>CM060990.1:275717702-277104340 GCA_030765065.1 Deroplatys truncata
CATATTTGAAAGATGTTGAACTTAAATATCAAGTTTTGTGTTTAACCGACCTTTTGCTTTGGATTTATGTTGTTTACAGACACACAGGCACATGGAGCTTTTGCTATAAAATATGATGAGTTGCATTCACATGACTTTCTCTACTCACTGGTCTACAAACTATTCTTACAAAGCTTATTTTGCATCTATGTCATGTTAATACCGATAAACCTTCATCACATATTTACACAATTCGTTGTAGGTATAACCAGGACATACAAAGCTAAAGCGATAGCCACAAAGCTGATCGCTATGTAATAGTTCTGGATTGGTTGCCTACGGAGGAGACTCGGCACTGATCCACATAGTGGATATTAGGAAAAGTGTGGTGACTTGGGGCCTCAAAGGAATACCGCCAACTCCGCCCCCTTCCTTTGTGACCTGATCCTTAAAAGCCGCCGGCTCCTCCCCCTTGCTTTGTGGCCTCACCCTTAAAACCGCCGAAGATGACCCCTCCTTTTTGGCCTCACCTAATGTCGCCAGGCTCTGTGCCGCCGTCTCCACCCCCTTCCTTTGTGGCCTTGCCCTTAAACCCGCCGAAGATGACCCTTCCTTTCTGGCCTCCTAGCATGTCGCCAGACTCTGTGCCGGTGTCCACACCCCTTCCTTTGTGGCCTTACCCTTAAAGCCGCCGAAGACGACCCCTCCATTGTGGCCTCACCTAATGTCGCCAGGCTCTGTGCCGCTGGCCACACCCCCTCTTTGTGGCTTCCCCTCCCCTTTACGGTCTAACCCCGTACGCTGTCTACACCCTCCCCTCTTTGAGTGTGCTGGTCTGAATTGCGCCCTGTAGAGTAGTGGAGGAACGCTGGCCACAACCCCTCCTATGTTTGCTGTAGAGGAGTGTGTGTAATAGGGTATTGTACCTCCACGAACACCACACCCATCCCTCTCTTGCGGTCTGACCTATTCTGCTAACGTTCTGGATTCGCGCCTCTGAAGGGCTGGACGCAAACACTCGATCGAAGTATCCCCGCCGCATGTATCTTGATGAATGTAATTAAACGATGCTCCTCGATCGATGAATACGATTAAGTATTTTTGATTGATTAATGTAACTAAGTGTATACGAATTGACTCGGGCGCACCTGGTCGCCATTGTATATGTGCGTGGGTGTTAAGGTGATTATTACATGTGTATAATTATTACTACCAATAACATTTTGTTTAATTCTACTTTTTAGGGAAAATATATTTTGGGATTATAAGAATATCACAACACCTAGATGAATCCATAGCTGAAAGGAAAAGAGTTGCCGTAACGAGACGTTAAAGGTTGATAATTTCGCTGAAAATCCGCGCGCAACCCTTCCTCTATGCAGCGTCTCACGCAAGTGACCGGTCCCTCAAGAGCAGCGAGCAAGCTAGGATTCACCACCTCCATCCCTCCCTCGTGGTACAGATCGCCTCCTCCAGATCGCGCGCCCTCTTGGTGAGAGAGCGGAAAGCTGGCTCTCCTGCTGAACGACAAAGATGGCGGAGGTAGACATTTTAAAAGTTTAACGAATGCACGGCGGCAGCCATGTCGACTCCAAGGAAAGATAGCATAAATCATTTGAAATGTCCGATAAGGAACTTCACGTTTCAAGATATTTTTCCAAGCTTTGTTTAAACATAGGGGCGGCTCTGAAAAATAAATACGGTTAACATTATAGCTGAATATTACATCTGTTATTAAAAAATAAATAATGGCGGTTAACATTATAGCTGAATATTACATATGTTATTAAAAATAAATAAATACGATTAACATTATAGTTAAATATTACATACGTTATTAAAATAAATAATGGTCCCGCTGGTGGATGAATACAATTAAATAATTTTGATTAATTAATGTAAACAAATGTATATGAATTGACTTGGGCATTTGGTTGCCATCGTATGTGTTCGTGTGTTAAGGCGATTGTTATGCATGTATAACTATTACGACTAGTAGCATTTGTTCAATTCTACTTTTGAAGGAAAATATATTTTGGGTTTATACGAACATTACATCGCTTAGGTGAATGCATGACTGAAAAGACAGAGTTAGCGTAAATACCTAACACGAGACGTTAACGCGTGATTCTTTCACTGAAAATCCGAGCGCGCGGTCCATGTCCTGTAGGCGCTGACTCAGTAATGATCTCTTGCACCTGCATGTATGGCTTGACCACGTCATCCCTTACCCAAACACCCCTTCACTCTCCGTGCCTGTCACTGTTTTCCGCGCAATTATTTTCCGCTGTCTCTAGCGGAGAGCGACGAAAGTTCAAGTTAAATATGTTATTAATAAATAAAAATTGAACTAAATAAATAATGAAATATGGAGACTATGCTAAACAAGACACATTCCTTGTTACTCTTTACCAAACAACTGAAAAGAAGCACAAATATATCAAAACAGACGTTAAAGCACTCCACGCGCATAGGTATGGACTTTAAAACAGTCATTTTCGATAAAGTACCCCCCCGCTCACGCATGCAAGCGCATAGGTAGGGTCTTTAAAATAGGCAATGTCGATATAGTACCACACTGCCAGCACAAGCATACGCGTAGACATGGACATTAAAACAGTCGTTGTCGATAAAGTATTGCACTGCCAACGCAATCACACGCATAGACATGGCCTTTAAACAGACATTGTCAGTAAAAATACGCATCCATCACATTCTTTCTCTCTGTCACTCTCTCTTTATCTCTCTCTCACTCCTTTGAAGGACCGGACTTTAAAATAGACATTATCGATAAAGCAGTCCACGTGCATAGGCATGGACTTTAAAACAGGCATTTTCGATAAAGAATAGCATTTCCAGCGCAAGCACGTGCGTAGGCATGGACTTTAAAACAGACGTTGACGATAAAGTATAGCACTGCCAGCGTAACCACACGCGTAGACATGCACTTTAAAACAGGCATTTTCGATAAAGTGTAGCATTGCCAGCGCAATCAATCGCAAAGACTTGGCCTTTAAAACAGACATTGTAGGTAAAAATAAGCATCTCCATCACACACACTCTCTCTCTCTCTCTCTCTCCCCTTTGCGGGCATGGACTTTAAAACAGACATTATCGATAAAGTACCATAGCCCGCTCACACAAGCAAGCGCATAGGTAGGGACTTTAAAACAGGCATTGTCGGTAAAGTACCGCACTGTCACCGCAAGCATCCTTGTAGGCATGGACTTTAAAACAGTCATTGCCGATAAAAAAAACTCCTCTTTCACGTAAACTCTCTCTCTCACGCACTCCCTCTCTACATTACGGGAACGATTTATATAGCGGTTAACACACGCTTGAAGAATATATTGTACAAGGTTGAAGAGGGTAAACCCAAGCACTAGCTGCCTTAATGGCGGGATTCATCAGAAATATAGCATCTAAAGAGTGTAAACGGATTTTCCCCAAGACCCTGGAAAGTACATCGAGAGAAAACAAGGATAATTTATTTTCATTACTAACGAAAAATTATATTATCTTCAAGAAAGCTTATTTGTTTATGCCATTTAAAAAGACTGGTGTTTCACCCGCCATATCTAAAAAAATTATTTCGTCCCATCACTCGAATGTATACATACCATAATTCTATGCGAGATAACGTGTCTATTCACATTCCAGAGGTCGCGGCTTCCAATCCCGGTTAGGTGATTCACTGTGCAAAGCAAGCCCTCCCATTAAGAGCTTTATAAGTTTTAGTGTAATATTCTCCTACGGGGTATGATGTATAGGTCCTGTACGTAAACATTCGTTACATGTACAAATATTATTATTCCCGTAACAAAAACGAAAATGATTCGTGTAATAGACTCTTGAATGTTTAGATATGCAGCGTCTAAAGTGGTATTGAATACCAGAGGGAAATCGAACTCTGAACTCACACCAATAAATTTACGGACTTTTAAAATATGCATTATTCTCCTAGTAAACATATGACGAGAACTTTTTTAAACAACCCTCCCTTCGAAAGATATTTTGAATATTCCAGCAGAGAGATCGAACCATTACGAAGACTTCAAATTATAAATTTCATATTTGTTTAAAAGCTTTTTCTTCACCGGGAATCTTCTAAAAATTCTACGAGTTATTCAGTTGCACACCCCTTGCAAAAATATTTTGTATACCCTTTGAACACTGTATACCTGGCTGGGGGTCTCGGAAAATCCTCAGACGACCGGCTACCGTCATATAGCCCATTTAGGACCATCTCGGACACTTCTTCATTAAGGAATCTATTGTGCTTTAAAATGATTTCTCTTCCCCTGAAAAACCCGTACTTATCGGAAAATCCCTTGCATTCAGACGGCTGTGTAAATATCACAACTTAATTGTTTGCACGATATCGACAATTAAACTAATGTTTATGGAATGCTAAACAAATAAATATGATTTGTAATGGGTGATATGAAGAGTATGGCATTTTAAAAATAAAATGGGAAAAAGAATTCAAATTAAGCGATCGAATGTATCAGATAGTTCTTTTTAATGGGTCTTTGAAGCTAGCCAGTTTTACGGTCTACTTTATAGTTGAATGAAATATTTGATGAATGACGGTCTTATTTAACATGGGTAAAAGGTGTTTAAAGGCTGTTTTGATAAAAAGTACATCGTGGTAACGTGTGAGGTTTGAATTGGAGAGGTCACCGGTTCGATTCCAGGTGACCGCCCTGTCTGACATTAGAACCTGCATGAACGTCTACGAATACATAGCACGCCCATTAACGATTTTTTTATAAGGGAGGGTGTAACCTTACAAGGAAAATTATATCAACAGAAACAATACCTTCTTTTTCCTTATTTTCACCCGAAAATTATTATTAAATAATACGTGTCAGACGGACACTCCAAATATAATACTAGAGCGAATATTAATGTTTTTTATAATAATAAACGTTGAATTTTAGCATTTTATAAGCAAGGGTGTAACCTTACAAGGAAAATTATATCAACAGAAACAATACCTTCTTTTTCGTTATTTTCGCTCTAAAATTATTATTAAATAATACCTGTAAGATTGGTGCTAGACTCAGCGTTGCCATTCACACTCATATCATGTTAGAATAATACTTTGATTTCAGACGGACGCTTCAAATATAATACTGTAGCGAATATTTTGGTAATACATAGATACAGTGCAAGGCATCTCATTAACGGTCTTTATAAGCAAGGGTTCAGTCGGTAACGTCTATGACCTGCATTTGAGGTCGTGGGTTTTATCCCCAGCAGACGTTCCTGGCCCCTAGATTTTTCGGTTTCCCTGATTCCTAGGCGAATGCTGTGAAGGTTCATTACAACCGCGAAATTTTTCCTCCACCCCGTTTCACCGATATTCTCCTTTTACTCAGACTTTCATCTCTCCGGCTCTGACTTGTAATATTTACTACTGACCGTCGGCACTCATGTGATACAGATGCTTTATGAATAAAGAAACGTATATGTATGTAGCTAAAAGGACCGGGATGTCGTAGTGTTTAAAACAGAATTTTTTCGCACCCTCGAGGTAAAATAGAGGGAATATCTCAAAACACGTATCCCGAGAAGTTAAGTGTAAAGGTCCTGTATATAGAGTGCTATCCTTAAACAGACGCAGGAGAAAGGGAAAGTCATTCGAGTGTATGGTTTTTACTTCTCTTTTTGATGTGACAGCATATACAGCTAGTAATTCCACATTCTTAAACATGTCGACCGCTTACTCTGGTCTCACATTCTTTTTCCGCGGTTTTCCCTGATCCGCATGCGAATGCCTGAGTGGTGTATGCTAGGGCGATTTCCTTTCATTCTATATAATTTGTACATTTTACGCTTGCTTCTAGGATCTCTATTTCGATTACCATCGATCACTCGCTCAGACCTGAGATTTTTCGTGGTCTGTAGGCGATTGTCTGAGTGGCGTATGCTACCACGTTTTCATTTTGTTTCATTCGCATCTTTAACACGTGCTTCTAACGACGCTGTTTGGATTACCGTCGAACATTCGCTCAAACCGGAGATTTTTCGTGGTTTTCCCTGATCTGTTGGCGAATGCCTGAGAGGCGTATGCTACCACGTTTTCATTTTATTGCATTCGCATCTCTAACACATGCTTCTAAGGCAGCTGTTTGGATTACCGTCGACCACTCGCTCAAATCGGAGATTTTTTTGTGGTTTTCCCTTGTCTGCAGGCGAATGCCTGAGTGGCTTATGCTACCACGTTTTCATTTTATTTCATTCGCATCTTTAACACATGCTTCTAAGGACGCTGTTTGGATTATCGTCGACCACTCGCTGTGACCGGAGATTTTTCGTGGTTTTCCCTGATCTGTTGGCGTATGCTACCACGTTTTCATTTTATTTCATTCGCATCTTTAACATGTGCTTCTAAGGCCCCCTGTTTGGATTACCGTCGGCCACTCGCTCAGACCTGAGATTTTTCGTGGTTTTCCCTGGTCTGCGGCGAATGTGTGAATGACGTATGCTAGCACGATTTCCTTTCATTCTATATAATTTGCATCTTTCATTTCATTCACATCTTTTTTGCTTCTAGGTTTCGTTGCGCATGGTGAATGCCTGCTCAAAAGGATACTTGTCCCTTCCTCGGTTGACAACCTCACGAGTTAAGCACCGGAATCTGCGCGATTATACCCGAACAATACCTATATCTTCACAATACTTTAAACTTACTCTAAGCATCTCAGCCTGCACGTAGACGTCCGAACACCGCCGAACAATACATTATCGTTGCAATTCTTTGCTCACTCACTCTAAGCACGCGAAGCTATACGAAGACCTATGAATACATGCAATCACACATAAACACCTCCGACCGACTCTCTAAATACTCGAACATGCAGGAAGAGATACGGGCATGTGCTTATCAGAACCCATAATCAGATTGGAATGACAGGCTTTAATGTAGATATTTATTTACAACCATAACAAGAACACATCACATCTAAACACTGTCTTAAACAGGAACTTTCTCTTTAAGACACGCTATGTATGCTATTCGCGTGTTTAGATTCAATAGAGATCCAAACTTACATTTCGGAAAAAAAATTGTAGTCGATTTAGGGTGCTCTTAAAGTTAAAATAATTTTATGGAGGATTCTCTTAAAGGAACGCATGGCATGAAACATTTACCGGATAATGCTTCTTACATAGGCTTACAATAGCGAGTTCGCGACTTGAGATGCATGTATCCGACAATCAACTAATTTGTTCACGGTTTTGCTTGAGAAATCTTATTGGGCGTGAAAGACTGGTAATTTTGCTCTGAGGCCTCTATCAGGCTTGAAGTTTTTTTACGGCCGTAAATCTACGACACGGGACCACCGGCTTTACTTCCCTTCCGAAGGAAGCCATGCTAAGGCTTTTTACGCCCAAAAAAATCCATCGCCCTCCGTCGGGATTGAACCCGCAACCTCGGGAACTAGAGTAACCATGGTAACCATTACACCACGGACGACGACACACATCTATGGTCATTTGTGTGTAACACACTAACTAATCGAGTGGAATGGCTCAGGTGGTAAGTCTGTGACTTGTATTCGGATCGAGGGTTCAATCCCAGTAGCCCGCACCCCCCCTGATTCCCAGAGGGCTTTTTTCAAGGTTTTCTGATCACTAGACGAATGCTGTGAAGGCTCGTTCCACCTCGTGCAACTAGCTGGAACGATCCGAGATCTGGAAACGTTAGGCACATCCAATGTAATACAACCTTTACAGATCTAAACCATCCGCCAAACTTTAATTCAGAGTAACAGATCGTTGACATGAAGATGGTAGAGGCAGTCAACTAGCTGGAAACGTTAGGGACACACAACGCTATGCAAGTTGTACAGATCTATACAGACCACCAAACTTTAATTCAGGAGGTAAAAGTTCTTCGAAATGGTGATGACAGGGACGCGTCACGACGTTAAACGGTCCGAGATCTGGAGATGTTAGGGACAATCCGTTGTGCGAATGATGTGTGTTTCCAGAGAGCGTCATTTTCCACGAAAGTTTCCAGAGAACAGCCCTTTCCTATGCTCGCACTCGCCATCTTCTAGTTACGTGGCATTGTAACGTAATGTTAAGCTGTAAGAACGGTTCAGGATACATGACAGGCAAAAAGGGGGGGCCCCTACCGTTTAAAGATTTGAACTTGGAGTCTGTTCCATCCAACCTGACGTCTCCGGCTCCGTGAACAATTGTTGTCTAGATGACTAACGTTTCCAGAGAGCATCCTTTCCCTATGCTATGCATAGATCGAGGTTCCCTCCGCTGTGCTCATGCGAGATATATACATAGTTGCGTGTTATGAATTCATTCATTCGCTTTTAATTCCTTCGAGCGTTAGCATTTACAAATTCATTTAATTTCTTTTCAGAGTTCTGGCATGAGTTATTACCGGAGAAAATCTATGCAACCAACGTATGAGGAACTCAATTTTTCATACATTACACATGGAGGAAAACGTGTATTTAAATGCTGTATATGCGGTCGGATTTTTAAGAATCGTTCTTTGTCAAGACTTAAGCTTCATAGAGCAAGATATACCGGATCGGACCTCTATCATTCACTCGAGTCTACTGCTGGTGAGGAATCTAGATGCAGCGCAACTCGCAAAATATGAAGTCTTCATATGATGATGATTCAGTGATATCTACGCTTGAAAATCCGAAGAGACTAATAAATATATTGAGGTTACTAATTGCATCCAGGGACGCTGGTAATAATAGTCACACACAAGAGATTGAGAAAATTATAAGTAAGGTGAAAGCTTCTAAAGCTATAGCATGACAGGATCGTGAAATTGTGTTAATCAATTTCGACGATGGTTAACAGAAACTTTGAAATGTCAAGAACTTGTACTTATAAAATGCATCATCCAGAAATTTCGGGTGTTTAATTGCATGGCTGTAGTGGGGTAAGTTGTGTGTGGAGACAGTTAACATCTACAGGGTAGGGGCCAGGGCCCCTACCTTTCACGGTTAAAAAAATTCCCTGGAGGCAGTTGACGCAAACTATGGCTCCTCTCGAGGACTACACACTTACACATCTCCTGAGAGGTTCAGGATTTGGGGCCACACTCATTCCATGGATGCAAGTTACAGAGAGCATAAGCTCTGCTTATGCCGAGAGTCCCTCCCCGCTAGTTTCAACCCTGAAACAACCAAGAAGATGAAAAACGTAAAATGAGGATGGAGGTGAAACGATGAGAGGAAAAATTCAGAGGTGGAACGAGCCTTCACAGCATTCGTCTAGTGAGCGGAAAACCTTGAAAAAAGCCCTCTGGGAATCAGGGGGGCGTGGGCTACTGGGATTGAACCCTCGATCCGAATACAAGTCACAGACTTACCACCTGATCCATTCCACTCTATTAGTTAGTGTGTTACACACAAATGACCTTAGCAGTGTGTCGTCCGTGGTGTAGTGGTTACCATGGTTACTCTAGTTCCCGAGGTCGCGGGTTCAAGCCCGACGGAGGGGGATGGATTTTTTCGGGCGTAAAAAGCCTTAGCATGGCTTCCTTCGGAAGGGAAGTAAAGCCGGTGGTCCCGTGTCGTAGATTTACGGCCGTAAAAAAACTTCAAGCCTGATAGAGGCCTCAGAGCAAAATTACCAGTCTTTCACGCCCAATAAGATTTCTCAAGCAAAGCCGTGAACAAATTAGTTGATTGTCGGATACATGCATCTCAAGTCGTGAAGTCGCTATTGTAAGCCTATGTAAGAAGCATTATCTGGTAAATGTTCCATGTCATGAGTTCCTTTAAGAGAATCCTCGATAAAATTACGTTAACTTTAAGAGCACCCTAAATTGCCTACCAATTTTTTTCCGAAATGTAAGTTTGGAACCTTTATTGAATCTAAACAAGCGAATAGCATACATAGCGTGTCTTAAAGAGAAAGTTCCTGTTTAAGACAGTGTTTAGATGTGATGTGTTCTTGTTATGGTTGTAAATAAATATCTACATTAAAGCCTGTCATTCCAATCTGATTATGGGTTCTGATAAGCACATGCCCGTATCTCTTCCTGCATGTTCGAGTATTTAGAGAGTCGGTCGGAGGTGTTTATGTGTGATTGCATGTATTCATAGGTCTTCGTATAGCTTCGCGTGCTTAGAGTGAGTGAGCAAAGAATTGCAACGATATGTATTGTTCGGCGGTGTTCGGACGTCTCCGTGCAGGTTGAGATGCTTAGAGAAAGTGTAAAGTATTATGAAGATGTATGTATTGTTCGGGTATAGTCGCGCAGATTCGGGTGCTTAACTCGTGAGGTTGTCAACCGAGGAAGGGACAAGTATCCTTTTGAGCAGGCATTCACCATGCGCAACGAAACCTAGAAGCAAAAAAGATGTGAATGAAATGAAAGATGCAAATTATATAGAATGAAAGGAAATCGTGCTAGCATACGTCATTTACACATTCGCCGCAGACCAGGGAAAACCACGAAAAATCTCAGGTCTGAGCGAGTGGCCGACGGTAATCCAAACAGGGGGCCTTAGAAGCACATGTTAAAGATGCGAATGAAATAAAATGAAAACGTGGTAGCATACGCCAACAGAT
Source organism: Deroplatys truncata (assembly GCA_030765065.1). Lineage (NCBI taxonomy): Eukaryota > Metazoa > Arthropoda > Insecta > Mantodea > Mantidae > Deroplatys > Deroplatys truncata. The sequence goes on from CM060990.1 coordinate 275,728,251, forward strand.
CAGGGAAAACCACGAAAAATCTCCGGTCACAGCGAGTGGTCGACGATAATCCAAACAGCGTCCTTAGAAGCATGTGTTAAAGATGCGAATGAAATAAAATGAAAACGTGGTAGCATAAGCCACTCAGGCATTCGCCTGCAGACAAGGGAAAACCACAAAAAAATCTCCGGTTTGAGCGAGTGGTCGACGGTAATCCAAACAGCTGCCTTAGAAGCATGTGTTAGAGATGCGAATGCAATAAAATGAAAACGTGGTAGTATACGCCTCTCAGACAATCGCCTACAGACCAGGGAAAACCACGAAAATTCTCAGGTCTGAGCGAGTGGTCGACGGTAATCCAAACAGCTGTCTTAGAAGGACGTGAATGAAATAAAATGAAAACGTGGTAGCATAAGCCATTCAGACATTCGCCTACAGACCAGGGAAAACCACGAAAAATCTCAGGTCTGAGCGAGTGGCCGACGGTAATTCAAACAGCTGTTTCAGAAGCACGCGAATGAAATAAAATGAAAACGTGGTAGCATACGCCACTCAGACATTCGCCTACAGACCAGGGAAAACCACGAAAAATCTCAGGTCTGAGCGAGTGGTCGATGGTAATCGAAATAGAGATCCTAGAAGCAAGCGTAAAATATAACAAATTATATAGAATGAAAGGAAATCGCCCTAGCATACACCACACAGGCATTTGCATGCGACCAGGGAAAAACGCGGAAAAAGAATGCGAGACCAGAGTAAGTGGTCGACATGTTTAAGAATGTGGAATTACTAGCTGTATATGCTGTCACATCAAAAAGAGAAGTAAAAGCCATACACTCGAATGGCCTTCCCTTCCTCCTGCGTCTGTTTAAGGATAGCACTCTATATACAGGACCTTTACAATTAACTTCTAGGGATGCGTGTTTTGAGATATTCCCTGTATTTTACCTTGAGGGTGCGAAAAAGTTCTGTTTTAAACGCTAGGACATCCCGGTCCTTTTAGCTACATACATATACGTTTCTTTATTCATAAAGCATCTGTATCACATGAGTGTCGACGTTCAGTAGTAAATATTACCAGTCAGAGCCGGAGAGATGAAAGCCTGAGTAAAAGGAGAATATCGGTGAAACGGGGTGGAGAAAAAAATTCGCGATTGTAATGAACATTCACAGCATTCGCCTAGCAATCAGGGAAACCGAGAAATCCAGGGGCCAGGAACGTCTGCTTCTGGGGATCGAACCCACGACCTAGAATGCAAGTCACAGACGTTACCGACTGAACCCTTGCTTATAAAGACCGTTAATGGGATGGGTTGCACTGTATCTATGTATTAAAAAATATTCGTTACAGAATTATATTTGAGCGTCCGTCTGCAATCAAAGTGTTACTCTAACATGATATGAGTGTGAATGGCGACGCTAAGGCTAGCACCAACCTCACAGGTATTATTTAATGATAATTTTAGAGTGAAAATAACGAAAAAGAGGGTATTGTGTCTGATATAATTTTCCTTGTAAAGTTACACCCTCGTTTATAAAAAATCGTTAATGGGAGGGCAATGTATTCGTAGACCTTCATGCAGGTTCTAAAGTCAGACAGGGCGGTCACCTGAAATCGAACCGGCGACCTCTCCAATTCAAACCTCACACGAGTGGTCGACGGTAATCCAAACAGCGTCCTTAGCAGCATGTGTTAAAGATGCGAATGAAATAAAATGAAAACGTGGTAGCATACGCCACTCAGACTCGCCTACAGACCAGAGAAAACCACAAAAATTCTCAGGTCTGAGCGAGTTGTCGACGGTAATCCAAACAGCTGCCTTAGAAGCACGTGAATGAAATAAAATGAAAACGTGGTGGCATAAGCCATTCAGACATTCGCCTACGGACCAGGGAAAACCACTAATAGTAATTTTTATCAAAACAGCCTTTAAAAAACTTTTACCCATGTTAAGTAAGACCGTCATTTATCAAATATTTCATTCATCTATAAAGTAGACCGTAAAACTGGCTAGCTTCAAAGACCCATTAAAAAGAACTATCTGATACATTCGATCGCTTAATTTGAATTCTTTTTCCCATTTTATTCTTAAAATGCCATACTCTTCATATCACCCTATACAAATCATATTTATTTGTTTAGCATTCCATAAACATTAGTTTAATTGTCGATATCGTGCAAACAATTACGTTGTGATATTTACACAGCCGTCTGTATGCGAGGGATTTTCCGATAAGTACGGGTTTTTCAGGGGAAGAGAAATCATTTTAAAGCACAATAGATTCCTTAATGAAGAAGTGTTCGAGATGGTCCTAAATGGGCTATATGACGGTAGCCGGTCGTCTGAGGATTTTCCGAGACCCCCAGCCAGGTATACAGTGTTCAAAGGGTATACAAAATATTTTTGCAAGGGGTGTGCAACTGAATAACTCGTAGAATTTTTAGAAGATTCCCGGTGAAGAAAAAGCTTTTAAACAAATATGAAATTTATAATTTGAAGTCTTCGTAATGGTTCGATCTCTCTGCTGGAATATTCAAAATATCTTTCGAAGTGAGGGTTGTTTAAAAAAGTTCTCGTCATATGTTTACTAGGAGAATAATGCATATTTTAAAAGTCCGTGAATTTATTGGTGTGAGTTCAGAGTTCGATTTCCCTCCGGTATTCAATACCACTTTAGACGCTGCATATCTAAACATTCAAGAGTGTATTACACGAATCATTTTCGTTTTTGTTACGGGAATAGTAATTTTTGTACATGTAACGAATGTTTACTTACAGGACCTATACATCATACCCCGTAGGAAAATATTACACCAAAACTTATAAAGCTCTTAATGGGAGGGCATGCTTTGCACAGTTAATCACCTAACCGGGATTGGAAGCCGCGACCTCTGGAATGTGAATAGACACGTTATCTCTCATTGAATTATGATATTATACATTCGAATGATGGGGACGAAATAATTTTTTAGATGTGGCGGGTGATACACCAGTCTTTTTAAATGGAATAAACAAATAAGCTTTCTTGACGATAATATAATTTTTTTGTTAGTAATGAAAATAAATTATCCTTGTTTTCTCTCGATGTACTTTCCAGGGTCTTGGGGAAAATCCGTTTACACTCTTTAGATGCTATATTTCTGAGGAATCCCGCCATTAAGGCAGCTAGTGCTTGGGTTTACCCTCTTCAACCTTGTACAATATATTCTTCAAGCGTGTGTTAACCGCTATATAAATCGTTCCCGTAATGTAGAGAGGGAGTGCGTGAGAGAGAGAGTTTACGTGAAAGAGGAGTTTTTTTTATCGGCAATGACTGTTTTAAAGTCCATGCCTACAAGGATGCTTGCGGTGACAGTGCGGTACTTTACCGACAATGCCTGTTTTAAAGTCCCTACCTATGCGCTTGCATGTGTGAGCGGGCTATGGTACTTTATCCATAATGTCTGTTTTAAAGTCCATGCCCGCAAAGGGGAGAGAGAGAGAGAGAGTGTGTGTGATGGAGATGCTTATTTTTACCTACAATGTCTGTTTTAAAGGCCAAGTCTTTGCGATTGATTGCGCTGGCAATGCTACACTTTATCGAAAATGCCTGTTTTAAAGTGCATGTCTACGCGTGTGGTTACGCTGGCAGTGCTATACTTTATCGTCAACGTCTGTTTTAAAGTCCATGCCTACGCACGTGCTTGCGCTGGAAATGCTATTCTTTATCGAAAATGCCTGTTTTAAAGTCCATGCCTATGCACGTGGACTGCTTTATCGATAATGTCTATTTTAAAGTCCGGTCCTTCAAAGGAGTGAGAGAGAGATAAAGAGAGAGTGACAGAGAGAAAGAATGTGATGGATGCGTATTTTTACTGACAATGTCTGTTTAAAGGCCATGTCTATGCGTGTGATTGCGTTGGCAGTGCAATACTTTATCGACAACGACTGTTTTAATGTCCATGTCTACGCGTATGCTTGTGCTGGCAGTGTGGTACTATATCGACATTGCCTATTTTAAAGACCCTACCTATGCGCTTGCATGCGTGAGCGGGGGGTACTTTATCGAAAATGACTGTTTTAAAGTCCATACCTATGCGCGTGGAGTGCTTTAACGTCTGTTTTGATATATTTGTGCTTCTTTTCAGTTGTTTGGTAAAGAGTAACAAGGAATGTGTCTTGTTTAGCATAGTCTCCATATTTCATTATTTATTTAGTTCAATTTTTATTTATTAATAACATATTTAACTTGAACTTTCGTCGCTCTCCGCTAGAGACAGCGGAAAATAATTGCGCGGAAAACAGTGACAGGCACGGAGAGTGAAGGGGTGTTTGGGTAAGGGATGACGTGGTCAAGCCATACATGCAGGTGCAAGAGATCATTACTGAGTCAGCGCCTACAGGACATGGACCGCGCGCTCGGATTTTCAGTGAAAGAATCACGCGTTAACGTCTCGTGTTAGGTATTTACGCTAACTCTGTCTTTTCAGTCATGCATTCACCTAAGCGATGTAATGTTCGTATAAACCCAAAATATATTTTCCTTCAAAAGTAGAATTGAACAAATGCTACTAGTCGTAATAGTTATACATGCGTAATAATCGCCTTAACACACGAACACAGCAACCAAATGCCCAAGTCAATTCATATACATTTGTTTACATTAATTAATCAAAATTATTTAATTGTATTCATCCACCAGCGGGACCATTATTTATTTTAATAACGTATGTAATATTTAACTATAATGTTAATCGTATTTATTTATTTTTAATAACATATGTAATATTCAGCTATAATGTTAACCGCCATTATTTATTTTTTAATAACAGATGTAATATTCAGCTATAATGTTAACCGTATTTATTTTTCATAGCCGCCGCTATGTGTAAACAAAGCTTGGAAAAATATCTTGAAACGTGAAGTTCCTTATCGGACATTTCAAATGATTTATGCTATCTTTCCTTGGAGTCGACATGGCTGCCGCCGTGCATTCGTTAAACTTTCAAAATGTCTACTTTCGCCATCTTCGTCGTTCAGCGGAAGAGCCAGCTTTCCGCTCTCTCGCCTAGAGGGCGCGCGATCTGCAGGAGGCGATCTGTACCACAAGGAAGGATGGAGGGGGGCGAATGCTAGCTTGCTCGCTGCTCCTGAGGGACCGGTCACTCGCGTGAGACGCTGCAAGAGGAAGGGTTGCGCGCGGGTTTTCAGCGAAATTATCACACGTTAACGTCTCGTTACGGCAATTCTGTCCTTTCAGCTATGGATTCATCTAAGTGTTGTAATATTCTTATAAACCCAAAATATATTTTCCCTCAAAAGTAGAATTATACAAAGTGTTATTAGTCGTAATAATTATACACATGTAATAATCACCATAACACCCACGCACACATATACGATGGCGACCAGGTGCACGCGAGTCAATTCATATACACTTAATTACATTAATCATTTAAAAATACTCAATCGTATTCATCGATCGAGGAGCATCGTTTAATTACATTCATCAAGATACATGTGGCGGGCATACTTCGATCGAGTGTTCGCTTCCAGCCCTTCAGAAGCGCGAATCTAGAACGTTAGCAGAATAGGTCAGACCGCAAGAGAGGGATGGGTGTGGTGTTCGTGGAGGTACAATACCCTATTACACACACTCCTCTACAGCAAACATAGGAGGGGTTGTGGCCAGCGTTCCTCCACTACTCTACAGGGAGCCATTCAGACCAGCACACTCAAAGAGGGGAGGGTGTAGACAGCGTACGGGGTTAGACCGCAAAGGGGAGGGGAGGCCACAAAGAGGGGGTGTGACCAGCGGCACAGAGCCTGGCGACATTAGGTGAGGCCACAATGGAGGGGTCGTCTTCGGCGGCTTTAAGGGTAAGGCCACAAAGGAAGGGGTGTGGCCACCGGCACAGGGCCTGGCGACATGCTAAGAGGCCAAAAAGGAGGGGTCGTCTTCGGTGGATTTAAGGGTAAGGCCACAAAGGAAGGGGTGGAGTCGGCGTCACAGAGCCTGGCGACATTAGGTGAGGCCACAAAGGAGGGGTCATCTTCGGCGGTTTTAAGGGTGAGGCACCAAGGCAAGGGGGAGGAGCCGGCGGCTTTTAAGGCTCAGGCCAACAAGGAAGGGGGAGGAGTTGGCGGTATTGCTTTGAGGCCCCTAGCCCCCACTCTTTTTCTACTGATATTGTGCCTACGCCCCACAAGGGGGCGTCTTTGGGAGGCAGGATGAGGCGAGAGGAGACACCGGGCGCACGGAACGAGTGACGGCACAGGAATGGCAGGGTCCCTAAGTTTTCAGATAGAGACTCCCCGTCGGACGGACAGGCAGATCGGGGACCCCACCCAGCATAGAGGGGGTCCAACGCCCTTCAAGGAAGTTAGGATACCCCCGACAGCCAGCCGAAAGCCGAGGGACGGAGAGTCACAAAAACATTCTTTTCCCGTGCCACAATGCACCGAAGCACCATCGCCGACACTTTCAACCCTGAAAGAGACCAACGGAAGAAAGATGAAGAGAAATGAGAACAGAGATGAAATTGAGGTTCAGGAAATTCGGGAATGTGAGAATCCTTCCCAGCATTCGCCTGGTGACCCGGGAAACCCCCCGATAAAACCAATGGGTCAGGAAGGTCGGCCAGTTGAATCGAACCCACGACCTTCCGAATGCGAGCCACAGACGTGATAGCTTTGAAACTCTGTTCTTTTTGGATGAGCACGAGAATGAAAGAAGTAAAGAAAGAAAAAAAATAGTTATTTGCAGTTGAGATAATTATAAAGTATTGGAAAATTCGAACTAATAACAAAGAAAATCTCAGAATAAGTAAAATTTAAGTTTTTGTGCTTTATCAAGATCTACAGTTGTGCAGTAAGATTTTGTCTCTCTCTTACGATTTACTAATTATCAAAAGTAATTGACAATAAAGACTAATTTACATACTATTCCTAGAAAATAAATGATACACATTCTATTTATCATGAAAACAGCTAAACATATGTATTTAATCAAAACCCTTAGAGCCATTTTTGATAGAATAAACAATTTCGAAAAATGTCCAATATTAAGGGTGGTTTGGAGTGGGGGATTTTCTTTAAAATCTCAGTGTCGCATTCTTGGAAGAACTTGAATTTAAACACTAAGTTCAGTTTTTTAACGAACTTTTTGCTTTTGAGTTATGGTGTTCGTGGATACACGCAATACACACACACACACACACATACACGCTTGGAGCTTTTTCTAAAAATAAATTCATTTTAATTCAGGTAGTCACAAACGTGATTTCTGGTGAAATTACGACATTGAATTTTTAGGTGAACACAATACTTTCTCTACTTACTGTAGCTAAGTAGTAGAGAAATTCAAAATGGTTTCTTTGTATTTAGGGAGTCTGAAAACGTGTATTTCCAGTGAATCTCGTTATTCAATTTTTGGGCGGAATACAATACTTTCGTACTTATTATAGGTAAATAGCTGAGACAGGAAAAAGAGGAGTTGTGGTATAGATAAACGGCTGTTTGTCGTTACGGCATCTTGCATGCAACTAAATAGGGAAAAGTATAACTTAGAGTGTAACTTGAAGTAATTTCTCGCCTAAATTATTATCAGATTAAGATAAAGTGCACGGAAAAACCATACTTTATAAGGGCATTATTAAAATAAAGGACACATGTTAGTTGATAATGGATAGAGAAAATAGTGAATATTGAAAACCAGACCATTTTGTTTTAACACTTGCTTATTATACAATAATATGATGCCTCTAATTCCTAAAAATGAGTTTGTATACTGCTTATGTCGCTGTGCTGTAATTTCATTACTGCTTTCTTTTCACATTTATTACTTTCTTACAGCCAAGTCTAAGGGAAATGTGTTGGAATGATATTTTCTTTAGCACTCTAACTTCTTAGAGCAAGTATGAGCTAAGGCACCTAGCATAACCTTTCGATAAGACACCCTGCTGATCCCCCCTACAGGTGGAACGGAAAACATTTGGAGCCGTATATACATCCGAAAAGTGACCTACATCGTGATCTAAACATGTTCCCAGTCTGGAAAAAGATTTTAAGAAATGCAGTAAAACACTGCCAAAGGTTTCGAGTTCATGTAAATCAATAATCACACCACACACACACACACACACGCACGCACACACACACACACTCTCTCTCTCTCTCTCACTCAGTTTGTTCACCATTTTTTAACTATACAATTTTATGGTTTTGTCAAATAAATTATATTACTAATCACAAATCATATAGTTACATACAAAAGTTAACAATTTACTACAAATGTCAGTTCTTTTAAGGAAAATTATAAAAGTAGCATATATGTACAACGTATTTATAGTACAAAACTTACAAATACTTACATTATTAGGAATGTATTGTAATATTACATAAATTCATTCACTGAGTAAAAGTAATGTTCCATTAATACATTTTTGACGTTATGCTTAAACATGGCATCTGAGGTGGTGTTTTTGCACTGAATGGATAATGTGTTATACAAATACTGTCAAGGTATATCAAATTCTTACTGAGAATCGAAGTTTTGTGAATAATAACACTGAAACAAATTCTGTTCGCTATGATATAAAATGGTTATTTTGCATTTCTAAAAATTCTAAAATACTTTCTTACATATAATAATATGTACCTATGCGCATGAGAAAGGTGGTATACCTAGTTGTTTAATTTCTGCTTTATTTGTTTCGCCGTTTTAGGTTTATTATTATTACTATTATTATTAGTAGTAGTAATAGTAGTAGTAGTAGTAGTAGTAATAGTAGTAGTAGTAGTAGTAGTAGTAGTAGTAGTAGTAGTAGTAGTAGTAGTAGTAGTAGTAGTAGTAGTAGTAGTAGTAGTAGTAGTATTGATATTACTATCATTATCATATCGTCGCCCTTTTCTGCAATTTAAAAATTGTATTTCCTGCATCACAGTGTCCCCAGAATATTTTAACTGGTCTGATTAAACTTAAAATGAAGCAAATCCAAAATCTTCATTATGTACACTCCTTCTACTTTGCCAATAACCCTAAAGGAGAAAACTATTTTGCTTATTTTAGTAGCTAAGTTTTCTACATACATATGTATCCCATTTCAAATGCTCATCGAAGAATATGCCAAGGAAGTTTGTAGAAGGTTTGTATCGAGTGATTTCGTTGTCTAATATTATCTGCTCCTTGTATGGATATGGCTGCTTATGAGAACATTAGTAACTACAGACTTTCTTGTGTTAATGGGCAGTTTTTTTTCTTTATGCACCGTTCTTGCACTTTTTGGTTACTGTTGTAATTTTTCTTTCAATATCTAATGCATTCTTACCTTTAATATACGTATATAGGATGTTAAAAATGGAGGGCATAAATTGAGGTATGCATTCCCCATGTATAGACAATAAAAAAACCCATTACAACATTTTCGGAAATACTTGGTTTCTGAGTTATGGCGTTCTAAACAGTGATTTACACCGGAACGTTTTTTCTTCCCGCAGGTAGTATCGTGATGGAAGATATTAACAGGACACTCTGGCAGTTCATTCAGAGGCGAAGGGTACATTGAGTGTTGTTTTGGTGTTCGAGAGAGCGACATGTACTCAAATCAGGTGATGGTAGAAATGCACTTTATGTACGCTAAGACGGACGGCAATACTGCGCTGGCTCGTCGTTTGTACCAAGAGAGGTGCCCTAGTGAAGATATCCAGATCGGAAGACATTTTAACGTCTCCATCGCCGTCTGTGCGCTCATGGGAAGTTTACATCTCCTGGTTTGGGGAGGAGTCAACCAAGATCTACAACTCCATATGTAGAGGACGAGATTCTGTATTCTCCGCACACGACTCCATCTATCAGTACACGAAGGTTAGCGTTGCAAGTGAATGTTCCTCATACGACTGTCTGGAGACTGTTGCGAAAGTAAAAGTTGTATCCTTATCATTTACAACGTGTACAGGTCCTGTCACCAGCAGATTACCCTGCTCAATTGATGTTCTGCGAGTAGTTCGTGCAGCAGTGTGCTACAAATCCAAACTTTCCTGCCTTAGCATCATTTACAGATGAAGCACAGTTCACACGAGATGGCATTACAAATTTCCACAATCAGCATGTATGGGCATATGGAAATGTGTAATGGATGGATGCAATATGGACATGCAATTGTTCCATCTCATCACCAAGTGCGGTTCACTCTCAACATGTAGGCCGGTATCATTTGTGATCGGTTAGTTGTACCCCTTGTACTTGTAAACACACTTACGGTACAAGCGTACCCAAACTTCCTGGAAAATACAATATCTCATGTGTATCAAGACACTCCACTGAGCATTCGTCAATAAGCTCACTTCTTGCATGATGGCGCTCCTGCACACTTCAGTTGTACCGCTCGCCGGCACTTGGATCGAAGGATTCCTAATCAATGGCTAGGTAGAGGTGGCCCAATTGCTTGGTACACCAGGCTCACCTGATTTGAACCTTTTTGATTTCTACTTGTGACGTCATTTAAAAGCTTTGGTGTATCCGTCTCCGATGACTGACATGGAATCCCTTCAGAATCGAATTGTGGCAGATTTTGAGGAAATACGCAATACTCCTGGAATTTGGGGTCGTGTTCGCACGGCCATGAGACGTCGATGTGAGGCCTGAAATAAAACAGTAGCTGGATACTTTGAACATCTATTGTAAAGAAAACTACCTGCGGTAAGAAATACGATGTGAGGCCTGAATTAAAACAGGAGTTGGACACTTTGAACATCTATTGTAAAGAAAACTATCTGCGGTAAGAAATACGTTCCGGTGAACATCGCTGTTTGAAGCCCATAACTTAGAAACCAAGCATTTCCGGTCACATATTGTAATGGGCTTTTTTATTGTCTGCATACGAGGAAGGCACATCTGAAATTATGTCCTCTATTTTTGAAATAACCTGTATATTGTTTTATCATTGGCAGAGTGTGATAGCATGAGAGCACGAGTAAGTTTATAAGTAATTTATGTAAATGAGAAACAATAAGCGACCAAGAACTGAGCCTTGAGTTACATCACAGGGCATATATTTCTTACCAGACAGATATGCATTAAAAGTACGTATCTTTATTTTACTCGGTTACTTCAACTACTTGCTCATGTCCTCTTAGATGTGTATTGAGATATACGTTTACCTTACCACCTTTGCCATAGCAGTTTTATAATATTTCATGCCTCACGAGATCGAATACTTCAGATAAATTTAGAAACACCCCATATTACTTTTCTTTCGTATCTAAGAAGTTCAGTGTATTAATAATAAAGGTAAATCTTGCGGTTTCTATAGATTTCCCTTTAATAAATCTATTCTGTGCTGGACACAATACTACAAAACTCAGAAAACATTTTTCCAATCCGTTATCATCAATCATTCTAGTACCTTTGATATGGGAGATAACATCGCTACTGGTTTGTAATTTTCAAATGTATATTTTTCTCTCCTTTTGTATATGGGTGTGATTTTAGTAATTTTAATACGGTTCGGAAGGATACCCATAGAGAAGGAGAAATTAATTAGGGAAAGATTTATTAACAAATCAATTATCCTGCAGTAAGGTTTATCACGTGGATCCAGAATGCATAGAAGTTAGAGAATGTTCTAATGTTGTTTACATTTGTTTTTGATAATAATTCTATTCTGGTTATTTCTATTACATTTATTATGTTTTACAGAATATTTAAAATAATTATCTTAGATATTTATATTTTGCTTCAGGTGTAAACTGAAATGTAATATTTGTACCGAGTTTTTTCGTATCTCTATGAGCATCGTCCTTATTCGTAGAATTTAAATTTAAAAGTCGTGTTTGTTAAAATATTTTTGCCGTATTTAAATAGATTACCTCTTGCTCCAAATAGCGGACCTTTGGCAATCAATTTATATATGTTGGGATATTAAACTTCATAGACAGGAGTGCAATGTATGGCTCATTATAGTGCTTGTTTTTTCTAAATTTATCTCCTCAGTTTGCTTTAGGTCTATTTCAAAGGGAACAGTATGATCTAATACAATTGTAGTATTGTTCTATATACTGATGGTTAGGATGCCTACTCTCCAGTTATAGTCGTCTATGGAAACACATTGAACTGCTTCATGTACTTCCTATCCTCGTTGTTGCAGGAATTGAGCTATAGATGTCCTAACTCTGCTGTGACGATTGTTAATGTACTTGCTTAGTATTCCGGCAACACCCCTACACATGTCTTGTGTTTCTGTATCGTTACATCCAATATTGCGGTAACGGGTTGTGCTGAATGTTCTTTCGGGAACCGATGTTACCGCTTCACATTGCATGACATTTTCACTTAGTTTATATACTCTGAAGAAGAAAGAGCTGACTTAAAGAACATCCAGGAATTAGGCTTAGGGCATTCTACCACTGTTATCACCATCTTCAGCGTTACTCATGGTACTATCAAAACCATCACCATCACTGCTAGATCCATTACTTCAACTGATAACTGCGACCACCAAACCTAGCCGTATTGCTACTGTTCAGCATCACCACTAGTACTACTAATGCGACAACCACTACTATGACTAATGACTACTATTGCCAACATCACTGCTACCGCTATTCCTAAAGCTGTCGTCACTAGTATTACTGTTGCAACCACAACTCCACGACCTCTACTTCTATTACTGCCACCACCATCGCAAGTACTGCTTCCTACACAACCACCATTGCAACCGTTGTCATCACCGTAACCGCTACCCCAGCGCCCCTCTACTAATACTGCTACTACTACTACTACTACTACTACTACTACTACTACTACTACTACTACTACTACTACTACTACTACTACTACTACCACCACCACCATTGATCACCGGTAAGGTTGTTGCCACCACAATAAGTATGGGATAGATTTCCCCTGATGTCTTGTCTCTTCAATTTCTTCTTGGTGTCTCCTCTTTAGATCGCTCAGGTTTTGGTTTTTGTAAATGAAGTGTAACTTAAGCTCTAAGAAAATATTGACTATCACATTGTTCCAAATTTATTTAATGTTGAAAATAAAAAGGACATTTTGCATTAATAGCTATAAGAGGTGAGTCGCCGTCCGTAGATATTCTTATCTATACAACCCACAGTTTATAGTCTAATGTGAAAACATTGCCGCTTTTGTCACAAAAACTATTGTTGTAGCTGTGCCAGTCGGTTATGCTTTTATCTTTCATTCTTTTAGGCATATGCCGAAGATATTAAATCTAACAGTTCTTGTAATCAGCTATCTTTCGTGTTTAATGCATCTCTTTCAGTTATTCTACTGACATAGAGTAAGTTGTAAACATACTGAAGTTCACTGGTAAAAATGAAAACGCAGTTGTTAAATGGCATTGACTCCATTAACAAAGTAAAAGCTCAAAATGCCGTTCCCCTTCATTAGTGCACGACTGAGTACGTTGCCGGAGTAAAATGGCGTAACATGCGCGGTGTATTCTGTCTGCATTCTTCATTTACTAATGTCCGTAGATGACTTGGACTTAGTGGTTCCTTTAAGTAATCCCGCAGAAAGAAATCCAGTAGAATGAGGTCAGGTGATCTAGCGGGCCATGCGACGCAATCCTTCGGTAAATCCATTTTTGTGGATATGTCCGATGCAAGTGGTCCTAAAAATCAACTGTCAGTGCTGTGGAGCTCGATCCTGCTGAAATTACATCGTCGTCTTTTTCTCTAGCAACACTTCTTCAAGGTCTCGTAGCCCTGTGAGGTTGCCATAAAAAGGTGCGGTTCAATTAGGTTGTCGTCTAATATTCCACACCGACATTGCTGCTCCATGTACCTGAAATGCAGCTTCTCTTATCCAGTAAGGATTACCTATGCTCCAGTTATGGCGGTTAACAGTTCTGTTGTTGTGGAACGTGGCTTCATCACTGAAGACAAAATTTCTTAAAAAATTTGCATTCATTTGCATTAGCTACAATAGTCACTGTGAAGATATTATTAGCGTTTGATAGTTGCGTTCGTGAAGAAACTGGTGTAGTTGTAGATGGTACGGATTTAATTTATTGCGGTGCAATATGCGCATCGCTGATGCCTGACTGATGTTGAGATCTTGTGCCATAGCCCTGGAACTGGTATTCAGATTGTTTTCTATTGCGTTTCGCACCGATTCTTCATTATCTTCAGAGGTAATTGGAGTATCGCGAGTAGGTGCTCTTCCAACTGGCCCTGCTTCACAAAGACGTCTTGCAACCCTTGGAAATGTGTTCGCATTCGGCGCCTCCCTTCCTGAAACCGTTCTTCATATAGGCGTCTTGCTGACCTTGCTTCTCCATAGTTCAGCAGCATGGCAACATACTCGTTGTTTAAATACATAGTTAAGTCTGAGCAATAACCGTTTCTCATAGAAAGGTTTAAAATACTGAGTGATTCGTAGAGAGTTGATTTACGCCAGGCATTCCCCCAGGCGCAAATAGCAACAGACACTACATTTCTGAAGTATTTGTAGCTTGGTTGAATGATTAAAAAATAGTACCAAATTAAAATACATATAACGAAGTATAAATTTATATCCACCTGCCAGTAGAAAACATGGAAAGTAGAGTAACAATAAAAGTTCAGGGAATAATAGAATTAATGACCCGTGTAATACGATTAGTTTAATTGACCGTGTGATCTGATTACAAGTGTTTTCACAACTCCCCCGCCCCTCACCCCTTTGTGTCACTCGCCGCTAATGGAAGTGTCATGTAGCTGTCAAATTTGATTGACAAGGGTTTAATAAGGGTTGGCAGGTGTGTAAGATTATCTCGCTTCATTGACTTTCAAAGGACGTAAGCCGCGGCCAAAGCATTTGCCACCCTCTAGGACTGGAATTTGACGAGCCCTTCCCTAAATTGTTGGTCGCGTGCCTCAAAGAGGAATTTCCACCCCCTTGTAGGACTGTCAGTTGCTGTTCCGCTCCTTAAATTGATGGAAGAGATTTGGGCCGCAAAGGCGCCGACAATTCATTCACCGTGTAATCCGATTGGTTTAATTGAGCGTGTAATTACATGTGTTTACTCATGTTTTGACAACCTTTTTCGGTATTTTCCCGACAAAGGAAGTCCCCATTCCACTCCTTTGTGTGGTTAAAGTCCCCCCGGCCGTTAAAGTTCTAAATATCTGGTCGCGTGGAATAGATTGATTAATATAATTAAGTGTGCATTAATTGAGTCTCAAGCCTTCAAATACTTGTTACCGGTGTTTTGACACGTCGTCTTTGAGGTGGCTTACTACCGGAAGAGACTGCATCTCTAAGTGCTTGTCAATCAATCAGATAAAGTTCGTCCATGTGTAACATCATCTCGTCTGATTGACTTCAAAGTATTAAAAGGACTTCAAAGGCTATATCGTCGTCTAGCGGCTTGGATATCCCGGTATCACGTACTCTAAATGGCTGGTCGCGTGCCATTGATAGATTAATATAATTGTTGCGCGTCAATAACTTCAACTTTGAAGCCCGTCACTATATTAATTGACTCGCACACCTGGTTGACACTGTATATGTGTGTTACAATGTGTATAATTATCGCACGTCATTGCTATTAAAGGATTGAAGCCTCGTTCAAGGAAGTGGGTACCTCCGTCACGTATATTTTATTGATTGATATAATTAAGCATATATTAATTGATTCGCGCACATGGTGGCCGCCGTATATGTGTGTTAGCATATGTATAACTATCACACCTCATTGGTCTTAACCTGTCCAGTATAACTTCCCCTTGTGATCGAAAACCGGCAGCCGGCTTCTGTATGCCGATTATGGCAATAACAAGTATCGATCTACATTTCACCCCCTCTACTATATATTAGACAGTGAGTGACAGTTGGCGATGAATTGAAAAACTTAACTAAGCGATTATTAAGATTGTATAATTATTACGATTAATAACAGCTGTCTAATTTTGCTTTGAGGGAAATGTTCATGCTTACACAATATTACACTTCTTAGATTAATTAAAAATGCATGACTAAAATACAGACTTAGCGTAAATGATTACTTCAAAAATGCGCAAGACACTAACGTGTTAAAAATGGACATTTTTGTTAGCATGAAAGTATACATCTGCTCTCGTACGGGTTCTCAATCGGACTGGAACACTTCATATCGGCAAGCCACTGGTATAACTACCCCACCATAGCAACCAGAGAGGAAAGCAGATTCAGGACGATGGGTCTGTTCCCGCATATGCGGTCAGTTTATTCCCCACACCCACCGCTATCCGCTCTTTCTGTCTGTCACGCAGAGACCATGTTCCCCATTGACGGGTTTCCGTATGAGGTAAACAAAGCTGGAAGGCCCAAGGGGATACCCTTTTTAACATTTCCAAAAAATAAAGAGAATAAGGCGAGAAAGAAACATATTTACAAATAAGGGATCTTCCGTTTCAAGATTTTTTATTTCTAAGGGTTGTTGGCCTGACTGTAAAAAACAAAAAATGAAATATGCGAACGCTTAAACCGGAAGGACAACAACTCATTCGGTTTGTTGTTCTTTTAATGATGTATTTCCACAATAAATGAAAATCCATTTCCAACCCCATGCTTGTTTAGGCACGCTGTGAACCTCTGAAGTACTTAGAAAAATATTATTGGTAGCAGATGGAGGGTTCATGTCATTTGACGCGTGACTTGAGTGAAAATAATTTAAAAGGAGATGTTTGTTGGTCTATAAGACCTGATCGAAAAGGAGTATACAGGGTTAGACAGCGACATATGACTACGTTTAAACCAAGGGTTATAAAACATTTTTAACAAAGTCAGCCTTAAAATGAAATATGA
The DNA here is from genome assembly GCA_030765065.1 of Deroplatys truncata. Lineage (NCBI taxonomy): Eukaryota > Metazoa > Arthropoda > Insecta > Mantodea > Mantidae > Deroplatys > Deroplatys truncata. The sequence continues at coordinate 275,745,009 of CM060990.1, forward strand.
TAATCTTTAGACATGACAAAAAGGGCATACTCTCGATTTTCTAGAAAAGAAAGCAAAAGCAAGTTCTGTCAAATACAAGAATTGTTTGCAAGTGCTAGAATGCCCTCCGTGGCATTTGCGAGAAAAAAATTGTTTAGCAATAAACAACCTCCTTGAGAGAGGAAATTTCTTGGATTTCAGATACTATGTATTTAACGCTCTACTGGATTTGACTAGAACGGTGGAATATCCCTTGAAAACACGTGGCAAGGCATATTCCTGAGAAATGTTTACGCTAATACGCAGGTATCGCCTCGAAATACAAAATGGAATAAGACCTTCTATTATTTACAACTGATGGTATGTTTACCTCACATTTTCGAGAAAAAGTATGTATATATACTTAAGAAAACTTGTTCAAACACGAAAAACTCCTAAATAGGAAATCAATGTCTTTTATGGATGAATGAACATTATTTTGAAACAATACGTTTTCAACTCACTGAATGTTTACCTTACATTTCCCAGAAAAATATATATTCTTAAGAAGACCTGTTCAAGCACGAAAATCTACTAAAAGGAAAATCCATGCCTTTTATGGATGGATGTACATTAGTGAAAAACGGCAAGACAACAAATCATTCCCCTTGTTGTTCTTATAATGACGTATTTCTACAACACATACAAAGCCAGCCCTAACATCCCCATGATTTTTAGGCACGCTGCGAGCCTCTGAAGTTCTTAGAAAAATATTATTGGTAGCAGATGGAGGGTTCATGTCATTTCACGCATTACTTGATTGAAAATAATTTAAAACGAGATGTCGGTTTTTCAATAATATCCAATCAAGTAGGTACAGTGGGCCTCAAATGTTTTCCAATGGACCAAGGGGTGTAGAGGAAAAGGGGGAAGAAATGTCTACTCGACTATTCACGCCTGGCTATAGCAACAATCAGTGCCGGTATCGTCTCAGAGGTCACATTTACTTCTGTGTATGCTCATATAATTCAACGACCTGACTCTAAGAAGAAAGAAGACGCAACTAAATCCTTTTCTCTTTACCAGATCTATGCAAGCGAAATAAATTACCATTTTCTTTGCATAATACGTTGTTGAAAAATCAAATATTGCACTACTTATGCGTGTGCTACACAAGTTTAAGATTCAGTAATTTACTTGAGAAACAAGTTTTGTATAACGTATATCTTGTTTTTAAAGTTTGTTGCTAGTATTAAATAATAATAATATTGTTAAAAATAATAGTTTCATAATCATCACCAATAGAACGTTCTACGCGTTCTCCGTAGCAGAGGGTATTCATTGCCTTGAATATAAGTTCGTTTTGCTTTTTAATTGTCACAGATATTGATCACAACGTTTAGCGCTAAGTGTGTAGTTCTACAGTTGGCACATTCAGTTCTGATAATATTCAAGTAATGTTTTAAAAATATGGAAGTAAAAGTAATAGTAATGTCAAACTGTTGAAGCAGTTTGGGCACAATTAAGTGCAACGTTAAGTTTTCTTCAAAATGAGATATATTTTGCGTTTGTTACTGAAAAACGAATAAAGATTGCTTTATTTGAAACATAATTCCCCTTACACACACACTCACAAGAGAACGGAAGAAAAATCGTGCCAGTCGTATAGTGGACGTAGAGTAAAAACACCTAGATATTGTATCCAAAAGGAGAAAATGTTAATAGACACGAAGAAACAACGTTTACCGCAAAATATTCAGTTTCTATATAGCTATTTTATTCGGTTGGGATAACGTATAAGCTAAATATTCAAAATAGTGACCCGAAAGTTTTAATGCAGTCAGGTTGATGTGCTTTTGTTGCAATTGGTTCATTTGAAAGCACTTTATTCTGAAAATGAAATTGCTTTCAAGTTACAAATCTGAAGATGGCCGCCCCAAAAGACTTTGTATTACGATTCACGTTCTGAGTTCTTAAAATGCTGGTCTGGAATGGAATGGGATCTGTAACGGAGGGGACTCGACCTCCATCCAGTGAATGAGGATATTGTACTTGTGCCCCTTGAGGGGGCGCTCCTGGGAGGAAGGGACGAGGTGAGAGACACCAAAGCACCGGGCGATCGGAACCAGGATGACGGCACAGCAATAAAAAGGTTCCTAAAGTTTCCAGATTGAGACGCCCTGACAGTCGGGCAGGCAAACCGGGCACACCACCCCACACAGAGGGTCCAACGCCCCCAAGAAGCGGTCCGTATACCCTGGCGACCAGCAAAAACCGAGAGACGAATAAGGTTCCACAGAGAGCATCCTTTTTCTCTGCCACACCGCACCGGAATACCATCGCCGACATTTCAAACCCTGAAATAGACCTAATGGGGTTAAGAATGAATAAAATGGGGAATGGAACGATATTCAGGCGGAGAGAAATCATATTAGCATTCGCCTGACGAACCGGGAAAGCTCTCGAAAAAACCCGTGGGCCAGATTGGGCGGTCGCCGGAAAGCGAACGAGGGATCTCCCGAATGCGAGTCGCACTCATTACCGCGGTGTCACCTGGACGTAAACTGGAAGATCTGTAGTTCAAATCTCGGCTATGACATTGAATTTTTCAATCTGATTCTATCTTTCCAACCTTGTGCTACACACGGCTTGAGTGAAAGAGTCTTCTTGTTAATTGAGATTGACTGTCATTACAAACTTCGTTGTAAGTATAAGAAAATGTAGTAGCTCAAAGAATAGTCAGATTTGTATGTGGTTTCTTTGAAAGTTCACGCCCTTTGCATTACCACGAGAACAAACTAACGTGTTGAATTCACATAACTTTCTCTTCTCACCATCCTACAAATTCTTTTTTCTAAATCTCGTTTTTCTGTCTACTTCTTATAATCCAGATAAACTTGCAAATCACATTTAGCGCATCTATGTGGTGCGGGGGTTTGCCTCACATTCAAGAGGTCCCGAGTTAGAACCTCGGTTAATGTGAAATACCTGAGTATAGCTTTTTCCAGGGTTTCCTCAAATCCTGAGAAGATGAATGTCAGATTCTAATTTCTAGGGACCTCGGGCCCATTGGAGCATCATTTTAACCGTTTCGTTTATTCACCGTCCGTAATGGCCTACCCGGTTAAAGGACTTTAATTAAATACCAAAAGAAGTTGACATTTACACATTTCGTTGTAGTATACGTAGATAAAGCGGTAGTCACATTTTCAAAACGCATGTCGCTACGTGATGCTTCGAAATTCCATGCTGTTTGTATGACCGCGAAAAAAAACCGAATAGTGACGTTTTAGTTACAAAATATATTCAAACCAATAACAAAAAATATCTGGGAAATAGTTAATCTCATAAAATATATGTATAACAAACTGCGTGTTTTATGGGGTCTGTATTTCTTGTGTAGCAAAACTTTGTCCAATCTTTTACAGTTTACCAATTATACAAAAGTCATTCAGAACGAAGAAGACTTGAGGGGCTCTTCTCCGTAAGTTTAAAATATATATTTCGTTTGTCAAAAAATATTTTAATCAAAATCATTAGAACCAATTTTAAGAAAATAAAATTCGAAAAAAACTCATGTAAAGGGTTGTTCAGGATGGGGAGATTTTCTTGAAAATCCTTGTCACATCATTGAAAGATGCTGAATTTAAATATCAAGTTTGGTGTTTAACAGACCTTTTGCTTTGGATTCATGTTGTTCACAGACACACAGGCATTTGGAGCTTTTGCAATAAAATATTATGTTTTGTATTTACATGACTTTCTCTACTCACTATTCTACAAACTATACTTACAAAGCTTATTTTGCACCTATGTCATGTTAATGCCGATAAACCTTCATCACTTATTTACACAATTCGTTGTAGGTATAACCAGAATATATTAAGCTAAAGCAATAGCCAAATCCCTCAAATCTGATCGCTATGTGATAGCTTTGGATTGATTGACTACGGAGGGGACTCGGCATTGATCCACATAGTGGATATTGTGCCTACGCCTCACAAGGGGTGTCTACGGGAGGAAAGATGAGGCGAGACAAGACACTGAGCGTCCGGAACCAGGAATAACGGCACAGGAATGGCAGGGCCCCTAAGTTTTCAGATAGAGACTCCCCATCAGACGGACAGGCAGACCGGGGACCCCAACCAGCATAGAGGGGTCGAACGCCTCTCAAGGAAGTTAGCATACTCCAGACAGCCAGCCGAACGCCGAGGGACGAAGAAAATCACAAAAAGGATTCTTTTCCCCTGCCACACTGCACCGGAGTACTATCGCCGACACATCCAATCCTGAAAGATACCAACGGATTAAGGATGAAGGGAAATGAGAAGGGAGATGAAATGGAGGTTCAGTAATCCTTCCCAGCATTCTCCTGGCGACCCGGGCAACCCCCCCCCGAAAAAAACCCATGGGTCAGGAATGTCGGCTAGAGGAATCGAACCCACGACCTCCCAAATGTGAGTCACAGACGTGATAGCTATGAAATTCTGTTATCTTTGTATGAACACGAGAAAGAAAGAACCAAAGAAAAAAGAAAGGAAGAGGAAAGAAAGAAAAACATTAGGTATTTGCAGTTGAGAAAAGTATAAAGTATTTGAAAATTCAAAGTAATAACAAAGAAAATTTCAGAATAGGTAAAATATGAAAGTTATTTGACATAAAATAAAAATGTTGTTTGATATAAATTTTGTGCTTTAACAAGATCTGCAGTTGTGCAGTAAGATTTTGTCTCTCTCTTACGATTTACTAATTATCAAAAGTCATTGACAATAAAGACTAATTTACAGACTATTCCTAGAAAATAAAAGATTAATTTTATTTATCATGAAAATATCTTAAACATATGTATTTTAATCAAAATCCTTAGAGCCATTTTTGAAAGAATAAAAAATTTTGAAAAATGTCCAATGTGATGGGTAGTTTGGAGTGGGGGATTTTCTTTAAAATCTCAGTGTCGCATTCGTGGAAGAAGTTTAGCTTAAATACTAAGTTAGGTTTTTAACCACCTTTTTGCTTTTGAGTTATTGTGTTCGTGGATATACACACACAGACACACACACCCACACACACACACACACACACACACACTTGAACCATTTTCTAAAAGTAACTTCATTGGATTCAGGGGGTCACAAACGTGATTTATGGTAAAATTACGACATTGAATTTTTTGGTGGAACACAACACTTTCTCTACTTACTGTAGCTACGTAGTAGAGAAAGTAAAAATGGTTACTTTGGATTCGGGGGTCTTAAAACATGTATTTCCGTTGACTCTCGTTATTCAATTCTTGGGTAGAAAGCAATACTTGCTCTACTTACTGTAACTACGTAGTAGAGAAAGTAAAAATGCTTTCTTTGGATCCAGAGGGTCTCAAAACATGTATATCAAGTGAATCTCGTTATTCACTTTTTGAGTGGAATACAATACTTTCTCTACCTCCTATAGCTACGTAGTAGAGAAAGTAAAAATGCTTTCTTTGGATTCAGGGAGTCTCAAAACGTGTATTTCCGTTGACTCTCGTTATTCAATTCTTGGGTAGAATGCAATACTTGCTCTAATTACTGTAACTACGTAGTAGAGAAAGTAAAAATGCTTTCTTTGGATCCAGAGGGTCTCAAAACATGTATATTAGGTGAATCTCGTTATTCACTTTTTGAGTGGAATACAATACTTGCTCTACTTACTGTAACTACGTAGTAGAGAAAGTAAAAATGGTTTCTTTGGATTCAGGGAGTCTCAGAACGAGCATTTCCGGCGAATATCGTTGAATTTTTGGGTGGAAATAATCCTTTCTCTACCTCGTGTAACTACGTATTAGAGAAAGTAAAAATGCTTTCTTTGGATTTAGGGTGTCTGAAATCCTGTATTTCCGGTAAATCTCGTTATTCAATTTTTAGGTGGAATACAATAATTCCTCTACTTACTGTAAATGCGTAGTAGGGAATGTAAATATGCTTTCTTTGGCTTCATTGAGTCTCAAAACGTGTATTTCCGGTGAATCTAGTTATTGAATTTTTGGGCGGAATACAATGCTTCCTCTGCTTACTGTAAGTGCGTAGTAGGGAAGGTAAAAATGCTTTCTTTGGATTCAGTGGGTCCCAAAAAATATCTCGGTTTTTTAATTTTTGGGTGGAATTCAACACTTTCCCTACTTATTATAGGTAAATAGTGGAGACAGTAGAAAAATGAGTTGTGGAATAGATAAGCGGCTGTTTGTCCTTATGGCATCTTGCATGCAACCAAATAGGAAATGTGTAACTTAGGCTGTAACTTTAAATAATTTCTGGCCTAAGTTGTTGTCACGATGCACGGAAAAACCATACTTCATAAGGACATTACGAAAATAAAGAGCACATGTTAGTTGATAATGGGTAGAGAAAGCAGTAAATATTGAAAACCAAACCATTTTGTTTTAACACTTGCTTGTAGTACTATGCTATGATGCCTCTAATTCCTAAAAAGTAGTTTGCATACTGCTTATGTTGTTGTGTTGTAATGTTATTGCTGTTTTCTTTTCACAGTTATTACATTCTTACAGCCAAGTCTGAGGGAAATGTGTTGAAATTATATTTTCTTTAGCCTATTATATCCCTTAACCATTCCTTGTAGAGCAACTATGAGCTAAGACACCTGGCATAACCTCTCGATAAGACACTCCGCTTCCCCCCGGTGTAACGGAAAACATTTGGAGCCGTCTGTACATGCAGGTTTAGACACACTACGGGGATCCGAAATTCTTGGAGAAATATTGCTGACAGTAAGGAATCCTTCAGAAAAGAAATTTCATACATGGAAAAAACCCTGTATTTATGCGCTTTAATGAATGCCAGTTCAAAAAGTGTATACATCTACAAAGAAAAGACAGAATTACCATTACCTCGAAGAACACATAAACAAATCTCGAACGCTTCTACTATTCACTGTTCCATCTTATGTATTTCTAATACAGCGGAAAAGTGGACTTGAGTAAGAACAATCCATGTACCGACTAATACGTCATAGAGGATAGGGTTAGTCATGTGAATGTGTCACATCAGAAACACGTAAACAGCATGAATGGAAATCGAATACGCAAGATAATACAAAAGTATAAACGAAGAGATAGAAGGGATGCTGGCAGACCACGTATGAGGCGACGATATAGGTTTTGTTGAAGATGGAGCAAGTTGCAAGGCTTATGCTGTGATGATGATAATTACCATTTCAGGTATAACATTATAAGTTATATAAATAACTTCACACTTTAAAAAATCTCTCTCCCTCTCTCTCTCTCTCTCTCTCTCTCTCTCGCACATACACGCACACACAGCTTTAAACCGTCCCTTCTCTCTATAAAGCTCGTATATTGTATGGGGTGAAGAGATAGGTTTTCTTGAAGATGGAGCAAGTCGCAAAGCTTATGCTTTGATGATAATTACTACTTCAGATACGACTATGTAAGCTATATAAATATCTTCACGCTTTAAACAATCCCTCGCCCTCTCTCTCTCTCTCTCTCTCTCTCTCTCTATATATATATATATATATATATATATATATATATATCGCACATACACGCACACCCACCCTCTCAAGCTTTTAACATTCCCTTCTCTCTGTACAGCTCGTAAATGGAAAGTCCATATCTTTTATGTTTGAATGAACATTAGTTGAAAAAATATGTTTACATCCAACCCATAAGTCAGAACACGGTTCTCCATCGCCCGGGGCTATCTCCCTTTCCACAACGACCCAACTTCTTGCAAGCCAATGAAGAGATTTCATTTCAAGAACCAATAAATATAAAATCTAAATAAATAGGCTAACCTGTTCAGATTGAATAATCTCTATATTACTACGCTTGCGCGACTATTATTCTGGATTCTGCCTATTCAGGTACAATATGTTTTATACATGCAGGACTATATAAAGCCTGTATTTCATTAAACAAATTAATTACCAGAAGAAATCGACCTGTGCGTGTTTTGGAACTCCTGTGCTTCGTGACTATATTGTTCTCCTTCGGTATAAGCCAATACTTCATTTCTGCGAAAATGTCTGGTGAGTTTTAAAAATATCCATCCTCTGTTTTAAAATATATCTCGTATTGCATGCATTGGAAGGTGTTTTATAAATGTTTTCAAAATATACAAGCTTTTCGCTGGTATTACCCCATCTTAACATGTAAATTATATGCAATTAAGAATCCCTCCTCTCTCTCTCTCTCTCTCTCTCTCTCTCTCTTATAGAGTATATCTAGAGAAAATACGGTTAAAAGCGTAGCTATTATATCTTTATTTTTTAAAGAATATCTGCTTGGATAACATGTTTATTTTTCTATAAGAGCTAAACGCTTGAGAATTTCAATAAATAAGAATCCATTGTGTATGCATCTAAGCGAAAAATAGGTGTGGTGTTTACTTTTTTCAAATGTAAAGTCAATAGTATACTGATAATGGCTAAAGCACGAGCTTTTCTTGACATGCATAACTGTTTCGTCTTAAAAACTAAAAAAATATATAGTTTATTTTTTTACATTATAATAGTGCTATAATATAATACTTAAAAATCATTCGCTCTAATAAAGCAAATGTTTATAATATATTTATGTATTTAAATCGAAAAATAGCATGCTTAATAAACTTCATTATTGAATCAGAGCCTCCTTTATATTTGCATATATTTTACTTTTTTATTATTGTTATTACTACTATTATTATATTATACGGAAACGTCAATAATAGTAATAATATCGAGACTTTCAAATAAACGAATTTCTTATGAAATTCAAACACAAATGAAGAATTTGTTTTTCTGTTCCTAATGCAGGGAGTTAAGCAAACCAACTTAACACACTGGCCGAGAATAGCATTTTCCCAACCATTCAAAGACTACAAGATCTTTAGTTAGAAGAGACTTATAATATAAAAGCAATAAGAGGAATTGATACAATATACGTTATTAGAGTGGTTGCAGTCTTAGGCGAAAGACAGGTTTTTCTTCCTGCGAGACACTGAGCCCTAACAAGCGAACAGGTGGAGGAAATACCCGGAACGTTTCAAATTGTATATCATGGATCCGTCTAAAGTGTACACCACTGCATTAATATATATATATATATATATATATATATATATATATATATATATATATATATACATAATGTGTGTAAATATCGCCTAGGTTGCATTCTGTGCGAGGTTATGCAAAAAGAATTTTAATAGTCTTTTCAGTGATTCTTTACCTCAAGGCATGTACTTACAACAAGCTGCAAATAATTTGAATGTGTGTTACAGGACCACAAGGATGGAGTAAATGAAGAGGGAGAACGAGATAGTGTAATACAAGCATAAACAGAAATGTAATAGGAACATTCTCAACAACGTTCAGTGATTTTATTCATTGAAGAATCGCAACAGCTGACAACATGAAACTTACGAGAAAAACGTTTGTGTGTGTGTAGAATATACCAATAATATAATTTATTCGCTCAATGTTATTGTACTTCTTACCAAATCCATTCATTTCATAAATAATTGCATAACTGTTTAAAGGATTATGCAACATCATAAAACAATGATGTTTCGTCAAATCTAAAAAACCTATTTATCTATTTTGAAAGACGCTTGAATAAATGAAATCTAGAGGTCAGACCATCTAATATTCGATGGCATGATACGAAGTGCATAATCCGATTAATAAAACGAGGACTATACAATATAAAGAAAATTTATTTTATAAACATTATCCCATTACAATTCTTCACAAAAACCACACGTATTTTCCAAAGACAATGATGATAGTCGAGACCTTCTAAACACACAATTATATAATCGTCTGCATCACAGGGAAAGAGACCAGCGGGTAAACACTTTATCCGTAAAATTAAACACCTCAGCAATTCCTGGATAAGGCGTTTTATACTAGTAATTCTTGATAATCATGATATATTTCATAGTTCTTGCTAATTATCCTCGAAATTCATTAACAGTATTTTCGTGACTGTAATGCTATAACTTTAGATGCTTTCAGCTTACTTATAATTTCTTCAATCTCCCGCGTATGCCACGTAACATAAACGTAACAAGACGTAACACGATGTAAGAAAACGTAACAAGATGTAACATGATGTAACAATACGTAACAAAAAAGGGACCTGGCGCACTAGTAACGACTGCGGCCTAGCATTATTAGCGTCTAGGACTAGACCTCTGGCGAACGCTTTACACGAGCTGCTATACTTCTGTATATTGGAATTGAACTAGAATTATTACTGGACGTCATGCTGAAGACACAATTAAAAAAGTGACTACTGAAATGAGGGCGTCCTGCTTAAAGACGGTGGATCCAGATCGTTGAAGGTAACGGGGGAAGGCCAATCAGAAGGAGTACTAGCATGCTCAATTGAAAAAGCATATTCTCCCAAGCACGCCAGAGAGGCGATCGATTGGAAGACCGTTCATCACCGTCTCTTTCAGAAGTTCCTGCAGCTGGGCCGGTCCGAGAGCTAGGAAATATTGGGACACATCCCCGCGTCTCTGTCATCTACAAGTCGACGATCTGTAGCCTTCTAAGGTATGGGGTTGGGATGAGCGGTATAGATCGGTACAGCTTGCATTGCGCTAGGTGGCTCTAACATTTCCAGCTGGCAGACTGTTCCAGGTGCTCGCGCGTCTCTGTCATCTACATGTCGACAAACTGTAGCCTTCTGAGTGATGAGCTGGTAAGTTGTATACATCTGTACAGCGTGCACTACATGAGCTGTTCCTACCATTTCCAACTCGCAGACCGACCCAGCTGCTGTAGTTTCCAAAAGAAACGGTGATAATTTAATATACAAATTAATTCAAAGCCGACGAGGGTCTCTGTCATCTGCATGTCGTTATCCACATGTCGATGATCTGTAGCCTTCTAAGGGATGGGGTTCATTCAACCATAAAAGACATGGATTTTCTGTTTAGAAGATTTTCGAGTCTGACCAGGTTTTTATGTGACGGACCCTTTATTAGAATTGTTTCTTCTCAGAAAATTGTTATTCTATCATGATATGATGATAGATACATGTATAGGATGCTATCGCCCACCCGTGGGACTCCGAGCTCATACATAGGTCTATATAGATAACGTATTACAGTGTTATTAACTATAATTTTAGGGTAAATAATGAAAATAAAGTATTGTTTCTCTTGGGATAATTCTTCAAGAGCAATGTAAGGATCTTATAATTTTAAGACGGAAACTGAAACATAAGTCAATTTAAAATGAAATAAACAGATAGGCTTTCTTGGTGATATGGTGATAGATTCATACATACGGACGCTGTCGCTCACCCCTGGAACTTCCGTCTCGAACATAGCGCTGTATACATAATGTATTATGTATGCATCAGGTTACCGACATTGCTCATGCACTTGCAGAGTTCAAGAGAGTATTCTATGATATTAACTCCACTGATCATTTTAGCTTGCCGGTAAAGTGCGATTTCATTCCTTAAATAATAATAATAATAATAATAATAATAATAATAATAATAATAATAATAATAATATAGTAAACTTGTCGCTTCTTTGATGAAGGAAATAATACTTAGAGATAATTGCGATAGTTAATTTATTATATAGCATGATTTAAAAATCCTTACATATATCCATAGAATGACAAAAAAAATCTGATGTGATACACGCGCATGGCTTTCTCTTCCCTCTAAAGGAAAAGCAGCAGACAGATGTTTAAGGACAGCACTCTATATACTCACCTTAATATTCTATACTGTTTCCATTCAATTGTGAGAAATAGCTGAATGTTGAAGGAGCATTAAGAGAATTTCCAAGAAATGAAGGTGTGATTAAGTTGAATTGTGTCTCCTATTTTAATTCAATATACAATATTCTTCTTTTCATCCTCTTCCAATCATATTTATTCGTTAGATTCCATAAACTTCAGTTTATTATCGGTGTCAAACCATTAAAATATACGAGTTGTACAGAGAGAAGGGAAGGTTTAAAGCTATGAGAGTGTGTGTGTGCGTATATGTGCGAGAGAGAGCAAGAGATAGAGACAGAGAGAGCGAGAGCTAGAGAGACAGAGGGAGAGAGGGATTGTTTAAAGGGTGATGTTATTTATATAACATATAATGTACCTGAAACAATAATTATCACCTTGCGACTTGCTCCATCTTCAAGAGAATCTATCTCTTCATCTTATACAATACACGAGCTGTACAGAGAGAAGGGAAGATTTAAAGCTTGAGAGGGTGGGTGTGCGTGTATGTGCGAGAGAAAGATAGAGAGAGGGTGAGAGATTGTTTAAAGGGTGAAGATATTGATATAACTTATGTCGTACCTGAAATAGTAATTATCATCACAGCATAAGCCTTGCGACTTGCTCAGTCTTCAAGAAAACCTATCTCTTTATCTCATTCGTGTTCTGCAGCACCCCTTCTACCTACACGCTTATACTTTTGTATTATCTGGCGTGTTCGATTTCCATTCATGCCGTTTACATGGTTCTGATGTGATACATTTACATGACTTTATCTATCCTCTATGATGTATTAATGTGTACACAAATTATTCTTACTCAAGTCTGTTTTTCTGCTGTATTGGAAATGCATGATATGGAATAGTAGCAGCATTAGGTATTTGTTTATACGTTTTTCGAGGTAATGGCAATTTCCTTTTTCCTTGTAGTTGTATGCACATTTTAAACTAATATTCATTAAAGCGCAAAAATACAGGGTTTTTCTATGTATGAAGTTTATTTTCTGAAGGATGCCTTATTGTTAGCAATATTTCTCTAAGAATTTCGGATCCTCGTAGATCCTTAGCATGGCTTCATTTGGAAGGGAAGTAAAGCGATGGTCCCGTGTAGTAGATTTACCGCACGTAAAAGAACCTCAAGCATGTTCAAGAGGCCTCTGAGTAAAATTACCGGTATTTCACGCCCAATATAGAATGGGGCGCTAAAGACCACAGCAATTAAAGGGCGTCCATAAATAAAACTCAATTTAATTTTAATTTAATTTTGAATTCTCGTAGCGTGTCTAAACCTGCATGTACCTGCTTGAATGGATATTTTTGAAAAACAAACGTCTCCTTTTTAAATTGTTTCCAATCAAGTCATGCTTGAAATGACATGAGGTCCCCATCTCCTACCAATAAGATTTTCTAAGAATTTTAGAGCCTCGCGGCGTGCCTAACAAAGAATTATCATGCCGGATTTAAAGACGGTCATATTTCAGTTTGTTTTTTCGAGTCGATTGCGTGCGTTGGGATGGTTATGTGTTTTTAAAATATTAGGTAAACATTCCTTAGAAATGTGCGTTGTAATGTGTTTTCGAGGAATATTCCACCATTTCTAGTCATATCCAGTAAAGCGCTAAATATATAGTATCTGAAATCTAAAAATGTCCTTTCTCAAGGAGGTTGTTTATAGTTAAGTATATTTTTTCTCGTAAATGCCACGGAAGTTATTGTCGCGCCTGCAAACAATTCTTGTATTTGACAGGACTTGCTTTTGCTTGCTTTTGTAGAAAATTGAGCTTATACCGTTGTTGTGATGTCTGAAGATTCTCGTATTTCATTTTAAGGATGGACATGCCTCGTGTATTGGATGCATCTGTTAAAAACAACGCCTCGGTTTAAAGGTAGTCACATGTCTCTGTACCTGCTCGATCAGGTATTATAGACAAACAAACATCTCCTTTTAAATTATTATCAATCAAGTCACGCGTGAAATTATATGAACCCTCCATCTGCTACCAATAATAGTTTTCTAAGAATTTCAGAGTTTCCTAGCGTGCCTAAAGAAGCATGGGGATGTTAGAGCTGGCATTTCATTTGTTTTGGAAATACCTCATTATAAGAACAACAAAGGGAATGGTTTGTTGTCCTGTCGTTTTTTCAAATACTGTACATTCATCCATAAAATACATGGAGTTTCTCTTTAAGAGTCTTTCGTGTTTGAACAGGTTTCTTAAGTACGTATATTTTTTCTCGGCAATGTGAAGTAAGAATACCATCAGTTGTAAATAATAGAACGTCTTATTCCATTTTGTTTTTCGAGCCGATACCTGCGTGTGATGGTTGTGTGTTTTTAAAATATTAGCGTAGACATATGGCTTAGGAATATGCCTTGCCACGTGTTTTAGAGGGATATTCCACCGTTCTAGTCATATCCAGTAGAGCGTTAAATACATAGTATCCGAAATCTAAGAAATTTCCTTTCTCAAGGAGGCTGTTTATTGCTAAATACATTTTTTCTCGCAAATGCCACGGAGGGTATTGTAGCGCTTGCAAACAATTCTTGTATTTGACAGGACTTGCTTTTGTTTGCTTTTGTAGAAAATCGAGAGTATGCCCTTGTTGTCATGTCTAAAGATTGTCATATTTCATTTTAAGGCCGCTTTTGTTAAAAATGTCTTATAACCCTTGGTTTAAAGGTAGTCATATGTCACCGTCTAAACATGTACACACCTGTTCGATCAGTATTATAGACAAACAAGCATCTCCTTTTATATAATTTAAAATCAAGTCACGCGTGAAATGACATGAACCCTGCATCAGCTATCAATAATATGAGCGCAAATTCGCAAATGAGCCATTAGAAGACGTTCAATACAGGCCAAAGTTACATACGTCGCTTAGCAAGTAGGATAGATTAAAAATACCTAGAGACAACCGACTTACCCGGTATAGTAGCAGTATTTCTATTTTCGTGTCAATACTGAGTGTGTTGATCATAATATGCCCTTTCCTTCTCTAAATAAGTCATTCTCAGAAGTTATTGATCTTTCGTCTTCTGGATAGATTTGTACATAGACATCAATAACGAAAAGGATATTAATGAAAAACAAAACAGTGTATAAATGTAGTTTAGCCATGGTAGAATATTAATAGAAAACTCGTTAAGCAAAAATAATACGTTAACATCAACACAACTATACATATATAAATCATTTCAAGCATTAATATTACTGCCGTCGTCGCCATCATCAACACCACTGTTCCTGCTACTACTACTATTATTACTACTGCTGCTACTATTACTACTATTACTACTATAACAACAACTACTACTACTACTACTTATAAGCCATTCTGAGAAGTATTGATTTTTCGTCTTCTTGATAGATTTGTACACAGATAGCATAACCAAGAAGAATATTAATGACAAACAAACCGCTATATAAATGTAGCAGTACAAACATAGAAGGAAAACTCGTTAAGCAAAAATAAATACACATAAACACGTAAACTATATATAAAACATTTCGGGCATTAATATTGCTGCTACCATTAACACTAATACGAGGGGTGATCATAAACTAAGGTTACAAGGCCGATATTCCTGGAGTTTCGTCCGTTATAGAGAAATTAATTAAGTGCGGTATTTCTAATACATATGAGTAGTATATTATAGGGGCTCCGAGCAGAGTTTTTGCGTTTATGTGGAAAAGGATAGAGAAAACGAGGGTAGATGCGACGGCTCGAGGAGGAAAATGCGTTTATATGGGGAAGATAGGGACTACGAGAATCGATGCTAGGCTAGATAGGGGTTGAAGTAGTGGGGATATGCTTTATATGTGAAGGTAGGAAATACGAGGAGAAGTGCTAGACTAGATAGAGTTTGCGGTGTGGAATATGCGTTTCTATGGGAAAGATAGGAAAGACGTGGACAGATGGTAGGCTAGACAGATGCTGAAAAAGGGGGAATATGGGCTTATACGGGAGAGATAGGGAATACGAGGAGAGGTACTAAACTAGACAGGGCTTGAAGGGTAGAGTATTACTTTTATGTGGGAGAGGTATTAGGCTAAGAGCGTTTGAATAGTAGAGTATACGTTTATATGGAGCGAATAGGACAGATTCTAGGTTGAGAGAACCTTCAAGGAGGAAAATGCGTTTATATGGGAGAGATAGGGAAAACGAGGAGAGTTTCGATGTAGAGCAGGGACTGAATGAGGGAACGCCCTTTATGTGTTAGAGGTAGGGAATACGAGGAGAGGTAGTTAGACAGAGGTAAAGGAGTAGGGCATACGTTTATGTGGGGGGAGATTTGGAAAACGGAGCGAGATCCTATGCTAGGAGAGAGTAGAAGGAGTCCAATGCGCTTTATATGGGAGAGGTATGGAATACGAGGAGAGGTGCTAGTCTAGACAGAGGTTGAGGAGTAGAGTATGCGTCTATATGGGAAAACATGGAAAACGGGGAGAGATGATAAGCTAAAGAGAGAAGGAAGGAGGGAGGAATGTAGGTTTATACAGGAGAGGTAGGAAACCAAGGAGAGATACTAGGCTAGACAGATGCTGAAGGAGAGAGGGATACGCTTTATACGGAAGAGATAGGGGAAACGTGAAGAGATGTTAGGATAGACAGAGTTAAAGGAGGAAGAGGTTTAGATCCCACCAATTAAAATTGACAAACATTTTGATACCCTTTGGCGGTATTTTGTCGACACTGGGGGTGAAGTTCCCCGGCACTAAGGTTCTAAAATATCTGTGTCAGTCAATCAGGTAATGTTCGTCTATGCATAATATCATTTAGACTCATTGACTTCAAGATTTATACTGCTAACGTACCGGCATCGTGCCTCTAAAGGTTGGACGCAGACCCTCGATCGAAGTACCCCGCCGCGTATATTTTGACTGATTAATGTAAATAAGTATATATGTAGAATAAACCGGTTAGTATCACAAGTGTTCATGGTATTTCAGAGCAGCGATTCGTACCAGAGCTATTTAAGGTAATTTCGCATGATTTGGGTAGTATCACAGGTATTTAAGTCATTTTAACAGGTAATTCAGATAGCGTCACATGTATTCATGGTAATATAGTGGGTAATTAGATTATAAACATTTCTCATCCAATGCTTCAACACTTTTATATACTTTTTTCTAAAGCTTACAGACTTTTTATATGTTAAACAGTTAGTGTGCGAGACGAAGAGGCATAAACTGTATATCTGTCTACAATGAAGGTATATAGAAGTATACACCCCAACTTATCCCTACCTTGCATGCTCTGCATCATCCTCTCACTATCTATTCAATCCTATCATCGTCTATCCTAAACAACGTAACAAGACGTAACGCCACGTAGCCACGTAACAAGACGTAAGGTGACGTACCCAGGTAACACAACAGCGTAACACAACAAAACCGCATGACAAGACGTCACACTACGTAACATAAGCACGTAGCCACGTGTCAAGACGTAACATAGCGTAACATAGCTACGTAACAACACGTCACACTACGTAACATAAGCACGTAAGCATGTGACATGACGTAACACAACGTAACATAACCGCATGACAAGACGTCACACTACGTAACACAAGCACGTAACCACGTGTCAAGACGTAACACAGCGTATCATAGCCAGGTAACATGACGTCACACAACGTAACATAAGCACGTAACTGCGTGACAAGACGTAACACAGCTTAACATAGCCACGTAACAACACGTCACACTAAGTAACAGAAGCACGTATTCACGTGACAAAGCGTAACACAACGTAACATAACGACACGGCAAGACGTCACACTACGTAACATAAGGACGTAACCACGTGACAAGACGTAACACAGCGTAACATAGTAGCGTAACAAGACGTCACATTACGTAACATAAGCACGTAGCCAAGTGACAGGACGTAACCAGCGTAACAACCATGTAACCACGTATCATAAGCACGTAACCACGAAACGAGACGTAACAACACGTAGGAACTATGTAACTAGGTATCATAACCATGTGACTTAACGTAACACAATGTGACATGACGTAACCAGTAAACGTAACAAGACGTAACACCGCCACGTAACCAGAGATAACCTTGAGTTTCTTTTGGTGAAATTGCGGCATTTTATTCAGGTTTTATTATGTAAGAGTCTTAATTGAAAGTTTCACGTCAACATACCTTTATTTTAGTACGTTGTAAGCGCCTCTCCCCTTTATCTAGGCTTGAGACTAGCACTAGGATTGCTCCTAATGGCAGGGTTAACGCCTCCCCTTCCATCTTTTTATTATTATTATCCTTTCTTCATCAGGTGTATGCTAGTTGTATACACAACACACGGATAAACTTTAATTTTTTAAGATTGTAGACTCGCGAAGAAAATCGTCATCTTCGGCTTACAGTCTTTTAAGCACTGTTTGTAATACGATAATGTCCATACGCATATATAGTTATTCTATCCTCAGCAATAACTCTTTTATCATCAAAAGGAGTCAATATGATTTTATTCGCTTACACTGGGCAAGAGCATGCTGTCGTGACACGATCAGATTCATGGGCGTTCTTACGATTTCTCTGGTTTTAAGACAGTCAGTATAACTTTCGAATGTGACGTACTGCTTAATGGCACTATGTTTAATGCCTTTAATCTTCTTTATCATTGAGCCGTGGATATCTAGTGCGTTCATCTTAGGTCGTAGTCCGACAAACCCTGGATGATTTTACCATTAGCCTCATCTTAAAATTTTCCCAACGTGGTTTTGTTCTGAGTAGAGTGGCATATATGGTTACAGGCCTGAGAATTAGCGTAGATTAGAACCTACTAAACAAGAATTATTAACTACAATGGATGACTGTGGTATGAAAGCATATGAAACTTCATTCGATGGACGCTTGAAATCATATTTTATACATTGTGAATCAACTAAGGACCTGAATATGTACCTGCATGAGGCAAAACAGCGGATAATCCAGGCTTAACATAAAGAGATTGCATTCACAAGAGTGTGAAGATTAATTTGCTGGCTGAGTGCCGATTTGTTAACAGTATCAGAGAAACCTGCAACAAAACATTTAAAATCCGGAATCAAGCTGTTTTCCTAGAAACGGATCTATACCCCATGCTGGAAACTAAAATGAAAAAGTTGGTTACTGAAATGGAGGAATCGCATTTTAAGGGCAGCACCTGGGCTCTGCTTGCTGTAGAAGGGATTCGCCTTCGTATTAACAAGTGCAATCCGTTACGAGGAATTAGATATATACTCTGACACCATCTGTTGGAGCTAAAGAAGCCTGCATTAATATCCAGAATTATACTGGTGAGCTAAGCCTTATGTATTCTCTATTAGCCAGATTCAATGAGACTATTGAACAACGTGTAAGGAATTACAAGCAATTTCAAAATAGGTATTTCTTCAGCTGCGTTACTTATCCAGCTCCGCTTTCTCAAATATCTAAATTTGAGAAGCTTAACAGGATGTCTATCAACGTCTTCGGCCTGGATGACAAGCATGAAGTGTATCCAATAAAGGTCGCTGAGACAGAACTACCTGAACAACGTGATCTCCTACTATTGAATGACAGTAGTGGGAAACATCTCAACTTTATATACAGAATTTTGAAAAACTTATTCTACGTCAGAAAACTAAGCATAAAGAACGTGTTTATAGCTGTAAGCGTTGTTTTACACATTTTGATGATCAGTGCGGGCAAAGTGGACTGGACAATCTACAAGAACATGCTGCCAACTGTAATCAACACGGTATTGTAAGGGTAGTTATGCCTACCGAGAGGAAATCCATTGTTCAATTTAAGAATTTTGAAAGGATGTTGAAACTACCTTACGTCATCTATACAAACTTTGAAAGCATTCTCGGACCATGTCATACATGTATACCCAATCCTGAAACCTCACATACAACCCTTTATCAGCAGCATGTACCTATGAGTTTCTGTGTTTACCTTAAACCGTTATGCGACGTTGAATATCCGGAAACTGGTCATCCTAAGCATCCCTATGTATATCGTGGTGATGATGCTGCTCAAAAGTTTATGGAATACCTGTCGTTCCTTGCAATGTAAATTAATAATATATGTAAATCTGTCATGTCTCTGAAACTTACAGATCAACAGCAGATGGATTTCAACTCCTCTACAGTATGCTACTTGCGTGGAAAAACCTTTACAGAAGAGAACTACAAAGTACGTGACCATGATCATATCAGTGGTGAATATCGTGGAAGTCTACATAATGAATGTAATTTATCCTGCAAAACGCCTAAATATATTCCAGTCTTCATGAACAACCTCAGTAGGTATGACTCACACTTCATTCTTAAGGGGCCGGGATGTACAAATGAGCGGGTGGAATTAATTCCTAGATCTGAAGAAACCTATATATCATTCCCCAAGTATGTATGAGATATTAAGCTCCGGTTTGTGGATATATTTCGGGTCCTCAGTACAAGCTTGGATAAGCTGGTGAAGAAATTAACATCATACACTAAAACACTTCGGAGAAGACAATTGAAGTTATTGACTCCTAAGGGTGTATTTCCCTATGATTACGTCACGTCATGAGGTGTTTTGATAGAAACCTGCTTGCCTCCTAAGGACACCTTCTACAATAGATTAAATGAAGAAGAAATTAGTGATGCTGACTACAATCATGCTAGAAATGTATGGGAGCTGTTTAATGTAAGAAACCTGGGCGAGTGCAGCGAATTCTACTTAATCTCTGATGTACTTCTAGCTGATGCCTTTGAGACATTTAGAGATCCAACCCTCAAAACACACAATTTCGACCCTGCCGATTATTTCACCTCTCCAGAACTTACGTGGGACGCCATGTTGCTGTATACTGGAATTCAGCTGCAATTGTTACAGGATTATGACCACTTACTCATAGTGGAATCCGGAATAAGAGGAGGTTTATGTCAAGTTTCCCACCGGTAAGCCGAAGCAAACAACGCTTACATGGAGAAGTATGATCCGTCGAGACTCACCCAATTTATTACCTATGAGGACGATATAACCAATATGGCTGGGCCAAGTGCCACGCCCTCCCTTGTGGTGGATTTGAGCGGGCGGCATCTGAAAAAATCGACTTAGAAACACTACAAGAAAATGATCCTCATGGATATATATTAGAATTCGACATCCAATATCTTGCAGAACTTCACTATCTACACAACGACCTGCCTTTCCTGCCTGAGTGTATGAAGCCTAAGGACTCGAGTACAAAGAAACTGATACTCTATCTTGGACCTCGAAAGAAGTATGTAGAACATTACATGGCTTTGAAGCAAGCACTTTATCATGGACTACGACTAACAAAAATCCATCGTGTGCTACAGTTCCGACAGTCACAGTCGTTAAATCCTTATGTGGAATTTAACAATAGGCTGCGACAACAGCCTGCAAATGACTTCTAGAAGGTTCTTTACAAACTGTTTAACAACGCCATGTTTGGAAAAACTATGGAGAACCTACGTAATCGTATGGATATACGACTGGTTACAAATGAAAAGACCCTGGAAATGCTGATCGCTAAGCACACGTTTATCAATAGGACGATATATGCTGCTAATCTAGCTGCTTTACATACGGCCTCGCGACAGATCGTATTCAACAAGCCTATATACATCGGTATGAGTGTGCTGGACATATCCAAGACATTAATGTACAACTGTCATTATGATGTGTTGCTGCCATAATATGGAGCTGAAAACCTGAAGCTTATGTATATGGACACTGATTCGTTCATTCATCGTGTGACAACTGAAGATATGTACCAGGACAAGCTACGTTTCTTGAACAGCTGGATACAGCTGATTACCCTGTCAACCATATATGCCACCCTACTCAGAACAAAAAGACGCTGGGAAAATTTAAAGATGAGACTAATGGCAAAATCATCCAGCGCTTTGTCGGACTACGACCTAAGATGTATGCACTGCATAATCACGGCTCAAAGATAAAAAGATTAAAGGCATAAAACGTAGTGCTATTAAGGAGTACATCACATTCGAGAATGACACTGACTGTCTTAAAACCAGAGAAATCATAAGAACGCACATGAATCTGATTCTGTCACGACAGCATGCCGTGGCCACAGTGTAAGAGAATAATATTACATTGACTACTTTTGATGATAAAAGAGTTATTGCTGAGGACGGATTAGCTACATATGCCTATGGACATAACCGTATTTCACACAGTGCTTAAAAGAATGTAAGCCGAAGATGAAGATTTTCTCAGCGAGTCTACAATCTTAAAAAATTGAAGTGGCATACACCTGATGAAGAAAGAAGAATAATAAAAAATGGAAGGGAAGGCGTTAACTCTGCCATTAGGAGCATCTTAGTGCTTGTCTCAAGCCTAAATAAAGGAGAGAGGCGCTTAAAACGAACTAAAATAAAGGTATGTTGACGTAAAACTTTCAATTAAGATTCTCAAATAATACAACCTGAATAAAACGTCGCAATTTCACTCAAAGAAACTCGAGGTTATCTCTGGTTACGTGGCGGTGTTACGTCTTGTTACGTTTACTGGTTACGTCTTGTCATAGCGTGTTACGTCAAGTCACGTGGTTATGATACGTAGTTACATAGCTGCTACGTGTTGTTACGTCTCGTTTCGTAGTTACGTGCTAATGATACGTGGTTACAAGGTTGTTTTGCTGGTTACGTCCTGTCACTTGGTTACGTGCTTATGTTACGTAATGTGACGTCTTGTTACGTGACTATGTTACGCTGTGTTACGTCTTGTCACGTGGTTACGTGCTTCTGTTACCTGGTGTGACGTGTTGTTACGTGGCTATGTTAAGCTGTGTTACGTCTTGTCACGTGGTTACGTGCTTATGTTACGTAGTGTGACGTCTTGTTACGCGGCTATGTTACGCTGTGTTACGTCTTAACACTTGGTTACGTGCTTATGTTACGCAGTGTGACGTCTTGCCATGCGGTTTTGTTGTGTTACGCTGTTGTGTTACGTGGTTACGTCGCCTTATGTCTTGTTACGTGGCTACGTGGCGTTACGTCTTGTTACTTTGGTTAGGATAGACGATGATAAGATAGAATAGATAGTGAGAGGATGATCCAGAGCATGCAAGGTAGGGATAGGTTAGGGCATATACTTCTATATACCTTCATTGTAGACCGATATACAGTTTATGCCTCTTCGTCTCGCACACTAACTGTTTAACATATAAAAAGTCTGTAAGCTTTAGAAAAAAGTATATAAATGTGTTGAAGCATTGGATGAGAAATGTTTATAATCTAATTACCCTCTATATTACCATGAATACATGTGACGCTATCTGAATTACCTGTTAAAATGACTTAAATACCTGTGATACTACCCGAATCATGCGAAATTACCTTAAATAGCTCTGGTACGAATCGCTGCTCTGAAATAACACTTGTGATACTAACCGGTTTATTCTACATATACACTTATTTACATTAATCAATCAAAATATACGCGGCGGGGTACTTCGATCGAGGGTCTGCGTCCAACCCTTTAGAGGCACGATGCCGGGACGTTAGCAGTATAAATCTTGAAGTCAATGAGTCTAAATGATATGCATAGACGAACATTACCTGATTGATTGACACAGATATTTTGGAACTTTAGCACCGGGGGACTTCACCCCCAGTGTCGACAAAATAGACTTGCACCCCTCCTCGTATTCCCTACCTGTCCCATGTCAACCACATTGGCCTCCTTCAAGTCTCTCCTAGCATAGGATCTCTCTTCGTTTTCCATATCTCCCCTCCCACATAAACGTATACCCTACTCCTTGTTCTCTGTCTAACTACCTCTCCTCGTATTCCCTACCTCTAGCACATAAAGGGCGTTCCCTCCTTCAGTCCCTGCTCTATCTCTGAACTCTCCTTGTTTTCACTATCTCTCCCATATAAACGCATTTTCCTCTTGAAGATTCTCTCAACCTGGAATCTGTCCTAGTTTCTCCATATAAACGTATACTCCACTATTCAAACCCTCCTAGGCTAATACCTCTCCCACAGAAAAGTAATATTCTACCCTTCAAGCTCTGTCTAGTTTAGTACCTCTCCTCGTATTCCTTATCTCTCCCGTATAAGCCCATATTCCCCTTCTTCAGCATCTGTCTAGCCTACCATCTGTCCACGTTTTTCCTATCTTCCCCATATAAACGCATATTCCACACCTCAAACACTGTCTAGTCTAGCACTTCTCCTCGTATTCCTTACCTTCACTATAAAGCATATCCCCACTGCTTCAACCCCTATCTAGCCTAGCATCAATCCTCGTAGTCCCCATCTTCCCCATATAAACGCATTTTCCTCCTTGAGCCGTCGCATCTACCCTCGTTTTCCTATCCTTTCTCACATAAACACAAAAACTCTGCTCGGATCCCCTATAATATACTACTCATGTGGTTGGCAACTGTCAGAGTTTCAGCCACCCGCAACCTAGTTGTACGCAAACATGATTGGCGACGCGTTTGGAAGACGGCTTGCGAAGAAATCCGCTCCGTTATTCGATGTCTGCAGGCGAAACATGTAACCGGGGCGGAAATTCACCGGCAGCTGATTCAGGATAACAGAGGATCACGTTAGGGCATATGACGTTAGAATTGGGAATGTAGTTCGAAAGCGTTCGCCATATTGTTCACGATATTCTGCAGTACCGGAAAGTTTGTTCCCGATGGATTCCATGAAATCTGTCCAACCAACACTAGGGGAGGCGCATGGGGGCAGGCCTGTAAATTTTGCAACGGCTCTCCACGAAAAGGAACAGTTTTCTTCAATACATTGCCACGGGTGACGAAAGATGGATCCACCACTACATCCCCAGCAGTAAGCGGTCGTCAGTAGATTGGAAACACCGCTCCCCTCCAAAGACAAGAAAGTTTAAGGTGACGCTATCTGCCGGGAAGATGATGTCCACAGTGTTTTGGGACAGCACGGCTGTCATACATGTGGTGTTTTTAGAAAGGGCACACACAGACCGCTGACCGATACTGCGAGAGCTTGACACGATTGCGCGAAGCAATCAGGTGAAAAAGGCCGGGAATGTCACCGAGGGCGTCATCTTCCTTCACGACAACGTCCAACTTCATAGAGCCCAAATTACTACCACGCTGTTGAAGCAGTTTCGCTGGAACATCATCGACCACCCTCCCTATAGCCCGGACCTCGCTCCAAGCGACTTTCACCTTTTTCCTCACTTGAAGGAGCATCTAGGTGGACGACGATTCGCTTCAGACGAGGAGGAAACATTTTGCAACAATTTGGCTATACACGCAAGGATAGGATTTTTCCCAGGAGAGCATTTTAAAACTCCTCCGACGAAGCGACATGTGGGTAAACCGATATGGAGACTATGTCGAAAAATAACCTCATATATGCACTATTAGTTAGCTGTATTGCCTGTATGAAATAAAATGTACACGTTTGTCTGAAGGCCTTGAAAGCTTAGTTTCTGATCACCCCTGTATTATAGCTTTATGCCACTAATACGACGATCATTACAATAGCCGCCACGAACAATACGTCTACTACTGTTGATACCATCATCACCACTGCTGGCAGCATAAGTAACACCACCATTATCAACACTGCTTCCACTACCACTACTTCTGCTGCCACCGTACAACCACTGTTATAACTACTGTCACCAGCACCACCAGCTATTCACTTTTGCAACTACTGCCACCATCATTACCATCTACACCATTATGCTACAGCCACTATTACCACTAACACTGTTGCTTATAACACAATTACCATTACTACTGGCACCAGGACCATGACCACTTCTCCTGCCATCACCATTAGTAGTATCACTGCCACCATAACCATAACTAACCAGAACTGCCACTGCCACAAACACAACTATTATTAGTACTACTGTAATAGCTGCCAGCATCATCACTAGTACAATTTCTGCAACCACCACAGTAGGTAGGTTAAAACAGCTTGAGGCCATTAGCTAAAGTGGGCAATTTTAGTGGATTTTTACCGTTTTGAGGGGTTTTAACCGTATTTAGTGGATTCTTAGTCATTTATGGAACGCTGGAAAAGGCGTTTTGAGCTCTGGTAGAGGTATTTTGACTACTTTTCTCCAGCATTTTAAGACACTTTGGTCTATAATTCAAGTATTCTGAGAGCCTTTCGGAACTTGGGTATAATTTTACGGCACTTTTTGGGGAGTTTTATGGGCATTTTGAGCACTGGTGCAGGTATTATGGGCACTATTATGTGCATTTTTTCTGCCGGTGCAGGAATTTTGGGTACTTATATGCACATCTTGGAATACTTTTATGGGCATTTCGGGCACTTTTACGGACATTTTGAGCATTGGAGTGGACACTTAAGGTACCTCTACTGGCATTTTGACCACTGGTTCAGGTATTTTGGAGACTTTTAGACACTTTGGGACACTTTATAGGTATTTAGGGCACTTTTTATGGACTTCATGGGTACTGGTATAGGATTGTTTGCTGCTTTACAATTATTCTCCCATGTTTTATTGTAATTTCTCTCGTTTTATAGTATTTGGGGATAATTTTGCAGGAATTTGTAACCTTTTACAACAATATTTTCCATTTATGGAGTCATATTGGATCCTTTTCTAAAGTTCTTTATGTTGAGATCCTTGCGTATGATCTGAGGAGAATAATATGCAGAGTAAGCTTTAAAATCTTTCTGAGGTATATACAACTAACCTAAGCTTACACTTTTACTTACATGTGGTTACATTTTGCTTACATTTGTCTACATTTCTGATACTGATCATCATCTCATCATTACCCATTCTATCATAACCTAACTTAACCTAAATCATTCTTTCACGATGTATTTTATCCTGTCATAATCTAAAATTATTCTAACTCCGAACCACGCTAACGTACCCTAATAGACTAACCTATACTACCATCTTCTAACCTAACCTAAACTATCCTAACCAAACTTACAGTGACCCTCGTGCCCTCTAACTAAAAGAGCTTATCATCTGAACGTTTTGCGGCATCACATAAACGTTTGCTTACATCTTTAATTGTGGATACTTTTATGAGCATTTATGAGCTTTAAAGGAATTCCTCTAATTTTATTGTAGCCTATATTGTTTCATACACATTTGTGATCTTTCACAATCATTTATTTCGTTTTAAAATATCTTGTTATGTTTTAGAGTGATTTGTTTAGCACCTTTATAGGCTTTCAGTGCATTTTCACAGTATTTATATAATTGTTTCACCTGCCTGGATACATTATGAGCATTTTGTACACTGTCGCAGTATATTGTGTACCCTTAAAGTAGTTTTATGAATTTTTTATAAACTCTTGCATGCGCCAATTCTAATATGTGACGCGAGAAGGGATAAACTATGAATGCGGGTTCAAACCCGGCGAAAAGCGATGGATTTTTTCGGGCGTAAAATTCCTTAGCATGACTTCCTTCGGAAGGGAAGTAAAATCGGTGGTCCCGTGTCCTAGATTTATTGCACGTAAAAGAGCCTCAAACCTGATAGAGGCTTCTGAGCAAAATTTCTGGTCTTTGACGCCCAATATAGAATGGGACGCTAAGGACCATAGTAGTTAATGATTGTCCATAAATAGAATTCGATTTATAAACCATGAATGATTATAATGGTATTTCTGTGGCGTATGCAGTTTACCTAAGCTAACCTTTAATTCATTACATCAATTGCATTAATTTCATAAATAATTTTAATTACTAGTCCTACATCAAGCCAGGCTAATCTATGCTATCCTAACCCAGGCCGTTCTTTCACCAGCTCACCTATACTATCACCACCTCAGACTTCCCCATGTTAAACTGGCATAATCCAGACCACCCCCTAATAATCTTTTCTCTCCTGTGGTAGCCTAACTAAGGTCCTACTGATCTAACCTAGACTAAACTGCCCCTCTATCCAGCTAACCTAACATATCATTACCTAAAACTGGACTAACTTCAACCTGTCAGTGTAGTTTAATAAGCTAACCAGTCCTGTCATCACCCTCCTCCCCAACATAACCTAGACCTCATCCATGTATATCTAAGCTGTCCCGAACGGATCCATTATCGTCTAAATGGAAGTCCTCTCCTTTCCTAAACGACTACTTGCATCACCTAAGCGGTATTTGCATTATCTAATCGGCTCCATTCATCAGTAATTATGGGTACTTTCACAGTCGTTTTGCACTTGTAAGCTCATTTTCTCAGATTTAACTTGTTATAGTCACTGCCACATCCTGTGTCAGTTTGTGTTCTTTTGTGCTCCTTTTACCACTTTGTAGTATTTGATGCATTTTACAGTGATTTTAGCACTTTTATAGAATTTCTGTACATTTGCAGCCATTTTGCTGTGTTTCACAGTCATTACTCAATCTTTTCTATATGTTTTGATGGTTGTATATATGAGGTAAGAAGGATATGTCGATAGACAGTCTTTCTAAGTGGTATAGAACTAATCTAACGTAACTTAACATCACGTCATCTAAAGTGTGTTTCGGGTTATTATGGGTACTTGATGGTCTCATTTAGGCTTTTATTTCGGTGTATATAAAGTTAATTAATGTATTATTAGCCTAATTAGTCTGTTGATATTTGACTTTCCTCTTCTATATGCGCTTGAGATCAGCTTAGAAAATAATCTTAGCTGCATAGTTGCGCCTTCCTGTACTCTTTTCAGGGATCTGCTGCGTGCGTGTATGCGAAAGATAATCGAATCTTTCATTACAGCAACCCAAGGGATGCCTTCATTTTCATATGTGTCAAGATTTACAGAAATACTGTCTTTGTAATGCGGTTTAAAGGTAGGTTTCCGAGCATATAATATTATACGCCTCTAAAATCAGGAATTTTTAAGTGTCTAGCATGCAACTCGAGATCATTGTTACTCAGGGCTTTTTTTGATAAGCATAACGTTCAGAGCACCTCTGAATTTGTACGATCTCAACATCATATTGTCACGTCAATGGAAGTTAATAAAATCGATCTGTCACTTACTGACGACAAAGAGTAGCCGAAAATAATGGGACATTTACATATGCTTATGGACATTGCAGCATTGTGAGTCCTCCATAAGAGAATGTAGTTCATACATTAATATATTAGTTTACTCAATGAGATTTTACTTGTCTTTCCCGCACACTCATACGCAGCAAACCTTGATGAAGAAAGAGAAACAAAGGACGTGAAAGACGGTAACTCTGCCGCTAGGAGCAAATCTAGTGCTGGTCTCTAGCCCATATAAAAGAGTAGAGGCCTAAATAATTCCGAAAAAAATCTGAGTATCCTCTAGTACCCTTACTTGCACTCGCCATAGGACATGAGTTCGCAGCAATAATTAAAACGAAACTGTAAAACTCCTACTGATAGGAACCCAGGAATCACTCCCATAGACGAGGCCTGTAAACAGCACGACATCGCCTACTCTGAATACAAGGGCGCTGCT
Organism: Deroplatys truncata; assembly: GCA_030765065.1. NCBI lineage: Eukaryota > Metazoa > Arthropoda > Insecta > Mantodea > Mantidae > Deroplatys > Deroplatys truncata. The sequence goes on from CM060990.1 coordinate 275,774,145, forward strand.
TCAAGAAACATTGCTTATATAATTCTGGCAGAGAAGGCCAGGAATCAGGTTCAGTTATGATATGCATGTATATGGAAAAGATAGCTGCGAGATTGGTAACAACTATGAAAGGCAAGCTTGCTCTTGCTGGTTTCAAGAAGAAGCAGGGTGGATTTTTACCACTCATACCAATTATTGAAGCTTTAGCTGAAGGAGATGCTCAAATGTCCTCTGCAGTAAAACACAAAACCTGCTGTTATTCAGCTTGCAGAAATGATCCGGCATAATAGGGAGAGAGAGGCTAAAGGAATGGGACTTTGGAACAAGATACGAATAATTAGAAGTGAAGAGCATGTTTTTCTACCAATGATACCACTCACGATATTCTTAGCTGTTGCTTCTAAAATTGTCAAAACTTAAAAAGAAATAAGGCAGCTAAAGGTAAAGTAAACTAGGAGAAAGAACCGGCAGAACAAGAAAGAAGGAGTGAAAAACTCCTGAAGGCTATACTTGTCGCGGAAAATGCCCTGAGTAACGGCAATACCAAGTTTATGCTAAGTTAAAATTCCTTATTTTAGAGGCGTACATATGCTAGACAGGCTATCTTTTAAAGCCGCATTACAAAGACAGAATCGGTATAAATCTCCACACATCTGAAAATGATGCACCTTTGGGTTGTAAGGAAAGATAGAACTATCTTTCGCATACACACGCAAAGCACACCCATGATGAAGAATAAAGGAAGGCGGTAGCTTTGCCGTTAGGAGTAACTTCTAATGCTGGTCTCAAGCCCAGATAAAAAGTGAGAGTCCCTGCCAACAGCCCTTAATAAGCTAATAATACTCTAATTGGCTTATAAATCAAAATAAAAGCCTAAAAAGGATCATAAAGTACTCAAAACAACTCGAAAGAAACTCTAGGTTGGTTTATATTAACTTATATTATGTTAGCTCTATGTGTCTTAGAAAGACTGTAAAACATTGACATAGTCTCCTTACTTCACATGCTACCATTAAAACATACAGAAGTTTACAAAAGATTCAGAAAAAACTGTAAAGCATCATGTAGACAATTTCTCACTGGAAAAATATATGAAATATCATAAAATTGTAAAAGTAACATAAAATGACATAGAATATGGCAAAGGCTATAACAACGTACACCTGAGAAAGTGAGTTTACAAGTGCAAAACGACTGCAAGTAGCCGTTAGCAAACGAGAAGGCTTCCATTTAGACACAAAGAGTCTGTCTAGGGTAGCTTAAGTTAACATGGATAAAGTCCAGGTTATGTTGGGAGGATAATGACAGAAATGGTTAAATTATTAGGTTGACTTAGGTTGAAGTTATGCTAGTTTTAAGTAATGAAATGATACGTTAACTGAGTAGAGGAGCAGTTTAACCTAGTTTAGGTTAGTATGGCTTGGTGTTAAGCTAGTTTAGATTATTCTAGGAGAGCAAGGATGATTAGAAGATGGTCTAGATTAGGTTAGCTTAACACGAAGAATTATGAGGTGGTGATAGTATAGGTTAGTTGGTGAGAGAACCGTCTAGGTTAGGATAGCTTAGATTATCCTGGCTTGGTAAACATAAATATTTTGTTTGTTAACGACACTCTCAATTGGCAGGATCATATTAGCGCCGTCGGTGTGCCGGAATGTCATCCCGCAGGAGTTCTTTTACATACTAGTAAATCTACTATCATGGGGCTGTCGCTTTTAAGCACGCTTAAAAGCCACCGACCTGGGTCGGGTTTGAACCCGTGATCTTAGGATTAGAAGGCCAGCCTTTAACCAACTGAGCCACCAAGACCGATAGCCTGGCTTGGTGTGGGACTGCGTAATTAAAATATTCATGTAATTGATGTAATAAAGTATAGGTTAGCTTAGGTCAATTGTATATGTCTCAGAAAAACTGTAAACTATTCATAGGTTATACCTCCTCGCCTTACATTTTAGCAGTAGCACATGAAGGAGTTTACAAAAGATTCAGAAAACTACTTTAAGGGTACACAAATGCTGTAACGCCGTACAAAATGCATATGAAATATTCAAACGAGCGAAAAATACATAAATATTGTAAACACACTACAAGGCTTTAACAATCAGTCTGAAATACAACAAAATACCTTAAAACGAAATAAATTACTGTGAAACGTCACACAGGTGCATGAAACACCATAAACTACTTTAAAACAAGAGGAATGCTTTTAAAACAGGTAAATACTCATAAAAGCATCCATAATTAAACATTTAAACAAACGTTTATGTGATGAGATGACCCGTTTAGGTAATAAGATCGTCAGCTAGTCGACAAGAGGGTCACACTAAATTAGCTTAGGGTAGAAGATGGGAGGATAGGTCAGTTTATTAGGTTAGCAGGGTTCGGAGTTAAATTAGTTTTAGGTTATAACAGATTAGAATGGAAGAGGAGAGGGTGGTCTAGGTTAGTTTAAGTTAAACTAGATTTTGATGAGATGATTGTGAAGATACAAATACAGCCAAATATAAGCAAACTGTAACCAAATCTAATCACATGTAACCAAAATGTAAAGTTAAGTTAGTTCTATATGGCTCAAAATTGTAAAGCTTACTCTACATATTATGTTCTTCATATCACATGCAACCATCTCAACATAAAAAACTTTACACAAGCATGCAGTATTACTGTAAAGCGGGATAAATGGTTGTAAAGATTGACAAATTCCTGTTAAATTATCCCCAACTCTAAAAAAGCAGAGAATCTACTGTCAATTGTATCAGAATGCTACAAAGCAACAAAAATGCCTATAGCAGTGTCCAGAATGCTCCTAAAAGTGCCTAAAATGCCAGTAAACATGTACTAAAATGTGCATAAAAGTGCCCAAAATACCTGCACCGGTGCCTAAAAAGAACTAAGAAGGTCCCGAAATAGCTTAAAAGTTACCCCTAAATGCCCTGAAAGGTGCTGAAAATACCTGAAATACAGCCCTAAATACTTTCAAAGTGCTCGACAAAAGTGGCGAAAATACCTCTACCAGGCTCAAAGCACCTATTCCAGCGCTCCAAAAACGATTCTAAAGATCCGCTAAATACGGTTAAAATCTGCTAATAGTGCCCAATTTAGCGGGTGGTCTCAAATTCTCTTAACCTACCTATCACCACAACCACCACTACTACTTTCAACTCCTTCATCCTCGTTACTGCTAATGCTACCACTATCTTACTACTTCCTCTGACCGACCAAGGTTATCTGAGGTCGTTAAGACATGGGCTCGTGTACGCGAGATCCACGGTTCAAATCCCGCCAAACGGTCCTTTTTGACTGAACTTTCTTCAAGGTTTTCCTATGTTCAAAACTGAAAAATCTGATGCGTTGCACTCACATGACTTGCTCTACTCTTGTACAAACCATTTCTATAAACGCCAATTCTCCATATTATTATACTTCATGTTAATCCAGATAAACATTTACAGAAACTTGTTGCTTTTTTATTGTAGGTGCAAGGGGAATATGGTAGGCGTTAAGCTGTAGTCGAATATTTTAAGAGCTGGTAGCTATGTGGAGCATACCATTCTCTTTGTATATCCAGGACATAAGAAAGCGAATAACGAATTCCCATTTGAGAAAAAGTATTGGAAAATTCAAATAAATAACTAGGAATATCTCAGAAATGGTTCATTAAAAAAAAATATATGTGTGGGTATTAACGAGATCTGCATTTTTTGTGTAGTAAAACTTTGTCTATTTCTTACGGTTTACCAGTTATGCGAAGGTCATTCAGAATGAAGAGGACTTTTGTGGACATTACCAGAAAATTCAAGATATACATTTCATTTGTTATAAAAATATCTTACACATACGATGTTTTAATCAAAATTGTTAGAGACATTTTTGAGAAAATCAAAGTTTTCGAAAAATGTTCCATGTAAAGTGTAGTCTGGGTTAGGGGGATTTTCTTGAAAATCTTCGTGTCGCAACCTTGGAAGATACTAAACTCAAATTCCAAGTTTGGTATTTATCTGACATTTCATTTTTGAATTATGCTGGTCAGACAGACAGACACACGCGGGTATGTTTCCAAAACTGCGTTATTTGGATTCAGGGCATCTCAAATCTTGTATTTCCGGTGAAATCTCGATATGGGATTTTTGGCTGGAATGCAATACTTCCCCTACTTACTAAACGTAGTAGGGAAAGTAAAAATTATACACAATTTGAGATTAAATGTATACTTTTTTAAATAAAAATAAAATACATGAACAAGCAGTTACATTGCTATGGAGTAGGTAATTAGTTTTTAAATATTCTTCTCCGTTTTTAGTCAAACAATTATAGATATAGTATATGAAGATTTTCTAAATATGTTTCTGATCTTGTAAAAATAGTTTCAGCGTTTTACTAAAACGATATGGATGAATTTGCATTTTAAAATATATAAATTGTTCAAAAAATAAACGTCAGTAACTCAGAAGTTAAAACGATGAAAAGAAAACGCTTTTAGAAGTGGAACCCCGCCAAGTTATTACTCGTATTCTAAGTGCATATATAAAAATTAAAGCTGTAGCTTTGAAAATACACAAAACTGAAATTGCACTAAAAATAGTAAAAATAAAACTACAACAGCTGCTGTACTTTCTATTATTTTAATATAGTAACCCAAGTGACTAGGTGACATCTTCTTCCCAGGATGACACTAATAACAACAGCAGAGAAAATTAGGAGGTACAGAAATAGAATTAAAGAAGATCCTGAGAAGAGAAGAACGAGAATTAGGAATGATTACATGGATATTCTAAAATATAGGGCAAACCGGACAATAATAATATGGTTTTAATTGTTCAATACTTTGTCATTCTTTTAAAGTTCTATGGATATTCAGTTGTTTGTCGCGGTGTCATGGCAAGAGTATAGAATTTTAAGACCAGCATATAGCGTCCGGTTCTAAAAATTTTACTATCGCTATTCCCTTTGTATTTGTGACTAAATGTGTTATATAGCTACGTCTGCAAAGGTTTTTCTCGATTAAAATGAATTAGATAGAAAAATGAGCTTTTTTAGGAATAGTTTGTATAACCATAAAAAAACGGTAGGGAGTAAAGAAAGTCAGGCAAATGTAACATATCAGATATTTTATATAGCCAGGTAAAATAACTGTATTGTTTGTTAACATCGTGTTTACACTACTTACAGTGCTATGTTTATTGTACGAGTCGGCCATGATATGGGTGCGGTTGGAGGTAGGCGTCAGTGTTTTTATTGACAATGTTTAACGTCATCAAGGCTAGGGATCAGAGGGGAATAAGGGGTGAATGTATAGCTGCACAACGAAAACAGTACTGTATTTTACAGGCCACAACCTCGCTAGTAAATGTAACTAAGAATTGCGGATGTTTTCCTAGCTGACTGTCCTCCCGATGCCCCGTCCACTTGTTACGTAACTAATCAGTTCCTCTTCCCACTGCACGCACTCATATTGTGGGCGACTAGTAACTATTTACATAGTGGTAGAACAGAGGAGAATATTCTATGCCCTAGCTCTATCAGTATAAATAAATAAACTAACATAAAGCAAATCTTAATGTGCTACACATGAGCTTATGGAAAAGAGGAGGATTCTAATACTTGAGAGAACGTAAATTTATGAAAGCAAATATTTCGCGAATAATAACTATACAAAAAAATCTTATGTAATACATTCACACGACTCTACGTTCTATCGCTTAATAGAGGATATAACAATTATTCTTTCGAAATAATTGTTCTTTCACACAAGCCGTGTGTTTGACAGGGTTGGAAAGGTAGAATCAGACGATCGAAAAATGGCATTGAATATTTCAGTCGCCTGATTCTACCTTTCCATTCTTTCGAAAGTTCATTTTCATTTTAATCGAGATAAACCTTTCCGGAAACAGCTGCATTACACATTTCGTTATAGATACAAAGGGAATACCGATAGTCAAACGTTTAAGAACTGGACGCTATGTACTGCCCTTAAAATTCCATACTCTGCATGCTATCGCGATAAACAATTGGATATCGAAAGAACTTCAAAAGAATGACAAATATTGAACAATTCGAATCATTAATGACGGATATCTTGGAAATGTCTGATGCCACAAAAAATATTATTTGAAATAAATTGGGTGTTTTAAAGAAATATACACTTTCTGTGTAATACGTTTTCGCTTATCGCTTAATTATCGCTTAACGTTTACCGGGTATACAAGATTACACAAAATTCCTTCCGAATGAAGTGAACTTCAGAGGTTTTTCTAAGAAAATTCAAAATATGCACTTTATTTGCAATGTAAATATTTCTAATACATGACATCTTAATCAAAATTGTTAGAGCTGAAAAATAAAAATGAATTCTAAAAATGTTGCACGTAAAGGGCAGGTTGAGGTGGATAATATTCTTGGAAATCTTCGTGTGGCTTATTGGAAAGGTACTGAACCTAAATACCAAGTTTAGTATTTACCCTACTTTTCGTTTTTGAGTTTAGCTGTTCACAGACACACATACACACGGACATTTTTGTAAAATGCTTTGTGGATTAAGGAGGCCTCAAAGCATGTATTTCCGGTGAAATCTCGTTAACTAATTTTTAGGTGGAATACAATAACTTCTCTACCTACTATGTACGCGGTAGAGAAATTAAAAACTTATTTCATATGCATTCCATATTTTACATGTATCTACATATTTTCTGTGGAAAGTAAACTTTTGTTTTTGTTTTTCTTCGGTTTATTAGGGTTTAAAGATCAATAGCAATGAGAAAAATATGATGTGTTGCTCTCACATGAGTTTCTCTACTCTTGTACAAACTATTTTTACAAGCGCTTATTCTCCATCTACTTCATGTTAATGGAGATAAACATTTGCAGAATTTTTTTGCTAATTTTCTTGTACGCACAATGGGAATAAGGTAGGCTCTAAGCGATAGTCAAATCTTTTAAGAGCTGGTTGCTATGTGGAGCATTTCATTGTCTTTGCATGACCAGGACATAAAAAAAGAATAGAGAACTCTCAATTGAGAAAAAGTGTTTCAGTATTGGGAAATTCAAACAAATAACAAGGAATATCTCGGAAATGGCTCACTCGACAAAAAAATGCATGTGATATAAATTGTGTGTTTTAACGAGATATACATGCTTTTTGTAGTAAACCTTTGTCTATCTCTTACGGTTTACCAGTTATGCAAAAGTCACTCAGAATGAAGAGAACTTTTAGGGACATTCCCAGAATATTCTAGATACATATTTCATTTCCCATAAAAATATCTTAAATATATGATGTTATAACCAAAATCGTTAGAGCAATTTTTGAGAAAATAAAAATTTTCGAAAAATGTTCCATGTAAAGGGTAGTCTGAGGTAGGAGAATTTTCTTGAAAATCTTCGTGTCGCATCTTTGAAAGATACTGAACATAAATACCGAGTTTGGTATTTATCCGACTTTTCGTTTTTGGGTTATGCTGTTCAAACGGACACACACAAGGTCCTTTTTCTATAAAGCTTTTTTTGGATTCAGGGGGCCTCAAAACATGTATTTCCGGTGGAATCTCGATATGGAATTTTTGGGTGGAATGCAATACTCCCCCTACTTACTATACATAATACAGAAAGTAGGAATGCCGCGGAGGTACCCTAAAGTTAGGCCCCGAACGTTTCTTTTCCAAATTTCGTTTCCCAATTATCATTTTAGTTCATTTATCATCAGTGTGCACCTCTTGTAGTGCCATTTATACTTAGAACAGGCGTTAAACGCTACAAAGAAGAAAAACTATTTCTACCACCACATGCATCACTCTAACTGATGTTGCTGCTGCTGTAAACTACTACAACTGCTGCCAACTCCGCCATCACAAACTGACAATACAACAGTGTTGTCACCACCATTATTACTACTACTATTGCCATGATCACGACTAGTACTACTGATTCACCACCAACTACTACTACCGCTTTAATTACCACTACGAAACCTGCTAACACTATCTGTGCTACTAATGCTTCTGCTACTACAGCTGCCGCTACCAACAATACTTCCACTGCTGACACCACCTCCATTACTACTACCACCATCACTGCTAGTGCTAAAGTTTCCACCACCACAACTATTACTACTACCGTCATCACCACCGTAACCACTGCTGCCACCATCATTACTATTACTGCTGCTGTTACCATCAAAATCACCACCACTACTAAGGCTACTAACCACCAATTCTGCTGCCCACCACCTCTTGTGCCGCTGCAAAACCAGTACTGCCGCTACTGCTCCTGCAATCACCACCACCACCACCACCGCTGCTTCTGTCACCACTAGTACTATGCTGTTCCCACACTCTCACTAGACTACTGCCACTACAACTACTACCACTGTTGATACTATTGCTGCCACTAACATGTTTTCTACTGCTGTTGCCACCACAACTTCTGATGATACTATCTCTATTAGTACTTCCACTACCACTACTACTGTTAACACTTCCACTACTACCGCCATCACCACACCACCACCAACGCCACTGTCATCATTACCACCACCACCACCACCACTACTACACCCATTGCCACTACTATTAATATCACCACCATTACCACTTCCAGTACTACTACCACCACCACCACCACTTCTGCTACCACCACCATTACCACCACCACAACCACCACCACTACTACCGCCATCACCAGCACCATGACCACTACTACTATTACCACTTCCACTATTACCACCACCACTACCACTGCCACCACCACCACCACTACTACTACTACTACTACTACTACTACTACTACCACCGACACCCCCATTACCACTACTATTACTACCACCACCATTACCACTTCAGTAGAATATATACGGGGCAGCGAGCACAGTTTTGCATTTATATGGGAAAGGATAGGGAAAACGAGGGTAGATGCAACGGTTCAAGGAGGAAAATGTGTTTATATGGGAGAGATAGATAGGGACTACAAGGGTGGATGCTAAGCTAGACAAGGGTTAAAGGAGTGGGGATGCGCTTTATATGAGAGAGGTGGGGAATACGAGTAGAAGTGCTAGGCTAGACAGAGTTTGAAGTGTGGGGTATGCGTTTATATGGGGAAGGTAGGGAAACGTGTCCAGATAATAGGATAGACAGGGCTTGAAGGGTAGAATATGACTTTATATGGGAGAGACAGCAAACCGAGGAGAGGTATTAGCCTAGGCGGGTTTGAATGATAGAGTATGCGTTTATTTGTGGACACGAGGAAAGCAATGGGAGTATCTAGGTTGGAAGAGCGTTCAAGGAGGAAAATGCGTTTATACGGGAGAAATAGGAAAAACGAGGAGAGATCCGAGCTAGAGCAGGACTGAAACAGGGAACGCCCTTTATATGATGGAGGTAGGGAATACAAGGAGAGGTAGTGGGTTATACAGAGGTTGAGGAGTAGGGTATGCGATTATGTGGGGAAGGATATGGAAAACGGAGAGAGATTGTGTGCTAGGAGGGAGGTGAAGGAGGGCGATGCGCTTTATATGAGAGAGGTAGGGAGTACGAGGTGAGGTGCTAGTCTAGACAGAGGTTGAGGAGTAGAGTATGCGTTTATACGAGGAATATATGGGAAACGGGGAGAGATGATAGGATAGACAGATACTGAAGGAGCGGAATGTAGGTTTATACAGGTGAGGTGGGAAACCAAGGAGAGATGCTAGGCTAGACAGATGCTGAAGGAGAGAGGGATACGCTTTATACGGAAGAGATAGGTGAAACGTGGTGAGATGCTAGGATAGACAGAGTTAAAGGTAGAATGTGTTTTATGTGTGTGATATATATAGCAAACCGAGGAGAGGTATTAGGTTAGGAGGGTTTGAATGGTAGAGCATGCGTTTATATGGAGAGACAAGGAAAACGAGGGTAGATGCTAGATTGAGAGCCTTCAAGGAGGAAAATGAGTTTATATGAGGTACGGAATACGAGGTGAAGTGCTACTCTAGACAGAGGTTGAGGAGTAGACTATGCGTTTATATGGGAAACGAGAAGAGAGGTTAGAGCGTTTAGTGTTGATGTATGTGTAATGTTCATCCATGCATAACGTCATTTAGACTCATTGACTTCAAGATTTAAACGCTAACAAAGGCTATACTGCGTTCTAACGTCCCGGTATCGCGCCTCTAAAGGGCTGGACGCAGGCCATCGTTCGAACTACCCCACCGCTTACATTTTGATTGATACGGTATAAAGAGTAATTCGGGTAGTATCGTACTTACGTAGGGTAAACCGATTAGTATCACAAGTGTTCGTGGTAATTTAGAGCAGCGATTCGTACCAGAGATATTTAAGGTAACTTTGCACGATTCCGGTAGTATCACAGGTATTTATGTTATTTTAACAGGTAACTCAGGTAGCGTTACAGGTATTTATGGTAATATTGTAAGCAATTAGATTATAAACATTTCTCATCCAATCTTACAACACCTTTATATACTTTTTTCTAAATCCTACAAACGTCTTATATGTTAAACAGTTAGTGTGCGATACGGAGAGGGATAAACTCGTATTGGTTTACAGTGAAGGTATATAGAAGTATTCTAAACTAACCCCACACGGAACGCTCTAACCTATCCCTACCTTGACTTCTCGTTGTCTATTCAATCCTATCATCGTCTAACCTAACCAACGTAACTAGACGTCACACAACGAAACATAAGCACGTAACCACGTGAAAAGACGTAACACTGTGTAACATAATCGCGTAACAAGACGTAACACCACATATCATAACCACGTGACAAGACGTAAGCAACGTAACACAAGTACGTAACCACGTGACAAGACGGAACATAACCACGTAACACGACGTAACACCCCGTGACATGACATAACATAAGCACTTAGCCGCGTAACAAGAAGGAACATAACCACGTAACCAACCCATTGCTAAGACAATGTAAGCTAACACATCCTTCATAAATTAGACAATCAGTACACGAGCCTATCCCAGCTTAACCTAACTTATTCCAGACTATCCTCTCATCATCAATTCTACTCAGTCATCGTCTAACCTAATTTGGCTAACCAGAGATAACCTCTAGTTTTTTTAGTGAAATTGTGCCGTTTTATTCAGGTTTTATAATTTGAGACATTTAATTGAAAAGTTATACGTTAACATACCTTTATTTTAGTTCATTGTATGCGCATCTCCCCTTTATCTAGGCTTGAGACTAGCACTAGGATTGTTCCTAATGGCAGGGTTATCGCCTCCTCTTCCAACATCTTATTCTTCCTTATTCAACACTTGTCTGCTAGGTGTATAAACCATACATGAGTAAACTCCCATTTTTTAAATTGTTGACTCACGGAAAAAATCTTCATCCGCGAATTACATCCTCCACGTTATTCTTTTTTATCATCCATCCTTGAATATCTAAGGCACACATCTTAGGTCGTAGTCCGACAAAGCGTAGAATGATTTTGCTATTAGCCTCATGTTTACATTTCTCCAGGACATTTTTTGTTCTGAGTGGAGTGCCACATATTGTTGACTGGGTAATCAGCTGTATCCAGGTGTTCAAGAAATCGTAGCTTTTCCTAGTACACATCTTCAGTTGTCACACAATGAATGAATAAACCAGTATCCATACACATAACCTTCAGGGTTTCAGCCCCATAATATGGAAACAATACATCATAATGATAGTTGTACATTAATGTCTTGGAGATGTCCAACACACTGATGTATATAGGCTTGTATGAGCACGATCTGTCGCGAGACCACAGGTACAGCAGCTAGATAAGCAGCGTATATCGTCCTATCGCTATACGTGGGCTTAGCGATCAACTTTTCCAGGGTCTTTTTATGTGCAAGCAGTCGTATATCCATACGAATACGCAGGTTCTCCATGGTTTTTACAAACATGGCATTGTTAAACTGTTTGTAGAGGTCCTTCTCGAAATCACTTGCAGCCTATTGTCGTAGCCTATTGTTAAATTCCACATAAGCTTTTAACTAATGTGACTGTCGGAATTGCAGCACACGATGGGTTTTTTAGCCATAGTCCCTGATTAACAGTTAGCTTCAAAGCCATGTAATGTGCTACATACTTATTTCGAAGGCCAAGATTGTGTATCAGTTTCTTTGTACTCGAGTCCTTAGGCTTGATACACTCAGGGAGGAAAGGCAGGTCCTTTTGTTGATCGTGAAGTTCTGCAGAATATTCGATGTCTACATCTCATATATATCCATGAGGATCATTTTATTGTAGTCTTTTAAGTTCGATTCCTTCATGTGACATTCACTCAAATCCACCATAAGGAAGGGTGTGGTACATTACCCAAACATATTGGTTATTGGCGTCCTCATATGTAATCAATTGGGTTGGTCTCGACGGATCATACTTCTCCATGTAGGCGTTGTTTGCTTTAGCATTCCAGTGGGAAACTTGACATAAACCTCCCCATTGCCGGATTCCACCATGAGTAATTGGTCATAATCATGTAACAATTGCAGCTGAATTCCAGTATATAGCAACATGGCGTCCCATGTAAGTTCTGTAGAGGTGAAATAATGTGCAGGATCGACTTTTTGTGTTTTGAGGGTTTGATCTCTAAATGTCTCAAAGACATCAGCTAGAAGAAGTACATCAGAGATTAAGTAGAGGTCGCTGTACTCACCCAGCTTTCTTACATTAAACAGCTCCGATACACTTCTAGCATGATTGTAGTCGGCATCACTGATTTCTTCTTCACTTAATCTATTGTAGAAGGAGTCCTTAGGAGGCAAGCAGATTTCGTTCAAAATACCCCAGGAGGTGACGTAATCATAGGAAATACACTATTACTAGTCATCAGCTTGTCTTCTCCGAAGTGTTTCAGTGTTTCAGGGTACGATGTTAGATTTTTCACCAGCGTACCCAAGCTTGTACTGAGGAACCGAAAGCTCTCCACAAACCGAAGCTTTATATCTCCTACATACCATAAGAATGATGTATAGCTTTCTTCAGAGCTAGGAATTACTTCCACCCGTTCACCTGTGAATCCCAGCTCAATCCCAATGAAGTTTGAGTCATACCCACTGGGGTTGTGTATGAAGACTGGAATATGTTTAGTTGTTTTGCAGCCTAAATTACATTCATTATGTAGACTTCCACGAACAACTGATGTGATCATGGTCTTGAACGTTGTAGTTCTCTTCAGTAAAGGTCTTTCCACACGTAGCATACTGCAGAGGAGTTGAAATCCATCTGCAGTTGATCTGTAAGTTTCAGAGAAATGGTAGATTTGTATATATTATTAATTTTTTGCAAGAAACGATAGGTACTCCATAGACTTCTGAGCAGCATCAACACCACGATATACATAGGGATGCTTAGGAAGGCCAGTTTCCAGATGTTCAACGACGGATGACGGTTTAACGTAAACGCAGAAACTCATGGGAACATGCAGCTGATAAGGGGTTCTATATGCAGTTTCAGGATTGGGTATAAATGTATGGCATGGTGCGAGAATGCTTTCTAAGTCTGCGTAGATGACGTAAAGTAGTTTTAACATCCTTTCCAAATGTTTAAATTGTACAATTTATTTCTCCTTGGTAGTCATAAGTACCCTTGCAACTTCATGTTAATTACAGATGGCAGCATGCTTTTGTAGACATTCCAGTCCACTTCGTCCGCAATGATCATCATAAAGTGTAAAACAACGCTTACAGGTATAAACACGTTCTTTATGCTTAGTTTTCTGAGATCGAATAAGTGTTTTAAAATTCTTTATATAAACGTAGTGGTCTTCCACTAATGTCACACAATAGTAGGAGGTCCCTGTGTTCAGTTAGTTCAGCCTCAGCGTCCTTTATTAGATACACTTCATGCTTTTCATCCAGGCCGAAGACGTTGTTACGGCTTCTCAAACTTAGATATTTGAGAAAGTGGAGTGGGGTAGGAAACACAGCTGAAGTCATATTTAGTTTGAAGTTGCTTATATTTGTTCACGCGTTGTGCATTCTTCTCAGCGAATTTGGCTAATACAGATTACATGAAGCATTGCTGATCAGTATAATTCAGGATGTTAATCAGGCTTCTTAACTCCAACTGCTGGTGGCAGGGGTATGAGGCTACTTCCTCGTAACGGATTGTACTTGTTAATACGAAGGCGAACCCCTTCCCTAGCAAGCAGAGCCCAGTTGCTGCCCTTAATTTGTGATTCCTCCATTCCAGTAACCAACTTCGTCATTTTCGTTTCCAGCATAGAGTATAGATCCGTTTCTAGGAAAACAACTTGATCCTGGGTTTTAACGGTTTTGTAAAACGTTTTTCCGATACTGCAAACAAATCGACACTAAGCCAGCAGATTAATTTTCACAATCTTGTGAATACCATGCTCTTTATGTACACCCCGGATTTTCCGCTATTTTGCCTCATGCAGGTACATATTCAGATCCTTAGTTAATTCACAGCGTATAACATGATTTCAAGCGTCCATCGAATGAGTTTTCAAATTCTTTCATGTGACAGATATCCATTGTAGATAATACCTGTATTTAGTAGGTTCTAATCTACATTTCCTCTCAGGCATGCTTTATTCAAATGTATCTTCGTTTCGCCAACCCTTATAACTGTCTTAAAAGTTTCATTACAATATTTACATTTGAGGAGCTTCTTACAACGTAGCTCATGCCTTCTTTTATCATACCCATGTAGAAATGTCCCATTTATAACAAGAATATCATGATGCACTAGGAATGATATCCCTATATGAGGACTTATTCATCTTTATTTTGACGTAATAACGTATTAATCCTTCTTCAGGGAAATGTACACTTCTTCACCTTGATAAAGTTTGAGAAAGCCGATTATTTTCTAAGAGAACAACGATGTTGACAGCTCGGAGATAATTAGCAGAATGAGGTCCAAAGCCCAATATTGCCCTATATATAGAGGAGGCATGAACCTTTTTAGATCAATTATATACTGAATTTCAATACTAAAACGGCGATTTAGCATCTAAGCTGTTATATTTCAATACGCTTTACACAGATGTTCGGGTGTATTCTTGAGTCTTCGCGCATGTTCATGTATTTAGAACGGCGCTCAGAGATGTTTATATGCGATTGTACGTATTAGTAGGTCTCCGTATAGTTTTGGATCCTTGGGGGAAGTGAACGTCTATATCTATGTCTGCGTAGCTCTTTGTGTATGTTCGAGTATTTAGAGAGGCTCTCAGAGATGTTTGTGTGATTTTACGTATTCGTAGGCCTTCGTACAGCTTCGTGATATGGAACAAAGTTTTAGAATGTGTGATCATGTTTCAATGTGTTCGGGCGTCTCCGTACAGGTTCGGATGCTGAGAGTAGGTGTTTGCGAAGATTCATGTATTGTTCGTAAGTCTTCGTGCTGATTCGGGTGTTGGGCTCGTGAGGGTGATGAACGATCGGTCAATCGAGTAAGGGACAAGTATGCTTCAGCAAGCGTTCACCATACGCCGCGAAACCTAGAAGCACAAAGATGCGAATGAAATAGAATGAAAGGGAAAGGAAATCGTGGTAGCATACACAACTCCGGCATTCGCCTATAGACAAGCGAAAAACACGAAAAATCGGAGGCCAGATTGAGTGACCGACGGAAATCGAACCCCGAACCCTAGAAGCGTACGTGAAAGTTGCAACATGAAATAGAATGAATGGGAAAGGAAATCGTGGTAGATGAGAAACCACTAACATTCGCCTGCAGACCAGCGCAAACCACGAAATATCTGAGGCCAGAGTGAGAGACCGACGGAAATCGAACCCCGAACCCTAGAAGCATCGTGAAGATGCAAACGAAATAGAATGAAAGGGAAAGGAAATCGTGCTAACATTCACCACTCCGACATTCACCTGCAGACAACATACCAGCGAAAACCACCAAAAATCCGAGGCCAGAGTGAGCGACCGATGGAACTCGAATCCGGAACCCTAGAAGCGTACGTGTAAGATGCAAAATGAAGTAGGATGAAAGGGAAACGAAACCATGGTAGATGAGAAACTACTGGCATTCACCTACAGACCAATGAAAATCACGAAAAAACCGAGTCCAGAGAGAGCAACCGACGAAATTCGAACCCCGAGAAGAGAAGCACACGTGAAAGATGCAAATGAAATAGAATGAAAGGAAAAGGAAATAATGCTAGCATACACCACTCCGACATTTACCTGCAGACAGCGAAAACCACGAAAAATCCGAGGCCAGAGAGGGTAATCAACGGCAATCGAACTCCAAACCCCAGAAGCACACGTGAAGGATGCAAATTTAATAGTATGAAAGGGGAAGAAAATCGGGGTAGATGAGAAACTACTAGCATTCTGTTGTCGACCAGCGAAAACCGGCGTAACCTAAGATATGAGTGACCAACCTTACGGGATCGAACCGCGGACCTCTCGAATGCAATCCTCACACGTTACCGCCTGAATCAAGCCCTCAAAACGGGTTTACCTCATACCACTCTCGGTAATTCTTACGCGCATTAACTCTTACCATATGACGTCATACCTGGAGACAGACTGTTTGGTTATAGTCCGACATGTATAAACACGGTTTATTTCTACCTGTCACACCAAAAGGGAAGTATTCTCGATCGATCGTTCAGACAGATGTTTCCATTCAATGCCTATCACCGTCGCAGTCGCTACTACCACTGATTCAATTCATCCTTTCTATCTTCCCCTCACTTCCCCAAAGAATCAGTACACAATATGAGATTTTATACGCTTAATATGCATTTATTACAGAAAACCGCGCTTAATAAGCAATTATCACAGAAAACCGGCACATTTGACTACAATCACGAGCAAAGCAATTTTTTTCAGAGTTACTCCGATTTTAAGTTTGTTGAATCGTATTAGGAAATGCTTTAATAAATTTATTGCATTTCGACTCAAAGTGTCTACACATTTTAATGTCTGTAAACCCTGCTATTTGCATTTAGTCTAATGATTGTCATATTTCATTTTTAAGACCGCCTTTGTTAAAGAAAATGTCTTGAAATCCATGGTTTAAACGTAGTTAAATGCCTCCCGTCTTAAGCTGTGTATTATAGACAGCCATACAGCTTTCAGATTTGTTTTAAAATCAAGTCAAACGCACGTTTAAGACCTATCATGGCCGCCTTCGTGTGCTAAAACCCTAAAATGGCGACTTCAGCCGTGTACCTCCAAGATAGGAAGTAGACAAGTAGAGCGTACCTTCTCTCAGTGACCGCTACAGAGAGGAAAAGAAGTGGGGGAAACTGTTTAACGCCTGGTGGGGAGGAATGCTATCTTTACGACCCTGCTGCAGATTCAAGGATACATCATTGCGTGGGATGCGGCCACCTAGAGCGGAGCTATACGTCACTCATCCAAAAAATGTCTTTTAAATATATGTCAGCATCTTGCGTAATTTTTGGGTTAGCCAGTTACGCTAACTCGGCCTTTTAGTCATGCATTCTTAATTCCTCTAGGAGATGTAATATTCGTCAGGACGACAGGTAGCCAAATATACATTACAAGGAAACTAGCTTATGATTTAAATGTAATGACGTATCGATGCCAGGACAACAGGTACCCACATATACATCACAAAGAAACTAATTAATGAAATTAATGTAATAACGTTAATTCGACCTCTTTATCTTAATTACTTTTCATATTATTCGAAGATGAATTTGTATTCATGCCACTGGATTCAACCCAGAACCTCCAGGTTAACTTGGAACAATACGTTAATGACGCGCCGCATTCCGAGGATATAATCCCTTTTACCGCATAGCGTTATCTGTTTTCATTCAGGAGATATAAGCATTTAACGCTAGTAATAATAGGCTCCTGTTGTGACAGACCACCAATTAAAAAGGTTTCAAATCATATAATTACTTCACAGTAGAAGAAAGATGTTCATTCAGGGCCACGAAGAAATGCCGACACTGATAAGATGGAATGCGTTATCCCTTTGTTCCACGCAGCTGGCGGCCTGTCACAAAACCGAACATGTGTAACACTTATTAAAATATAAGAACTTAGACGCTTAATCATCGTTTTAGCATTAAAATTTAGGATATAATTTATCTAAAAGGCTTCCTGCCACCTCTATAAATAGGGCGATCTCGGGCTTTTGGACTTCATTCCGATAATTATCTCTAAGGTGTCAACATCGTTGTTCTATCGGAAAATCATCGACTTTCTAAAGCGTTATCAAGGTGAAGAAGTGTACATTTCCTTGAAGAAGGATTAGTACGTTATTCCATCAAAGTAAAGATGAATATATCCTCATATAAGGATATCATTCCTAGTGCATCAGGATATTCTTGTGATAAATGTGAAAAGACATTTCTACGTGGGTATGCTAAAAGAAGGCATGAGCTACGTTGTAAGAAGCTCTTCAAATGTAAATATTGTAACGTAACCTTTAAAGACAGTTATACGAGTGGGCAGCACGAAAATGCACGTGAAATAAGCATGCCCGAGAAGAAACGTAGATTAGAACATACTAAACAAGAGTTATTATCTACAGTGGCTGACTGTAACATGAAAGAATATAAAACCTCGTTCGATGGTCGCTTAAACTAATATCATATGTTATACACTGTGAATCAACTAATGATTTGAATATGTACCTGCATGACGCAAAACAGCGAATAATCCGGGCTGTACATAAAGATATTGGTATACACAAGAGTGTGAAAATTAATCTGCTGGCTGAGTGTCGAATTGTTAACAGTATCCGGGAAACCTGCTATAAGACATTTAAAACCCGGAATCAAGCTCTTTTCCCAGAAATGGATCTGGACTCTATCCTGGAAAAGAAAATGAGGAAGTTGGTTACTAAAATTGAAGATTCATAACTTAAGGGTCGCAAATGGTCTCTGCTTGCTGTGGAAAGGGTTCGCCTTCGTATTAACAAGTACAATCCGTTATGAGGAAGTAGCCTCATACCCCTGCCACCAGCAGTTGGAGTTAAGAAGCCTGCATTAACATCCTGAATTATACTGATCAGCAATGCTTCATGTAATCTGTATTAGCCAAATTCGCTGAGAAGAATGCACAACGCGTGAACAAATATAAGCAACTTCAAAATAAATATGACTTCAGCTGTGTTTCCTACCCCACTCCACTTTCTCAAATATCTAAGTTTGAGAAGCCGTAACAACGTCTTCAGCCTGGTTGAAAAGCATGAAGTGTATCTAATAAAGGACGCTGAGGCTGAACAAACTGAACACAGGGACATCCTACTATTGTGTGACATTAGTGGAAGACCACTACGTTTATATAAAGAATTTTAAAACACTTATTCGACGTCAGAAAACTAAGCATAAAGAACGTGTTTATACCTGTAAGCCTTGTTTTACACTTTATGATGATCATTGCGGACGAAGTGGACTGGAATGTCTACAAAAGCATGCTGCCATCTGTAATTAACATGAAGTTGCAAGGGTACTTATGACTACCAAGGAGAAATAAATTGTACAATTTAAACATTTGGAAAGGATGTTAAAACTACTTTACGTCATCTACGCAGACTTAGAAAGCATTCTCGCACCATGCCATACATTTATACCCAATCCTGAAACTGTATATAGAACCCCTTATCAGCTGCATGTTCCCATGAGTTTCTGCGTTTACGTTAAACCGTCATCCGACGTTGAACATCTGGAAACAGGCCTTCCTAAGCATCCCTATGTATATCGCGGTGTTGATGCTGCTCAGAAGTCTATGGAGTACCTATCGTTTCTTGCAAAAAATTAATAATATATACAAATCTACCATTTCTCTGAAACTTACAGATCAACTGCAGATGGATTTCAACTCCTCTGTAGTATGCTACGTGTGGAAAGACCTTTACTGAAGAGAACTACAACGTTCAAGACCATGATCACATCAGTGGTGAGTATCGTGGAAGTCTACATAATGAATGTAATTTAGGCTGCAAAACATCTAAACATATTCCAGTCTTCATACACAACCTCAGTGGGTATGACTCAAACTTCATTGGGATTGAGCAGGGATTCACAAGTGAGCGGGTGGAAGTAATTCCTAGCTCTGAAGAAAGCTATACATCATTTTATGGTATGTAGGAGATATAAAGCTTCGGTTTGTGGAGAGCTTTCGGTTCCTCAGTACAAGCTTGGGTAAGCTGGTGAAAAATCTAACATCGTACCCTGAAACACTGAAACACTTCGGAGAAGACAAGCTGATGACTAGTAATAGTGTATTTCCTATGATTACGTCACCTCCTGGGGTATTTTGAACGAAATCTGCTTGCCTCCTAAGGACTCCTTCTACAATAGATTAAGTGCAGAAGAAATCAGTGATGCCGACTACAATCATGCTAGAAGTGTATCGGAGCTGTTTAATGTAAGAAAGCTGGGTGAGTACAGCGACCTCTACTTAATCTCTGATGTACTTCGTCTAGCTGATGTCTTTGAGACATTTAGAGATCAAACCCTCAAAACACAAAAAGTCGATCCTGCACATTATTTCACCGCTACAGAACTTACATGGGACGCCATGTTGCTGTATACTGGAATTCAGCTGCAATTGTTACAGGATTATGACCAATTACTCATGGTGGAATCCGGCAAAAGAGGAGGTTTGTCAAGTTTCCCACTGGAATGCTAAAGCAAACAACGCCTACATGGAGAAGTGTGATCCGTCGAGACCAACCCAATTGATTACATATGAGGACGCCAATAACCAATATGTTTGGGTAATGTACCACACCCTTCCTTATGGTGGATTTGAGTGGATGTGACCTGAAGGAATTGACTTAGAAAGACTACAATAAAATGATCCTCATAGATATATATGAGATGTCGACATCGAATATTCTGCAGAACTTCACGATCAACAAAAGGACCTGCCTTTCCTCCCTGAGTGTATCAAGCCTAAGGACTCGAGTACAAAGAAACTGATACACCATCTTGGCCCTCGAAAGAATTATGTAGCACATTACATGGCTTTGAAGCTAACTGTTAATCAGGGACTATGGCTAACAAAAATCCATCGTGTGCTACAATTCCGACAGTCACATTGTTAAAACCTTATGTGGAATTTTACAATAGGCTACGACAATAGGCTGCAAGTGATTTCGAGAAGGACCTCTACAAACAGTTTAACAAGGTCATGTTTGGAAAAACTATGGAGAACCTGCGTAATTGTATTGGTATACGACTGGTTGCAAATGAGAAGACTCTGGGAAAGTTGATCGCTAAGCCCACGTTTAGCAATTGAACGATATATGCTGCTAATCTAGTTGCTGTACATATGACCTCGCGACAGATCGTGTTCAACATGCCCATATACATCGGCATGAGTGTGTTGGACATGTCCAAGACATTAATGTATCACTATTATTATGATGTGTTGTTGCCATATTATTGGGGCTGAAAACCTGAAGCTTATGTATATGGACACTGATTCGTTCATTCATTCATTGTGTGGCAACAGAAGATGTGTACCAGGACAAGCTAAGTGTTCTCGAACGCCCGGATACAGGTGATTACCCTGTCAGCAATATATGCCACTGTACTCAGAATAAAAGTGTGCTGGGGAAACTAAAGATGAAGCTAATAGCAAAATGTTTCTACGCTTTGTTGGACTACGACCTGAAATGTACGCCTTAGATATTCAAGGCTCGATGATAAACAAATTGAAGGCATAAAACGCACCGCTATTAAGGAGTACATCACATTTGACAGCTATACAGACGGTCTTAAAGCCAAAGAAGTCATAAGAACGCTCATGAATATGATCCTGTCATGGGAATATGCTGTTAGCACAGCGCAAGTGAATAAAATTGCATTGACATCATTACGACGATAAAAGAGTCATTGCTGAGGATGGAATAGCGACATATGCATATCGGCATTACAGCAATACAAATAGCGCATAAGAGAACATAAGTTGGGGATGAAGATTTTCTCCGTGAATCTACAATTTAAAAAAGGAAGTTTACTCATGTGTGGTGTATACAACTAGCAGACTCCTGGTGAATAAAGAGGAATAAGAAGATGGAAGGGAACGCGTTAACCCTGCCATTAGGAGTAATCCTAGTCCAGCTTAAAGCGTAGATAAAGGGGAGTGCCGCCAGAACGAACTAAAGTAAAGTTATGTTGACCTAAAACCTTTCAATTAAGGGTCTCAAATTATAATACCTGAATAAAACGGCACAATTTCACTAAAAGAAACTCGAGGTTATCTCTGGTTAGCCGGATTAGGTTAGACAATGACTGAGTAGAATAGATGATGAGAGGATGGTCTGGAATTGGTTAGGTTAAGTTAGGCTAAGCTCGCGTATTGATTGTCTAAGTTATGAAGGATTTGTTAGCTTACATTGTCTTAGCAATGAGTTGGCTATGTTCCTTCTTGTTACGTGGCTACGTGCTTACGTTGTGTAATGTCATGGGGTGTTACATCGTGTTATGTGGTTATGTTACGTCTTGTCACGTGGTTACGTGCTTATGTTACGTTGGTTACATCTTGTCACGTGGTTATGATACGTGGTTTTTACGCGATTATGTTACACGGTGATACGTCTTGTCACTTGGTTACGTGCTTATGTTACGTAGTGTGACGTCTTGTTACGTTGGTTAGGTTAGACGATGATAGGATTGAATAGACAACGAGAAGTCATGGTAGGGATAGGTTAGAGCGTTCGGTGTGGGGTTAGTTTAGAATACTTCTATATACCTTCACTGTAAACCAATACGAGTTTATCCTTCTCCGTCTCGCACACTAACTGTTTAACATATGAGACGTTTGTAGGATTTAGAAAAAAGTATATAAAGGTGTTGTAAGATTGGATGAGAAATGTTTATAATCTAATTGCTTACAATATTACCATAAATACCTGTAACGCTACCTGAGTTACCTGTTAAAATAACATAAATACCTGTGATACTACCGGAATCGTGCAAAATTACCTTAAATATCTCTGGTACGAATCGCTGCTCTAAATTACCACGAACACTTGTGATACTAATCGGTTTACCCTACGTAAGTACGATACTACCCGAATTACTCTTTATACCGTATCAATCAAAATGTAAGCGGTGGGGTAGTTCGAACGATGGCCTGCGTCCAGCCCTTTAGAGGCGCGATACCGGGACGTTAGAACGCAGTATAGCCTTTGTTAGCGTTTAAATCTTGAAGTCAATGAGTCTAAATGACGTTATGCATGGATGAACATTACACATACATCAACACTAAACGCTCTAACCTCTCTTCTCGTTTCCCATATAAACGCATAGTCTACTCCTCAACCTCTGTCTAGAGTAGCACTTCACCTCGTATTCCGTACCTCATATAAACGCATTTTCCTCCTTGAAGGCTCTCAATCTAGCATCTACCCTCGTTTTCCTTGTCTCTCCATATAAACGCATGCTCTACCATTCAAACCCTCCTAACCTAATACCTCTCCTCGGTTTGCTATATATATCACACACATAAAACACATTCTACCTTTAACTCTGTCTATCCTAGCATCTCACCACGTTTCACCTATCTCTTCCGTATAAAGCGTATCCCTCTCTCCTTCAGCATCTGTCCAGTCTAGCATCTTTCCTTGGTTTACTACTTCACCTGCATAAACCTACATTCCCTCCTTCAGTTTCTGTCTAGCCTATCATCTCTCCCCGTTTCCCATATACTCCCCATTTAAACGCATACTCTACTCTTTATCCTCTGTCTAGACTAGCACCTCACCTCGCATTCCCTACCTCTCTCATATAAAGCACATTGCCCTCCTTCAACTCTCTCCTAGCACACGATCTCTCTTCATTTCCCATACCTTCCCCCACATAAACGTATACCCTACTTCTCAACATCTGTATAACCCACTACAGCTCCTCGTACTCCCTACCTCTATCATATAAAGGGCGTTCGCTCCTTCAGCCCTGCTCTAGCTCGGATCTCCCCTCGTTTTCCCTATCTCTCTCATAGAAACGCGTTTTCCTCCTTGAGCGCTCCTCCAACCTAGCTACTCCGTTGGTTTTCCTCGTCTTCCCATATAAACGCATACTCTACCATTCAAACCCTCTTAGCCTAATACCTCCATATAAAGTCATATTCTATACTTCAAGCCCTGTCTAGCCTATTATCTGTCCACGTTTCCCTATCTTTCCCATATAAACGCATACTCCACACATCAAACATACTCCACACCTCAAACCCAGTCTAGTTTAGCATTTCTCCTCGTATTCCCCATCTCTCTCATATAAAGCGCTTCCTCACTCCTTCAACCGCCGTCTAGCCCAGCATCGACCCTCGTAGTCCCTATCTCTCCCATATAAACGCATTTTGCTCCTTAAACCGTTGCATCTACCCTCGTTTTCCCTATCCTTTCCCATATAAACTCAAAACTTTGCTCGCTACCCCTATATATGCTACTCACTTCCTCTACTACTACCACCATTACCACCACCACCACTACCACCACCACCACCACCACCACTACTACCACCAATACCACCACCTCCGCCACTACTCCTACAATTACCACCACTACCACTACTACTAAGGGGTCTTTCAACAAGTGTGCCCTATCTTTAACATATGATAGCTGCCGTATTTATTGAGTTACAGCAGTCATTTTATTCATGTTGTTACAGTTGTTATTGACAAATAGTCGTGGAACTTTGCAGTATTCAGCAACGCGTAGAAATTGTGAAAATTTATTATCAAAGGTGGATCATCTTTTCGCCAAACCTTCCGTGTATTGCGTGAAGTTTACGGTGTGCATAATCGTCCCTGCGATAGAACGATTCGGCATTTGATCGATAAATTTGAAAGAAGTGGTTCTGTCAGCGATCAAAGAACGCGTGTACGTAATCGACGTAAGCGCTCCAACGAAAACATAGGCGCCGTTCTTGAGAGTGTACGCGGGAATGGAAACTAATTAATTGCTCGTCGAGCGCAGGAATTGGGGCTTTCACCGACCACAATTTGGCAAATTCTGCATCTAGACTTGAAGTTTCACGCTTACAAAATTGTGTTAACTCAAGAACTAAAGCCCAACGACCATAGGTTGCGCCGTGTATTCGCGACTGTGCTATGGAGCATTTGGAAGCGGGTTTTTGTCGAAAAATCATCTTCAGCGACGAAGCCCACTTTTGGATGGGTGGTTGTGTTAAAAAACAAAATTGCCGCTATCGGAGCAACCAGAATCTAATGTAGATTCAAGAACGACCACTTCATCTCCAAAAGGTTACTGTGTGGAGTGTATTTTGGTATGTAGGGATCATTGGTCCATATTTTTTTTCCAAGATGAAGATGGAGAAGCACTAACTGTCAATGGAAAAAGATAACGGGCTCTTATAAGGGACTATTTTTGGCCTCAATTGGATGGTATGGATGTCAGAAACATCTGGTTCCAGCAAAATGGTGCCACATGTCATACTGCTCTCGAAACAATCGATCTTTTGAAGGAGAAATTCAGAGGGATCATCATTTCCCGTGGTGGTGATGTTAAATGGCCCCCTGAGTTCATGTGATTTAACGCCGTTGGATTGTTTATTGTGGGGTTATGTTAAATTTCGAGTTTATGTCAAGAAGCCAGAAACAGTAAATGATCTTATGAATAACATCACGCGTGTTATTCGTGAAGTTTGACCTAATTTACGTTCTTCAGTAATTGAAATTTGGGTCAACCGTATACGCGCAACCCAACGAAGTCGCGGAGGTCACTTAACTGATGTTCTCTTCCACACGTAATGATATTAATTATGTTCTAAAATAAAAAAGAAATAATACTCTTATCATTTATAGAACGTGTTTTATATAAGTTCAAAGATAGGACACTCTTGTTGAAAGACTCTATATTACCACTTCCACTACTACCACCACCACTACCACTGCCACCATTGCCACCACCACCATCATTGCCACCACCACAACCACCACCACCACCACTGCAACTACCGCCATTACCATCACCTCCACCACTACTACTACTACTACTACTACTACTACTACTACTACTACTACTACTACCACCACCACCACCACCACCACCACTACTACTACCACCATTACCACTATAAGGTCTGTTACTACAGCTCATGTTACACACTATTAAGCGGTATTACATGCTAAAGCGGTAGTTAAGTGGATCACAAATGCTCAAGTTATACATTTAAACACTAAGGTAAAACTTTAACTGCATGTGCGAAATAATTAGAAACGCTGCCTGAAAAGAGCACATATTATCCCTCTTATTTCTCCCTCTTTATGAATTTCCTCTTATGGTACTACTATCATTTTCCTTCAATTCTAGCGTATATGCTCGTTAGTACAGTGCTAGAGAAGAAGATTGAGCGCTGAATCTTCAGAGTATCCCAGTGGACTCATGGAAGTGCACGAAGTTAACAGAACTTGATTCACACCTGCAATGTGTTTCACTACAAAACAGACCTATGTAAAACTCCAGTTAAGATACAGTTTATTTAATTATTATATAAAATAACCACCGGGGAAGTAATTTAAGGAAGAGTTCTTAGCAAAAATTCACAGGTAAATACTTAAATACAAATCCAAATCTCTAGAATCAAAGCTTTGGTTAAATGACTTCATAATGAGAGAATAGCTGTTTCTAAGCCACTTCTACGACTAGTAGACCTTAGTGCCAACATCTTAGGTTTGAAGTTCAGGTTATTAACTGAAGAGACTGTTCCAACCTGGCAATCCACATACACTTTTCATATAGTCACTTTGTATATTTATGCAGGTTATGTTTTAGGTCTATATTCATTCTGGGATTCTGAGCAACTTGTATGCTGTTCTCGAAAAATAAAGAAAACAAATGTTTTAGTTATACACATAAATTTGAGCTCCAGTCGCTTTTAAATACAAAAAAAAGAATAAGAAGCAAATCTAATTAAACTAAGGCAATCAGAAAGAAGAACAAAACTCTAATATTTTGTGCAACCCAGTTAATTGCTATCGCCGCCCTTAATCTTCAGGGCGGAACCCATGTGTTCTCTGCTAGTGACACCCAAGTGTCTTCTATGGCATACCAGAGCTGTGTAGCATTAGTGAACCTGGGACACCGAGAAAGCCTCTTTATCTTCGCCCAAACATGTTCTATGGTATTAAAATCTGGTGACTTCGGATGTTATGGTACCTTCTCAAAAATACCGTGTGATCTGAAAACTAGCTTTGAACTCTGGCTGACCTATGGACCAAATGGTTATCCTTTTGGAATATAATAATTCCTTCAGAATAACACTCTCGGGCAGACGGGAGGAGAAAACGTTGGAGTACTTCAATATACGAGGGCGGATCGAAAAGTAACCCACAATAATTCTTTCCTGCCTTGGTATTGCAGCTGGAATGTTATAATTTCACTACGATATAGTTTGAAGTTTTCACTACAGCGTGTGTTTTTTGTTTCATGTGCAACTCTAGCGAGAGAAGCGTGAACTACGCAACAAAGATGGCGTGCATATTACTGTCGTCCACGTATGAAGAGCAGATAGGTGTGGTTCGATATTTGTGGGCCAAAGGGCATAAACCGAGTGATATTCACAGGGACATGCGTGGCGTGTATGGGGATGATTGTATGGACCGTAGCAATATCTCCAGGCGGTGTGCATACTTCCTAGAGGGTC
This sequence comes from Deroplatys truncata, assembly GCA_030765065.1. Lineage (NCBI taxonomy): Eukaryota > Metazoa > Arthropoda > Insecta > Mantodea > Mantidae > Deroplatys > Deroplatys truncata. The sequence goes on from CM060990.1 coordinate 275,801,699, forward strand.
GTGTGAACCTTAGTGATTCGCCACGTCCCGGGAGGCCGGTAATAGCTGCAACCTCGCAGAATGTCAGAGGCATTGAGACGGCAACTTTGAACGACCGGCATGTGCAGCTGCGAACCTTATCGCAACAGTTCAACATTTTCTATTGCAGTGTACGATATTGTTCATGGCACGTTGAAATATCGTAAAGTTAGTGCTCGCTGGGTTCCTAAGAACCTGACAAACAACCACAAGGTCAGGCGAATGATGACGAGCTTGGGTCACCTAACGCGGTACACCACAGAAGGGCATGACTTTCTGAAAGGAATCGTCACTGGTGATGAGTCGTGGGCTTGGCACACCGCTACACGCCCGAAACCAAGAAGGCAAGTATGGAGTGGAAACATGCTGGTTCCCCAGTTAAGAAAAAATACAAAGTGACTCAATCTGCTAGGAAGTGCTTGTGACGGTGTTCTGGGATATGCATGGTGTTGTATTGGTGTACTTTGCTGAACTCGGGACCGCTGTGAATGCTGCAGCCTACATGAAGACTTTGATGAAGTTGCATCGTGCCTTTCGTGACAAACGCCACAGCATGAATGCTGACGATGTCAAAATTCTTCATGACAATGTTCGCCCCGATGTTGCTGCTGCTGTTCGTCAGAAAGTCACCAAATTTGGTTGGGAGGTGCTCCAGCATCCACCATACAGTCCGGACCTTGCACAGTCGGACCTTCACCTGTTTGGCCCCATAAAGAAATTCCTGGCTGACCAACGCTTTGCGACAGATGCTGAAGTGAAATCAGCAGTCCGCAGATGGCTATACTCCAAGGAAACGGACTTCTACGAATAGGGCATTTTGAAACTGGTATCATAATGAGAGAAATGTGTTGAGAAACTTGGTGACTATGTCGAAAAGTAGGTAAAAGGTATAAGTTCATATGTGATTTTTGTTGTTGTTTTAACTATTAAACCTTTTTGTAAAAATTTATTGTTCGTTACTTGTCGATCCACCCTCGTACCTTTCGCCATTCAGGTTTCCATGTACGCATGACAAAATTACTGGGCCTTATCGCCAGTATTTGGAAGCATGACTGTGATGTACAACTCAACTGCAAGGTAAACGCATAAGTGCGAGATATGCATCATATAACGTAATGTCATGAAATTATATTTAGGTTTAATGTAAAAATACGATATATGGTGTGCACCACCTCTTTGGCAAGTTACATAAATCACTTGCCAAGAAATTTTGCAAATCCCTTAACTTTCCTAGGTGGCGAACTCTATATGGAATCGTACTGGGGAAAAGGCATTAGAAATAATTCGGTATCCACAGGTGAATATAAGTGACTAGAAATTAAACTGATATGAGCAATAATTATTCAACAATATTAAGTACAATTTCTTTAACGAGATATAGTATGTCTGTGATCTGCGCAGTCAATTAAGGATTTAAAAATATCAATAAGAGCTGTGAGCTATATAGAAATGGAAATTCTAAACGAAATGAATTTAGTTAGTTGTGCAATCGTGTATCTATACTTTCCAATTCATCATATATTTAGCTATCCAGGACATATATAAATACCCTTTAATAAAATGTTAAAAGGACTTTTACAAGGAGCACTCAAACACATAATGTGACTCTCATTCAATCACAGAGCGAATACAATGATTAACATCTATAATGTCAACTCAGTTATGAAAACCAGTTAAAAGCTGAATTTAAGATGGAGTGGTATCGCGTATAATTTAGCTCACCGAATCATCAACTCTGTTCATTGAACAACCATAAAGTTGAATTTACAGTGGTTTAATTGCCCCATTAAACAAATGGCTGCTCAAACAGCTCAAACAAAGAGTTGCAGGAATCACTTTGTTTTAGCTTTCGCATAGGAAGCTAAATTTTAGAATTTGGAATTACACAGTGGACAATATACTAATCAGGGATACCGTTTAAAGTCTACCTGTGTAAATTTAAAAGAAAGATATATTACCAAAAGCAGTTTCAAAGTAACGTGATCTCACTCAGGTCTACGATAATGACAAGCCTGGCTAAAAGCCAGCCATGATGCGTCGACCAAGGCTCAAGTATCTCTCCTCTCCGGAACGGAACGCGTGGGCCAAGCTGCCGTCAGGAGGCAAGTGGTGGGGGAAGTCTCCATGTTGAGGTGACGTAGCGTAGCCAACCTGCTCTACGCTTGACGTTGCCAACCTAAGCTATACATTCAAGTGGTGAAGTTTATATATCGTCACAGGTGTCTAGGTGAAAGGAAGGAAAATATAAAAGGAGAGAAAAAATTGGTAGACACCGATATTTGAACACGTGTGCGCTTAACAATTGCTTTGCATCTGAGCTATTTGCTCTTTCATTTCGAAGGTTCTGTTCCCGCGTCAAATTAACAAGAAATAAATTCTTGGTTAGGTCATTTCTCGTTTTATGATTACTCGATGGCTTACACGGGTTCAGTTCATTGACTGTGTTCGTTAACCGAGGTTTAGTTGCTCCTCTTATTTGTATAACTACCAATGAACATGGCTCCGGCAGACATAAGTTTGCATCCTAGGTTCACACTACCTTCGAATAAAAGGAGAAACTGAATTAACCTCCTCCATCACCCTCTTTCATTGTCATGGAACAAATAGGAGAGCAAAGGTGTTTTAAGAGGTCTCCTATTTATGTGCTGGACAGAAGATAAGGGTTACCATGGTTATGGTTTTTGCCACTATTGGAACGCTTGGAAATGGACTCTAGTGAACCTCGCTTGAAACTGAAGTGCAGATGGAATAAATCCTGCTCTCAGAGTGCGCTCAATCATTTTCCCACAACTGTACCAACCATTGCTTACTAGATATGAGAATTACAATAAAACAGGTTTCTGCGCAACACTAAGTTTCGCCGATATAGGCACTCAATTACCCCAGAAACTTCTAGCAGACAGCTATAATAACAATGAAGTCTTGACGACTATTTTAAATATTGTTTATATATTTAATACTCATAATGCTATATAGTAATTAGATGGTCTTTATTTGTTGCAGATTTGATTAAACTATAATGGACGGTTGACAATTCCGTTGTTATGATACAAGACACATGCACATACGGAAATCCACCCGCCCAGGTAACTTTACCTTTCTCCCTGCTATACCGATCGAAGCATATCGCAAATCCCTGAACTGGAGTTTTGAGTTTTCCAATGAGCATGCATTTCATTACTTTCAAAACATTTCATTTAAGTAAGATCTTGCAGTGTGAATGTCTGTATGTGTTATGCGTACTAAGTTCTCTAAACTGAAATGTTTAATATTTGATAATTAAATAAAAGAGGTGTATTGCTGTTTACCTTACTGTAAGTCAAAGCAAAAAAAAAAAAAAAAAAAAAAAAAGGACGTGGCTTTGTCACTTCATGTATTCCCAACAATATACTCAAAAAGAAACGGCGAATAGTAATTTCTCGCCAAGGAGACAAACTGGGCACTCTTTGGACACCGCGTACCGGGGGCAAATTATATGGTCTGCAGTAGATATTTCAAGCAAACTGATTACAGCATCAGCACACCTACAAATTACCAACTTCCTAAAGAAGTGTCATTAATATTTGGTTGTTTCCCATAACATAAGAAAGGTGTTCAATTTTCAACTTGCGGAAACCAAAGAAAACAAAACAATGAAATGGGAACTGAGAAGCGTCCCATAAGGACAGTGACATATTCTGTACCGAAACATCTAGTGTGACATTCAGTGACATTTCAGTTGCACCATGTACATCTAATGTGACCTTAAATGGCACTTCTTGCACCAGGTACATTTAATGTGACAGTCAATGACATTTCAATTGCAGAGCCATGCAGAAAGTTATAGGTACACAATGCTCTAGTCGAAAACAAAATGTAATTTTCCAATCGTTTAAAATACAGCACAAAAAGCCAGTTAGAAAATCTGGACAACAAAAGCAGGTCATCTCAAGGCATAAAACATAATACAGTATTTAAAGCAGAGACTCTGCAATGCTGAAAACCAAAACAAAGAAACCAACCAGGTTAGCAAAGTAAAAATTCTCATATGTTACACTCACATGACTTTCTCTACTCTTGTACAAACTATTTTTACAAACACTTATTCTCCATCTATTTTTTGTTAATGAGGTAAACGTTTGCAGAAACTATCTTATTGCTAATGTTCTTGTAGGTACAAAGGGGAATATAGTAGGCTTAAGCGATAGTCAAATCTTTTAAGAGCTGGTCGTTATATGGAGCATTTATTCTTTTTGCATGTCCAGGATATAAAAAAACCATAACAAATTCTCATTTGAGAAACAATATAATATTGGAAAATTCTAACAAATAATAAGAAATATGACGAAAATGGTTCACACAAAAAAGTATATGTGTGTGTTTTAATGAGATCATTTTTTGAGTAGTAAAATTTTGTCTATCTCTTATGGTTTACCCTTATGCGAAAGTCAGTCAGAAAGAAGAGAACTTTTGGGGACATTTCCAGAAAATTCAAGATGTACATTTGATTTGTCATAAAAATATCTTACACGTTTGATATTTTAATGAAAACCATTACAGCCATTTTTGAGAAAATCATACTGTTCGAAAAATGTTACATGTAAAGGATAGTCTGTAATGGGGATTTTCTTGAAAATCTTCATGTCGCATCCTTGGAAGATACTAAACTCATGCCAAGTTTGATATTTATCCGACCTTTCGTTCTTGAGTTATGTTATTAAAAGACAGACACACGGCATGTTTCCAAAAAAGCTTGGTTTGTATTCAGAGCACCTCAAAACATCTATTTCCGGTGAAACCTCGGTATGGAATTTTTGGGCGTGATGTAGTACTTGCCCTACTTACTCTACTACTACTACTCTACTACGTAGAGTAAATAAAAAAGCAGCTAAAGAGAGTAGTTTAAAATATTTTGTGAATTAACAGCAGCAGGTTTAAGTTTTTCTTCCAATGAAGGGGGGTTAATAGCTATGCTAATTCTTCAATGAGTACAGAGCACGATTTTCAAAGTATGCATGTCCTATTACTATATGTGGTGTTACAATTAGGAGTTGTAAGTAAAGTAAAGTTTACAAGTTTTAAAATCTAAATGTTAGTTTCATGGGTTCATTCTACATCACTAACTCCAGAATTCTCTGTTAAAATGAAACCCATATAACCTAATGTCTTCATAACCTTTATGTTCTGCATAAAATGCATTAGCAATGTTTAAAAGGTACTTGAATCTCCAAATATGACATTCATTGTTTGGTCCATTATTCCATTATACATCACAGCACAGAGAACTTACGACATATTTTGTCTTAGCTCGATCAGTAATCCTACACAAACACAAACAAATTGCATTGGACTGGACTAGTGAACGGAGGGTACACATAGCACTGCGAGCCTCGTGATCTATTGTGCGTACATCCCCGTGAGGAACGGATGAGATGAGAGAACCGCAGGAGACACGTGCAGTGAAGCCGGCGCAAGTGAACAGAGACGCACAGAATTCACTAGCAGTTCCAATCTTGACGACCCGACCAAGAGAGGGCCGCTGGGAGACGTCCCTCTAGTGGGACTGGGGAAACATTTCCAAAGCATAAGCCTCTGTGCCATCTGCCCGACACCGACCGAAGCACAGATCCAGAGTCAACCTGAAACATAAAAGGAAAATGAAAAGAGAGGAACTGGGGGAGAGAGGAGAGCCGTGGTAGAATACACCATTCCAGCATTCGCCTTTGTCAACTAGGGAAAACCACGATCAACCCATGGTCAGAGTGAACGACCACTGGGAATCGAACCCGGGACTTCCAGAACGCGAGCCTCACAGGTTACCGCAGCGCCATCTCGCTCGGTAAACATACTCTGTATTTAGTTTTAAACATCATAACGTTCCTACAATTCGTAATTAATCTCTCACTTTGCTAGTTCCGTAATACACTGCAATGACAACTTTTCCGACTTTATGGTGCGATCGAGAGATCCCAGTCGAGTAAGTGCAAATATGCGCGGGGACCCGATCAGGAACTGGAATGTGCCGCAAGTGTCACCAACAATGTTTAAAATTCCTTTGGGATCTGATACAAAAAGAGTATTTACGTTGATGTCTCGTATGAACAACGGAAGGAGTATTTGGTTCCAACCTGTTTATGAGGTTGTTCTTAACAGTATACCATGGGCTGAAAGTGTGTTCAACTTCTGCGCTGTAATTTTCAGCATTAAAATACTAGCAAAATCGGATTATAGACTACGCATCGCCTTCTCTTTGAGTTGATGTGACTTTAATTTAAAAATTATGTAGTGAAAACCCAAAATGGGTAAAAATGGCTTAAAAATTGCAAAATTACCAGAAATGCTATAGTGGATTTTTTTGCAAACTAGTGGCTGCAACTTCAAATCGTTCAGATATAGTCATAAAATGACTGGGTTGACATCATTGCATACTAACATGCATATCCTCCCCATTCTGTAGCAGAAGCGATTAGTCACTTAGACTGACCGCGCGTGCATTAGCGTTTTAGAGTTTTGTTGGTTTGTTTATTAATTTCAGTTCATACCCTAGTACCTTGATATTTATTTGTGGAGGCAAGGTTTTAAAGATATGTATATGGATTTCCATCGCTTAATTAATTGCGATGCCAGTGGCATAGCGTTACTTTTGATTTGAGGAAAGCAATTAATGAATGTTTCCAAAGTTAACAAAGATGACGAAACGTTTTACATGAATAATAAATACCACTAATTTTAAGTAAATAACATTTTACTTAGTTAAAAGTCTTACCTCGTCTTTTTTTGTATTGAACACAATTCCTCGATTTTCTTTGCAAATAGGTGTATAACATATCCTGAAAACATGGTGTGGACTAGTTTGGCTCGCAGGGACTTCCCAATAGTCATTATTACAAGGGGCGATGCTCTCGTCTGGATCTGATAGTTTCTGCAATAGTTCTTTATTTCTTTTGAAGCGGAGAATGACCGTTCATTTGCCGCACTAGTTGCTGGTTGTTTAATATTAACTGACAAAGTTTTGATGTTCGTGGGAGTTTGCGTGCACTCGAATAAGTTTAGTCATACACACTGTTTTTCAACATATCTAGATCCGAATGGATTGCCATAAGTTCAATCTTTAAAGCCACAACATGAAAGAAAGCTCCGTAATTCTCTTTTAAATGAAAATGCTAGTAGAATAAAGATGAGAGAGTCAAGTCCAAAAGAGACGCCGACTTCGCCTCCTTGCTTTCTTGCCTGAACATTAAAGCCCCCGATTCCACCCCCTTGCTTTGTGGCCTGATCCTTAAAAGCCGCTGACCACACCCCCTCTTTGTGGCCTGACCTAATGGCGCCTGGCTCTGTGCCGGTGGCCACACCCACTCCTTTGTGTGCTACTAGTATGCCTCCCTCTCTTTGTGGCCAAAACCCCTAACATAGCTGACCACACCCCTCCCCTCCCCTTTGTGGCCTAACCCTTACAACGCTGACCACACCTCTCCCCTAGCCCTTTGTGGTCTAACCCCGTACGCTGTCTACGCCTCCCTCTTCGAGTGTGCTGGTCTGAATGGTTCCCTGTAGAGGGGTGGGAGAATGCGTATTGTTCCCGTACACTCGTCACGCCTCCCTCTTTGCGGACTGCTCTGAATGGTTCCCTGTAGAGGAGTGGAGGTAATAGGGTATTGTTCCCGTACGCAGGCCACTCCCATCCCTCTCTTGTTGCCTGACCTAATGCCTGTCTGGGTATAGGAGAACAATGGGTTATTGTTTTCGTCGCGTGTCGCCGCCCATGCAAATCGATATAGGTAATAATTGTGTCAATCAATCAGGTAATGTTTGGCCATGCATAGCATTGTCCAATATTATTGAAAAAAAGAATCAAGGGTTTATACTGTTAACGTCCTGGCATCGCGCCTCTAAATGGTTGGACGCAAACCCTCAATCGAAGTATCCCCGCCACATGTATCTTGATTGATTAATGTAATTAAACGCTGCTCGTTGATCGATGAATACCACTAAGTATTTTTGATTGATTAATGCAATTAAGTGTATATGAATTGACTCGCGCACCTGGTCGCCATCGTATATGGGTGGGTGTTAAGGTGATTATTACGCGTCTATAATTATTGCGACTAATAACATTTGTTTAATTCTACTTTTGAGGGGGTTAATAAGAATATTACACCACTTAGATGAATCCATGGCTGAAAGGACAGAGTTGTCGTAACGAGACGTTAACGATGATAATTTCGCTGAACACCTGCATGCGGTCCATCCCCTATGCACTCCCCCACTCGTGTGAGGGTCTCTCTTACATCGACAAGCAGGTTAGCTGGCACCCACTACCTTCCCTCTCGGTGCAGCTCACGACATGTAGCGCGCACTCTATCCGACAGAGTCGAAAGCTCGCTCTCCCGCTCATCGATGAAGGTGCCGGAAGTAGACATTTTAAGAGTTTAAGAAGCTGGCGGCAGCCATCTTGCCTCCCTGGAAACAACAAGCATAAATCATTTGAAATGCACGATATTGAACTTCGCGCTTCAAGATATTTTTTCCAAGGTTTGTTTACACGTGGGACTGGCTCTGAAAAAATAAACACAGTTAACATTATAGTTAAATATTACATACGTTATTAATAAATAAATAATAAACTAAATAAATAATGGAACATGGTGAGCGGGCTAAACAAAACATATTCCTTGTTACTCTTTAGCAAACAGCTGAAAAGAAACACAAATATATCTAGACAGACGATAAAGCACTCAATGCGCATAGCCATGGACTTTAAAACAGACATTTTCGATAAAGCATCCCGCGCGCATAGGCATGGACTTTAAAACAAACATTGTCGGTAGAGTACCACACGCGACAACGCAAACACGCGCATAGGCATGGACTTTAAAACGTGCATTGTCGATAAAGTACCGCAGCCCACTCACACAAGCAAGCGCATAGGTAGGGTCTTTAAAACAGACATCGCCAATAAAGTACCCAACCAGCTCACGCAATCACGCGCATAGCCATGGGCTTTATAACAGACATTGCCGATAAAGTACCGCACGCCCCAACGCAATCATGCGCGTATGCATGGACTTTAAAACAGACATTGTTGATAAAGCACTCCACGTGCATAGGCATGGACTTTAAAAAATACATTGTTGATAAAATGTCCCAACCCGCTCACACAAGCAGGCGCATATGTAGGGACTTTAAAACAGGCGTTGTCGATAAGGTACCAAACTGCCAGCGCAAGCGTTCTCGTAGGCACGGACTTTAAAACAGTCATTGCCGATAGAAAACCGCATCCATCACGCAAACTCTCTCTCTCAGTCTCTCTCTCACTCTCTACATTAGGCCAACGATCTATATAGCGGTTTACACAGCCTTGCAAAAATATGTTGTACACCCTAGAAGAGGGTAAATCCTGCCGCTACCTGGGTTTCTACACAGGCTGAATGGACTGGATTCCTGAGAAGAGAATAGGGTCTAAAGCGGGTGAATGGATTTTTTCCAAGACGCCGGAAATTACATCGAGAGAAACAAGGATAATTTATTTTCATTACTAACGCTAAAATTATATTATCGTCAAGAAAACTTATTTGTTTATTCCATTTAAACAGACTGGTGTTTCAGCCGCCTAATGTAAAAATTATTTGATCCGGCATCATTCCAATGTATAAATATCAGAGCTCTCTGAGAGCGTGTCTATTCACATTCGAGAGGTCGCGGGTTTGATTGCAGGTGTCTAACTTTAGGACCTGCATGAAGGTCTACGAATACATAGATACAGAGCATGCCCTCCCAATAACGAGCTTTATAAGTGTAGGTGTAATACTTACCTACGGGGTATGATGTGTAGATCCTGTACGTAAACACTCGTTACTTGCACAATTGCTATTCCCGTAACAAAAATGAAAAAGACGACTGTAACAGACCCTTGACTGTTTAGATATGCAGCGTTTAAACCGGTAATGAATACCAGAGGGAAATCGAACTCTGAACTCAAACTAAAGAAATACACGGACTTTCAAAACATGCATTCTTCTCTTAGTAAATATATAACATAGGACGAGAATTTTTTTAAACAACCCTCCCTTCGGAAGATATTTTGAATATTTCAGCAGAGAGATCCAACCATTACGAAGACTTCAAATTATAAATTTCATATTTGTTTAAAAGTTTTTTCTTCACCAGTGATCTTCGAAAAATTCGACAAGTTATTCAGTTGCACACCCCTTGCAAAAATATGTTGTTCACCCCTGAAAAGAGTATACCTGGTGGCCGCGGAAAATTCCTGAGACGGCTCGCTACCATCCTATAGCCCATTTACGGACAACGGCAAACCTTTTTCCATTAAGGAATATATTGTGTTTTAAAATGATATCTCATTCTCCTGAAAAGTCCGCACTTATCGGAAAACCCTGATCATATAGATGAAGGTGTAAATATCCTAACTTGTTATATACTCCTCAAATACAAGAATTGTTTGCATGATACCGGCAATTAAACTAATTTTTATGGAATGCTAAACAAATAAATATGATTTGGAGAGGGTGATATGAAGAGTATGGCATTTTAGAATTAAAATGGGAGAAATATTCAACTTAAGCGTTCGAATGTATCTGATATTTTTCTTAATGTGTCTTTGAGCTAGCCAGTTTTACGGTCTGGTTTATAGATGAATGAAATAATGAATGACAGTGGTAACAATGGTAAAAGGTGTTTAAACCTATTTTGATAAAAGCTACTTCGTGGTAACGAGTGAACTTTGAATTCGAGAGGTCGCGGGTTCGTTTCCAGGTGACCACCCTATCTGACTTTAGGATCTGCATGAAGGTCTACGAATACATGAATACAGAGCAAGCCCTCCCATTAACGATTTTTATAAGAGAGGGTGTAACCTTAAAGGAAAATTATATCAACAGAAACAACTTCTTTTTCGTTATTATCACTCAAAAATTATTACTAAATAATACGTGTGAGGTTGGTGCTAGCCTCAGCGTCGCCACTCGCATTCATATCATGTTAGAATAATACTTTGATTGCAGACGGACGCTTCAAATATAATACTCGAAACAATACTCTCTTTTTCGTTATTTTCACTCCAAAATTATTATTAAATGTTATGTATGATTTTGCAGTTCCAGGTGATGGCCTTAGCGTCGCCACTCACATTCATATCATGTTAGAATAATACTTAGATCGCAGACGGACGCTTGAAATATTATACTGGAGCGAATATTTTAGTAATACATAGATACAGTGCAAGCCCTCCCATTAACGGTTTTTATAACCAAGGGTTCAGTCGGCAAAGTCTATGGAGTGCATGCGAAGGCTGTGAGTTCAGTTCCCAACAGCTGACACTTCTGACCCCCGGGGGTTTTTCGGGTTTCCCTGGTTGCTAGGCGAATGCTGCGAAGGTTGGGTACAACCGCGAATTCTTTCTTCAAACCCGTTTCACCTACATCCTTCTTTTACTCAGGCTTTCATCTCTCTCCCCCAGGGGCTCACCTTTTGTGAGTACGGGTTAGGCGCACCCGGGGTACCCGAGCCATTCAAGGCCATTTTCAACCACTTATCCCCGTCCGGTCGAGGTGGGTTCGTTCTCGTGACCGGGGGACTCAGGGTAGGCTCTCGTGCGTTCTGTGCATTTCACTCCATGTCGCCTCTCGCCATTGTTTCTTTCTTCTCTTCTATTTATGCACATTTCGCCCCACGCCCATTCATTTACACATCTCTTTTACTTCTTCGCCGGCCTACCTTGCGTGCGAAACGCCCACGCACTTTTAGTTTCTTTTATCTTTATATTTAAATCCTCCGTAGACACAGCCTGACGGATACCCGCGCACTGGGTGCGCAGCTGGGTGAGTGGGTAATGGGGTCAACCCCACCACGCGGGGTCGTCGTGTACGGTATGTGTTCGTATCCACTGTTCAACTGCAGTCCCGCGGGGGGCCATTGCATGAGCTGCTGACTTCTGACGGCGATTGGGTCCCTCTGTCTATGTTCTGGGAGGTGTGACCCTGGGGTGAGATAGGTATAGATAGGCCACTCACCCAAGTTGGGGTAACGCCCGGGAAGTCAGAGCCCGAGGTCGGAGACGGTTGCAATGGCGGAGGATTTATTTCGCTATGGAGCACCCTTTCTCCATCAATTCAAATAAGCGCCGAAAAGTTATTGTAACAGAAGTAGCACCGCCGACATCTGGTTGTTACTTGGTCGTTTCAATAACAGAAGAAGGACAAAACTTTGAGAAGGTGAACCCTTTTATAATTCAGAAGGGCATAGATGCTATTGCTGGTGCGGTTCAATCCTGCTCTCGGCTACGGAATGGCTCGTTATTAGCACACTCGAAGTCCGATGAGCAGACTAAGACCTTGTTGCGCACTACGTTTCTCCATGGTTATCCCATCCGTGTTGAGAAGCACCGCACATTAAATTCCTGTCGAGGCGTCGTTACCACGCATAGCCTTGATGGTATATCGGACGAGGACCTGGTCGAATATCTCTACGATCAAAAGGTGACCGAATTGCATCCAGTGCAGGCCAAATGCCACGGCATATTGGTACCCACTCGTACCCTGTTTCTAACTTTTGATGGCGTCGATCTGCCCACGAGCATTTCCGCAGGGTACGAACGGATTTCTGTAAGCCTTATATTCCAAGACCTCTGCGTTGTTTTAAATACCAACGTTTTGGGCATACGCAAGTCTCATGTAAGAGTGCCGTTAACATCTGTGCAACATGTAGCCAGCCCTCAAACGAAGGTGCCTGTTCAACAGCCCCCGTTTGCGTCAATTGCAAAGGGTCACATTCTGCATCATTTGGCGACTGTCCGCGGTATTTGGACGGGAAGGCGATCCAGGAGATCCGGGTAAAGGAGAAACTCTCCTTCGCCGAAGCCTGGAGGCGTTACCATGCGCGCCAACCTTCCCTCCTGCGATCGGGAACATTCAGTTCTGTTGTTGCCTCGCCAGTACCCCGAAATGATGCAGAGACTCAAACTTGCACCATGACTGCATTGACAGCCACTACCATCCGGCCGTCCATTAAAGCTGAAGTTACCAAGCCCTATAAACCTGGTCCAAAGTCTATGAAGTCACAAGCCACTGAGAAAAACCCGAAGCAGAACTTCGAAGAGAAGACTTTTTAAAAGACCCTCCGCGTGTTCACAGCAAGCAGAGTTCACCTTCTCCTCCTCCTCGGAGGTCGCAGTCCCAGGAAGCTCCTGAGACAAGCCGCGCTAAACGGCACCCCTCGCCCATCGCCACCCAGAACCGATTCACGGCGCTTGAATCGGTTTCTGGCTCTGAGCGCGAGGGCCCTCCCTTTGAGGAGGCTATGGAGTCTGACCAACTCCATACCAAAAGCCCGAGCCCAAAGGTTAAACAAAAGGTAATTTTAAGCCGCCCTTCTAAATAGACAGTTTATCCCTTTTTCTCAATGGCTATCCTGACCTGGAATGTACGTCGTGTACGATCGCATAGGGCGAAACTGCAACTTTTATTGCGTTCCCATTCGCATATGGTCGTGTGTTTGCAGGAGACTAAGCTGCGCCCTCATGATCCTTTTAATCTCCGAGGATATACTCCGGTTCGCTACGACCTTGAACCGAAAGAAGGTACTCCTGCTCATGGAGGTGTCATGTTGTTATCGCGTAACGACGTTCATTTTCAACGTCTCAATCTTACGTTCGACTTGCAAGCTGTTGCCGTTAGACTGCAGTTACCCGTTTTTTTCTTTTCTGTTTGCTCTGTCGATTCACCTCCATCGTCTCCCCTCGCTAACGTGGACCTTCGAGATCTTGTCCGCTCTCCCAACATCATTTCTCCTGTTGGGAGATTTTAATGCCCATCGCCCCCTGTGGGGTTCGCAAAGGGATTGTGCGAAGGAACTCTTCTTTCCGACATTTCTGATCAGTTCAATCACTCTATACTCAATACCGGTGAGCCTACTTTTCTTTCTGATTCTTCCGGTACATTTTCTCACTTGGACCTCGCCGTTTGCACACTCCAGCTTACTAGTCGTCTTCAGTGGAACGACGTCGCTGACACCTAGTCCAGCGACCATTACCCCTGCATCGTTTCTCTTCTGTCACACCACGTACAGCATTCGAGAGTACCTACCTGGATATTCACAAAAGCCGACAGGAGCTTGTATTCTAGCCTCGTGCATTTTGACGATCAGCCATTCGCCGACATTAACCAACTAGTGCAGCACCTTACGTCTACGATTTTCTCTGCCGCCGAACGCGCAATTCACCGTTCAACCTCTCAACCTCGGCGACCGCCTGTTCCGTGGTGGAACGAGGATTGTCGGGACGACGTTCGTGCCTGTAGAACTGCACTTAGGGTGTTTCGGCGACACCCTACACTTGATACTTTGGTGACTTTTAAACAATCGCGCGCCAGGGCTCGTCGCATTATTCAGGATAGCAAGAAGGCCTCGTGGACTCGTTTTGTCGAGTCTATTAATCGCTTTACGCCTTCATCTGTTGTTTGGGATAAAGTTCGTAGCTTCTCAGGTAAAGTGTCGCATTGCACTGTTTCTGGCCTTCAGGTTTCCAATGCCAATATAGTGGATCCGGCTACCATCGCTAACACTCTGGGTGCTGCCTTTGAGGCGGTTTCTAGTTCAGACCATTATTCCGCCGGCTTTCGATCTTTCAAAGACCGGCTGGATTCCGACACCTTTAATTTTCGGTCTGCTAATCATGAGTGTTATAATGAACGTTTCACAATGAGGGAGCTGGAGCACGCTCTTCATTGCTCTAGGCACTCCGCTCCTGGGTCGGACGGCATTCATGTCCTGATGTTAAAGAACCTTTCAGCCGACAGTAAACTCTTTCTTACAGGTCTATAACTGTATTTGGCAAGACGGCTTTTTTCCTTCCGTTTGGCGCCAAGCCACCATTGTCCCTATATTTAAACCTGGGAAGGATCGCCAGCTACCTTCCAGCTACCGCCCCATCTCCCTCACTAGTTGCCTTAGCAAGGTGATGGAGCGCATGATCAACGGGCGGTTGACAGTGGCTTGAGTCTCAGAAAATTCTGGCGAACGCTCAGTGCGGATTTTGTCGCCATCGATCTACCGTCGACTACCTGGTGTCCCTGTCAACGTATATTATGAATGGACTTCTGAGAAATTGTCAAACCGTGGCTTTGTTTTATGACCTGGAGAAAGCTTATGACACTTGTTGCAGGGGCGGCATTTTACGTACACTTCACGCATGGAATATCCGCGGTCGTCTTCCCATATTTCTTCGGGAGTTTGACAGACCGCGCCTTTCGTGTACGTGTGGGCTCGGTTTTTTTCTAGTCGTTTTATTCAAGAGAACGGAGTACCGCAGGGCTCTGTACTCAGTGTCATAATTTTTGCAATTGCTATCAATCCCATTGTTGATTGTATTCCACCTGGCACTTCATCGTCCTTTTTGATGACGATTTTTCCATTTATTTCAGTTCACGGCGGACCCGTCTACTCGAACGCCGTCTCCAGAGCTGTATCGTCCGTCTGTACGCCAGGAGTAACGCCAACGGCTTTAATTTCTGCGCCGAGACATCCGTCTGTATCAATTTTTGGCGCCGGAAGGCTTTCCCTCCGCCCTCTCTCCATCTTGGGCCAGGGATACTTCCGTTTGCAGAACAGGCGATATTTTTTGGGTTGATCTTTGATAGGAAGCTGAGCTGGATTTCGCACATTTCCTTTTTAAGAGCAAAGTGTAACCGTTCTCTTAATCTTTTACTTGTTTTAAGTGGCGTATCCTGGGGAGCTGATCGGACCGTCCTTCTACATCTTATCGCTCTTTGGTCTGATCCACTTGATTACGAGTGCATTGTTTATTCGTCGGCACATCTATCTGTGTTACGTCGATTGAATGCCATTCACCATCGAGGCATCAGAGTCGCTACAGGGGCCTTTCCAACCAGCCCTGTACCTAGCCTGTATGCTGAAGCTGCAGAGGCTCCGCTGTCTTTCACGCGTGAGATGCTTTTGTGCAGCTATGCCTGTCGACTCTCCAGCTTGCCTGACCACCCGTCCTTCGCGATATTTTACGAGAATTCGCTTGATCGCCAATATTTAGTTAGCTCCTCTGCATTGCTCCCTCCAGGTGTTCGATTTCGACTGCTACTTCGGCATTTGGATATTACGCCACCGCCGGCCCTTCCACGGGGGGAAACGCGTTTTCCTCCATGGTCGCGCGCTGAGGCCCACTGTCACCTTGGGTTAACGTCGATGCCGAAAAATGCGACACCTGCTTTCGCACTTAGATCCGCTTTTTTAGAGCTACAGGCACAGTTCGTGGACTGTCATTTTATATATACCGATAGGTCTAAGGCTGATGTTGGAGTCGGATGTGCCTTTGTTTTTGGTGCACAGGGTTTTACTTTTCGTTTACCTGGACAATGTTCGATTTATACCGCCGAACTTTTTAGTATATATAAACGTGTTTTATAAATTCAGCGGCACGTCTTACGGCGCTGTGTTGTTTGTTCGGACTCTCTGAGTGCCCTTCAGAGTATTCACGCGCTGTATAGTTACCAGCTGCTCGTACAGCGCATTCATGACCTGCTCCACTCGCTTGGTGCATCTGGCATCAGCGTCTCCTTCGTGTGGATTCCAGGTCATGTGGGCATCTCAGGGAACGAGTCTGCCGACGCCGCTGTCAAATCTGCCATTTTATCACCCAGATGTTTTACCTGTGTTGTTCCTTCCTCAGATTTTTATGTTATTTTACATTACCGTATCCTCTCGCGCTGGCGCGATGAGTTGGTGGCTCTTAGGGGGAACAAGTTGCGGGAGGTCAAACCTCTCCCGTTATTCTGGGGTACCTCTTCTCGTTCTTCTCGTCGGGAAGAGGTACTTTCAGCTCGTTTACGAATTGGACATTGTCTTTTTAGTCATAGATACCTGCTCAGTAGTGACGCCGCACCACTGTGTGAGCAGTGTGATTCGCCCTTAACGGTGCGTCACATTTTAACAGAATGTCAAGTTTTATCTCCGTTGCGCGTTCGTGTTGGTCTGCCTGTTGGCCTAGCCAACGTCTTGGCAGACGACGCGCATGCTGTAGAATGTGTTTTACGTTTTATCACTGACATTGGTTTTAGCCGTCGCATTTGATGCGCGGAGCGCCTTTTAGCTGTTTGATTTTACATTATCTTTTAATGGGGGCACTCCTGCCCAGTGAACATCTGGCGTTCGTGTCCCTCGCATTCTACAGTTCTTGACACGTTGTTTTATTCTGTTGTTGACCATGATTTTAGTGTGTAGATCTTAGTATTTCGTCTGTTGTGTTTTTTTAGTGTTTTTGACCAAGTGGGGTTTTTTACTTTTTTGACTTTTACATTTTGTATTTTACACATAGTAAAAGCGCTAATGACCTTGGCAGTTGTGCGATCTTAAGCTCCATATCATCATCATTTCATCTCTCCGGCTCTGTCTGGTAATATTTAATACTGAACATCGGCACACATGGGATACAAATGCATTATGAATAAAGAAACCTAGATGTATATTGCATGTAGCTAAAAGGACAGGGATGGCGTTGTGTTTAAAACAGAAGTTTTCGCACCCTCGAGGTAAAATACAGGGAATACCTCAAAACATGCATTCTGAGAAGATAAGGTGTAAAGGGCCTTATATAGTGTGCTATCCTGAAACAGACGCCGAAGGAAAGGGAAGCCATTCGAGTGTATGGTTTTTATTTATCTTTTGATGTGACAGCATATACAGCTAGTTATTCCCCATTCTTAAACATATCGGTCGCTGACTCTGGTCTCGGATTTTTCGTGATTTTCCCTGGTCTGCATGCGAATCCCTGAGTGCTGTTTGCTAGCGCGATTTCCTTTCATTCTATATAATTTTCGTCTTTCACGTATGCTTCAAGGACCTCTTGTTTCGATTACCGTCGTCCACTCACTCAGGCTTGAGATTTTTTCGTGGGTATCCCTGGTGAATGCCTGATTGGCGTATGTTACCACGATTTCATTTTATTTCATTCGCATCTTTAACACGTGCTACTAAGGTCCCTGGTTCGATTTCCACTCGGTCGCTCACTCTGATCCCGGATTTTTTGTATTTTTCCTGGTCTGCAGACGTTTGCCTGAGTGGCGTATGCTACCACGTTTTCGTCTTTCACTTGTGCTTCTAGGGTCCTTGGTTTGATTTCCCGTCGGTCGCTCACTCTAGCCACGGACTTGTCATGGTTTTCCTTGGTCTGCAGGCGAATGCCGGAGTGGTGTATGCTATCACGATTTCCTTTCATTCTATATAATTTGCATGTTTCATTTCATTCACATCTTTTTTGCTTCTAGGTTTCGTTGCGCATGGTGAATTCTTGCTCAAAGGATACTTGTCCCTTTCTCTGTTGACAACCTCACGAGTTAAGCACCCGAATCTGCACGATTATACCGGAACAGTACATAAATCTTCACAATACTTTACTTACTCTAAGCATCCGAACCTGAATGGGGACGTCCGAACACTGCCGAACAATACATGATCGTTGCAATACTTTGCTCACTCACTCTAAGCATCCGAACCTGCACGGAGACGTCCGAACACAACCGAACAATACATACATCATGGCAATACTTTGCTCACCCACTGTAAGCACCCGAAGCTATACGAAGACATAGATACACGCGTTCACTTCTCCCAAGCACCCGAAGCTATACGAAGACCTATGAATACATGCAATCACACATAAACATCGCTGACCGACTCTCTACATACACGAACATGCACGAAGAGCTACGCATATATGATTACCAGAACTCATAATCAGGTTGGAATGACAGGCTTTAATGCAGATATTTATTTCCAACCATAACAGGAACACATCACATCTAAACAGTGTCTTAGTCAGGAACTTTCTCTTTAAGACACGTTATGTATGCTATTCGTTTGTTTAGACCCAAAGAGGTTCCAAACTTACATATCGGAAAAAAAATTTGTAGGCAATTTAGGACGCTCTTAAAGTTAAGATAATTTTATCGAGGATTCTCTTAAAGGAAGCCATGATATGCAACATTTACCACATAATGCTTCTTATATATGCTTACAATTGCGAGTTCACGACTTCAGATATATGTATCCGACAATCAACTAATTTGTTCACCGTTTTGCTCAGACGCTTAATAAATCTATATTAGGCGTGAAAGCCTGGTAATTTTGCTCAGAGGCCTCTATTAGGCTTGAAGTTCCTTACGTGCCGTAAATCTACGACACGGGACCACCGGCTTTACTTCCCTTCCGAAGGAAGCAATGCTAAGAATTTTTACGCCCGAAAAAATCCATCGCGCTCCGCCGGGTTTGAACCCGCGATCTCGGGAACTAGAGGCTATCGTGGCAACCACTACACCACGGAGGAAGACACACAACTAAGGTCATTTGCGTGTAACACACTAACTAATCGAGTGGAATGTCTTAGGTGGTAACGTCTGTGACTTACATTCGGATCGAGGGTTCAATCCCAGCAACCTACACCCCCTGACCTCCAGAGGTTTTCCCTGGTTGCTAGACGAATGCTCTGAGGTTTGGTTCCACGTCTGAATTTTTCCTCTCATCGTTTCACCTCCATCCGCATTTTACTTTTTTTATCTTCTTGGTTGTTTCAGGGTTGAAAGTGTCGGAGGGGGAGTCTCGCCATAAGCACAGCAGGGAAAAGTATGCTCTCTGGAACAAGAATCATTCGGACCGTTCCAGCTCGTGCAGCGTCGGTCATGTACATTTCGATGAACTGTTAGCTTCTGAATTAAAGTTTGGCGGTTGGTTTAGATCGGTACACATGCATTACGCTGGGTGTCCCTAACGCTTCCAGATCTCGGGCCTTCCAGCTAGTCGCGTGTCTCTGCCATATTCATGTCAACGATCTGTTACTCTGAATTAAAGTTTGGTGGTCTGTATAGATCTGTACAGTTTGCATTGCGCTGGGTGTCCCTAATGTTTCCAGCTCCTGGATCGTTTCAGCTAGTCGCGCGCCTCTACCATCTTTATGTCAACGACCTGTTACCTTCTGAAGTAAAGTTTGGTGGTCTGTGTAGATCTGTACAGTTTGCTTTGCGTGAAGTAAAGTTTGGCGGTTGGTTTAAATCTGAACAGCTTGCATTGCGCTGGGTGTCCCTAACGTTTCCAGATCTCGGATCGCTCCAGCCAGTCGCGCCTTTCTACCATCTTCATATCAACAATCTGTTAGCTTCTGAAGTAAATTTTGACGGTTGGTTTAGATCTGTAGCCTGCCTTGCGGTGGATGTCGCTAAAATTTTCCAGCTCCCGGACCGTTCCAGCTTGTCGCGCGTCTCTCTCACCTGTATGTCGATGCTCTCTGGCCTTCTGAATTAAAGTTAGGTGGCCGGTTTAGATCTGAACAGCTCACGATGCGCTAGGGGTCCCTAATTTTTCCAGCTCTCGGACCGTTCCAATTAGTCGCGCCTCTCAACCATCTTCATGTCAACGATTTGTTATCTTCTAACTAAAGTTTGACTGTTGGTTTAGATCTGTAGCCTGCTTTGCGCTGGATGTCGCTAACATTTCCAGCTCCTGGACCGTTCCAGCTCGTCGCGCGTGTCTGTCACCTCCATGTCGACAATCTGTTGCCTTCTGAATTGATGTTTGGTAGTCGTTTTACATCTGTAAAGTTTGAATTGCGCTGGATGTCCCTATCATTTCCAGCCCTCCGACCGTTCCAGCTCGTAGCGCGTCTCTGTAACCTGTATGTCGATGATCTTTGGCCTTCTGAATTAAAGTTTTGGTGGTCGGTTTAGATTTAAACAGCTAACGATGCGCTGGGTGTCCCTAACGTTTCCAGATCTCGGACCGTTCCAGCTAGTCGCGCCTCTCTACCATCTTCATGTCAACGATCTGTTATCTTCTGAACTAAAGTTTGATGGTTGGTTTATATCTGTAGCCTGCATTGCGCTGGATGTCGCTAACATTTCCAGCTTCTGGACCGTTCCAGCTCGTCGCGCGTCTCTGTCGCCTGTATGTGGATGATCTGTGGTCTTCTGAAGTAAAGTTTGATGATCGATATAGATCTTAACAGCTTACGATGCGCTGGGTCTCGCTAACATTTCCAAATCTCGGACCGTTGCAACTCGTCACCTGTCTCTACCTCTTCATGTCGACAATCTGTTGCGTTCTGAATTAAAGTTTGGTGGTCGGTTTAGATCTGTACAGTTTGCATTGCGCTGGATGCCCCTAATGTTTACAGACATCGGATCGTTCCAGCTAGTCGCACGTCTCTGTCATCCACATTTCGACGATCTGTTACCATCTGAATTAAAGTTTGGTGGTCTGTATAGATCTGTACAGCCTGCATTGCGCTGGATGTCCCTAACATTTCCAGCTCCTGAATCGTTCCAGCTAGATGCGCGTCTCTACCATCTTCATGTCATCGAATTGTTACCTTCTGAATGAAAGTTTGGTGGTTCGTTTAGATCTGTACAGCATGCATTGCGCTGAGGTGTCCCTATCGTTTATAGATCTCGGATCATTCCAGATCGTGCCCCGTCTCTGTCACCTGTATGTTGATAATCTGTGGCCTTTTGAATGTTGTTATAATTTCTGATTAGGCTGTTACTTACCGTGATTAGACTGTTACATACCGTGATTAGGGTTTTACATACCGTGATTAGGCTGTTACATATCACGATTAGGCTGTTACATACCATGATTAGGCTGTTACATATCACGATTAGGCTGTTACATACCGAGATTAGGCTGTTACATACCGTGATTAGGCTGTTACATATCGCGATTAGGCTGTTACATACCGTGATTAGGCTGTTATACATTGTGATTAGGCTGTTACACATCGTGACTACGTGACAGTCAAAGGGTAGGACCGCTAACCTTTAAAGATTTCAAGTCGGAGTCTGTTCCGTCCAACCTGACGTCTACTGACTTTGTGAGCAATCGTTGTGCGGATGACGAATGTACCCAGAGAGAATCCTTTTCCACGAATGTTTGCAGAGAGCATCCTTTTCCTCTGATCGCACCCGCCATCTTCTGCTTACGTGGCGTTGTAACGTGATGTTACGCTGTTAGGACGGTCCAAGAGACATGACAGTCAAAGGGCGGGGCCCCATACCCTTTAAGATTTGAACTTGTAGTCTGTTCCATCCAATCAGACGTCTACTGCCTCCGTGAACAATTGCTGTCTAGATGACTAATGTTTCCAGAGAGTATCCTTTCCCGCTGCTATGCATAGATCGAGGTTCCCTCCGCTGTTCTCATCCGAGATATATACATAGTTGCGTGTTATGAATTCATTCGCTTTTAATTCATTCGAGCGTTAGCATTCACGTATTCATTTAATTTCTTTTACAGTTTTAGGATGAGTTATTTCCGGAGAAAAACTGTGCAAACAACGTATGAGAAACTCAATTTTTTCATACATTACACATGGAGGGAAACGGCTCATTAAATGTTGTATATGCGGTCGGATATTTAAGAATCGTTCTTTGTCAAAATTTAAGCTTCATAGAGCAATATGTTATACTGAATCGACTCTCTCTCTCCTACACTCGAAGATCCGAAGATGTATGGAGGAGAATGTTATACCGAATCGGGCTTCTGTCGTTCACTGGAGTCTACTGCTGGTGAGGAATCTGGATATAGCGGAAGTCGCGTGAATTTGAAGTCTTCATATCATGATGATTCAGTGATATCTACGCTTAAAAATCCGAATAGCCTAGTAAATATGTTGAGGTTACTAATTGCATCGAGGGCGGCTGGTATTAGTAATCATACGGTGGAGATTGAAGAAATTATAAGTAAGCTGAAAGCATCTAAAGTTATAGCATGAGAGGATCGAGAAATTGTGTTAATCAATTTCGACTACGGTTAACAGGAACTTGTACGTATAAAATACATCATCCAGACATTGTTGAGATGTTTAATTTCTTTTTACGGAAATGCAGGTCTCTTTCTCTGTGATGTATATGATTATATAACTGACTGTTTAGAAGGTCTAGACTATCACCATTGTCTTTAGGAAATATGTATGGTTTTTTAAGGAATGTAATAGGATACTGTTTATAAAATTAAATGTTGTTTATATTACTTTTTTAAAGTGTTATGGTTTTGCAGGAATTCAAGTCAATTTAAAGGATTCGGTTTAATGTATATGAAGAAGGCCAATAAGAATAAATATGTTATGGTTGTAAAACCACTGTTTTTTATTTTTCTTATTTTATAACTTTTATGTATTTAAAAGTCACATACATTTGGCCATTTCTTAGCATCTATTGCTTTTTTTAAAATAGAATCTCTGCTTGTATCTTCTAACAGCCTCTCTTGTTAGTGGTAGTAGAGGCGGCAGGGGTGGTAGAACCTAACGTGAATGATTATAGGTTAGCCGCCTCCTTACCTGTCTACGATATTGCTGGATGCTGGGGTGGTAGTACGGTATTGTGGGATGTTGGGAGTGGTAGTATGTGATTGTAGGATGTCGGGGGTGGTAGGTGTTTGTTGTAATTTAGCAAACCCTGATAGAGGGGTTGCTAAATTTTTAATGGCCTGAGAGGATGTAGGTGATATCGAGGATGTGAATAGTGGGATAATTGTAAAAAAGGGTTGCGGTGTAACTTAAAACAACCTTATTGTATACGCTGAAGAAAGGGAAGGGGAATGGATTGAAAATGTGGGTGATATAACTAGAGGTGATTGTGGTGGTGGTAATGATAGTGCGCTGCTGGTGAAATGATTCCCCCATGCCGCCTCTAAGGTGCTAAAGCGTGGCATCCTCCAGGGCGTGTCACACATCTCACCGCCTCCTGAAAGTATAGTAATAATAATGATAACAATATAAAAAACTACTCTGCAAATAAAGTATAAAGATTGTAGCCCTTTCAGGTATGAATGGCATAATAATTATAATAATAAGCGTGAGAAATTGATTTTATATAAAAAACTACTCTGCAAATAAAGTATAAAGGTTGTATCCCTTTCAGGTATTGAATGGAATAATAATCATAATTGTAATAATAAACGTGAGAAATTTATTTTAATTAAAAACTACTCTGCAAATAAAGTATAAAGATTGTAGCCCTTTCAGGTATTGAATGTAAGAATTATTATAATAATAAGCGTGAGAAATTGATTTTATATAAAAGCTACTCTGCAAATAAAGTATAAAGATTGTACCGTGTTTGGGATACTGAAAAAAATAGTAATTCCTTATCATTCACGCCAGATCCTCCGGGAATATCCGGATATGTAGTCGCTTCAAGCAAAGGCTGAAACTTTACATCTATTACGGGCCGGAAAGCCCGCGGAATATTCTACCGTAAGGAGTCTATCGACATGCCTGGATCCTGCTGTATCGCCGCAAGCGATGCCAGGAATGTAGCTTCCTGCTAGTTGTGTAGGCTTGAGCTAGTTCTTCGGCTCCATATACTGAAAGAATTAGATTTTATACATTACATTAGGACTATATTAGAGATAGATTGAGTTTAAAAAAGTTCTTGTTTAAGGTGCCAATGCACTAAATAAATAATTTCACACTTTGAAAAGTTAAATTCGCGCAGCTAGCTATCCGTCAATTACCCTGGAAAGAAAATGTTCTATTGCAAATAAAGAACATTTATTATTCGACCATGTCATGGAAAATATCTCCTTTAACGTAATGGAAACAGAGTGAAAGTTTTCAGAATGCGTTAGGGGAAATCGAACGCAGTCAAATAGCTATTAACTAATGAATGTTAAACCGAGGCATTCAATCTGAGGGGCCCCGGGTTCAAGCCCCACTCGATCACCCTCGGAAGAAACTACTATTGCATATATAGAATTTTTTTCGATAGGGATGGCATTGAAATAATTATATTTTCTCTAAAAGGAATATAATTCACTCTATGAAGTCCCGTATTTAAGCACATGGATTAATAAGTTTGCTTAAAAAGTGAATACTAAAACTAAACTGTTCACATTTTTATTTGAGAAAATGAATTCGCGCAACTAGCTATTAAATGTAGAATAAGTTTGCCGAAAACGAATACCAAACTGCCTGCATTTGAGACAAATGAAAGCTCACACGTATAGCTATTAATTTTAGAATTTTCAACTATTTGCATATAAATGTCTGACATTGAAAACAAGAACGTAATTATAAGTTTAATATACTGAGCAATAAGTTCACTTCTTTTAAAGATAATGAAGTGCTGTTACAACTTACTAGACATGATGCTCGATGAAATTTCACGACGTGAAGTAAAGCCTGAGAAGTACTTAGATCGATGTGTTCTCACAATACAGAGTGAAAATTTCTGGAGAAGAGGCTAATTTAGCCTCTTTTTGCAATATAAAAAATGTATGCGAGAGGTGTGACGGTATATAATACAGTGATTTTGATTGGCTACCCCAACCCATCGAGCAGAAAGCGTCGTGTGGGAGGTGCTAGTCTCGCACAGCGTATTTCATAAAACACGTTTAAACATGAAGCTGGGAAATCCCTCAATCACGCCACCTTTCTGTAAGAGACATGCTTCTGTATATGGCGCTAGAAAATAAATATATATATTATTAAATTAATGCTAAAATTCAAGGTTTATTATTACCAAAAATATTCGCGTCAGTATTATGTTTGAAGCGTCTGTTGACCCGTATAATTCAATACTAGTTTTATAGAGGTAAAATAACGAAAAAGAAGGTATTGTTACTGAGGATATAATTTTTCTTAAAGGTTACACTCTCGCTTATAAAAATCGTTAATGGGAGGGCTTGCTCTGTATCTATGTATTCGTAGACCTTCATGCAGGTCCTGAAGTCAGACAGGGTGGTCACCTGGAATCGAACCCGCGACCTCACGAATGTGAATAGACACGTTATCTCTCAGAGAACCCTGATATTTATACATTGGAGTGGTACCGGATCAAATAATTTTAGATATGGCGGCTGAAACACCAGTCTGTATAAATGGAATAAACAAATAAGGCTTTCTTGACGATAATATAATGTTAGCGTTAGTAATGAAAATAAATTGTCCTTGTTTCTCTCGATGTAATTTCCGGCGTCTTGGAAAAAATGCATTCACCCGCTTTAGACCCTATTCTCTTCTCAGGAATCCACTCCATTAAGCCTGTGTAGAAACCCAGGTAGCGGCAGGATTTACCCTCTTCTAGGGTGTACAACATATTTTTGCCAGAGTGTGTAAACCGCTATATAGATCGTTGGCGTAATGTAGAGAGTGAGAGGGAGAGCTTGCGTGATGAATGCCGTTTTTTCTATCGGCAATGACTGTTTTAAAGTCCATGCCTACGTAGGTGCTTGAGCTGGCAGTGTGGTACCTTATCGATAACGCCTGTTTTAAAGTCCCTAACTATCGCTTGCTTGTTTGAGCGGGTTGGGGTACTTTATCGACAAAGTCTGTAAGTCCATGCCTATGCATGTGGAATGCTTTGTCGACAATGGTTTTTTAAAGTCCATACATATGTGCGTGATTGGGTTGGCGCATTGGCAATGTCTGTTATAAAGCCCATGGGTATGCGCGTGATTGCGTGAGCTGGTTGGGCACTTTATTGGCGATGTCTGTTTTAAAGACCCTACCTATGCGCATGCTTGTGTGAGTGGACTGCGGTACTTTATCGACCATGCATGTTTTAAAGTTCATGCCTATGTGCGTGTTTGCGATGTCGTGTGTGGTACTTTACCGATAATGTCTGTTTTAAAGTCCATGTCTATGCGCGCGGGGTGCATTATCGAAAATGTCTGTTTTAAATTCCATGCCTATGCGCGTGCAGTGCTTTATCGTCTGTCTTGATATATTTGTGCTTCTTTTAAGCTGTTTGGTAATGGGTAACAAGGAATATGTTTTGTTTAGCCCGCTCACCATGTTCCATTATTAATTAGTTTATTATTTATTTATTAATAACGTATGTAATATTTAACTATAATGTTAACCGTATTTATTTTTTCAGAGCCAGTCCTTAGTGTAAAAAAAGCCTTAGAAAAAATATCTTGAAGCGCGAAGTTCATTATCGTCCATTTCAAATGATTTATGCTTGTTGTTTCCAGGGAGGCAAGATGGCTGCCGCCAACTTCATAAGCTCTTAAAATGTCTACTTCCGGCACCTTCATCGATGAGCGGGAGAGCGAGCTTTCGACTCTGTCGGGTAGAGAGCGCCCTGCATGTCACGAGCTGCACCGGGAGGGAAGGGAGGGTGTGCCAGCTAACCTGCTTGCCGATGTGAAAGAGACCCTCTCACGAGTGGGGGAGTGCATAGGGGATGGACCGCATGCAGGTGTTCAGCGAAATTATCATCGTTAACGTCTCGTTACGACAACTCTGCCCTTTCAGCCATGGACTCATCTAAGTGGTGTAATATTCTTATATACCGCATCAAATGTAGAACTAAACAAATGTTATTAGTCGTAATAATCATACACGCGTAATAATCACCTTAACACACACACACACACACATATGCCATGTCGACCAGATGCGCGAGTCAATTCATATACACTTAATTACATTAATCAATCAAAAATATTTAATCGTATTCACCTCTCTACAGGGAACTATTCAGAGCAGTCCGCAAAGAGGAAGGCGTGGCGAGTGTACGGGAACAATACGCATTCTCCCACCCCTCTACAGGGAACCATTCAGACCAGCACACTCGAAGAGGGAGGCGTAGACAGCCTACGGGGTTAGAGCACAAAGGACGTGGGGAGGGTTGTGGTCAGCTGTGTAAGGGTTAGGCCACAAAGGTGAGGGGTGTGGTGAGCTGTGTAATGGGTTAGGCTACAACGAGAGGTTGTGGCCAGGGGCACAGAGCCGGGAGGCATACTAGTAGCACACAAAGGATTGGGTGTGGCCACCGGCACAGAGCCAGGCGGCATTAGGTGAGGCCACAAAGAGGGAGTTTGGCCAGCGGCCTCTGAGGGTGGGGCCACAAAATAGTGGGTGTGGCCACCGGCACAGAGCCAGGCGGCATTAAGTCAGGCCACAAAGAGGGGGTGGGGTCAGCGGCTTTTAAGTGTCAGGCCACAAAGCAAGGGGGCGAAGTTGGCGGCATCTCCTGGAGGCCTCGCTCTCTCATCTTTATTCTACTAATGCTTTTTCTGGGAATGATGTTTTGTGATGATGAAAATATTTTGAATCAAGGAGAATAAAACAGCAAAGTTTTGGATCCTCTGAAAATCGTTCGGAAACGTTACGGTGTACTGTATCAATGATCTTTTTATATAGTCGTCTCTATTCCCGCACTATTGCATTCAATATGAATGTTGTTGGCACGCGATGGTCAATGGAAATAAGTGGCATCGTCCATTTCTGTCCGGCTGATCAAAATTGTTTCTGAAACTTTGGAGGTGGTCTTCAAATTCCTCAATCCTTTTGCTGAAAATTCTACGTCAAATATTTTGGTTTGGAGGATTTTGAAGAGAGTATCACAATGAGGAAAAGTCAAGAAAAGGAATGTCCAATATGAGAATGAAGTCGCTTAAAAACGAAAGAAGACCACGAGCATAAGAAATTGTCTCCATGTCCAATTCTTCTCGATTTTCAATAATAGAAGCTATAAGGCCTTTAACCCAAACTTTACATTCGTGGACAGTTTCAACTCGGTGGTTTCGATATTGCATCCTTTTTAAAGATGCTTGTCTAAAGACTATGTTCTCTTAGTAGACTATGAAAAATATCCCAAATCTAGGAATAGTGCCAAGCATTACCCTTACTTCCTTAATGAAATTGGTAGACTGAGAAAGAAATGGATTTCATTTATGTGCGTAGCACAGTGAATAAATATGGCATTTCTATAATGCTTCTGAATTTTTCTTTGCATACCACCATGTTGCCCAGCCATTACAGCAGCACCATCATAGGTCCATGCCATAAGCGTAGCACCGCATTGGTCCTCGCTTAACTGTCTAATAGCATGATTAAAGAGAGTAATAGCAGAACGGTCACCGGTCACATATGTGAAACGTAAAAATCGTTCTTCAACCACACCATCACTGTGGTGCGTGAAATAGCTAATAATTGAAGACATTTGACACCTCATGGTGCTATCTGAAGTTTCGTAATGATTAAAGCTACAAAATTAGACTACGAAATTTCCCTTTTTATTTCAACATCATTAATT
This sequence comes from Deroplatys truncata, assembly GCA_030765065.1. Taxonomy (NCBI): domain Eukaryota; kingdom Metazoa; phylum Arthropoda; class Insecta; order Mantodea; family Mantidae; genus Deroplatys; species Deroplatys truncata. Next base: position 275,830,750 of record CM060990.1, read on the forward strand.
CCGAAACACTTTGAACTAACTCATTTTGTATGTTAGGAGATCTTCGAAACGAACTTGAAGACTATAAATGAATACGCAATTCCAAATCATTGCGCACTAACACTTTGACAATTCATTGTAACTGCCACTATTGGGAAATGAGTTGCTCTCATAATGACTCCTAAAGGCAAAGAAAGACCTTGCGGCCCTAAAATGGTCTACAGTGATTAATTGTCCGACAAAGTTTCTATTTTTCTGACCAATACATTGTGCTCCTCAATAGCAATTTTATATTGACTGCTGAGAGATAATTAAAATCTTATGTAATTCCTGCCAAACAACTTAATTTATTCAAGAGAATTAGTGTGATCAGTAGCATTTCTATATCGTTTGATCGCCTTATAAATGTTATTTAGATAATTTACAGTACTATTAAAAACGTGCCTATCTTTGAAAAATTATAGGCATGTCGAACAAAACATTTTGTTAAGATTTTCACACGCGCACAGCCAAGGAATTCCCTCATACAAATTCATATTAAAGCGCCTAACGCATGTCTTTATCTTTGTTTGCAAGCTAAGGCTTTGAGAACCACTCTCTACCAGTTGAAGTTTGCCGCTGTATGCAATTACACTAAATAGTGTTTGTAAAAGTTGTTCAATAACACAGTGATTATTACACAATGACCAAGCTATTCCAATGTCAATGAAGTTTACACTATGAACTACTTAATTGTTAATTTTATAACTGTTCACCGCTTCACCACTGTAAAACACACTCTCACGCGTTTACACTTGCCGATTAGGCTATCACTGATCACGGACTGAGTGAAGACAACAAGACAAGCAGGCCTTCTCAAGTTCTCACCCACATCGCTTATAGAAAAGTTCATTCCCCGAAAAATTTCCAAGGTTGAAGCAAGAAGCAGCATTCTCTTTATATACTACGCTGTAGTATTCGCAGAAACGAAAACTACTTCCACCTTTCTCCTTCCTGCCAACCTGAGTAATGGAAGGTTGGAAGCTAACATTTCAGACAGCACGCGCGTTTCAACTCATTGTCAAAACATAAGACAAAGAAATTAACAGACTCTCGAAGCGTATATTTGTCGAAGTCCAGATCGTTTCCGCGGCAGGTTCACAATGGTGCCTCAGGACGCGTGCCTTTAGATTCGTTTTATTGTCATCTTTTATATTGATTCCCAGGTGCAGAATATGTGCTGACAGCCGAGCGGTTATAAGCAGGTATGTAGTAATGTGGCCTACCGAGGTTCATATCCAAAGCATGTTTTATTTTTTGTTTGTGCAAAGCAATGCTTATTACGCACATTGTAATATAATTTCCAATTGCTAAGACTTTGATTTCAAGGGTTTTTCTTCACACATAACAACCGAAACACTCTCCTTTTCGTTTCTAAACTAAATATAAAATAAGTAAATATCACACTCCTAAATGAAGAAAGCATAAAAATGGAAATTAACTTAATATCAGGTTTGTAAACCCTCTGATTCAATTACTGCCCTCATTCTAAGGGGCACTGATGATATCAAATGACCAGCCAAATTTTCAGGAGAGGATATCTCCTCCCAAGCATCCTGTATTTGATCTCACAAAACCTCTTTTGTCTTGCAGGCCATTTTAACTCCAAAACTTTCTTCACCTCTGCCCAACATTTTCAATAGGATTTAAATTGGTGAGCAAGGAGGCCTATCAATCATTGTGATATCTGGCCCTTTGGGAGAACCAGTTAGAAACCTGCTGACTTGTGTGGACAGGGTGGTTATTCTGCTGGAATTCAATCATTCCATCGGGATATGTAGCTCTTACAGAAGGAACCATGATGTTCTCGAGGATGTCTTCATACTAGTGGCTATTTAATGTGCCATCAAGCTGCCACAATATACTTAGACCATCTCGTGACATCCATCCCAACACAGCACAGATACGCGACCTTGTCGATCCATTGGTGCTAAGTATTGCGTCGTAACGTTTCCCTCTATAGGCGATAGACAATTGCTTTCCCCCATTTGTAGATGGAAATATCACCTCGTCGTCTGTAAATATAACCCTATTTGAGTTATGGTTGGCACTTTCTTTGCAAATGTGAGGCGACATAATCTGTGATCGTCTGTAAGACGCTGCTTCTTAGCTGCCGATCGAGCAAATAGCCCTGCTATGGTCAAGCGACGCAAGGTTCGACCCAGGGAAATTACAACTACTTCTAATTGTAGACACATGCTGGAAGGGGTTGCTGTCTGCCTCTTTTAGAACCTGATGAAGAGTGGACAAACGTTTTCCACCCGAACCAGGTCAACGACAAAGAAACCCTTCCCTGGATAACCAGACCCACCACGTAGTCGTAGATATAGGGACTTAAGTGCTATTGCAGCTTAAGACACATAGTATCTGGAAACGTTCACTAACATAAGGAGAAATCTTGTAAATTCGTCTTTATATGTGCGGTCAGCCATAGAAACCTCAGTATGACTACTAACATAATGCAGAACTCCAAGGCTATTAGGTCCACGCATATGATCACGCCAGCGCCATTCATAGCTGAAGAAAGAGATATAGTTGGCAAAGCCATTATTAAGTCAATTTAAGATTTTGTTTAGATTTCACTTTAGAATTCTTACTAATATGACATTTACTTTGAAAGCGAGAAGAGTAATTTCTTTGTGTTTTTATGCATGAATTTCCTAAAATTAATGGTGTCTTATACATGGAAAATATACGGCATTGCCATATATTTAACAAATAAAAATTTAAATGATATAAAAGACATAAACATCAAGGACTTGAATCCAGATTGTTCCAATTACGAGACACATGCATTTGACCGCTCGACTACCATGAATACAATCCAACTGAAAAGCATCTTTCCATTTCTCGCATAGCTTTGAAATGAGCGCAGGGTAGTAATAAGTCGTGTACTGAGAACGTAACGTCAGCGAATGCTGCCGATGTTTTCCGAATTGAACTCCTTCTCTAGCTATTGCTTATTTATTTTGTCTTAGGCTGTACATATAACATGGAATGTGAATGTTAAATATGAATGCCTTTATCTACTTGAATTCATTTGCTACTTAATAGACATGTCATATAATAAGAATATTAATTGAGAATTAAAAGCAGAGGCAATGCTTCCACCACATCCATTGACCCTAAGCTCCTGAATGATGTAATCCTTGAAGAAGGAAGAAATTGTTAAAATGGTTACCCTGTGCTCACTAATTTTGGTTTAATTTATTAATATTATTTTGTATCATCAGAAGACAATAAATATATAAGCATTAAGCTTAAATAATACACTTATTCATTATATTGCTAAGTAGTAGAAAATTAGTGCTTTGAGGCTACGTCTGAATATTCATAACATGTGACGTCACGACACGCATTCATCCACCCACATATAATGACGTTAATACTTCCGGTTCTGTACCTTGAAAGCCCAGGTGATCTTAGTAGTCAAGGTGGTAGACAACGAACGACATGGGAACCCTCTTATGCTGATGGTCAGACTTGCTTATCCAAAGTTTGGCAAGAATAGCCTTCCCTGAATTGATTGGCCGCGGGCAATATGATCAAAAGTGTTAAGCCATATATGAATAAAAACACGTAATAACTATGCTAGGAGCGCAAGCAAGGTATTAGTTTCAAGTGATTTATTTCCCTGAATCTATTGACGTCATTAAACTTTTTCTACTGCTACCCCTTTCCAAACAAGTAATGTAATGTTTGTATTGCGTCTGTTTGACGTACTTTAAAGGTTAGTGGCAATGAAATTCTCGTGCCGTTGAAACCACTAACATAATTAAGTGACTAATAATTGAATTCAATACCGTCTATGCCAAAAAGAAACCAGTATTGACCGGAACTGCATCTATTCGTTTACATGTGAGCAAGAGAAGAAAAGCGGACACGATCAATCAAACTACTTATACATATTTTAACGAGGTCTTGGAGTCATGAGGAAATGCCGAGGATCAAATCATCTCGTGCAAAGAATCGAGCAAAAGATCTCGAGGATCTAGGACCTGGGAAGATATTGGCCCCCAACCTAGATAGTCGATAGTTTGGTCTTGGATTTAAAAGTGTGCTAGCGGCAAATGTATCGTATAAATTGGTTCCGTTAATTCTTTCAAGAAAGATATTTAATAATTACTATTCTGCAACGATACAGGAGATAGTTATTAATACGATATAAAAATAACGACAGGATTTTCTATTCTAGATGTCGAGGGATTGAGTAAAATAAGTAAATGATTTATAATTGATCGTATTTGTATATTCAAACGGGCTACTCATGTAGATATTTAACTGAATGACTAGGAGAGTCAGAATATATTACGATATGTTAAGGCAGTTGATTCCTGTCTGGTGGGACGTCAATAACTTGTTAACAACTGTCCAATACCCCCATTTGTATTCGAGAACCTTTCCTTGCATGGATCCACCCTGTCTGTGGCGTTATTAGCAAGTTCTGGATTGCAAACTAAGCTGGTGCCTCTCTGTGGGTAACGCCAATAACGTGCTAGAACCTTTCCAAAAATCCTCCCCTTGTAATCGAGAACCGGCAGCTGACTTCTGTATGGCAGGGATGTCAATAAAAGGTTCCGACCTGCAAAATACCCTCTACACTACCGCTGCGTGCCGTGATTAAGGGGTAAAGAGATCGCGGTGTATATAAGTAGCAATCTTTCTCATCGCAATCATTTATTGTTGATGCGCTATCATTCAGTGGCCCTCGAAATGGTTAGTGATAACGCTACTCGTACATTGGATCAGCACGATTACTGGAGCGAGTGTGGCAAGGATTCTCATGATTATGTATACTTTCATAGCGAAGTTTGCAACGGCTTAATGCATACAGTATTATGTAAAGAACCTTCGTATCACGATCAGTTGTCTATATTGGATGTGTGTGCAGAGCACTGTGCAGTTTATCGAAGAGGGAATTCGTAAGTAATATTTTTCCTTAATACATCAAGAAGTGATACACCTGATTTAAATACAATCTAATATGATATCCTTGCATTCTTTCAGAAAAATTCTATGGAAAGCGAACATCCTGGCGATATCGAGGAAATAATGTATTTGAAGCAAAGCACTTACCCGAATGCAATACAGCATCATGCGATGGGTATCTGCATTCTGTATCATGCACTAATCCAGCACAACGCGATTGCATGGCATCTTTCTTGCTATGCAATGACAATTTTGATGTCTATCAACACAGGAATAGAAATCTTGAGTATGTAGTAGAAATGCTAAAGGTAATTACATATTAATTTACTGATTTTGTTATTCTCGTGTGTCTAGCCTAAAAACTATTTATTTGCAGATTGAGAATGTGTGAACCAAGGACCACCGCACCAGTAGAGGAACTGAATTCTGAGAAGCATGACGTCGATATAGTAGAATATTCAATCGCAGAGCGTGATACACTGCCTATGGACGAGGATATCGCTTCAGAAGCTGATGATATTGCTCCTGGTGAGAAAGCCATGCTTGTTGAGGAGTGGCTAAATCAGAAAAATCCAGATTGCTCTCTGCAAACACAGACAATATCGAGAAAAACTCCGATGTGCGTGTCACTCTTTAATTAAGTTTTTTTGTTTTAACGTGTGAATGGAGCTCTCTATTACAAGCATTTCTCTTCCAGGTATATGAGATTATACTTTTAGTATGATTACAAGAATATTTCGAATATATGTTACACGACAAGGAAAAGGGGAAGGAAGAGGAGAAACGAGACAATCCAGAAAAACCAGAAGAACAAGTGTAAGAAAAGAATCCTCAGCAACGGTCACGTGGTCTTCTTAATCGTTAAAGATACCCAAAAGCTGCCAGCAAAGAATGCAGTACTGACTCCTCATGCTTAATGACTTCGGCATATCCCCATCGCACAGCGTGAACATTGGACGACACCCCGTCCCTGTACATGAAGTGCAAAAGTGATAATTTGTTTATATTAAAAATCAGACTGGAACGTGATATCCAAAACACTCCTATGATTAAAAATTACCAACAAAAAGGAAAAAAGTTTTGCCCGTGTAGAATATTATGATATATGCAAGCAATATAGTGGTACTTCTTACAATTCAATTCATAAATGCTTGTTTAAATTATCATTTAATATCTTTGAACATTGGTGCTGCAGGAAATCTAAAATGTCTACTACCTTGTTCTGAAGGACACTAGAATATTTTAAATGAATTCTAAGAGTAGGAATATCTATTTTATTAGGCAGTAGGATCGGGAGAAGGAAAATGTTTAAAACGTAAACTAAGAGTAATAAAGGAGTGTTATATCATATAAACTCAGCTACTGTATAAAAATTATCCTATTCCAATCCTTCACAAATAACCGTACATCCACTTAGAAACATAATGATGATGATAGTCTAGACTTCTTACTCAGTAAATTATATAATTGTTTGCATCACATGGGAAAGAGGCTTGTAGGTAAATACTTTGTCGTGTAGAATCAGACAATACAGCGACGTCTAGAAAAAATATATTTGCACAGATGCTTGAAACTTGCGTCTGATGTTGACACTTCCATTTATAACCTACTGGGTTGATGTGAGGAATTTGTCACAAATAATGGCGCACACTGAAGAAAATCCTTTCTCTTCAAGAGAGGATAATGATCTCTATTATAATAGGAAGTTTGGAGTTTGCAGTGTATGTCATATAGTGAAGCCAACTTGGAATTTCTAAAGTCCAAGTTCAAATCATGGTAGGGGTAGCATTCACTATTGAGGAATAACCGCAATTTAGTCTTTTTGCAGTAAAAAAATCTGCGCTAACTTTCCTATAATCGCACAATCTTGCATTCTGTGATCCCACTATGACGAAGCGAGGTTTCCCAAGCTTTGATATTGTTGCTACATTCCTTTTGAAGGATCTTATCTGAAGTAGGGCAGGCTGAGTGTGAAGATGCATAGAACGAAATCGGATAGATAGAGGTCTATCAGCGTTTAAAATTATTAGAATATGAACATCTTCGGCTTCGGAAAGGCGAATTACAGGCACCTTCCATTCTATTCTATTTAACTTCACATTAGCTTCCTCTCCATCTGAAGCCTGAACACAGTTTTTAGAATCTTTGGATCCTATGAGAACCAATTCAAAGCTACTGTTGAGTATGAGGTCCCTGTGACCATCAGGAAATCCCAGGAGCATCGACCAAAGGGCTATAATATTGAAATCCCCATTCGGTGCATGCACTGTATCCATCTCCTCACCAGGATAAGTCCAACCTGCATTCAGCAAACAATTCGAAACCATTGGGTTGAGAGCCACATAATCTCGTATAGTTGCAGTAATTCCAGGATTCCTTGTTCTGTCTATCATTGTAACATTCATATCTAGACGAATTTCATCGAACATGAACGCTATGATACTATTGGTGAGCTTTGCTGAAGTAGCAGCTCCATCTGGCCTGGTGAGAGAACCTTCGATTTAAATATGACTTCAGTTAGGCAGAGTGTACAAATCTTCAGCTTGGCAGAGTATTATAATTCCAAATTTACATCCGGAGTGGATATTTTGTATGGTAGAAAACCATGCTCCTCCTTGGTGATCTGGTCATCAAAGGTTGGAACCTCGGCTACGTTTAAGATTAGAAATTATGAAATATAGAAATTATAGAAATTCGTAGCCTAGTCTCTCGAGGATCTTGCGGTTAGTACATGTTAACTCCTCGACGGTTGGAGATCTAGTACGCCTCAAACGTGCTATACGACGTGTATTATAGTATTTGCGATGTCTTTTAAAATGCATTGCCATTGCGCCTTATGTGAAGTCTTGTAGATATAACTTCGTTTGCGAAGTTGACTGCCTTGCTCTATTGGTGCACCGCTCGCATAATGATCTGATCTATAGAGTTTATATATATGCAGGGTGAATCACCTAAAACTTGCACAGCAAATATTTCCGGAAATGGAAAGTGCTATTGATGTGCAGTTTTCACAGCATTTATTGGTAGTCAGGGGCTTGTACACTTAGCCTATAAATAGATTTTAATAATACTGTGAAAGTGTGTTTTTTGAGCAAACATACAATTTTTTAAATGGAACAATGCCTAGTTACATCAACAGAATCAAGATAGTGTAAATTAGAATGTTAATGGTGTTTGTTGCACGATTCAAGTGCAAGTGGTTTACGAGAAATCGTATTTTGAAAAGTTTCTACCCCGACAATTTTTGTCCCATTCAACTTGCTTAGTCGCTAGGTACGATGTTGTTATGTTTGTTTGCATTGTATTTTCTGTTCATAGATTGCATTGCGACTTTCTGGTCGGTTAGTTTGTGACAGCTCAAGCAGTAAGTCGTGAGTGGAGATGGGGTTTACTAATGGAGAAAAAGCCGACATGCTCGTGGTGAATGAAGATTGTAGGAAGAATGCAGTTCGTTCCTGTACGGTGTATGCGGAAACGTATTCCAATAGACCTCAAACATCTGGGCAATTATTTATCAACTTCTTCAATCAATTACGTGAAAGCGGTACTGTAACACCTAGAAAACGTAATAGAAACAAACAAGTGGCTGGAGGAGGGGCAGAAATTAATGTTTTGGCTGCCGTTGCAGTAAATCCGCAAATTAGTTCCCGCACAATCGCACGTGGAAGTGGCATAAGTCAGGCAAGTGTACTGCGCATTTTCCATCGACATAGGTTCCATCCCTATCACATCTCTCTCCATCACATTCGGGAGGTTCTGAGTTCGATCCCCGGCGAGCACTTTGCAATTGTAACACATTATCTATTCAGATTTTGAGAGATGTATAGTTCTATCGAAGAATGTAGGTTTAGCAATCAACTCTTCCAGGTTACCATCACACAATTTAACCTACGCTAACGTAACCTAGCCTGTGAAAAGAGCCTGGAAAGGTTGATTGCTAAACCTAGATTCATCGATAGAACTATATACAAGGAGCTGAAAATACTCTCAAAATCTGCATGGATGACGTATAAAGCAGTCCTTGGGTATCGAACTCAGAACCTCCCGAATGTGAGTCATACATGTTACAGCTCTACCACCTCGTAATAGTTTGGTTACGGATGCTTATGGTTAGTCGCAACGGCTCGTTGAGTTGTATATGGAGTCTGAACGTTTAATTCAAACGAAGAAACATGATGTTCCTCGATTTTTTGTACAAGTATCATACAGGTGGTTAGATCTTATACCCCAGATCGTTTCAAAATACAATGATACTTTAGCTTCAGCTATCCACATGGTACCTAATAAGGTGAAAAGCGTGTATAACTGTAATCAATATCGAGGAGAGAAGGGAGTGCAAGGATGTTTAGTGTTGGAGATTATGTCAGGATATCTAAACATAAAGGATATTTTGAAAAGGATTTTGAACCTAATTGGGTGTTGAAATCTTTCTAGTTAATCGTGTGAAGCGTAGCGATCCTGCTACATACGAGATGCATATATAAAGTAAGATTGCCGATTTTGTTTTCTTTAAAGTAAACATATTTAGCCGGGAAAATTGCCCAAGCGTAACATATTTATGACGTATCACTCATATGCCGGCCGGAGAGGTCCCGCTTGGTGCTAGTAGCGCGGCAGCAGTGGCCCGAAATGGCGACTCTTATTCCCTCTCCCGTCGACTGCGAGGTTCGGTGAGTGATAAAGTTCCTTACTGCACAAACCATAGTGCAGATCGAAATTGATCGTCACCTCTGTAAGGTCTACGGGCCGAACATAATGAGGAAACAGATGGTACATCGCTGGTGTAAGCAGTTTTCCGAAGGTTGTCAACGTGTCCATGATGAAGAGCGCAGTAGGCGACCATCCCACATTAATGATGACCTTGTTGAGCTGGTGCGGCAGCGCGTCGTGAAAACCGTCGCTTCACGATTATGGAGTTCAGCAGCCTTTTCCGCAGATATCGCAACCCTTGTTTGAAATTGTCACTAAGCAGCTGCTGTTCGGGAAATTGTGTGCTAGGTGGGTGCCAAAAAAACCTGACATCCGAGCACAAAACGAAACGCTTAGGAGCAGCACTTACATTTCTGCAGCGGTATCATGATGACGGCGACGAGTTCCTCGACAGGATCGTCACGGGCGATGAGACGTGGTTTTCGCACTTTACTCCGGAAAACAAGTAGCAGCTAATGCATTGGCATCGCAGTGAATCTCTGGTCAAGACGAAATTCAAATAGACTGTGTCGGTGCAGAATGTGATGTGCACGGTATTCTGGGACAGAAAGGGCATTTTGCTCATTAAGTTCCTGCCCAGAGGTGAAACAGTAAACGCTGACCTTTACTGCGAGACTCTGCGGAAATTGCGACGTGCCATTGAAAACAAGAGGCTTGGAATGCTTACTGCAGGTTTTGGGATGCTCGATGACGATGCTGGTCCACATACCCCTCGGCATGCTGCAATTGTTCTGCAGGAGTTCGGCTGGGATCTGTTTAATCATCCACCATACAGGGCCGATCTTGCTCCCAGCGATTTCCATGTTTTCTTGCACCTCAAGAAATTCTTGCCCTACGCTCAACGTTTTGACAACAACGAAGAGCTGAAGACGACTGTCACATGCTGGTTCCATTCACAAACGGCAGACTTCTACGACACAGGAATACAAAAGTTGATCCCACGATATGACAGGTGTCTCAATTCTTGTGGTGACTATGTCGAAAAATAGCTCAAAAGATGCTGTACCTGTTGCCAATATAGTTTTTCATGTAGCTATGTTTTCTTTGTTTAAAACAATAGGGAAGCTTACTTTCTGGATGCGCACCGTATGTAGTAAAGGCCCTGGATTGTGAGTTGATAAATGGTACTTTATATGGACATGAACTAAAAAACCTAGTTATCCTAATACTTATTTAATAGAAAAGATGCTACGTAGACGAGGGTTCTTGTAAAGTGGTATGGTTTTACAGATAGAAATGGTCAATAAAGAGCATTTAGTGTAGAGGGTGGATAAAATATGAATAAAAGAAACTTTTTCTGGCTGTAAATTATTAGAGTTTTATTAATGTTGTTAATAAAGCCTTTCATTATTTTGATCAGTCCATTAACACGATGGAGAAATATAGTAATAGGCTGCTCTATAAATTTCGTTAATGAAACACACGTACAATTCTAAATTGTACTTTGGAGGGAGGAACAAATATTAGTTTGAGGGAAAAATAATAACATGAAGAGATATATACAACATTAAAGCATAATTTTGGGTATAGAGTAAGTATAATGCATTTATTTAGAACTCTCATGTATACATTACTTACAAGTCAATAAGTTAGACGCCAGCAAATCGTCTGGTCTTGGGCAATAATGTCCCACCAGGCTAGTGTTTTGTATGACCCTTCCATCATCTTTCTCTGGTCGCTGCAGGGACTTCTATTGTGATGTACTGCAAACTCCAACATGGTGCTCAAAACAACATCCGCCCTGCTCATGCGCAGCAGCTCTGCAGCTGGTATTTTTTTTAAACATATTAGGAATTGTGGCAATAGCTCTTATGGCTTTTAAAACCACAGGGTCTTTCTGTGGCCGCGTAGTGACTGATTTAACGCACATATGTGACTATGATTCCTCAGTCAATCGTAAGATTAAATGGTCTACTCACTAATGGGCGATAGAGAATAGAGATTGTAATTATTTCTATTATAAATAAAATAGGCGTTTCGTTATTTTTACATCATAAGTATAAAGGAAATACTGCAAAACTTTCTTATTAAATTATTCAAATAGTTACTTATTAAATAATTAAAATATTTTGGCAATGGTATCGCATGCGTATCGTAGCGTTATAAAAAAAGGATTCGAGTCTCTTATATTTTGCGTGCCATATTTGTTCAATCGTGACCATCTACATAAACTTATTCCTATTGCATGGAATGGAACATCCGCGGCAACCTTTTTCATATTTTACGTGCATATTTTGTGGAGTAACAAATAATATTGTTGTACTTACATTGGCTATTCTATTGGTTAAACTCGTATTGAAGTGTAACTATGTATTACAATAAACATATATTATATGTATATGCAAGCTATATATTCGCCTGATTTAGATTTTATAGTCACATGATTACATATTACGATGAACGCAATCGTCTCTACCTGTATTCTGCGTACTTCAGATCGCATTCGGGAGGTTCCGTTTCCGATTTCCGTCGACCGCCCCCTCTGACATTGAGTTTTTGGTGCTTTTTCCTGGTCAGTGGGCGAATGCTGGGGTGATTTTAGGGGTGGTTTAGCATCTACTCCGATTTCCTTTCTCCCATTGCCCTTTCATTCCGTTTCCTTCTCATCCTTCGGATGTGCTTCCTGGTTTAGTGGTGTGTGGCGGGGTCGGGAAGATGAGGCGGTTGCATGCTCAAAGGAAAGAGTTTTATATGTTTTGAATGCCTGTAAGGTGGTTAAATATGTCATTTTGCAACTTGCTTAGGGCGCTATGTATTAAGACCTGTTTTTCGCAGAATGCACCTGACTCATTGGGTTATATTAACGTTTCACTTTCTTCACGCCAAGCTCTTTTTCACCCATGGAGAAAGTCGTAAATTTTCCTGTTCCTTAACACTATTAAACTATACGTATTTTGTTTTAAAAGCATTTTGTTCCACTAAATGCACATAAAAAAATTTTTGTAAGCACCGCACATGCAAAACTTGAATTACCGGTTAAATTTTTAAAAAAGCATGACGTTAAAAAGTCAAACATCTGAAAAATGCTACAGCACGTAAATGGTAATATAGATTCTTCGTTTCGCATATTAAAACTGAGAACTTTTTGTTAATTTGGCTGATAGAAGGTTTTAAATGGAAACGAATAATTTCTGGAATCACTGTATATAACACAATTAAACTTTGTTTTTTAACTGCAACAAAATCAAATACTTTCCTCTAATTTTGTTACTGCACTCTTACACAATACGCTTAAATGATATGGTCTATTTGTATATAGACGTGACACGGACACGGGTAGCTGATAGTGTTAAGGTATGGACTCGTGAACGGGAGGTCTGCGGTTGAAATCCCGTCAGGCCTGTTCTCCCGACTGAGGATTTCTCAAGGTTTTCCTCAGACCCCATAACTGTCAAATTCCCGGGTGGTAACTTGGAACGTTTGCTTCCCGAATTTCCTTTCCTAATTTTCATTCATTGCATTAATCATACTGTCCACCATCTAAGGTACCGTGTGCAATAATAATGGACTTTAAACAGCGCTTAAATAATGCTAAAGAAAAAAGCAGTGAACAAACTGTATTGTAGGGACTTTAAATTTGCTTTAAAATTGGGGTAATCTGTTGTACTTCATTTCTAAGTCTACCACCAAGTTTCTCCAGTTTAAAGGAATCTTGTGAATTATTATATTTTTATTTCGGTTCTAGTAGAACTACTACTTCATATTACCCCTCCCCAAGGACTTACAAGTCAATCAATGCCTTGGGTCAGTAACCTGTCGAGGAGCAGGCAAACTACGGATCATATCAGAACCAGCATAGGTGATAAGCCCAATGCCTAGTGTGCAGGTGAAGAAGGAAATAAAATGTGGTGATGAAAGGGATGATAGGGAAATTCGCGAGTCAAATTATATAACCATCATTCGCGACCGAGGAAAACCAGGAAAAACCTTAGGACAGATTGGTCGTTCCCAGGGATTTGAACCCGGGACCTCCCGAATGCAAGCCACAGACGTTATCGCTTGATCATCTGAGACATCCCTGCACTAATGAACTTTCAGGTACAGTTTTGTAAATGAGGTTTTTTATAGAGCTAGTTATTATAAAGCCACACTTGAACTGTTTCTGAAAGAAGGTAGAAACACTAATATTAACTAATCATTTAGCTAAACGTATGCCTCTCTTATGATAGTTTCATGTTTTCACAAGCAAAATGTTTGGCGTTGTAAAACATTCTATTAATATTTTAGTACAATGAATTTATTGTAACAACTTTTTGTGTGACAGTGATATGATTCCTCGCTCTGATATATATGGGTATAAGTTTTATGGCGCGAGTTTTATTGAAGCAACATTGTTTACCTACAAGCAACTTTGCTTTTGTTTGTGTACGAGTTACAGATATTTTAATTTGTGTTAGGAACACAGGATAAGTCGGTGTGTATAATGAACTCTGAAGAAGCTGTTCTTTTGCTTTAATGTTAATGGGTGCAACATACTACAAACTGAATAATGACGCTTAATAGAAAGACATATTTTCTGCTCCACCATTTTGTACTATTACAGGTTAAGGATAATGCATATGAAAATGAACCATTTTATGCTGAGAAAATGAGTAGCCATCTTCTTATTCATATCGGAACTAACTCTCTCGTTACTTAGGGGAGAATGGTATAATGTATAATGTTTTTTAAGGTTCGAACGTGGATCTGGTTTAAAAATGCTTGCATATAGATACGTTCATCGTTTTAAAGCATCAATCTGTGTATTATAGCTTCTGAAGCTGTTACTGTGTGTCCTTGTAATCATTTTACTACTCTCAATATTCAGTACTGTATATGTGATGCGTGAAATATGTAATGCTTTTATTGTGACAACACGGTTCACCTTCTATATGTGAATTGTAAGATTCTCTCTCCATACTATGCGTCTAGCTGAAGAAATTACTTAGATAAGTTTATCCGGATGATCGGACTTTAATAATCAAGACTCAAATCCGAGACTATAGATACTAGCATGTATATTCGAATCAAGCTATGTAATGCTAGAGATCCAAAAGCTATTGATTTTAACTATTAGATATGTTTTTTGCATATCGTTTAGCCCCCTCTGATACATACTTGGAGGGTCGGAAATGGAACCCGGGACCTTGCGAATGTGAGTCTCACACGTTACTAATGTGTCACATCGCTACGTTTTTGGTTATTTTATGTATAGAATTTGCTTTTTGTTACTGGTGCTTGTTATGCTTAATTTACGATACTAGCTATTGTATCGTTGTGGTATAGTAATTACTAAATACATTTTTTAAAGTTAACACCGTCAATACAGTTTCATTTTTTACTTTGTCGTTATTTGTTGTTGGGAAAATGAGTAGCTATCTTCAATATTCATAACCGATCGAAACTACAGTGCTTGTAACAATAGCAGGCCTTGAAGTCAATTATTAGTCATCTTAATTATCAAAATCGCTATCTCAATCGATCTAGAACAAAGCGACCGAATACTTAGGAGGGAAAAAACTTCTTCCAAACAACCAGAAGGGAAATGATTTGATACTTGATCGATATCAATTTGATATCTCTATAGCCCACACGTCCTTCGGTTTAGGGGCACGAGGTGGCGGATTCCCACATAGTCAAAACTTTGAAGCTAATTATTTAACACTTATTCATATTAATCAATATTTACGTGTACATGAACTATAAGATGGGAAATTGAAATTGAGTTTTTGTATTTATGGACGCTCTTTAACTGCTGTGGTGCTTAGCGTCCCATTATATATTGGGCTTGAAAGACCGGTGATTCTGCTCAGAGATCTCTTTATCACTCTTGAGGTTCTTCTACGTGCCGTAAATCTACGTCACGAGACCACCGGCTTTACTTCCCTTCCGAAGGAAGCCATGCTAAGGATTTTTACGCCCGAAAAAATCCATCGCCCTCCGCAGGGTTTGAACCTGCGACCTCGGGATAAGATGGGAAAGAAGTAACCATAGAACCAATTTAATGATATCAATGAATTCAGCGGAAGCAATCAGTTTAAATTGATACCTTGCTTGCGCTCCTAGCATATTTATTATGCATTTTTTGTTCATGCATGGAATAACCCTTTCCATCATCCAGCCCGCGGTCGATCAGTTTAGGGAAGATCATTTTTGCCAAGGTTCGGATGAGCGGGACTGACCATTGGCATAAGAGACTTCTAATGTCATTCCTTATCTAACATTTTGTATATTAAAAGCACTTTGATGTTCGAGGACGTAACCCGGAAGGAATATCCTCCTCTTAGGCATACGGGGATGTGGCGTGACGTCACGTCATGACGTGTTTATCTTGTAATCTAATTAACTGGTGACATGCTCTTTGTTTGGGAATAGCTAATTTTATACTCCTTTGGATAGTAAGTCACCATCACAATTATCCTCATACATAATGTTTTACTTCCCCGCATTTAGATCACCAGTTTCTCTTGGTGTTGTCGCAGTTTCGCGATAGCTGACGGCTCAAAAGCCAAAGCGCTAACTCCTGGTATAACTTATCACGAATTCTTCCAACTGTGGCTACAATTACAGGAAAATAAACACTTATTTATGGCAGATTTGATGGAAACGTTTTCCTGCAATATCCACAATTTCTGGAATCTTTGTACAACTTTTGTTTTTAGGTCAACCAGTTCATTTTCGAAATCCACTAACTTTCGTACCATATATTTTCTTTTAGTTACTGTAATGTTTACGGGGATTGTACTACATATGGTTTTTCTTCCTGCTGCAAATTTCATAGTTCAGATCAATAGACCAGACCATAGACCAGCACTAGGAAAGTTTCGTGTTTAAACTATTTGTATTATTCCAGTGACTGTTATTTTGTGTCGAAACACAACCACTGAAATGAAACAACGCTTCTTCAGTAAATAATAATAAGGATGGGTCGATAACCGATGGTGATGGCTCAGACGGGAACGTCTTTGGCCCGCATTCCGGAGGTCCCGGGTTCGATTTCCGTCGACCACCCACTCTGGCCCATGGGTTTTTTCGGATGTTTTCCCGGAACATCAGGAGAATGCTGGAGTGGTTTCTTTCAGCCCCGAATTTCCTGTCTCTGTGTTTCGTTCTATTTATCATTTAACTAATACTTCACCCCGTTAGGTCTATTTCAGGGTTGGAAGTGTCGTGATGGTGTTTCGGTGCGACGTGGCAGGGAAAAAGATAGAACTTTTGTTCTGTAGAACTTTCTCCATCCCTCGGCCTTCAGCAGGTAGCCGGGTATCCGAATCCCTTTGGGGGGGGGGGCGTTGGACCGCCTCTGTGTGAGGCAAGCTTCTCGATCTGCCTGTATGACTGCCGGGTGTCTCAGTCTAGAAACTGTAAGGACCCTGTCATTGCTGTGCCGTCACTTCTGGTTCCGGCCGTCCAGTGTTCTCCTCTCACCTCCTCCATCCCTTCCTCTCGGGGACGCCCCCTTGTGTGGCGTAACTACAATATGCTCTTTGGATCGGTGTCGGGTCCCCTCCGTTAAGGAAATTAAGTTCAATTAGGTGAAACAGATGATATTGTATCAATAATGTTCAGAATCACCGGTTTCAGAAGCTTACTCAAATATCAGGTTAATCGGATTAGTAAGCCGTGGACCGTAGTGATATTTATTTTAAGTCCTTAAGGTTTGTTTGGTAGTTCACCTTGGTGAGCTCAGTGGGATCTCTGTGGGCATGTGTAAGCACTATGGAAACAAGCAAGACAAAGACTGTTCGAACGAATTCGATAGCAGATGAAGTCAGACCGAAATGGTGCGAAAGTCACAAACTATGCACAAGGTGGAGGCGTACTGTGCTATGCTGCCAATTGAATTATCGAGTAAATCAATCATACATGCATACGCACGTATGTACACCTGCATATGCAGTCACATCCACGCACATACCAGCTGGCCTAGTTAAACCGTGCTTCGTGAGGGACAAACAGGTTATACCGCAACACGTTCAGGCGTAATAATTGCCTAAACATGTTTTAATGAAACCGGATTACTAAAGAAGAGTTGACTAATTTACATAGGTCAATATAAAAAAGTGTCAATTTGCTGGTTTACTGTTATCAGATGCATGGAATAATTTTCAAATGCAATCTAATCATTCATCCTTAAAAATTAAACGTTTTACTTTATTTATAATACATAATACATACAAAGGACGTAATTATTTAATATACATATTCACTGACTACATAACTAAGTTTCACTCAGCTTTCTGATTACATGATGTTAATGAATATTAAATTCAAAACACTTGATAACTGGCTTAATCACTACAGCTGAACATTGGTAGCAAGTAGCAGTGCACTGGAAAGTAAAAGTGAAACCCATGCGTTTTGCATCATAAATATTTTAAACTTAGTGCTGAAATAGCTTCCTAGTTATCTAGAGTCGTATTTACTTGTTGAGCATATTAATTTAGAAATAACGGTTTAAAGTAATCTACAGCTAATTTATAAGGTTATTGAAGGTCAAGTCTATCATAAAAGTATAACGATTCACTAGTTTAACAGTGCCGTGTTTAAATATTTCTGCTGCTGAGTTTTGAGGTTGTAACCTGCCGGACACCAGTTTACAAGTAAATGAAACACAATATTACAAACATTTACAATTCCATGTTCATGAAAATAACAGTACAAGCATCGATCACGTTGTAATTCTTTCTTTTCTCGTTTATTCGTTTAACTACAGAGTCATTGCATGATACATTTTGGGAAATTAGGGCATAAATGTGTCAGGATCTGAAAGGTTTCAAAAATAATTACGACTTACAAATGCTAAAGAAACAAATGTTTATTCATACCTATAAAGAAAATTTTATTTACGTATTTTAAGCAGTTTGTGACATCAGGTATAAGAACCTGCAAGATGCTATATTTTTATTTATTACAAAGATGCTTGTTTCACATTTTAAGTTTTCTAACAATGAAGAAAATATTGAAGTGATTACACAACCTAATAAAGAGCACGGTTGAACTTTTGTAGGCCTAATAGTTACTGTCATTGTTACGTCCCGTACTTAGTGATCACATATTTTAAGTTAGAAAATTCCACGAATTTCAATAATTTCATTATAATTTCATTAATACTTCGGATACATCTGAATTGCTTAAATGTATGCTGTAAGACCTCAAAATAGCTATTCATGTTTCAGAAACATTTTTCTCCCAATAGTTTATCCCATATAATGCATTTCCTGCTGAGGATAACAATTCTTATCAGCTGTAACGGTTTAGTATTGGCGCGGGGTGTTGCGAACATCCCAAACTGTAAAGCATAACTCTCAAGGATAACTTAGCTTCGCTATATGCCTATCTCCTTTGCCCAAATATTAAACCAAAAGGCATTTGTACAATTTTCTTTCTTCTTTAATTAGCCTAGAATTTAAATACCCTCGCCAGCTGAGCGAAATTGCAGTATATGCAGTGTTATGAATACTCACAGCGGTTTTGGTCATACGTTAATATATTTTTGACGCCTATAAGCCTACACTCTACACTGTTTTAACACATTGGCGTCCCTAATTCTTGAATTCTGGTCGTTTTAACTAGGAATCAGTTTATGTGTAATGTAAAAGTTGGAATAATGTTCATATTAAAGACAAATGCAGATTTTACTCGTTTTTAAAAGATGATGGAGAAACACTTGATAAATCAGACTCAGAGTCTTCTGATAATTACCAAAAGCTGCAACATGACAGCGACGCGGAGATAGACGATGCGGGAGAAGGCATTAGTAATGACAAACAGCGATAGGTTTTATACTTGGAGAAACAAGAGCGCAGCCGGTGAAAAAATCTTCCAACCATAAATGTGCAAACAAGATACCATAACGTTGCTTCTTATCCTCTCGGTGTAAAAAGAAACGCAAAAGCTGTTAAGATACACCTGGAAAGGTTTGTGTTTTTCTTAAATGAAGATATGTTGCGAAAGGTCACTTAATACACTAATATCTATATAGGAATGGTTTCAATGAATTTTGCCAGAGAAGGAAATGCCAAAGAAACAAATGTTAGAGGAATAAAGTTTTTCGTTGGTTTACGTTTGCTAGCGGGGTTTTATGGCTCAACATGAAACTTAGCCATATTTAGAATACCGATGGTATTTGAAATTTATATATTGCACAACACAATGAGTTTGTACTGTTTATTGTTTTATTTAGATGTTTCCGTTTTGATGATGTACGAAACAGGGTAATAAGAGAAACTGATAAATTTGCAGTTATATAAGGGCAATTTTCTAGCTATGGTAATAATCATTTATACAGCATCAGAATGTACCACCGTGGATAGTAGTTAGTGTCATTTAGGGAAAGATGAAAGTTTCCGTAGTATATATGATATAAGACGGCCAAATACGGATTCAAGAATATTCAACTTTTGTAATGCAAGAACTTGGTATGCTCTGGCGATTGCGATTTAAGAAGTCAACCAGACAGACCATTCAAGACATCAAATTCACCAACAGATGTATACCGCCTATAGCGTGACACTGAAGGAACTAGTCGCAACATCACGGCAGATAACGGGTTTTGTAGTTACAGTTTAGCAGAAGAGCTAAAGAAAAAGAAATTTCGTTCTTACTGATCGTAATAACTAATGGGAGGTGCCTCTTAAATTTTGTTAAGTGAAAAAAAATAGAAGGTTGTTCAGCTTTCAAAAATTTAAATAATGGTCTCGTATCTACACCCGTCACCACAGAGGGCCACCTTTGCTGGGTACGGGTTTGGCGTACCCGGGATCCTGAGCCACTCGTCACCATATCACCCCCTCCATCCTTATCGGTTGTGTCACGTCTTTTTATTGCTTCTTCGTTGTTTGTTGTTAATTATCCTCCTCCTCTTCTAGGTATATTCTGATCCCTAGTCTTCACGATCTTAGGTTTATTAACTCCTGCCTCACCAGCAGGGATCTTTTCTGTCTCCGTAGTTCTTTCGCACGGTTTCAGCGTGGCTTCCGACATGTGTGCTTTACGGGGATCTCAGCATTGAAGGTCGGGCGGAGCCCTCGCACTGACCCTGTGTGTAACCTTAGGTCCAGAGCCCGTCCACGCTGTCATGTGCACCCAAGTAGCTCTCTGGGGGCCCGGCCTGAGTTAATTCTACAATGAAAAAAAATTGAGTTTTATTTATGGACGCTCTTTAACTACTATAGTCCTTAGCGTCCCATTCCATATTGGGCGTGAAAGACCGGTAATTTTGCTCAGAGGCCTCTTTATCAGGCTTGAGGTTCTTTTACGTGCCGTAAATCTACGACACGGGACCACCGGCTTTACTTCCCTTCCGAAGGAAGCCGTGCTAAGGATTTTTATGCCCGAAAAAAATCCATCGCCCTCCGCCGGGTTTGAACCCGCGACCTTGGGAACTAGAGGCTAGCACGGTACCACTAGTCCACGGAGGACGACATTCTCCAATGAGCGAGTATCGCTGGATTAATATCACGGGCCAGACGTGTTACCGCTGACAGAACACAGGGTAATTAACCATAAGCCCCCTGAATCCGTGTCTGCGTCTTGCTCACAGCGCGGCCTAGAGTGGGGAGCTATGGACGGTTATTCCCGTTATAGGGGACTAAAGCCGGGGTGTGTGTGGTGAATGGCTTACACATATGGACCAGTAGTGGTGATTGAGGGTGGATTTCTGTAGTACGCCTTAAGATCGGTCTTGGGAGGGTTCCCACGACGGCACAGACCGTGAAGATATGGTGTCTTTTTTTCTTTAAACCCCGGATGGCAGGCTCACGTCGTCGGTTCCGGATGGGGTATATTCATCATGTATCCGCGCAAAACCCTTTTCATTGACTCTTTTTTGGTTGTGACCTTGGCTAGTGATGGTAAAGCGTTTAAGGATCATAGCCGTTTTACATCAAACGTGAAGTGGATCGGAACTGTGGCCAGGTAAAGAACGCGACGGGGATTACAGAGGTACCTTGTTGATCGAGACGAACAATGCCGAGCAGCCCCAGAAAACATTGAAAGCGAGTTTGTTGGGCTCCTATCCCAACCGGGTAGCACCACACAAGTCCTTAAACGTTTGTAGGGGGTTGTCACCACCTCTAATCCGCACGATCTCTCCAACGAGGAAATAGTCACTTGCCTCTCCAATCAACGTGCATGTCAGGTGTACCGGTTATCTCACAAGCAGGATGTTCAAGAATACCACTAGCACATGGTGTTTCTCACCTACAAAGGTGCTGTTGTACCGGAGTATTTTTTTGTGGCTACAAACGTGCTGCTGTGCGCCCATATATCCCTAACACCATGCGCTGTTTTCGGTGTCAGAGGTTCGGGCATACTACTCGCTCGTGTACCCATCCTGCTGTTTGTGCGCTATGTGGTTTACCTGCCCATGATGGCGCGGCCTGTGTTCGAGACTCTAGTTGTGTGAACTGTAGAGGGTGTCATCCATCTAGCTCGCGACAGTGTTCGAGGTTATTGGACGAAACAGTATACAGGAGCTGCGCGTTAAGGAACGCCTAACCATTCCTGAATTACGGCGGATCTTTGCGCAACTTCAACCTGCAACCACCACTGGTTATTCATCCGCCGTCCGCCGCTCTCCTGTTGCCACTGTTGGCTTACCACTCGCGCCCCTTATCGATGCTTCGACACAGAGTTGCCAGCGAGTACCTCTTCATCGTCTCAAATTGCCCCTGCGCAACAGACTTTGTCTTCAGCCTTCAAGGCGTCCACCAGTACTCGCCATCAGCGTCGATTGCTGCGGGTGCTCGTTCTCGGCCTCAACATATACCAAGTAGTCACACTTCCTCTGTGAAGTCCCGGTCTCGCTTCACGAGGCGCAGGGGTTTTCCGGTACCCGGACATCGGAGGGTTCGCCAGAGGATGGGGATTTTACTGTAGTCGGTTCGAAATTCGTCAAGGGGAGGAAAAAGCTCCAGCGGAACGCTTAACCTTTTCTTCCAATGGAAATACTCTAGTGGAACGTTAATGGGTTCCGGACACGCCTTCCGGACATACAGTGTTTAGTTTCCCAACGTTCTCCCTCAATCGTCTGTCTTCAGGAAACCCATTTGCAACTTACTTACCCTTTGCATCTTCGGAACTTTTCCTGCTTTAGGCATGACTCTACTGTTGGGCAGCGTGCCAGCGGTGAGATTGCTATTCCGGTGGCGCATAATACTTGTGCCACCAGCATACCGCTGCGCACAACATTGTCGGCTGTGACACTACGTGTCCAATTGGAGGGCATCTGTTTCTCTGTTTGCAATGTCTCTCTACCACCGCTGAGTGTAGTTCAAGCGCACGACCTTCGGGCGCTTTTGCCACAGATTCCCCCACCGCTGCTTTTTATTCGTGACTTGAATGCCGAACATTCTCTCTGGGGTTCCGACACTGACGATGCTCGTAGATGCCTTATAGCAGACCTTTGTGATATGTCCTGTTTGCTTTTGTTAAATACTGGTGTCCCTACCTTCTTATCCTCTGCCTATAGCACCCAATCAACCTTAGATGTTTCCTTCTGCAGCCCGGCATTACTTCCCCTCCTTGATTGGTCGGTACCTTCGGACCTTCTCGTCAGTGATCATTGCCCCATTGCCATTCGCTTATCCGGCCACCATCCTCTACCATCACGACATCCTCCCTGGAGTATTTCTAGAACTGAGTGAGGGAGATTTCGTTCCCTCATTCATCTCACCGATGATGGCTTTGCTACCATAGATGGAATGGTGGTGTTTTGCGCACAAAGCGCACAGGCGTGCCCTGCCAATTACCTTCTACTGAGGAGAACTTCGTTGCTTATTAACGTTCTCGTGCTAGGGCACGTTTCGTGCTTCGAAATGTCAAACGCCAGGCTTGGGATTCCTATGTCTCTTCCCTTTCCCGTCGTAGTTCTGCGCAACAGGTATGGACTGCATTTCGGCGTATGTATGGCAGGTGTCGCATTAAAACGGCACCACTTACACCAATGAACCGGCTATAACCGACGCCCTTGCCAGCTCCTTCGCTACTTTTAGTCAAATGGCTAGTTATGATAGGTCCTTTTTGCACATCAAAGCCTCTACGGAGCGGTTGGTCCTTGATTTTTGCAGTGACAGTAGTGAATTGTACAACGTATCTCTTACCGTGCAGAGCTGGCGCAATCTCTGTCAATCGCCAGGGATTCTTCCCCTGATCCCGATGACATCCACTGACAAATACTCCTTCATTTTCCGCCTGAGGCGACATCATTTTTACTCGGGATATACAACCGCATCGGCAGGAATTCCCGTCCTCGGGGCGGGCGGGTATTGTCATTCCTATCCCCCGACCCGGTAAAGACCTGTCGCTTCCCTCTAGCTACCGGCCTATTTGTATGAGAGTGTTGTGTGTAAGACCTTTGAACGCATGATTAACGTTCGGTTGGTGTGGTGGCTCGAGAGCAATAATCTCCTTTGCAATGTTCAGTGCGGATTTCGTCGTCATCGCTCTAGTGTCGACAACCTGACACGCCTTGAGGCTTATGTTCAAGATGCATTTCTCCTGAAGCAGTATCTCGTGGGTGTCTTCTTTGATCTACATAAGGCGTATGACACTGCTTGGCGCTGTGGTATTCTCCGTACGCTGCATGCTTACGGTTTGCGCGGTCAACTAGCTGCCTTACTCTCTAACTTTTCACACCTTCGCCGTATCGTGTCCGCATTGGAAACACGCTTTCTCAAGAGTGGATCCAGGTGAATGGTGTACCCCAGGGGTCGATTCACAGCGTCACTCTCTTTGACGTAGCCATTAACGGTATTCCTAGTGTTGTTCGTACCGACCTTCCGATGTCTCTGTATGTTAACGACTTTGCTATATTTTGTCGTTCTTATAGTCTCGATCACGTCGAGCGTCAACTGCAGCTGGCCATTATATCGCTTGCAGCCTGGGCGCTTTGCAACGACTTTCGCTTTTCACCTAAGAAAACACAGTATCTGTACTTTCATCGTCTTCGTAGTGTACATCCTCCTCCTGATCCTCACTTGCTCGACACAGCCCTGCCGTTTGTTCCGCACCTCAAGATCTTGGTTCTTTACCTCGACACAAACTTACCTGGAAGTGCCATATTCTCCGGCTTCGTGCTTTGAGCAATCGCTCTCTTCGGGTACTAGGGGTTTTATTCGGAGCATCTTGGGGCGACGATCGCACGTGATGTTGCGATTGTATTGCTATTTGTTTCGGTCCAAACTGGACTATGGCAGCTTTATATACGGCGCTGGGTCCGCCTCTAAACTCTGCCTCATAGACACTGTTCATCATGCTGGGATTCGTCTTGCTATTGGGGCTTTCCGCACTAGTCGTGTCGAATGTCTATACGCTGATTCCAGCAAACCCCCATTGTCTATTCGCCGCTCGTTTTTACTCTGTTCTTATGTTGAAAGGTTGACGGCTCATCCAGACCACATACTAGTTTTAGCTCTGTTTGCACCTGAATATCGCTCTCCGTTATCTGCGGAATAGTACTTCTTCCCACTGCATCGGTATCCGGTTTCGCGACCTTCTCGTTCCAGGTGACCTCCGATGGCCTACAGTGGAGTCGTTCTCTTTCGACCGTTGTCCGTGGCAACTCCAGCATGCCCGGTTTCACATAGCGCTTTTGGACAATGCGCGCTCTTCTACACCACCGTCGGTGTTTCATCAACTTTTCGCCGAGCTTCTCGGAAGTTACCGGAACTACATCCCGGAGTTTACTAGTGGTTCCCAGGTATGTGGTTCTACAGGTTGCGGTTCCGTCCTTAGCGGTGCGACTCACTGGTATCGCCTCTTGGACTTCAGTTCCGTTTTTACCGCCGAGCTCTATGCCATCTTTTATTTCCTATTCTTTATCTCCACTTTAGTTCCAGGGTGTTTTCTTGTACGTTTCGATTCTTTGAGCGCCCTTCAAGCCTTGCAACAGTTTCTCTGCTCCTCCACTTTCGTCGCAAAAATTCAGACACTGGTCTCCCAGTTGATTTGTAGCGGATAAGAAGCAATATGTTTTTGGCATTTCAAGAGTCATGGGAGGCATTGGCCTGCATGAAACTGCGGACTATTAAGGACACCGTCCAACCCTGGTCCACTTCTTGCAGTGAATCACGGCGATCAGAAGTTATTCTCACTCGTCTACGCCTAGCTCACACCCGCGCCACTCATGGACATCTTTTGCGCGGTGACCCGACTCCTGTTTTTCCGATAAGCAAATTGCGCCTCTCCGTCTCACATATGTTTCTTACTTGTCCGCGATACGCTTGTGAGCGCCTGTTCTTTGGCCTAGGTTTTACTCTTCGTTCTGTTTTAGGCGACGACCCCGTGGATGTCGATCAGGCAGTACTGCTTGTTTCAGCTATTGGGTATCATACGCAGGTGTAAGTTTCCTGATTTGCTTTTATCCTATTGTTTTTATCTTCTGTTATTAAACTTCTATGCTTCTGAATATTTACTATTTTAGCTTCCTTTTTTATCGTTTTAACATATGACTTTAGGTTTTTATGGTTTTACGTTTTAACCTCGGGCCCTATTGACCTAGTTGTCGATGGATCCTTAAACCCCACTCGCTCACTCACTAACTCACTCATTCTACACCCGTGGACAGAAAATTGGGTTATGCCTTGGACGAAAATTTTTTCTAAATCTTATACGGCACAGTGCCTTATTTATACCATATGGAATACAGCTGCGCAGCTGTAGGAGCAAGTTGTTCTACGGAATTACTAAACATGCTATCTTCCGTGTGTCTTCTCTGTAACGCTCTGGCAAACCGCAAGGTATTTCTGTGGTAATTGACTGCAGGTTTGCTTCTCGAACGCATAAAACACTTTTTCTTTTGCTTCTGTTAATGTTTAACCAGCACGTAACGCCTACTTTTTTCAATATACTGCATTTCATACACGGCATTCGGTAAAGTTAATAATTTAATATGTATTATAATGCTCCTTAAAGGGTTTATTCTACCTGGCTCCAATATGCTGCACACCAAACCACATAATGCACAGAAGAGTGCGCAAATGCATCACGTCCGAACAGATTTTCTTTCAGTGAATCATAACCCGTTTGAGAATGGCAGAACGCGCACACAAAGACATAGGCAAACGGAAGTCTCTTCTTGCACTAGTCAATGTAGCAGGCTTTTCTGCTCGTGAAGCTGCAGCTCGTATTGGAATCTCTGCAATTAAAGCGTAGAGTGGTGAGATTATCAAGAGAAGGGATTGTACGCCGTGTGCTGGTTATGAAAGAAGGCATGCGTCCACTCCTTAAATGGATGCAGCTTTAATTGCAGTAGCAGAGAGGAACCGTTTCCAAACTGCTTCTGAAATGAAAACACACTCACAATTCCCTGGATCAACTGGAACAGCTCTGCGACGAGTAAACGGCGCAGAACTTCTTGCACGAACGGTAGCTAAAAAGTAACATCTGACAGATGATCACAGATTGTTTTGCCTCGCGCTTGCAGAGGAAAATGCCAACCGCGGCTGGAGTAACGTGATATTCTCAGACAAGGTGACATTTTTTCCACATGTAAAGGAAAGGTAATTGTCTACCGCCTGAAATGTCCTAATACGATGCAAAATACATGTCTTCACAATTTCGTCATGCTCATGTATCGTATCTTGTTGGGGCTGGAAATAAAGGGACGTTTAGGTGTGTTGTGGCAGCTTGACGGTACAGTGAACAGTCCGCAATACACGCTAATACATGAGAATATTTTGATTCCCTCTGTGAGGATGGGGTATCCTGATTGAATTGTTGAATTCGTACAGGATAATCTTCCTGTTCACACATGTCGAAGGGTTTCAAAGTGATCCTCAGAGAGGCAGGATATCAGAGTGATAGACTGGCCTCCCTGTTTACCAGCTTTGAGCCCTATTGAAAATATGTGGACTGAGTGAAAAGCGAGTTGCGCCCGAATTTACCTGCAGATGCGTGAAGGACAAAAGATGTCTTCTGGGCACTAATTCAAGAAGCCTGGGATGTTGTATCTTCTCGTCCACAGCACCGCGGGAATTTAATTCCATCTATACCCCAAAGATTGAGGGCAGTTGTACGTGCTGGGGGTTCATATATCCGATATTAATTTTGTTTATTCTTTTCGTGTTTTAGTTTTAGAAGATAATAGTTTATTTACATTTATTGTTTTAGTTATTTAAAGCAATTCTTTTAGTATTATTATGTATATGTGTGTACAAATATGCCTAAAACTTCAGTGCTAAAGTTATATAATGCAATATTACGTTCCACACATCCAGTCCTAAAATTAACAACATAAAAAGTAACAACTACTGCGAGATTTGAACTGAGAAGCTTATGAGCGCAAGCAGCGCCTTATTAACCGCTCGGCCACCATAACGTACTCTGAGCAAAGCTGTTACGAAGGTACATTAAGCCCTCCGATCGGCACATGGAATCTGGGGATGACTAATTTTTCTGTCCACGGGTGTACAAACACATACAAACAAGTGAATAAAAATGCTATTCTGCATTCTTCAGTGCATTTGGATGACAATATTGATACTACTAATGGAATCAGAAAGGAGCCTGACGTAATTAGCTTGTATAATTTCATTAAGATAGGAGCTGATGTATTGGATGAAATGTGTGCCATATATAGAGTCAAGTAAAACTAGGTGACGGAATGTGTTATATTATTTGACTGTTGGATGTAAATAAAATAAATGCTCAAGTAATATACTCCAGCAATTATCCCCACAGTGCTACTGCAAGGAGAGGCCTTGTTCGTGAAGTTGATGTAGGAATATTATGCCGATCATCTACAAAAGGCAACAATGTCTTGTTTGCGGCAGCTTATCAAGAGGAAGGTTACCAAATGACATTGGAAAAGGTGAGAAACCAGAATCTACAGCTAAAGGAACAAAGGCAAATAAATCATCCCAAGGAGAGAAGAGAGAAGCAACAGTTCTGGTAGATGTGTCAAATGTCCTAGAAGTGAGTATATAAGAACAAAGCATTTTTGTCTTCAGTGCAACTGAAAAATGTGTCTTTCTTATATGATCGCTGTTTGTGATGACTTATAATGAACAAGATTAGTAAAAATGTGAAAAGCTTTACGCGTTACATTCACAACACTTTCTCTACCCACTTCCTTTATTTCTATATATCTTTAACCGACTATTTCTGCGAAAGCTAATTTTTCTATCCACTTCATTTTAATCGAGAGAACCTTTGCACAAACAGTTTTATTGCACATTTCGTTTGTAGGTATAAGGACGACAGAGCAAACCAAATCGATAGTCACATGTTTAATAGCGGTTCGCTATATGTTGGACTTTAAATTCAATACTACTTCCATCACATCGCTAGAAAGAAGTTAATAGGCATAGTAATTTAAAAAAGTGACACACCATTGAAAAATTCAGATCAGTAGAAACGGAAATCTCGGAGTCGGCTGATTTCACAAAAAAGTTATTTGAAATAAACTTTGTGTTTTAAAGTGATCCACATTGTTTACATAGTAAGTTTTGTGTTTGTAATATATTTTGTTTCTTATGTAAATATCTCGAATGTATGGCATTTTAATACAAATAGACTATTTTTATAACATAAAAAATATTGCCAGTTTACCATTTAAGGGGTGGTTTCTGTTGTAACCTTCGAGTTGCATCTTTGAAAGATACTGAAGTTAAATTCCAAGTTGGGCACTTTTCGTTTTTTAGTTATGTTGTTCACGACTCACATACATTCACACACACACACACACATACACGCACACGCGCGGATTACACACATGGGCCTTTTTCAAAAAATGCCCTTTTAGATTTACGGAGCCCTAAAATATGCACTTCCGGCGAAATCTCGATATGAAAGTTTGTTGATGGATTTCCGTACTTCCTCTAACTACAAAATGCGTGGCAGAGAAAGTAATCTGTGTTTATTGTGCATAGTACTAATGCCTTGTAAGAAAAACTAGCAAAGTGAGAAATAAATGTATTTATAAGTAAAGTATAGTACTGTTTCATTTCGTTTCCTTATGGTTATGTAATATAGAGGCTGTCCTCAATTTGTGATATATATATATATATATATATATATATATCAGTATCTATATAAAAGGACGATTTACAATTTTGTGTTGAAAGTTATATTGTCAAGTCCTTCGTCCAGCGAAAATTTTATTGTCAAGTCCTTTGAACAGCAAAATAGTACATCTGCATTTTTTTTAAAAAAAAAACAAGGTTTTTACATAGGGCTCTTGCTTATTTTGTTTTTATTTCTTCTGATGTGTATACATTTATGAAACAGAAAACCCTAAACTTTTACACAGTATCAAGTTTTTACTCATTTATTTATTTGATTTTTGTTATATGTACAGTAGGGTTTGTGTAGGTCATGAATTTGTAAAATATGCAACTTTCGTTTTCTTGCCAGGATTTCGGTACAACAGTGATAAAGAGATAAAGGGCTGAATTAAACAGATGAATCCGGACTTAATCAGCATTCATAGTTCTTGTCTCAAGAAGCCGAACCAGCTTCTTGCCACATTGCCGAAATCAATTTTATATATCCAGTGTAATGTTCCCGTTAACAACCAAAATTCAGGCGGTAGAGCTATATTCTGGAAGCGAAATTCCGGGCGCTGGTGTTTCTCAAGGCATGGCGGAAGCCTCCGGCTGGCACCATCTTGCTATACAGTTTCTGAGCACAATCAATATGCCAACAGAATGCAATTCGGTGTTCCAATGTACCAGTTTTTGAGCAGAATGCACATTGATTAGATTGTGTTCGTGCATGTCACCAGACTTTTTCTGCTGTCAGTATGCTCTCGTTTAATAATTCATAGGCCGTTTCTTGCCAATATATTTACAAAACACATTCAGCCAGATAATTTTCCATCCCCGACTAAGTTTCTCTGTAATCCTGGTGGTAAACGGAAACATAGTTAACAGGCGATATATTATTTCCGGATACGTTCGAACGCTGAGATCTCATCGCTTTGCCCGTAATGCGCTTGAGATGAGTGACGATGGGTTTGAATCCTTCGAGTACCATATGATGGTTATGAACTTTCTCTGCCCAGAACCCTTTATCGGTGGAAGAACCATTCGCACAAAATGACCGGACTGCAGTTTTCCCAGTAATATCATACATTTCTTTGCGATGTCAACTAATCCATATCCGCCTTTGCAGGGTGGCAGGCGTATTTGAGGCGTGCTCACCTTAAATTAAGTTAAATTGAGTTTTATTTATGGACGCTCTTTAACTGCTGTGGTCCTTAGCGTACCATTCCATATTGGACGTGAAAGACCGGTAATTTTGCTCAGAGACCTGTTTATCAGACTTGAGGTTCTTTTACGTGCTGTAAATCTACGACACGGGATCGCCGGCTTTACTTCCCTTCCGAAGGAAGCCGTGCTAAGGATTTTTACGACGGAAAAAATCCATCGCCCTCCGCCGGGTTTGAATCCGCGACCTCGGGAACTAGAAGCCAGTGTGGTAACCACTACAACACGGAAGACGACGGCGTCCTCATCTTATACATCTTACCAGTACATAAAAGGTAACCAGTTAGTTGCTCAAGTTTCTGTGACGCATGTTTCGTAATCTGCAGAATCTGTGCTAAGTACCAAATTTGACTGAGGCCATAGGTATGTATATACCTAAAGCGCTGCAGCAAATTTAAGTTCCGGGTCTTGTTTAACGATAAGGAATGTCGTAATTGTTGACTCTGTCTCACTGGTTAAGAATAATGGTTTGTTCCATATTACCCTTGAAAGAAATACCAAGTATCCGTATAGTAGTGTGACACGCTGCATTCACAAGGTGTGGATCGGCCCCGGCAAATCTTATATTACTAGCGTCTACGATTTTGCTGCGTTTAACATTGCACCCGACATCCTCGTATACAGCTCTAGTCCACGGTGTAGTGCTGCCATATCGTGATCATCAGCAGCTACAATGGTCACACCATCAGCATAGGCGATTAAACCTTTGAAACGAAAACACTGCGAGGGTGTTCCGAAAACCCTCACCAGTACTAATATTACGAAATCCGCCAGTAGTGAAGGGATTTTAGTCGCTATTAAACTGTAAAACAACAATTCAGGAAAAGGAAGTGGCACTTGGTGCCTTCATTGATATTGGGGTGCCTTTGATAATAACTGCATTAATGCAATAACTATAGCTGTAAGGAAACATGGAATTGATGAAACCTGTTATCTGTGGATTAAGTCCATGCTGAGCGGCAGAATAGCTCATACAAGTTTCATGGATAGTAGCCTAGTTGCAACGGTCATGAGTGGTTGTTCGCTGGGTGGGATGCTATCGCCCCTACCATGGAACCTGGTGGTTGATGGGCTACTTGTTCAAGCAAGTAACCTAGGCTTTTATATCACTAGCTATGTTGATGATATCGTCATCATAGTTCCAGGTGTCGTCCTCCGTGGTCTAGGAGTTACATGCTATCCTCTAGTTCCCAAGGTCGCCGTTCAACACCCGGCGGGGGGCGATGGATATTTTTGGTCGTAAAAATCCTTAGCATGGCTTCCTTCGGAAGCGAAGTAAAGCCGGTGGTTCCCTGTCGTAGATTTATGGCACGTAAAATGCCTCAAGCCTCTTAAGGAGGCCTCTGAGCAAAATTACCTGTCTTTCACGTCCCATATGGAATGGGACGCTATGGACCATAGTGGTTAAAGAGCGTCCATAAATAAAACTCAAATTCATTTACAGTTCTAGGTAAATATACTGGAAGAGTAGAAAGATCATGCAGTCGGCCCCGAAAACTGTGACCAAATGGTCTGTAAATCCGTGCTTAACTATTAGTCCTCATAAAACATCCATAGTATCATTTACCTGAAGTAGACACATAAAGGGATTAAGATCTGTATATCTTCAAGGTAAAGAACTTAAACTGTCTGAGGAAGTCATTTGCTTAGGTATAACATTTGTGTCCAAGATGGACTGAAATCAGCATTTCAAGAAAGCAATAAAACATTCGAAAACAACCTTTGAAGTAGTCAGATGTATGCATGGTAAAAGATGGAGACTAAAACCTGCTATGATCCATTGGATATACAAGAATAATCACACAATCTATAACCTTTAGACCACTGATTTCGTAGCCTAAGGTCCTTAAATAGGCTCTAAAGGTCAACTAAATAAACTTTAGCATGTATGGCTGTTATATAAGTTTTGTATATGACTGCTATTGCAGCAATGGAGCCACTTTTGATCTGAATCCATTGCATTTAGCTGTAATGAAGGAGGAAAGAATGGCACACTATAGACTGCAACTCGCTAATCAGCTGAAAATTCCTAAAATAGATCCAGGTTTGCTAAGAATTAGCAAGTACATAGGAAATGCATCTTTAGAAATGCCGTCAGACTATATAACTCCAATTATACATTTTATATGGAAATTCGGAATCATTATTGATCCTGAATGTTGGACGAATAAAACTCTGGAAACTCCTGAGAAAACTTTGAACAGACGGCTCAAAGGCTGGCTGAGGATCAGGATTCGGAGTATAGGGCATAAGACTAAGATGGAACAATTTTTTCGCTCGGGTGAACATGGTACTGTGTTTGAAACAGAATTTTATGCTATTATTCAATGCGTACATGACACATAAGGAGAGCTTCCATTGGTAAACAGATTCTTATTTCTCAGATAGCCAGGCTGCACTTAAGGCTCTAAGTAGTCATAAGGTAACACCAGGACTGGTTTTAAATTCCCTTCAAATGCTCACAAGCTTGGTAGAACAGAATGAAGTTGAACTCATCTGGATGCCGGGTTATAGTGGCATAGAGAGAAATGAAAATGCTGATGATATTGCAAGACAAGGAGCAGCTTCACAATTTATTGGGCCAGAGCCGGCTCTAAGAACTTCTCGATGTTTAGTAAGAGAGGCTATTAAGAACTGATCCAAAGCAGAACATCATAAAAAAGGTGGCTTAAATCTCGAGGAAACAAACGTGGTAAACTATTTATTAGGAAACCATATGAGAAAGGAGCTGAAAGCGCACTTAAATATAACATACTTCAGCCGAGAATAATTATTGCACTTCTCACAATACATGCTCCTGTGAAAAAGCATTTTAACACAATGGGAGTGTTTCAGGATGACTTAGATTGCAGATTGCGCAAAAAGGAAACTAAAACAACCCAGCACATTATATACTTCTGTGAGGCTTTGGCTTACATGAGATATATTGCTTTTGGGAAAATGTTTTTAGAACCAGAAGATTTTGAACCCATATCTATTATGAGACTGTACTCCTTGGTAAAGGTGCAGGCAAAATGAATTGGCTTAAACGTTACAGGTAGCACAATAAGCCCAAAGCTGAAGTGCGTCCGAAGCAATGACGGAAATCTTTATCGTATAAGACAATACAGGAAAGGTTAAGGATCTATAGAAGCAACTTCTTAACAGATGGTAAAGAAATAACATAGTAGAGCATTACATAGGATAGTTTTATATAAAGATATATATGGTGGTTGGGGGCAATAGCTGTGGTACAATCCCATAAACTGCGTCATCTGTATTTACTCGTAGTTTTCCATCAAACTGCACATAGCCAGTGCCTGCTTATTCTTGTAATGCATGCTATTAACTTTTCTTTACTTTTTTGCACATAAATTTATAGAGTAGGTGTAGCTGTACGAAGCTGTTTGAAACGCGTTCACACATACAAAATAATTAATCAGTGTATTAACATATGACTTTAAACCGAAATATCTACATTCATATATTCAACAGCTAACATCATTGCAGGTAAGAAGGTATGTCAGTACAAAGCTTAAAGCCACTATCTTGCTGGAGAGTCGTCAGCATTCTGGCATATCCATTTAAGAGCCTCGGGTTCAATTTTGGTCTCGACTGGAGTGAGGGGGTTCTTTTTCAATTAACGTCATTCCTTACTCTGCGCAGAGTCCGGAAGTATGCATATAAGTGTAGATCATAGCTAGAAAGAATAAAATCAACGTTGGAAACTTATACTCAACGAAATACGAGCACAAGGAGTTGTTTCTTGAGTCAAAGTCCCACGACATGACCGTAGAAATTACGAAGGGCGCTATAGAAATTAAACCAGTTTTAAAATGTTTCTTTTACACTTTCCGGTGCGCCGCTACCTGCTACTAATATCAAGTAAAGTGCTAAAACTAATTGTATTATTCTATACATAACTTTTATTTACATTATGTAAACAGAAAGCAGAGTGAAGCATAATTAAGTGGTAATATATAAGCGTGTGTTTCTGAATTACGACCCTTATATCCTCTAACTGCGTTGTTTTTTACCATTTGTTTGATAATTGACGTGGTTTTCAATCAAATTCCTATATTAATCATGTTTGCTATATTAGCCTTTGTGGCGTAAAAATGCAGAAATTATACTAAATTAGAGTTACACAGATATAGAGTGACATTGTTGATCTCAGACATAAAACGAGCACTGCTCTTGTGTTCCAAAAATCAGTGCTGAAATTCAGGTAACACTGCTGAGCTGCACGTCAATCATGGAAAGCTAATTTTGTGCAGCTGGTTTCTATAAATGGCAACTAACATTCCAAGAATCTCAAGACTTCATTCTTGGGAGACGCAGGACATATTTGTCCACACATCTCATTGAACTGCCTTCGGTACGAAACACTACCCTTTTGTGATGGGGTAGCTCTCGCTACGTTTATAATCCCATGGCACTACAACTCATGCCGGGCCTTGGTCTGCCAACCCGACTGCATGCCTCAAGCCCACGTATGCACGGCAGAGGTGGGTGACCATTCTACCGATACGGGGATGAGATGTGGCCAGCATCACGCATCCCCCAGCCGGAATTTTGGCTTCAGTGTCCAGATCTATGCATATCGCATGTTCTCACTTTCCGCACGATGCTGAGTGGGCACCAATCCTATACCCGGGACTTAAATTCCGCACTCCAATGGGCGAACCCGGGCGCATTCCGTGGCCGGGAAGCAGAGTTCCACGCATTAGCCCACAGCACCACGGCACAGGACCGCTACGTATATATCTGTGGTGAAATAAATTCAGAGCACGACTTTTCCGAGTCATCTCGTATATAATATAAATACAAAACCCAAGAAATTGAAACACCCTCGTTATTAAAAGAACAACGAATCAGAGTTTCGTCGGATACACACAACGTTACACAATTTCATACCTTTCCCCACTATGTGCATCATGCCGGCCATCTCTTTAGCTAGTTCATTACATATCCGTCTCATAATTAAGCAAAATTAGAATGTTGTTGCGGCAACATCGTGTTACAAAGGTAATGGAATTATTTGAGTTTTTCCCCAGCAGTAAAAGAGAGCAGCAGCAACCTCAATGACTACTGGACATTTCAGCTGGAATAGCTTTACATGAAACAATTGTTTACATATAACCAACTATAATTGAAACAGTCACAAGTCAGAGATGCAATAATTCTTATTCGATTTGCCTTTTCCATGCTGCTATATAATCTATCAGCAGGATGGATATGCGGGTTTTAGCTCAAAGTTCGATCTCTAAAATGTATGAGAGGTTCATTCAATTTTTCATTCCCCTGCATGTTTCGAGCGTCCAATGAGGTTAATGTCCCCTCATGATTGTTGCTGTGTTTTTTAGGTTTTGTCATTGGAGTGGGTAATTTGCATAAAGGTTTTGAAGATGTCAACTCAATCCACATATCAAAGGAAGTAGGTAAGTGTATATTGTGACGTCCACATTTAATGTCACTTCCGTAAGCACTCACTGTCATTTCATTAATGTCATCTAGTTACATTTTTACTGTCGCCTCACTAATGTGATGTAGTTCAGTTTATTATCCGTGTCACTTCACTTTTCTTCGCGACCTCATGGCGTAATAAAATGCGCATGAAGACGCCACTTCTTCCTTCCGCTTCAATCTCTGGGGAGTCAAACACAGGACATCCCTAATCTGTCCCAGCATAAGCACTCTCAGTATGTCAGAACTATCGTTACAAACACACTCCTTTTTCGCGTCAGGAATAACTCACTATCTCACTTACTAAGTGACTCACTCGCCAATATGCTTACTTATACACCCGCTGGATTTCTCATGAAACTTCTAGAATGTTCTGGAGTCGTGAAGAAGGAAGGTTTAGAATAATCCCATTATCTTCCGATGGCACTTCTAGTATTTATGCTGGGTGAGAGCACTAACCCGTGGGCTTATCTTTCCAGTCGGTCTGTCGGCGCCTTCTTTGCGATAACTGGGGCGCATAGCTTCCTCGTAAGACCTGAATGTCCCGAACAGCTTCGCAGTATGGAGGAAGCCGATTAAGATAAACCAACATCAGCTTCCGTCGAGGTTGGCTCCGAATGCGGTATACCACGTCGTCGATAAGG
This sequence comes from Deroplatys truncata, assembly GCA_030765065.1. Taxonomy (NCBI): domain Eukaryota; kingdom Metazoa; phylum Arthropoda; class Insecta; order Mantodea; family Mantidae; genus Deroplatys; species Deroplatys truncata. Next base: position 275,867,687 of record CM060990.1, read on the forward strand.
ATGATTACATTATACGTGTCGTTCCAGGAAGGTTGCAACTACGGTAACTTCCTTTTGGTCCTCGTGGGACAATAGAGTCATACGAGGTCATCCTTCTGGCACTGTTCGCAGGACGGTCATGGCGCTACTTGAACCTGTCACTTATCAGTTTCAGGTGCTCCTTGGTGAGATAGGGGATATCTCTCAGCCTGTGCGTTAGCGACCCAACAGCTATGATTGTAGCCAACCGACAGTATCAGGAAGCGTGTCGAGCAACAGATCACATGATAGTTGTAGCTCCCTTCCGAATACTGTGTTGTCAAAGCCATGTCAGTGGATTCATGTAATGATACTTGGTAGGCCAGGAAGAATAACAGCGTCTGCACATTCCAGTCTCACTGATTGCTCAGTATCACTTTCCGGAGGTGATCCTCTACCTTCTTAGTATAACGCTCCACCAACCGTGGTTGAAGGGGAGTCATAGTGTCTTGTATACCCGTAGACGCTCGAGCGGCTCTCGTATAAGCTTGTATTCGAAATTGGTTCCCTGATTGCTGTGGAACTCCCGGGAATCCCGAACAGGCAGAGGAAGTTCTTCACCAGTGCATTAGTCACGGTCGAAGCCTCTTAATTGACAACTGCGTAAAAATCTGGCCACTTGGTGAATTGGTCCATACCCAATAGCATGTAGGAATTTCTTGAGTCTGCCCTTGGGAAAGGGCCTGCCCCGACGATGGCAACTCTTTCGAACGGCGTTCCAACTCTGTTATGTTGTATCTGCTCCAGACTGCAAGTCTGGGGCCCGCGACTTGCTGAGTAGGTGTCGCATTTTCTAACATCACCTCACCACGTCGCTTCGAAGATGCAACAAAAAGAACCGGCAACGTAGCTTCTCCAAGATCTTATTTACAGCCAGGTGCCATCCAAAAAACTGAGTTTTATTTATGGATGCTCCTTAACTGCTGTGGTCCTTAGCGCCCCATTCTATATTGGGCGTGAAAGACTGGTAATTTTGCTCAGAGACCTCTTTATCAGGCTTGAGGTTATTTTACGTGCCGTAAATCCACGACATGTGACAACCGGCTTACTTTCTTTCCGAAGAAAGCCATGCTAAGGATCTTTACGCCCGAAAAAATCCATCGCCCTCCACCGGGTTTGAACCCGCGAACTCGAGAGCTGGAGGCTAGCGTGGTAACCATTACACCACGAAGGACGACAGATGCCGTCCGGTAGTACTGGCATGGGTCTCGCCAAAAATTGTTTCTCTTGCTCCTCGGGAACACTAGCTGCTCCACTGTGGTTTTTCCGTTTGCAGACTGCCACAGTCTCTTCAAAACACCATTCCTGACTATCAGGTGGCCCCACTGGGCCCAATAGCTCTGATAGATTGGTCACACAGAATAACCTCCACCCACGCAGGTTGTTCGCCAGACACTTTATCCGTCAGGGTTATTCATATGTCTCGTTACTCCAGCTACTCCCTTCTCAAGGTCTCTTCGTCCCAACCGACTGCAAGTTGTAACGAGACTGGGCGTAAGGTTGCAATAATCTCCTTTGCATAGACATTCACACAATGGTTATGGGTTTTCTGACACTGCCTTCGTGAAAGGGCGTTGCGTTAGAATGTGTCTCCTGTGGGTGCTACGAAGTAAAATTGTGTTACTGCAGACGTTGGATCCAGCGGACTATCTATACTTCTAAATTGCGAAACTCCAACAGCGGAGTTAGGGTGGAATAGTACGTTCAGGGGTGAAACTCCTGCCCGCAAATACCTGTGAAAATGCCTCAGGATCCCTATGATAGTCGAGAGCTCTCGTCCTGTCACGCAGTAGTTTCGTTCGGCCTTGGACAGGGTTCTACTAAAGTAGGCCAGTACTATTTTCTCCATCCTGCTTTTGCGGTAGGGTACCCCAATGCTCCCCCAGGGGCTCACTTCGTGTGAGTACGGGTTAGGCGCGCCCGGGGTCCCGAGCCACTCATAGCCATATTCACCCTTTCATCCCCGCCCACAGGGGCTCACTTCATGTGAGTACGGGTTTGGTGAATCCGGGGTCCCGAGCCACTCGCATCCATTTCGCCCCTTCCACCCGCATCAACTGTGCCACGTTACTTTATTTCTTCTCACTCTTCCTCTTCTAGGTTTATTCTGATTCTTAGTTTGTACAGTCTTAGGCTTATTAACTCCTGTCTCACCAGCAGGGATCTTTTCTATCCCCGTGGTCCTTTCCCACGGTTTCAGCGCGGCTTCCGACGTGTGTGCCCTACGGGGATCTCAGGCGCGAAGGTTGGGTGGACCCTTCGCACTGCCCCCATGTGTAGCCTTAGATGCGGAGCCCATCTACACCGTCATGTACACCCACGTAGCTCTCTAAGGGCCCGGCCTGTGTTAATGTCCCGACGGCCGTGAGCCGTTGGGTTAGTATCACGGGCCGGACGTGTTACCGCTGACGGAACCCCGGTTAATCAACCACAAGTCCCCTGAATCCGTGTCTGTGTTTAACGGCAGCGCGGCCTAAAGTGGGGAGCCACAGGCGGTTATACCTGTGGTAGGGGCTTAAAGCCGGGGTGTGCGTGGTGAACGGTTTACACATGTGGACAAGCAGTGGAGATTGGAGGGTAACCCTTCTGAGGTACGCTTGGCGAATAGTCATAGGAGGGGTCTCCATGACGGCACAGACCGTGAAGATATAGTGTCTTATCTTCTTTAACTCCCGGATGGCAGGCTGACGCCGACGGTTCCGGAAGGGGGTCCTTATCAATATGCATCCGCGCAAAACCCCTACATTGTTTGACACGTTTTTAATTTTGCAACTGGCGAGTGAAGGGAAAACCATGCAGGACGTTAGCCCATTTTATATCAAACGCGAGGTTGACCGTATCTGTGGCCCAGTTAAAAACGCAACACGACTAAGGTACGGTACGCTTTTGATAGAAACCAATAAGACCGACCAGTCCGAGAAATTGCTGAAGGCAACTTTGTTGGGATCCTACCCCATCCGTGTAGCCCCACACAAATCGTTGAATTCCTGTCCAGTCTGGACGGTCGAACAAACGATGACATCGACACCTGCCCTTCTGATCAACGCGTTTCTCAAGCGTACCGCCTAACCCGGAAACAGGATGGCGTAGAACAACCATTACGGTATTTCTAACCTTTAAGGGCACTGTTTTATTTGACTATATTTTCTGTGGCTATGAGCGTGCCGCCGTACGTCCGTATGTTCAGAACCCCATGCGCTGTTTTCAGTGCCAGCGTTTCGGACATACTAAAGGGTCGTGTAACAAGCCTGCTGTTTGTGAGCGTTGTGATCTTCCAGCCCATGAGGACTCGGCCTGTACTCGAGCACTTTGCTGTGTGAACTGTGGCGGGAGCCATTCATCTAGCTCCCGACAGTGTCCGAAGTTCCTCGATGAGAAATGTATACAGGAGTTGCGTGTGAAGGAACGTTTGACTTTTACCGAGGTGCGTCGCCGTTTTGAGCAGCTGAACCCTTGTGTCCTTACGGGTTATTCGGTTGCGGCCCGCCGCACTCCTGTTACCACTGTTGGCCTACAAACTGCGCCCGTTGTAGATGCTTCCACACAGACCGACTTACCTGTAAGTAGTTCTTTGTCTCGTGCCATACCTGCACCATGGTCTCCATCTTCCGCCGTGCCACCATCGTCTGCCAAAGCGTCTACTAGCGCTAACAAGTCTAAGTCTTCTAATGCCCGCAGTCGCTCCAGGTCTTCCCGTCGCACCAATAGCCGTGCTTCCTCTGTGCAGTCCCGGTCTCACTCTAGGAGCCGCAGGGGATCTTCGGACTCCCGAGCCTCGGAGGATTTGCCAGAGGAGTCTTTTCAAATCGTTGGTCCGAAGTCAGCCAAGGTGAGAAAGAAGATTAAGACGGTCCATTAATCCGTTTCTTCCTATGGAAATAATCCAGTGGAATGTTAATGGGTTCCGGGCTCGTGCTCCGGACATCAATATTTAGTGTCATAACGCTCCCCTTCACTGGTCTGTTTACAAGAAACCCATTTGCAGCCTCATCACGCTTTACACCTTCGTGACTTTACGGCGTTTAGGCGTGACTCTGCTGCTGGACAGCGTGCGAGCGGTGGCGTTGCTATCTTGGTGGCGCCTAACATCTCTGCCGCCCGCATACCGCTTACTACGCCGTTACAAGCTGTGGCGGTGCGTGTCCAACTCAGTTTCATTTGTTTCTCCGTCTGTAATGTCTATCTGCCTCCGGTCGGTGTCGTACAAGAGATGGATCTTCGGGCGCTTTTGGCGCAGATTCCCACACCGCTCCTCTTCCTTGGTGATCTGAATGCCAAAAATGCTGTGTGGGGCTCCGACACTGATGATGCTCGTGGGTGCCTTGTAGCAGACGTTTGTGATCTGTCCGGCTTGCTTTTCTTGAACACTGGTGTCCCAACCTTTTTGTCATCTACCTATGGTACACCATCAGCCTTAGACGTTGCTTACTGCAGCCCGACGTTAGTTCCTCTCTTTGATTGGTCGGTGCTTTCGGATCTGTAGGGGAGTGATGATTTTCCCATTAACATTCACCTCTCAGGACACCATCATTTGCCTTCTCGACATCCCCACTGGATTCTTTCCAAGGCTGACTGGAGGAAGTTCCGCTCCCTCATTGCTCTCCCGGACGATGGTTTCGCAACCATCGATGACATGGTGGACTGTTTTACGTGTTCTATCTTGCTTGCAGCAGATTCCAGCATTCCTCGAGGTTCATCTACACCGCGTCACGCTCCTGTACCTTGGTGGAGCCAGGAATGCCGCTTGGCCATCAGAACGCGCAAACGCGCCCTGCGTGTTTTTCAGCTACATCCTACGGAGGAGAACTTCGTGGCATTTAAACGTTCTCGGGCTAAAGTGCGCTATGTACTTCGGAGTGCAAAACGGAAATCTTGGGAATCTTGCGTGTCTTCCCTTTCCCGTCGTACTTCAGCGCAGCAGGTGTGGTCTGCTGTTCGGCGTATTTATGGCCAGTGTCGCCGGACGATCATTCCTGGCCTTGGTGTTAGTGGCTCCATTTTCAGCAGCGAGCGTGATATAGCCGAAATCCTTGCCAACTCTTTCGCTGCTGCTAGCCAAACGGATAGCTATGATAGATCTTTTTCTGCCTATCAAAGACGCTGCGGAGCGGATAGTCCTCGATTTTAATAGTGACCGTAAGGAACCGTACAACGAAGTTTTTACCGTCGCCGAGCTAAACCATTCTTTATCCTTAGCAAAGGATACTTCTCCTGGCCCCGATGACATCCACCGCCAAATGCTTCTACATCTCCCACCTAAGGCGCTTTCCTTCCTGCTGGACATTTACAACCGTATCTGGCGTGAGCAGGTTTTCCCGTCTTCCTGGCGAGAGGGTATTGTCATCCCCATCCCTCGTCCTGGAAAAGACCGGCACCTTCCCTCTAGCTACTGCCCTATCGGTTTGACGAGTGTGGTTTGTAAGATCTTTGAACGTATGATTACCGCTCGGTTGGTGTGGTGGCTAGAGTCGAATGCTTTGCTCTGTAATGTTCAGTGTGGTTTTTGTCGCCATCGCTCCAGTGTTGACCATCTCACACGTCTTGAGGCGTATGTCCAGAGTGACTTTCTCCTGAAGCAGCATGTGGTGGGTGTTTTCTTTGATTTGCAGAAGGCTTATGATACCACTTGGCGGTATCGTATCCTCCGAAATCTGCATGCTTACAGTTTACGCGGTCCTTTAGCTGTTTTTATTTGTAACTTTTTAAAACTTCGTCGTTTTCGTGTCCGTGTTGGAGACACGTTATCTCAGGCGAGGATCCAGGAGAACGGTGTACCCCAGGGGTCGATCCTCAGTGTACCACTTTTTGCCGTCGCCATCAACGGCATCGCTACTGTAGTTCGAAGCCGAATACCGATGTCACTGTATGTCGATGACTTTGCGATATACTATCGCTCTTATAGCTTTGAGCACATCGAACGCCAACTGCAGATGGTCATTACCTCACTCGCCACCTGGGCACTTCACAACGGCTTTCGGTTTTCTCCTGCTAAGACACAGTGTGTTCATTTTCATCGCCTTCGTAGTGTACACCCTCCTCCTGATCTTCATTTGCATGGCACACCCCTCCAGTTTGTTGCTCACGTCAAGTTTTTGGGCCTTTACCTCGACCATAGACTCAGCTGGGAGCACCATGTTCGCTACCTTCGTGAATCATGCGATCGTTCCCTTCGAGTATTAAGGATTTTATCTGGCGCCTCTTGGGGCGGCGATTGCACCGTTATGCTCCGGTTGTACCGCTCGTTGGTTAGGACGAAACTTGACTACGGGAGTTTTATCTATGGCGCGGCGTCCGCCTCTAAACTTCGCCTTTTAGACACTGTTCATCATACGGGTATCCGTCTTGCTACTGGGGCCTTCCGCACTAGTCGTGTCGAGTGTTTGTATGCAGATTCTGGCGAACCACCTCTGTCTCTTCGACGCAAGTTTTTACTCTTTTCTTATGTTGCAAAGCTGGCGGCTCATCCTAGTCACCCTTCGTTCCACTGTGTATTCCATCCGGAACTCGCCCACCGTTATGTGCGCAATGCTACCATCTCCCGTCCATGCGGTATTCGGTTTCGGGAACTTCTTTGCGCACATGACCTCCGACTGCCTCCTGTGGAGCGATTCTGTCTTAGTCGTATTCTCCCGTGGCAGCTCCAACGTGCTCCGTTTGATCTTGAACTTTCGGGTGATGGCAAAGTCGCTACCCCGCAGCCAGTGTTTTGCCAGCTCTTCTCCGCGATCCTAGACCGCTACCGGGACTATTCCCCGGTATTTACTGATGGTTCCCGTGTGAATGGTAGCACAGGGTGCGGTTTTATCTATGACGGTGGGGCTCACAAATTTCGCCTTCCAGACGCCAGTTCAGTTTTTAGGCCGAGCTGTTTGCCATCTTTTCTTTCTTGCTTTTTATCTCCACGTTTGTCCTTGGCCGTTTTCTTATTTGCTCCGATTCTCTGAGCGCTATCCAGGGCCTGCAACAGTTTCTCGGCTCCTCCACCTTGATTTTAGAAATACAAACACTTTTATCTCAGCTGATCTGTCGCGGATACCAGTTCGTTTTTACATGGGCTCCAAGCCATGTGGGAATTCCTGTCAATGAGGAGGCGGATGCAGCTGCTAAGGCCGCATGCCGTTTGCCGGAGTTTTCCACCGTAACTGTGCCTTCTACGGATGTTCGGCGGTATTTCCATCGTCCTCTGTTTTTAGCTTGGCAGCTATCATGGGAGTCTCTGGCTGGCACTCAACCCCGGACAATCAAGGACGCCGTACAACCCTGGTCCACTTCCTGCTGGGGATCACGGCGGTCAGAAGTAGTTCTGACCCGCCTAAGAATCGGGCATACGCGCGCCACACATGGTCATCTTCTGCGTGGTGCCCCGGCCCCTGTCTGTTCGACGTGTGCTGTGCCGCTTAGCGTGTCACATGTACTGTTTGATTGTCCCAAATACGCCCCTGATCGTCAGTTTTATGACCTGGGTTTTACGCTGCCCTCAGTTTTAGGCGATGACCCAGTGGCAGTAAGGCAGACCCTGCGGTTCGCTACCAAAATCGGGTTTTTTTCCACAAGTATAACTTGCCTTTTAGTTTTGTGTTTTTAGCCTAGATTTTATTCCATTTTACCGATACTTTTAGTCCTGGATTTTATTCTCTTTTAACCCCATATATGGTCTTACGGCTATTTCGTTTTTAGTCTCTTCTAATGTGTTTTTAGATCGACCATTTTCAGTTTTAACTGTTTTTATGTTTTTTCTTTGGGCCCAAATGACCTAGCTGTCGACGGGCCCTTAAACTCCACTCCACCACCACCCCAATGCTGGCCTCGCCGGGATCAGGTCTACAACAAACGTCTTAGCGCAGATGGTGTATTCTAATATTTGAACTTGCACAGGGCGTTGTTCAATATCGTGAAAAGGCACCATAGTGTGGTTGAACCATTAGAAGGCTCGTCGTTCTTCTGTCAGCTCTGTCAGCGGTTTGCCGATGTTTGCACACCCAGCCACAACTTTCCATTAGTACGTGCAGAGGCCCAGGAATCGTGGCAGTTCTTGATTATTCCTTAGCCTTGGCCACTCCTTGACATCGTTTAGGTCTGGAGTCCGTAGGCACTCCATCAGGGCGTACAATGTGTTCTAGGTATCGCGTTTCCTTTCTAAACAGCTGACGCTTCTAGGGATTCAGTTTGAGGCGGGCCGGACGAAACTTTCAAGCACCTTCCTCAGTTTACGTAGCTAATCCTAGAATATTTTGTATAAACGATAAATTCGTCGAGGTAAAGAGGCAAGTGCCTAATGCGAGGCCCCTCATCACAGACTCCACAAGCCTCTGGAGCGTTGCCAGTTTTGCAGAGTTCAAAACGCATTAGCGCGAATAGCCACGTTCCATGTGCTGTAGAAAACGCTGTCTTCTTCTTCTCGTCGGGGTGAAGTGACACCAGTGTCCCGACCTGCGGTCCAGGATGGAAAACCACTGAGTTCCCGCTAAGGTGTCCAGGGTATGCTTAGTTTGTGGCGGCGGAACCTGATCTTTCTTGTGACGTCGTTGCACTATCGGTAGTCAACGCAGAAGTGCAGATCTCCATTATTCCTTTTCGCTAACACTATCATTAAGGATCCCTGGGTATCGAGGGCCTATGTATTCATGTTCGCTGTTCAATTGTCTGTTTCCTTCCGCTTCGCTAGCGGAATACGACGAGGCGGCTATATAATCCATCTAGCATCTCCGGTGTCGGTGTCATGCATCACTGTATCGGTATGACTCTCAGTGGCTTACTACGCTAAGTATGGGATTGGGGCTCCCGAAGTTCTGAACCACCGGTTCTCCGGGTTTCGTGAGTTCTGTCAGGTTCAACTGCCCTGCCGGTAAAACCTTAACTTTTTACTTATTTGTGTGTGGATAGACTTTTCAGAAAGAGTTTGACATTCCCTGATTCGAAGCTCAAATTATAACCTCTGACTGCAGGCAACAATGAAGATAGATGTGTAAAGCAGAACAATTTTATTGCCAGGCTAAATTATGATAATACACTGCTTAGTTCCCATCCGATGGAGGACAGTTTGAGACTGCATTTAATTGACAAATTCGTATAACGTAATGAAATGGAAGATTTTTTCAAAGGCAGAGACGTTTGAACTCATTACAAGAAAATGCCAAAAGTGGAGGCACACTTAATAGCATATGTTGCCCGTAATGATTTGGGAAGATACAATGCAGAAGAAATTCAAAACAAAATACAAAGGAGAAGACGATAAGCAAAAAGAGAGAGAAGCAGATGAGGCTGCAGGTAACGTAGCAAGGGTTGGAGATCCTTGTGATGTGAGGACACCATGCCAGCTAACAAGGGAAGCTACAGTGAAGTATATATAAAAACCGCATGCGCTACGGGCCATGCAGGGTCTTGGCCTGCCAACTCGACTGCAGGTCTCATTCTCACATATTCACGGTAGAGGTAGGCGATTATCCAACCGATACGGGGAGAAGGCGTGGCCAGGATCATGCATGCCCCAGCCGGAAAGCTGGCTCTGGAGACCGGGGTTGCTGCCTATCGAAGCTCCTCACCTTTCTCAAGATGCTGAGTAGGCACCGGTCCTATACCCGGAACTTAAAATCCGCACCTACGGGTGGGATCGAATACGAGCACATTCCGTAGCCGCGAACCAGAGCATCACGCTCCAGGAGGTGAAGTGTATATATCCGGTAGAATATAAGCCAGGCCGGTGGGTTGTTTCAACTATAGTGATCCTCTGGGAAATCATTAGGAAATATTGATAGAACAAATACTTTGACTACCAACCAAAATATGGTGAATCTTCAGAACTAAGCATGTTAAGACTGCAGATTTTATAGAAGCAACTGAGCTAGATAATATTTAATAGCGTTCTCTCTCATTATTGCCTGCTTGTTATGAATATGCTTGAAATTTTTTTAAGCTGTATATTGAAACTGAATGCATAATTGTGTGTGTTTCATTTTGTTCCGTGCGCAAATTTTACGACGTTCAAAGTTTAGTACTACGAGGCATTTTCTCGCGTGCTATTGCCCTTTAAACTGTGCCAAAACTGTATTTTCTCTCATGTTTGCTCAGGGCTAGTTCATGTATACCATATTCTGGGAGATTTTTTTATTACTTAAGTTTTATATTCTTTGATTTACTGTTCCTATTTTTGTAATTCCAGTATTTTTGTCTGTGACAGCTTTGGCTCTATTGCTTTTCATAGCCAAATGTGAATAAATATATAGCCTGAGTGTGACGCTGATGATCCTAACAGTTTTGTTCACCTAGAAGCTATTACTAACTCTATCGGTATGACCACAATCATCTTCTGGTAGGCTGAATATGTCCTTGAATTCCGCAAGCAGGTTAAGGATCTGCTAACTCTCCCCTCTCGAGAGGTTCTTAGCCGGAACCATCCTCTTGTTTTCTTTGGTCTGCCTGTCTAGCCTATTTCTTGCGTAGTTAGACGCTCTTCCACCGCATTAATACTTTCCTCCATGCCAGATTTAATTTCTTCTAACTCCTTTGCGATGTCGTCTTTCAAGTTTTTCACCTTAGAATTCATCTCAGATTTTACAGAGTTGGTGATAAAATCGAGATCGGATTTCATGTTCTCCATTTCGTTTTGCATGTCTTCCTTATCACTCTTCATTTCGGTTCTGATCTCCAACATTCTGGAATTTACACTCTTCATTTCACTCTTCATCTTCTTCATTACAGATTACATTTTCGTCTTCATCTTCTCCACTACGGAATTTATTTCCTCTACTCTGGATTTCATGGTCTTCACTTCATTTAGTAGATTTTAAAACATTTCCTCCATCTTGGCGTTAACATCCCTCTCCTGATACCAGTGTGACTTTGTGGATTTTTTTACTGTTCACTTCACTAAGTTCTCACTGTCACTTCACCAATGTGATTTAGTTAAGTTTTCACTATCGCTTCACTTAAGGTAGTCGAACACAATACATCTATAATCTATCCCAGTAGCAGCACTCACGGCATGTCACAACTATCGTCGCAACCACAATCGGAGAACACACTGAATAACCAGCACTTTATGTCGCATCAAGAACAACTCATTACCTCACTTGCTAACTGGCTCACTTGCAAGCACGTTCAGAAGTAGCCGCTGGACTTTTCTAGAGACTTCGAGATTGTCCTGAAGACATGACGAAAGAAGGTTGCAGAACTATCCCCTTATCTGTCTATGATGCTTGTGGTGCTTACTCTCGTTGAGAGCGCTGTCCCATGACCTTATCTCTTTAGTCGATCGGTCGGTCAGTATCTTCAATAGGATAACTAAGGCCCGTTTGCTGCATCATACTATGCATGTTTAAGAAAGTCACACGGTGCATTTGTGTACCCTCGAGCGAAGTCGTTGCGGACTCTAGCTCAATACAGTGAGTTGGAGACGGGAACGCCATTTTTATTATTTTGCTTATTAAAACATTATTGGAATAAAGTGTGCACGCGAAATATGAATTTGCTATCTCGACATTTGGATTAAATTTAATCAATTCCCATATGAATTAATTCAAAACTAAAATAAGGTGAATATAATATAGAGTATGTGTTAGGGATACAGTTCTGAGAGTAATTCATTTCAGTACGCAGATTAGATCCATATGAGCATCTGGATCACACTTAATGAATTTACGTGTTAAGAATTAAAAAATATAAATTACAGTGGTGTTGTAAAATGTGAATTCGGTCCTGAATTTTCAAAGGAATGTATTAGTGTTCGATATTTTCTCTATACCATAGTATATGTATCCCGCCCTCCTTTTTCTTTACCCAGATGCATAATTTCATTGAAATAATTTATCCTTTAATAAGACTCACGATGTGATATCGGTTGGAGATGGTCCATTCCTGCGTTCAATCAGAGAAACGGTGTACTGAACTAGCTGCCAGCCACATAGCCATTGAACCATCTGGTTGGAAATTGTCCCTCCCTTATTCCGACGGGATATATGTCCTCAGATATCCGCTCGCAGCTCCCCTCTGCAGCCTAGCGGCATTTTCTGTATGACATGTGATATATTGTGGTATAAATAAAAGCAAGCATTAGCTCATTTCTCACTAATTCCAAGCATTTGCTCGGTTTCGTATAAATAAAACTTTTCTGCTCAACCTCCTGGCGAGCAAAAGCTTGCTGACCTTGATCGCTGAGCTATTGCTCGCGATATGGTATAAATAAAAACAAGTCCTGCTCGCCTATAGTAAGCTTTTGCTTGCTACTTCTTGAGGTACGTCCGTGGGTACCTCAGCTTCTCAACTGCATTTTAATACGTTGGTGGAGTTCATGATCATGGTTCCAGAGAGGAAAATAAAAATCACACGACTTTCTCTATTACTCTTTTTACAAACAATTCTTACAAAACCTTATTCTTGGTAGCTACTTCTTGCTAATCGAGATAAACTATCATTGTAGGAATAGAAGAATGCAGTAAACTAAAGGGATAGTCAAATCTTTTAAATGTGGGTCGCTATTTGATGGATTTGAAATTCCGGTCTTTTCAAATGATCGCGGAAAAAAGAAAAAAAATCCTGATTTTCTACATTCACATGGCTTCCTCTAATCATTCTTCTACAAACTATACTTACAAGAGCTTATTATTCCAGCTTCTTCTTGTTAATCCAGACAAACGTTCAATTTACATTTACAATTTTGTTATACGATACAGTAGGTAAAGTGAGTCAGCTTTTAAAAGAGCGCCTGGCTATATGAGGGCTTTGAAATTTGACGCTCTTTGCATGATGACCGCGAGAAAATATCGAACACCGACTTCCCATTTGAGAGAATTATAAGTAGTTATTTGAAATTTTAAACCAATAACAAGGAATATCTCAGGAATGATTAAGTTAAAAAAAGAAAATAAAAAAATCGGATGTGTTACACTCACATGACTTTCCCTACTCTTGTACAAACTATTTTTACAAACTCTTATTCTCCATCTATTTCATATTAATCGAGATAAACATTTGCAGAAACGATCATTTGACATGCAAAGAGAATTAGCGACCAGTTCTAAAAATATTTGACTATCACTTAAGGCGTACTATGTTACCCTTGTTTTGTATTTGCAAGGGCAAAATAGAAATACAATAGCATTTAAGCATAGACATATCTCTTAATAGCTGGTTGTTAGCTGCAGCACCATTCTCTTTGCCACAGATTAATGCTCTTTGCATATTCAAGACAAAAAATGAATGACGAATTCCCATTTGAGAAAATAAGTATTGAAAAATTTAAGGGAATAACAAGCAATATCTCGAAAATGGTTCACTCAACAAAAAAATGTATATGACATAAAGTGTGTGTTTTAACGCGATCTACATTTTTTGTGTAGTAAAATTTTGTCTATCTCTTATGGTTTACCAGTTATGCAAAAGTCGTTCACAATGAAGAATTCTTTTGGAGACATTCCCAGAAAATTCAAGATATACATTTTATTTGCCATGAAAATGTCTTAAACATATGATATTTTAATCAAAATCGTTAGAGTCATTTTTGAGAAAATTAAAATTTTCGAAAAATGTTACATGTAAAGGGTAATCTGGGGTGGGGGGATTTTCTTGAAAACCTTCGTGTCGCATCTCTGGAAGACACTGAACCTAAATACCAAGTTTGGTGTTTATCCGTCTGTTCGTTTCTGAGTTATGCTGTTCACAGACACACACACGGACATGTTTCCAAAAATGCTTTTTTTTATTCAGGGGGTCTCAAAACATGTATTTCCGGTGAAATTTCCGTATCAAATTTTTGAGTGGAATACAATACTTCCCCTACTTACTACACGTAGTCGAGAAAGTAAAAAGAAATGGTTTGACATAAATTGTGTGCTTAACGAGAACAATTTTCTTTTTGTAGTAAGATTTTTTGTAGATAGATTTGCCTATCTTATGGTTTACCAATTGCGCAAAAGTTACTGAGAAATAAGAGGACTTCGGAGGTTATTCCCAGGAAATGCAATATATGCATTTGACATGAAAACATTTTAAACATGCCGTGTTTAATCAAAATCGTTGAGTCATTTTTGAGAAAATAAAGCTTTTGGGAAAAGTTTCCATGCTAAGGGCAGTTTGGGGGGGGAACTTTCTTGAAAATCATCCTGACGCATGTTTGGAAGGTGCTGAACTTAAATACCAAACTTGCTTTTTAACGACTTTGCCTTTTGCTGTTTGTTGTTCAGACACAGATGCATAGTAGGATTCTTGTAGTAGAATCTCTTACAGTTTAGTGTTACATAAAAGTCATTCAGAATGAAGAGCACTTCACTGGCTATTCCCAGAAAATTAGAGATATACCTACTTATATTTGCCATGCAAATATCTTAAACAATAGCGGATTTTAATCAAAATTGTTGGAGCCATTTTTGAGAAAAAGGATAGTTTTGGGGTAGAGGAATTTTCTTGAATATCTTATCACATTTTGGAGTATACTAAGTTTGAACTAGTTTTTTTTTATTTATGCTGTTCACACACACACATTTGCTAAAGATGTTTCTTTTTAATTCTGGCACTCTCAAAACGTGTATCTCTGATGAAATCTCGGTATGGAATTTTTGCGTAGAGTGCAATACTTCCTCTACTTGCTATACGTAAGTGATAGTGAAATTAAAAATTGTTTCAAGACGCAAGAAGTCGGATGTGTGCTGATATAAACAGTTATTTAAAAGAGAAAATGTACAAGGTTGCGCAACATTTTCTTCCAGAGGCAAATGAAACATGTGGTGGACCTTCTAACAGTGCTGAAAAGATCCTGACGTGTTTTCATCTGGGTACTATAATGCTAAACAGAATGTGAGTGAAGTCATAGCGAGCCGCTCTTATTACCGGAAGACTGGTAATATAATCAAAGCGATATACAAATAAACACTTACATAGAGCACAATGTTAGCAGAAATCAAAACCGGATTAGAACTAAAGAATTTCAATTAAATCCAAACTTAAATTTAACTTTCAAATGAAACTCTTTAATCCAGTTTAACTTTAATTCATGATAACATCTTATAAATTCTTGGAATTACGTAGTGATATTTTATATAGATGCAGAGGATATCAATATAAGGGTGCAAAAACAGAAGTACAAATAATCTACTTTCAATATATCAATTGGTGACACGTTTGTAATACTATCAAATGAGGAAATGAGGGATTGGATTTAGAAAGGGGATGAGCGTTATCTGTTAAAAGGTGGGTGAATCTCAATGTCTGTTTCATTTGCGAAATCTTTAATTATAATCGTGTTATTTAAAATTTGCATGTCTATTAGATTTCATAAATGAGAGTATGATTAACATGAAGGAGTATATGTATATTTAGGTGCAGTAAAGATTTAAATCGCTTCCTAACAAAGAATGGGCGTGTTTGTTTACTCAGATGATGTATCGTGGTGAAGGTCACTGAGCAAAAGCTTGGTAGGTGATAGCAATAGCTCATCGAAGAGGGGAAATTTTTATTTATACCAAACCACGACCTGTTGCTCGTTTCTCAACTTGCTTGGAGCTACAACTCACAAGCTTTTGCTTGTTTTTATTTATATCACCCATAGTCTCTCTCTCTCTCTCTCTCTCTCTCTTTGTTTCTTTATTTATAGACATTACCTCAGAGGACAGTGGTTTAAAAACAAAAAAGCAGCATTCTCTAGCATATTATAGCCCTCGATTGGTTTAAATCCCGTGTCTCTGAACAGACGTTTACCCTCATAACGCGACCTGCATTAAAAGCTTCCAGACATTACTTATAATCCTTCGTGTTGTATGTATCACCGCAGAGACCTTCTTACAGTGGTCTTAATGGAAATCCATCAAGATGGTTCTTAGCGTCTCATTCTATAGGGTGATTTATGAAGAACTGACACATTTCTTTCTTTAATTACTCTGTTCGAAATTCACTCAATGCCCCAATTTTAGCACCTAATTAAGCAGAATGTTCTGAAGCTTCGATTGCCTGCCATTCGCCTAGCTATTCGGGTTCATCAATTTAAAGGATTTAAAGTAATATATTACTTGTGCTAACCAGCTTGGAAGAAGACACACATTGTCGCTTTCGTGGAGAACTTACAGCATAAAGCTTGTGCCAAGACATTACCCATCTTATCTAGTCTAGCCTGTTTCTAAGCAACATTTAAAAAGAGTTTAAAAGAAGAAATGTGGCAAAAAATAATATTATTACAGCGACTTCTAATGTAGTTTATATAAACCTATGAGTTTGAGCGGCAGGTAGTTACTTCTGTCAATGCTGACATGTTAAACTAAATATAGTTCATTTTAAGTAATATCCTATGCGTGTGAAGGAATTAAAATTCTCACAGCGTCGGAGAAACCAAATGCATCATAGATAAAACATCTTGGCATATATTCAGTATATCGTAAGAGCATAAGAGCAATTTCCTGTCAAACAGCTATCTTCTTTACGTAAACATATCAGTTATCCCACAACTTCTATAAGCCTCAGTATACGCAACAGTTCATGTGTTGCAGCACTCCAGAAAATTATAAACTATGGCGGTATTGTGTATAGCACTCATTTAAATACGGTAATTTATTGGGTTTGCTCTAGTCAGCTATTCAGCTCTTCATCTACATTGATGTAATGAAAGATACGTACCAGTAAATCTATTTAAAACTGAAAACCAATCTTGTTATATGTAGATAAAGGCTATAAAATACACATACCTTACATTTTATAACTATGAAAAGAGCATCGAATAACAAACAAAAATAACTTTAACTGAATTCCTGCATTAAACGCAACGACATTTTAATGCATTCTGGTTGCATTGGTTTTGCAATCTTAGTTTACAAACATAAACTTTCTGAACAATTACAGATAATCATTTTAATGGTTTTTTCAGAAACATCGTTAAATATATAACTCCTGAAATAATGCAACCGGAGTCTTGAAAAAAGTTACGACTTCCTTTTCTAATTACAAAAATAATTTTAATGTTTTATTCAAAAAGTAACTAATGCGCTTGGAGTATTTGAAAAAATTGTCATAGTTACCAATAATTGCATAGTGATTTATTTTAAAATATCTAGTTCGAATCCTCTATATTGTATAAATTATATATCTCTGAACTAATGCGCCAGCGTCTTTGAAATGGTTACGATGATCTCCACTAGACCGATTTTACTAACTACTGTTATTCAGAAAGTATCAGGATTCTTTTCCGTGTATACTAAACATAATAATATCTCATGAACTAATTCGCCTAGGTGGATAAAAAATTTCAGTGACTTAGTCTAATTACTGAGTGTTTGAAAAAGTGGCACTACTTAACTTAATTATAGATAAGATTAAATCAATTTCAATTAGCTGTTTTCTACGAGCTCCGTCACTTCCTTTAATTTTATTCAGAAAGTATACTGGTTCAATTTATGCTACTACTACTACTACTACTACTACTACTACTACTACTACTACTACTACTACTACTACTACTACCACTACCACTACCACTACCACTACCACTACCACTACCACTACCACTACCACTACCACTACCACCACCACCACCACCACCACCACCACCACCACCACCACCACCACCACTACCACCACCACTACCACTACTACTACACTACTACTACACTACTACCACTACTACCACTACTACCACTACTACCACTACTACCACTACTACCACTACTACCACTACTACCACTACGACCACTACGACCACTACGACCACTACGACCACTACGACTACTACGACTACTACTACTACTACTACTACTACTACGTAATAATAATAATAATAATAATAATAATAATAATAATAATAATAATAATAATAATAATAATAAAGCGGAAATTAATGAAAATAATTCTTATGCTTTATTGTATGAGACACATAACTCAATAAACGGGTTTAATCGCGCTGTAGGAAGTTTAGCAACCCATCGTAGTGTGTTGTCCAAGGACAAAGTTTTACTTCCTAATTAAAAGACTCAAGGATATGTAGGTGGAAAAGGAATAAAACCTTCAGAAAAATGTCTCCAGTATAGTGGTTGTCCTGTATAATGAGGTTTTCCTCTCTGCAGGATACAATTCACTAACAACTGTATAACAGGAGTAAGTACTGGGAATTAATAAGTTGTGTTCCGGGGAATGTTGCCTGCTGCCATGTTCAACTCATATATCGTCCTCCGTGGTGTAGTGGTTACCATGCTAGCCTATAGTTCCCGAGGTCGCGGGTTTAAACCCGGCAGAGGGCGATGGATTTTTTCGGGCGTAAAAATCCTTAGCATGACTTCTTTCGGAAGGGAAGTAAAGCCGGTGAATCCGTGTCGTAGATTTACGGCACGTAAAAGAACCTCAAGCCTGATAAAGAGGCCTCTGAGCAAAATTACCGGTCTTTCACGCCCAATATAGAATGGGACGCTAAGGACGATCAGTTAATGAGCATCCATAAATAAAACTCAATTTAATTTAATTTAATTTCAACGCATATAAATTGTCTCCGCGGCTGTGCAAAATATGTAGGAATACACTGATGCAATTTTTCGACATTTCTTCTTTCAGAGATCAAATAAGTATGCCTTACAGTTACCAGTTGGTATAGAAAACGAGTGATGGTGAATACAGGGATAGTCAAACTCACTAGCAAATGTAGTAATAATAAAATCGCTAAAACGAAACAATTTATTAAATAATAATAATAATAATAATAATAATAATAATAATAATAATAATAATAATAATAATAATCCCACCATTTTACGTATATGTGTGGAAACAAAATACCCTTTAATATATCTGATTATATGCTAACTATATGGGCAAATCTCATATCCACACACTGCATCAAAATACAGAATTCCTGCACCATCTACATCGGGCTACATGATGTCCACAAGACTTCATCAACATTTATCGAGATAGCTGCCACCGTAAATGACGCGAATGGCTTAGCGGATCCTTCAATTCGTAGACCGCCTCTATTGACAGGTCATGCAAGTTTTAGCATTCTCGTAAAAATGATTTCTTCTGAAATAATTTAAACTAGTATTTGTCACTTATTTATATTTGTACAGATATTCAGGAGCAACTATTATACTTAAGGTTTCAATAGGACGCTTTGCAGATTGTAAGATGATTTGTGTCAGTTTGCAGTTCTGCGGTGACTAACTTCTAGATCGTCAAGCATGGCAGCCATAAGCAGATATTCTGCAGACCCGAACAACCGCCGTATATTAGACTGTGTGTATCATCAGGATTGAGGCGCATATCTGCGTCAGACACCCTCGCAGCAAAAAGACTGAGGTTTAGCGGTAATAGTAATTCCCATCACGGTTTAGATTGTAAATTTGTTGACTCTGAATTCATGGGGTGATATTTAATATCACGATAGAAAATGCTTTAAAAGTACTTGTCCCCGAGGAGTTATTAATGCCTTGTAAAGATTTTGTGGTTAGCGCAATGAAGTGTATCACAGAAATGAATAAAATTAGCTCTTCTTGAAAGCACAACATTTAGTCCAAATGTCTGAAAGTTAGAGATATTTTCATTTCACTTTAGCAAAACCTAGCTGATTCTTGAAATAATCTTACCGACTATCGTTTCCACGAAATATAGGACAAAATCTTAGAAAACATGTCTAAGTGTGACAGAATACCACCTCTAGGACCATAGCGTGGGACATAAACAGACTCTCTATGAAGTAAATAAATTGAGCATGGTACCCCTAGATCATAGAGGACCACAGACTCTCTCTGAACGTGACTACCAAGTGAAAGTGGTATTTTCGCAACGGTTATTACAATAGGTAGAAACCGACGGATGCTAACAATGTGCCTTTTAGTGATGAAGCCACGTTCCACAAAGACGCAACTGTGAATCGACATAATATGTACTACTGGGGGAATAAATAACCCTCAGTGGGCGAGAAAAGCTGCGTTTCAGGTGCAATGAAGTGTCAACGTGTGATGTGGGATCCTAGATGATCGCCTGATAGAACCCTATTTTGTTTAAGGCAATATCTTCATTTCTACAAAAAGATCTGAGGCTCTAATTAAGACAATGCGCCGTTGATGGAGCGTACTACAACGCGGTTACAGCTACATGGAGTGCCATAATCGGTCGGAATCACTTACGCAGAGTATATCTAGGAAATCGTATAGGGCGAGCGGGGTCCGTCGCTTGGCCGGGTAGATCTCCTATCTCATTCCACAGGATTTCTTCCCGAGGGGTATTTAAAGGAAAGAGTATGCAGAGGAACCAGGGAACCCAAATAAATTTATTACGTCTGCTGATTCGCGAAGCATACAAGCATGTCACACTAGGGAGGCTGTAAGCAACAAAACAACCTCTGCAGTAGCGTGCTTAAATCTATAATAATGAAAGAGGACGTCATGTTGAACTTTTGTTTGATTAATGAAGTTCTTTTTCACTAATTTATTTTTCAATTCTTTACCCCGAGCGCCTAAGATTATTATCTATCACAGTAATTAGGTTAATAAAAGAGAAACATTTTAAACTAATGTAGACCAATAATCGAAGAACAAGAAATAAACAAAGAAACAAGCAAACAAAAATAAAAAATAAAAGAGGAAAGAAAACAAAACAAAAGAAGGAAACAAAAAGGTGCGAAAAAGATTTGATTCTGCGAAATTTTGTGCAACTTCACGACATCTCGTCCTCTCAGTACAGCATGCCATTTTTGGACGCCTATACAACGAAGTATCTGGATACCAAAGTGCCTTTAAGTCTATGAGAAGGTAACGTTTTGAAACGTTTGGTAGCTGCTTAAAGTTGGCGCATTCTTTTATCATTGATGCTAAATTGACACAAGAACGACTAAATGAATTGGAAAAATATAGCTGCAAAACCACTATTGTTTGACAAAAGGGTCCACGTTTTCAAGCCAGACTATATTCTGCGCGCTGCATAGATACGAAAAATAGGTTGACCTGATTCACATGGTATATTAATTCATCAAATCACACCCACATAATGTTGATACACCATAATATCAAAAACATAATACATATGGGACACAGAAAGCCAGTAACGAGGTGATAGGCTGTACAAAGATGATTTGGGGCCATGCTTATTCAGTACTATGCTACTTGAAGTTCACATTATACTCATACAGATATAAACGTAAAACTGCCATGTTGGCTAAGGACTTTAGCAGCTGGACTGCGTTCTTTAGATTTTGACAAGTGTTTTGTCTAAAGGAGGCATCAAACATTATTATAAAAAACCTATAGATAATCATAGAGTATCGAAGGATCGCTGTCATCTTTATTCGTCTTTATACATATGTACTTCGAATCTGTTCGAATAACATTCACTCTTCAAGGGATTTTCGGGAACTGTAACAAAAAACGTCTTCCATCTGCAGATTCTTACAGATTTTTACACAAATGTTGTTATTCACTGTATCTCATATAGGTGTTTGTGTAATCATTATATCTCTAATTAAATGGTTTGTTACTTTAGTATAGAACTGTGCTAGATAAATGGCATCGACATTGCAATATCTTCCCACGCTGTAATACAACGCAATCACGTCTTGCTTCTTATTGATGACACTGTGAAATATAAAGATTGAATTTTATTTAGTTTCAGAGTGCTACGGTATCTTATCCCGATTTTCGCAGGTGCACACTATCCCATAAATGTATA
This sequence comes from Deroplatys truncata, assembly GCA_030765065.1. NCBI lineage: Eukaryota > Metazoa > Arthropoda > Insecta > Mantodea > Mantidae > Deroplatys > Deroplatys truncata. Next base: position 275,889,329 of record CM060990.1, read on the forward strand.
TGGGGGCCATAACACGCACAGTTGTTCCATGTACTTTGTTCACTCTTTCGATGGAAGTGTGGGAGAAGGAAAAGGGTGTGCCCGAGACATCAAATGCAAAAATAAGCGTGGTTCTAGTTCTGTCCGCTTTGGTGCAATGAGCAGCGTTATGGTTTGGTATTATAGAGGTCGCGTGTTCAAGTGCGGGGATAGAATTAGTATCTTTTTTGGTTAAATAAGCTGCCTCCGTGACTTTTAGAAGTATATATTTGCTCGTTTTACGTGCTTTGTTATATAAGTAGCTTTATATGTCAGTGACCTATTATTATTATTATTATTATTATTATTATTATTATTATTATTATTATATGCAAAAGCCAAATGGATACTCTACTTGGTGTATGTTTGGGTTAGTTTGATGATGATGATTATGATGATAATAATAATGCCCTTTTCATATGAAAACAACCTGACTTCCATTGAAGTTATTTGACTTATGGTGAGCTTCAGAGGCTTAACACCAAGCTTCTTTGTAAAATTCTGCAAATGCTTCAAGCGGAATACTGGTTACAGTTACACCATAACAGTTGCTGCTGTGAGTGGTTAAATTATTCATCTTCAAATATTTGTATACACCTATATAATAATTATAGTTGTAATATTTCGATCTATTTTACCTCGATTTTTCGCTCTTATTATTTCGTTTCATTTTTGCCACTTTCACTTTATACTTTTATCACAACTGATTATACCTTCTTGTTTACATTGTCTGTTAGACTTAAACAGTTTTCTTATTATGCTGTGTCATATTTGGCAGTCCCTTCTCGGAAAAGTGGAAAGAATTTATTGGTGTGTAGACAAGGGTTAGAGGTGGAATCGGATGCATTGGATTCTGTTGTGCTGGCGGCCGGCGACTACGAGAGCTCAGTGATGAAGCGTCGACATGGAAAACCAAAAGCTCTGTGGCTCGAATCTCGGCATTGACTTTGAATGTTTTCCATAATAATATAATAAGTCTATTATTACTGTTATGATTATTATTACCATTATCATAATTGTGAATTGAATAAAATTGTAATCTTTTTGTTTATTTATAGTATTTAGCGTTCCTTTTTACTACACCAACGTACAGAGCGTAAACTGAGCCAAATACAAAGTTTAATATCGTGGGTATCACTTTAGCAACAGTAGTAGCACAAAAATAAAATTCCATATGTTTATAGAAATTAAGCATATTTTCCTTAACGCAACTCTGCCAAATGCGAAATGCAACAGAAATGTGTTTACAATAGAAGTAATAATGATGATGATCATGATGATGCAAAACGTTTTGGGTGACTTCGTTTTTTATTTCTTTAATAGGAAGACTACCAGTCTTGATTTTCAATGACCTCAAGTTTAGCCTCCGAGGTATTGAGGATACTAAAGAGCTGCAGATTTGGAGTCACTTCCTCATATTCTGCGAGACTTCCATGACATGTTCTCCAGTGCCTTTTTGGTGCGTTCTTGACGTGGTTTCCAGTCCAAACCACCAATGAAGAGACGATCTAAATTGGCTTAAGATCCGGAGTCTTCACAGGCCATTCCAAAGCCGAAATGTCTGGATACTACTGAAGCCAAACCTATGTGGTTCGGGATGTGTGCACACTGTTGTTGTTGTGCATGGAATGCATCACAGGCACTTCCTCTTCCGGGTAGATAGATCGTATCTTTAGGAGCATGCATTCTTTCAGCACTACAACATATTCCTGGGAGTCCGAGGGGACTTCAATAAGCTCTCCTATTCCACCGGCTCTCATTCAGCCGATACAGTTAAGCTGATCCTGCCAATCCATGCAGTGGCAACAACGTGTTTAGGGTCGAAGCGAGTATTGTCCAGTTGCCACAACAACAGTCTTCCATCCTCGTCTGACGTAAACACTTTTTCGTCAGTACATATTATCATCTCCCAGAAGACTTGACTTGCTGGCAGATGCTGGAAGCAGAAGGCCACGCGATCTTTCCTGTGTTGTTGCTTAACGGCATACTTTTTCGCAAGCCTGCGATGTTGAATGCCAACAGCAAGGACTCGTCGATGGATCGTCTCAGCATCCACAAGGAGACACTTCAGACTTCTTGTTATTCTTGTCGCTGGAAGGAAGGGATTCTCATTGCGGACCTCCAGAATAGCTCTGTCGTCCTCTGCCGTGGTCTTCTTTGGCATTTATTTCTTTTTCTTTGACTTAAGACCCTCTTCACCCTCATGCTCAGAGCTTTTCACCAATAATCACACTGGCTCTTCCGCATGCCATACTGCTTGTCATATTTGGGTCACTGTGCGGCCACATTCCTACATTTCTGCCCCTGGTTACCTCACTTGTGTATGACATGTTGTAAAGAGTGTCGGTAGAGTGTGGACTTCCAGTACAGTCCGTGTACATCGCTTAACATGCCCTATTCCACATTTGGTGATTGCTAGTTCATAGGTCAATACAAATTGATGACAATGTCACACGATATCAAGATCCTCCGATTTCACCTACCAGTTTAAAATGCCGGCCGTCGTATTCGTGGTCACTGGGACGCATAGCTTCGGCGTTCCGCCAAGATGAGGGTCGCGGATTCGAGTCCCACCATGGGCATGGATGTTTGTGTGTGTTGTATTTGTAGTTGCTGTAATAAGCGGTAAAGTAAACAGTGAAACATAGTATTCATAAACTGGATAAACAAGGTAACTTTAAAACAAACAAACAAACAAACCATAAGGCATTTAGAATAGTTGGTGTGGTTACGTCTTTGGAGTAACAGTTAAAGTGTTGGTTTATAAAAATAGGATTTCGGTTTCAATTCTCGGATGGGGAAGAACTTTAATGACCTTTAAGTATAGTTATTTCATATTCTCCGAAGACTAAAGAAGAATTAAAGGCAAGCATGAATCGTTTCTAGTTGAACAAAAGAGTAGAGTATGTGTTTTCCTTAAACTGACTGAGAACAACCCATATAGGACATAATTCGGTGATAATGCTTATAAACTCTTACTGCAAAAGAAGTAAAGTATGCGGGAAATTTGGGAAGGTCCCAAATATTCGTATCATGGATCCCCGGTGTTCCTTGTAGATGGATTTAGTTCTGAACAGGAGACACTGGGCTGTTTCTAGCGCTCCTTATGAATTTCAAACACTTGATATAGCCTAAAAGCAAGTCTCCCGGGCGTCAAATGTATTAACGTGAAGGTACAGAGCTCGACAGCATAGTAGCTCTTTGGTAGAGCGCCGGCATCTAAAACTGAAGTACGGAGATTCCAATACCAATAGACGTTCCATTTCTTTTTTCTTTCCGGATTCTACCTAAATGAAGAAGCTTGTTTCAGATCTTCAGTGCTTCAGTGCTTTACAATATTTAAAGAGTGTAAGATAGAACTGCTTAGTTCACTAAAGCTCTCTCATTTTACATGCATAAACTAGATATGCATTTGTAATTGGACATATGACTGTAACCAAATGTTAGCAAATCATTGCTTTTACGTCTGTCGTATAGTTCATATTATTTCCACTGATGCAAGCTCAGGAAGTAAAACATGCTGTTATTAACCTGTGTGTTATTAAACGCTCGAGTAGTGTGCTCTTAGACTACTTCCATTACTATCGCGTCGGTATTATAATTTGTTCCTAAAATTTGTTTGTCAAAAGCGAAAAGTCAGTATGCCCGTAAGCTAATTTAACTTTATAGATATTTAAACACAATTTAGTTGTAACGATTGTTAATCAAAGCATCCTAGCAGCAATTTTTATACTTAATTAAACTGAAAATGTGTCGTTTGACGTATTTCAATTACACAAACACTCTGTGTCAAACTTGCGCAGTTCTTTCTTTCTTGATCCCTTTCAAATTATAAGAACAGGTTATTATTTATAGAAAAACATCGTTTTTTAAGTTAAGTTTCTATTAATGCAGACTACTATCCTATAGAGTAATGGCGCTAAAATAGCAATGTAGAATGTAGAAGTAAAAACCAGTCGGTCGCCTGCTGCTTTGGTAATAGGCGCTCTGACCCCGCACAAGTTTTTGACTCCTCCCTCCACTGGTTAGGGATGAACAACCAACACGTACGCGACTCATTCTTTCGAATCTTGGTGGCCCAAGATTCTTTTAGGAGGGATTGTACACAATATTAGGTATGCTTCCAAGAAATTTGAACAAGTATTTATATTTCGATTGTTGAAGAGGTTTTGAAAAAATATATTCATTTTCAACCCAGATATCCTTCCACTGAAGAAGCAAATAAACTAGTATGTTAGTTTATTGTGAATTCGAACTACCTAGAATCACGGCTCTGATATTTTTGGGGAAGATTTTACCATATCATTGGTTTCACTCATCATTTTCAATCTTACACCTGCACAGGATACACTGCTGCTTCACAAACTCCATCTTGAAACCAAGACTATGAAATATACAGCACATAATGAGATGACAGGGAGGAAGGTTCTCATATAGGATAGTCTCTGAGATTATTAATTTATGAATTCCCTACTCTTTTAAGCCATTTGGCGACATAAGATGGCACGGGCCCCGCTCTAAATAATAGAAATGCCTGCAGAGATGAGCACCTGGAATAAATAAATCCTATGAAGCCTGTAAGGTCCGCGATACTGCATATGCTTCGAATAAGACGTTACTTCAATAAATTCGTATGACAGAGTGCTTGAAGGGAAGGCCTGGTGTTACTTCCAATCTGCAGATACAAATTGGATAGAGAAGCTAGCTGCTGGACTTGTAACAACAGTAATAAAGCGCGAAATTTCTGTAACAGCAGGACAGAAAAAGAGGAAGACGAGACAGGTAGGATTGTGCAATCCGTGCTAATCATTGTAGTTGTAAGTGCAGCGGCTGGAGGTACTGCTCAGATTGCCTTTGCGATGAATAAGAATAAAGGTTGCAAAGAAACAATTAGTAGAAATTATATGGCTTAACAGGGAAAATGGGGGCTAATCAAAAGATCTGAGGAAGAAGAGGAGACTTCGTGGGAGTTTATCAATGTTACCGATGATGGAATCTTTAGTTAATACTCCTAAAATTGCTAACACCTTAGAAAATAAGCTAGTTCAATGTAAATGCTTTAACAGCTCAAATAGCTGCGAAAAAGCTTGTATATATCCCAGAAAAATTCTTAGGCTATGTTGAAACTTATGTTATAATGTTTAAAAATTCTGAATTATAAGGACGTATATGTGATTAACAAACTGCCCTAAAACCCACAAGAAAGAGAGAGACCTTTGTAAATCTCTACACTTTAGAGAATAAAGGAACAGGATGAGTAGGTATTCGGGAGGAGGGCAATATACATTAGGTTTCGAAAGTTTCGGTAACATGAATCCTCCGAAGGGATACTTTGAAGGTGTTAAGATCGCATATAATACACTAATAATTCAGAATTTGAGGACTGCCACATGTGGTCATCTGTGGCTACAATTTTCGTTGCAATACAGAACTATTGCACTAATTAAATGTTCAAAAGGAGATACAGAATTACAGTGAGCTTATCTCATCCCTTAATTTACTCCCATCTATATACACCGCTACAATTGTTTACTTCGGGGCACTATGAAATTATATTTTTAAATTTTGAGACATTTTACTCGATACCAAATATCGATGTGAGTAATGAAGTATTTAAAAACATTAACAATGATTGCCTCAGAGCTATAGAGATTCCTCATGGAACATACGAGATCGCTGAAATCAATACATTTATCAAGGATCGACTTGAATTGAGTGATAAAGTCTTCTGCATTTTCTCCTTGTTTAGCTGATTACCCTCCTCTTAGTAGGACTTACATCCAGAAGGACCTACAAACCAACGCCTTGTGTCTATAGCAGTCTTATTCACGTCCACATAACACACTGAGACGGATGTTAAAATATTATTGATATTTCAAGAAATAGATATATTGAACATTTTATGGGATTCGCTGAAGACTGAATACTCGCTGCTGGTGGGATGTGGGAATTTTAATATCTTGTGAACATATTTAGAATGACCAAGTGCAGTATAGCAACGGAGTGTTTTATTAACGGTAAAAGCGTGCATTCTCTATACGAGCTTCTCTTCCTCTAGGATATCACATCTCGCAAGAACATTCAAATCCCTTATATTTACCTCTGATGGATACAAAATTTGCTGATCTAATCACCTTTCCGGTGGTTGATCAGAACGGCCAATCTATTGCCTTCAGGAACGAAGTTACAATGTTAGACTTCAGATCCATTGAAATGGGAATAAATTTAGAGACATTGACAATGCTATGGTAAGCCACCTCTCTCGAGATTGAGTCATATCCTGTCTCCGACTCTCGTTGAGTTAATATCAGTTAATTGAGGGTTCCTCAAAAGCTTACGCTATAATGGATATCTTTAATGTGAATGAAGTACTCACATTTATGACATCACTAAGGTGGAGGAATATATACTTTTATCTTACAACATATCAATGCTAAATGTAAACTCTGAAATTGAGATACCATGTCAAGCTTATGATTTATACACGCTGCCTAGCAAAATTTATCTTTCCATTGATGCAACTCTTATCAAAGTTGATGGAACTTCGACAACTGCAAAGCTGTTCAATGATCCAAATGCCACCCTGTTTGACGAAATTCCCCTGGATCTCAATCGTACCAATATTCCTTAATTCGAAATCCTTGAATTTCAAAAAGCGCAACCCTGCAACCCGGAATCCAATAGAATCGCCTCTTATATATATATATATATATATATATATATATATATATATATATCCAAAGTATGTAGACCACGTGAAAGCCACAAATGCGACATTCCAGCTGTAGTTCCTCTTTACTGCTCCTTGCATTTGCAGATGCGCATAAGGAACTCATATTCAATATTCAGTTTGAATCCACATTCATAAGTTCAAGGAGCTTTAAAATGTTCATATGGTGTAAACCATTGGAGTAAGCTGTTGTTAAACTGACCAGGATCAAATGGAGAGTGCCATAATTTGACTTTCTGGCTCTGAGAGGATAGAGATTCTTAAAATTTTCAAGACTGACAAACCTCTGCACATTGCTTTTCGAGCCATGGATTTTCATACCCAATCTGTAATACCTCAGACTAGATCATTCACGTGGAATGTTGCAACATCGTCAAATCTTGATATACCATATTTTCTTATGGTAGGTGTACAGACTGCAAGTTTATGTCATCCTCCTCTAAACGGCTCAGAGCTTGATAACTTTAATGTTATTAATCTAAACCTTTTTAGATAGTGAATCTTATCCCTATCATCATGACATAAGCTAGAATTTGAAAATTCGTATTTTGCGTCAGTCAATGAAATATATTCTAGAGCTGTTATTATAGGATAGATAATTATCCTATCTTGAAGTGAAACGATTATCTTCAACACGCTCTTCTTATGACTATTGGTTGCTCTCAACAGTGAGAAGACACTGAGACTGGAGCTGTCAACATTCCATTGGAGATTCACTCTGCAATTTACCTGCGCAGATATCTTTGTTTTGTTTAATTATAGATGATAAAGTGTATTAACCACAAACTTCTTTCGTAGGTTCTGCGGGCTTTAAATTAAATAGGTTGTAGACGATAACATCTATGAAATATAATTTTGAAAGCGATGTATGTATATGATTGATAAATAAATAAATAAACAAATAAACACTTATTCATAAGAAAATATGACTTAATTTTTCTTGTCCCATTACTACTTCGTGCATACTATGAACACATGATTAATGAACATCGTACACATGAGTAAAATGTCTCTCTATAGATTATGTATAGGCCTAGTCTTTTCCTTCACTTTTTTCACATTGGTTTAGACATATATCATAGTCATTCAGCAAATGTGAAGAAATGTGGTTAGATCATTCATGAATATAATAACGTTATATGCATGTGCTACATTCTGCAATATTCAACACACGGAAACTTCTTTTCACACACGTATGTTTCATTGACATGCAAATTTTGACCGATAATATTCCAGTCTGGCTTTATTAAATACACAAGATACTGATTGTTTACCGTTCGTGTGTAAACAGAATAGATTTCGTAGCTTAGTGGAATTTTCACGCGACGCGTTTAGGAAATTAAACCCTTATTTAGCAAAACAATGACTTGGCTGTATTCTTATGTGCAAGATTTGATAGAACAAAATAAATTAACGAAAGGACGTTTTCATAGAAGGGGCTTCTCCTACTTCTCTTCTTCTTACTCTAGGCCCTTTTCTACGCCGTCTTTTCTTCGGTTGTCAATCTGTAATGAGAAAATATATAATATTCAAATTGAGCATACTCCTAACAGTAAAGATACTGCACCAAACTTTCACCAGAACACTTTATTTGCCAGGAAAGCCTCAAATATGGAAAAAAGATGTATGTTACTATAAATGGAAGTAAGGGAAGTTAATAATGAAAAGCTAGAAAGAGTGCTCACTCCTTCAAGCATGTCCATATCGTCTACCAGCAACACAAAGTTACAATTAATACAAACATTAATATCCTCACCTCTCTGTTTAGATTGTTTCGCATCACATCCTTGGACCTCTTGACTGCCTCTGAAAATTCTGACTTAAATTAATATATCTTCTGAATGCATGATTTCAATTTCTTAAATTTTAATATGCAGATTTATTCAGTTTAACCGAGATGTCGAAATAGAGCAAACCTGAGGACATTCCTCTGCAAAGTGTAGTGCTAGCTCATGTATCCCATATATGGTGCATGTTTTAAAATTTTTAGGTGAAAAGCAATTATAGTCATACAGTTTAATCCATGTATATTCAGAGAGTAAACTTAATTAAATCAATTAATTGCTTTGAAATACATCAGTGAGAATTTATATATCTAATATATACATTATGGTAATATTTTAATATGCAGATTAATCAAAACGGCACTCGGGTCTCAAGCCCAGGTTGTTTGGGCTGAATCTTGCATCAACTTCTTCAGAGATATAGAAATACATAATGCGGTTTTATTTGATAAGCATAAAAATTGGCGGCTTCTGTTGATATGCGAACTGAGTTGATAGCTTCAAATCCTGTACGCAAATTACTCCCATATTAAAATAATTAAAAAATCACAACAACCAATAAGAACACAACATAGATAGGGAGAAAAAACCCATTTTCCAGAGAGGAGGAGAAATTAGAGCCAAGGGAGGTGAATGCAAATTAAATTTGACACCTCAGAACTCACGGGAATCGAACACATGGTTCTTTTATGTAGATACAGCATATGCATACCATTTCTGCCAAAGCATTCAACGTATATGCCCTTATCGCATTGCATTACACGCAGTACAAAGAGATTCCATTGACGGTAGGGTATATTTTATCCTCCGGTTGGAATCGAGATCTTTATTGGTAGAAAGAGCTTCCGACTACAGTTTTGGCGACGTCATTTGAGAGTAAGGTATAAAGGGGAGCAAAAATCGTAACATTAATAAAGAGAACAAAACATGAGATAAATTTAATCCAGTTTTATTAAATTAATACAATTTTAGGATTGTCCGAATGAAAACACCGTACAGTAACGAAATGATATATAATTAATCGTGTTTTTCATTGGTGACGGCCGTTAAACCACCATGTAGGCAATAACTATCAAAAGAGGGGTTTTGTGGCTTAACTCATTCAGTTTAGAGAGGGCTATGTGTTGAAAAACTATTGTTGAAAGTATGCGACAAAATTTCTATGCATTTCATTTCGGTTGTTATCCAAATTTGCGAAAATAATCTATATCATCATCCCCTTTCTTCTAACACCCTGCTTGAGTGCAGTAATTTCAGATCAGCGTTAGGGCCGTAGCCTACAGTTAATGTCTCTACAGATGTTTTGAATTTCATTTAATGGAATAAATTATAATAGATTCTGTCTATGATCTGAAGTATTCCTGAGTGGTGAATACTGTAGATTTTCTCCGGTTTCCAGCAAGGTGTAAAGTTAGTTAGAAACCGACGTTTCGAGAACGTACGTTGTTCCCATCCAGGGTAGCTGAATGATTTAAATTAGGAGTCTTCCTATTTTTCCGTGATGGGAAAAATGCATTACTGGCTGGGGGATATGTGGGAATAGCCGCTCAAACGTGGAATACCCACTAACCCCCACATGTTAGTTGTGTATAGCTGTGTAACTGCGTGTATTCATGCCTTTGCCGGGTCCCGTATAGCACCCTTGTTAATGTGTCTAACTAATTTGCTGGCATGCATTGCATGAATACATGCCATTAATGTTGCGACAATTTAATTGCATACTTTCTAATTGTTGTAAGTATGTGCAGGGACTACCTGCTAGTAATGGCATTTTAACTTAAGGTAAAGAGTTAGTGAACTGTTATTCGACTGAATTAGGCGCTTAAGTGTATTGTTGAAATATAATGTAAAATATTGATGTATTAGCATGTGTTGTTGCTTCCTGCGCCGATCTTCGCAGGTGATCCCTGTTCGTCTGTAGTGCACAGGCGCCCGTCGTTTTGTAAGATCCGTCTCTCTGTCCTTCGTCAGGCTCGATTCCCGTGAAGGTGCCAATATCGTCGGCGTGACCGACTCCATATTGCAGCGGCCCGTCGTTCGCTACCCACGTTGATCACGGTGCGAGGCCGTTTCTCCCGGGCCGCCTCAGCAGTGGCTGAGGGCTTGAGGGCTCTACAGCGGGCTAGATCTGAAACAAAAGGTAAGAAGAAGCGAAAAGATTAATTATGGAATACAGTGAGTAGTAGTCCTATGTCAGTGTCTTTGTCATAAATGTGGAAGATTGTCGAGGAACTGCCGTATTTCATCTGAGTGATCTTGTGATAACGTTCGATCGAATAGTGACAGGGGTCCTTTGTGCATGTTATTTCCTGTGTCGTAGTTCCCTAATGCATTTATTAGAGGGTTGTAGTGAGAGCGCAGCTTTTGTATGTATGGTGTGCTAGTTTCATAATTAATTCCTCTAGTGCGTGCGTTTTAAGCAATTCATGTAATATATCAGATGGAGCTACGTAATGTATAAGGGACATTCAAATGAAACCTGGTCAGTGCGTCTAACTGTGCATTACACGTAAGGTGGCACCACATAACTGCGTGTATGGTGGCACTATCTATTGGTAGAGCGACTGCAACGTGCGCAATGTTTGACGCTGCATAGTGACAGTGTGGTTTCACGCCGAAGAGAGGATGGTCACACAAGTTATCGTCCACTACTGAACATAAAGGCGAGTAAGCAGGAACAACGAGGAGTGATTCGATTTTTAACGGCGGAGGGAGTTGGAGGCCGTGAAATGTATCGACGGATGAAGGCTGTGTACGCTGAGTACAGTCTGTGTCGTTTAAGTGTGGTGAAATGGCGCAAAAGGTTCCATGAGGAGCGCGAGTTACTGGAAGACGATACTCGTTCCGGACAGGCTCATCGTGTCATCACATCTGAAATGATTGCGGAAGTGAATGCTTTAGTATTAGGCAACCGCAGAATCACCGTGGACGAGATCCATCGGTTACTGGGTATTAGCGTGGGCACCATTCACATCATAATGCATAAACACTTGAAATTTCGAAAAGTTTGTGCGCAGTGGGTTCCCCACCAACTGACCGCCGAACAGTGCAATACTCGAATGGCGCTGTCTTTAAGTCATCTGCAACGTTATCAAGAGGAGGAAAATGAAATTGAGTTTTATTTATGGACGCTCTTTAACTACTATGGTTTTTAGCATCCCATTCTATATTGGGCGTGAAACACCGGCAATTTTGCTCAGAGGCCTCTTTATCAGGCTTGAGGTTCTTTTACGTGCCGTAAATCTACGACACGGGACCACCGGATTTACTTCCCTTCCGAAGGAAGCCGTGCTAAGGATTTTTACGCCCGAAAAAATCCATCGCCCTCTGCCGGGTTTGAACCCGCGACCTTGGGAACTAGAGGCTAGCACGGTACCACTAGTCCACGGAGGACGACTTCAGGGGGAGCACGGCTTTCTGTCGCATATTGTCACTGGTGACGAAACATGGTGTCACCATTTTGGACCGGAAAACAAGCGTCAGAGCAAGCAGTGGAAACATGCGACTTCACCATCTCCAAAGAAATTAAAGACAGTGCACAGCAGTTCTGGTAAGGTCGCGATGTTCTTCTTTTTTGACCACAAGGGCCCACTGCTTGTCGAGTTCCTGGAACGGGGAACCACCATCAATGCCCAGCGTTATCAAGCCACCTTACAGAACCTTAGACGAGCCATCAAGTCGAAACGCCCAGGCATGTTGTCCAATGGCGTTATTTTCCTGCATGATAATGCCCGCCCACACACTGCTAATGCGGTGAAGACGGCATTGCAGCAGTTTCGATGGGAAACGCTGGGATATCCACCGTACAATCCAGACCTTTCACCATGTGACTTTCATGTTTATGGACCCCTGAAACAAGTTATTCGCGGACATCGATTCGCAACGGACGATGAAGTGTGTGAATGGGTCCAGGCCTGGATCCAGCAGCAGCAGCCTACTAGCTTCTTTAAAGATGGAATCAACCGGCTAGTGTCGCAATGGGATAAATGTGCCAACAGTTTTGGCGACTATTTTTGGGTTAATAAAATCGTTACCGTTACTTTACACAAGTGACCGGGTTTCATTTGAATGACCCTCATACTTCGGCACTATGGGTAGTGCTTTATTTTGGAAACTTTGTAATCTTTTGATGTACGTTTTGGCGGCATATCCCCATGCTGGTGCACGATATGTGAAGATTGGGCATATCAGCGTTTTATATAGCGTGAGTCCCATTTTGAGGTTTAACTGGGAGTCCATGTTGATGATTTGGTAGAGACTGCCTAATTGGATGTTGGCTCTACGCTGTATTTGCGGTATGTGCTTTTTCCATGTGAGTCCCTGGTTCATTTTGAGTCCTAGCCAGGTTACCGTATCTTTGCCCCCCAAGTTTGTACTAAATATGGTAAGTGGTGGTAACTGGTGTTAGGAATATCCGTGATTGTTACGTTTTGTGAATATTATTCCTTGTGTTTTTGGTGCATTAACTTTAATGCGCCATATTGTAAGCTAGTCCTCTAGATTATTAAGGTCGCTTTGTAATCTTCGGTTTATGAATTCAGTTTTGCCTGATTGTGCCATTATTGCAGCGTCGTCAGCGTATATGTATACGTTTGTGTTTACGGCTTTTTGGGATGTCGTTTAGACATATGTTAAATAGAGTCGGCCCAAAACTACCTTGGGGCACTCCGGCTGTGATGGGGCGCTCGGTTGAGAGGTGATTGTTCACTCTTGATTGGAATTTTCGGCTGTTTAAGTAGTTTGATTAGCGAGTCGTGTATGTTTAGTATTCTTAGTTTCTTCAGTAGACCTACGTGCCATACTCTGTCGAACGCTCGTTCGACGTCAAGCAAAAGTGCTCCTGTGGATTTGTTTATGTTTAAGCGGTAGGTGATGCTTTCCGCTGCTCTGATTAATTATAGGATTGTGGAGTGATTGGCTCTGAATCCAAGCTGTTCTGGAGTTAGGATATTTTGCTTAATTAATTGTATGTTGAGGTGTTATGAATTACCTTTTCGAGGAGTTTCCCTAATGCGCTCAGTAGACTAATTGGTCTGTAGCTGTGCGGGTTTGATATATTTTTCCCCCTTTTGGGGAAGAATTGAACCAGAGTGGTCAGCTTCCAACTGTCCAGGTAGTACCCACTTGTTAGCACATAGTTGAATACCTTAGAGAGCAGATTTATTGCATCCTCCGGCAGATGCATGAATGCCGTTGTAGGTATACTGTCTGGCCCTGAAGACTTTCTATTTGGGAGATGCCTAATTAGCCTTGATTTCACATGGACAGGTATTTTGCACTAAGTTGTGGGCTATCTGATCCTTATAGATGTCGCTTTCCGCTTCCGGTTTCTGTCGTGAAATGTGGACAGGACAGAGTGGTATTCGGTGTAAGTGTTTCTTGTAGCGCGTCTGCTAGTGTATCCGCCTTTTATCAATCTGCTGAAGCGATTGTTTGATTGTAATTTAGTGGTGGAATTTGGGTTCTATCGCGAGTTATCGGCACACAGTCTCGTTCGCAGTCGAGGTTCTCTACTGTATGTTGCCATTGATGAGACATAAAGTTCGTTGTTCTTTGCCTTAAGAACATGTGAAGTTTTCCAAGTACGCTATGTGACGCAGTTTCTGCCATTTGCTTCTAGCTTGATCTGTTTCTTCAGCTAGGCGTGTGTATGCCTTCTGGTGGTTGAAACTGGGTTTGTCTCGGTTTGCTTAACGGTACCGCCGCGGTGGTTGCGGTCTTGATAGTTTGTTCAAGTTGTGTTACTGCCGCGATAATGTTTTCGGTTGTGCTTAAATGCATTGTTGGTAGGTTTTTGTTTACGGTTTGTGCAAACATTTCCCAGTCAGCTTTGTTGTAGTTGCGTCGCTGAACCGGAGGTTCTTCGGCTGCTGACCGTCTAAGGTTATTAAGCGTAGTAAATGGTCGAAAGATAGTTCATTCTTCTTTGTAGGTTGATTTTCCAAGTTGGGTACCGAGTGATTGCTAAGCCCAGGATTTCTGGGAGTTGATTTCTGCTGTAGGGAATGTACGTGTGTTCAGTTGGAGTGCTAATTATGTAATCAGTGATGTTTTCTAAGTTTAAAGCAGCCGTGAGTAGTACATTATAGGGGTTCTGGTGCTTTTTTGAGTTTATATGGGAAAGGATACGAGAAACGAGGGTAGATGCGACGGTTCAAGGAGAAAAATGCGTTTATATGGGGAAGATAGGGAAAGGGTAGACAAATGATAGGCTAGACAGATGTTGAACTATGGAGGGATATGCTTTATACGAGAAAGGTGGAATACGAGGAGAGGTGCTAGTCTAGACAGAGGTTAAGGAATAGATTATGCGTTTATATGAGGGATATATGGGAAACGGGGGGAGATGATAGGCTAGACAGATACTGAAGGAGGAGAATGTAAGTTTATACAGGTGAGGTATGAAACCAAGGAGAGATGCTAGGCTAGACAGATGCTGAAGGAGGAGGGGATACGCTTTATACGGAAGAGATAGGACAAACGTGGAGAGTGCTAGGATAGACATACTTAAAGGCAGAATGTGTTTTATGTGTGAGAGAGATAGCAAACCGAGCAGATGCATTAGGTTAGGAGGGTTTGAATGGTAGAGTATGCGTTTACATTAAGAGACAAGGAAAACGAGAATAGATGATAGGTTGAGAGAGCCTTCAACGAGAAAACTGCATTTATATGAGAGCGGTAGGGAAAACAAGGAGAGATCTGAGGTAGAGCATAAGGCTGAAGGAGGGGAAGCGCCCTTTATATGATACAGGTAGAAAATACAAGTAGAGGCAGTAGGTTAGACAGAGGTTGAGGAGTAGGGTATACGTTTATGTGGCGGAAGATATGGAAAACGGAGAGAGATCCTGTGCTAGGAGAGAGTTAAAGGAGGAGCAATACCCTTTATATGAGAGGGGGGATACGAGGAGAGGTGCTATTCTAGACAGAGTTTGTGGAGTAGAGTATGCGTTTATATGGGAAAATATGGAAAACTGGAGAGATGTTCGGCTAAACAGAGGCTAAAATAGGGGGAATGTAGGTTTATACAGGTGAGGTAGGAAACCTAGGAGAGATGCTAGGCTAGACAGATGCTGAAGGAGAGAGGGATACGCTTTATAAGGAAGAGATAGGGAAAACGTGGAGAGTTGTTAGGATAGACAGATTTAAAGGAGGAAGAGGTTTAGACCGCAAAGACACCACCAATTAAAGTTTACAAATGTTTTGACATCCTTTGGCGGTGTTTTCTCGACATTGGGTGTAAAGTCCCCCGACGCAAAAGTTCTAAAATATTCGTATCAATCAATCAGGTAATGCTAGTCCATGCTGTCTAGCATTTGCAATCCATTTCTGTCTAACGTTATTGAAAAAAGAATCAAGGGTTTATACTGCTAACGTCCTGGCATCGGACCTCTAAAGGGTTGGACGCAAACACTCGATCGAAGTAACCCGCCGCATGTATCTTGATTGATTAATGTAATTAAACGCTGCTCGTCAATCGATGAATACAATTAACTATTTTTGATTGATTAATGCAAATAAGTGTATATGTACGGTAAGCGGGTAGTATCACAAGTGCTCATGTCATTTCAGTGCAGCGATTCGTACCAGAGCTATTTAATGTAATTTTCATATCATTCGGGTACAATGTAGGGTATTTAAGTCATTTTAACAGGTAATTCAGATAACGTCACAGGTATTCATGTTAATATAGAGGATAATTAGATTATAAACATTTCTCATCCAACGTTATAACATTTTATATACTCTTTCTAAATCCTACAAGCTTGTTATATGTTAAACAGTTAGTGTGCGAGACGGAGAGGGATAAACTGCATATTGATTTACAGTGAAGGTATATAGACGTATTCTACACTAAACCCACAACCCTAACCTATCCCTACCTTGAATTCTCATTGTCTATTAATTCCTATCATCATCTAACATAACCACGTAACAAGACGTAACATAACCAGCAAACGTAACTACGTAACAGGACGTAACACAATGTAACATAGCCTAATCACAAGCTTCACACTACGAAACCACGTGTCAAGACGTAACACCATGTAACAAGACGTCACACTACGTAACATAAGCACGTAACCACGTGACAAGACGTAATACAGCGTAACATATTCACGTAACAAGACGCCACACTACGTAACAGAAGCACGTAACCAGTAAATGTAACAGTAAATTTAACAACGTAACCAGTAAATGTAACAACGTAACAACACGTAGTACGCATGTAACTACGAAACATAACCACCTAACATGACGTAACACCCTGCGATATGATGTAACCAGAAACTTAACATTACGTTACAAGCCATGTAATCAGCGATTATCTCGACTTTATTTTAGTGAAATTGCGATGTTTTATTATTTCAAAGTCTTAATTGAAAGTTGTACGTCAACATACCTTTATTTTAATTCGTTGTAGGTGCCTCTTCCCTTTATCTAGGCTTGAGACTAGCACTAGGATTGCTCCTAATGGCAGGGTCAGCACCTCCCATTCCATCTTTTTATTATTCTTCTTTGTTCATCCGGCGTCTGCTAGCTGCATACACAGCACACGGATAAACTTCATTTTTTTAAGATTCTAGAATTACAAGAAAATCTTCATCTTCGGGTTACATCTTTTAAGCACTATTTGTAAGGCTGTAATATCCATGCGCATATGTCGTTATTCCATCCTCAGAAATAACATTTTTTCATCAAAAGGAATCAATGTGATTTTATTCACTTGCACTGTGGCAAGAACATGCTGTTGTGACAGGATCAGATTCATGGGCGATGGGGTATCATTTTCTTTTTACGCGAGTCCTTAGGCTTAATACACTCAGGCAGGAAGGAGAGGTCGTTTTGTAGATCGTGAAGTTCTACAGGATATTGGATTCCAGCTTCCAATATGTATCCAATGGGATCATCTTCTTGTAGTCTTTCTAGTCGATTGTTTCAGCTGACACCCACTCAAATCCTCCTTAAGGGAGGGCGGGACACATGGCCCAACCATATTGGTTATTAGTGTCCTCATATGTAATAAACTGATTTGCTCTCCATGGATAATACTTCTCCATGTAGCCGTTGTTTGCTTCGGCATAACGGTGGAAAACTTGGCATAAACCTCCTCCTATGCCGGATTCCAGCATGAGTAATTGGTTATAATCCTGTAACAATTCCATCTGAAGCCCTGTATACAGCAACATTGCGTCCCATGTAAGCCCCGGAGAGATAAATGATGTGCAGGGTCGACTTTGTGTGTTTTTGAGGGTTTGATCTCTAAATGTCCCAAAGACATCAGCTAGAAGAAGTGCATCAGAGATTAATTAGAGGTCGCTGTACTCACCCAGGTTTCTTTTATTAAACAGCTCTCATACGTTTCTAGCATGATTGAAGTCAGCATCACTAATTTCGCCTTCATTTAATCTATTGTAGAATGAGTCCTTAGGAGGCAAGCAGGTTTCGTTCATAACATCCAATGAAGTGATGTAATCGTAGCGAAATACTCCCTTACGATTCACCAACTTCATCTTGACTTCTTGGAAGTGTTTCAGTGTTTCAGGGTACGATGTTAGATTTATCACCAGCTTATCCAAGCTTGTACCAACAAACATAAAGCTATCCTTAAACCGAAGCTTTATATCTCCTGCATACTTGGAAAATGATATATTGTATTCTTCAGAGCTAGGAATTACTTCCACCGGCACACTTGTGCATCCCAGCTCCTTAACAATGAAGTGAGAGTCATACTCACTGAGGTTGTGCATGAGGACTGGAATATATTTAGGTATTTTGCTGGCTAAATTACATTCATTATGTAGACTTCCACGATAGGCATCACTGATGTGACCATGGTCGAGTACTTTGTAGTTTGCTTAAGTAAAGATTTTTCCACAAAAGTAGCATATTGTAGAGGAGTTGAAATCCACCTGCTGTTGATCTGTACGTTTCAGAGGGATGCCAGATTTGTATATATTATTAATTTCCTTTGCGAGGAACGACAGGCATTCCATAAATTTCTGAGCAGATTCAACACCACGATATTCTTAGGAATGCTTAGGAAGATCAGCTTCTAAATGTTCAACTTCGGATGACGGTTTAACGTAAACGCAGAAACTCATAGGTACATGCTGCTGATAAGGGGTTGTATATGAAGTTAAGAATTGGGTAAACATGTTTGACATAGGGCGAGAATGCTTTCAAAGTCTGCGTAGATGACGTAAGGAAGTTTCAACATCCTTTCAAAATTTGTAAACTGTATCGTCTGTGGTTTGCATTCGGAGCTCCCTGGTTCGATTTACGTAGGGACGGTCACTCTGACCTTAGGTTTTTCGCGGTTTTCATTGGTCTAAAGGCGAATGCCTGAGTGGTGTATGCTAGCGCGATTTCTTTTCAATCTATATAATTTGCATCTTTCACTATGCTTCTAGAACCGGTGTTTTGATTACCGTCTGTCCCTCACTCTGACCTCGGATTTTTCGTGGTTTTCCCTGGTCTGCAGGTGAATGTCTGAGTGGTTTATGCTAGGGTAATTTCCTTTCATTCTATATAATTTGCATCTTTCACGTATGCTTCTAGCACCCCTATTTCGATGACCGTCGACCGCTCACAGCCACCTCAGATTTTTCGTGGTTTTCCCTGGTCTGCAGGGGAATGCCTGAGTGGCGTATGCTCCATGATTTCCTTTCATTTTATTTCATTTACGTCTTTCACGTGTACAATCTGAAGGTCCCCCTGGTTCGAATCCCGTTAGTCGCTCACTCTGACCTCGGATTTTTCGTGGTTTTCACTGTCTGCAGGCGGATGTCGGAGTGGTGTATGCTGCCACGATTCCCTTTCATTCTTTTTCATTTGTGTCTTTCACGTGTGCTTCTAGGGTTCTTGGTTTGATTTCCCGTCGGTCCTTCACTCTAGTCTCGGACTTTTCATGGTTTTCCTTTGTTTGCAGGCGAATGCAGAAGTGGTGTATGCTATCACGATTTACATCTTTCATTTTATTTGCATGTTTTTACATCTAGGTTTCGTTGCGCATGGTGAATGCTTGCTGAAAGGATCCTTGGCCATTGCTCGTTTGACAAATCGTTCATCACCCTCACAAGCTAAGCACCCAAATCTGTACGATTATATCCGAACAATACATACATCTTCACAATACTTTACACTTACTCTAAGCATCCGAACCTGTACGGAGACGTCCGAACACCACCGAACAATACATCATCCTCGCAATACTTTGCTCATTTACTCTAAGCACCCGAAGCTATACGAAGAGAGATACGCGCGTTCACTTCTCCCAGCACCCGAAGCTATACAAAGACCTACGAATACGTACAATTACACATGAACATCTCTGCGCCACTCTCTAAATACATGAACATGCGAGAAGACCTACGGATACATCCGAACATCAGTTAACACGAATTGAAATATAAGAGCCTAGACGCTTAATCACCGTTTTAGTATTAAAATTCAGTATATAGTTGATCTAAACAGGTTTCTGCCTCATTAATAAATAGGGCGATCTCCGGCATTAGACTTCATTGTGCTAATTAACTATGAGGTGTCAACATCGTTGTTCTCTCAAAAAATAATCGATCTTCCAAAGCGTTATCAACGTGAAGAGGTCTGCATTTCCTTGAAGAAGGATTGATATGTTATATAATTAATCTAAAAAGTTTTGTGCCTCATCTATAAATAGAGCGATGTCGGAAATTCGACTTCAATCTGAAAATTAAATCCGAGGTGTCAACATCGTTATTCTCTCAGAAAATAATCGGCTTTCTAAAGTGTTATAAAAGTGAAGAGGCGTATATTTGCTTCAAGAAAGGTTAGTACGTTATTACATCAAAGTAAAGATGAATAAGTCCTCATATAAGGATATAATTCCTTGTGCATCAGGATATTCTTGTCGTAAATGTGAAAAGACATTTCTACGTGGGTAACATAAAAGACGGCATCAGCTACATTGTGAAATGCTCTTCAAGTGTAAATATTGTAATGTAACTTTCAAAGACAGTTATAAGGGTCGGAGATACGAAGATGCGTGCGAAATAAGCAGGCCTGAGAATAAACGTAGATTAGAACCTACTAAACAAGAATTATTATCTACAATGGATGACTGTGACATGAAAGAATATGAAACTTCATTCGATGGAAGCTTGAAATAATATTTTATACGTTGTGAATCAAATAAGGACCTGAATATGTACCTGCATGAGGCAAAACAGCGGATAATCTTGGCTGTACATAAAGAGCTTAGTATTCACAAGAGTGTGAAAATCAATCCGCTGCCTGAGTGTCGATTTCTTCACAGTGTCGGTTAAACCTGCGACAAAACATTTAAGACCCAGAATCAAGCTGTTTTGCTAGAAACAGAGCTGGACTGTATGTTGGAAACGAAAACGAAGAAGTTGGTTACTAAAATGGAGAAATCACAACTTAAGGGTAGCAACTGGTCTCTGCTTGCTGTGGAAGGGGTTCGCCTTCGTATTAACAAGTATAATCCGTTATGAGGAAGTAGTAACATACCCCTGCTTCCATTTGTTTAAGCCAGAAAAATCTGCATTAACATTCAGATTTTAAGTGATGGGCATTGCTTTATGTATTATGTATTAGCCAAATTCGTTGAGAAGGATTCAATGCGTGAGCAAATACCAGCAACTTAAAAGTATATACGACTTCAGCTGATTTCCTACCCTACGCCACTTTCTCAAGTATCTACATTTGAGATGCTCAAAAGGAAGTCCGTCAACGTATTCGGCCTGGATAAGAAGCGTGAAGTGTATCCTATAAAGGTCGCTGAGACTGAACTACCTGACCACCGTGACCTCCTACTATTGAGTGACAGTACTGGAAGACATCACTACGTTTATATAAAGAATTTTGAAAAATTTATTCGACGTCAGAAAACTAAGCATAAAGAACGCGTTTATACCTGTAAGCGTTGTTTTCCACATTTTGATGATCAGTGCGGACGAAGTGGGCTGGAAAAGCTACAAGAACATGCCGTCATCTGTAATCAGCATGGTGTTGCAAGGGTAGCTATGCCTACAAAGGAGAAATCAGTTGTACAGTTTACAAACTTTGAAAGGATTTTGAAACTACCTTACGTCATCTACGCAGACTTTGAAGGCATTCTCGCCCCATGTCATACATGTATACCCAATCCTGAAACTTCATATACAGCCCCTTATCAGCAGCATGTACCTATGAGTTTCTGCGTTTACGTTTAACCGTCATCCGACGTTGAACATCTGGAAACTGGTCTTCCTAAGCATACCTATGGATATCGTGGTTTCGATTCTGCTCAGAAATTTATGGAATGCCTGTCGTTCCTTTCAAAGGAAATTAATAATATATACAAATCTGTCATACCTCTGAAACTTACAGATCAACAGCAGATGGATTTCAATTACTCTACAGTATGCTACTTATGTGGAAAAGTCTTTACTGAAGAAAACTAGAAAGTACGCGACTATAACTACATCAGTGGTGAATATCGTGGAAGTCTGCATAATGAATGTAATTTAGCTTGCAAAACACCTAAATATATTCCAGTCTTCATTCACAACCTCAGTGGGTATGACTCACACTTCATTGTGGGATGTACAAGTGATCGGGTTGAAGTAAGTCCTAGCTCTGAAGAAAACTATATATCATTCTCCAATTATGTAGGAGATATAAAGCTTCGGTTTGGTGGTACAAGCTTGGATAAGCTGCTGAAAAATCTAACATCGTACCCTGAAAAACTGAAACACTTTGGAGAAGACAAGATGAAGTTGATGACTCGTAAGGGAGTATTTCCCTATGATTACGGCATTTCATGGGATATTTTGAACGAAAACTGCTTGCCTTTTAAGGACTCATTCTTCAATAGATTAAATGAAGACGAAATTAGTGATGCTGACTACAATCATGCTAGAAACGTATGGGAGCTGTTTAATTTAAGAAACCTGGGTGATTACAGCGACCCATACTTAACCTCTGATGTACTTATTCTAGCTGATGTCTTTCAGACATTTAGAGATCAAACCCTCAAAACACACAAAGTCGACCCTGCACATCATTTTACCTCTCCAGGACTTACATGTGACGCCATGTTGCTGTATACAGGAATACCGCTGGGATTGCTACAGGATTATGACCAATAACTCATGGTGGAATCCTGCAAAAGAGGAGATTTATGCCAAGTTTCCCAACATTATGGCGAAGCAAACAACGCCTACATGGAGAAGTATGATCCGTCGAGAGCAAACCAATTTATTACATGCGGACGCTAATAACCAATATGGTTGGGCCATGTGTCACGCCCTCCCTTATGGTGGATTTGAGTGGGTGTCAGCTGAAAGAATAGACTAGAAAGACTACAAGAAAATGATTCCAATGGATACATATTAGAAGTTGACATCGGATATCCTGAAGAACTTCACAATCTACACAACGACCTGCCTTTCCTGCCTCAGTGTATGAAGCTTAAGGACTCAAGTACAAAGAAACTGATACCCCATCTTGGACCTCGAAAGAAGTATATAGTACATTACATGGCTTTGAAGCAAGCACTTAATCATGGACTACGGCTAACAATAATCCCTTGTGTGGTACAATTCCGCCAGACAAAGTGGCTAAAACCTCATGTGGAATTTAACAATAGGCTGCGACAACATGCTGCAAATGACTTCGAGAAGGATCTCTACAAACTGTCTAACATTGCCATGTTTGGAAAACCTATGGAGAACCTGCGTAATCGTGTGGATATACCACTGGTGACAAGCGAGAAGACTGTGGAAAAGTTAATTTCCAAGCCCACGTTTATCGATTGAACTATAAATGCTACCAACCAAGCAGCCGTGCATATGGCCTCCCGACAGATTGTGTTCAGCAAGCCTATATACATTGGAATGAGTGTGTAAGACATCTCCAGGACATTAATGTACCACTATTATTAAGATGTGTTGCTGCCATATTATGGACCTGAAAACCTGAAGCGTATGTATATTTACACTGACTCGTTCATTCATCGAGTAATAACTGAAGATGTGTACCAGGACAAGCTACGTTTTCTCGAACACCTAGATACAGCTGATTATCCTACAAGACATCTATGCTATTCAGCTCTAAACAAGAAGGTGCTTGGGAAATTTATAAATGCGGCTAATGTTAACATCATCCGGCGCTTTGTCGGACCACGACCTAAGATGTACGCCTTAGATATCCACGGCTCAATGATAAAAAAGATTAACGCCATAAGACGTAGTGGTATTAATGAGTACGTCACATTCGAGAGTTATACTGACTGTCTTAAACCCAGAGAAATCACCAGAACGCCCATGAATCTGATCCTGTTACGACAGCATGCTCTTGCCACAGTGCAAGTGGATAAAATCACATTGACTCCTTTTGATGATAAAAGAATTATTGCTGAGGATGGAATAACGACATATGCGTATGGACATTACAGCATTACAAATAGTGCTTAAGGGACACCGGGACTGAAATTCCTATTTCCTATATTTCTATTGCTATTGAATTCAAACTTTGTACACATATTTTAACCTATAGTATAAACTCTCATGCAAAGTTTTAGCATTCCCTGATTAGTAGTTTTGATGAAATTAATTTTTTTATTGTTAACATAAGGTGGTTTTAGAATAGCATTAGAATTAATCATTGCGCATCAGAAAATAAAATATATGAATTATTTAGACATTTTATAATTCCTAGTGATTGTAAGACCAACTTCAGTCTCTGCCTGGAAGAAACAGCTATTACTTTTAGTAAAATAGTTTTTTTTGTTCATGAGCATTTAATTCAATTTTTAAGATATTTTTAGTTTTAGATTTCTTTCAGACAAACTAAGTATCCAATCTTAACACCTGAGACTGAATTTATAAACACATATATGGAGAATATTGTGGAAAAAAGTCAAGTTCATAGCCCAAAATCTAATGCGACAGGTGCAGGTATTGTACAAAAAAATGTAAACTGGAGAAAAATCAACTTTTCTAAAAGCATGCACCATAAGTAAGATTCACATTGCCTCATTACATTAAAATTGACATTTTATACTTCTTAGTGATTGTAAGACCAACTTCAGTCTCTGCCTGGAAGAAACAGCTATTAATTTTAGTAAAATAAATTTTTTGTGTGTTCATGAGCATTTAATTCAATTTTTAAGGTATTTTCAGTTTTAAATTTTTTCAGCCAAACTAAGTATCGGATCTTAACACCTGAGGCTGAATTTATATATGGAGAACATTGTGGAAAAAATCAAGTTCATAGCACGAAATCTAATGCGATGGGTGCAGATATTGTACAAATACATGTAAACCGGAGAAAAATAAACTTTTCCAAAAGCATGCAACATGAGTAAGATTCAGATTGCCTCATTACATTACAATTGACCTGCTGCTTATGTAACACCTTGCTTCATTTGTTTGGCAACCTACCTGATTTTGTTTTGCAAGCCACTGTGACCCACACCCACTCAAACTCAAAATAGCATCTACAGCTTTTCTGCTTACTTAAGATGGAGGTCTCTTAGACGTTCGCTGCATTTTAGAACTAGTTTAATTGCAAATCCATGTTTCTCCCAAAGTGAGAATTTTCCAAACACTCCATACTGCATATTACTTAGTAGCTGATTTAGAGAAGCACTGTGTACTAAAAGATATTCATTGTTTACATCTACACTAGGCCAAACATTTGCACTATTTACACTGTCATGTACAGAGTTACCTATACTAATACTCATACTTTGTACACTATCTTTAATGGTATGTACATTACTATTTACACCACTTTCTCAAATCTTAAAAAAAAACTTCTCTTCAGCGCGTGCATTGAACATTCTGCTATACACCGCAACGTGCTTGTATTTGCAACTTGACTTCGACATCGGGATTTCTGGCAGTGCGGTCCAAGGTACGAAACAAGAAGGTTGGACCTATCAAAACCGAGGATCGTAGGATCGAAACCCGGTAAAATGCATGTTCTGCATTCAATTGAAACTGTGGAAAATGATGGGGAGGGCCCAACTAAAGCCAGCGGTGTGACGGCATGGTTGGATGTTGACGGGTTTCAATTGAATGCACGAATATGCATTTTACCCTTTTATTTGTTTATTTTAAAAAAAACATTTACTCACTATATTATGCAGTTATTGAGAAGGAACAATGCTACAACTATCATGTGTTCAGATAGCCGAGCGGTTTAGGGCATTGTGACATGATATGATTGCGTTACATAGCCAGAGGTTGGTGTCCAAAAGTAACAAAAAATATTTTTATTCTTATTCTTAACGTCTGAATATTTTTAATTATTTAATGAGATCAGACAATGCGGCAAGTACCGTGTGTTCATATGGCCAAGCAGCCAACATGTATATTTTAAAGGCAAATGTCCCATTAAAATTTAAAAACCACAAATAGACCGAGTCTTAGCTACGAATTGAAATCTGACAGATTTGCCACGCCCATTTAAATCCTGCGCTAGGCCTTTAAAAATTGCTGAAAGTAAAAAAATCTCGCCACAATTTAATGAGTTAAGGTTTGGGGAACATTTATATGCATAGATCTAAAAATCGTAATTTTTATGATTTTCGGCCTGTTTTTCAGTCCCGGTGTCCCTTAAAAGAATGTAAGCCGAAGATGAATATTTTCTCGTCAGTATACAATCTTAAAAAGAATTAAGTTTATCCGCGTGCTGTGTATGAAGCTAGCAGACGCCGGATGAGGAAAGAAGAATAATAAAAAGATGGAAGTGGAGGTGTTAATCCTGCCATTAGGAGCAATCCTAGTGCTAGTCTCTAGTCTAAATAAAGGGGAGAGGCACGTACAACGAAATAAAATAAAGGTATGTTGACGTAAAGCTTTCAATTAAGACTCTGAAATAATAAAACATCGCAATTTCACTAAACGAAATTCGGGGTTATCTATGGTTACGGGGCGTTGTAACGTGATGTTACGTTTCTGCTTACGTCAATGCGCAGGGTGTTAGGTCATGTAACGTGGTTATGATACGTGCTTACATGGTTACTACGTGTTGTTACGTTGTTACATTTACTGGTTACGTTGTTGAATTTACTGTTACATTTACTGGTTACGGGCTTATGTTATGTAGTGTGACATCTTTTTACGTGACTATGTAATGCTGTGTTACGTCTTGTTACGTGTCTATGTTACGTTTTGGCACATGGTTACGTATTTATGTTACGTAGAGTGACGTCTTGTCATGCGGCTATGTTATGTTGTGTTACGTCTTGTCACGTGGTTACGTGCTTATGTTATGTATAGCAACGTCTTGGTACGTGGCTATGTTACGCTGTATTAAGTCTTTTCTCGTGGTTATTTGCTTATGTTACATAATGTGACGTCTTGTCATGCGGTTATGTTACGTTGTGTTACGTGTTGTTACATGTTTACGATTGTTGGTTACGTTACGTCTTGTTACGTGGTTATGTTAGATGATGATAGGAATGAATTAACAATGGGAATTTAAGGTAGAGATAGGTTAGGGGTGTGGGTTTAGTTTAAAATACTTCTATATAACTTCATTGTAAACTAATATGCAGTTTATCCCTCTCCGTCTCGCACACTAACTGTTTAACACATAAAAAGGTTGTAAGATATAGAAAAAGTATATAAAAGTGTTGTAACGTTGGATGAGAAATGTTTATAATCTAATTATCCTTTATATTACCATGAATACCTATGACGCTATCTGAGTTACCGGTTAAAATTGCTTAAATAGCCTACATTCTACACGAGGCATATGAAAATTATATTAAATAGCTCTGATACGAATCGCTGCCCTGAATTACCATGAACACTTGTGATAGTACCCGGCTTACTCTAAATATTCACTTATTTACATTAATCAATCAAAATACTTAATTGTATTCATACATCGACGAGCAGCATTTAATCACATTAATCAGTCAAGATACATGCGGCGGGGTACTTCGATCGAGGGTTTGCGTCCAGCCTTTTAGAGGCCCGATGCCAGGACATTAGCAGTATAAACCCTTGATTTTTTTTAAATAATGTTAGACAATATTATGCATGGACGAACGTTACCTGATTGATTGATACAGATATTTTAGAACTTTGCGTCGGGGGACTTCCCCCCCGTGTCGAGAAAATACCGCCAAAGGGTGTCAAAACATTTGTAAACTTTAATAGGTGGTGTCTTTGCGGTCTAAACCTCTTCCCCCCAGGGGCTCACTTTTGTGAGTACGGGTTAGGCACACCCGGGGTACCCGAGCCAATCATCGCCAGCATCATCCTTCCACCCCCGTCCGGTCGAGGTGGGCTCGTTCTCGTGACCGGGGACTCAGGGTGGGCTCTCGTGCGTTCTGTTCATTTCATTCCATGTCGCCTCTCGCCATCGTTTCTTTCTTCTCCTTTACTTCTGCACATTTCGCACCACGCCCATTCATTAAAGCTACTCTTTTTCTTCCTCGCCGGCCTACCTTGCGTCCGAAACGCCCACACGGTTTTATTTCTTTTATCTTTTCTTTTAATCCTCCGTGGACACAGCCTGACGGATACCCGCGCACTGGGTGCGCAGCTGAATGAGTGGGTAATGGCGTCATCCCCAACACCCGGATCGACATGTAGGGTTTGTGTTCGTATCCGCTGTTCAACTGCAGTCCCGCGGGGGCTCATTGCATGAGCTGCAGACTTCCGACGGCGATTGGGTCCCTCTGTCTATGTTCTGGGAGGTGTGACCCTGGGGTGAGCTAGGTATAGATAGGCCACTCACCCAAGCCGGGGTAACGCCCGGGAAGTCAGAGCCCGAGGTCGGAGACGGTTGCAATGGTGGAGGATTTTTTCGCTATGGAGCACCCTTTCTCCATTATAAACACAAAACGCCGAAAAGTTGTAGTAACAGAAGTAGAACCGCCAACAGCTGGTTGTTACTTAGTGATTACCCGTACAGATGACGGACAATCATTCGAGAAGGTGAACCCTTTTATCATCCAGAAGGGCACTGACTCAATTGCTGGTCCGGTTTTTTCCTGCACTCGGCTTCCTAATGGTTCGTTGTTAGTGCAATGCAAGTCCGAGGCACAAAGTAAGTCCTTTTTGAGCGCCACGCTTCGCCACGGTTATCCTATCCGTTTTGAGATGCACCGCACCTTGAATTCTTGTCGAGGCGTTGTCACCACGCATAGCCTCGATGGCATATCCGACGAGGACCTGGTCGAATATCTTGCGGACCAGAAGGTGACAGTGGTTCATCGAGTGCAGGCCAAACGTGACGGCGTATTGGTACCCACTCGTACCCTGTTTCTATCATTTGATGGCGTCGATCTGCCCACGAGCATCTCCGCAGGGTACGAACGGATTTCTGTGAGGCCTTATATTCCTAGACCTCTTCGTTGTTTTAAATGCCAACGATTTGGGCATACGCAAGTCTCATGTAAGGGTGCCGTTAACATCTGTGCAACATGTAGCCAGCCCTCACACGAAGGTGCCTGTTCAACAGCCCCCGTCTGCGTTAATTGCAAAGGGTCACATTTTGCTTCATTTGGCGACTGTCCGCGGTATTTGGACGAGAAGGCGATCGAGGAGATCCGGGTAAAGGTGAAACCCTCCTTCATCGAAGCCCGAAGGCGTTTCAATGCGCGCCAACCTTCGCTCCTGCGATCGGGAACATTAAGTTCTATTGTTGCCTCGCCCATACCCCGGAAGGATGCTGGGACTCAAACTTGGACCATGACTGCATAAACCGCCACTACCATCCGGGCGTCCAAGTCTGCTACTGTTACCAAACCCTATAAAGCTGGTCCAAAAGTCTATGAAGTCACAAGCCACTGACAAAAAGCCGAAGCAGAAACTTCGAAGAGAAGACTTTCTAAAAGACCCTCCGCGTGTTCACAGCAAGCATAATTCACCATCTCCGCCTCGGAGGTCGCAGTCCCAGGGAGCTCCTTGGACAAGCCGCGCTCAGCGGCACCCCTCAACCATCCCCACCCAGAACCGATTCACGGCACTTGAATCGGTTTCTGGCTCTGAGCGCGTGGGCCCTCCCTTCGAGGAGGCTATGGAGTCTGACCAACTCCATACCAAAAGCCCGAGCCCAACGGTTAAACAAAAGGTAATTTTAAGCCGCCCTTCTAAGTAGACAGTTTATTCCTTTTACTTAATGGCTACCCTGACCTGGAATGTACGTGGTGTACGATCGCATAGGGCAGAACTGCAACTTTCATTGCGTTCCCATTCGCCTATGGTCGTGTGTTTGCAGGAGACTAAGCTTCGCCCTCACGATCCTTTTGATCTCCGAGGATAAACTCCGGTTCGCTACGACCTTGAACCGGAGGAGGGTACTCCTTCACATGGAGGTGTCATGATATTGGTGCGTAACGACGTTCATTTTCAAACTATCACACTTACAACCGACTTGCAAACTGTTGCCGTTCGCCTTCACTTACCCGGCTTTTTGTTTTCTGTTTGCTCTGTGTATTCACCTCCATCGTGTCCCCTCGCTCCGGCGGACGTTCGAGATCTCTTGTCCGCTCTCCCAACACCTTTTCTTCTGTTGGGGGATTTTAATGCGCATCACCCCCTGTGGGGTTTGCCAAGGGCTTGTGCGAGGGGAACTCTTCTTTTCGGCATTTTTTTCAGTTTAATCTCTCTATCCTCGTTACAGGTGACCCTACTTTTATTTCTGATTCTACTGGTACATTGTCTCACTTAGACCTTGCCGATTGCTCCATCCAGCTTGTTAGTCGTCTGCAATGGAACGTCGTCGCTGACACCTACTCCAGCGACCATTACCCCTGCATCATTTCTCTTCTGTCCCACCACTAACAGCATTCCTGAGTCTCTACCTGGATATTCCCAAAAGCCGACTGAAGCTTGTATTCCAGCCTATTGCATTTTGACGACCAGCCCTTTACCGACATTAACCATCTAGTACAGCACCACACGTCTACGGTATTCTCTGCCGCCGAACGCGCAATTCCCCGTTCATCCTCTCAACCTCGGCAAATGCCTGTTCCATGGTGGAACGAGGATTGTCGGGACGCCGTTCGTGCCGTAGAACTGCACATAGGATGTTTCGGCGTCACCCCACACTTGATAATTTGGTGACTTTTAAAAAATCGCGCGCCAGGGCTCGTCCCATTATTCAGGATAGCAAGAAGGCATCTTGGGCTCGTTTTGTCGAGTCTTTTAATCGCCTTGCGCCTTCATCCGTTGTTTGGGATAAACTTCGTCGCTTCTCAGGTAAAGTGTGACATTGTACTGTTTCTGGCCTTCAGGTTTCTAATGCCACCATA
The DNA here is from genome assembly GCA_030765065.1 of Deroplatys truncata. NCBI lineage: Eukaryota > Metazoa > Arthropoda > Insecta > Mantodea > Mantidae > Deroplatys > Deroplatys truncata. The sequence goes on from CM060990.1 coordinate 275,920,125, forward strand.
GTGGATCCGGCGGCCATCGCTAACACTCTGGGTGCTGCCTTTGAGGCGGTTTCCAGTTCAGACCATTATTCCGCCGGCTTTCGCTCTATTAAGGACCGGCTGGATTCAGCATCATATAATTTTCGGTCTGCTAATAATGAATGCTATAACAAACCATTCACAATGAGGGAGCTGGAGCACGCTCTTCATTGCTCTCGGCACTCCGCTCCTGGGCCGGACGGCATTCATGTCCTGATGTTAAAGAACCTTTCAGCCGACAGTAAACTCTTTCTCTTACAGGTCTATAACCGTATTTGGCAAGACGGCCTTTTTCCTTCCGTTTGGCGCGAAGCCACCATTGTCCCTATACTTAAGCCTGGGAAGGATCGCCAACTACCTTCCAGCTACCGCCCTATCTCCCTCAACAGTTGCATTTGCAAGGTGATGGAGCGCATGATCAACGGGCGGTTGACATGGTGGCTTGAGTCTCAGAAACTTCTAGCGAACGCTCAGTGCGGATTTCGTCGCTATCGTTCGACCGTCGACCATCTGGTGTCCTTGTCGACGCATATTATGAACGGATTTCTGAGAAAGTGTCAAACCGTGGCTGTATTTCTTGACCTGGAGAAAGCTTATGACACTTGTTGGAGGGCCGCATTTTACGTACACTTTCCGCATGGAATATCCACGGTCGTCTTCCCATATTTCTTCTGGAGTTTATGACGGACCACGTCTTTCGTGTACGCGTGGGCTCGGTTTTATCTAGTCATTTTATTCAAGAGAACGGAGTATCGCAGGGCTCTGTACTTAGTGTCACACTTTTTACGATAGCTATCAACCCCATTGTTGATTGTATTCCACCTGGCATTTCATCGTCCCTTTTTGTTGACGATTTTGCCATTTATTGCAGTTCACGGCGGACCTGTCTACTCGAAGCCGTCTCCAGAGCTGTATCGACCGTCTCTACCCCTGGAGTAACGCTAACGGCTTTAATTTCTCCGCCGAGAAATCCGTCTGCATCAACTTCTGGCGCCGGAAGGCTTTCCATCCGCCCTCTCTCCATCTTGGGTCGGAGGTCCTTCCATTTGCAGACGAGGTGAAATTTTTGGGGTTGTTCTTTGACCGGACGCTGAGCTGGACTTCTCTCGTTTCCTTTTTAAAAGCAAAGTGTGACCGTTCTCTTAATATTTTACGTGTTTTAAGTGGCACATCCTGGGGAGCTGATCGCACCGTCCTTCTTCGCCTTCATCGCTCTTTGTCCGATACAAACTGGATTACGGGTGTATTGTTTATTCGTCGGCACGTCCATCTGTGTTACGTCGTGGCATAAGATTCGCTACAGGGGCCTTTCCAACCAGCCCTGTTCTTAGCCTGTATGCTGAAGCTGCAGAGCCTCCGCTGTCCTTCAGGCGTGAGATGCTCTTGTGCAGCTATGCCTGTCGACTCTCCAGCTTGCCTTACCACCCGTCCTTCCCAACATTTTACGAGGATTCGCTTGATGGGCAATATTTAGTTAGCTCAACTGCATTGCTCCGTCCAGGGGTTCGATTTCTACTGCTACTTCGGCATTTGGACGTTACGCCAGCGCCGGCCCTTACACGCGGGGAAACGCGTTTTCCTCCATGGTCGCGCGCTGAGGCCCACATCCACCTTGGGCTAACGTCAATGCCGAAAAATGCGACCCCTGCTTCCGTTTTTAGATCCGAATTTTTAAAACTACAGGCGCAGTTCGGAGACTGTCATTTTATATATACTGATGGATCTAAGACTTATGTTGGAGTAGGATGTGCCTTTGTTTTTGGTGTACAGGGTTATACTTTTCGTTTACCTGGACAATGTTCGATTTATACCGCCGAACGTTTTAGTATATATCAATGTGTTTTATACATTCAGCGGCACGTCTATCGGCGCTGTGTTGTTTGTACCGACTCTCTGAGTGCCCTTCAGGGTAGTAATGCGCTGTACAGTTACCACCCTCTCGTACAGCGCATACATGACCTGCTTCACTCGCTTGGTGCCTCTGGCATCAGCGTCTCCTTCCTGTGGATTCCAGGTCATGTGGGCATCTCAGGGAACGATTCTGCCGACGCTGCTGCCAAATCGGCCATTTTATCACCCAGATGTTTTACCTGTGTTGTTCCTTCCTCAGATTTTTGTTATTTTACGTTACCGTATCCTCTCGCGCTGGCGCGATGAGTGGGCGGCTCTTAGGGGGAACAAGTTGCGGGAGGTTAAACCTCTTCCATTAGTCTGGGGTACTGCTTCTCGTTCTTCTCGTCGGGAAAAGATACTTTAACTCGTTTACGACTCGGACATTGTCTTTTTAGCCATAGATATCTGCTCAGTGGTGATCCCGCACCACTCTGTGAGGAGTGTGAGGCGCCCTTAACGGTGCGTCACATTTTAGCAGAGTGTCAAATTTTAACTCCGTTGCGCGTTCGTGTTGGTCTGCCTGTCGGCCTAGCCAACGTTTTGGCAGACGACGCGCATGCTGTAGAGTGTCTTTTACGTTTTATCAATGACAATGGATTTACCAGATGCATTTGATGCGCTGAGCGTCTTTTGACTGTGTTATTTTATCTTGTTTTTTTAAAGGGGCAACTCGTCCCTAGTGGACATCTGGCGCTCGTGTTCCTGACATTCTACAGTTCTTGACACGTTGTTTTTCTCTTTTATTGACCATGGTTTTAGTGTGTTCGTTTTTGGTATTTGGTGTTTTGTTTTTTACCTTTAGGACATCACGGGTTTGTGTCCCATTTTTAATTATGCTGTTTTTTATCGGAATTTTATTTTTGGACAGCTCATTTTATACTTTGTAACGGCGCTGATGACCTTAGCTGTTTAGCGCCCTTAAACCGCATCTCATCATCATCATCATCATCTAAACCTCTTCCTCCTTTAACTCTATCTATCCTAACAACTCTCCACGTTTCCCCTATCTCTTCCTTATAAAGCGTATCCCTCTCTCCTTCAGCATCTGTCTAGCCTAGCATTTCTCCTAGGTTTCCTACCTCACATGTATAAACCTACATTCCCCCTCCTTCAGCCTCTGTCTAGCTTAACATCTCTCCCGTTTTCCATATTTTTCCCATATAAGCGCACACTCTACTCCACAACCTCTGTCTAGAATAGCACCTCTCCTCGTATCCACCCTCATATAAAACGCATTGATCCTCCTTCAACTCTCTCCTAGCATAGGATTTCTCTTCGTTTTCAATATCTTCCTCGACATAAACGTATACCCTACTCCTCAACCTCTGTCTAGCCTAATACCTCTACACGTATTTCCTACCTGTATTATACAATGGGCGCTTGCCCTTCTTCAGCCACGGCTATACCTCAGATTTCTCCTTGTTTTCCCTACCTCCCTCATATAAATGCATTTTCCTACTTGATGGCTCTCTCAACCTGGCATCTATCTTCGTTTTCCTTGTCTGTCCATGTAAACGCATACTCTACTATTCCAACCCTCTAACCTAATGCCTCCCCTCGGTTTGCTATCTCTCTCACACATAAAATGCATTCTGAATTTAACTTTGTCTATCCTAGCTTACTCCACGTTTCCCCCTCCCCAGGGGCTCACCTTATGTGAGTACAGGTTTGGCGTACCCGGGGGATCCCGAGCCAATCATCGCCATCATCATCCTTCCACCCTCATTCGGTCGAGGTGGGTTCGTTCTCGTGACCGGAGGACTCAAGGTAGGCTCTCGTGCTTTCTGTGCATTTCATTCCATGTCGCCCCTCGCCATCGTTTCTCTCCTCTCTTCTTTTTATGCACATTTCGCCCCACGCCCATTCATCTACACATGTCTTTTACTTCTTCGCCGGCCTACCTTGCGTGCGAAACTCCCACACACTTTTAGTTACTTTTATATTTTTATTAAATCCTCCGTGGACACGGCCTGACGGATACCCGCGCACGAGATGCGCAGCTGGGTGAGCGGGTAATGGCGTCATCCCCACCACCCGGGGTCGTCATGTAGCGTTTGTGTTAGTATCCGCTGTTGAACTGCAGTCCCGCGGGGGACCATTGCATGAGCTGCTGACTTCTGACGGCGATTGGGTCCCTCTGTCTATGTTCTGGTAGGTGTGTCCCTGGAGTGAGATAGGTATAGATAGGCCACTCACCCAAGCCGGGGTAACGCCCGGGAAGTCAGAGCCCGAGGTCGGAGACGGTTGCAATGGTGGAGCATTTTATTCGCTATGGAGCACCCTTTCTCCATTAATACAAATAAGCGCCGAAACGTTATTGTAACAGAAGTAGCACCGCCGACATCTGGTTGTTACTTGGTCATTTCAAGAACAGAAGAAGGACAAAACTTTGAAAAGGTGAGCTCTTTCATAATTCAGAAGGGCATTGATGCAATTGCTGGTGTGGTTCAGTCCTGCACTCGTCTACGGAATGGTTCCTTATTGGCACAAACTAAGTCCGATCAGCAAAGTAAGACCTTGTTGCGCGCTACGGTTCTCCACGGTTATCCCATCCGTGTCGAAAAGCACCGCACCTTGAATTCCTGTCGGGGCGTCGTTAGCACGCATAGCCTCGATGGTATATCGGACGAGGACCTAGTCGAATATCTATCCGATCAAAAGGTGACAGCAGTGCATCGAGTGCAGGCCAAACGCGACGGTGTATTGGTACCCACTCGTACCCTGTTTCTAACATTTGATGGCTTCGATCTGCCCACGAGCATTTCCGCAGGGTACGAACGGATTTCTGTGAGGCCTTATATTCCTAGACCTCAGCGTTGTTTTAAATGCCAACGTTTTGGGCATAAGCAAGTCTCATGTAGGAGTGCGGCTAACATCTGTACAACATGTAGCCAGTACTCACACGAAGGTGCCTGTTCAACAGCCCGCGTCTGCGTCAATTGCAAAGGGTCACATTCTGCTTCATTTGGCGACTGTCCGCGGTATTTGGACGAGAAGGCGATCCAGGAGATCCGGGTAAAGGAAAAACACTCCTTCGCCGAAGCCCGGAGGCGTTACCATGCACGGCAACCTTCGCTCCTGCGATCGGGAACATTCAGTTCTGTTGTTGCCTCGCCAGTACCCCGGAAGGATGCTGGGACTCAAACTTGGACCATGACTGACTTGACCGCCACTACCATCCAGCCGTCCAAGTCTGCTACTGTTACCAAGCCCTATAAACCTGGTCCAAAGTCTATGAAGTCACCAGCCACTGAGAAAAGCCGAAGCAGCAACTTCGAAGAGAAGATTTTTTAAAAGACCCTCCGCGTGTTCACAGCAAGTAGAGTTCACCTTCTCCTCCTCGGAGGTCGTAGTCCCAGGAAGCTCCTGGGACAAGCCGCCCTCAGCAGCACCGCTCACCCATCGCCACGCAGAACCGATTCTCGGCGCTTGAATCGGTTTCTGGCTCTGATCGCGTGGGCCCTCCCTTTGAGGAGGCTATGGAGTCTGACCAACTCCATACCAAAAGCCCAAAAGTTAAACAAAAGATAATTTTAAGCCGCCCTTCTAAGTAGACAGTTTATCCCTTTTACTTAATGGCTATCCTGACCTGGAATGTACGTGGTGTACGATCGCATAGGGCAGAACTGCAACTTTTATTGCGTTCCCATTCGCATATGGTCGTGTGTTTGCAGGAGACTAAGCTTCACCCTCATGATTCTTTTGATCTCCGAGGATATACTCCGGTTCGCTACGACCTTGAACCGGAGGAGGGTACTCCTGCTCATGGAGGTGTCATGTTCTTAGTGCGTAACGACGTTCATTTTCAACGGCTCATTCTTACGTCCGACTTGCAAACTGTTCCCATTAGACTGCAGTTACCCATTTTATTGGTTTTCTGTTTGCTCTGTGTATTCACCTCCATCGTCTCCCTTTGCTCCCGCGGACATTCGAACTCTTTTGTCTGCTCTCCCAACATCATTTCTTCTGTTGGGAGATTTTAATGCCCATCACCCACTGTGGGGTTCACCAAGGGCCTGTGCGAAGGGAACCCTTCTTTCTGACATTTTTGATCAGTTCAATCTCTCTATTCTCAATGCAGGTGAGCCTACGTTTCTTTCTGATTCTTCCGGTACATTTTCTCACTTTGACCTTGCCGTTTGCTCACTCCAGCTTGCTAGTCGTCTTCAGTGGAAAGTCGTCGCTGACACCTACTCCAGCGACTATTACCCCTGCATCGTTTCTCTTCTGTCACACCACGTACAGCATTCCAGAGTACCTACCTGGATATTCACAAAAGTCGACTGGAGATTGTATTCCAGCCTCGTGCATTTTGACGAACAGCCCTTCACCGACATTAACCACCCGGTGCAGCAGCTTACGACTACAATTTTCTCTGCCGCCGAACCCGCAATTCCCCTTTCATCCTCTCAACCTCGGCGACTGCCTATTCCGTGGTGGAACGAGGATTGTCGGGACCCCGTTCGTGCCCGTAGAACTGCACTTAGGGTGTTTCGTTGACACCCTACACTTGATAATTTGGTGACTTTTAAACAATCGCGCGCCAGGGCTCGTCGCATTATTCAGGATAGCAAGAAGGCGTTGTAGACTCGTTTTGTGGAGTCTTTTAATCGCTTTACGCCTTCATTTGTTGTATGGAATAAACTTCCTTGACTCTTATGTGAAGTGTCGTATTGTACTGTTTCTGGCCTTTAGGTTTCCAATGCCACCAGAGTGGATCCGGCTGCCATTGCTAACACTCAGAGTGCTGCCTTTGAGGCGGTTTCCAGTTCAGACCATTATTCCGCCGGCTTTCGCTCTATTAAAGACCGGCTTGATTCCGCAACATCTACTTTTCGGTCTGCTAATACTGAATGTTATAACGAACTTTTTACAATGAGGGAGCTAGAGCACGCTCTTCATTGCTCTAGGCACTCCGCTCCTGGGCCGGACGGTATTCATCTCCTGATGTTAAAGAACCTTTCAGCCGACAGTGAACACCTTATCTTACAGGTCTATAACCTTATTTGGCAAGACGGCCTTTTTCCTTCCGTTTGGCGCGAAGCCACCATTGTCCCTATACTTAAGCCTGGGATGGATTGCCAATTACCTTCCAGCTACCGCCCTATCTCCCTCAACCAGTTGCATTTGCAAGGTGATGGAGCGCATTGTCAACGGGCGGTTGTCATGGTGGCTTGAGTCTCAGAAACTTCTAGCGAACTCTCAGTGCTGATTTCGTCGCTATCGCTCTACCGTCGACCATCTGGTGTCCCTGTCGAATATATTATGAATGGATTTCTGAGAAAGTGTCAAACCATGGCTGTGTTTTTTGACCTGGAGAAAGCTTATGACACTTGTTGGAGGGGCGGCATTTTACGTACACTTTCCGCATGGAATATCCACGGTCGTCTTCCCATATTTCTTCTGGAGTTTATGACGGACCACGTCTTTCGTGTACGTGTGGGCTCGGTTTTATCTAGTCATTTTATTCAAGAGAACGGAGTACCGCAGGGCTCTGTACTTAGTGTCACACTTTTTGCGATTGCTATCAACCCCATTGTTGATTGTATTCCATCTGGCATTTCATCGTCCCTTTTCGTTGTCGATTTTGCCATTTATTGCAGTTCACGGCGGACCTGTCTACTCGAACGCTGTCTCCAGAGCTGTATCGACCGTCTCTACGCCTGGAGTAACGCAAACGGCTTTAATTTCTCCGCCGAGAAATCCCTCTGCATCAACTTCTGGCGCCGGTAACATTTCTCTCCGCCCTCCTTCCATCTTGGGCCGGAGATACTTCCTTTTGCAGACGAGGTGAAGTTTTTGGGGTTTATTTTCGAAAGCAAGTTGTGCTGAAATTCGCACATTTCCTTTTTAAAAGCTAAGTGTTACCGTTCTCTTACTCTTTTACGTGTTTTAAGTGGCACATTCTGGGGAACTGATCGGACCGTCCTTCTTCGCCTTTATCGCTCTTTGATCCGATCCAAGCTTGACTACGAGTGTATTGTTTATTCGTCGGCACGGCCATCTGTGTTACGTCGATTGAATGCCCTCCACCATCGTGGCATAAGAGTCGCTACGGGGGCCTTTCCAACTAGCCCTGTTCCCAGTCTATATGCTGAGGCTGCAGAGCCTCCGCTTCCTTCCGGCGTGAGATGCTTTTGTGCAGCTATGCCTGTCGACTCTCAAGCTTGCCTGACCACCCGTCTTTCGAGTTATTTTTCGAGGAGTCTCTTGATCGCCACTATTTGATTAGCTCATCTGCATTGCTCCGTCCAGGGGTTCGATTTCGACAGCTCTTTCGGCATTTAGTCGTTACGCCAGCGCCAGCCCTTCCTCGGGGGAAGCGCGTTTTCCTCCTTGGTCGCGCGCTGAGGCCCACTGTCACCTTGGGTTAACGTTGATGCCGAAGAATGAGACCCCTGCTTCAGTCCTTAGATCCGCATTTTACTGAAGGGTCTAAGACTGATGTTGGTGTAGGATGTACCTTTGTTTTAGGTGCGCATAGTTTTACTTTTCGTTTACCCGGGCAATGTTCGATTTATACCGCCGAAATTTTTAGTATCTATCAATGTGTTTTATACATTCAGCGGCACGTCTTACGGCGTTGGGTTGTTTGTACGGACTCTCTGAGTGCCCTTCAATGTATTAACGCGCTGTACACTTACCGCCCCTCGTACACCGCATTCATGACCTGCTCCACTAGCTTCGTGCTTCTGGCATTAGCGTGTCCTTCGTGTGGTTTCCAGGTCATGTGGGCATCTCAGGGAACGAGTCTGCCGACGCCGCTGCCAAATCGGCGATTTTATCCTCCAGATTTTTTACCTCTGTTGTTCCCTCGTCTGATTTTAGTGTTTTGTTACGTCACCGCATCCTCTCGCTTTGGCGCGATGAGTGGACGGCCCTCCGGGGGAACAAATTGCGGGAGGTTAAACCTCTCCCGTTAATCTGGAGCAGCTCTTCTCGTTCTTCTCGTCGGGAAAAGGCGATTTTAGGTCGTCTACGAATCAGACATTGCCGTTTTAGTCATAGATACCTGCTTAGTGGTGACCTTGCACCTCTGTGTGGTCAGTGTGATGTGCCATTAACGGTTCGTCACATTTTAACCCAGTGTCAAGTTTTAGCTCCATTGCGCGTTCGCGTGGGTCTGCCTGTTGGCCTATCCAACGTTTGGCAGACGACGCGCATGCTGTAGAATGTCTTTTACGTTTTATCACTGACATTGGTTTTAGCCGTCGCATTTGATGCGCTGAGCGCCTTTTAGCTGTTTTATTTTATATTGTCAGTTTTAATGGGGCTCTTCTCTCCGACGCACATAAGGCGCTCATGTCCTTTGCATTCTACAGTTCTTGACACGTTTTATTCTTTTAGTGACCATGATTTTAGTGTGTAGATTTTAGTCTTTGGTCTGTTGTGTTTTTTAGTGTCTTTGACCAAGTGGGTTTGTGTGTGGTTTTTTAGTTTTTTGAGTTTTCAATTTTATATTTTATACATTGTAAGGGCGCTAATAAACAATGCAGTTGAGCGCCCTTAAGTTCCACCTCATCATCATCACCATCCACGTTTCCCCTATCTCGTTAGTATAAAGCATATTCCCTCCTCCTTCAGCATCTGTCTAGCCTAGCATCTCTCCTTGGTTTCCTACCTCACCTGTATAAACTTAAATTCCCCTCCTTCAGCATCTGTCTAACCTAGCATCTCTCCTTGGTTTCCTACCTCACCTGTATAAACTTACATTCCCCTCCTTCAGTATCTGTCTAGCCTATAATCTCCCCTCGTTTCCCATATATCCGTCATGTAAACGCATAGTGTACTCCATAACCTCTGTCTAGACTAGCACCTCTCCTCGTATTCCATCTCTCTCATATAAGGCATATCCCTCTCTCATTCAACATCTGTCTAGCCTATCATTGGTCTACGTTTTCCCTATGCTTTCCCATATAAACGCAAAAACTGCGCCGGAAGCCCCTATAATGTGCTACTGCCGTGCCTTCGGGGTGTGTCTCGTGGCAGTCCAAAATTTGGTGTTTTCCATTTAGGTCACCAGCTATAATTACTCCGTTGTTTAATTGCAAGAGCACGTTTATGCCCGCTACGTTTAATACGCCTGGTGGGGAGTATGCCGCCGCTACGAGTACTTGGTTGGTTTCTAATGTGATGTAAACGGTAGTTGTTTCAAGTATTCTGAATTTAAGTTGCCGTGCTAGGACATGAGCTATGTTTGTTTAATTATTATGGCAAATCCGCCACAGCGCTTATTTCTATCGTTACGATGGGTGGTGTATCCGGGTATGTTGAGTCATTATTTTTCGCGCTAAGATGGGTCTCCGTGATTAATGCTATGTGTGTCTTATTTTGTACGAGAAAGCCTTTTAGTTCAGTCCTTCATGTTCGCAGTCCGTGTGCATTCCAGGTTATGAGGTTAAGGAAAGGTGTGGTGTTCTTGTGAAGCCTGAAAAGGTGAGGATTGGGATGAAATCGCGGTAGGTTACAAGAATGCAACAGGTCTCCGACGCCTCCGATGACGCCAGCATTTCGAAGAGCTGTAGGCAAGTCTCCTTCTGGTGCTGGTCCTCCCATACTCTAGCCTGGATTCTCCGGTACATCTGGCGCTGGTGCTCCAGATGTGGATCTGCGAGGGTCTCTTGTCGCGTTGGCCTGTCCCTCGTCGCATGATGTGGCTTTTCTGGTGGTTGACTAGGCCTCTGAGTTCTGAGCGAATTCTCCCCGGCAGTCGCTTCAGGTCGCCTCTGAGGCAAAACAAAGGCGGGCAATACCCGCGCCGGAGCATCTCCCTGTATACGATCTCCCCACGCTCGCTCCCCGTGCATGTACCCTCGTCCCCTGGAGCCTGCGCACCGCAGCAGCTTGCCTCTGGTACTCAATACAAGCCCGGAATCTGGTCTCATGGCCCAAACAAAGATATAGGACGTACTTCCTCTAGGCTGGAAAACGTTGCAGGTTCGAGAGTCATGGGGTGCCGTGCACTTATAGCACACACCCGCTCTCGCAGTGCACTTCACTTCGGTGTACCGGAGCTGCTGACATCGGCTGCACTGCACCGGTATGACCAGCCGTCGGTACAGCTCCACCTTGACCCAAAAGTGCAGCACGTACTCAATCAGCCGTAGTCGATCCAGATCATCGGCGGTTACCAAGTCCAACGTGTAGAACGGAAGAGGAATTCGGCCCGGTCGTAAAGCCTGAGTTGCGCAACACACAGAACTGAAAATTACGCGGTCTACAAATCAGCCTTAATGGTCTCCTCCTCGCCGTCAAAGTATACGTGCTTCACCACAGCACGGAAGGTCTGGTCGGTTCTCGTCATCAGTTGGAAGTAGACCCTGTGCTCCCACAAAAAGCCAGTCAAAAGCGCGTAGTCGCCCGCAGATCTGGTGCGCACCATGTAGTCTCACGATAGCGGGGCCCTGAAAATGACATAGCCTTCATTTGGGTGCAGGATGTTGAAGTCTCGTAGCGTCTGAAACAATGTCACATGGTGTTAATATATGTAGATAGGACCCTGAAGTTGTATAATTAGGGCTTGGGAGTAGGAAGAAGGAGGACGGGAAGGGGCTGGATTGGTGTTCGGATAGAATTGGGATGAGAAAGCGTGGATAGGGAGCAGAGAAGAGGGAGGATAAGCAGGAGTAGGAAGGAGACCAGGACCAGGAGAGGATTGGCCAGGAATAGGGAAGACCGAATGGGAAGGAGGGCTGTGGCGGGGTAAGCGACAGGAGAAGAAGAGGATGAGCGGGAAGGAAGGAACAGGATCACCGGAGTACCACGGTACCTTCCAGCAAGGTACACTCTCGCCGCAGCCCAGCAGTGGTGGCCCGACTACAAAGCGGCGTTGAGGGTGAGCCTGCCCTTGTTAGGGCGGTACTTACGCATAGATCGGACGAGTGGATCGATAGGTACCCTGCCGCCTATGTTGTGCCTTCGGGCACGAAGCGTCAACCTGCACAGCTGAGCCTAGGTGCCACTACTGTGACGCCTCCTGCTTCACCGTCATTTGCACGACTCACTTGCCGAGGAACCGCCGCCAGTACGCGACACCTGTGATGGCTTTGGCCATTTCAGGTCCAGGCACAGTGCCCTATGTACCGGGGGGCCTACATCGCCCCCAGCGAGGAAACCACAACTAGTACCAGCTCCAGTCCGACCATCAAGTCGACGAACGTTGATATATCACCAGCACCATCGATCGGAGCGGCGATACGGGACACCATTCAGAACCTCCATGCGGAGTTACTGAACTTCGGTGCCCATTTAGCCACTCTAGAAGAGACAATCATCGCCATGATACAGAGAAGTTCCAGGACCTGCTAGCGACATTTACCACTGACAACCTCCATCACGTAAGCAGCACTGCTGAGCTGTCTGCACGGCTGGACAGTGTTACCACCTGCCTGCAGGCATTGGAAGACGACTCTGGACTATCATCACATCATACCAGACCACCAGCTCAACAGAACCAGTGTACCTCTCAATGGAAGGCTCTTAGTTCCTTCGTCGAGCACTTCAAAGCCAGAATGCTACTCTAACGACGTCTTAGGACCAAGACACCTCTCCTCAGTGTCACTTTCTAAGCTTTTCTCGCCCTTATTCTCACTTTCGTATCTCTAGGCCGCAGCCACAGCAATTTGTCATGGCTGTAGCCTAGGACCTTATCTTCACCCCCTCCTACCCATAAGGCGGCAACAAAGCAACGCTGTTCTACTATCGCGGGTGCTACGCGGGATCACAGTATTAATACCTCCGATTTTCTTTCTTTTTCCTTCTTCATCTTTCCTTCCGATGGAGGGCTTTTTAGTGGTCATGGTCCCTCTGGAGAGTCTCACACTAGCAGCTTTAGCATAAGAAGGATTATTCCCTTCACTCGAAAAAAAATTCTCGAAGAGGTCCGAACTTAGTTCCATATACATTAGTATAAACATGGAGAACTCCTAGTTTGCATTATTCACCTGTCCCGAAGATGGGAACGACGTACGCTCCGAAACGTTGGTTTCTAACCAACTTTGCATTAGGTACACCCGAGAAAATCTACAGTAACTTGTAGGTACTTAAATTAATAGGAACCACTAATGATTGACAATTACCTCAGTTCAGGCCACGACTTTCATTTGCCTTAATCTATCCTCACACCTTAAGAACAGTGGATAAATTAAACTCTAGTGTCACAAATTAATTGGTTGCACTTAAGTAAATACGGTCATTGTAAATTAACGAAGATCACCTCAGATCATTGTTAAAACTGGTTTCTGCTGTTAATATCTCCTTACGCATTATATTGAAGTTAATGGAAAAATGTAGTTTAATATAAGAAACATTCAATAGTTATGTGTAGTTAAAGCAGGAAATGGTACATTTTATGAGATAATATATTTATTTACGGGAACGCTTTAATACTTCATTTTAGTTTCATTTAAGTTTACAATTACATCTATTGCCATTAGCCGATTCAGAATATATGTCCTTGTTTATTGTCAGTTTTCCACGATTTTAAACATAGCTGTATTATGGCATAGTCTATAGCCTGTATACAGCTGTTTTCTATTAGTAGTGTCTAACACCCGTTCTTACTGTATAGGGCATCACAGGCGGTGGATGCTGATCATACATGAAATCAAATGACAATTGGGAAAGAAATCTTCCAGGCCTAAGTTTGGGGCACTTCTTGGCATTTGGCAGATATGAGGACTGAGGAGAACCTGGAAAAAAATCTCAGTCAGAAGGTGCGATCCGGGAGGGATTTAAAACTGCCGTTCACGACTGCAAGCCTTAACGACCGACTACACGTGTCGATGTATATCATTGTTACTGGCAATGTTTAGATGATGAGTAATATAATATTTATACCTAATTCCGTGCTCCATTTGGACTTTATGCACCAAATATTGATGGCCATATGCAACTCAGATGCAGTATCTTTGCCTTTAGCGTTGACACTACGCAAATGCATTTGCCTTGACATTGCACGTGTACGTGTAGTATAATTGTAGGTTAGATAACGGAGGGTGACACCTCGCGCACTGCGTCCTAAATAGATGTGTTTTTTGACGCCCCAGGAGGAAGTGATGAAGTGAAGGAACCATAGGAGGCTACAGGCCGCAAGAAGAGGGGCCATAGAGTGGCCCGGAATTCTAACAGTTCCAAGGTCGAAGATCCGTCCCGCTTCTGGAGCTGTCTAGAGCAAGCAACTTTCTAGTGTCCACGGGGGGTACTTTTCATTTGAACAAGCATCCGCGCCATCTGTCCGGTACCGCCATACGCCACAAACCTAGTAGCGCACCTGAAAGATCAGAAGGAAACGGAATGAAAGAGAAATTATGGAAAGAAAATCGTGGTGGATGAGAAACTACCCCAGCATTCGCCTACCGATCAGGGAAACCCACGAAAGTTCCTAGGTCAGAGTGGGCGGTAGACGGGAATCGAACCCGGGACCTCCCGAATGCGATCCTCACGCGTTACCGCGAAACCAACTCACTCGATGGGCAAACATATATTGATGTGCTACCAACAGGTCGCTGGCACAGGAATCGACATTCCTTCTTTTTGTTGCCAAAGACGCTGCTGATAAAGTCGGATAAGATGATGATAGTTGCCAAATAAGGAGCGGCTGATCTACCATGCTTTGCGTTAGAAACCTGGGTGTAGTGGTGTTTTGTTTCTCCTCAGATGTTTTCGAAATGAAGAAGATAAATTGTTTTATGATGACGTAATTGTCTTTCTAGTAAAGGAACTAAGGGTGTTGTATTTTTATTTTTGGTATAGGATACCAATGCCGAGTGCTTGAGAAGGTCTAAGAATTATGAAAAAGAAAATAGGTACCTATATTCAAATGAGAGGAAGAAAAAACCGTAAAACGTTTGTTCATAAATTCCCCTTTGTTTTGCAATAATGGTGCTTCATGCTGGCTGTCAGATTCTCTTAAATGTTGCAAGAATTAGAAGACATACTAATTTTTCACCAAACACCTAGCATAACGGCCAGTCGGAAAAGTCGATATAAGCGTAGCTGGTATCGATACTGCAGAAGCTCTTGCTAAGTAGAGCCACAGCTAGAGAGGGGTTTTGGTGTTTGGAAGCCCCCCTTTGCTAAAAGAATGTAAAAATTAATAGCAAGGTGGTAAATCATCTTAAAATTTTAGGGGCATGTTTTCGTTCCAATGCTAAATTTGAGTACAATATCTCTTGCTTTAGAAGATAACTAGAAACTCTATTTTGTAGTGAAATAAAATAGCCTGCAGCAGTAACATAAAATGCTTCACAGTGATCATTAATTCTCCTGTCACAACATATTAGCGCTTAGGATACGCAAAGCATCCTATTTTAATTTTAATTTCAATTTCTGCACCTTAATCTGTGAATATAAAATAGATATATTTAAACATTTGAACCCAGTATGAATTCATATTTTATGATTTGAATTAATACAAATTGTTTAAATAATATATCCCTATATATAACCCTCCCCTTATTATTTTTCTAGCGACTATTTCTGTTTGTATTAACGTTTGAGCTACCAGCTACACTGATGCTGAGTAATATACAATACAGCTGGCTGAAGGAAAGATGCTGTGCTTATATCAATAGTAGTTAGTTGTAGTAAAATCTCTAGTTTAAAACTGAAACGCCAGGCACAATGGTGGCAATGAAGTTGTCGAAGCTGTTCCTGATACTAGTCCAAAAATATAAACGTATGGAAGTAACAACAGTCCTCCTTTATCGTTCCTACTTGCAACCCCTTGTCTAGACTGCCATTTTAGAGTACTTCTTTTTCAACCTTGAAAGTAACATAATTGTAGTTAATACATCAATGAAAATATTTGCGTTACTTCACGTGTGCACGTATGCGTGTCGTAGGTGACGCTTTATGGAGACTTTTCTACAGAATTTCCAATAGGTCGTAGACTAACCTAATGCCAAAACTTCTTGAATATATTCCGTATACTTAGAGGGTTTCAGACTTCAAGAATATGTAAATATTGTTTCTCCTGTGCTCAGTTTGCAAACATAATGGTTTATGTATACTAATATATTCATGATCAGAACTCGATTCCTTTCACATTCCAAATCCTAATGAAAATGTGTACTTAAGGTTTCAAATTGAAAATATGATGCCATTTAAAGTTCGAATTTGTATTCATATTATTCCTTTTTGAAATTAAATATTACATACAAAATTTGAAAATTTCTGCAAACATTTAATGGCGGATCAAAACAATTAAGAATCACGTAGCTTATGACACTCCAAATTGTAATAAAAATATGTACTTGAAGTTTCAAATTGAAATCAGTGGCACTCTTTTTTGCATTCCCAGCATTATTGTTCCTTTATTTGGATTTAGGTATTACAGGCGATGATGTTTACAAACTGTCTCTCCTTCTGTTCTTCTTGGTTTGGTAACGCCGAGTTGAAATGTTATATGACGAAATGTCAGTGCTACTACATAATTTACAACTTGGAGATTGCTGATCCCTTGTATGGCTACATAGAAGTCATATTTTTCTCCCAAGAACTAGAGGCGAGCTTTAAAAATTGTCGGAAACGTCGAACACTATAAACAGCGTTTTGTCTTCTTTGAAACAAAGCCGTTAATCATTTTGTCGGAAATCTTAGCCCTTTGCGAAGTAGGATGTTCGCATGCTTTGTCTAAAGGTTCTTGCATTCATTAAAAACTACAAGACCAATTAGAGCTTCATTTAAATCTCGAGAGAAGCTTCTTATTGCAGAATTTGCAACACATGCACTCTTTGTTTTATACATTTCAAGTTTCTTAAAAATTCAAGCTCGAGCAAGTGCAGCAGTTCGTACAGTTAACCATGATTGTATATACAACTGCATCAAACAATTTTAGCTAAGGAAAGCAAGAAATATCTTCAATTATACATCAGTTTTGCCATCCATCTATCTCTGTGTAAGGCACTTGGACTATGTATATAAGAGGCCTCTCGTACAGATTTATCTCCAAGAAACAGTCATAATGAGAGTTTTAATAACTGTTTGTAGTCATCGTTAGAGTAATATTTTGTCAGCTGATCCACAATTAAACTAATAAAGTATATTTTTAGTATATTAATCGACCAGAACAACTCCATCTCCTATGCCATACTCGTGTATGTCTTCATTAAGCTGATTCCAAGGATAAGCAAATCTCGGAGAGAAAATAAAATAGCTGGTTGGTTGGGCCTCTTGAAATAGCCATCAGTGTATGGAAAGTATGCGCAACAACTGATTTAAGTGTATGGTGTTGACAAGCCTAACCCCTTAGCCTTCTATTTATTCTTTTCTCTACCAAAGTACAAGCTCTATTTATGAAAAAACAGTAGCAAATTGTTGTTTGTTGTATTAAATTATATGAACTATACTCCTTCCATTAACTTCTAACCTTATTTGTTTCCGCTAATCCAGACCATTGGAGAGTTATGGGACACTAAGGGGATTCATGATTCTATCTCCAGATAGAACTGCTAGCCTCTAAAGTGTCATTTTATTAGTTAGAAAAGGCAGCATTTCCCCAATCCAGTGTATTGTTAATCGCATATCAGAAGCAAATGAGGTTTATATTTCTGTTTATGTGGCCTCTCTGTGTTGTCCCCTTGTACATCCGATTGACTTATATTTTTGCAGCGTTCTCTCGGTTTACATCCAATGTTTGAATTTGGCTGCTTTTCCATTGGTCTTAATGCAGATGCTAAGTCCATACTGATAATTTTGGAAGGACGTTAAGTTTTAAATATTTTATGTGAACAATTCTTTGTACTTAGAGTACCCTTATGATCACATGAATCACTCTTACTTTCTTCACTATTGCTAAAACCTGGATTCCGTGAAAATGTTTCACACCTTTAATCCATCAACTTCCTTTCTTTGAATAATTTTATTTAAAGTAATTACTTTTTTCGTATTTCTTCTAACTTAGTAAGCTATCTATCAACAGGGCTCATGCATTCTTGCCTACGCTTTTCTTTGTTGAGTTCTTAAAAAATTCTGTATTGTCAGTCAAAAGTATTAAGGGCATGGCTTAAACATTAGCGAAATCAAACACATCCTCGAATCTATCAAACAAATATTCTTATTTCTGCTATTGTGCTTCTGTTTTCTCCAATGAGTTCCTTTTGAGGTTGTTTTCACTAAGAGTGCAAATGCTTAACTTTATTGATCATGCCTCACTCTTTTCCAGTAGGGATTTGCGCCTTTCCCCAGAAAGTTTGAACTTTTCGTGCAGTCTTCTTGCGCACCTTGAATAATTTTTTCTTGTCACGGAAATGCAAAAAAAAAAAAAAAAAAAAAAAAAATTGTTTAATACCTTAGGGCTTGAAAGTAATGTACTTCCTGTTTAGGCTTCGCTAGTCCACCAACCAAATAAATGCCGCGTTTCTTATTTACAGCGTTCTTACTTTCAGATGCCATATTAACCTGAAAATGTAAAAGCTGTGCGCTGCATCATCTATACGGCATACAGATATTAGCACATACTTATTTAACAGTTTTTCAGTAAATAATGATTTAAAATTCCCTTGAACATCAGGAAATATGAAGTTCAAGCACTGAAACATTGTGATAATTAACTTTGAATAAAAAATGAACGAGATCAAGGGATGGGACCAACGAAAAAGAAAACCAAATTGCAAATTCTTTGAGTGGCACCCTAATTTACGTCTATACACCTTTAGTAATCAATTCGCATGCTATTACTGTTATTTTTACGACTTTTAAGAAAATCCTAGCGCTATTCTACATCTATGACAGAATAAAGCTTAAGAGATGTGTATATGACTGCGAGGAAATACGACGAGGGCACAAATTTCTCATAAGTGTGTTCGAAGGAAATCTGATGCAGCTGTAATATTGACTGTCTGTAGCCTCACGACTGGCTTTTCTATAAACTAGATCACTAAGAAGTTGTATCGGTAACTTATTCGCCTTTTCTGCAATAAATGTCCACTGATTTTACTCCGCGAATGTGATTTATAATCAACGGTCAGCAGCACTGCGTGTGTGCTCTGACTTATTCCGTCACTTCACTCCAATCACGAGGGTTGGTTTTAAGTAAGAACCGTTTTGTTTTAGCACGCGAATTATTTTATTTATGAACGTAACTTTTATGAAAAATGAAAATATGAACCTTACACATTTTATTCTTCTACATAGTCACCATTAATGTCTAAACACTTTAGCTTTTGGATACCGTCATCACAGATCTCTGCCACCAGCCCATCTTGCACACATTTGTTTTGTATTGAGATTTGTCAACTACAATTGCATAAATTACTGGCCTTGAAACCTGAAGGAAATGTTGATGAAGCTCGTCAATAGTGAAGCGCCTGTTTTCACGAATCTTCTCAACAACATTTTGTGTCAGCTCTTCACTGATGACAATAGCCCGTCCAGATCGATCCTCATCATGAACGTCCGTCCTTCCTTCATCGAACAGTCTGCAGCACTTACGCACATTTCCATCATTCATCACACCTTCCCCGTACACTGTAGTTGTTACTGGCAAAATTCAATACAAAAAAAGTGTGTGCGAGATGGACTGGCGGCAGAGTTCTGTGATGACGGTTTCCAAAAGCTGGTGCCACAACTGAACAAGTGTTTAGACATTAATGCAGACTATGTAGAAAAATAAAATAATGTTCATATTTTCATTTCATATAAAACTAATGTTCATAAAATAAATATTTCGTGTGCTATAACAAAACGGCTCTTACTTAAAACACGACCCTCGTGTTATCAGCGATAGCTATAAGCTGCTCTCCGTCTGAGGTAAAAGCTGGTTTCTGGTAGTAGTCGCGTAGTATTTGGTTGCATGAGAAGTCACCAGTAGTCACAAGTGGAATGGGTTACATAACCATATGTACCCCATATTACTATTATTATGTTTGGCCGTTTAAATCCCTGGAGTACGAGTATATTATGGACTAGTACTATCGTTCTTTACTCTTTAGATTGTATTTAATGTGAAAATATATATACATAGTGTAATATTTCTTTTCATATACTGTGAACGGAGCTTTTACAGAAGTTTAAAATGAATTATATTGTGCTGAAATCTAAAACGTGGAAAATGATGAAAATTTAATATACTGAGTACAATTTGTATCTAGGTAATTCGTTTGATTATGCTGCCTGCATTTGAACAGTAGACTATGTTTGCTAGAAGTCGTGGAGGAAAGGGATGACGGCACACACTAATGGAAAGATGGTAACTCTTCTCAAGTACAACCTCGTGTTTGATGGTTATGCCTGTAGGTTTTCATTCAAGTTTCACGTTGGGCTCAAAAAAAGTTCCAGACTTAATAATATGGGGATGTTTAGATGATTTAAATGCGCTTATACCATTTAAAGTCTCAGCGAAACGAAGTAATGACAGTTGAGTGCTTAACCGAGTTCTGGTTTCCAAAGAGCCGACAGTCATCCGATATTTGTATTTTTGGAATAAGGAACAAAAACGAAAAACATTTAACTCGCTACAAAACCGATATTCGAACTTGGGTCATCCGGGTTGGAGGTAGACAGATCCCTCACGTAAGTGCTTACATTACATAGCGTTTCCTATTCTTAGAATTATTGTACTAGTAGCACACTGAAATGCCGATACTTCTTTATTCACTTCCCGAGATTCTTATGGCAAACTCGACGTCTGATTGCGGAGGGAAATAATTATCCTATATGTTTATGCATTCTGTGTAAAATAAATATGAAAAGTGCATTTAGCTCTTTTAAACTGAAATGTTCATAACTATTTTATTTCTTGTTACGTATATATCTATATATTGCCAACTTTTACATTTTCAGTACAATATATTTGCGAGTAATGAAACGGGTTTTTATGTTATAGTAAGCTGAATCCCTCTAATTTTGCAACTTTCTCAAAGTGAGCTACTGGTAATTTTCTTTAACATACGAAGCGCATCCAGAAAGTAAGTTTCCATACTTTTTTTTTAAACAAAGAAGGTATAGTTACATAAAACTTTATTGGCAACACGTACAGCAATGCTTGAGCTATTTTTTGACATAGTCACAACAATAATTGAGACACTTGTCATATCTTGGGATCAACTTTTGTCTTCCGGTGTCGTAGAAGTCTGCGCCTGTGAATGGAACCAGCGTGTGATAGTCGTTTTCAGCTATTTGTCCTTGTCAAAATGCTGACCGGAGGACGGGAATTTCTTGAAGTGTAGGAAAGGATGGAAATTGCTGGGAGCAATATCAGGACTGTATGGTGGATGATCAAACAGGTCCCAGCCGAACTCCTGCAGAACAATTGCTGTGCGTTGAGTCATATGTGGAGAGCATGTCATGGAGCAGCACAACACCTGCAGTAAGCATTCCACGCCTTTTGTTTTGAATGGCACGTCGCATTTTCCGCGTTGTTTCACAGTAATGCTCAGCGTTCACTGTTGGACCTCTGGGCAGGAAGTCAATAGCAGAATGCCCTTCCTGTCCCAGAACACCGTGCGTATTACGGTCTACACCGACACAGTCTGTTTGAATTTCGTCTTGACCGGAGATCCACTGTGACGCCAATACATTGACTGCTGCTTGGTTTCCGGGGTAAAGTGCGAAATCTACGTCTCATCGCCCGTGACGATCCTGTCGAGGAACCCGTCGCCGTCATCATGATACCGCTGCAGAAATGTCAGCGCTGCTCCTAAGCGTTTCGTTTTGTGCTCGGTTGTCTCGGCACCCATCTCGCACACAATTTCCTGAACAGCAGGTGCTTAGTGGCAATTTCATGTAACAGGGATAGCGATATCTGCGGAAAAGGCTGTTGAGCTCCATAATCGTGAATCGACGGAATCTCCACGATGCGCTGCCGCACCAGGTTAACAAGGTCATCATTGATGAGGGACGGTCGACTACTGCGCTCTTCATATGGACACTTTGACGACCTTCGGAAAACTGCCTACACCAGCGACGCACCGTCTGTTGTTTGCTCATGATGTTCGGCCTGTAGACCTGACAGACCTGACGATGAATTTCGATCGGCGCTATGTTTTGTGCAGTAAGGAACTTTATCACTCACCGAAACTCGCAGGTGGCGGGAGAACGAATAAGAGTCGCCATTTCAGGCCTTTGCTGCCGCGCTACTGGCACCAGGCGGGACCTCTACGGTCGGTATCTGATTGATACGTCATAGATCTGTTACGCATGCGCAATTTTTCGGCTAAATACGTTTACTTTAAACGAAAAAAAAATGGGGAAACTTACTTTCTGAATGCGCCTCGTACTATAGTTAGCTACTTAACGCATGGTGTGTCCTCACTTAAGTGAATGCTGAAGCTCAATCACTATCTTGTGTTAGCATTTGTTGGGGATAAAACTTGAACTTTGTAAGTATCTATAGCTAAAACCATTATAGAGTACAATACAGAGTGATTCAGAATCATTGCAATAAACTCCCACCAAATGCAGGTCTCCCCAAATGAAAAACACAAAAAGAAAAGGGGGAAATAAAATCTGAGCGTCCAGAGTTTTATTTATGGACGCCTTTAACTGCCATATTTCTTAGCGTCCCATTTTATGTTGGGCGTGAAAGACCGGAAGTTTTGCTCAGAGACCTTTTTATCAGGCTTGAGGTTCTTTTACGTGCTGTAAATCTACGACACTGTACCACCGGATTTACTTCCCTTTCGAAGGAAGCCACGCTAAGGAATCTTACGCCCGAAAAAAATCCATCGCCCTCCGCCGGGATGAAACCCACGACCTCGGGAATCAAACGCTGGCATGGTATCCCTATACCACGGAGGACGACGGCGTCCGGACCTCATCTTTGCTAGAGATACTAAGAATTAAAGACTCTGACTGTAGGTGGCGCAGAAGTTATGTACCATCACATGTAAATACGACAGAGCCTTTCTAGCAACCAATCTACTCAGATGTGTGTGCCTTCGAATTTAAATGTGTAGGTACTTACTACGGTTATTTAGTACCTTCAGTTTGTGCTAAGAGAACATGGTAAATATTCTGAGTACCAAAAGGCTGTCATAAAATGTACCTGCCTTCGAGGTTAACTGTGTACTTACTATAACTATTTACCTTCTGCAGTTTGTGTTTAGAGAACATGACAAAATATTCTTTGGGCGAAATGGTATGTTTTTGTCTATGGGACTGCTAACGAGAATGAAAGAGTGGCAGCACGGTTGCAGCCAGTGAAATACCTTTGCGCACGCACTTCGTATCATTTCATATTTTCCTGACTGTTTCAACGACTGCAGGTCACAGGGAAGAAGAGAGTATCGTGTCACACCGGAGATGGAAGAGGTCATATTGGAGCAGGTGGGACAAAACCCATCAACAAGCACTCGTGCTGTTGCCAGTACAGTTGGCGTAGGTCAAAGCATCGAATGGTATATACCTATGACCAGTATCCATACCATAAACAACCTGAAGAGCATTTGACATTAGCGGATTGTCTTCGGAAGCTAACTTTCTCCCAATGGTTTTTACAGTAGGTTGTATTTGTGTGCCATGTTACCAGTCAGATTTCATGTAGTGATGAAGCTACGTTCACAGTAAAAGGTCATTTAATGTGCACAATGAGTAGGTATGGGCTAGGAGAGTCAACATATTACTCATATTGATAGGCCTCAGGTTCAGTTTGACCTAAATGCGTGGTGTGGAATTGTTTCTGACCATCTGATTGGCCCTGTCGTTCTGCAGCACGTCTAACAGTACCAGCATACCGTGATTTCCTGTTGAACACATTACCGGGACTAATGGAGATTGTATCTGACAATGTACGAGAGTAAATATGACTTCAGTATGATGGTCACCCCTAACCGCAGTCACATGGCACGGCAGTACTTTACTGCGACTTTTGAAGATCAATAGATACGCAGATACCGTCCAATTATGTGGCCTGCAAGATCACCTGATCTCGATCTTTTGGATTTCTTCCTCTGGGACCACGTGGAAAACATGGTGTATGAAGAGCCTGTTGATCGAGTGGAGGACCTTATACCTAGGACAGAAGCAACCTGTGATCGCTTACTCCATATACCAGGCATTTTTTAGAGATTTGAGGTAGTCAATGCTTAGGAGTTGTAAATGATGCCTCAAAGTAGGAGTTTGACACTTTTAACAATTGTTGTAAAAGTGTGCACAGTTATATCATACAGTTGTGTAGCTGATACTGTGGGTTTCAGTATGTGTGATGTCTTCTAATGTTGTAGTGCTGTACTACTTGTATTGTTACAATGTGACCGGATCTGCTGTGTCACTTATTCACTTGCCTGCTGTATTATATTCTGAACATTCGGTATGAATGCAATGTATAAATGTAAAAATAATCCATTCCTTGGGTCTCCTGCACTACCCACAGTAGATGTATTTAATTCCCCGATGCAGTCAGTACGCCCAGATATTTTTTTTTCATTTGCAGGGAAATACATTATGTGTGACTTGTCGCATTCATTCTGAATCATCTTGTATATAATTTTAAAGCCTATCTTATACTTTTTGTAGTTGTGTTAATATCATTACGTTCTGTGTGCTGTGAACCCGATTTGATATTAAATCCTGCACGTGTTCTTAAGTTCATCACGCAGCTTTTGTCAGGATAAATGTACCCTTCAATGATATTCTTTACACGCGGAAAAATAAAAATTGATAACAACCGTCCATCAGTTAACAGCCGAGTCTTCAAATTCAGAAAATCTTGTTCCCTAGACCATCCAGCTCTACTCCCAACACCTTAACAACCTAGAAAGCACATAAACGGTCTACGTGCGGTGCTGTACTCCAGTGGCTGGAGGCCCCCCTGAATGACTAATCCTAATCCTCTTCAGCCAAGACAGTAAGACTTAAAAAAGCATATCTCAAGAAGATTCCATTGGCTTAAAAATCAACACTCGACCAGTACTGTATTTGTAGGGCGAATCGTGTCCTAGATACGAGATATTGTAGTTTATGTACTATTTTACACAAAAGTAAGTGGCCAACTTTAGTAAGACCTGCGCTAAGGATTAATTAATTCCCAGGCGTTGTTGCATACATGGTATGAAAATGAAATTTTTCAAATGCTTCCCTTGCTGTGCAAGGGCATGGCAGCCATCGGCTCACCCCGCTGTTTTGAAAAGCCATATTTCAGCAATCATTGTAAAAAACGAGCATATATTCCAAATTCAACTTCAATACACCTGTATAAAATGTGTTGTTATTGTGTTTCGATTAAGTAGTTGACCGGGAGTAAAGATGATTCCGTGTTAGGTGCTTTGCTTAAAAACGTAATCTTAGCAAAATGTTTCTTGTTTAGGATATCTGAACTCGTTAAAGCATCTTTAATGCTTTTACAACAACACTGCTGATCAACAGTGGTGGCGAAACGTGGATTGAATCCTATGTGACGTGGCTTTCTTTTTTATGCGGAAAATTTATAAACTGTGAACAATATACCAATTATAAAATTATACAAATTAATGGAACCTATTTCTGATAAAGCTACTCCTTGAGAGCGGTAAATTATCTGCCTATTTTTATTTAGCATAGCTTTTAATTTAGTCCTCCGTCTTACGAACGCTACAATACGTTTGGAATTTCACAACAGAATGTTTTATAAAACATTGATTGCAATCACTGCAAGCAAAACATGGGAATTCGCCTACCCCAACTGTCAATAATTCCTCCCGAAACTAATAACATTTTACTTTAAATATACACATTTAAAGTTACCTCTCTATAAATCTCGAAGACTGTTAGCATGTTAAAGAATTTACTTCGCTAATGCACTGTTAATGCTTACATTAGATTACATTGGATATAAGGAAGCATTATTTTCTTCATGTTAGAACGTCTCACAAGCAAGGAAACTACAACATTTCAGACACAAGAACCGAAAGTAATCATTTTAGAAATGTTGAGTGAACTCAGCATGATTACATTCCTTTACAGATATTTATGCAGTAACACAGCACAAATACCATGCTAGGTGAGAATAATACTCAAAGTAACGAAAGCAAATTAATTTAATACGTTATTACATATCATAGGGGAGCACTTAATAGTAAAAGGACGGTATTAATTGTCACAAAAATACATTGTTACAAGAAATGGACGCCAATGAATAAAGTAATTAATGAATATTAAATAGAAATAATGCAGTTGTAACTACTTGAACGTAAAGCAACCGTTTGCACCTAGCAGCGTTGCTATTTTGTTTATTTTCAAGATCTATATAATGTTGTCATGTCCCGATTAACTCAATTTCTAGAAGCGTGTCTTTATCCTGATTCTCCATTCCTGATAAAAAACATGGATGAATTACAGACGTTTGCTAATTTTACATTTCAGATAATAAGCATTGAGGAGGCGAGGATGCAAAACACCAACGCTCGCACATGGAATTCTGCGGTTAGCCATGCAACGATCTCGGCTATTCCTCAGTTGGGTAATTTGGGCTGTATTCATATGATATTAAGTTTTATCCTGTTGCTCACTTACCAACAAACTTCATTGGAAGGCGGAAAGTTTGTAGCAGGGTGAGAAATGGTTTAAATATTCTGCCTTTGTTTGTAGATATTCGTTTACATTTATTTAGGGGACAAAAATGGAACATTATCTAGAACAAACATGAGTATCGCAGCATTCAGTGTGGAATGCAAGTTCCTTTAGTTTCTTTCATTAACGACAGACAAATGAAGATGAAATGATTAAAACGATATAATATCGTTTTATTCTTACACGTTCCAGTTGATAGGCATTTGAAAATAGTGTCCTTTGGATTTACGTTCATATATGGCAAAGGATTGATTACTGAGTACGTGGTAATATACAGGCACCACTGATGTTATAAACTTTAAATATGATATACCTAATAGGTATTACAGTTTAATAATGTTAACCTTATGATCAAATCCTGCATCTTGGCGTGGCAGTAGAGTGATTGGTTTGCAAACTGGAGGTCAAAATGGAATCATGTTTGCAATGAATCGGTAACTTTGTCTTTTTTCAGGGTTTCCATTATGGCCGAATTAATTTATTTATTTCGACCATTCATAATCAGCCATTTGTCTTGCTAGATCTGAGTTGTTAGGTTTACTTAATTATCAAAGCAATGTTTGCTTTAATTAAGTGTATATTCTGGTCCCGAACGCGTGTTTTGTAAATGAGAGTGATAAGTCATGACAATTACACCAACAAGATAACGTAAGTCGTTTTCGTGGCTGATAATATTTAGGCTGGGCTAAAAATTCAGGGATCCTCTGAAAAATGGCCGAACACCTCTGTTAAGACAATTTCCTCAAACTTTCAGGAATTTTAATGAAAATAATGTTTCAGAATGTGATTCTTTTACAAAACTTAATTGAAGGCTATATTCTGGGTATGTAATTAAAATCAAAGCCATTATTGGTGCTCCGTGTTTACAAGATATTAATAAAACAAAACTTTGTGCTGTGATAAGCACATTGTTTGCACATAACACCAAGAACAAATGATATACTTACATTAAAGCACATTTAAGTGCTGGAAGTGTTGATTAAAATAAAAGTTTTCAAATATGATTTTTTTAAAGCATTCCTGAAGACAATGTATATTCTGGGTAGGTAATAAGTATAACTAATTGTTGATACTCCTTGTTTCCAATGTGTAAAAATAGAGAGAATTGTAGGATTTAAGACGTAATAAAAATATTTTTAACTGGAGCTGAAGCCATGTAAGGATAACTGCAAAAATGAACAATTAAAATCGCAAGGGCTACTTGCTATATACTTCAGCATTTGAAGAAGAAACATAAAACCAAGTATCAACTTAAATTAAGTTCCATAATGCAAAGGGATGCAAGACAGATAATTATTAACGGGAATATACAAGCAATTAAATAAAAAAATAATTGTAAGATAGAGAAACAGTTGCAATAAATAATTTCGGTATATTAAATCAATGTATAATATAATAAGCTTGAGCTGAAAGATTTACCCGGAATGACAAACAGTCATTAGCGATACATATTAGCAAAGTCATTAGCAACAGACGAAGGAGCGAGCACGTTAGGCATAAAAGTTCTGGGAGGGCAGCTTAGAAGCAAATTCAGCGCGCTTGCATATGCACGTAGGTCAATTCTGGAAATTAGAGAGACAGAGGAAATTCTTAGAGATGTGAGCCATCGCCTAGGAACAGTCTCACATTCGGATACTTAAGCGTTTTGAGATTTGGCAACCTATAAGGTAAAATTTTGATGGGGAGTAATTCTAATGTAGGCGTGGCTTAAGTAATATAGAGGCAAGCATCTAAATCAGAGAGCTACTCTGACTCTGGTACCGGCACTGACCTTACATTCGTTCGTGCACACCTTCGTGCACACAGTTGTAGATTACATTTGCAACTGCGGTACCGTTACCGGTACGTACTGCTCGTGTGATATTATAAGCGCCCACTGATGCGCCTGTGTGAGTAAGATTTTGCGGTTATTGTGAGAGGCCTCCTCGATAAAAGCATTTCAGCGACTCACGGCAGGTTACACTTGTAGTTTCATTTATTGGGAAAAAGTTATTTCCAACCATAAATTTGATACTGGAGAAGTTCGCAGAATAATAATTTTACTTGTTACAATTGCGAGTGATACGATTCATAATCAGTTTATTTCCTCATCTCAAACGGTCGGCAACTCATTTCAATTCAAATATTAGTTCACAATAAATTTCTCAGTCAATTTAAGCTGGTGTTGTCATTCACAATAAATCCACGCATACCCTGAGAGAACTACTCATAGCTCTACCAATGGAGCAGCCGGCAGCAGAATCAACAGCAGATATTGGAGATAACGA
This sequence comes from Deroplatys truncata, assembly GCA_030765065.1. Classification (NCBI taxonomy): domain Eukaryota; kingdom Metazoa; phylum Arthropoda; class Insecta; order Mantodea; family Mantidae; genus Deroplatys; species Deroplatys truncata. The sequence goes on from CM060990.1 coordinate 275,948,789, forward strand.
GAAAAGGTGACAACTGCATTCATGTATCAAACTGTCGCACCATCATCGCGGCCTTTTCCGGCCTCACAACACATGGGCTTCTAGAACCTCCCGCACTCGTCTTCTCTGCGCATCTCCCACTACTGAACCATGAATGCCAACTTGTGCTCAATGGAGTTCAAATCAGGATACTTCGGGAGCCAATCAGTGCACACATTTTCTAGGTATTTTGTTAACCGGTTTTTGGTGAAATTGGATATGTGCACTACACTGTTGTCTTGTATAAACAAATATTCCTTCTGTTCAGGGAAATTTACCCGCATATATGGCAAAAGAGTATCCTGGAGGATATCAATATAAACCCACGGTCATTCTCTCGGTCACAGTAATCAGTTGTCCTGGTCCAGATACTGTCAATAAGGTCCAGAAGTCAGCTGATATTCTCCCGGAGCGATTTCCCCGCACATGTCTGGGATCGTATCTTGTGTCACGCAGCCTAACACCCTACATTGCTAGTCAAATAGGAAGATCTTCTCGCCCGATCATGTCGTTAGATCTCAGTAGGCCTGCTGTAGCTGGACGTTTCTTAAGGCTCATGACAATTTTTTGGCTCTGTGGGCCTCACTGAGGATTGTCTTGGTGGCAGAACGATGAAATTCAAAGCCAGTCTCCTTTAGTCTCCGCCGTATAGCTTTATGAGACCACCCGTATTCCACAGTAGAATATATAGAGCGATTCTGGCGCACTTTTTGGCATATATGGGAAAGGACAGGAAAAACGAGGCTACATGCGGCAGTTCAAGGAGGAAAATGGGTTTATATGGGAGAGATAGGAAATACGACGACAGATACTAGGCTAGACGGGGGGGGGTGAATGAGGGAAGTGTGTCTATATGGAAGAGATAGTGGAAAGGTGTTGGGCTAGACAGAGGTTGAAGAGTAGAGTATGCGTTTGTATGTATGAGAGGTACAGGAATAGGAGAGGTATTAGGCTAGACAGAGTTGAAGGATAGAGTATGGTTTATATGAGAGGTATAGGAAAACAAGGAGAGGTGTTAGGCTAGACAGAGTCGAAGGGTAGAGTATGGTTTATATGAGAGGTATAGGAAAACGAGGAGAGGTGTTAGGCTAGGAGAGTTTGAGTATGTGCTTATAAGCAGAGACGAGAAAACGGAGAGAGATCCTATGCTACGATAGACAGGTGTTAAAGGTAGAATGTGTTTTATATAGGTTAGATAGGAAAGCAAGGAGAGATACTCAGCTAGACAGGAGGCAGGAAGGGAATACGCTTTATGAGAGGTAGGGGATACGGGGAGAGATGCTAGACTAGACAGAGGTTGAGAGTAAGGTATGCGTTTATAGGTATGAGAGGTACAGGAACAGAAGGAGAGGTGTTAGGCTAGACAAAGGTTGTGGAGTAGAGAATGCGTTTATAGGGGAAAGCTAGGGAAAACGAAGAGAGCTGAGAGACTAGACAGGGCTTGAAGGGTAGAATAACCCCTTTATGTGGGAGATACAGTAAACCGTGGAGAGGTATTAGGATAGAAGATTTTGACTATGTGTTTATAACTGAGAGACGAGAAAACGGAGATATCCTATGCTAGGATAGACAGGTGTTAAAGGTAGAAGGTGTTTTATATAGGTTAGATAGGAAACCAAGGAGAGATATTCAGCTAGACAGGGGGCAGGAGGAGAATGCGCTTTATGAGAGATAGGGGATACGAGAAGAAGTGCTAAGCCAGACAGATGTTGAGGAGTAGAGTATGCGTTTATATGGAAAGCCTGGGGATCACGGGAAGAGATGCTAGAGTAGACAGAGGTTTAGAGTAACGTATGCGTTTATATGTATGAGAGGCATAGGAACAGGAGGAGAGGTATTAGGCTAGACAGATACTATAGGACTAAGAATATGGGCTTATATACAGGAGAGACAGGGAATAGGAGGGGAGGTCACTTTAAAAGCGACTTTAGACGAGAAATTCATGGAAAGATGTTTCCTATCAATGCTGGAACACTAATTCTAGACACCTGTAGCACGTAACCCGCTCACGCAAAAAGGTAGCCCACTCACGCTGAAAAGTAACCCACACACTAAAAAGGTAACCCACTAACGCTAAACAGGTAACCCACTCACACAAAAACGTAACCGACTCAGACAAAAAGGTAACCCACTCACTCAAAAAGGTAACCCACTCACGCTACAGAGGTAACCCACTCACACAAAAAGGTAACCCACTCAGGCAAAAATGTAACCCACTCTCTCAAAAAAGGTAACCCACTCACGCTAAAAAGGTGACCCACTCACACAAAAAGGTAACCCACTCACGCTACAGAGGTAACCCACTCACACAAAAAGGTAACCCACTCTCTCAAAAAGTGAACCCACTCACGCTAAAAAGGTGACCCACTCGCGCAAAAAGGTGACCCACTCACGCCAAGAGGTGACCCACTCACGTAAAACGGTGACCCGCTCACGCAAAAAGGTACCCCACTCACGCTAAAAGGTAAGTAATTCAGGTAGTATCACAGGGTAGGAGAGATTCCGGGAAGCGGATATAGCATAGTTCCGTATGATTTCACAGGTAATCCAGATAATATCGTAGTTATTTAGGATAATTCAGTATCACAGGTGTTTAGAGTCACTCAGCTTGTATCACAGGAGGCTAGATTCCAGAAGCAGGGCCTATCATAGCTTTATATAATTTTCACTGGTAATTCAGCTAGTATCGTGGGCATTTAGACTAATGCAGCCAGGATCACAGGAGGCTAGATTCCAAAGGCTGACTGCATTATAGCTGTGTATGATTTCACAGATAATTTAACTAGTATCGTAGGTATTTAGGCTAATTCATCTAGTATCACAGGAGGATAGATTCCAGGGGAGGGTATAGCATAGTTTCGTATTTCACAGGTAATTCAGCGACTATCGTAGATATTTAGGTTAATTCAAGTATCATAGGTGTTTAGAGTAATTCAGCTAGCATTACAGGAGGGTGGCTTCCAGGGGTTGGTTATAACATAGCTTCGTATTTCACAGGTAGTTCAAGTAATATCGTAAGTATTTGGGGTAATCAGCATATTTTCACAGATACTCCTGATAATTTCGATCAGCGATTTGTATCACAGCTGTTTAAGATAATTGCACTTCCTTCAGGTTGTATAATGAGTATTTGTTTCATTTCAACGGAAAATTCAACTAGTATCATTGATACTTAGGCTAAACCAGATAGTATCACAGGTGGACGTGTTAATTTAGAGCAGGGATTCGTATCAGAGCTATTTAAGGTAACTTCACATGATTCGGGTAGTGTCACAGATATTTATGTCATTTAACAGGTTATTCAGATAGTATCACAAGTATTCATCGTAACATAGAAACTAATTAGATTATAAACATTTCTCATCCTGCGTTACAAGACCTTATATAGTTTTTTTCTAAATTTTACAAACCTTTTATATGTAAAGCAGTTAGTGTGCTAAACGAAGAGGGATATACTGCACACTGGGTTACAAATTGAAAAGCTTTGCGTCTATATACCTTAGTTTTAGTTCGTCGTAGGTGCCTCTCCCCTTTATCTAAGGCTCGAGGCTAACACTATCATTGCTCCCAATTTCAGGGTTAACACCTTCCCTTCCATCTTCTTCTTGCTTCATCAGGCGCGTGCTATGTGTATACACAGCACACGGATAAACTTCATTTTTTGATTGTAGGATTATGAGAAAATCTTTATCTTCGACTTACATTCTCTTGAGCACTGTTTGTAATACTGTAATGTCCATAGGCATAGGTAGTTATTCCATCCTCGGCAATAACTCTTTTATCTTCAAAGGAATTCAATGTAACTTTATTCACTTGCACTGTGGTAACAGCGTGCTTTCGTGATGGGATTAGGTTCATGGGCGTTCTGATGTTTTCACAGGGAATTCACTAGTATCGTAGGTATTTAGGCTAATTCAGCTAGTATTACAGAAGGCTAGATTGCAGGGGCAGGACGTATCATAGCTGTATATCACTTTCTCTCGTAATTCAGCTAGTATCGTGGGCATTTAGACCGATTCAGCTAGTATCACAGGAGAATAGACTCCAAAGGCTGACTGCATCATAGCTGTGTATGATTTCACAGGTAATTCAGCTAGTGTCGTAGTTATTTAAGCTAATTCAGCTAGTATTACAGGAGGGGATAGATTTCAGGGGTGGGGTGTAGCACAATTTCGCATTTCACAGGTAATTCAGAGAGTTCATAGGTATTTAGGATAATTCAAGTATTATAGTAGGTGTTCACAGTAATTTAGCTAGCGTTACAGCAGGGTAGGTTCCTGGGGTCGGTTATAACATAGTTTGGTATTTCACAGATAGTTCAGGTAATATCGTAAGCATTTGGGAAATCGGCATAGTTTCACAGATACTCGTGATAATTTCGATCAGCGATTTGTATCACAGCTGTTTGAGCTAATTGCACTTGATTCAGGTTGTATCAAAGGTATTTGACTCATTTTAGCAGGTAATTCAACTAGTATCATTTATATTTAGGGTGAACCAAATAGTATCACAGATAGTCGTGTTAATTTAGATCAGGATTTCGTATCAGAGCTGTTTAAGATAATTTCGCTTGATTGGAGAAGTATCACAGGTATTTAAGCCATTTTAATAGGGTAATTCAGATAGTATCACAGGAATTTGTGGTAATATAGAGAGTAATTACATTATAAACATTTCTCATCCAACCTTACAACACTTTTATATACCTTTTTCTAACTCTTACAAATGTTTTATGTGTTAAACAGTTAGTGTGCGAGGCGGAGAAGGATAAACTGCATACTCGGTTACAAATTGAAAAGCTTTTCGACAACATACTTTGGTTGCAGTTCGTCGTCGGTGCCTTCCCCTTTATCTAGGCTTGAGACTAGCACTAGGATTGCTCCTAACGTTGGGTTAACACCTTCCCTTCCATCTTCTTCTTTTTTCATCAGGTGTGTGCTAAGTGTATACACAGCACACGGATATACTTCATTTTTTAAGATTGTAGACTCACGAGAAAATCTTCATCTTCGACTAACATTCTCTTAAGCACTGTTTGTAATACTGCAATGTCCATACGCATAGGTAGTTAATCCATCCTCGGCAATAACTCTTTTATCATCAAAGGGATTCAATGTAATTTTATTCACTTGGACTGTGGTAACAGCGTGCTTTCGTGATAGGATTAGATTCATAGGTGTTCTGTTGATTTCGCAAGTTTAAGACAGTCTGTATAGCTGTCAAGCGTAATGTACTGCTTAATAGCACTACCTATACCCTTAATCTTTTTTTACCATTGAGCCGTAGATATCTAGTGCATACATCTTAGGTCGTAGTCCGACAAAGCGCTGGATGTTTACCATTAGCATCATCTTTAAATTTCCCAAGCAGCTTCTTGTTTAGAGCTGAATAGCATATATGGCTTGTAGCGTAAATCAGCAGTATCCAGATGCTCAAGAAAACGTAGTTTGTCATGATACACATCCTCAGTTGTTACACAATGAATGAATGAATGGGTATCCATGTACATAAGCTTCAGGTTTTCAGCTCCGTTCTATGGTAACAACACAACATAATGATAGTGATATATTAATGTCTTGGAGATATCCAACACTCTCATACCAATGTATATAGGCTTGTTGAATACAATCTGACGAGAGGCCATATGTACAGCAGCTAGATTAGCAGCATATATTGTCCTATTGATAAACGTAGTCTTGGCGACCAGCTTCTCTAGAGTCCTCTCATTTGTCACCAGTCGTATATCCATACGGTTACGCAGATTGTCCATAGCTTTTCCAAACATGGCGTTGTTAAAGAGCTTGTGAAGGTGCTTCTCGAAATCATTTGCAGCCTGTTGTCGTGGCCTGTTGTTAAATTCCACATAAGGCTTTAAGCACTGTGACTGTTGGAATTGTAGCACACGATGGATTTTACTCAAACGTAACCCATGATTTAGAGCTTGCTTCAAAGCCGTGTAATGTACTACATACTTCTTTCGAGGTCCAAGATGAGGTATAAGTTTCTTTGTTGATGATTCCAATGGTTTCGTACACTTAGGCAAAGGTATATCGTTGTGTAGATCGTGAAGTTCTACAGGATACTCGATGTCTATGACGTCACACCCAGAAACAGGATGTCTGGCAGTATCAAACATGCTTGAACACGTTCCATAGCTATCCGTCTATGATTTTACACCAAAAAGATAAGTATTCTCACACGCTCATTCAGTCAGATGTTTCTATTCAAGCCTACCACCACCACCGCTACCACCATCCATTACAGCAAAGCTAGCAATATCTTTATTATCACAATACTTAAACGTAAAAGCTTAAAAGGTAACGTAGAAGATTCCCCACTTATTTAGTTGAATGTATGTATATACTACATTATTTCATGTTTTCGTTCCATTTTCAATTGATCCTTTCCATCTTTTCCACAGAAAGACCATTACATTTCACTAATATCACGAGCAAACTAATTTTTCCAGAAGTACACAGATTCTAAGCTTCTAGAATCGAACCCGTAATATTTTAATAAATATATTTTAGTAATTTAGCTCCCCCGCAACAGCATCTACCATTTACTTTACTAGAACTTGATATGGTCCATAGGTTTAAAAGTATATGAAATCCCCCTTCGAGATTCGATCTGTGTACTTTTAGGTAATTTTGGCCATGATAATGATATTTAGGGACTAGTTACTCTGTTTACATTTTACCTGACGTGTCTATCTAAATCAGATTAAGAGTTATTAAATTTGTAAGTAAACTCCATTGAATCGGTATTTGAACCCAGAACACCAGGAACAAAATTATTTATAATATTTGTTTGGTATGTTAAACAAAGCTGTACGCAGTTACACCATCAACGTAAATGACATATCCTAGAGCATGGAGGAAAATTAAGGAAATCATTTAAAGATCGGTATTAGAACTCAGGACAACTGATTGGCATCTATATACAGCACTAATTACCTATCATAAGAGCTATTAAACGTTGCTTTGGTCCAACCCTCTATCTCTCTTAGTTTCTGAGATAATTGAGATTTTAAAATTTAGGATCGAATTCAGGACGTCCGGTACCCATTTATACATACAAAGATACAACCCAACAACATAAATGCAGTAACGTTTATGTGACGTCTTTCACTTAATTAGTTTAGGAGTTATTAAATTTAAAATTAAATTTAATTTTATCAGTATTCGAACGCAGTAACACCAGGAACAAGGTGATTTACAATATTAGTTTAAAGTATTTAGAGTGGCTGTTTGCAGCTACGCTACCAACCTAAGTGATATATTCTAGAGTATAGAGGAAAATTAAGGTACTCATTAAAAGAGCGGGATTCGAACTAAGGACAACTGATTGACACTTATATACAGCTTTAATCACCCATCATTGCAGGTATTAATCATGCTTTAGTATACCCCTCTTTCTCTCCTAGTTTGTGAGATAAGGAAAATTTAATACTTAAGAATCGAAGACAGGACTTCAGGTACCCAAGTATAGACTCATTAGAAATCGCCTAATGACACTAATGTAACAAGCTTCATTTTAAGTCTTTATCTTAATTAATTTTGGAGTTATTAGAAGATGAATTTGTAATAACTACTAGGATTCAAACGCGGGCATTCCGATCAACTTCAAACAATACTGCAATGACGCGCTGTATTCCAAGGATTTAACTAGTGCTTATTCAATTGTTCTATCTCTTTTCATTCAGGAGATATAGGCGATTAAAGAGAAGTTATAAAATGGGCATTCAAGGACACTTAATATACAGAACTGTGCAATTAATATGCTAAATGGTTCTCCCCCACCTCCTGCCACGCCAATTTTAAAACTACTTTTTAATGGCATATATCTCCTGAATGAAAAGAGATAGAAAAATGGGATAAAGACTAATAGAATCCTTGAAATGCGGCGCGTCATTGGATTATTGTAAAACCTTGACCGGAAGCCCGCGTTCGAATCGTAGGAGTTATTAAAGTTAATCTTCTATTACTTCCAAAACTAATTAAGATAGATTCCAAATAAAGTTTATTACATTAATGTCAATAGGTACTTTCTTATAAATCTATATTTGGGTACCTGGCGTCCTAGGTTCCATCCTAAAGTTTTAAGTTTCCATTGTCTCACAAACTAAGAGAGATAGAGGGGTAGACAAAAGAATGATTGATGGTTCCTATGATGGGTGTTTAATACTGTACATAATATTTCAATCAGTTGTACTTAGTTCGAATTGATCTTTTAATGAGTTCCTTAATTTTTCTCTATACTCTAGAATATAACACTTAGGTTGATGGCGTACCTGTATACAGCCATTTTAAACATTTGAAACTAATATCCTAAATAATTTTCTTCCCGGTGTTCTGCGTTCGAATACTAATAAATTTAATTTAGTTATAAATTTAAAAACCCCTGAACTAATTAAGATAGACATAAAATAAACTTTATTGCATTTACGTCATTTAGTAGATTTCCAGAATGTATACTTGGGTACATGACGTCCTGAATTCGATCCTTAAGTTTAAAATTTCAATTATCTCGGAAACTAGGAGAGATACAGGGGTGGACAAAAGCATGTTTGATAGCTCCTTTGATAGGTAATTAACGCTGTATATAATTGGCAATCAGTTGTCCTTAGTTCGAATCCCGATCTTTAAGTGATTTATTTAATTTTCCTCTATACTCTAGGATATGTCACCTAGGTTGATTGCGTAATTCCATACAGCTTTATTTAACATACCAAACTAATATTTTAAATACTTTTGTTTCTGGTGTTCTGGATTCGAATACCGATTCAATGAAATTTACTTACAAATTTAATAACTCGTAATCTGATTCAGATAGACACGTAGAGTAAAAGGTAAGCAGAGTAACTAGTCCCTAAATATCATTATCATGACCAAAATTATTTAAAAGTACTCAGATAGAATCCCGAAGGGTTGATTTCATATACCTTCAAGCATATGGATTTTATCAGGTTCAAGTAAAGATTAAATGGTAGATGCTGATGCAGCAGAGGTAAATTACTAAAATACATTTATTAAAAATATTACGGGTTCGATTCTAGAAACTTAGAATCTGTGTAACTGGAAACATTAGTTTGCTCGTGATTGTAGTGAAATGTAATGGTCTTTCTGTGGGAAGATGGAAAGGAAGAATTTAAAAGGGAATGAAAACATGAAATAATGTAGTATATACATCCATTCAACTAAATAAGAGGGGAAATATTCTACGTCACCTTTTGAGGTTTTACGTTTAAGTATTGTGATAATAGAGATTGTGCTAGCTTTGGTGTAATGCATGGTGGTAGCGGTGGTGGTGGTAGGCTTTGAATAGAAACATCTGACTGAATGAGCGTGTGAGAATACTTATCTTGTTGGTGTGACATCATATACAGATAGCTATGGAACGAGTTTAAACACGTTTGATACTGCCAGACATCCTGTCTCTGGGTGTTACGTCATAGACATCGAGTATCCTATAGAACTTCACGATCTACACAACGATCTACCTTTCCTGCCTGAGTGTATGAAACCATTGGAATTATCTACAATGAAATTTATACCTCATCTTGGACCTCGAAAGAAATATGTAGTACATTACATGGCTTTGAAGCAATCTCTTAATCATGGGTTACATTTGGGTAAAATCTATCGTGTGCTATAATTCCCAACGGTCACAGTGTTTAAAACCCTATGTGGAACATAACAACAGGCTACGACAAAAAGCTGCAAATGATTTCAAGAAGGACCTCACAAGTTCTTAAACAACGCCATGTTTGGAAAAGCTATGGACAATCTGCGTAACCGTATGGATATACGACTGGTGACAAATAAGAAGACCCTAGAGAAGCTGATCACCAAGCCTACGTTTATCGATAGGACAATATATACTGCTAATCTAGCTGCTGTACATATGGTCTCTCGTCAGATTGTATTCAACAAGCCTATATACATTGGTATGAGTGTGTTGGATATCTCCAAGACATTAATGTATCACTATCGTTATGATGTGTTGTTACCATATTACGGAGTTGAAAACCTGAAGTTTATGTACATCGATACTGATTCATTCATTCATTGTGTAACAACTGAGGATGTGTATCATGACAAATTACGTTTTCTTGAGCATTTGGATACTGCTGATTTACGCTACAAGCCATATATGCTATTCAGCTCTAAACAAGAAGCTGCTTGGGAAATTTAAAGATGAGGCTAATGGTAAAATCATCCAGCGCTGTGTATGAATACGACCTAAGATTTATGTACTAGCTATGCACGGCTCAATGGTAAAAAAGATTAAGGGTATAAACGTAGTGCTATTAAGCAGTACATTACGTTTGACAGCTATACAGCTTGTCTTAAAACCTGTGAAATCATCAGAGCGCTTATGAATCTAATCCTATAACGAAAGCACGCTATTACCACATTCCAAGCGAATAAAATTACATTGAAACCCTTTGATGATAAAAGAGTTATTTCCGAAGGTGGAATAGCTACCTATGCGTATGGACATTACAGTATTACAAGCAGTGCTCAAGAGAATGTAAGTCGAAGATAAAGATTTCCTCGTGAGTCTACAATCTTAAAAAATGAACTGTATACGTGTGTGGTCGATACACTTAGCACACGCCTGATGAAGAAAGAAGAAGATGGAAGGGAAGGTGTCAACCCAACATTAGGAGTTATCCTAGCGCTAGTCTCAAGACTAGATAAAGGTGAGAGGCATCTACGACGAACTAAAAAAAGGTATATTGATGCAGAGCTTTTCAATTTGTAACCCAATATGCAGTTTATCCCTCTCTGCCTCGCACACTAACTGTTTAACATATTAAAGGTTTGTAAGATTTAGAAAAAGTATATAAAAGTGTTGTAAGGTTGAATGACAAATATTTATAATTAAATTACTCTATGTATTACCATGAATGCCTGTGATGCTATCTGAATTACTTGCTAAAATGACTTAAATACCTGTGATACTGCCCAAATTAAGCGAAATTACCTTAAACAGGTCTGATACGAATTCCTGCTTTAAATTAACACGACCACCTGTGATACTATCTGGTTTGCCCTAAATATCAATAATACTAATTGAATTACGTTAAAGTGGCTAAAATACCTTTGATAAAACCTGAATCACCTGCAATTATCTTAAATATCTGTGATACAAATCGCTGATCGAAATTATCACGTGTATCTGTGAAACTATGCCGATTACCCCAAGTACTTACGATATTACCTGAAATATTTGTAAAATATCAAACTATGTTATAACCGACTCATGGAACCTACACTGCTGTAATGCTAGGTGAATTACTCTGAACATCTACTTTAATACTTGAACTATCTTAAATACCTATAAACTCTCTGAATTAGCTGTGAAATACGAAACTATGCTATACCCCAACCCTGGAATCTATCCTTTCCTGTGATACTAGCTGAACTAGCTTAAATACTTACGATACTAGCTGAATTACCTGTGAAATCATACACAGCTATGATGTAGTCAGCCTTTGGAATCTAGCCTCCTACGATACTAGCTGAATTAGTATAAATGCCCACGATACTAGCTGAATTACCAGTGAAAATGATATACAGCTATAATACGCTCTGCACCTAGGATCTACCCTCCTGTGATACTAGCTGAATTAGCCTAAATACCTACGATACTAGCTGAATCGCCTGTGAAATCATCAGAACGCCCAAGAATATAATTCCATCACAAAAGCACGCTGTTCCCACTGTGCAAGTGAATAAAATCACATTGAATCCCTTTATTATGAAAGAGTTATTGGTGACGATGGAATAACTACCTATGCGTATGGATATTACAGTATTACAAACAGTGCTTAAGAGAATGTAATTTGAAGATGAAGACTTTCTCATGAGTCTACAATCTTGAAAAATGAAGTTTATCCGTGTGCGGTGTATACACTTAGCACACACCTGATGAAGAAAGAAGAAGATGGAAGGGAAGGTGTTAACCCTGCCATTAGGAGCAATCCTAGTGCTACTCTGGAGCCTAGACAAAGCGGAGAGGCACCTACGAAGAACTAAAATAGAGGTATGTTGACGCAAAGCTTTTCAATTTCTAAACCAAAATACAGTTTATCCCTCACCGTCTCGCATACTAACTGTTTAACATACAAAGTTTGTAAGATTTAGAAATAAGTATATAAAGTGTTTTAACGTTAGTTGAGAAATGTTTATAATCTAATTACTCTATATATTACCATGAATACCTGCGATACTATCTGAATTACATGTTAAATACTAAATACCTTTGAAAATACCCGTATTATGTGAAATTACCTTAAATACCTCTGATACGAATTCCTGCTCTAAATTAACACGAACACCTTTGATACTATCTGGTTCACCCTAAATATCAATGATACTAGCTGAATTACCTGTTAAAATGACACAAATACCTTTGATACAACCTGAATCAAGTGCAATTATCTTAAACAGCTGTGATACAAATCGTTGATCGAAATTATTAGGAGTATCTGTGAAACTATGCTGATTACTCCAAATGCTTACGATATTACCTGAACTATCTGTGAAATACGAAACTATGTTATAAATGACCCCCGGAACTTACCCTCCTGTAACGCTAGCTGAATTACTCTAAACACCTATGATACTTGAATTATCCTAAATACCTACGATACTCTCTAAATTGCCTGTGAAATTCGAAACTATGCTATACCCAACCCCTGGAATCTATCCTCCCGTAATACTAGCTGAATTATCCCAAATACCTACGATACTAGCTGAATTACCTGTGAAATCATACACAGCTATGATGCAGTCAGCCTCTGGAATCTAGCCTCCTGTGATACTAGCTGAATTAGCTTAAATGCCCACGATACTTGCTGAATTGCCTGTGAAATCATATACATCTATGATACGCCCTGCCCTTGGAATCTAGCCTCCTGTGATACTAGTTGAATGACTCTAAACACCTATGATACTTTAATTATCCTAAATACCTACGATACTATCTGAATTACCTGTGAAATCGTACGGAACTATGCAATATCCGCTTCCCGGAATCTCTCCTTCCCTGTGATAATACCCGAATTACTTACCTTTTAGCGTGAGTGGGTTACCTTTTTGCGCGAGTGAGTCACCTTTTTACGTGAGTGGGTCACAATTTTGCGTGAGTTGGTCACCTTTTTGCGTGAGTGGGTCACCTTTTTGCGTGAGTTGGTCACCTTTTTACGTGAGTGGGTCACCTTTTGGCGTGAGTGGGTCACCTTTTTGTGTGAGTAGGTCACCTTTTTGCGTGAGTGGGTCACCTTTTTGCGTCAGTGGGTTTTCTTTTTGCGTGATTGGTTCACCTTTTTGCGTGAGCGGATCACCTTTTTTTGCGTGAGCGGGTCACCTTTTTGCGTGAGTTTGTCACCTTTTTGCTGAGTGGGTCACCTTTTTAACGTGAGTGGGTTACCGTTTTGGAGTGAGTGGGTTACCTTTTTGTCTGAGTCGGTTACGTTTTTGTGTGAGTGGGTTACCTTTTTTAGCGTGAGTGGATTACTTTTTCCGTGAGTGAGTTACCTTTTTGCGTGAGTGGGTTACCTTTTTGCGTGAGCGGGTTACATTTTAGCATGAGAGGGTTACGTGCTACAGCTGTCTAGAATTAGCGTTCCAGCACTGACAGGAAACATCTTTACATGAAGTTCTCGTCTAAAGTTGCTTTCAAAGTCTAGCACCTCTCCTATTCCCTATCTCTCCTGTATATAAGCCCATATTCTTAGTCCTTCAGTATCTGTCTAGCCTAAAACCTCTCCTTCTGTTCCTATACCTCTCATACATATAAACGCATACTCTACTCTCAACCTCTGTGTAGTCTAGTATCTCTCCTCGTATCCCCTAACTGTCATAAAGCGTATTCCCCTCCTGCCTCCTGTCTGGCTGAGTATCTCTCCTTGGTTTTCTATATAACCTATATAAAACGCATTCTACCTTTAACACCTGTCTATGCTAGCATAGGATCTTTCTCCATTTTCTCGTCTCTGCTTATAAACACATACTTACAGTCTCCTCGCTTAACAGCCCTTCTCATTTTCCTATACCTCTCATATAAACCATACTCTACTCTTCGACTCTGTCTAGCCTAACACCTCTCCTTGTTTTCCTATACCTCTCATATAAACCATACTCTACCCTTGAATTCTGTCGAGCCTAACACCTCTCCTCCTGTTCTTATACCCCTCATACATATAAACGTGTACTCACTCCTCAACCTTTGTCTAACCTAACACCTCTCCACTATCTCTTCCATATAAACGCACCTCTCTCATTCAACCCCCCCGTCTAGTCTAGTATCGGACGTCGTATTTCCTATCTGCCATATAAACCCATTTTCCTCCTTGAACCGCCATATCTCGCCTCGTTTTCCCTGTGCTTTCTTATATATCCAGAAACAGTGCGCCAAAATCCCTCTATATATTCTACTTTCCAAAGTCTTATCTGGCAAAAGGGATGTGTGTATAATAGTATGCTCCCTCACCTCTGCCACCGGTGCCTCGTTATGCGAAGCGGTAGTTGCCCGAGGCTTTCCTGATCGTGGTACGGAGTTGGCCCATTGAACACCTTCCGCTTGATTCGGGTAGCGATTTCTTGACCGTCTTACAGTTAAGCGAAACTTCTCTAGAATTCTGGGAAACACTCGTGCCTTGTGAGAAACTCCTATGATCTCGCTCCTCTTTGCTGCTGTCAGCTCTTGGCAACCACGTGCACGAGGCATATTGCGTCGTTTTGTAAAGACTGTCTAAAGATGACAGACAATCATAGAATAGCGGAAGTGGTGCATCATGCACGTGCTTTTATCAATTTGTGATGGTAAAGAGGAGAAAACATAAGCGTTGTGAATCGTGTATGAATTTGAATCCCAGTGATATTATCTTCAAATGCCCATAAAAGGGAACATGTAAGAACTATTATATTCTTTTAACAATGTATTTTTCGTTAAAAAAAAAGCAACTAAAGAAACCTATACTCCAAACAGAATACCGCGATACTCAGGTTTGTTCTACGTAATGTTCCCTCTTATCCCCTAAATGAATGTTAACGAATATCTACAAACAAAACCAAAATATTTAAACCGTTCCTCAGCCTGCTACGAACTTTTCGCCCTGCAATGAGGTTTGTTGCTTAGTGGGCGACAGAATAAAGCTTAATGTAATACGAATAGGGTGCAAATTATCCAACCGAGGAATAGCCGAGATCGTTGCATCGGTATCCGTAGAATTCCAAAGCGCCAGCTTTTGGTGGTTCCTTCTCGCCACCCACTTGCTTATGTTCTGAAATGCAAAATTAACACGCGTCTTTAATTCATCGAGATTCTCTTATCAGAACTGGAGAATCAGGATGAAGACATACTTCTAGAAATTGAGTTAATTGGGTCATGTCAACATTGTATAGTGCTTGGAAATAAACAAAGTGGCAACGTTGCTTCGTGCAAATGGTTGCTTTACGTTCAAGTAATTAAAACCGTATGATCTTATATTAAATATATCATTAATTACTTTATTCACTGGCATCCATTTCTTGTAACAATACATTTTTGTGACCATTTATGCCGTCCTTTTACTATTAAATGTTTTTCTATGATATATAATAACGTATTAAACTAATTTGCTTTCGTTATTTAGAATCTTATTTTCACATAGCGTGGCACTTATGTTATATTACTGCATAATTAGGTGTAAAGGAATGCAATCATGCTGAGTTCACTCAACATTTCTAAAATGATTACTTTCGGTTCTTGTGACTGAAATATTGTAATTTCTTGGCTTGTGAGACCTTCTAAAATGAAGATATAATGCTTCCTTATATCCAATGTAATCTAATGTAAGCATTAACAGTGCATTACCGAAGTAAATTCTTTAACATGGTAATGTTTTCGAGATTTGTAGGGAAATGCTTTGAATGTGCATATTTAAAGTAAAATGTTATTAATTTCGGGGGGAATTATTGACAGTTGGGGTAGGCGAATTCCCATGTTTTGTTTGCAGCAATTACAATTACTATTTTTATAAAGCATTCACTTGTAAAGTTTCAATCGTATTGTAGCGTTCGTATGACGTAGTACAATATTACAACGCTATGCAAAATAAAAGTAGCCATGTAATTTACCGCTCTCAAGGAGGAGATTTATCAGATATAGGTTCCGTTAATTTGTATAATTGGTATATTTGGCACAGGTTACATATTATGTTCCCCATAAAGAAAAGAAATCCACGTGTTTAATAGGATTTTATTCACGTTTCGCCACTCTGTTGATCAGCAGCAACACGCTTTAACGAGTTCATCTATCCCAACAACAGAAAGGCCTTGCCAATTAAGCTTACGTTTGTAAGCAAAGCACCCAACACTGGAATCATTTTTACTTCTACTCTACTACTTAATCAAAACATAGTACCAACAATTTTCTACAGATATACTGAAGTTGAATTTGCAATATTTGTCCTTTAGCTTACAATGATTGCTGAGCAATAGTTTTTCAAAACTGTGAGGTGTACTGATGTCTGCTATGCCCTTGCACAACAAGGGAAGCATTTGAAAAATTTCATTCTCATAACAATTATGCAAGAACGTCTGAGATTTAGGTGAACCTTCGCGCAGGTCTCACTGAAGTCCACCATTTACTTTTGTGAAAAATAGTACTCTTTATGCTCACGAGGAACGAGTAGGACCTACAGAAAGAGAAAAAGATGTATTTTTTATCCAGAGGGCAAAATACAGTTATTTAAAATTGGGTATCACCTGGAACTGAGTTCAAGTAATATCAATAAGTATATTTCTACCCATAATATTTGTTTATAAATTTTCCAGTACGAGATTTTGAGTTAAAGATGGACACTCAACTGGTATTAAACTAAATTTTTATGAGCAGTATTTCAATTTAAATTGTCAATTTGAAACTATCGGGTGATTAATTATTATTTCTAGGGTAAATATGAAACATTAATGCCTATAATTAGTGCATTTTAGTTTGTCCAATATTAAATTCACTAGGGGAGAGGGACAAGTTGGCACGTGTCTCTTATTTCGGCCCTTAATCAAAAGATTGAGAAGAATGCTGACATACTATTCCTTGTCTCCAAATATATGTCCCACGGAAGTGACAATCCTTTTTGAGAAGTTGTAGTGGAAGGAAGCCGCGAAGCTGTTTTTCCCGTGAGGTTAGTCAATATTCACTTCAAGGAGAATTTTTTTCCTGAATACATATCCAATATTAAATGGCTCCTAAATATTTTGTTTGAAAGTGCATTTAATGGCTTTATTCAGTGATATTTTAAGTACTTTAATTCCTTATTCTTGATCGCTATATCGAGCTTATAATAAAACAAGTAGACAAGGTGCAAGTTGGCACAACAAAAAGGAGGCAGTTTGGCACAATGTGCATACCTACCCCATTACCCGAATTGCGTTGTTTATTGGTGTTATAATATGAATTACATCACTTCAGGTGTGAATAAAATATGCATATAAATAACATTAGCTCATTAATAATTAATACTGTTAATGTTCTCTCGTATTATAACTAATCCTGCTGCTACTCCTGCCAATATAAAGTCAGTATTCCAGGCATCAGGGATCTGGCCATCCAACGAAAACATTTTTCGGGATATTGAATCCTGTCTGCGTATGTAACGGATAGGCCTATTGTCGATAACGCTCGCGACTCCGCACCAACGGTGGTAACTGAAAATGCGTACGTGGTTGTCGTACGTCATGTTCATGCTGATAAACATTGTTCATCGAGTGTTTTAGAAGAGGAACTTCCTTCTAATGCAGCCCTTAACGATATGGAAATCGAACACTCTGTTTTTGAGCCCTCTACTAGTAGCATCATGGTTTTCTCTGAAGTGTTGAGGCCACTACAAAAGATGGATACGAGAGAGTAAAAAAATACCAGAAGGAAACTGAAGAAACTTTAGATGTCATTCTCATAAATTCTCCTGTGAAAAATGCCCAAAAAGAAAGGAAAGTAAAAACGGACAAGGGCCAATAGCATCAGAAGGAAGTACTTTTGTGCGAAAAGAATAAAAATCCAAGAATCAGCAACAAAGGAGAGGGAAAGAAAATGAAGACGACGCCGAAACTTTCTGCTTATATTGCATGAAATCCTACTCTGCAAGCTTACCAGGTGAGGGTTGGATGCAGTGTCTGGAGTGCAATTGTGGACATACGAGATGTGCACTGATGACAACAGGTAGTTTGTGTGTTTAAATTGTTTTGGGACATTTCTGATTAATTTGGTACAGTGTTTCGTTTTATTATTACCATTTAAGTGTTTAATCAACTTTGGACGTTACAAATTAGTTTAAGGACCTGTAGATATTTTTAAACTCTTTATCCTGTCTTGCGTGTTTTGACTACAATAAATATGTAATTATGTTTCTGAAGTATTCTTAATACCTTGGTCATGATACTTATTTCTAATAAATTATTTAAAACATACACTTTCCATTTAAATAGCATATAGCCAGCTTACCCCACATCCTGTGCCAACCTATCTCCTAGGTGGGTAAGTTCACTCACTATACAATGATTTTAAAGGTTCAAAAAGTTTAACTTTAAGTCGTCGTAAAATAATTACGGAATTATTAATGGAGACTGTTAAAGAAATTTATAGAACAGTATCATGTCAGAATTAGCTGAAATGTTGCAGTAATAAACACAGAAAAATAAAACTAGAATTTGCGGCAACTAGCTCCACTCTCCAATATGTTGAATATTATTTAGTCGAACTGAAGAAGAAAAGAAGCAGTGGCAAACTTCAACATAATGATGAGCATTGCTTAGTGGAATATCTCCAAAGTATCGGAGGGTCCCAAAAAGTTATTGCCCATCTGTAAGAGTGGCGTGCTTATGAATTCTAAACATCTTTTGAAGTGTCCTGGTTTAGATGAAAATTCAAAAATAATTGAATACTTGTTAATTGTATCGGGATGGAAGACAATGAATAATTCATAATCTATAATTCTTATGATTTGAAGGTTTCCAATCCTATCTTCATTACATTGTTTTCTATTTGAATTAATATAATTGTAAATTTTTAATAGTTAATAATGCATGTTTATATTTTCCCTTGACTTGTACACTTTGAGGGCCATATATTTTATAATTGATTGAATTTCTAATAAAGCCATACTAACAACAACAACAACTTACTTATGATGATGATGATGATGATGATGATGATGATAATAATAATAATAATAATAATAATAATAATAATAATAATAATAATAATAATAATAATAATAATAATAATAATAATAATATGCTTTTATATTTTGCTGTCCTTGTTACCTCTATGCTGCGGTGATTAAAATCCTTCAAATTGTAGACGCTGATATATTCAATATGGGGTTAGCGTAAAGACATTTATAATCAACGACATTTTTGCAACCAGCGGTCTATAAGTTTATTTGTTTAATGGTAAATTGAATATGGCGTTAGCCTAAAGGCATTCTAAATTAAGGACACTTTTACAGCCAGCGGTTAATAAGCTTATTCGTTTAAAGGGTGGTTCACAACAACCGAGAACGGTAACCAGAACGAGAACGACAAAGCTGAAATACATGTATTTAAATGGGAGCCTTCTTAATCGACGGGAAGCTTTCCCGGGCCCCGGGAACGGGTAAGAAGACTTACCCAAGTTTTAACTTTCTCGTTCTCGTTACCGTACACGGCATATTAGATCCATATTGTGCATATTAGATTCTTCGCTGTAGAAGTTATTCTAGGCGGCAGAGACATGAAGCAGCTGCTAAGGCTCTATATAGTCGCAAGTCGGAAACATTAAACATTGGTTCTTCTAGTGAAAAGTGTAGTTTGTTTATATGCAACTCAAAACTGGCTATTACCTCATAAATAATTACAAAGGCTACAAAGAACAGCAAAAACCAGTGTGAATTAATAAAGACCAGTAAACAATTTTAGTGTGTGTCATTAAATACAGAAATGAAAGCCTGGTACGACTAGAGAAATCGGAAATGTATGGATATGAGTAGCATTTTAAAGAGAGAGCTGGCTCACTTTTTTGCGTTTATATGGGAAAGGATAGGGAAAACGAGGGTAGATGCGAGGGTTCAAGAAGGAAAATGCGCTTATATGGGAGAGATAGGGAATACGAGGGTCGATGCTGGGCTAGACAGGGCTGGAGGTGTGTAGTATGCATTTATATGGGAAATATAGGAAAAACGTGGACAGATATAGGCTAGACAGATGCTGAAGGAGGGGGATATAGGCTTATATGGGAGAGATAGGGTATACAGGAGAAGTGCTAGACTAGACAGGGCTTGAAGGGTAGAATATGGGTTTTATATGGGAGAGCTAGCAAATCGAGCAGCGGTATTAGACTAGGAGGGTTTGAATAGTAGAGTATGCGTTTATATGAAGAGAAAAGGAAAACGGGGGTAGATGCTAGGTTGAGAGAGCCATCAAGGAGGAAAATGCGTTTATATGGGGAATGTAGATTTATATCGGTCAGATAGCAAACCAAGGAGAGGTGCTAGGCTAGACAGATGCTGAAGGAGGGGGGGATATGCTTTATACGGAAGAGAGAGGGAATACGAGGAGAGATGCTAGACTAGGCATGGCTTGAAGGGTAGAGTATGGCTTTATGTGGGAGACACAACAAACCGAGGAGAGGTATTAGGCTAGGAGGATTTGAATGACAGCGTATGCGTTTATATGAAGAGACGAGGAAAACGAGGGTAGATGCTAGGTTGAGAAAGCCTTCAAGGAGGAAAATGCGTTTATATGGAAGAGATAGGGAAAACAAGGTGAGATCCGAGGTAGAGCAGGTGTTGAAGGAGCGGGACGCCCTTTATATGATAGAGGCAGGGAATACGAGGAGAGATAGTAGGTTAGAGGTCGAGGAGTACGGTATTCGTTTATGTGGGGAAGTTATGGAAAACGGAGAGTAATCCGTGGTAGAGCAGGGGCTGAAGGAGGAGAAATGCGCTTTATATGAGAGAGCTGAGGGAATACGAGGACAGATGTTAGTCTAGACAGAGGTTGAGGAGTACAGTATGCGTTTATATGCGGAATATATGGGAAACGGGGAGAGATGCTAGGGTAGACAGATACTGAAGAGGGGAATGCGGGTTTATACAGGTGAGGTAGGAAACCAAGGAGAGATGCTAGGCTAGATATATGCTGAAGGAGAAAGGGATATACTTTATACGGAAGAGATAGGGGAAACGTGGAGAGATGCTAGGATAGACAGAGTTAAAGGAGGAAGAGGTTTAGGCCGCAAAGACACCGTCAATTAAAGTTTACAAATGTTTTGACACCCTTTGGAGGTATTTTCTCGACACTTAGAGTGAAGTCCCGCGACGCTAAAGTTCTAAAATATCTGTGTCAATCAATCAGGTAATGTTCGTCCATGCATAAGATTGGCTAACATTATTGAAAAATAATTCAGGATTTATACTGCTAACGTCCCGGCACTGTATCCTAAACTTTTTTCTTAATCTTACAAACTTGTTATATGTTAAACAGTTAGTTGCGAAACTGAGAGGGATAAACTGTATATCGGTTTACAGTAAAGGTATATAGAAGTGATCTATACTAACCTCGCACCGAACGCTCTAACCTATCCCTACCTTGACTTCTAATTATCTATTCAATCCCATCATCGTCTAACCTAATCAACGTAACAAAACGTAACACCATGTAACATAACCGCATGACAAGACGTAACACTATGCAACAACACGTAACATCATGTATCATAACCACATGACAAGACGTAACACAGCGTAACATAGGCACGTAACAAGACCTCACACTACGCAATATAAGCACGTAATCACGTGACAAGACGTAACACCGCCTAACACCACGTAATCAGTAAATTTAACAGCGTAATCAATAACTGTAACAGTAAATGTAACAACGTATCCAGTAAATGTAACAGTAAATGTAACAACGTAACCAAGAAATGTAACCAATGTAACAGTACAGGTAGTAAAATATTAATTACAAAGAAACTAGCTCTTGATATAAACGTTTATTCGACGTCTTTATCTTAATTGCTTTTGATGTTATTCGAAGATGAATTTGTACTCATGTCACTGGATTCAACCCAAGAGCACCAGCTTAACTTGGAACAGCAGTCAATGACGCGCCACATTACAGCGTTATAATCACCCTTTATCGCATAGCGGTATCTCTTTTCATTCAGAAGATATAAGCATTTAAAAGTAATAATAGATTTTTTTGTAACAGACCGCGAATTAAAAAGTTCTGTAATCGAATTAGTTACTCACAGTAGGTAAGAGATGCCGACTGGAGAGCACAAGAAATGCCGATAACTGATAAGATGTAATGCGATATCCTTTGTTCTGTACCGCTGAATCCCGCCCCCTCCTTTGTGCGCTACTAGCATGCCGACTGCTCGAGAACCGGGACAGTGGGCTATTGTCCTCGTACGAGGACAATGGTCCATTGTTCTCATCGTTTATGCCGGCGTTCGAGTAGCGCACAAAGGTTAAGTGTTTGCAAACCTATACTTTGTGTGCTATTCTTTCATCACCCTCCTGAGACCCTGGACAATGCGCCATTGTTCTCATCGTTAATGGCGGTGTCGGAATAGCATACAATGCACTGGTGTGAAACCACTAGTCCTCTGATTACACGATCAATCGTCTGTCCTTGTCGCTGCAAGTCGCCATCTGTTATCTACTGTGAGATAATTAATTCGATTACAGACCCTTTTAATTGGCGATCTGTTACAAAAAATCTATTATTATCGTTAAATGCTTATATCTTCTGAATGAAAAGACATAGCACTATGCAGTAAAGGTTGGTTATATCCTTGGAATCTATTGCGTCATTGACTGTTGTTCCAACTTGTGTTGAATCCAGTAACACGAATACAAATTTATCTTCGAATAACATAAAAAGTAATTAAGATACGGACGGCGGATAAAGGTTTATACCAGAAGTTAGTTTCTTTGTAATGCATATTTTACTACCTGTCGTCCTTTCGATATATTACATCTCTTAAAGTTAGCGTAAATAACTAAGTTAAAGAACAGCGAGACGCTGGCGTGCTTTAAAGCGGATGAGCAACCTATAGCTCCACCCTACGTAGCGTTCTCCCGCCCAATGAAGTGCTCTCGGCCCTGTAGCCATGGGTTGGCCGCCTCATCCCTACACTGCACTGGATCCTATCCCCGATACCACCCTCTCTACGCCTGTCACTGCCTTCTGTGCGCAATCTAGCGACAGCGATGAAGGTCACTCATACGGCCTGCGGGGAAAAGGTGGAAGTCGCCATCTTGGGATTTAACACGCGTTATATGCTTAAACACGCGCTTGACTTGATTTTAAAGAAATATAAAAATGGATTGCAAGACATTATCTTTATCAAAGGCGGCCTTAAAAATTAAATATGACAATTTTAGGCTAAATGCAAATAGCAGCGATCAGAGACTTTAAAATGTGTACGCACTTTGAGCTAAAAATACAATAAATTTCCTAATACGATTCTTCAAGCTTAAAATCGGAGTAACTCTGGAAAAAATTACTTTGCTCGTGATTGCAGTCAAATGAAGCAGACTTCTGTGATAACTACGTATTAAGCGTGGTTTTCTGTGATAAATGGGTATTGAGCGTGATTTTCTCTGATAAATAGACATTCAGTGTATAAAAATGTCATATTATATACTGATTCTTTGGGGGAATGAAAGAATTGATAACGGAAAGGAACCATGAAATAATAGGTTATATACATGAATTTAAATAAATAAGGGGAGAAAAACCTCTTAACCTCTGTGGTTTGCATTCGGAGGTTTCGGGTTCGATTCCCGCAGGGACGATCACTCTGACCATAAGTTTCTCGCGGTTTTCGCTGGTCGACAGCTGAATGCTAGTAGTTTCTCATCGTTTCCGGTTTCCTTTCCCTTTAATTCTATTTCATTTCCAACTTTCACGTGTACTTCTAGGCCCCCCTGGTTCGATTCCCATCGCTCGCTCCCTCGCTCGCTATTGTCTCGGCTTTGTTTTGTAGTTTTCGCTGTCTTCAGGCGAATGCCTGAGTGGTGTATGCTACCACGATATCCTTTCATTCTATTTCCTTTACATCCTTCACGTATACTTCTATGGTCCCTGGTTTGATATCCCGTCGGTCGCTCACTCTGGTCTCGGATTTTTCGTGGTTTTCAATGTCTGCAGGCGAATGCCTGAGTGGTGTATGCTATCACGATTTCCTTTCATGCTATTTCATTTACATCTTTCATTTCATTCGCATCTTTCTGCTTCTAGGTTTCGCTGCGTATGGCGAATGCTTGCTCAAGAATACTTGCCCCTTGCTCGGTTGACGTATCGTTCATCACCCTCATGAGTCAAGCACTCGAATCTGTACGAAGACCTACGAATACCAAGAAATCCGTTCACTTCAACCAAGCACCCGAACATGCGCGAAGACCTACGGATACACCCGAATATCAGTGTAACACGAACTGAAATACAAGAGCTTAGACGCTTAATCACCGTTGTTAGTATTAAATTTCGGTATATAATTGATCTAAAAAGGTTCATGCCTCCTCTACAAATAGGGCGATCAGGGGCATTGGACTTTACTCTACTAATTAACTCTAAGGTGACAACATCGTTGACTCCCAGAAAAAACCGCTTTCTAAAGTGTTATCAAGGTGAAGACGTGTACATTTCCTTGAAGAAGGATTAGTACGTTATATAATTGATACAAAAAGATTCGCGCCTTCTCTATAAATAAAGTACGTCGTCCTCAGTGGACTAGTGGTACCGTGATAGCCTCTAGTTCCCAAGGTCGCGGGTTCAAACCTGGCGGAAGGCGATGGATGTTTTCGGGCGTAAAATCCTTAGCATGGCTTCCTTCCGAAGGGAAGCAAAGCCAGTGGTCCCGTGTCGTAGATTTACGGCACGTAAAACAACCTAAATTCTGATAAAGAGGCCTCTGAACAATATTACCGGTCTTTCACGCCCAGTATAGAATAGGACGCTAAGAACAACAGCAGTTAAAGAGCATCGATAAATAAAACTCAATTTCAATTTATAAACAGAGTGATCTCGTGCAATGGACTTCATTCTGTTAATAATCTCCGAGCTGACAACATAGCTGTTCGCTCAGAAAACAATTGGCTTTCTAAAGTGTTATCAAGGTGAAGAGGTCCACATTTCCTTGAAGGACTAATACGTTATTATACCAAGAGAAAACATGAATAAATCTTCATATAAGGATATCATTCCTAGTGCCTCAGGATATTTCTGTGGTAAATGCGGCAAGAAATTCCTCCGCGGTTATGATAAAAGAAGGAATGAGCTATGTTGTAAGAAGCTCCTCAAGTGTAAATATTGTAATGCAACCTGCAAAGACAGTTATAAGTGTCGGCGTAACGAAGATGCGTGCGAAGTAAACAGGCCTGAAAAGAAACGTAGATTAGAGCCTACTAAACAAGAATAATTATTTACAATTGATGACTGTAACATGAAAGAATATGAATCTTCATTTAATGGACGCATGAAATCATATTCTATACGTTGTGAATCAACTATTGACCTGAATATGTACCTGCATGAGGCAAACCAGCGGATAATCCAGGATGTACATAAAGAGCTTGGTATTAACGGGAGTGTGAAAATTAATCTCCTGGCTGAGTGCCGATTTGTTAACAGTATCGGAGAATCCTGTGACAAAACATAAAACACGGAATCAAGCTGTTTTCTTAGAAACGGATCTAGAATCTATGCTGGAAACGAAAATGAAGAAGTTGGTTACTGAAATGGAGGAATCACAACTTAAGGGCAAAAACTGGGCTCTGCTTGCGGTGGAAAGGGTTCGTCTTCGTGTTAGCAAGTACAATCCGTTACGAGGAAGTAGCTACATATCTCTGCCGTTATCTGTTAAAGCAAGAAAAGCCTGCATTAACATCCAGAATTATAAGGATGAGCTATGCTTTATGTATTCTGTATTAGCCAAATTCGTTGAGAAGAACGCGCTGCGGGTGAGCAAAAACAAGCATCTTCGAAATAAATAAGACTTCGGCTGTGTTACTTATATAGCCCCACTTTCTCAAATATCTGAATTTAAGAAGCTTAACAGGTTGTCTGTCAACGTCTTTGACCTGGATGAGAAGCAGGGAGTGTATTCAATAAAGGTCGCTGAGACTGAACTACCTGAACACCCTGACTTCCTAATATTGAGTGACAGAAGTGGAAAACATCACTACGTTTACATAAAAAAATTTGAAAAACCTATTCGACGTCAGAAAACTAAGCATAAAGAACGTGTTTATACCTGTAAGCGTTGTTTTACACACTTTAATGATTAGTGCGGACGAAGTGGACTGGAAAAACTGCTAGAACATGCTGCCATCTGTAATCAACATGCTGTTGTAAGGGTAGTTATGCCTACAAGGAGAAATCAATTGTTCAATTTAAACATTTTGAAAGGATGTTGAAATTAACTTACGTCAATTTTGCAGATTTTGAAAGCTTTCTCGCCCCAATTTCATACATGTATACCCAATCCAGAAATTTCATATACCACCCCTTATCAGCAGCATGTGTCCACGAGTTTCTGCGTTTACATTAAACCGTTATCTGACGTTGAACATATGGAAACTGATCTTCCTAAGCACCCCTAAGTATATCGTGGTGTTGATGCTGCTCAGAAGTTTATGAAATACCTGTCGTTCCTTGAAAAGGAAATTAATAATATGTACAAATCTGTCATACCTCTGAAACTTACAGTTCAACAGCAGATGGATTTCAACTCCTCTACAGTATGCTACTTGTGTGGAAAGAACTTTACTGGAGAGAACTATAAAGTAGGTGACCATGAGCAAATAAGCGGTGAACATCGTGGAAGTTCTACATAAAGAATGTAATTTAGCCTGTAAAACACCTAAATATATTCCAGTCGTCATGCACAACCTCAGTGTGTATAACTCGCACTTCATTGTTAAGTAGCTGGGATGTACAAGTGAGCGGGTGGAAGTAATTCCTGGCGCTGGAGAAAGCTATATATCATTCTCCAAGTATGTAAGAGATATAAAGCTCCGGTTTGGGGATAGCTTTCGGTTCCTAAATACAAGCTTGGATAAGCTGGTGAAGAATCTAACATCCTACCCCTAAACACTTCCGAGAAGACAAGTTGAAGTTGATGTCTCTTAAGGGAGTATTTCCCTATGATTACGTCACGTCATGGTGTGTTTTGAACGACACCTGCTTGCCTCCTAAGGACTCCTTTTACAATAAATTAAATGAAGAAGAAATTAGTGATGCTGACTACAATAATGCTAGAAATGTATGGGAGCTGCATAATGTAAGAAACCTGGGCGATTGCAGCTCCCTTTACTTAATGTCTGATGGACTTCTTCTAACAGAAGTCGTTGAGCCATTTAGTGATCAAACCCTCAAACCACACAAAGTCGACATTGCCCATTATTTCGTCTCTCCAGGACTTACATGGGACGCCATGTTGCTGTATACTGGAATTCAGCTGGAATTGTTACAGGATTATGACCAATTACTCATGGTGGAACTTGGAATAAGAGGTGGTTTACATCAAGTTTCCCACCGGTATGCCGAAGTATTCATGGAGAAATATGATCCGTCGAGACCAACTCAACTTATTACACATGAGGACACCAATAATAAATATGGTTGCGCCATGCGCCACGTCCTCCCTTATGGTAGATTTGAGTGGGTGTCATCTGAAAAAATCGACTTAGAAAGACTACAAGAAAATGATTCTTACGGATATACATTAGAAGTCGACATCGAATATCCTGCAGAACTTCACTATCTACACAACGACCTGCCTTTCCTGCCTGAGTGAATGAAGGCTAAAGTCTCGAGTACAAAGAGACTGATACCCCATCTTGGACCTCGAAAGAAGTATGTAGTACGTTACATGGCTTTGATGCAAGCACTTAATCATGGACTATGGCTAACAAAACTCCATATTGTGCTACAACTGCAACAGTCACAGTGGTTGAAACCTTATGTGGAATTTAACAATGGGCTGCGACAACAGGCTACAAATGACATCGAGAAGGATCTCTACAAACTGTTTAACAACGCCGAGTTTGGAAAAACTATGGAGACGCTACGTAATCGTATGGATGTACGACTGGTTACAAATGAGAAGACCCAGGAAAAGCTGATCGCTAAGCCCACGTTTATCGATAGGACGATATATGCTGTTAATCTAGCTGCTGTACATATGACCTCGCGACTGATCGTATTCAACAAGCCTATGTACATTGGAATGATTGTGTTGGATATCTCCAAGACATTAATGTACAACTATCATGATGTGTTGCTGTCATATTATGGAGCTGAAAATCTGAAGCTTATTTATATGGACACTGATTCGTTCATTCTTCGTGTGACAACTGAAGATGTGTACCAGGAGAAGCTACGTTTTCTCGAACACCTGGATACAGCGGCTTACCCTGTCAACCATATATGTCACTCCACTCAGAACAAAAACTTGTTGGGAAAATTCAAGGATGAGGCTAATAGTAAAATCATTCTACGCTTTGTTGGACTACGACCTAAGATGTACGCCTTAGATATTCAAGGCTTGATTCTCAAAAGTTTAAAGGTATAAAACGTAGTGCTATTAAGGAGCACATCACATTCGAGAGCTACACTGACTGTCTCGAAACCAGAGAAATCATCAGAACGTCCATGAATCTGATCCTGTCACGACAGCATGCTCTTGCCATAGTGCAAATGAATAAAATCACATTGATTCCGTTTGATGATAAAAGAGTTATTGCTGGGGATGGAATAATTACATATGCGTATGGACATTATCGTATTACAAACAGTGCTTAAGAGAATGTAAACCGAAGATGAAAATTTTCTCCGCGGGTCTACAATCTTAAAAAATTGAAGTCTATTCCTGTGCTGTGTATGCAGCTAGCAGACGCCTGATGAAGAAAGAATAATAATAAAAATGGAAGGGGATGTGCTAACCCTGCCATTAGAGCAATCCTAGTGCTAGTGTCAAGCCTAGATAAAGAGGCACCTACAAGGAACTAAAATAAAGGTATGTTGACGTAAAATGTTTCAATTAAGACCCTCAAATAATAAAACCTGAATAAACATCGCAATTTCACTAAAAATAAACTCAAGGTTATCTCTGGTTACGTGGTGGTGTTACGTTTTGTTACGTTTCTGGTTACGTTATGTTGCAGGGTGTTACGTCATGTTACGTGTTTATGATACGTGGTTACATGTTTGCTACGTATTGTTACGTTTTTAAATTTACTGTTACATTGGTTACATTCAATGATTACATTGTTACATTTACTGTTACATTTACTGGTTACGTTGATACCTTTAGTAGTTACGTGGTGTTAGGCGGTGTTACGTCTTGTCACTTGGTCACGTGCCTATGTTACATAGTGTGACGTCTTGTTACCGGGCTATATTACGCTGTGTTACTTCTTGTTACGTGGTTATGATATATGGTGTTACGTCTTGTTGCATAGTGTCACGTCTTGTCATGCGGTTATGCTACGTGGTGTTACGTCTTGTTACGTTGGTTAGGTTAGATGATGATAGGATTGAATAGATAATGAGAAGTCAAGGTAGGGATAGGTTAGGGCGTTCGGTGCGGGGTTAGTTTAGAATACTTCTATATACCTTCACTGTAAACTTATATACCGTTTTTCACTCTCCGTTTCGCACACTAACTGCTTAACACATAAAAAGTCTGTAAGATTTAGAAAAAAAATATATAAAAGTGTTGCAGCATTGGATAAGAGATGTCTATAATCTAATTACTCCCTATATTACCATGAATACCAGTGACGCTATCAGAATTACCTGTTAAAATGACTTAAGTAACTGTGATATCCTCCGAATCATGCGAAATTACCTTACATACCTCTGGCACGAATCACTGCTCTGAATTACCATGAACACTTGTAATACTACTTAGTTCACCCTACATATACACTTATTTACATTAATCAATCCAAAATACTTAATTGTATTCATCGATCAAGAATCTGCTTCCAACCCTTTGGAGGCACGATGCTGGGACGTTAGTAGTATAAATCCTTGATTCTGTTTCAATAATGTTAGACGAGGTTATGCATGGACGAACATTATCTGATTGATTGACACAGATATTTTAAAACTTTAGCGCCGGGGTCTTCACCCTCATTGTCGAGAAAATACCTCCAACGGGTGTCAAAACGTTTGTAAACTTAATTGACGGTGTCTTTGTGGCCTAAACCTCTTCCTCCTTTAACCCTGTCTATCCCAGCATCTCTCCAAGTTTCCCCTATCTCTTCCGTATAAAAGCATATCCCTTCCTCCTTCAGCATCTGTCTAGCCTAGCATCTCTCCTTGGTTTCCTACCTCCCCTGTATAAACTCGCATTCCCCTTCTTCAGTATCTGTCTAGCCAAGCATCTCTCCCCGTTTCCCATATATTCCGCATATAAACGCATACTGTACTCCTCAACCTCTGTCTAGACTAGCACCTGTCCTCGTATCCCCTCACCTCTCTTATATAAAGCGTATTGCTCCTCCTTCATCCCCTGCTCTACCAAGGATCTCTCTCCGTTTTCCATATCTTCCCCACATAAACGAATACCGTACTCCTCGACCTCTAACCTACTATCTCTCCTCGTATTCCCTGCCTTTATCATATAAAGGGCGTCCCCCTCCTTCAGCACCTGCTTTACCTCGGATCTCACCCCGTGTTCCCTATCTCTTCCATATAAACGCATTTTCCTCCTTGAAGGCTCTCTCAACCTAGCATCTGCCCTCGTTTTCCTCGTCTCTTCATATAAACGCATACTCTGTCATTCAAACCCTCCTAGCCTAATACCTTCCCTTGGTTTGCTATCTCTACCATATAAAGTCATATTCTACCCTTCAAGCCCTACCTGTCTAGTATCTCTCCTCGTATCCCCTCTCTCTTCCGTATAAAGCATATGCCTCCCTCCTTCAGCATCTGTCTAGCCTATCATCTCCCCTTGGTATCCTATCTCACGGATATAAACCTGCATTCCCCATATAAACACATTTTGCTCCTTGAAGGCTCTCAACCTAGCATCTACCCTCGTTTTCCTTGTCTCTTCATATAAACGCATACTTCACTATTCCAAACCTCTTAGCCTAATACCGCTTCTTGATTTGCTAGCTCTCCCATATAAATCTTATATTCTACCCTTCAAGCCCTGTCTAATCTAGCACCTCTACTCGTATTCTCTATCTGTCTCGTATATGTCTATATCCCCCTCCTTCAGCATCTGTCTAGCCTATCATCTGTCCACGTTTTTCCTATCCTTCCCATATAAAGCATACTCCACACCTCCAACCCTGTCTATCCCAGCATCGACCCTCGTATTCCCTATCTCACTCATACAAACGCATTTTGCTCCTGGAACCGTCGCATCTACCCTCGTTTTCCCTATCCTTTCGCATATAAACGCAAAAAAGTGAGCCAGCTCTCTCTATAATATACTACTGATATTTTAGATAACGTTTACCCTATCGAATTTTGACGTTGGCTAACCTGCATTATGTTGGCTGAATTGGAAGCAGTTGAAAAAGTATCATTGGTGAGCTGAAAACAAATGAAATCCCAATGCGCAAAATCGACTTTCCACTCTGTGATCGATATGATCATCGATATGCATTCCCGTTCTCGTTGTAGGGCTCCTGTGAATCAAAATCTTGTGTATTGCATTGCTTACCGTTCGCATTTCCGTTTTTGTTACCGTTCTCGGGCTGTTGTGAACCAGCTTTAATAGCAAATTCAATATGGGTTTTGCCTTAGGACGTTCATGATCAAGGACAGTTTTACAGCCAGCGGTTTATAAACTTATTCGTTTAATTAATGAATGAATATTTATTTCCATCTATCTTTGATACAATATTTTATGAAACTAATAGCTATTTTTTAAAAATCTAATGCGCCTATAAACTAGCTTTACCAAATTTTAATCCATAGGTTGTATGTATGGGATAAAGCTACTGTACCATCACTTCACTTTTCAGCCTGAAGCCATTTTGTTGGGCCTTTCCTAGGTTTCTTGTCCCCTTATCTTTTACATTTCCTAAAAAGTTCCCCACCATTTCAATTGTTTCTGTTTTTGGGCTTTCCAAAACTTTAATTGCTATTATTTCTTCGTTTAACTTATTCGAATATATATTCTACATATAATCTCTCCATTTTTTTAACTTTTTCACATTCTATTAGCGAATGGAAAATACTACCCAATTTGTCACGCATAATACATCTCCCCGAGCAATAATATTTCCTATCCTTTTTAGAAATATTACTCCTGTGCGCATCCAAGCAAGAGCTTTCTTCCAAATTGATGGCATATGTCTACATACTTCTCCCTTTCCCAATTTCTTTTAACTGATTTATACATAGTCAACGAACTTTTATGTTTAAAGCTAGCGCGTTACTCATGTTTCTCTATGCCTTCCACCCTCATTCTCACGTTTCCAAAATTCTATGTTATTGTTTTTATTTTATAGCCAAATATTCCTCGTACTAATGTCTTTTAACACATTTCCCATCTCAACAAACCAACTTTCTCTTCCAAAAACATATTTTTGGAACTTTTATTGTATTACTGTCAACTAGATTTAAACATGTGTACCAATACTTCAGAATTCTCTCCGCTATTATACCTTTTCTCCCTACCCTTCCTAACTCTGCCAGTGCCACGCCCCTTGGTGTACTCTTGGGCAGACTCAGAATTTCTGTACAAAGCATTTTTGAACTACATCAATCTTAAGCCACCCCTTTGTCACTCTCTAAATTTCTACTCCATATAGCATCTTCGACTCAACTACTGCTCCATAAAGTCTTTACAGCCTACTTACCTACACACCCGCAGACAAACGTACATATAAAACTACGTACAGACATTATGAAAAGGTACATATGTATCTACATATAAACAAATATACATAGGAATATACACACAAGCGTATGAATTTACATGCTTATGTATATACACATACATACGTATATACATTAGCCGTGCATATGCATATACATGCATATACATAATTACATATAGACATACATTAATATAAACATACGCATACACATATATACATACATAATTCACACAGACATGCATACATACATACATACATTTATACGTACATATAAACACACACACTTACTTACATAAACGCACATAAACACGCACTCATACATTGTAGCGTTTTTCTCTTCGTCGGTGGTGAAGTGGTTTTTCTCTTTACCTGTTATGATGCTATCGTTGTTGTGCCCAGTCCGGCAGAGTCGTCGCAGTTGTAGAGTCCAGGTTGAATCTTCTCGGCTATGAAAAGTAATTGTGGGTAATGTCCAAGGATAGGGGATGCACGTATATGGTGCACCAAAGGAAAAACAGGATAACTCACTTTCAATTATGCTGTCAGAATCACTATGCCACTTGCAAGTTTAGTATGCCGCATTAAAAATATTCCCTTTGCTAATCTGCCGTTCTTTTGTTTCCACTTCCCCGACGTACTTGTGTACATAACTTGGTTCTCGCGCGGCGATTTATGATCTATCACTTGACTTCTTTTCATCGCCATAATTATTCATACACTTAGTACTTCACTTGTTTAACTGCTCATAGATTACAATACTTTACTGTGTGTCATTATTTTTTATCGCTGATATAGACTGCGAGGAATTAAATTCTCGTCTCGCTATAGTAACTGTTACATAATTTCTGAGCGCCACGAGACTCGGTTTGTTACACATAGATTTAGACGTCGAACTCAACTGCAACCACTGACCAAACTGACTTTTTCATCCCCCAACTAATCTTTATATATTGCTAGCAGCAAACCTTCGTGATTTCTACACTTCGCCAATCTTTATCATCTTCCCATTGGTTATTTTCCTTTCTGCTATATTTTTGTGATTTCTGATTGGTTACTTAAAATATTTTGTATTTTTAACTGCCTTTTAAAATACGTTGTGTATCCCCAACGGCTCGCCAAAACTCTAACTGTACACAATCGACTACGCGTCACCCACGCTACCGCGTTTGAAATATAACAAAGACAGGAACGGTCTCTAAAATTTATTTTCTGCGGAAAATCTTGCAAGTAACACTGCATGATTACGGGCTCATTTATTAATCACTATATACAAGATTTATAACATAGTGGTAGTTTTCTACGAGGTTTCTAATGGTGCTAATTTCAATCCCATAATGTCAAAGCTGTGGAATTTGGTCAATTTTGATTTTAACTAATGTCTAATAAGATTCTAATGAGTGAAATTTAACTATTTATTTTCTGACCATCAGAATTATCACCTCAACATACATATACATACCTTAAACACGCATCAATCCATCCTTCCAACCATCTCGCTCTGTCACTCTCTCTCTCTCTCTCTCTCTGCCTGCCTGCCGGTCCGTCCGTCCGTTCTTCTATATGTCTGTCTATATATGAGGTATGTTAGCAATGGTTAATCGAAGCTGAAAGCATATTTCAGGTTCAAAGAGGCTGGAATCGCGAGAGATTAATTAGTTCTAATTTATCCAAAACAAATAGTCTTCTAGCAAAAAATCATTAAAGAACTAAATATATATAAGATGAAAAGCATACAAAGTGCATAGATAATTAATATTAATATATAGGCAATTGACATAGAAGTTAAGTAGGTATCTCTTGCCTGAGTAATTGCTGAATAAAGCATCAACATTAAACACTATATTGCGTTTACAAGACAACTCATTTAAAGTTAAATACCTTACGATTTCCTTATACTTTTTAAAATTGTGACTCGGTGACTTTCAAGAATTTAATACTACAGTAGAAACTGTTTCTGTAAGTCCAGAATTAACTCAGAGTTCTAGTGCTATAATCAGCTTTGACTTATATTGATTGTATCTTTCGCCATCTCGAACCCCTTCAAAATCTAATAAAATTCTACGTAATGTTGAACATAAAATGATTTATCATTAACTCCGAAACACATTTGTATAATTATGTTTGTCCTATGAAGACTTAAATCCATTAAAACTAAGTGTTCTTTTACTGGAAGGGCCCATAACAAACAATTATTCAATTAATTAAGAAATCCATTACCGCAATTAGAACTGAACCATCCTAATCGTATGAATCCAAAGATGCTGAGATACTTTGCTTTGACACCATCATGTACTATAAATTAGCGAGAACCGGGTTCATGTAGCAACCTCTGCAGAATACCTATAGGGGAATCTCCTCTCATTACATGAACATATTTATGGTAGTGTGTTTGGTTCCTCTCGCATAATATATTTTAAATAATTTCAACCTATAGTTTAAGGTTTGAGATCCTAATATCCTAATGATTTGCAGAAAAATGTTGGGAATGCACCGACAAATGTGTGTTATAAAAATGCATAAAGACATGAAAATTCTATATGGAGAAATCCCAGAAGCAACAGTTAACTTCTTATTATTCATTTCTTTATTTTCCTCTTATGCAGAACCAAAGCAAAAAGCCACCTTCAGAGCGCACCACGTGGACTCAATAGTAAGAGATTCAATAAGAGCAGTGGGTTGTAAGATTTTTGAGGATTGCAAAAAATATTTCTGCGTTATAAGAGAAAAAGAAACAATGGAAAACTGTTGTTTCGCCCTTGTCCTTCAATTCGCCATTGGCACTTTTCTTTCTGCTGTTATTTATTTTTCTGTTATTGTTGCCGTGGCGGCGCCGTAGCCGAGTGGTTAGACCGCTCGCCTCCCACCGAGGCGGACCGGGTTCAATCCCTGCATGTGGGTATTGTGGTGGACGAAGCGGCGTCTGGGCGGGTTTTCTCCGGGTTCTCCGGTTTCCCCCCCCCATTCATTCCACCAACTGCTCCATCACCAATATTTCGCTTCATCCACCTCCTTCATCCCATACCAGGCATCGGGCTGATCACCCATCCTGGATGTTCTGTTTGATCCATGAGTGTCTGCTCCTCGACGGGCCTCTGACCCCAGGCACCCTCTGTAAGTCCTGGGGGATGTAAGTCCTACATAAGAGGAGGGTAAACAGATAATGAATGAATGTTATTGTTGCCGCTTATAAAATATTAAGAAAAGGTATGCATTGCTAAAGGCTTAAAGGTTTCAACACCTGGAAGTTTGTACTGCCTTATACCGCCATAAATTCTTTCATTGATTTTAAGTTTTCGCTGGTTAAAGAATATTTCTTGTATTGGTCGCTAAATTGGTACGTACTTAGTAACGACGAACTTTAAGCGCACATAAATTGCAATATACTATTCTTATACCTGTATAGGTCACTCAATCAAGTTTGGAGGCAGCTATGGGGAAGCATTAGACTTAAAATTTAATTTGTTCTTCGCGAAAAACAATACAGAATTTCAAGATGAATACAAAGTTTACTGTGACAAAGGGACAAGTATCTGTCAGAATATTACAAGCTCCTCAACTGTTTCGACCACTGATGTATCACCTAGATGGTAATACTAATTTCCATATGAAATTATGCTCCTCACTACAACATAGCGGTTCGCAATTGTAACTTGCCTGTTTCTTGGAACCGTTGTTGAGTACGTTCAACGACGTAAATCAGGAGCAGATGTACATTACTTCATGTTGTCGCTGTGATATAGATTATGCTTTCTCTTGCTCTCCCAACCTATTTTCTCTTTCTGTCCTACAGCGATATTCGAGACCGCATTTTAAAACCTATCTCACAGCTTCCTAATGGAATATGCGGATGTTGCTCCGAACCCAATACTTCGCAAATTTTCTGCCTGAGCTGCCAGGTTCGACCTCAAAACCTCCAGGAGAAAAGCAAATAATAATAATAATAATAATAATAATAATATTTAATCGTATGTTAGCTTTGCTGTCGTATTTCTATTGTACAGGACCCATTGTTACAAAGAATGTTTTTTCTCTTATTGTTTTACTTGGTGTCCCCTCCTGTTTTAATATTACTGCCTTTCTTTAACATTTATACAACTCTATATATTTTGCAGATATATGTCGGTTCAAAGGGAGAGCAAAAACTAAATTTTTTGTAGCTAAAAAATTCATTACACAAGCTAGGAAAACTAATCTTGAAGTGACTACAGTGCATTAACTTCTTTAGGGTTACAATTTCAGTCTCATTAACAGAATCTTAATGCTTTCGTGAATTGATGTTACAGTATATTTCTTGGTACTGAACTTCACAGTAATAAATTCCTATAACTGTTTTCTGTTTGTCCTTTAAATAGGGAACGAACTAATCAAATTGAAAGCATAAGTGTTCAAGTACATTAACGCAAATAATTGAAATTAACTCTGGCAATATCTTACGCGTTTAAGAAATTTTGATCTTAGATATTTTTTTTATTCAAATGATACAAGGTGTTACGTCACAGAGTTTTAGAAAATATTTAATTGTATAGGTGTAGGTTATACACCGGAGGTTAACCAACGTATAGGTTATACATACGTCACATCGCGCACTGCAACCTACATAGATCTATTGTGGCTACCACCCCCAGGAGGCAGTGATGAAGTAAAGAAACCACAGCAGGCTACGGACCGCAGGTACACAAACCCACAGAGACGCGCGGAAGTCCCTAACAGTTCCAATCTCTAAGACCTGTCCCACTGCTGGAACTGCCTAGAGAGCGCGATCAATCACCTGCCAACCTAGCAGCCCTCTAGTGTCCACGGGGAGCACTCTTTTCTTTGAGCAAGCATTCGTGCCATCTGCCGGCACCTCTATCAAACCCTAGAAGCAAACCTGAAAAATGAGAAGGAAAGGAATGAAGGGGATGAAGGGGAAATGTTGGAAAGAAAATCGTGGTAGGTCAGAAATCATCTGAACATTCACCTACCGACGAGGGAAAACCACGAATAACCCAAGATCAGAGTGGGCGTTTCACGGGAATCGAACCCGGGACTTCCCGAATGGGAATCCCACACGTTACCATAGAGCCATTTCACTGGGTACATTTCATTTTACAACACTCCTATAAAGTTGTTCACCTTTAAGTAGTTACGGATATACAAATATTTTTGCTGTATAAAACGATACTCACCTAATTTTATAAGGATTACCATGTAACCTTTTCTATTAAGTTTAATAGCAAATACTTAATGCACATTCTACATTTACGTATTAACTTTCAGCACATGCATTTAATTAAATTTATTGTCCTTGATACAACACCAAAGGTTTAGATAATGATATGTTTTTAATAAATTGTATGGTTTGCTTTCAGAAGCAGCATGCTGTTCCAGAGCGACGGGATCCTGTCGCAGTGCGTGTGATCAGGTATAGCATAGCCCTATGGCTGCTTCCACCAATTTTGCACCAACGGAATTAAATGTTTTGCATTAATGTATTAACTACTAATTCTGCAGACTTTTGGAAAAACGTTTTGTTAATGTGCTTTTTATATTTTTGGCCATTTTGATAAAATGGTATTGTATGTATAAAATATTTTTCAAGGAAACCCACGTATTGAAACTATCTGCTCATTGTACGAAGAGGCAGTGGCGGATTTTGCCCTAAATGATAGATGAAGCTCTTTCACACAAAACAGCACATGCAAATTATCTATTTCTTGTACATTAAGTTGACTCTCCTACCCTTTCGGTTGGCCTACTTCTCGATAGTGTCGTCGTGAAACGGCTGCTTTCGCATTAATGCAGTACTGTTTCAATTACTGTCTTAAAGGATAGCCTAACATTATCATTATATTCCGCTACATAAAGATATTAATTTTCTTTTAGTGCGTCATTATTAAATTCTGATTTTTCTCGAGCTGTTTTAATTGCAGCGCGCATTTGAGATGTTCAGCAGAATCTGATTGTTTATGCAATGGCCAATTGATATTCAGAATGTTACAAAAGTCATCAGATTTCCAAACCGTTTTCTTTATTCCAAGTATTAAACAAGCTCAGAAAAAGAGCTTTCGCAAATAATTACTACTGCACAACCACTCATACTATATCACAAGCTTTTAAAATGTCTGATATAACACTTCGGGCCCTTCCTTTTCACGTTATGTGCCGATACACTAAGAACTGGAAGCCTACCCGTAAATATCACGTCTCGCTCTCAGTTCACGACGAAAAAGATTTTTGCAACACTCAACACACTGTATCATTTTGCGCTTTCATTGCAAATTGCCAATGGTTGAGATGTTTTTAAGACATAAACTTACTGTTGATACTTTAATTCACGCTAGCGAACTTCCAAGACCTTACACACAACGACAATCTTCGCTACGTGCAGTTTGTTCTCGCATATGAACTGAACTGACACGAAGGACCAGTACAGAACTTGCAGTTTGAAAAGTGATTTCAGAGGGAAAATACTCCTTTACCCGAGGGAAGGGATGTTTGAAAGTCTACAAAAGATTTCATAAGTGTCAATGACAACCGAATAGCCTCTACAAAGGATCTTTCTACTACAAAAATCCAGGATTTTAGCTTCACCGTAGCCTCGAAAAAGGTAATTTTTGCGAGGTGCGCAAGTACAAGCTTGAGTTTGTTGTCATGGCAACCAGACGTAAACAGTGAAGCTGAACTTCTGAGAGTCTAAAGTAGATTCACCAACCCCCTCTACCTGCTTACACCCCATTTCCCTTCTTCCCCGCTACTATCGCGGTAACACTTCGGAATGGGCGATTTTCGCTCTTAAAATAGCCATTCGTAACATTATATTCCTTTTTGTGAGTAGTGGAATATTTAAATATAAGATGTCTAAAATAGAGATAAAATTACATTCGAATGCACCTAGTTACAAAACAGCTGAAGAGGTGCTTCACTAGCTTCCCTGAGGAACCGCCCTGTGAAGATATATGCAATTATATGGTATACAACCGAGAGGGACTCCTCGCGCGCTGCGACCTACAGGAGATCTATTGTGGCTGCCACCCCCAAGGATGAAGGGATGAAGTGAAGGAACCACAGGAGGCTACAGGCCGCAGGTAAACAGGCCATGGAGACGCGCGAAAGTTCCTAAAAGTTTTAGGCTCGAAGGCCCGTCCCACTTCTCGAGCTGCCCAGAGAGGGCGATGAAAGACCCGTCAACCAAGCAGGCCTCCACTGTCCACAGTGAATACTTTTTGCTTTGAGCAAACATCGGCGCCATCTGTCTGACACTGTCATACGCCACGAGACCTAGAAACACACCTGAAACATTGGAAGGAAATGGAATGAAGGGGAAATGATATAAAGGAAATCGTGGTAAATGAGAAACCACCCCACCATTCGCCTACCGACTAGGAAAAACCCGGAAAACCCAAGGTCAGAGTGGGCGATTGACGAGTATCAAACCGGGAACTCCGGAATGTCAGCCTCAAACGTTACTACGGAGCCATCTTGCTCAGTTATGTAATTATATTTGAAATGTCGGTACAAATCACTACAGGCAGTCAAAACAAGGAAGTAGAAATTACCTACTGAAATAATATAACTATGAAAGTACATTTCGGGGCTAGACCTCTGTTAGATGTTTCTCTGAATCAAATAACAGCTTAACTACGCTATTTGAGAATTTAAACTCATACTTTTTAAAAGAATACACCAAAGTACACTGTGATATAAAACAGGTAATAATTACTTTTATGTACAACGAAAAAATTAAACAACACGTAATTAAATTATTTTAAAGGCAAAAGTGAAAATGCTCTTGTATAAATATTTTACAAACTTTCATGGAATTGCGCCAAATAATTCCTGAGAAGATGTTCACAAATGTAATTTGCTGATAAAGAAATTCTTATAGCTTGCGGAACCACATAGCAAATCATTTTGAGTTTGTTCTTCTTGATTGAATTCGGTCCGTAAAGAAACTTTTCCTCAACGGATTATCCTCCTCTTTGTAGGACCTACAACCCCAAGGACTTCCAAGCCAATGCCTTGGGTCAGTAACCTGTGAAGGAGGAAGCAAACTCTGGATCATAGCATATCCAGAATAGGTGATCAGCCCAATGCCTGATATGGCGGTGAAGAAGAAGGAATTGAAATATAATGATGAAACGGATGATAAAAAAATTCGCGGATCAAATCATCCAACCCAGTATACGCCTAGCGACCTAAAAAAACCGCGAAAAAACCTTCGGCCAGATGGGTCCGCCCTGGGGGTTTGAACTCGGGACCCCCGAATGCGGGCCACAGATGTGAGCCATCCTACTCCTCACATTAGTTACTAATTTGTAAAATTAGTTTTGACCATTCATGCCCTTGCAACTCTTAAAGGATTCGCTTCGGAGAAAACATGTTTACCCTTAATTTCTGATCGAGTCTGCTTCAAACATTCCCAGTTGTGCAATTTTTTTTTTAGGTTTCTCAGACAAATTTACTGACAATGGAAATTTCACAATTAGCAGTAATTTTGGGAAAGAACGAGTAAAATATAAATGATTGGAAGCCACTACTGGTACACAAAAAAGGATCTAAGCTGCCAAATTTTCCACATCTGACTCTTGATATACTTGAAAACTTCGGGGTTTCATCGGCGCGAAATGTTTAAAGCTATATTTCAGCCCTTTCAAAGTTTGTCCTGTACACAGTTAGTGGATTTTAACGGATTTTAACAAAATGCGACAATATGCCAGATATTTGGAGCTTTTTGACTTAAACACACCGCTGTATAACTCATCCTTCTTGGCGTATGTAATAAAGATAAGGATATCCTATTCCAAATTGGAATAAAAAGTGCATGATACATCAAGTTTCGTAGCATTTGGTTCAGCCATTTTTTAATATAAAGGTGAAATGCACACACATAAACACAAATTTAAAGACCATGATGCGTTATATCCTCATGACTTACTCTACCGACTACCGTTTCTCTATAGTATCTAGAAACTAATCTCGTGAAAACCTATTTTTCTATCTACTGTAAGTTAATCGAATACACGTTTGCAGAATTAGTTTCGTTACATATTTCGTTGTAGGTACAAGTAGGATAGAAGAAACCGAATCGATAGTCAGATGTTTAAAACCGATCGCTATTAGCCGGCCTTGAAATTCCATGCGCTTTCCGTGACATTGCGAGAAACAACTGAATAACGACAGCAATTAAAGTGACAAAATTATTAAACAATTCAAACCAAAAACGACGGATATTTCGAAAATGGCTGATATTGCGAGAAAAGCTGTTTGGAAGAAATTCTATGTTTTGAAGAAATCTACATTTTTGTGTAGTATGTTTTCGTCTATCTGTTAAGGTTTGTAGTTATTCAAAATATTACAAAATTATTTCTGAATATAGAGGAATTTACAGATTATTCCCAGAAAATTCAAAGTATACATTTTATTTGTCACGTAGGTAAATACGGTTATCTTAAACGTACTGTATTTTAATCAAAATAATTACAGCAATTTTGGGGAAAATGAAAAACTTGGAAAACGTCAACAGGCAAAGGATAGTATGAGTAGGAATAAAAGGTATGTTCTGGCACAAAGGAAGATGCCGAAAATCGATAAGGTTCTTTGTTCTACGCCGACAAGCCCGCCCCCTCCCTTTGAGGGCTTACATGCCGCCAGGTCTCGTGTCGTTAGGCCCCGCCCCCTCTCGCTTTGTGTGCTTACCTAATGCCGACAGTGTCTGTGCTAACAGGTCCTACCCCCTCCCCCATGCGTTCTACTGTGGCGTCCTGACTTGAGGGAATTATTTTCTCGACGCCTGCCATCCCTCGGCAAATTAATTAGGTAATGTACGTCAAACATTTTTTTATGACTACTAAGGTCTGCACATTGCATCCTCGAGCAATTAAGTTTTTTGAATAATGAATTGTTGACTCGAGCGTGAGTATAAGTAGTCTGCTCACGGGAACAGTCTGTAATGTAATGAAAACACTGGAGTCTTCTTCTATCTGGGGAAAGCGCTTGTCCATTAGCTGGCCATGTTAGAAGCTTTCACCACATTAATAGACTTTTAAGTTTGCATTCCGGATCTGTTTACATACATTAGCGATCAACATCCTACTTCTGCCTGGTGGTAACGGCAACCTACATTAGCTGGCCACGTTAGACGCTTTCACCACATTAGCGTACAATGTCAGTAATTGTTTTCCTAAGTGCTCTGCACAACTCTCAACACTTCAGCTTTTAGCGAGGAAATGATATAAAAAGCAGCAGCTTCTCCAATGAGTTCCAAGTTGACCGGGATGGCTGGGGTCGAAGTAGCCACAACACTCCTTACAAATTCAGCTTCTAATAACTCAGAGACTAATTACGATAAAGACGTCAAATAAAGTTTATTACATTAATGTCATTAGGTAGTTTCTTGTGAATGTATATTTGGGTACATGGT
Organism: Deroplatys truncata; assembly: GCA_030765065.1. Taxonomy (NCBI): domain Eukaryota; kingdom Metazoa; phylum Arthropoda; class Insecta; order Mantodea; family Mantidae; genus Deroplatys; species Deroplatys truncata. The sequence continues at coordinate 275,992,108 of CM060990.1, forward strand.
GTCCAGGGTTCGAATACCGATAAAATGTAATCTAATTATAAATTTGATAACTCCTAAACTAATTTAGATAAAGACGCCAAATAAACTTTATTGCGTTTATGTTATTAGATAGTATCTTGTGGATGTATATTTGGGTACCTGGTGTTCTGGGTTCAATCCTTAATTTTTTAAATCGTCATTATCTCAGAAACTAAGAGAGGTAGATGAGTTGACCAAAGCATGATTGATAGCTCTTATGATGGGTAACTAATACTGTATATAATTTTCAATCAGTTGTCCCTATTTCGAATCCCGATCTTCCAATCACTTACTTATTTTTTCTCTATACTCTAGAATGTATCACTTAGATTGATGCTGTAACTGCATACAGCACCTTTATACATATCAAACTAATATTGTAAATAATTTTGTTTCTGGTGTCCAGGGTTCGAATACCGATAAAAAGTAATTTAATTATAAATTTAATAACTCCAAAACTACTTAAGATAAAGACGCCAAATAAACTTTATTGCGTTTATGTTATTAGGTAGTATCTTGTGGATGTAAACTTAGGTACCGGGTGTTCTGGGTTCAATCCTTAATTTTTTAAATCGTCATTATCTCAGAAACTAAGAGAGGTAGAGGAGTTGACCAAAGCATGATTGATAGCTCCCATGATAGGCAATTAATACTGTATATAATTTTCAATCAGTTGTCCCTATTTCGAATCCCGATCTTTCAATCACTTACTTATTTTTTCTCTATACTCTAGAATATATCACTTAGATTGATGTTGTAACTGCATACAGCACCTTTAAACATATCAAACTAATATTGTAAATAATTTTGTTTCTGGTGTCCAGGGTTCGAATACCGATAAAATGTAATTTAATTATAATTTAATAAATCCTAAACTACTATAGATAAAGACGCAAATAAACTTTATTGCATTTATGTTATTAAGTAGTATCTTGTGAATGTCTAATTAGATACCTGACGTTCTGGGTTCGAGCCTAATTTTTAAATCGTCATTATCTCAGAAACTAAGGGAGGTAGATGAGTTGACCAAAGCATGATTGATAGCCCATATGATGTGAAATTAATACTGTATATAATTTTTAATCAGTTGTCCCTATTTCGAATCCCGATCTTTCAATCACTTACTTATTTTTTCTCTATACTCTAGAATATATCACTTAGATTGATGCTGTAACTGCATACAGCACCTTTAAACATATCAAACTAATATTGTAAATAATCTTGTTTCTGGTGTCCAGGGTTCGAATACCGATAAAATGTAATTTAATTATAAATGTAATAACTCCTAAACTACTTAATATAAAGACGCCAAATAAACTTTATTGCGTTTATGTTATTAGGTATTATCTTGTGGATGTATAACTAGATACCTGACGTTCTGGGTTCGAGCCTAATTTTTAAATCGTCATTATCTCAGAAACTAAGAGAGGTAGATGAGTTGACCAAAGCATGATTGATAGCTCATATGATGTGCAATTAATACTGTATAAAATTTTAAATCAGTTGTCCTTACTTCGAATCCCGATCTTTCAATCACTTACTTATTTTTCTCTATACTCTAGAATATATCACTTAGATTGATGCTGTAACTGCATACAGCCCCTTTAAACATATCAAACTATTATTGTAAATAATTTTGTTTTTGGTGTCCAGGGTTCGAATTCCGATAAAATAAAATTTAATTATAAATTTAATAACTAATTAAGATAAAGACGCCAAATAAACTTTTATAGGGGGAAAGGATGCTCTCCTGATACATTAGGCCTCTAGACAGAAGTATTTATAGGGGAGAGATAGGGAATACCAGGGCTGATGCTAGGCTAGTCAGATGCTAAACGAGGGAGGGATATGCTTTATACGAGAGAGATAGGGAATACAAGGAAAGATGCTATACTAAACAGGACTTGAAGGGTAGAATATGAGCGATATAGCGAACCGAGGAGAGGTAATAGGATAGGAGTTTTGAATGATGGAGTAGGCGTTTATATGCGAGAGATAGGGAATACGAGGGTCGATGCTAGGCTAGACGGTGTTGAATGAGGGAATGCATCTTATATGAGAGAGGTAGGGGAATATGAGGAGAAGTGCTAGGCTAGTCGGGAAGGTCTGAATGAGAGAGTATACGTCTATATGGGAAAAGATAGGGAAAACGAAGGTAGGTGCTAGGTTGAGAGAGTCTTCAAGGAGGAAAATGCATTTATATGAGAGCGGTAGCGCCTACGAGGAGAGGTGCTAGTCTAGACATGGTTTGAGGATTAGAGTATACGTTTATATGGGAGAAATATGGAAAACGGGAGAGATACAAGGATCGACAGAGATTGAAGGAGGAGGAATGTAGGTTTATACTGTAATATAGAGAGTAATTCGATTATAAAACTTTTCTCCTCCAGCCTTACAACACTTTTATATACTTATTTTCTAAACCTTACAAACTTTATATTTGTTAAACAGTAGTGCGCGAGACGGAGAGGGACAAACAGTATATCGGTTTACAGTGAAGTATACGTCCTAACCTATTCCCACCTTGTTTGTTCTGGATCTTCTCATTGTCTATCATCTAACGTAACCACGTAACAAGACGTAACACAGGAAATCATACATATGGCACATTAATAAAAAAATAAATAAATAAAGGTATATATAATGAAACATAAACAAGTAGACAGAGGGTCATCGATACATAGAAAACCAGGAGTTGTATGTACTGAGACCATAGATTAGTATAGGCAAACAACAAAGAAGTGAATTTATAGTGTAAATAGCCTAATATTTTCAAATATTATTATAGTCTAAAAGTATATAACTTAATTATGTATCGAGTATTGAGAAATAAACGTTATTCTTTATTCACTAATCTCAGATCACTGCAATTGTATTGAATCAATTCACAATTGCTAATGCCATTCAACTTTCATTTGTCTCTGATACATAAACAAATTGCAAAATGGAGAAGGACGAAAGTAATAAAAAGACTCAGGCAGCAAATTTTAAGAAAGAAGAGAAAGATATATGACCGACATTGTTTTGGAACACAAATTAGTGTTGAAAATAAAATGACTGATAGCTCTGCTAAGCGTAAGGAAGAGACATGGAAGTAAATTGCAAATGAGTACAATTCTAGGAAGATCATCCAGTGTGAATGAAAATCCCTGAAATGATATTATGAGAACATAAAGAAAAGAATGAAGCAAGCAAATGCCATTGACAAGGTACTATTGTACAAAACTGGAGGTGTATGTATGTACCGCCTTTCTTAGACAATAGTAGCCAAATAACAATTGTTGCTCTTCTATTCAATCGCCAATGAGTTTGATGATGAAGTTGGATTCCATTCAGAAGTAATCACCACAGTGAAGGACATTGAAATAGTAAATCCAGATCCAACATATCCTTCAGCAATTTTAATAACAGGTAAGGAATTTGAAACAAGAGAAAGTGTAAAGGTGGCGTCTGCAGTTCCCATACAGATCTTTCAACTCCATTGCCTGAAAAGAACAAAGATGGCATAAGAGAGGGTTTTTATGAGAGGAGGCTTGAGTGATTGGAAGAAGAGTACACAGTGAAAATGAAGATCTTGAAATTGGAACTAGAAATGAAAGAATCTCAGAAAAATTAAGCGTTGTTAATAACTTATACAACCATAAATATATTACAAAAAGTAATGAAACAGCCAAGGAATAATATGGATAAAGAAACTGTTAAGCAGATCTACTACGGTACATTTTAATTTGCAAACAACGATTACATTTCAAAATGTTGGTATTCGGACGATCCAGTGTTAATTATGATAGGCACAGAAGTGTTTCTCAAAATCTAAAAACGCTTAGCAATTTAAGATATCTATGTATTAATCTTTAGAGAGAAACTGTACTTTTACTCAAAGTGTTTAATAACTTTTAAAGCTAGAGAATGTCATTTAAGGTTTCCACCTCCCAAAAAATTCTGATTTCTCAGAATTGCGCAATTTTCATTACACGCTGTTATTTATTTTCGTAACTATTCAAAAAATTGCATACGTGAGCTTTTTTCCCTTAATTGCATTCAGTTAATCATACCTTCCATAATACTTATACATTGCCTACACGAGCTCAGGAGAAACATGGCAAGGCTACTTAATACTCCAAAAGTATCCCTTAAATTACTGGGGAATTCCTGCGAACAGGAGTATTTCGGAAATGGTTAATGTCACAAAAATATTTATTTAAAATAAATTGTATTTATCTAATAAGATATTCATTTCTTCAGCAGTAAGTTATACAGATTCCCTGGAAATAAAGAAAACTTTATAGAACTTTTGATACACATTTTATTTATTATACAAATATAGCTATTTTTCAGAAAATCAAATATAAGGAATCGCAGTCACTGGCATCTTTAAAGAGCGTCCATCTCCAGAATGAAATTTAGCATTTATCTGGCTTTTCTTATGATGTTACGCTGTTCACAGAGATTTACGAGTTGAAGGACTAAAAACACGTAAACATGTATATGCACAAGCGCGCGCGCACGCGCACACACACACATATGTGCGAAGCTCTTTGCTTGCGTTTACAGGACCACAGAACATGCATTACGCTGCGTGTCCCTAGCGTTTCCAGCTCCTGAATCGTTCCAGCTAGTGGAATGCCTCTACCATCTTCATGTCAACGATCTGTTACTCTGAATTAAAGTTTGGTGATCTGTATAGACCTGTACAACATGCATTACGCTATGTAACAGACTCATCACGCTATGTAACAACATGATCACGCTATGTAACAACATGATCACGCTATGTAACAACATGTTCACGCTATGTAACAACCTGATCACGCTATGTAACAACATGATCACGCTATGTAACAACCCGATCACGCTATGTAACAACCCGATCACGCTATGTATCAACATGATCACGCTATGTAACAACATGATCACGCTATGTAACAACCTGAGCACGCTATGTAACAACATGATCACGCTATGTGACAACATGATCACGCTATGTAACAACCTGATCACTCTATGTAACAAGATGATCACGCTATGTAACAACATGATCACGCTATGTAACAACATGGTCACGCTATGTAACAACATGATCACGCTATGTAACAACCTGATCACGCTATGTAACAACATGATCACGCTATGTAACAACATGATCACGCTATGTAACAACCTGATCACGCTATGTAACAACATGATCACGCTATATAACAACTGATCACGCTATGTAACAACATGATCACGCTATGTAACAACATGATCACGCTATGTAACAACATGATCACACTATGTAACAGACTCAACACGCTATGTAACAACCTGAGCACGCTATGTAATAACATGATCACGCAATGTAATAACATGACGCTATGTAACAACCTGAGCACGCTATGTAACAACATGACGCTATGTAACAACATGATCACGCTATGTAACAACCTGATCACGCTATGTAACAACATGATCACGCTATGTAACAACCTGATCACGCTATGTAACAACATTATCACGCTATGTAACAACATGATCACGCTATGTAACAACATGATCACGCTATGTAACAACATGATCACGCTATGTAACAACCTGGTCACGCTATGTAACAACCTGATCACGCTATGTAACAACATGATTACGCTATGTAACAACCTGATCACGCTATGTAACAACCTGATCACGCTATGTAACAACATGATCACGATATGTAACAACCTGATCACGCTATGTAACATGATCACGCTATGTAACAACCTTATCACGCTATGTAACAACCTGATCACGCTATGTAACAACATGATCACGCTATGTAACAAACTGATCACGCTATGTAACAACATGATCACGCTATGTAACAACATGATCACGCTATGTAACAACCTGATCACGCTATGTAACAACCCGATCACGCTATGTAACAACATGATTACGCTATGTAAATAGGGTGGATCATTTAAGTTGAGGCTATACAATATATCCAAAACTAGGCGTTGTAGAAAGAAATGTCTTTAATAAAGCTTGCTTGATATTATGACGAAAGTAAATGCCGCTTGTCGTATTTTGTTTGGAGGACGTTATGAGGGTCATTTTGGATCAATTTTTTTTAAATGGAAACCTACAATTAGGGTCAATTTAAAAAGACCCTGAAATGACCATGACAAGGTCCTCCAAACAAAATACGACTAGCTGCATTTACTTTCGGCATAATATCAAGCAAGCTTTATTAAAGACATTTCTTTCTACAACACTTAGTTTTGGATATATTGTATAGCCTCAACTTAAATGATCCACCCTATTTACATAGGTGATCATATTGTTACATAGCGTGATCGGGGTGTTACATAGCGTGAACATGTTGTTACATAGCGTAATCATGTTGTTACATAGCGTGATCATGTTATTACATAGCGTGCTCAGGTTGTTACATGGCGTGTTGAGTCTGTTATATCGCGTGATCATGTTGTTACATAGCGTGATCATGTTGTTACATAGCGTGATCAGTTGTTACATAGCGTGATCATGTTGTTACATAGCGTGATCAGGTTGTTACATAGCGTGATCATGTTGTTACATAGCGTGATCAGGTTGTTACATAGCGTGATCAGGTTGTTACATAGCGTGATCATGTTGTTACATAGCGTGATCATGTTGTTACATAGCGTGATCATATTGTTACATAGCGTGATCATGTTGTTATATAGAGTGATCAGGTTGTTACATAGCGTGATCATGTTGTTACATAGCGTGATCATGTTGTTACATAGCGTGCTCAGGTTGTTACATAGCGTGATCATGTTGTTACATAGCGTGATCATGTTGTTACATAGCGTGATCATGTTGTTACATAGCGTGATCATGTTGTTACATAGCGTGATCGGGTTGTTACATAGCGTGATCATGTTGTTACATAGGGTGATCAGGTTGTTACATAGCGTGAACATGTTGTTACATAGCGTGATCATGTTGTTGCATAGCGTGATGAGTCTGTTACATAGCGTAATGCATGTTGTACAGGTCTATACAGATCACCAAACTTTAATTCAGAGTAACAGATCGTTGACATGAAGATGGTAGAGGCATTCCACTAGCTGGAACGATTCAGGAGCTGGAAACGCTAGGGACACGCAGCGTAATGCATGTTCTGTGGTCCTGTAAACGCAAGCAAAGAGCTTCGTACATATGTGTGTGTGTGCGCGTGCGCGCGCGCTTGTGCATATACATGTTTACGTGTTTTTAGTCCTTCAACTCGTAAATCTCTGTGAACAGCGTAACATCATAAGAAAAGCCAGATAAATGCTAAATTTCATTCTGGAGTTGGACGCTCTTTAAAGATGCCAGTGACTGCGATTCCTTATATTTGATTTTCTAAAAAATAGCTATATTTGTATAATAAATAAAATGTGTATCAAAAGTTCTATAAAGTTTTCTTTATTTCCAGGGAATCTGTATAACTTACTGCTGAAGAAATGAATATCTTATTAGATAAATACAATTTATTTTAAATAAATATTTTTGTGACATTAACCATTTCCGAAATACTCCTGTTCGCAGGAATTCCCCAGTAATTTAAGGGATACTTTTGGAGTATTAAGTAGCCTTGCCATGTTTCTCCTGAGCTCGTGTAGGCAATGTATAAGTATTATGGAAGGTATGATTAACTGAATGCAATTAAGGGAAAAAAGCTCACGTATGCAATTTTTTGAATAGTTACGAAAATAAATAACAGCGTGTAATGAAAATTGCGCAATTCTGAGAAATCAGAATTTTTTGGGAGGTGGAAACCTTAAATGACATTCTCTAGCTTTAAAAGTTATTAAACACTTTGAGTAAAAGTACAGTTTCTCTCTAAAGATTAATACATAGATATCTTAAATTGCTAAGCGTTTTTAGATTTTGAGAAACACTTCTGTGCCTATCATAATCAACACTGGATCGTCCGAATGCCAACATTTTGAAATGTATTCGTTGTTTGCAAATTAAAATGTACCGTAGTAGATCTGCTTAACAGTTTCTTTATCCATATTATTCCTTGGCTGTTTCATTACTTTTTGTAATATATTTATGGTTGTATAAGTTATTAACAACGCTTAATTTTTCTGAGATTCTTTCATTTCTAGTTCCAATTTCAAGATCTTCATTTTCACTGTGTACTCTTCTTCCAATCACTCAAGCCTCCTCTCATAAAAACCCTCTCTTATGCCATCTTTGTTCTTTTCAGGCAATGGAGTTGAAAGTTCTGTATGGGAACTGCAGACGCCACCTTTACACTTTCTCTTGTTTCAAATTCCTTACCTGTTATTAAAATTGCTGAAGGACATGTTGGATCTGGATTTACTATTTCAATGTCCTTCACTGTGGTGATTACTTCTGAATGGAATCCAACTTCATCATCAAACTCATTGGTGATTGAATAGAAGAGCAACAATTGTTATTTGGCTACTATTGTCTAAGAAAGGCGGTACATACATACACCTCCAGTTTTGTACAATAGTACCTTGTCAATGGCATTTGCTTGCTTCATTCTTTTCTTTATGTTCTCATAATATCATTTCTGGGATTTTCATTCACACTGGATGATCTTCCTAGAATTGTACTCATTTGCAATTTATTTCCATGTCTCTTCCTTACGCTTAGCAGAGCTATCAGTCATTTTATTTTCAACACTAATTTGTGTTCCAAAACAATGTCGGTCATATATCTTTCTCTTCTTTCTTAAAATTTGCTGCCTGAGTCTTTTTATTACTTTCGTCCTTCTCCATTTTGCAATTTGTTTATGTATCAGAGACAAATGAAAGTTGAATGGCATTAGCAATTGTGAATTGATTCAATACAATTGCAGTGATCTGAGATTAGTGAATAATGAATAACGTTTATTTCTCAATACTCGATACATAATTAAGTTATATATGTTTAGACTATAATAATATTTGAAAATATTAGGCTATTTACACTATAAATTCACTTCTTTGTTGTTTGCCTATACTAATCTATGGTCTCAGTACATACAACTCCTGGTTTTCTATGTATCGACGACCCTCTGTCTACTTGTTTATGTTTCATTATATATACCTTTATTTATTTATTTTTTATTAATGTGCCATATGTATGATTTCCTAAGTTACGTCTTGTTACGTGGTTACGTTAGATGATAGACAATGAGAAGATCCAGAACAAACAAGGTGGGAATAGGTTAGGACGTATACTTCACTGTAAACCGATATACTGTTTGTCCCTCTCCGTCTCGCGCACTACTGTTTAACAAATATAAAGTTTGTAAGGTTTAGAAAATAAGTATATAAAAGTGTTGTAAGGCTGGAGGAGAAAAGTTTTATAATCGAATTACTCTCTATATTACAGTATAAACCTACATTCCTCCTCCTTCAATCTCTGTCGATCCTTGTATCTCTCCCGTTTTCCATATTTCTCCCATATAAACGTATACTCTAATCCTCAAACCATGTCTAGACTAGCACCTCTCCTCGTATGCCCTACCGGTCTCATATAAATGCATTTTCCTCCTTGAAGACTCTCTCAACCTAGCACCTACCTTCGTTTTCCCTATCTTTTCCCATATAGACGTATACTCTCTCATTCAGACCTTCCCGACTAGCCTAGCACTTCTCCTCATATTCCCCTACCTCTCTCATATAAGATGCATTCCCTCATTCAACACCGTCTAGCCTAGCATCGACCCTCGTATTCCCTATCTCTCGCATATAAACGCCTACTCCATCATTCAAAACTCCTATCCTAATACCTCTCCTCGGTTCGCTATATCGCTCATATTCTACCCTTCAAGTCCTGTTTAGTATAGCATATTTCCTTGTATTCCCTATCTCTCTCGTATAAAGCATATCCCTCCCTCCTTTAGCATCTGACTAGCCTAGCATCAGCCCTGGTATTCCCTATCTCTCCCCTATAAATACTTCTGTCTAGAGGCCTAATGTATCAGGAGAGCATCCTTTCCCCCTATAAAAGTTTATTTGGCGTCTTTATCTTAATTAGTTTAGGAGTTATTAAATTTAAAATTAAATTTTATTTTATCTGAATTCGAACCCTGGACACCAAAAACAAAATTATTTACAATAATAGTTTGATATGTTTAAAGGGGCTGTATGCAGTTACAGCATCAATCTAAGTGATATATTCTAGAGTATAGAGAAAAATAAGTAAGTGATTGAAAGATCGGGATTCGAAGTAAGGACAAGTGATTGAAAATTATATACACTATTATTTGCCCCTTATAAGAGATACCAATCATGCTTTGGTCAATTCCTCTACCTCTCTTAGCTTCTGAGAGAATGACGATTTAAAAATTAGGCTCGAACCCAGAACGTCAGGTATCTAATTGCACATCCACAAGATACTACCTAATAACATAAACGCAATAAAGTTTATTTGGCGTCTTTATCTTAAGTAGTTTAGGAGTTATTACATTTAAAATTAAATTACATTTTATCGGTATTCGAACCCTGGACACCAGAAACAGAATTATTTACAATATTAGTTTGATATGTTTAAAGGTGCTGTATGCAGTTACAGCATCAATCTAACTGATATATTCTAGAGTATAGAGAAAAAATAAGTAAGTGATTGAAAGATCGGGATTCAAAATAGGGACAACTGATTTAAAATTATATACAGTATTAATTGCACATCATATGAGCTATCAATCATGCTTTGGTCAACTCATCCACCTCTCTTAGTTTCTGAGATAATGACGATTTAAAAAATTAAGGATTGAACTCAGAACACCAGGTACCCAAGTATACATCCACAAGATAGTACCTAATAACATAAGCGCAATAAAGTTTATTTGGCGTCTTTATCTTAAGTAGTTTAGGAGTTATTACATTTGTAATTAAATTACATTTTATCGGTATTCGAACCCTGGACACCAGAAACAAAATTATTTACAATATTAGTTTGATATGTTTAAAGGTGCTGTATGCAGTTACAGCATCAATCTAAGTGATATATTCTAGAGTATAGAGAAAAAATAAGTAAGTGATTGAAAGATCGGGATTCGAAATAGGGACAACTGATTGAAAATTATATACAGTATTAATTGCCTATCATAGGAGCTATCAATCATGCTTTGGTCAACTCCTCTACCTCTCTTAGTTTCTGAGATAATGAAGATTTAAAAAATTAAGGACTGAACCCAGAACACCCGGTACCTAAGTATACATCCACAAGATACTATCTAACAACATAAACGCAATAAAGTTTATTTGGCGTCTTTATCTTAATTAGTTTAGGAGTTATTAAATTTATAATTAAATTACATTTTATCGGCATTCGAACCCTGGACACCAGAAACAAAGTTATTCACAATATTAGTTTGATATGTATAAAGGTGCTGTATGCAGTTACGGCATTAATCTAAGTGATATATTCTAGAGTATAGAGAAAAATAAGTATGTGATTGAAAGATCGGGATTCGAAATAAGGACAACTGATTGAAAATTATATACAGTATTAATTACCCATCATAGGAGCTATCAACCATGCTTTGGTCAACTCATCCACCTCTCTTAGTTTCTGAGATAATGACGATTTAAAGAATTAAGGATTGAACCCAGAACACCAGGTACCCAAGTGTACATCCACAAGATACAACCTAATAACATAAGCGCAATAAAGTTTATTTGGGGTCTTTATCTTAAGTAGTTTAGGAGTTATTAAATTTATAATTAGATTACATTTTATCGGTATTCGAACCCTGGACATCAGAAACAAAATTATTTACAATATTAGTTTGATATGTATAAAGGTGCTGTATGCAGTTACAGCATCAATCTAAGTGATACATTCTAGAGTATAGAGGAAAAATAAGTAAGTGATTGGAAGATCGGGATTCGAAATAGGGACAACTGATTGAAAATTATATACAGTATTAATTGCCTATCATAGGAGCTATCAATCATGCTTTGGTCCACTCCTCTATCTCTCTTAGTTTCTGAGATAATGACGATTTAAAAAATTAAGGATTGAACCCAGAACACCAGGTACCCAGATATACATCCACAAGATACTATCTAATAACATAAACGATATAAAGTTTATTTGGCGTCTTTATCTTAATTAGTTTAGGAGTTATTAAATTTATAATTAGATTACATTTTATCGGTATTCGAACCCTGGACACCATGTACCCAAATATACATTCACAAGAAACTACCTAATGACGTTAATGTAATAAACTTTATTTGACGTCTTTATCGTAATTAGTCTCTGAGTTATTAGAAGCTGAATTTGTAAGCAGTGTGGTAGCTACTTCGACCCCAGCCATCCCGGTCTACTTGGAACTCATTGGAGAAGCTGCTGCTTTTTATATCATTTCCTCCGCTAAATGCTGAAGTGGTGAAAGTTATGCAGAGCACTTAGGAAAACAATTACTGACCTTGTTCGCTAATGTGGTGAAAGCGTCTAACGTTGTCAGCTAATGGAGGTCACCGTTACCACCAGGCAGAAGTAGGATGTTGATCGCTAATGTATGTAAACAGATCCGGAATGCAAACTTAAAAGTCTATTAATGTGGTGAAAGCGTCTAACATGGCCAGCTAATGGACAAGCGCTTTCCCCAGATAGAAGAAGACTCCAGTGTTTTCATTACATTACAGACTGTTCCCGTGAGCAGACTACTTATACTCACGCTCGAGTCAACAATTCATTATTCAAAAAACATAATTGCTCGAGGATGCAATGTGCAGACCTTAGTAGTCATAAAAATATGTTTGACGAACATTACCTAATTAATTTGCCGAGGGGCGGCAGGCGTCGAGAAAATAATTCCCTTAAGTCAGGACGCCACAGTAGAACGCTTGGGGGAGGGGGTAGGACCTGTTAGCACAGATACTGTCGGCATTAGGTAAGCACACAAAGCGAGAGGGGGCGGGGCCTAACGACACGAGATCTGGCGGCATGTAAGCCCTCAAAGGGAGGGGGCGGGCTTGTCGGCGTAGAACAAAGAACCTTATCGATTGTCGGCATCTCTCTCTGTGCCAGAACATACCTTTTATTTCTACTTAGTATGGGAAGCGGAAGCGAAGTGGCGCTGCGGTAACGTGTGCGAGTCGCATTCGGGAGGTCCCAGGCTCGATCCCCGCAACCGCATACTCTGACGAATGCGATTATTGTGGTTTCCGTGGGTCGGCGACGAATGCTGGGGTGGGTTCTTCTTTGCCACGATTTCCTTTCCATCTCTTCCTTATTATTCCGTTTCTTCCCATCTTTCATTTGTGCGCTTGTAGGTTTCGTGGTGTATAGCGGTGCCGGACCAATGGCACAGATGCTTACTCAATGAAAAGACACCAATACCCGTGAGCACCAAATGGGTAGCATATTATAGGGGAAGCTGGGCCACTTTTTTGCGTTTATATGAGAAAGGATAGGGAAAACGAGGGTAGATGCTAGGTTGAGAGGCCCTTCAAGGAGGAAAAATGCTTTTATATGGGGAAGATAAGGACTACGAGGATCGATGCTAGGATAGATAGAGGTTGAAGGAGTGAGGATGCGCTTTATATGAGAGAGGCGGGTGAATACGAGGAGAAGTTCTAGACTATATAGAGTTTGAGATGTGGAATATGCGTTTATATGGGAAATATAGGGAAAACGTGAACAGATGCTAGGATAGACAGATGCTGAAGCAGGGGGAATATGGACATATATACAGGAGAGATAGGGAATACGAGGAGAGGTACTAGACTATTCAGAGCTTGAAGGGTAGAATATGGCTTTTTATATGGGAGAGCTAGCAAACCGAGAAGAGTAATTAGGCTAGGAGGATTTGAATAGTAGAGTATGCGTTTATATGAAGAGACGAGGAAAACGAGGGTATATGCTAGGTTGAGAGAAACTTCAAGGAGGAAAAATGCGTTTATATGGAGAAGATAGGGAAAACGAGGAGAGTTCCGAGGTAGAGCAGGGACTGAAGGAAGGAGAGATATGCTTTATACGACAGAGATAGCGTATACGAGGAGAGGTGCTAATGTTGACAGAGGTTAAGGAGTAGGGTATACGTTTATATGAGGAATATATGGAAAACGGGGACAGATGGTATAATAGACAGAAGCTGGGCCACTTTTGCGTTTATATGGGAAAGGATAGGGAAGACGAGGGTAGATGCGACGGTTCAAGGAGCAAAATGCGTTTATATGGGACAGATACGGAATACCAGGGCTGATGCTAGGCTAGTCAGATGCTGAAGGAGGGAGAGATACGCTTTACAAGAGAGAGATAGGGAATACAAGGAAAGATGCTATACTAAACAGGACTTGAAGGGTAGAACATGACATTTTATATGGGCGAGATAGCAGACCGAATAGTGGTATTAGGCTAGGAGGTTTGAATGATAGAGTAGGCGTTTATATGCGAGAGATAGGGAATACGATGCTAGGCTAGACAGGGCTGAAGTAGGGGAATGCGCCTTATATGAGAGAGGTAGGGAAATACGAGAAGAAGTGCTAGGCTAGACGGGGTTTGAGGAGTGCAGTATGAATTTTATGGGAAATATAGGGAAAACGTGAACAGATAATAGGCTAGACAGATGCTGAAGGAGGGGAATATAGGCTTATAGGTAGAGATAGGGAATACGAGGAGAGGTGCTGGACTAGACAGATGCTGAAGGAGGAGGGGATACGCTTTATACGGAAGAGATAGGGAATACGGGGAGAGGTACTAGACCATACAGGACCTGAAGGGTAGAATATGGCGTTTTATATGGGAGAGCTAGCAAAGCAAGGAGAGGTATTAGACAGGAAAGTTTGAATGACAGAGTATGCTTTTATATGGAGAGACGAGGAAAAAGAAGGTAGGTGCTAGGTTGAGAGTGTCTTCAAGGAGGAAAATGCATTTATATGAGAGCGGTAGGGAATACGAGGAGAGGTGCTGGTTTAGACCGGGGTTGAGGAGTAGAGTATGCATTTATATGGGAGAAATATGGAAAATGGGAGAGATACAAGGATAGAAAGAGGTTGAAGAAGAATGAGGAATAAAGGTTTATACGGTAATATAGAGAGTAATTAGATTATAAAACATTTCTCATCCAACGTTACAACACTTTTATATACTTTTTGCTAAACCTTACAAACCTTTTATATGTTAAACAGTAGTGCGCGAAACGGAGAGAGACAAATTGTATATCGGTTTACAGTGAAGTATATGTCCTAACCTATTCCCACCTTGTATACTCTGGATCTTCTCATTATTTATTCAGTCCTATCATCATCTAACATAACCACGTAACAAGACGTAACCAACAAATATACCCACGTAACAAGACGTAACACAACGTAACATAACAGCATGACTAGACGTTACACTACGTAACATAAGCACGTAACCACGTGTCAAGACGTAACACCACGTAACAAGACGTCACACTGAGTAACATAAACACGTAATCACGTAACATCACGTGACATGTTGTAACCAGAAACGTCCGACGACGTAATAACACGTAGCAACCATTTAACAAAACGTGAGAACAACACGTAACCAGCCCATTGCTAAGGTAATCTAAACTAATCCTACCTTCATAACTTAGACAACAACTACGAGGGCTTGGCCTAGATTAACCTAACCAATCCCAAACGTTCCTCTCATAATCTATTCTACTCAGTCATCGTCTAACCTAATCTGGCTAACCAGAGATAACCTCGACTTCTTTTAGTGAAATTGCAATGTTTTATTCAGGTTTTATTATTCGAGAGTTTTAATTGAAAAGTTTACGACAACATACCTTTATTTTAGTTCGTTGTAGATGTCTCTCCCCTTTTTATCTAGGCTTGAGACTAGTACTAGTATTGCTCCAAAAGGCAGGGTTACCACCTTCCCTTCCATCTTCTTCGTTCTTCGTCAGGCGTCAGCTGGTTGCATACACAGCACACGGATAACCTTCATTTTTTAAGATTGTAGACTCACGAGAAAATCTTCATCTTCGACTTGCATTCTTTTAAACGCTAGTTGTAATGCTGTAATGTCCATACGCATATTATGTCGTTATTCCATCCTCAGCAATAACTCTTTTATCATCAAACGGAGTCAATGTGATTTTATTCACTTGCACTGTGGCAAGAGCATGCTCCCGGGTCAGGATCAGATTCATGGGTGTTCTGATGATTTCTCAGGTTTTAAGACAGTCAGTATAACTCTCAAATGTAATGTACTGATTAATAGCACTACGTCTTATGCCTTTAATCTTTTTTATCATTGAGCCATGGATATCTAGTGCATACAACTAGGTCGTAGTCCGACAAAGCGCTAGATGATTTTACCATTAGCTTCATATTTAAATTTTCCCAACACCTTCTTGTTTAGAGCTGAATAGCATATATGGTTGACAGGGTAATCAGCTGTATCTAGGAGTTCGAGAAAACGTAGCTTGTCCTGGTACACATCTTCAGTCATCACACGATGAATGAACGAATCAGAGTATCCATATACATGAGCTTCAAGTTTTCAGACCCATAATATCATAATGATAGTGGTACATTAATGTCTTGGAGATGTCCAACACACTCATACCAATGTATATAGGCTTGTTGAATACGATCTGACGAGAGGCCATATGTACAGCGGCTAGATTAGCAGCATATATTGTTCGATCGATAAACGTAGGCTTGGCAATTAACTTTTCCAGAGTCTTCTCATTTGTCAGCAGTCGTATATCCTCACAGTTACGAAGGTTTTCCATTGTTTTTCCAAACATGTCGTTGTTGAACAGTTTGTAGAGATCCTTCTCAAAATCATTTGCAGCTTGTTGTCGTAGACTGTTGTTAAATTCCACATACGGTTTTAATCACTGTGACTGGCGAAATTGTAGCACACGATGAATTTTTGTTCGCCGTAGTCCGTGATTAAGTCTTTGCTTCAAAGCCATGTAATATACTACATACTTCTTTCGAGGTCCAAGATGAGGTATCAGTTTCTTTGTACTCGAGTCCTTAGGCTTCATACACTCAGGCAGGAATGGTAAATCATTATGCAGATCGTGAAATTCTGCAGGATACTCGATATCGACTTCTAATATATATCCCTGAAGATGATCTTTTTGTAGTCTTTCTATGTCGATTTTTTAGGTGATATCCACTCAAATCCCCCATAAGGGAGGACGGGACTCACGGCCCACCCATTTTGGTTATTAGCGTCCTCATATGTAAAGAAGTGGGTTGGACTCGACGGATCACACTTCTCCATGTAGGCATTGTTTGCTTCGGCATAACGGTGGGAGACTTGACATAAACCTCCTCTTATGCCGGATTCCACCATGAGTAATTGCTCATAATCCTGTAACAATTTCAGCTAAATTCCTGTATACAGCAACATGACGTCCCATATAAGTACTGGAGAGGTAAAATAATGAGCAGGGTCGACTTTATGTGTTTTGAGGTTTTGATCTCTAAATGTCTCAAAGACATCAGCTAGAAGAAGTACATCAGAGATTAAGTAGAGGTCGCTGTACTCACCTAGGTTTCTTGCATTAAACAGCTCCCATACTTTTCTAGCGTGATCGTAGTCAACATCACTAATTCCTTCATTCAATTTATTGTAGAAGGAGTCCTTAGGAGGTAGGCAGGTTTCGTTCAAGACATCCCACGAAGTGACGTAATCATAGGGAAAAACACCCTTACATGTCATCCACTTCATCTTGTCTTCTCCGAAGTGTTTCAGTGTGTCAGGGTACGATGTTAGATTCTTAACCAGCTTATCTAGGGTTGTACTGAGAAACCGAAAACTATCTACAAACCGAAGCTTTATATCTCCTACATACATGAAGAGTGATATATAGCTTTCTTCAGAGCTAGGGATTACTTCTACACGCTCACTTGTACATTCCAGCTCCTTAACAATGAAGTGTGAGTCATACCCACTGAGGTTGTGCATGAAGACTGGAATATATTTAGGTGTTTCACAGGCTAAATTACATTCATTATGTAGACTTCCCCGATATTCACCACTGATGTGATCATGGTCGCGTACTTCATAGTTCTCTTCAGTAAAGGTTTTTCCACACAAGTAGCATACTGTAGAGGCGTTGAAATCCATCTGCTGTTGATCTGTAAGTTTCAGAGATACGGCAGATTTGTATATATTATTAATTTCCTTTGCAAGGAACGACAGGTATTCCATAAACTTCTGAGCAGCATCAACACCACAATATACACAGGGATGCTTAGGAAGGCCAGTTTCCAGTGTTCAACATCGGATGATGGGTTAACGTAAACGCAGAAACTCATGGGAACATGCTGCTGATAAGAGAATGTATACGAAGCTTCAGGATTGAGAATGCATGTACGACATGGGGCGAGAATGCTTTCAAAGTCTGCGTAGATGACGTAAGATAGTTTCTGCATCCTTTCAAAATTTTTAAACTGTACATTTGATTTCACCTTTGTAGGCATAACTAGCCTTGCAACACCATGTTGATTACAGATGGAGGCATGTTCTTGTAGCTTTTACAGTCCACTTCCTCCATATCGGTCATCGAAATGTGTAAAACGTCACTTACAGGTATAAACACGTTCCTTACATTTAGTTTTCTGACGTCGAATAAGTTTTTCAAAATTCTTTACCTAAACGTAGTGATGTCTCCCACTACTGTCACTCAATGGTAGGAGGTCGCGGTGGTCAGGTAGTTCAGTCTCAGCGATCCTTATCGGATACACTTCATTCATCTCATCCAGGCCGAAGACGTTGATAGACATCCTGTTAAGCTTCTCAAATTTAGGTATTTGAGAAAGTGGCGTAGGATAGGAAACACAGCTGAAGTCGTATTTATTTTGAAGTTGCTTGTACTTGCTCACCCATTGTGCATCCTTCTCAACGAATTTGGATAATACAGAATACATAAAGCATAGCTCATCAGTTAAGTTCTGGATGTTAATGCAGGCTTTTCTTGCTTCAACAGAGGAGGGCAGGGAAATGTAGCTACTTCCCCGTAACGGATTGTACTTGTTAATACGAAGACGAATTCCTTCTACAGCAAGCAGAGACCAGTTGCTGCCCTAAGTTGTGAATCCTCCATTTCAGTAACCAACTTCTTCATTTTCGTTTCCAGCATAGATTCCGGGTCCGTTTCTAGGAAAACAGCTTGATTCCGTGTTTTAAATGTTTTGTCGCAGGTTTCTCCGACACTATTAACAAACCTACACTCAGCTAACACATTATTTTTCACACTTTTGTGAATACCAAGCTTTTTATGTACAACCTGTATTATCCCTTGTTTCGCCTCATGCAAGTACATATGCAGGTCCTTAGCTGATTCACAACGTATAAAATATGACTTCAAGCATCCATTGAATGAAGTTTCATACTCTTTCATGACACAGTCATCCATTGTAGAAAATAACTCATGCTTAGTCGGTTCTAATCTACGCTTCTTCTCAGGTCTGTTTATTTCACACGCATTTTCGTGTCGGCGACCCTTATAACTGTCTTTGAAGGCTACGTCACAATATTTACAATTGAAGAGCTTTTTACAACGTAGCTCGTGTCGTCTTTTATCATATCCACGGAGGAACTTCTTATAGCATTTACCACAAGAATATCCTGAGGCACTAGGAATGATATCCTTATATGAGGACTTATTCATTTTTCTTCTTGATATAATAACGTATTAACCTTTCTTCAAGGAAATGTACGCCTCTTTACCTTGATAACACTTTAGAAGGTCGATTATTTTCTGAGAGAACAGCGATGTTAACACCTCAGAGATGATTAACAGAATGAAGTTCAACGCTAGAGATCGCTCTATTTATAGAGGAAGCACGAACCTTTTTGGATCAATTATATAACGTATTAACCCTTCTTCAAAGAAATGTACGCCTCTTCACCTTGATAACACTTTAGAAAAACAATTATTTTCTGAGAGAACAGAGATGTTGTCACCTCAGAGATAATTAAAAGAATGAAGTCCAATGCTCGAGACCACACTATTTATAGAGGAGGCACGAAACTTTTTAGATCAATTATATCCTGAGTTTTAATACTAAATACGGTGATGAAGCGTGTCAGCTCTTATATTTCAATTCGTATTACACCGATGTTCGGGCGTCTCCGTACAGGTTTGTTTGCTTAGAGAAAGTGTAAAGTATTGCGAGGATGATGTATTGTTCGGGTATAATCGTACAGATTCGGGTACTTGACTTGTGAGGGTGATGAACGATCCGTCGACCGAGCAAGAGACAAGCATTCCCCCTGCGCAACGAAACCTAGAAGAAAAAAATATGTGAATGAAAGTAAATCTTGGTAGCATACACCACTCCAGCATTCGCGTGCATACCAGGGAAAACCATAAAAAATCCGTGACCAGAGTGAGCGACCAACGGGAATCGAACCAGGGAGACATTCAGATTGTAGACTTTAAAGATGTAAATCATATAGAATGGAAGGAAATCGTGATAGCATACACCTCTCAGGCATTCGCCTGCAGATCAAGGAAAACAATGAAAAATCCCAGGCTAGAGTGAGCGTCAAACGGGACTCGAACCAGGGACTCTATAAGCATACGTGAAACATATAAATACAAAAGATTTTAAAAGTAAGGAAAACGGAATCGACGAGAAACCACCCATGCATTCGCCTGCAGACCAAGGAAAAATATAAAAAATATGATGTCAGAGTGAGCAACCAATGGGTATCGAACTCCTGAACCCTAAAACACACGTAAAAATGAAAATTATATAGAATGAAAGGAAATCGTGATAGATGGGAAACCATCCAGACATTCACCTGAGAAACAGGGAAAATCATGAAAAGTATGTCAGAATGAACAACCAACGGGAATCGAGCTCCTGAACCCTAAAAGCACACGTAAAAGATGCAAATTATATAGAATGGAAGGAAATCGGAATCGAAGAGAAACCACTCAGGCATTCGCCTGTAGACCAGGGAAATCGAGAAAAATCTGGCGTCAGATTGAGCAACCGATGGAAATCGAACCAGGGAAACCTTCAGATTGTATACGTGAAAGATGTAAATGAAATAAAACGAAAGAAAGTCGTTATAGATGGGAAACCACTCAGGCATTCGCCTGCAGACCAGGGAAAACCATGAAAAATCCCAGGATAAAGTGAGCGACCGACGGGGAAATCAAACAAAGGATCCTAGAAGCACACGTGAAAGATGTAAAATATATAGAATAAAAGGAAATCGTGATAGATGAGAAATCACCCAGGCATTCACCTGAAGAGCGGAGAAAACCATGAAAAATATGATGTTAGAGTAAACAACCAACGGGAATCGAGCCAAGGGGACCTTCAGATTGTTCAGTGAAAGATGTAAATTATATATAATGAAAGAAAATCGCGATAGATGAGAATCCAGCCAGGCATTCGGTTGCAGACCAGGGAAACCCGCGAAAAATCTGAGGTCAGAGTGAACAGCCGATGGTAATCGAACCAGGGAGACCATCGGATTCTACACGTGAAAGATGTGAATGAATGGGAAAGTAAATCGTGATAGACGAGAAACCACCCAGACCAGCGAAAACTGCGAGAAACCTAAGGTTAGAATGACCGTCCCTACGAATATCCAACCAGGGACCCCCGAATGCAAACCACAGACGTCATCGTCTGAACCAGACCTTAAAAACAGGTTTATACCATACAACTCATAGCAATAGGATGTGATGCCAGATGACGTCATACCTGTAGACAGACTATCTGGGATCAGCCCTACATGCTGAAACTCGTAGAGTACGCCCGTGATCATTCAGACAGATGTTTCCATTCGGTGCCTACCATACCCACCACCGCAACCCATTACACACCAAAGTTAACATAATTTTTATTATAATACTTTAGAAATAGCCTGGAAGTTTCTCTCCTTATTTAATTAAATTCATGTATATGACCTATTATTTTGTGTTTGCAATTCTTTTTCAGTACTTTTTTACAACTTGCCCTCATTCACTCCAAAGAATCAGTACACATTATGACAGTTTTATACGCTTAATGTCCATTTATCATAGAAAACCACGGTTAAAATACTTTCTTTACATCACACCCTCATTCACCCTAAAGAATCGGTACACAATATGACATTTTTATATGCTTAATGTCCATTTATCACAGAAAACCACGCTTAATACACAGTTATTACAGAAAACCGCTACATTTGACTGTAATCACGAGCAAAGTAATTTTTTCCAGAGTTACTCCGATTTTAAGCTTGAAGAATCGTATTAGAAAATTTATCATAATTTTTCAGTTCAAAGTGGGTAAATATTTTTAAAGTCATCGATTCCAGCTATTTACATTTGGCGTAAAGATTATCATATTTCATTTTTAAAGCCGTCTTGTTAAATATAATGTCTCGCAATCCATTTTGAAAATCAAATCAAGTGTGCGTTTAATGCATATAATTGATGTCTTCATATACCCAATATGGCTACCATGCGCGCTAAACCCTTCAATATGGCTGCTTCCTGACAGCTATTCATGGTGAGTGGGAGAACGTGCTTTCAAATCTCTCGGCTAGTGTGCGACCACACTGCAGTTTGCGAGCTGCGCTGAGAGAGTAGGGAGGGGAGGCTGCCTGTCCTAGCGAGAGTGAGGCACGAATAACCAGGTCTAACTACGGAAGCGGTATAGAGGGCACTTCAGTGTGCCCGAGGGGCTCGTCCAGGGAGGAAGTAAGCTCTCCCATTCACTTTAAGACTCGCCAACGTATCGAGTGTTCGTTACGTTATTTTTACCTTTTTAGCCACGCACTCATCCAAGAGATGTAATATTCGTCAGGACGACAGTAGTCAAATATGCATTACAAAGAAGCCATCTTATGGTATAAACGTTTATTCGACATATTTATCTTAATTACTTTTTGATGTTATTCGAAGATAAATTTGTATTCATGTCACGAGATTTAGCCCAAGACCACCATGTCAACATGGAACAACCGTCAATGACGCGCCACATTCCAAGGATATAATCACCTTTTACCGCATATCGCTCTCTCCTTCCATTTAGGAGATATAAACATTTAATGGGAATAATAATTCTTTTTGTGACACACCGTGAATTAAAATAGTCTGTAATCTAAATAATTAGTTCACAGTAGTAAAAGAAGGCCGATCTTTTACCGGTGCTTTTAGGGTTCAGGAGTTCGATACCCATTGGTAGCTCACTCTGACATCATATTTTTTATGGTTTTCCATGGTCTGCAGGCGAATGCCTGGTGGTTTCTCGTCGATTCCGTTTTCCTTTCCCTTTAAATATTTTTCGTTTATATATTTCACGTATGCTACTAGAGAACATGGTTCGAGTCCCGTTTGACGCTCACTCCAGCCTGGGATTTTGATGGTTTTCCTTGATCTGCAGGCGAATGCCTGAGAGGTGTATGCTATCACGATTTCCTTCCATTCTATATAATTTACATCTTTAACGTCTACAATCTGAATGTCTCCCTGGTTCGATTCCCGTTGGTCGCTCACTCTGGTCACGGATTTTTTATGGTTTTCCCTGGTCTGCACGCGAATGCTGGAGTGGTGTATGCTACCAACATTTACTTTCATTCACATCTTTTTTGCTTCTATGTTTCGTTGCGCAGGGGGAATGCTTGTCTCTTGCTCGATAGACGGATCGTTCATCACCCTCACAAGTCAAGCACCCGAATCTGTACGATTATACCCAAACAATACATCATCCTCGCAATACTTTACACTTTCTCTAAGCAGACGAACCTGTACGGAGACGCCCGAACATCGGTGTAATACGAATTGAAATATAAGAGCTGACACGCTTCATCACCGTATTTAGTATTAAAACTCAGGATATAATTGATCTAAAAGGTTTCGTGCCTCCTCTATAAATTGTGTGATCTCGAGCATTGGACTTCATTCTTTTAATTATCTCTGAGGTGACAACATCTCTGTTCTCTCAGAAAATAATTGTTTTTCTAAAGTGTTATCAAGGTGAAGAGGCGTACATTTCTTTGAAGAAGGGTTAATACGTTATATAATTGATCCAAAAAGGTTCGTGCTTCCTCTATAAATAGAGCGATCTCTAGCGTTGAACTTCATTCTGTTAATCATCTCTGAGGTGTTAACATCGCTGTTCTCTCAGAAAATAATCGACCTTCTAAAGTGTTATCAAGGTAAAGAGGCGTACATTTCCTTGAAGAAAGGTTAATACGTTATTATATCAAGAAGAAAAATGAATAAGTCCTCATATAAGGATATCATTCCTAGTGCTCAGGATATTCTTGTGGTAAATGCTGTAAGAAGTTCCTCCGTGGATATGATAAAAGACAACATGAGCTACGTTGTAAAAAGCTCTTCAATTGTAAATATTGTGACGTAGCCTTCAAAGACAGTTATAAGGTTCGCCGACACGAAGATGCGTGTGAAATAAACAGACCTGAGAAGAAGTGTAGATTAGAACCGACTAAGCATGAGTTATTTTCTACAATGGATGACTGTGTTATGAAAGAATATGAAACTTCATTCAATGGATGCTTGAAGTCATATTTTATACGTTGTGAATCAGCTAAGGACCTGAATATGTACCTGCATGAGGCGAAACAACGGATAATCCAGGCTGTACATAAAAAGCTTGGTATTCACAAAAGTGTGAAAAATAATGTGTTAGCTGAGTGTAGATTGGTAATAATGTCGGAGAAACCTGCGACAAAACATTTAAAACACGAAATCAAGCTGTTTTCCTAGAAACGGACCCGGAATCTATGCTGGA
Organism: Deroplatys truncata; assembly: GCA_030765065.1. Lineage (NCBI taxonomy): Eukaryota > Metazoa > Arthropoda > Insecta > Mantodea > Mantidae > Deroplatys > Deroplatys truncata. Next base: position 276,016,806 of record CM060990.1, read on the forward strand.
AACGAAAATGAAGAAGTTGGTTACTGAAATGGAGGATTCACAACTTAGGGCAGCAACTGGTCTCTGCTTGCTGTAGAAGGAATTCGTCTTCGTATTAACAAGTACAATCCGTTACGGGGAAGTAGCTACATTCCCCTGCCCTCCTCTGTTAAAGCAAGAAAAGCCTGCATTAACATCCAGAATTTAACTGATGAGCTCTGTTTTATGTATTCTGTATTAGCCAAATTCGTTGAGAAGGATGCACAATGGGTGAGCAAGTACAAGCAACTTCAAAATAAATACGACTTCAGCTGTGTTTCCTATCCTACGCCACTTTCTCAAATACCTAAATTTGAGAAGCTCAACAGGATGTCTATCAACGTCTTCGGCCTGGATGAGAAGAATGAAGTGTATCCGATAAGGATCGCTGAGACTGAACTACCTGACCACCGCGACCTCCTACCATTGAGTGACAGTAGTGGGAGACATCACTACGTTTATGTAAAGAATTTTGAAAAACTTATTCGACGTCAGAAAACTAAATGTAAGGAACGTGTTTATACCTGTAAGTGACGTTTTACACATTTCGATGATCGATATGGAGGAAGTGGACTGTAAAAGCTACAAGAACATGCCTCCATCTGTAATCAGCATGGTGTTGCAAGGCTAGTTATGCCTACAAAGGTGAAATCAAATGTACAGTTTAAAAATTTGAAAGGATGCAGAAACTATCTTACGTCATCTACGCAGACTTTGAAAGCATTCTCGCCCCATGTCATACATGCATACACAATCCTGAAACTTCGTATACATTCTCTTATCAGCAGCATGTTCCCATGAGTTTCTGCGTTTACGTTAAACCATCATCCGACGTTGAACATCTGGAAACTGGCCTTCCTAAGCATCCCTGTGTATATCGTGGTGTTGATGCTGCTCAGAAGTTTATGGAATACCTGTCGTTCCTTGCAAAGGAAATTAATAATATATACAAATCTGCCGTATCTCTGAAACTTACAGATCAACAGCAGATGGATTTCAACGCCTCTACAGTATGCTACTTGTGTGGAAAAACCTTTAATGAAGAGAACTATGAAGTACGCGACCATGATCACATCAGTGGTGAATATCGGGGAAGTCTACATAATGAATGTAATTTAGCCTGTGAAACACCTAAATATATTCCAGTCTTCATGCACAACCTCAGTGGGTATGACTCACACTTCATTGTTAAGGAGCTGGAATGTACAAGTGAGCGTGTAGAAGTAATCCCTAGCTCTGAAGAAAGCTATATATCACTCTTCATGTATGTAGGAGATATAAAGCTTCGGTTTGTAGATAGTTTTCGGTTTCTCAGTACAACCCTAGATAAGCTGGTTAAGAATCTAACATCGTACCCTGACACACTGAAACACTTCGGAGAAGACAAGATGAAGTTGATGACACGTAAGGGTGTTTTTCCCTATGATTACGTCACTTCATGGGATGTCTCGAACGAAACCTGCCTGCCTCCTAAGGACTCCTTCTACAATAAATTGAATGAAGGAATTAGTGATGCTGACTACGATCACGCTAGAAAAGTATGGGAGCTGTTTAATGCAAGAAACCTAGGTGAGTACAGCGACCTCTACTTAATCTCTGATGTACTTCTTCTAGCTGATGTCTTTGAGACATTTAGAGATCAAACCCTCAAAACACATAAAGTCGACCCTGCTCATTATTTTAGCTCTCCTGGACTTACATGGGACGCCATGTTGCTGTATACAGGACTTTAGCTGTAATTATGACCAATTACTCATGGTGGAATCCGCCATAAGAGGAGGCTTATGTCAAGTCTCCCACCGTTATGCCGAAGAAAACAACGCCTAAATGGAGAAGGATGATCCGTCGAGACCAACCCAATTCATTACATATGAGGACGCTTATAACCATTGTTGGTGGGCCATGTGTTACGCCCTCCGTTATGGTGCATTTGAGTGCATAGCGCCTGAAAAATCGACTTAGAAGCACTTCAAAAAGATGATCCTCATGGATATATATTAAAACCCGATATCGAGTATCCTGCAGAACTTCACGTTCTGCATAATGATTTACCATTCCTGCCTGAGTGTATGAAGCCTAAGGACTCGAGTACAAAGAAACTGATACCTCATCTGGGGTCTCGAAAGAATTATGTAGTACATGACATGGCTTTGATGCAAGTATTTAATCATGGACTACGGCGAACAAAAATTCATCGTGTGCTACAATTCCGCTAGTCACAGTGGTTAAAACCGTATGTGGAATTTAACAACAGACTATGACAACAAGCTGCAAATGATTTTGAGAAGGACCTCTACAAACTGTTTAACAACGCCATGTTTGGAAAAACAATGGAAAATCTTCGTAACTGTATGGATATACCACTGCTGACAAATGAGAAGACTCTGGAAAAGTTAATCGCCAAGTCTACGTTTATCGTTCGAACAATATATGCTGCTAATCTAGCCGCTGTACATATGGCCTCTCGTCAGATCGTATTCAACAAGCCTATATACATTGGTATGAGTGTGTTGGACATCTCCAATATATTAATGTACCACTATCATTATGATGTGTTGCTGCCATATTATGGATCTGAAAACCTGAAGCTCATGTATATGGATACTGATTCGTTCATTTATCGTGTGATGACTGAAGATGTGTACCAGGACAAGCTACGTTTTCTCGATCACCTAGATACAGCTGATTACTCTGTCAACCGTATATGCTATTCAGCTCTAAACAAGAAGCTGTTGGGAAAATTTAAAGATGAGGCTAATGGTAAAATCATCCAGCGCTTTGTCGGACTACGACCTAAGATGTATGCACTAGATATTCATGGCTCAATGATAAAAAAATTAAAGGCATAAGGCGTAGTGCTATTAATCAGTACATTACATTTGAGAGTTATACTGACTGTCTTAAAACCGGAGAAATCATCAGAACGCCCATGAATCTGATGCTGACCCGGGAGCATGCTCTTGCCACAGTGCAAGTGAATAAAATCAAATTGACTCCGTTTGATGATAAAAGAGTTATTGCGGAGGATGGAATAACGACATAATATGCGTATGGACATTACAGCATTACAACTAGCGTTTAAAAGAATGCAAGTCGAAGATGAAGATTTTCTTGTGAGTCTACAATCTTTAAAAAATGAAGGTTATCCGTGTGCTGTGTATGCAACTAGCTGACGCCTGATGAAGAAGGAAGAAGATGGAAGGAAAGGTGGTAACCCTGCCTTTTGGAGCAATCCTAGTGCTAGTCTCAAGCCTAGATAAAAAGGGGAGAAACACCAACAACTAACTAAAATAAAAGTATGTTGACGTAAACTTTTCAATTAAAACTGTCGAATAATAAAACCTGAATAAAACATTGCAATTTCACTAAAAGAAGTCGACGTTATCTCTGGTTAGCCAGATTAGGTTAGACGATGACTGAGAGGAACGTTTGGGGGTCAGGTTAATATAGGCTAGGTCCTCGTAATTATTGTCTAAGTTATGAAGGATCGATTAGTTTAGATTACCTTAGTAAAGGGCTGGTTACGTGTTGTTCTTACGTTTTGTTACGTAGTTGCATGATTACTACGTGTTGTTACGTCGTCTGACGTTTCTGGTTACATGTCACGTGATGTTACGTAGTTACGTGTTTATGTTACTTAGGGTGACGTCTTGTTACGTGGTGTTACGTCTTGACACTTGGATACGTGCTTATGTTACGTAGTGTAACGTCTTATCATGCTGTTATGTTACGTTGTGTTACGTCTTGTTACGTGGGTACGTTTGTTGGTTACGTCTTGTTACGTGGTTATGTTAGATGATGATAGAAATAAATAGACAATGAGAAGATCCAGGGCATACAAGGTGGAAATAGGTTAAGACGTATACTTCACTGTAAACCCATATACAGTTTGTCCCTCTCCGTCTCGCGCACTACTGTTTAACATATAAAAAGTTTGTAAGGTTTGGAAAGAAAGCATATAAAAGTGGTGTAACGTTGGATGAGAAGTGTTTTATAATCTAAATACTCTCTATATTAGCGTATAAACCTACATTCTTCCTCCTCTTTCAAGCCTGTCTATCCTTGTATCTCTCCCGTTTTCCATACTTCTAACATATAAACGCATACTCTACTCCTCAACCCCTGTCTAAACTAGCACCTCTCCTCGTATTCCCTACCGCTCTCATATAAATGCATTTTCCTCCTTGAAGACACTCTCAACCTAGCACCTACCTTAGTTTTCCTCGTCTCTCCATATAAAAGCATACTCTGTCATTCAAACTTTCCTCTCTAATACCTCTCCTCGGTTTGCTAGCTCTCCCATATAAAACGCCATATTCTACCCTTCAAGTCCTGTATGGTCTAGTACCTCTCCTCGTATTCCCTATCTCTTCCGTATAAAGCGTATCCCCTCCTCCTTCAGCATCTGTCTAGTCCAGCACCTCTCCTCGTATTCCCTATCTCTACCATATAAGCCTATATTCCCTCCTTCAGCATCTGTCTAGCCTATTATCTGTTCACGTTTTCCCTATATTTCCCATAAAATTCATACTGCACTCCTCAAACCCCGTCTAGCCTAGCACTTCTCCTCGTATTTCCCTACCTCTCTCATATAAGGCGCATTCCCCTACTTCAGCCCTGTCTAGCCTAGCATCGACCCTCGTATTCCCTATCTCTCGCATATAAACGCCTACTCTATCATTCAAACCTCCTAGCCTAATACCACTATTCGGTCTGCTATCTCGCCCATATAAAATGCCATATTCTACCCTTCAAGTCCTGTTTAGTATAGCATCTTTCCTTGTATTCCCTATGTCTCTCGCGTAAAGCGTATCTCTCTGACTAGCCTAGCATCAGCCCTGGTATTCCCTATCTGTCCTATATAAACGCATTTTGCTCCTTGAACCGTCGCATCTACCCTCGTCTTCCCTATCCTTTCCCATATAAACGCAAAAGTGGCCCAGCTTCTGTCTATTATACCATCTGTCCCCGTTTTCCATATATTCCTCATATAAACGTATACCCTACTCCTTAACCTCTGTCTACACTAGCACCTCTCCTCGTATACGCTATCTCTGTCGTATAAAGCATATCTCTCCTTCCTTCAGTCCCTGCTCTACCTCGGAACTCTCCTCGTTTTCCCTATCTTCTCCATATAAACGTATTTTTCCTCCTTGAAGTTTCTCTCAACCTAGCATATACCCTCGTTTTCCTCGTCTCTTCATATAAACGCATACTCTACTATTCAAATCCTCCTAGGCTAATTAGGCTTCTCGGTTTGCTAGCTCTCCCATATAAAAAGCCATATTCTACTCTTCAAGCCCTGAATAGTCTAGTACCTCTCCTCGTATTTCCTATCTCTCCTGTATACATGTTCATATTCCCCTTGCTTCAGCATCTGTCTATCCTAGCATCTGTTCACATTTTCCCAATCTTTCCCATATAAACGCATATTCTACATCTCAAACTCAGTATAGTCTAGAACTTCTCCTCCTATTCCCCCGCCTCTCTCATATAAAGCGCATCCTCACTCCTTCAACCTCTATCTATCCTAGCATCGATCCTCGTAGTCCCTATCTTCCCCATATAAACGCATTTTTCCTCCTTGAAGGGTCTCTCAACCTAGCATCTACCCTCGTTTTCCCTATCCTTTCCCATATAAATGCAAAAAGTGGCCCAGCTTTCCTCATAAGATGCTACTCAAAGGGCTGGTTGATTTATGGGTGGCTCGTTGCTCTCTTTTGGCGGCTCCAGCAGTGGGACGTGTCTGCGAGTTTGGAAATGTAAGGGATTTCCTCGCGTCTCTGTGGCCTGTCTGCCTACGGCCTGTAGCCTCCTGTGTAGTTCCTTCACTTCATCCCTTCCTCCTGGGGTTGGTAGCCACAATTGATCTCTGCAGGTCGCAGTGAGCGAAGTGTTCCCCTCTGTTAAATAACCTATACCTATGTGGAGGGGGATTTTCTTGAATACCTTCATGTCGTATATACGGAGTGTAGAACTGCGGACTGGAGGAGGTAGGAGAGTGGACGTAGATAAACAGAAACCTCCAACATTTTTTGTAATCAAATGCAACCGTTAACTATATAATGGCGTTTAAAAGTAGGAGTATTTGGCAACGTGGTGCAACTTCTTGATTGAGTAGTCTACTTCTACTGGTGGCGCCTTGAAGTATTCCAACACTTTATAAAACCATTTAAGTAACGTTGAACCATGTATGGAATTCAGATGTTTTGTCGCTGGCGCGCGAGACACCTCAAAAATTCCGGGAACAAACCATGTTATCATTCACTGCACCGTACGTAAACATTACCTCGAATTCTACATTCCCAGGCAGTTACAAATATTTTATTTCATATGTTTAAAGCCCTGAATATCTGGCCTATTCTGTTTGAGAGGCTTATGCAAGGTAAAGTAACAAACTCACTTGAAATTGTTACTGATATTAAAGTTTGTGTACACATAATACCTATGTATGTGTTTTAAGAGGTATGTTTTAATTATTGCGCAATGCCACACTACAGTGATATTTATGTGACAATGCAATACTTTACTTAAATGAAAATAAGCATTCCGAAGGTTATGGCACTCTTATGTAAAACACCTCTTACGTTATTAACACTATTATTCTGCGTTGAATTTAACAATGTGGTACTAATAATTGCTAAACGTTTAGGAAAGGCAGGATTGGAAAGGTCATCTGATTCTACCTTTCCAATCCTGTCCAACACACGGTTTGTGTGAAAGAAAAATTAATTCCATTAATTGACCTCATAGTGGTTGAAACTAAAAGCCCGGGACTTAAGAACTTACAAAGAATGTAAGCCGCCATTGGGTTATGACATCTCAATAGAATTTGAGATATCCTTGTGGTTTACCGGGAAAAATCCGAGTCAGCTGGGGAATTTAATGGCGTGTCGGCATGTTGCCATGGTAGCTCAGTGGTTTGTGCAACCGGACGGAGACCGGGAGATCCGTGGTTCAAATCCCGGCTATGGCATTGAATTTTTCAGTCATTTGATTCTACCTTTCCAATCCTCTCCAACACACGGCTTCTGTGAAAGAACAAGTGATTAGTGCTAATTCCGTCTGTTGCTCCAACAGTTGGTACCACATCAACTTCAAGATTGTAACATAAAAGTAAAAAGGGAGATACTAGATAAATAGTAAGAGTTTTAAATGGTTGCTGCATTAAAAGTTGTCAAATGGGTAACCGCAAACTTTAACAAACTACTAAACAAAACAAATAGAATCTCATATCACCTACTTCAAAGACTTGTATTTGTAAAGCAAGAACAGAAGAGTACTTTAGACATTTGTAATCTTTTCTTTCTCCCTTTCATTTTCACCTTATGTACCGCTCTATTTCTTTTTTACTTCCCCATTTTGTTCTCAGTGTGCCGAGGTCGTCGTCTTCTGCAACGGTAGGAGATGAGGGGTTGTTGTCTGTTTAGTCGTTGACGCTTGCTGCTTTTACAGTAACTGGTGCGAAAAAGAATTCCTCTATTAAATCATTTAGCACAGTACGCAGGCGTGTATGTCTCACGTTAGGTGCTACGCAGTCTATGCAGATCAAGCTTGGAGTTACAGCAAGCAACACATAAAAATGGACTAGCAGCTCAGATGGTCTTAAGTGCATCCTGTTATCTCTTCGGTACTACACTCTGAGCCTTTCCCCGAGTTTGAGATCCTTAACAGATTCTTTCTCAGGTTGGCATAATTGTGCTAAATTAGGATGTGAAGGCTAATTATACAGGGTGGGCCATTTAGGTTGAGTCTGTAAAATATCTCCAAAACTAGGCGTTGTGTAAATAAATTTCTTTAATAAAATTTGCTTGAAATTCTGAGGGAAAGTAAGTGCTATTAGTCGTTATTTGTTTGGAGGACGTAATGATATTAATTTTAGTGTGAATTTATTTTTTAAGCGGGAACCCATAATTAGGGTGAATTTAAATTTACCCTGAAGTGAGAACCACAACGTCCTCCAAATAAAACACGACTAATGGCATTTATGTACCTCCATAATATCAAGCAACTTCTATTTAAGGAATTTCTCTCCACAACGCTTAGTTCTGGAGATATTGTACAGTCTCAACTTAAATGGTTCACTCTGTATACACTGGTTTCCCTTCAATAGCAATAGATTATTATTAGAGCAATTCTCCAATCCTAACTCATGCCTAAGCCACGGCAATAAAAATGCAAATTCATAACGCGGAAATGGTAATGGCATCAGTTTATAATTCCCCGGGAAAACATTGATACACATGACGGAGACCACATAATGACTTAAGGATAAACAGTAATCACGGCAGGGGTTTTCAACTACAAACAATTTCTTTAGAACTGTTGGAACCCCAATCTGCAGGACACTAAATTGCATAATTATGTTACCAACGTTGATTACTTCAGGGCCAGAAAAACTGACATTTGTACCACATAAACCTAACCACAACCGGACATACTAGACATAGCGCTCTAAAACAATATACCCATTGATATCTATAAATACGAGATCGGATGCGCTACGCAGAGACCACACCCTCGCTAAACCCAGGATTACTCGTGCGTCCTTACCATTAGGGACGGTGCCTATTTTATATACCGCCCTCCTGTCTGGTCAAGTTTAGGCTAGGAATCATCCCGCCCACCCTTCCAAACAGGGACGGAAGTGGATACGCCACTTACGCGCGTCAGGCCAGCAGGGCGAATCCAACTGGAGGAGACTAGCGTACAACCTCGGTGGGGCCGACAGTTTCTAGCAACCGTCTACCAGCTATCCCTCATGGCTGGTGCCGGAGAACCTCGAGGCGTCTCACAACCTCGCCTGGGCAGAAAACCAGCGAAGCGTACATAATCACCCATGGATGTCAGGAACCACTGCCCCGCCGAATCGAACTCAATCCGAACAACTCCCTTGCGGGAGGGGCTCGAATGTTCGGCCCGGCGTACTTCTAGTAACGTCAGAAGTACCACGAGTGCTAAGGGTCCGCAGCGTCCGTACCACGGCAGCTGAAGAGGTCGGAACCCCCCCTTACGGGGACCCATTCATATAAGTTAAGAAGTCCTACAGGAACTCACGTCAGATCACTTGATTGTTGTGATGACATTTAATGCTCCAGTCATATTCAAATCAGAGCCCATAAGGCTAAACTGCAATCAAGTAGACCGGGATGATTTCAACAGCAATGTAGATCATTACCTACCGCATCTATATATGTAAACTCCACCGAAGAGGACATCGTAATTAATAAACTTAAAACGGAAATAAAATCAGCCACCACAGCCTGTATTCCTTTAAAAAGCAGTCCACGATTAATGCTGCTTTCCCGTTTGATATAAAGATGCTGCAAAGAGCGTAGAACAGGCCCAGACGCAAACGGCAACGAACAAGAAATGTTACTCACCGAATCACATTTTACGAAGCTAGAAACTTAACAATACGCACGAAACTGTATTTGCAACTAATGGAACAATATTGTCGAAAATCTGAACCCCAAACAAACCACAGTTTGGCGAATAGCAGAATGTTTAACGCGCACGTACACATCCCTTCGCTTCAAATTAACAACATAATAGCACATAATCTCCAGGCCAAGGCTGAAACATTTGCAGACACCCTAGTTAATGTATTCACTATTAACCCAACAAATAGGCTAGATCAATTCACTTTAGTCATTGAAAACGAAAGCATAAATATAGACCAAAAGCTGACACACAAACAAAAATGAAAAAGACAATACCTGGTAAGCTGGACAGGATTATTAAACACTTGTCCATCATAAAATCACCAGGACGAGATAAAACACCAATTGTGGTACTAAAGAACCTCTCTCATAGGGCTCTAAAGCTTTTAGCGAATAACTGTAACTACAGCCTTAAAAAAGTAGGATTCACCAATTTGGAAGGAATCCAAAATACTGGTATTGCCTTAACCCAACAAGAATCTCGCTGTACCCATCAATTATAGGCTAATTAGCCTCCTGAATACAATAAGTAAAGGTTTGGAATAGGTAAATACCCAAACGACTAAACTCACACATAAGCGCACACGGTGTACTAACACAGGAAGACTTTTTGTTTTAGACCTAAACATTCCACCACCCTACAATTACTAAGAATGATGGAACAAATTACCTAAGGATTCAACACAAATAAATCAATAGGCGCTTTCTACTTAGCTACAGAATGCACTTTTGGCAAAGTACGGCACGCTGTGCTACACACAAGACTACAGCAATATGAATTTCCAGACTCCACCACACCCTAATTAGATATTACCTCTACGACCAAATATTTCACACCTGTAGAGGACGCAGTCTCAAGTAGCATACCAACATAGGCCGGGTTCCCGCAAGTATATTAAGACCCACGTTATTTAACTTGTAGGTTAACAACATGCCAGAACTAAGAAGAGCCAACAAATTAATATACGCATATGGTACTGCCTTAGGAACGCAGTTTGCTCAAACTCAAATTTTACTTCGACGTCTTCAGAACAGATTAAACACACTGGAACCTTGGTTTACAAAATGACCAATTAAAGTAAACACAACAAAGACACAATAATTTTTTTCGCGAAAAGAATATTCCACTGTAAAGGCAATCACGCCCTTTGGCCTCTACACTACCAAGGCGAAGGAACCAAATGGAAGGACAATGTGACCTACTTGAGTCTGGTCGTACATAAAGGTCTTGCCTGGAACAAGTACTCTCAAAAGCCAGAACAAAAGCCAATGGACGGCTAAACCGATTATTCCTAATCATGCATACAAATAGCCAACTTAAACTGAATGTAGGACTTACCATATGCAGAACATTACATAGACCAATTATTACTTACGGTGTCAAAGCACACATCAATACACTACAGACATACTTCAGAATAGAATACATCGAATAATTGCCAGACAACCCACGCTAGCATCGGCATTTTTACTACATCGGGATTTAAACTTCAATCAAATGAGGAATTTATCAAACGCCTAAGATTGAACCTCCACAAGCATAAAAAAGAAACCGCCATGGCCTAATACAATAATTCGATAATTCATCAGCCATACCACCCATCGTCAAACGCCGATCCTTCGAAGTTTCTGGTTCACTTGCTCAACGATGTCGTCGGTCCGAATACTGGGTCTACCACTCCGCTGTTCATCGTGCAACATTTGTGCGGCCATTTCGAAATTCTCGACACCAGTATCGAACCTGTTTGACACTCATTATGTCCGGTCCATACACGAGGCATAACGCACGATGGTTGTCCGCAACTGACGATCCTTTTGCCAGTAAATATCTAATCACATTGCGCTCTTCACAACTGGTAGGGTCTACGATTGTCGCAGCCATTGCGGTCTGCTCTCACCGACTGGCAAACGCCTAGTGCGTCACATCAACACTGCGGTAGGTCCTCATGAGTTGGTAGACAGCGCTACATATGTGTACCATCCGTTAAATATGGTTCACCGGACCTTAGCTCTGGAATACGCCTCGTATTAAAAGACACTTCGACGCATCTAAGGCGAAGGCACACCTAATTAGAATTAATTTTAATCTACTATGCAACAGCTCAAAGCACCTCCAAAGGCTAATTTTATTTCTTTTCACCTCAGTGCCTTAATATAAAAATCACAGTTGTGATGCTAGCTTAATTGACTTAGCTTTAGTGTATTTCAGTGTCCGAAGCAGTTAGTTCGTGCGAAGCAGCCCACGACATGGCCAAGGAATTGACTAAGTACAACTGACAAACACTAGTGAATGCTACTATTACATTATTATCTTGAAAGCTTTCATGTTTACCTTCAATTTTAAATTCCTCACACAGATCAATCTAACACCAACAGCAAGAAATCCCAACGTACACCTAGGAATACAAATGCCTCTTCCTCAATCCCAATAGAGAATTTAATGGCGTGCCGGCATGACGCCATGGTAGCTCAGTGGTTAGAGCAACCGGACGGAGACCGAGAGATCCGTGGTTCAAATCCCGGCTATGGCATGGAATTTTTCAGTCATCTTTCCGATCCTGTCCGACACACGGCTTTTGTGAAAGAACAATTAATTCCATTAATTGACCTAATAGTGGTTGAAACTAAAAGCCCGGGACTTAATTACTTACAAAGAATGTAAGACGCCATTGGCGTATGACATCTCAATACAATTTGAGATCTCCTTGTGGTTTACCGGGAATGATAATTTTGGAATGCTTTCTTTGAATTGTCATTATCTCTAGTCTCGTAGTTCTTGTTATGTATTTTCCTTAGGTATTTTATTTATATCTTCGTTCCTTAGATATCGTGTAGTTCCTTATCACTGCCATGTAATTATAAAGTGACTGTTCCTGATATAAACACAAGGGCTCTTTGGTACCTGTATTCAGATAAATAAATAAATTGCTTATAATTTTGTCCAACCGGAAAGTGTGTGCTTCTATTTAATTTTAATATACCCGTTCTAAAACGGAACCAATGTGCTTCGTGACAGCACGTCCATCTAATTACTGGTAAAAATAGGACTCTGTATAACATGATGCAGCAGTTTTAGAAGCAATTTCGCCAACGGTTACTCCAATATGATTTATCAATTAGCTATGAGCGCAAAAAAAACTCGAGTTAGTGATTTGCAACACTAACGTTACTGATAAGAATTATGTACATGAGAATGTGTGACAAATATCAAAATATTTAAAAAAACGTAGGTAAGCAAAATTGACATTGCTCTTTGTACCTAACGAGTTCCACAGTCAGGGATTTGCGATATTTACTTGGTAGCTTTAGAAACAAAAAATGACCATAACCTTTATCACTAACATTTATTAGCATTTATAGGTATGTGAAAACACTGGGATTAATTTAAAATATCTGAACTTGCCTCCAGAATGTAAATTTTAAATAAGAATTTAGAGGAGGTGTTCCATATGCCCTCGATTACGACAACTTGGAATTGCACTACCTATATCACCGACCCGCTGGCAAATGTCAACTAATGTGTCTGCACTTGGCACGATCCTGTTAGTAAATCTTTCAGCATAGAGCCGTTGAGCAGATCGAGAATTGCACTTCGTTTCCCCGTAAACTAAGATCATGTCCAGATATTCGGACGTTGAAAATCGCGGTATGGTATATGTTGTTGTGTAGCAAGATGTTTTGTCCTTTGTTTGCTTTTTATCCATGCCTCCTTTAACTGCTTTGATCTTAACTTGCGGCTTTGACAGACAAACAATTGCATGCGATTAAGTAAACATTTACCGCGATCTACACCGATATCGGAAGAAAGTAAACGCAGCTAATGCAATGTTGCCAATGGTAACAGAACTAAGGAGTTAACAGATTATGGACTTTTTAAAATTTAATTTACACAAAAACCGTTCTTTCTATTGAATTACACCAAAGGAAAAAGTTGTCTTGTATTAAATTTTCTATGAACATAGTCATAAATTAAGAGCCTTTAATCAACAGTAAACCAGCAAAGTGATACATATTTGCATAAAAGCATTTTTTCTCGTAAAAGGTGCATTTAATTTAAAACAGTGCTGGAGGTTTTTGTTCATTTACAACCACTCTCCCACCACCACCACCACCACCACCTCCTCCTCCTCCGCAGGACTATTTCACTTTCATCCTGTATATTGGTATATGAATGTACTAGCTGGCTTTCCCTGAGTTGCACCTGGGAGCTTTTATACCTCGAATGACTATTCAATTACTTTTATTTACCCCTCCCCGTATTCTATATAACATTACTGGAAAATAATATAGAAGTTCTTATGGCCAATCCTCCGCTTTACCCCTTATACCCATGTTTTTGCAAAGTCCATTTGATAGTAAAGCAACGGAAGAAAAATCCCCTGATAATCAAGGAAATGGTATGGCATCGGCAGGACTTGTATTTCTAATTTTCTTAACCTCCCTCCGAGTGTCTTCCAATATTGGAAATGCTGGGTACCTTTTAAGAAAGTATATTTTAGTTCTGAATGAACACCATGGTGTTAGTAGTAGTTATCTATGGTAACTGCTCAACATTATAAATACAATTTTGCCATATAGGTCATTCACAATGAGTTTCAAGCACAATAATTGACATGTGATGGTTACTAATATCGACAAAAAGAATATCCTATAATCTCTTATGACTGCAGCGGTGGTTACTATTGCACTTCCACTGTAACCGAAATTCCTCATCGAAACCCCCATTCTTAGGTGATACTATCTTAGTAGATCACCTAGACAAAATAATCATCATACATAATTCACATATTTCATACATCAGCGAGGTAATGCTTACAACTCACCAAGTGCACATCACATCGTACATACATAGTACACGATCACATCATACTGACGACCCCTATGGTACACTCACTAGATTACATCACATCGTTTACATGGTATAACTTATAGCAATATAAGTAATAATCATAACATAACAATCAATAAACACCAGAAATGGCAATTAAGCTCTAGATCACCTGAAACTCATTTTGAACAGAAGACAAAAATAAAAAAACAGCAGAAGACACTAGAGAAAGTATTACAGAATAAGGTTGTTGCAATCGATCACCACATATATCCGTAGGTGTATACATATTGGATGAGACTTCTCATCCTGCGGATTGAGAAGCTATGCAGTCCCGGTATTGTACATGCTATGCGGTAAACACTGTCCATTGCATCGCGTCGTATCAATTTCGACCGAAATGACTGCTTTGCACCAGTGTCCGTGCAGAGACTTGCACTCGTAGCGCAACGCTGTGCGTGTTGGCCTTTAATGGTGAAAGTTCTGTGTTCAAATACTGCCACTTGAAGATACTTTTTATGTCTAGTAAATTTAACGAGTTTGGCATGGAAATGACGTTTCACTTAATTAGTTTAATTATGTGAATTTCATTAACACACAAATTGCTACTTGTTGAAATATGCCTTAATGAACATCATAAATAAATACATATAACATTGTAATTATAACTTACGAGGGCTGATCAACAAAGACTGAGACTGATTTTTTTCACAAATGTTTATTACTCCAATTCAATGTTTACATGATCTTTTTCAAAGTAGTCCCCTCCTACTTCAATGCACTTCTTGTAGCGTCTCAGTCCTTGAACACGTGCTGCAGACCATTCTTTGTCAGGTCCTTGAGAATCGCCTCACTTTTCATGAGCACTGCTTCAGAGTTCTCAAATCGAATACCCCTAAGCTTTGCCTTTAGTGATGGGAATAAAAAAAGTCACTGGGTGCATGACGGGGCTATAAGGTGGATGTGGTACACAGGTAATGTTGAACCGAGCCAGAAACTGCATGACTTGATTTGCGACGTGAGGCCGTGCATTGTCATGATGAAGTCACCACCCAGTCCGAGAAAGCTCTGGTCGTTTCTTTGCAATGTGCTTCCTCACTGTAGCCAATACTGGCGTGTAGTATGCTGCTGTAACAGTAGTGTGAGGGGGTACTGCATGCTGGTAAATCATTCCATTACAGTCAAAAAATGTGATCATCACCACTTTCCCTGCAGATGGAACAACTTTTGCCTTTTTTGGTGTTGGAGAACCTGGCGATTTCCACACTGTGCTGGCTTGTTTTCCTTCAGGATCATAATGATGCAGCCAGGACTTATCACCGGTGATAATCGATTTAAAGAATGCATCACCTCCATTGTCTGGTATGCGAAATGCACGTAGGGTCTACAAAATAGAGCATTACTACCAACCTACCAATACGGGAGTGCTGCCGCCTACCAACATTATACATAAAAACAAGCTGTTTTCAAATATTTATGTTACAGATACGAAACTATCACGGAAGCTACAGGAAAAAATCAGTCTCAGTCTTTGTTGATCAGCCCTCGTACAAACATAAAGCATCATTAAATAATATTTTACTATCTAAGGCTATTCTTTCATAGAAAGAAAGCCAACAAATTTCTCTGAGGGTTTACAAAATGCAGTACGTACATGCAAACTAGAGAACGTTCGCAAGCCCATAATATAATCGTTGTGAAGCTCTCTGTTCCCAAAGTAGTGCATTTAACAGTGACTATGAGATCATCCCGGACCATCACAATAAACAGATAAACCTTTACAATTTACCCGTTTCCTCCATGTGGTTGTAATAGGTGTTTGAACTGGCCGCCATGCCGGCGAATGCAAGATCTGAGTCTAACCATCGTCGCCAACGGAACCCGGCATAACATGGCCGGTGTGATGTCACGGCAAGCTAAGATGATGCGTTCCCTGAGCTGTTGAGGGGTCATTGGTCGCTCCTGGTACACGATAGCTTTAAGATAACCTCATAAGAAGAAATATAATGAGGTTAGATATGTTGAGCGTGCTGGCCACCCTATTAGTCCATGCCGTCCCATCCATCGCTCAGGGTAGGTGGTATCGAGATAAGCCGTTACACGACGGGCCAAATGGGCTGGCGATCATCATGTTGGTACCACATAGTTAGTCGGTTCTGCAACGGCTTTTCATCCAGTAGAGAAGGCAGCTGGTGTTGTATGAAGTAGATATAGCGATTTTCAGTGAGTTGGCCATCATGAAAATACGGCCTATTATATGAGCACCGAATATACCAGCCCAAACGTTGAAACCCCATTGGACTTGTAAGGCCGGCTCTCGCATTTAATGTGGGTTTACAGTGCTCCAGTAAAGCATGTTGTGGCGATTTACATGGCCTGCATTGTGGAACCCTACTTCGTTTGTAAATAACGCAGTTGCCAAAAAATGTGGATCTTGTTTAGCTTGTCGTATAATTCACCTAGCAAACGCCACTCTTCGTCCATAGTCCGGCTGCAGTAGCCCCTGGTGTAGTTGAAGATGGTAAGGGTGAAACTTTGCATGGTAGTATCATCCACGCGGAAGATTGGCTAATATAAAATGTCTGTGAATGTCCCTCGTGCTACAATGCGGATGCTGAATGACATAGTCGGTCGAACGATTCGTCGTTGCTTGGTCTCAGCTGGCTGCTGGTCATCGCGCTCGTGTCCGGTGCATTGCCTGTCGTCTGGTGATTACATTGAATAAGTAGACAATTTATTTGGCACAGATACACGCGTGCGACTCGGGGAGCTCCACTTCTCCCTGGGTCGCCTTGGCTTCAGTGAGGCGCAAGGTCTTGAATAGCTGCCGATGAACTGACGGTAGCCTGCAAGAGTTGGATAAGAATTGTGATTAGTGAAGTAGTAGTGCTTTGGTGAGTCTGTGTCAGGCTTGTAATAGGTTGCCGAGGAAGCTTTGCATATATATATATGTCCGTTTGGTCAGATTAGAGGTTTTTGTTAAACAGGGAGAGTGCTCATTGATTTATCTTTGTTTCTGTATCGTAGTTCCCTAAACCCTAGTGCTAGTGGTGTGGGGATATATATAAATCAAACGCGAGTTTCTTTGTGAACTGTTCAATCGTGTGCACGCTTAGTTTTTAGTAAAAGATATTTGAAGGTGCTGATTGAGAACTTTATTATGCGTAGAAGTTTGTTCTGAAAATTTTGTACACATCTGATACGTGTTTTTGCTGCGCACCGCCAGACCGGCTCTGCGTATGTGAAAATTGGCCGGGATAATGTTGTATTTAATGTTAGTCAGGGATTTACATTAAGAAGTGCGTTTAAGTATCAAAGAGTGTGTAGCCTGCCTAGCTGGTTATGGGCTCTTCCCCTGACCATATTAATGTGATTTATCAATGCAAGTGTTTGAACCATCTTATGTCCCAACCGTAGCACCTTGTCGGTCCAGTTAATGTTTTGTCACAATAATGTGAATGGTGGAAGTTTAGGCCGCTGGAATCGATGATTCGTTCGCTTAATTAATATAACTGCTTGGCTCTTTGGTTTGTTCACTTTAATGCGCTATTTAATTATTCAGATCTCAAATGGTTTAGTGGTTTTTGGAAGAGAATATGAATGAACTGTGCCTTGCACGACTGCATCATAATGTTTGTGTCGTCTGCGTATGTGTATAGGGATGTATTTGTCGGTTTGGCATATCATTCATGTAGTTATTGAATAAATTAGATCCAAGAATGCTGCCTTGGTACATACCAGTTTTTATGGATTGTGCTGTTGATAGTTTGCTGTTAAGCTGTGACTGGAATTATCGATCCTTCAGGTAATTTGCTACTGGTTTTATTACTGTGCCCGACACATTTAGCCCGTTCAGTTTCTTCGGGAGTCCTGCACACCAAGTTCTGTCGGAAGCTCGTTTAACATCCAGGAGAATGTTGAAGCATGGGTTTTATTTTCCGTTGCACTTAGTAGCTGGAGTGTTGTGCAGTGTGTCGCTGTAGATCAGAATAACTGTTCAGGCTTAAGGATATTGCGTTTTATGATTATAGAGTTTAGTATTTTCGGTATACCTTTTCCGAGCAGCTTTTCCAGCGCGTTGAGTAAGCTGCCGAGGGTTGTTGTTTGGGTTTGAGAGGTCTTGTTTTTCTTTGAAAAGTGTAATATGTGGACTAACTTACATCTCTCGGGAAATATGTCGAATGGGAGTTTTATAGCCTTCTCAGATAAATACTTGAGGGCTATATTCTGGATTTTCCCTGGCCCCGGGGCCTTTCTCTATGGTGAGTGCCATTTATTTCCGAGGGGCAAGTTCTTCTAATCTGTTTCTGCGCCTGTAGTTTCTGATGTCCTTTATATCAGCCTCCGTTCCCACTGTAAAGTGCGGCAGGCTGGCGTTTTATTGGAGTTTACGTTTGTTGTAGGGCATCTGCCAACTTATTGGCCTTTTTCTGCTCTGTAGTCGCGATGGTTTGGTTGTAACCTATTGATTGGATAATAGCTTTTTCCTGACTGAAGCAACGCGCGATTCGCCGTACTGAGTAGCGTAGGAGCTTCAAATTATGTAGCGTGTGTTGCCACTGTAGAGCGATGTAATTTGTCGTACTTTCTGTAACAAGAGTATTGTGTGCTTGGAACTTCTCAAGGTCGGCTATGTGTTTTGAATGCTGGCATTTTCGTCTGGCACAAATCCGCTCTACAGTGAGCGATGTGATGTCCGTAGGGAAAAGAGTGGGGTTACTTCTGGGCAAGTGTAACCGCACCGCTGTTGTGGTTCAACATTTTATCGCGTCTTCTAATTTCAAAACCGCGAACGTTCACGTCTGCTGAAAACTGGAACTGACGTTGAGGGAGATTGTCGCATATAATGCGTACTAATGTCTCCCAGTTTGCCTTTGAGGTTATGATGTGAATGAGGGTGTTGGGCCTTCTAGCGTAATATTTAATGGCAGAGATCAGAGGAAAGTTAAATTTTCACCTTAGCTTAATTTGTTGAGCTATATTTCGTTTTATTGTTAAATCTGATACGCCCGAGCTTTAGTTCCTAGTAAATGGGATGAAAGTAGGCTCGTTTGTATTGTGAATGTTGCAATCCGAGTTATTTTCGTGTTGCAGGAGCGTTGTTCTTGCTACATTCGTGTATTCCAAGTCCCAAATGTTGTGCTTGGCATTAAGATCTCGAGTAATGTTTATCCTGCGATTTAGTTGAAGCAATGTGTCCAGATTCTCTGTGTTTAATGACTCTGGTTGGTTGTACCCCGCAAACGCCAAGTGTATGGGTATTATTTAGGGTCATATTCCTATAGCTTCAAGTGTTACGAGCTGAGGCAGTGCTGCCAGATCATGTGCAAGTTCACCTTTGATTATGACGGCTGTACCTCCGACGTGTGCGTTTTTGTCCATACCGGATGATATAGCCTGGTATATTCAGTGTAACTTTGTCAGTGAAATGTGTTTGGGTTATGAGTGCGATGTGTATAGTGTGTCTAGTAAGGAAGCCTTTTAGTTCAGCCATATGCCTCTGGAATGGCATGTTGTGATGTTTAGTAGATGCTTGGGGTTCATGATAGGAATCTGGGAGTGATGAAGAGTTGGAAAAAGTTGGTTTAGGTAGATATGATGAATCGGGTGTCAGATGGCTTGTCCACGAGCTTTCCTAGCACATGCTGTCAGGTATCCAGGAGGTCGTCGTCTTTTATCTCTTTGGTGAGAACCCTCTCATAATCTGCCGATGAAATCGTTGTCTTGATTCTCGCGACCCTCCCTCAGTGATTGTGCTAGCGTCTTCTTCTGTTATGGCATCCTGGTCAGACGGCTAGCCTCCAATATCTGGGCTGGCCCAACGTCCAACACATCCGTGACACGACTGGTTTCTAGAGCTGCTGCTCGTGGCCAAACCAAAGCTGTTGTTGTTGGTGCCCAGTGCCCAGAGGACCCTTTTCCGTTCTGAGTGTCGTCCTCCCACCGGTCGCGCGTCAGGTCACGCTGCCTCTAATACTCCTACAAAAGATTTGTCGAGTGGAGGGAGAATACATTTTTTCGTATTAACCAGACTGTTTGGGAGTGTGGGACATGCCAGTACATGGTCACACGCAGTAAAACGTCTACACCGGAAAGGAAGAAGGATAAGGAAAACAATTCAAGAGTAAAGGTAGAGCGGTTGTGCATAGCACCCGCGTTATTCGTTCGATTGTTAGAGAGCTGCGCCCAGTGGGCGGGAGCGGGTGAAAGGTAAGGTTCTAGGCTACAGTCATGATAGACTGCCCCGACGTCAGCCTAAAGACCTGAAGGTGATGATATTGTAAGAAGGAAGAAAATAATTAAGGTATTCAGACGCTTGTTGCCATCGTCTTTTCTGATTCTCCAGATTGATAGGTTGAGATTTCGCAAGGAAACGCTGCCGATGTTGAGGAATCTAAAGGGAAATTTTTTTTCGACCGTGTGTTGTTGAGGAGACTATTGTAGAGCTAGGTTCTCCTACAGATGCGTTGTGACGCCGTCCACCTTTGCTGTCAGTTCGGCGGCGATTGTTTGCTGATAGGTGAAGGCGACGATGATGGTAGCTTGCAGGTTCTGGAGCTTCTCAGAGTTGAAGTCGGTGAGCGTCTCCTGCATCGCGGCTAAAAGGACACCGATATTCAGAATCTCCACGTGAAAGTCCTGAACGGCGTCCGGGAGCGCCACTCCGGTGAGGTTTCTGGTGTTGAGTCGTCGGAGGTGAATATTGAATGATGAATCTGCGTCGGCGGCGATGGTTGATCCTGCGTAAGCTGCGGTGTTTGCGTACCCTTCGGATAGTGAACTAGCCGGTGAAATGTGTAGACCAGCCACATGTGACACAATAACGTCGGCGGCGTAGATCGTGCCCAGTGCCATAGGAGGTGTAGGCATTGGTGCTACAGTAGTGGCAACTCGGCAGCGAAGAGCAGGCTACCCCGAGATGAGCTACCACAGCGAAATTCTAAAGTAGCCGAGTTAATCATACCTCATCTCTTGAGTGGTACCGCACCCAGCACCGTTATAAAAAGGAGTGAAATTTTTCCACCTCAGTAGAAATTTTGTGCCTATGAGTTTAAAAAAACCTTCGTCGAAATATGTAAAACTTGGTTAAATTGATACATAATTTATAGCAGTTATACGGAGAATTTCTACATGTTTGAAGCTTCTTAAAGAAATCAGTGCTCATACACGGTTGAATATTTGGGGTTTTAAAGAGCATTTTAACGGTTTTCAAATTTCGGGCAATACGAGTTTTAGGAGTCTTTTCAAAAATATCCCTAATAATAAATTTTAGCAATGCTACCGCATTATATGGGCCACAAAACGAACCCACCTGAAATGACTATAGGCAGATTTAAGAAGGTCTTTACTATTGTGTGTGTGTGTATTGGGTCGATTTATTAATTAGTTATATTATTTTACCGACTTTTGGCTTTGAAATTTCAAGCAATAGGTAGAATAAATAATGCTGCTTCAGAACACATAATTGAGGAAAGAAAAGCTTATAAAACGTTTTCAGCATAGTTCTAATAATCCGGTAATACAAATTAAAATGGCCATTCCGTAAGGAAGATTTCAAAGCTAATTGCATAGATGTCTAAAACCAATATCTCAAAAGATGAAGTACCGCTGAAAGCTTGTGGCTCATTGGATTTAAGGAATTATTTACTGAGAAAAATATCGTTTGTGTTTATTGCTGTTCATTCCTTGCTCACTGTTAATGTGAGTATTTTTATGTGGTTCTATTCTGTGGTCCTAGAGCTAATATTCGTAAATGGATAATGTATGCTCATGAGTGACACTTTGAGAAGAATATAATTAAACGGGTAGATGTTTTTACAAATAAAAGTGAGTTGAGGCAATCTGAATGCTCAGTGTCGAACTGCTATGCTTTGCAGTTCTCCACTGAGGCCAAAAATGGGAATTGGCTTTTGACAATATGCGCATTTTCGACCAAAACATGCTTATTTCTCTTTAAAATGTGCAACATAAGAAACGACAAATAATTTTGCCCGTGTGGTAAATGTATAAAGGTTAAAGCAGGCAATGCCGGATGAATAATAATTTGGTGGTGAGAACCCAAACACCGTGCATTTTAACACTGCTGTTGTTTTCACATATAATGGATTTTCTGAATTTCTTTCTTAACAATGCTATCTAAGAACGAGCACTACTGTCTAATTTAAACAATATACGTAGTTTTTAATGAGAAGATTATATTCAATAACCAGCCTAACATTGAAAAAGTCTGTATTGAAAGTTTATGAAAATGTGCATATGGGATTATGCCTCTTCAACCAAGCAGATAAGCTGTTTCATAAATTTATCCTAAACATTATTTTACGTAGCACACGCAGTCGCTGATATCCAGCAGAGATTTTATAAGCACTTTAATTCAAGAGAAAAACAGCTTGAGAACATTAAAGATTTTTCGATGTCATAATCATCACCATCATCACCATTCTTTAAGTGCTTCCAGCAAGCCAGGAAAGCAGGTTTTTGAAAGTAAAATTGATACCAGAATACAAACGGAACTCTGGGCACAAGTAGAGCTAATTACAAGAGACTCCTTTCAGTGAAACTGTTATACAGCAACTAATGTGTTGTTCAAACTGTATTTATTGTTCTCTGTGCTGATTAGAAGCTTCATAAATATAAGGAATTCTTTTGGAAAACCGATATGAAAATATTAATGTGGGTTTCAGTGAAGTTGCTCTGCAGCATTTGCAGCTCGGACCACAAGTTTTCTTTGAGCGTAAATATTTAATAAGTCATTAACCATGTTATCAGTTTTAATAGAATTCATACTCTGTGCCAGTGAAAATATAATCCATTAAATTAAACATGTTTTTCCTCCTGAAGAAGAACAATTCTGCTATTCATATGCCGGCCGTGAAGACCTCTGCTGTTACAATATTATGCATTGTCTCAGAAAACCAAAGAAAGCTGACTATTTCCTACGCTGTTATTTAATTTCTTTTTCTGTTATTTATTTGCCTTGTTTTTGCAGCTGTACAAGGGGTATCTTTGATGGAGCTTAGAAATGACAAAAACCAGAATAAATACTTCCTCTAGAATTACTATGATAATAAATAGGATACTAAGCTTATGTACATATATGGGACCAAATGTAGCATTTAAAAATAACGAGAAATAAAATAGAAATAAGCGATGGCTGCTTGAGATCAAGCAAGCTCCTAAGAATTTTAACGGTTTGATTTTGGCAGTAACACAGAGGATTCAGCCGCCCCATACGTTCTTCAACATCTATTTATATGTGGCCACAAGGAACACCGCTACACCACTTGAAAACAGATAGTAACGACCAGTAAAATTACTTTGCACGTCCGTTTGTGCAAATAAAAATAAATTGTGTGTTCTGAGTATGGGGAACCAACCGGTCTTTCTTTGATGTTGAAATAAGAGCACGTGTACAGAGATCTTTTACCTAGGTAATGTACTTAATAATCTAATTATCCAGTTATACACCTTGTCTTTATGTACCGAACGTTCCATATTCTCGTTGTTTCGCAATTTCGCCCTTCACTTTCCATTCAACAGACGACTTCCTGGCAAAATTACTTAGAGAAACGAAACTTCATTCAGAAGACACAAGGGGGTCTTCAGGAGGAAAGCGATGGGGATGAAAATATAATGTGCTAGTGATCAGATAAAAGAAGTAGAAATTCATAAGAATTAAAATTTGCGAAAGGAAGTAAGCGGCAAACGTCGGGTACGTGATTAAAAGCCACTGAGAGATTTCTTCTGCAAGGAAGTTGCACTGTGTAAAATTCAAAGTAAAAACCATGCAGGTTTTTCATTTAAACACTTAAACATGGGACTACTAATATATCATGTCGATACATATTTCCTACTTTTTCAACCAGCAAATGCATGAAATACACTTAGAATAATTAGGAGTCTTTAAGGCAACTCTTTAATATAATTGGCCACTTCTACAAATTCCAAACAATTTAGTTGAAATTGTTATACATTGTTAACAGTGTTCAACATAGTTATAAAATAGAATTACTTTTCGTGCGCTTTTAAAAGAAACAACCTTTTCAAAAATAAAAATCAAGTCATATGATGAAAATTTTAGTTCCTTAGTTTTCAGAATTGTCATTTTATTCCTCAGATATAAGGTAGCTATTTAGAGTATTAAATTCTGTGCCGCATTAAAACTTTTATGAGAAGAAAGTAAAGGAAAAAAAATCTTAATTTTCAAAGCATGAATCATGCGTTAAATTATTAAAAATCTAAATCCAAAGTATGATTCACATTAAAACGCCTCTTTAATATTTTCAATCACTGTAAAAGAACGTATACCAAAATTTTTAAACGGACCAACAAACTTTGTATAATGAGGGTCATTTTAATGTGGCAGAACGTAACAAAACAAGGTTACGATAAAATCAAGTTTTAAAAAGCACAAGCGCATGTCCATTTAAAGGTCACCTTTCGGAATTTAAATGATCAAAAGGGCAAAACCAAAATTGGATTGTGATTCTACAATGTTTCAGGATTTTTCTAGAACATTTTGTAAAAGTAGGTATTTTTTTCCCAAATATTGTGATAATTTAATATCGAATGCCTTAGCAGGTTAAAGAAAAGCTAAGCTAAACGAGAGGCTTAGGTTTCACAGTCTTCTGCAAGTGAAGGGTATCTTTTGAAAATGATCACCCTTACTGGTGATCAACTGATCACGTTTTATTTTTTCTGGGAAACAGGCATTTTTATTATTAGATAATTGTTGTATCATAGCATATATTTAAGTTTTTTTTAAAAATGTTGTTATGGTTATGTAGAAATGCAAACATTTTACTATATATATATATATATATATATATATATATATATATAAGTTATTAGTCTTTAGAATACAGATATTCATGATTTCGTCAGTAAACAACAAATTCAAGTCTAAATATGAGCATCGTCATAGAACAAAGCAAACAAAGGAGAATTTTATTTAAGTATAGAATAAATTATTATTTTTTAATGTTTAAGTGGCAGGCGTACCGTGAGGTCTGCCCATTGTGTGTGAGTGTAACTGACCAGCAGTGGTGAGAGATGTCTAAGTTCTAAACGGTAACCATGGCGGTTTATAAACGTGTGCATACTATCAAAATTCAGTTACTATAACAGCGATTAAAACAACTGCACTATAAATCCACCAGTGGCTAGTGAACTTCATGGGGCTGCAAGCAGGTCAAGTAGACATTCTCCAGCTTTACACTAGAGAAAGAGCTATCTATGTGAAATTGCTATCGGCGGTATTGTATGATAAACTTATCTCTGGTTATAAAGAAGAGCAAAGTTTTACATACACCTCCGGCGAAATAACAAAAGTGAATATTACACCGGGTGACCAGCAAACAGCAAATGTTTGAGTGTTTAAACTGCCTTTTGAGGTGCCTTTTACAGTATTGTCACAGGAGCTGAGCAAAGATGGTACAGTGTATGACATCCACAGGACAAAATGGGGCTCTCAGTACCTTCCTCCGTCTAACAACGGTGTGCATGCGGTAAAAATGGGGCTGAAACGTCATATACCGGCTAGTTTAGTTATCGATACGTATTCGGTTGCCATCAGTTACATCCGTCAACCACAGGCTTGTCATTTGTGTCATAACACTACCCACATAAAGGCAGCTTGTCCTCCTCGTGCCACGCGGCTACCTATAACTCCAAGGAATCGACCATTAACTTTCAGTGAGGCGGCGAGTACTACCACCTCTTCAGATGCGGTCGTCGAGGGGTAGACATCCTTTACGTCAATAACGTCCGCGGCAGAGTCACTGTCTGTGAAACCTTTAGGGCAATCCTCAAATTCGGAAAGTGTCGGTCCTGCAGGGGTGGAGACACCAATGTTGACTGCAGCGTCCGAACATGCAGTTGTGGACGCATCTCTGACTCATTTTGTTGATCAAAAGGCTGCGTTCGAAATGCCTGTTGTAAACTCTCAGTCTCATAATTCTCAGGAGGTCTTAAGTGATGAAGAAGTAGAGTATCTGCGGGTGAGATAGCGCTTTTAAGACAGAAGGCTTGTACTTCATTTTCTAGTCGAGATCCTCGGCTACTAAGCGGATGGATGTAGAAGGTGCCGCGACACGACAGCAAAACCAAGTTGTGCAACAGTTGCAAGGTAATCCTCCGGCTCATTCCAAAACCAAAGAGGCAGGCTTAGACAAGCGGCCGGCAGTAACTGACAGCGATGAGTTTGAGGATCACCTACGTTTTCCTAAACTTACGAAGGATAACTCGCACCCGGACAGTGATAATTGAGATGGTGTTGGTTTCGGAGTGCTACCTGGTTGTTCTCAGCTTGCCAACATTGAAGATACGATCTTTACCCTTTAAATTCCTGTAGGTTTTGAAACATGGACTTTGCTCAACGTTAACGGCTTACGGCAGGTGATTAAACAACAACGTTTAAGATACTTCTTGATAAGTAATGGCATAGAAATTTGTTTTCTACAGGAGGTGAATATTTGTAATCCTGATTTTTTGTATTCCTTCGATTACGAGACCAATCTTGCTCCAGAAGGTTCCGGTACGGCAATTGTTTACAGACAAGGCTTACAGTTACACAGTTTTGAATACCATCCTTCCGGTAGGGTTCTCTCGGCAGTTTATGATGACGTTATTCTCGTAAACATCTACGCCCCTGCTGGTAGTAATAAACGAAAACAACGATAAGAGTTTTTCGGCAAGACCTCCTGACCCATATCCCATCAAGTGCTACCTTCGTGCTTATTGGTGATTTTAATTGTGCGCTGGTGGCCAAAGATCAACACGGAGTCTTTAATGGGTGCATTACTTTGCAGCAGCTGGTGGAGCAAGTGCGCTTAAAGGATACCTGGGAGCACAAGCATGGTTCCACAGTCCAGTTTGCTTTCGTGAGAGACCAATCAGCTTCGAGACTGGACCGCATGTATGTTCCGGCTGAACTCTTACCACGGCTTCATCATACGGAATTAGTGCTGTAGCATTCACTGATCATAACGCACTCCTAAATGCCATTGAAGGTAGGGTAGTGATATGCAGTAGTTGTAGAGGTTACTGGAAATTCAACTGCTCGTTGCTTATGGATGAGGAAGTTCTGAGGGATTTCCAGGATTTTCGGTCACGGTTGCGGGGATCCTTTCTGCTAGCACCGAATAAAGCCTTATGGTAGGTGTGTAAAGTCAAACCTGCGCTTCGGTACTCCTTTCGAGCTGCTGCCTGCCATCGAGCTCTGACTACGAGGGAAACCATGGACTACTACCTTCAAGTCCTTCAGGAGCTACACATACGCCAGCAACAAGGTGAAGATGCCCAACATCTTGTGAGGAGCATCAAAGGACACATAAAGGCTCGAAAAACTAAGGAGCTACAGGGGAGTTTGGCCAGAGTACACTCGTTGATGTGGTGGATGGGGAAAAGGCAAGCTTTTGCCATGTGGCAAAGGAGCGTAAATTTGGACGCCGGAAGCTGATCACTCAATTGGAGGTCGATGGACAGAAAATTTCCACTACTGTCGGAATTCTTCGTGAAGTGCACTCCTTTTACGTCCAACGATTCTCCCTATCCGCAGAATTCCTCAGTTCCGTAGATGCGTATATATCTGAATTTTCTCCGGTTGTCCCGGAGGAATTGCGGCAGTATACGCAACCCGTTTCGGTAGCAGAGTTAATGGACGTGATCCAGTCGTCTATGTTGCATACATCTCCAGGACCTGATAGCCTGCCATGCGGTTTTTACAAGCATTGTGGCGCTACATTCGGAAGCAATTACTTCAAGTCTTCATGAAATTTGGACTGCAGAGCTATTACCGCCTACATTTGCAGATGGGATGGTAGTCCAG
Organism: Deroplatys truncata; assembly: GCA_030765065.1. NCBI lineage: Eukaryota > Metazoa > Arthropoda > Insecta > Mantodea > Mantidae > Deroplatys > Deroplatys truncata. The sequence continues at coordinate 276,044,923 of CM060990.1, forward strand.
CTTCCGCAGTGTGCTCAGCCAAAGAAACAACTGGATTATCAACCGATCACGTTATTGAACTGCGATTACAAGTTGTTTGTTAGAATAATTAGTGCTCGTATGCAAGAAATAGTACTCTATACAATTAGCAAGATGCAGGCTGTCGTACATAAAGGGACGGCTATATACATATGCTGGCTGCCTTGAGAGGCTGTATATTGCACTGTGCACAGGAATACAAGTTTACTGCAGTAATTAATTTATACATTGAGAAAGCCTTCGACAATGTTATTCATGAGGCACCATGGAAACTTTGGCTGCCTTGAAAGTGCCTGACAAGCTCAGGAACCGTATCCGCTCTATACGATGTTGCTTCGTCTAAAATTCTCTGTAATGGGTATCTCACAGCTGCTATACCGGTTAAGCGTAACGTCCGACAAGGTTTCCCCATGTCTATGATATTATTTGCTTTTTATGTTGATCCCTTGCTTCGACGTCTGCAATATACTCTTACTGGAATCGATGTGTATGGCCAGAGAATTGCGGCAAGAGCCTACGCTGACGATATTGCTGTAATGGTTACCACATCCCACGATGTTATAAGCCTAAGAGATTGTTCACAGCAATATGGGGAGTGTACCGGATAGCCATTTAATATGAGGAAGTCCGAGATATTGCCAAAATGGATTACAGCATTCGGATACATCAGTTTTAGGCATACCTATTGTACAGCGCGCGAAGATTCTGGGGATCTACCCCCCAGGGGCTCAACTTATGTGACTACGGGTTTTGGCGTACCCGGAGGTTCTCGAGCCACGCATCGCCATCTTCATCGCTTCATCCCCGTCCGGTCGAGGTGGGTTCGTTCTCGTGACCGGGGGACTCAAGGTAGTCTCTTGAGCGTTCTGTGCATTTCATTACATGACGCCCCTCGCCAGTTTCTTCCTTCTCTTCTATTTATGCACATTTCGCCCCACGCCCATTCATTTACACATTTCTTTTACTTCTTCGCCGGCTTACCTTGCGTGCGAAACGCCCACACACTTTTAGTTTCTTTTATCCTTTTATTTTAATCCTCCGTGGACATAGCCTGATGGATACCCGCTAACTGGGTGCGCAGCTGGGTGAGTGGGTAATAACGTCATCCCCAACACCCGTTGTCGTCATGTAGGGTATGTGTTCGTATCCGCTGTTCAACTTCAGTGCCGCAGGGAGGCCATTGCATGAGCTGCTGACTTCTGACGGCGATTGGGTCCCTCTGTCCATGTTCTGGGAGGTGTGACCCTGGGCTGAGATAGGTATAGATAGGCCACTCACCCAAGCCGAGGTAACGCCCGGGAAGTCAGAGCCCGAGGTCGGAGACGGTTGCAATGGCGAAGGATTTATTTCGCTATGGAGCCCCCTTTCTCCATAATTAATAACAAGCGCCGTAAAGTTTTGGTAACGGAAGTAGCACCACCGACATCTGGTTGTTACTTAGTAATTACGCAAACAGAGGAAGGACAATCGTTTGAGAAGGTGAACCCTTTTATTGTTCAGAAGGGCATTGACTCAATTGCTGGTTCGGTTCATTCCTGCAATCGACTTAGAAACGGTTCATTATTGGCACAAGGCAAGTCCGACCAACAGACTAAGACCTTATTGCGCGCTACGCTTCTCCACGGTTATCCCATCCGTGTTGAGAAGCACCGCACCCTGAATTCCTGTCGAGGCGTCATCACCACACATAGCCTCGATGGTATATCGGACGATGACCTAGTGGAATATCTTACAGAACAAAAGGTGATAGCGGTTCATCGAGTGCAGGCTAAACACAACGGAGTGTTGGTACCAACTCGTACCCTGTTTCTCACGTTCGATGGCGTCGATCTGCCAACTAGTATTACAGAAGGGTACGAACGTATTGCGTTGCGGCCCTATATTCCTAGACCTCTGCGTTGTTTCAAATGCCAACGTTTTGGGCATACGCAAGCCTCACGTAAGAGTGCCGTTACTATCTGTGACTTACGTAGCCAGCCGTCACACGATGGTACCTGTTTATCCGGGCCCGTCTGCGTTAACTGCAAAGGGTCTCATTCTGCATCATTTGCCGACTGTCCGCGGTACTTGGTTGAGAAGGCGATCTAGGAGATCCGGGTAAAGGATGCTCCTGGGACTAGCAGCGCTCAGCGGCCACCTTCACCCATTGCCACCCAGAACCGATTCACGGCGCTTGAATTGGTTTCTGGCACTGAGCGCGTGGGCACTCCCTTCGAGGAGCCAATGGAGTCTGACCAACTCCATACAAAAAGCCCAAGCCAGAAGGTTAAGCACAAAGTTATTTTGAGCCGCCCTTCTAAGTAAGAAGTTTATCGCTTTTGTTCATGGCGATGCTGACCTGGAGTTTACGTGGTGTACGATCGCATAGGGCGGAACTGCAGCTTTTATTGCGTTCCCATGCACCTATGGTCGTGTGTTTGAGGAGACCAAGCTTCGCCCTCACGACCCTTTTGATCTCCGAGGGTATACTCCGGTTCGCTACGATTTTGAACCGGACGAGGGCGCTCCTCCTCATGGAGGTGTCATGTTATTAGTGCGTAACAACGTTCATTTTCAAACTCTCACACTTACGTCCAACTTGCAAGCTGTTGCCGTTAGGCTTCAATTACCCGGCTTTTTCTTTTCTGTTTGTTTGTGTATTCTCCTCCATCGTCTCCCCTCACTCACGCGGACGTTCGAGATCTTTTGTCTGCTCTCCCAACACCATTTCTTCTGTTGGGAGATTTTAATGCCCATCACCCCCTGTGGGGTTCACCAAGGGCTTGTGCGAGGGGAACTCTTCTTTCCGACATTTTTGATCAGCTCAACCTCTCTATCCTCAATACAGGTGAAACCTACTTTTATTTCTGATTCTTCTGGTTCATTCTCTCACTTAGAGCTTGCCGTTTGCTCCATCCAGCTTGCTAGTCGTCTGCAGTGGAACGTCGTCACTGACACCTACTCCAGCGACCAATACCCCTGCATCGTTTCTCTTTTGTCTCACCACGTCCAGCATTCCAGAGTATCTACCTGGATATTCAGAAAAGCCGACTGGAGATTGTATTTCAGCCTCGTATCTTTTACGGACCAGCCCTCCACTGACGTTACACAAATGTTGCAGCACCTTACGTCTACGATTCTATCTGCTGCCGAACGCACAATTCCCCGTTCGTCCTCTCACCCTCGGTGTATTCCTGTTCCGTGGTGGAACGAGGACTGTCGGGACGCCGTTCGTGCCCGTAGGACTGCACTTAGGGTGTTTCGGCGACGCCCTACACTTGATAATTTGGTTACTTTTAAACAATCGCGCGCCAGGGCTCGTCGCATTATTCAGGATAGCAAGAAGACGTCCTGGACTCGTTTTATCGAGTCTTTTAACCGCTTCACGCCTTCGTCTTTTGTTTGGGATAAACGTCGTCGCTTCTCCGGTAAATTGTCGCATTGTACTGTGTCTGGCCTTCAGGTTTCTAATGCCACCATAGTGGATCCGGCTGCCATTGCTAACGCTCTGGGTGCTGTCTTTGAGGCGGTTTCCAGTTCAGACCATTTTTCCGCCGGCTTTCGCACTCTCAAAGACCGGCTGGATTCCGAGACCTATAATTTTCGATCTCCTAATAAGGAGTGTTACAATAAACTTTTCACAATGAGGGAGCTGGAGCACGCTATTCATTGCTCTAGGCACTCCGCTCCTGGGCCGGACGGCATTCATGTCCTGATGTTAGAGAACGTTTCAGCCGAGAGTAAACTCTTTCTCTTACAGGTCTATAACCGTATTTAGCAGGACGGCGTATTTCCTTCCGTTTGGCGCGAAGCCACCATTGTCCCTATCCTTAAGCCTGGGAAGAATCGCCAACTACCTTCCAGCTACCGCCCTATCTCCCTCACCAGTTGCATTTGCAAGGTGATGGAGCGCATGATCAACGGGCGATTGACATGGTGGCTTGAGTCTCAGAAACTTCTAGCGAACGCTCAGTGCGGATTTCGTCTCTGTCGACGCCAATTGTGAACGGATTTCTGAGAAAGTGTCATACAATGGCTGTGTTTTTTGATCTGGAGAAAGCTTATGGCAGTTATTGGAGGGGCGACATTTTACGTACACTTCACGCATGGAATTTCCGCGGTCGTCTTCCCATATTTCTTCGGGAGCTTATAACGGACCGCCTCTTTCGTGTACGTGTGGGCTCGGTTTTATCTAGTCGTTTTATTCATGAGAACAGAGTACCGCAGGGCTCTGTACTCAGTGTCACACTTTTTGCAATTGCTATCAACCACATTGTTGATTGTATTCCACCTGGCATTTCATCGTCTGTTTTGTTGACGATTTTGCGATTTATTGCAATTCACGGCGGACCTGTCTACTCAAACGCCGTCTCCAGAGCTGTATCGACCGTCTCTACGCCTGGAGTAACGCAAACGGCTTTACTTTCTCCGCCCAAAAATCCCTTTGTATCAATTTCTGGCGCCGGAAGGCTTTCCCTCCGCCCTCTCTCCATCTTGGGCCAGGGATACTTCCGTTTGCAGACGAGACGAATTTTTTGGGTTGATCTTTGATAGGAAGCTGAGCTGGATTTCGCACATTTCCTTTTTAAAAGCAAAGTGTGACCGTTCTCTTAATCGTTTACATGATTTAAGTGGCACACACTGGGGAGCTGATCGGACCATCCTTCTACATCTTTTTCGCTCTTTGGTCCGATCCAAGTTTGATTACGGGTGCATTGTCTACTCGTCGGCGCGTCCATCTGTATTACGTCGATTGAATGCCATTCACCATCGTGGCATAAGTGTGGCTACAGGGGCCTTTCCAACCAGCCTTGTACCTAGCCTATATGCTAAAGCTGCAGAGCCTCCGCTATCCTTCAGGCGTGAGATGCTTTTGTGCAGCTATGCCTGTCGGCTCCCAAGCTTACCTGACCACCCGTCCTTCGCGATATTTTACGAGGATTCGCTTGATCGGCAATATTTAGTTAGCTCCTCTGCATTGCTCCCTCCAGGGGTTCGATTTCGTCAACTTCTTCGGCATTTGGACGATACACCAGCGCCGGCCGTTCCAAGGGGGGAAACGCGTTTTCCTCCATGGTTGCGCGCTGATGCCCACTTTCACCTTGGGTTATCGTCGATACCGAAGAATGAGACCGCTTCTTCTGTCTTTAGATCAGCATTTTTAGAGCTGCAGGTGCAATTCGGGGACTTGCTGTTTATATTTACTGATGGATCTAAGACTAGTGATAAGAGTAGGATGTGCTCTTGTGTTTGATCATCATAGTTTTACCTTTCGTTTACCGGGTCAATGTTCGATTTTTACCGCCGAACTTTTTAGTATTTATCAATCTGTTTTATACGTTCAGCGGAGCAAATTACGGCAGTGTGTTGTTTGTACGAACTCTCTGAGTGCCCTTCAGAGTATTCACGCGCTGTACAATTACCACCCTCTCGTACAGCACATACATTACCTGCTCCACAAGCTTGGTGCCTCTGGCATCACCGTCTCCTTCCTGTGGACTCCAGGTCATGTGGGCATCTCAGGGAACGAGTCTGCCAACGCCGCTGCCAAATTGGCGATTTTATTACCCAGATTTTTTACCTCTGTTGCTCCCTCGTCAGATTTATGTGTTCTTTTACGTCGCCGCATCCTCTCGCTTTGGCGCGATGAGTGGACGGCCCTCTGGGGGAACAAATTGCGGGAGGCTAAACCTCTTCCGTTAGTCTGGGGTACCTCTTCTCGTTCTTCTCGTCGGGAAGAGGTACTTTTAGCCCGTCTACGAATCGGACATTGCCGTTTTAGTCATAGATACCTGCTTAGTGGTGACCCCGCACCAGTATGCGGGCAGTGTGATGCGGCCTTAACGGTGCGTCACATTTTAACAGAGTGTCAAGTTTTAGCTCCATTGCGCGGTCGTGTGGGTCTGCCTGTTGGCATAGCCAACGTTTTGGCAGACGACGCGCATGCTGTAGAATGTCTTTTACGTTTTATGAGTGACAGCAATTTTAATCTGCGCATTTGATGCGCTGAGCGTCTTTTGGCTTTGTGGTTTTATATAGCTGATTTTAATGGAGCTCCTCTCCCCGACGGACTTATGGCGCTCATGTCCCTTGCGTTCTAAGTTCTTGACACGTTTTAGTCTTTTATTGACCAAGCTTTTAGTGTGTAGATTTTAGTATTTGGTCTGTTGTGTTTTTTAGTGTTTTTGACCAAGCGGGTTTGTGTGTGTTTTTTAGTTTTTTTGACTTTTATATTTTATACCTTGTAAGTACGCTAATAACCTTAGCTGTTGAGCGCCCTTAAGTCCCATCTCATCATCATAATGGGGATATACTTCAGTACTAAGAAATAGACATGAGAAATTAAAATTAAATTGAATTTTATTTATAGACGCTCTTTAATTGCGGTGGTCCTTGGCGTCCTATTCTATATTGGGCATGAAAGACCGGTAATGTTTTCTCAGAGGCCTCTTTATCAGGCTTGGGTTTTTTATATGCCTTAAATCTGCGACACGGGACTGCCGGCTTTACTTCTCTTCCGAAGAAAGCCATGCTAAGGATTTTTACGGCCGAAAAAATCCATTACCCTCCGCTGGGTTTGAAGCCGTGACGGCAGACATGAGGGAATACTATTGGATTTCTCGTATTAATATCTTACGTGGTGTGATGTATCAGCAGAAACTCAGGATGATGAATTTAGTACGATGTGTATGGTTTTGCAATAGCTTTGCTCTCAGCAGAATCCGGTTCCTTGCTAATGTTCTCCAACCCACAAAATGCCATTTCCAGAGAATAGAACAGATATTAGGATATTTTATCTCGACAGGAAAGCTCTATCAAATTGCGCGTACTCAACTATGTCTACCTAAGGGCCAAAGAGTGTGGAGATCACTAGAGGTGGCTCGGCCTTGATGGTTAAAATGCTCTTGTTTGCCCTGAAGAACCAGGGTGACCCCGTGGACATCATGCTACATCGAAAACACGCACATTTTTTAATCGGGGCGAACATAACAAGGTTCCCCAAATGTTACGTGAAGTTTAGCAGGATTTGGACAAGTTAGCACCGGAGAAAGTTGAGAACGGTGACTCGCACTGTGAAGAATATTTAGGACTTTTTTATTCGAGCTGCTACTATTACCCCTCATGTACAATTGAAGCTGCCTTGGAAGCGCATTTGGAGAAGTTTTAACCTTCCACAGATTGACTACGAATGCATGGCAGTAAGTATGAGATTGTTAATTAAATCCTTCCAATGGCACACAAACTCAATCACCACAGGATGGCTATTTTCCACAACTGCCCACTTTGTAACATCGCAGATTCACGCAATTGTTAAAGCAAGTCATCAACAAAGATTTTCTCTCAATGTTTGGGCCGGCATTGTTGGTGACTGTTTGGTAGGGCCTCACGTTGTTCCACCCAGGCTCAACGGACAAAGTTATCATAATTTCGCAGAGAATGTTCTACCTGATGTGTTAGCGGATGTGCCTTTAGCTGTGCGCAAAACATGTACTTCATGCACGAATGAGCAACTCCTCATTTTAGTGTTAATGTCCGTCGGGTTCTAAATAACAGATTTGGTGACAGATGGATACATAGATAGATAGATAGATAGATAGATAGATAGATAGATAGATAGATAGATAGATAGATAGATAGATAGATAGATAGATAGATACATACATACATACAAACATAAATAGATAGATAGAGGTGGACCAATTGCCTGGCTTCCACGCTCCCCAGATCTAAACCCACTAGACTTTTATTTGTGGGGCATTTGAAAGCTCTTGTGTATCGAACGCCAGTACCAGATGTTCAGATCTCCGTGCCCGTATTGTGAAAGGCTGCGAAACCATACGTAATACTCCAGGGATACATCAGCGCATCCGGGATTCACTGCGACGGCGGGTTGACACATGTATCAATGCTCACGGAGGGCATATTGAACATCTCCTGTGAGAAAGAGTTACATGTGTTATGCTGGTACGTTATGGTAGCTGTTGCTATATTTCCGCCGATTAAGAACACATAAAAAGGAACTCTATAATAATTATATCTTAGGAATTATTAATAATTAATTACTGCTCGCCTCTCACCGAGGCGGCCCGAGTTCAATCTCAGGGAACCGCATGCGGGATTTGTGGTGGACAAAGCGGTGTCTGGGTGGGTTTTCTCCGGGTTCTTCGGTTTCCCCCGCCATTCATTCCACCAACTGCTCCATCACCGCCTTTCCTTTCATCCATTTCACCATCATCTCGTTTCATCTACTTCCTTCCTCCCATACCAGGCACCGGGCTGATCACCCATCCTGGATACTCTGTCTGATCCCTGAGTGTTTGCTCCTCGACAGGCCTCTGACACCAGGCACCCGCCTGTAAGTCCCGGGGGGTGTAAGTCCTATATACGAGGAGGTTAAACAGAGAAAGAAGAAGAATTAATAACTAATATTCAATTTGATAAATTTCCATAATTTTAAAGTCATAGGATTAAAAACTGTATCAATCGAAAGCCCTTCATAAGCTGTAAATATGTTTTAAGTTCCAATAATATTGTTAAATAAATAAGGCGTAATTGCATAAGAAAAACTACAAGATTTAGGCAAGAATACGAGTAGCTTCGTTTTAGACTGTCCATTATGTTTTCCGAGCGTGGGGCCATAAAAATCGAAACCTTCTTTTGTACTTCGTGTGTGCGAGACAAGTTTTCAAGCAAACAGTCGCTATGAAGCAACGGACATTTCTTACAGTTAAGCTTTGAATTTTCAACCAGGGAACCAATAAACGCAGAGAATAAGTGCGAGAACCAATAGAAACATAGGAAGACGCAGTGACATGTATAAAACTTGGAGGAGAGCAGTCTTTGAGATATGTGAATGCGAGCGTGGTTTTGGGACAGTCTGTCATGATTCTCCGGTAAGGAAACACGCATCACGTTGAGTCAAAAGAAAAGAATAAAAGTTCCAAAATTTACGAAGTGCCGCACCACAATGCAATCATAAAGTAATGCGTGTGGAATAATTATATAGAGTGTTAGATTGTCGTTTAAATTATTTTATCCAAGATAATAAATAACCTAACACGCAGCAAGTAATGAATTCAAGTTCGCGGGAATCAAAAGAACGGTGATAGAGCGCCTAAATAACAAATATTAGCCGGAGCAAAACGTTAATGGACCAAAGGGTGAAAATATTCTATATAAGAACCGTACGGGGTAGAAAAAAGAACAAGAATCTTGCAGGTTTTCTGGCAGGAATACGCGTTTTAGTGAGGAAGTGAAAACGTTTTCTTCAAGAATAATATCCTAGTGTCACCCTCCCGCAATCCTACCCTACAATAACACTAGGGAATTTCAAACCGACTCGTCGACAGTTGACCCTGAGATGCGACGTCCATAAGTGCTTCCTGACTGATATCGGCGATCTCGAGTCCTGAAGACTTCACCTACAACGACGCTGAGGTAAGAGTAACACAACAAAGTAGCGCCCAAAACGCTACATAACAAAGCGCTTCCAGACCCATGTTCGTGTAACATAATTTCTTCCTCTATGTGTGAGGAATGTGTCCTGCAATTTGTGCCGTACATTTTTGTTACACCCGGTAGAGGCACAAAAAGTAAAATCACTTATATGTTTCTTTACATACAAGAGGCAGGCCAGAACATACGTCGAGGGTAAGGTGAGTACGCCTGAGTGAATAAAAGGTGCTTTGCAATGAGACCTAAGTGATTATATATAAGACTATAGCTTCAAATATGTATATCAAATCTATACATTGAGTAACATATTTGAATGTTCTGTGAACTATTATAATGATATAAAATTTCATAAATGAAGGATACCTTCAGAAGGGCATTTCAGATTAATGTAAATAAGCTTAAGCATCTGTTTACTCCAGATAATGTTCGTACGAAGACCTGTATTTATAAGCATTTGTTAGAAGTAATTCATATTGTAATCGGTAATTACCAGGGGGATTCATAAAGTAAATCTCCCTTTGTGACGTGAACAGAAACAAATTTAATTTAATTGAAAGGTTTATTGAAACAGACACAGAAAGTGTTGAGGTATTTTTCAACATATTCACCACCGGAATTCACACATTTTTTCATGCGTGGGACGAAATTTTAGATACCTCTGTCATAGGAGTCTGCCATCTGGGATTGGAACCACTGTGTGACAACCATCTTTGTCTCTCTGTCAATCTGAAAACGCTGAGTCGATCGGACAGGAATTTCTTTAGGTTCCGGAACAGATGGAAATCACTGGGAGCGAGGTCCAGGCTGTAGAGTGGATGATCAAACACTTCCGAGACGAACGTTACAGCAACTTTGTTGTCCATTGAGCCGTGTGTGACCGAGCGTTATCGTGCAGCAAGATAACACCGACACTAAGCAGGTGCTCCTTGACAACTTCCTGCAACATGCGGAGTGGCACATCTGTGGGAACTGACTGCTGAGTTCCGTGATTGTGAAGTAGCGATTGTCCATAATGCGTTCCCGCACAACCTCCGCAAGATCGCCTGTAATGATGGATGGCATCCCGTTGCGCTCCTCATCATGAACATTTTGGCAACCTGTTGCAAAGTCTCTGCACCAGTGACGCAACATTTGCCTGCTCACTACGTTAGGCTCGTAGACTTGGCAAACTGACGAATTTCAATCGGCGCTATGCCCTGTGCATTCAAAAACTTTATCACCGACCGCACTTCACACCCGTCGGTAGTTGGAATACGAGCCTCCATTTTCAACCTCTGCTACGAAGCTACTGTGAGACCTCACGAAGTTCCGCTAGCGCATGCGCCATGCCACGTGATTACTCCATCACGTAAGGTTGTCGCAGTCTATGGATCCCCAAGCGGCGGCCTTTGTACAGTAGCCAAACACTTGTCCCCTACCTCCCCTAACCGCAAGCACCATATACGCAGTCGCTTAGCGCAGCAGGTTTGCCAGTTTATGGACGTACCTGGTACAGTCAAAGTATTTGTAAAGCAGAGCGTATATATGCCTCCTTTTGAAGATCAATCTAGTGCCCATATATAATAGCGAAATATATGACTCCGCCCTATCAACTGCACCATTTTCAGTAGTATCGATTACGGGATCCCCATGCACTTCCGTTGTAAGACACTATTTAGGTGTTGAATATTTTGTTCTTCAGAACCCAAATAATTTTGCACTTTGTACTTCACTATTAGACGCCGCACTGTATTTGTATACTTAATTTTTCGATTGCCAAGAAATAAGCATCGTTATCCATCTCAGAATTACAGCATACACTGTGCATATATGTTCATGTTTATGCGCTGAATTTTTCAGGTCACACACTCTGGTATTGTATCTATAGCCCACATTTTTATGTTAAAATAATACCGGAGTACTCTTCGTGTTTCAGCTCACAGATTTGGCTATTTTATGTAGAGACGTGTACAGATTTCAGTAGTTTTTGGTTGTTCACAGACACGTGCATTTAATTAGTATTTAATACACCCACTAGTAAAAGCAAACTGACTTTTTTAATATCCATATATAAGTGGTTTTGATAACTCTATCGCCATTGAGAAGCCATATTCTTTCTGATGGACATGGTCTATAAAATGCCTTCTCATTTCAATTCCTAACTTATTAAAATACTAAAAATAATTTGCAAATACTTCGTAGAGTGTTTCATGGAGAAAATAGTCGCTGTATCCCACAGAGAATGTGTGCAGAAGGAAAAACCGATTTAATTGCTGTACTCAGCAGGGAAAGCGTGGTAACAAAAGCCGGTTACTTTTATTATTCCAAACAATGTACATAGATGACCATGATATAACCTAAAGCAAACAAAAGACAGAACCTAAAAATCGACAATCAATCCTGATTATAACCCTACCAATCGTATCCTGTATGTATTTCTTTAATTCTCATTCAGCAAATACTGCACATGTGTGTATAATGAAAAATGTCAACACCTCTAAATAACCTTTATTATAATTCTATAGATATATGTACTGAAGTTTCTGGATTCTAATAGCTTCTGATAATCCTAATGTAAGAAAGTTTTGCTTTATTTGCTTCGTACTTATGTTTTAATCTAGTTCGTTAGCAGAGCAATCTATCAGTGCCGACCCGTAGCTCAAAACGTAGGTAAGAGATGCAGGCTTCAGAAAATGAAATAAATAAAACTTTAAAAAATCATATATCTACCTAATTATTATACGAGACTCATCTATTTCTTGTCAATCTGCCGATCTTTGAGAGCAGAAGAATTCTCCGTCATGTCTCATAAAACTACTGTTTCCTTATATAAGTTCACACAAAAGCTTCTTCTGAAGATGACTACTGATGCGAGTCTGACTTATGATGTATTGTTTCTAGTGACGAATTTAATTGCTTTCAAACACAAAAACTTCTTTCCGTTGATGTACTGTGGATGTGATTCCTCAAATGCATGCCTATTTTTATGGCATAATTTAAAACTCTACCTTGTTGTAACTGACCTACACAGCTAATCAACTTTCAAAAGTTGGGTCTCTTTGGTGTCTTTTTTGGCCTTCTCAAATAATTGCATATATTGTTAATTTCATTTATTGCTTATTAAAACACATGCGAATTTTATCTTTGAAATGCAATAAGCCATGTCCAGTTGGTAATCTTTTCTGCAAAACTTCAAAAAGAATGTGTGTCAGGAAAACCTATCAGGAGCACTACAGTTAGAAGAGTAAATCTGATACTATTCATTTCCTTCAAATCCCCCTACTAAGCTGAACAGACCTTTTATCACAGTGCTTGTCATTTATAATATTCTCAAACACTTTTTTCACTTTTTTCCAATATTCTACCATTATAGGGAGTAGTTTTGAATTATAACACCACTGAGTTCCTGCTAAGGTTGGAATATGTCTAGATGAAATTGAGTCTAGTGCATGTGTTCTTTTCTGATGAATGATGGAAAAATGAATAAATCCCACTGATACTTGTAAAAATACGACATTTATAAATGCAATCTAAACTTCGTTGTAAAACTAAGTTTAGTTGATGAGCTAAGCAATGCAAAAAAGAAGAAGAAAGAAAGAAGGAATGAAGGAAAGAAAAAGAACAGATTTATGACCTTTGTGCTTAATTTTCTTCTGGAGACCATTTAAGTGACCTGCCATTACTCTTATCCCATCATAACTTTGAACCACTAGTTTCTCCTCATATGAAAACTCAGACATAACCCCAAACATAAGATTAAATACTGCCTCACATGTTCTGTCAGCAGTAACATCATAGAACCCTAGAAAACTCTCAACATTTCCTTCAAAATCCACGTATCTTACTATGATAGAACAATGTGAAATTTGAGTTATATCTGTGCTATCATTAACCTCAATTGCAAAAAGGCTAGTGCACAAATTTAATGCTTTACATGATCTTGTGTGTGCATTCAGATATGCATTTTATGACTTCACTTTTAATTGTCTTGAAGCACCCACTGTATACAACATTAATTTTCAAGTAGTGATTTGGAATTTCCAATGAACTCGATATTTATAAAGCAAGCAGTTTCTTGAAATTTCCACGATTTATTGAAGTACACTTTCATCGTGCTCCCTAAAACCAAGTTCTTGCTTACTTAAATGTAGCACAGTATCTATAACCAGCTGGAAAAGTAGTTATTGAAACGAACGTTTTCCTTGAATTAAAGAATAAACAGTCTTGTAGCCTATTCTATAGGATATCAGAATTTGTATTTCTATTCTTTAAAAAGTGTTGAATTGCTGCTTTCATTTCAGATGTTGGAGAAACCTTTGTGCTTATTTAGAGCCATCGTTTGTTCTTAAAATCTGAAAATTCTTACTTATCCCAGAGATTATGTCTGGAGCGTTTTCTATTGAATCGGCGTATCACATACACTTTTGAATAATCTGTATGGTTATACTTTATCTTTTGGCATTTATTCTCCGTTTATAAAAATTCTGCAAATTGTATTTTTCGTAAACAAACCACCCTCTTTGTGCCCGGGGGTCAGTCATGAATGTTGCTAGCTTCATCGGCAATGATTCGATTTCAAAAACGGAAGTCGATCGTAATGCACAGCGCCACAGAAAGGAGCGTAAAGTGGTTGACGGGGAGAGAAAGTAAACGCGATTGTCATGACTGCGGACGCGTTTCTTAGTGGGAAGGTTTTCCTCATCAGCATGTGCTCTCAATACAATGCACTATTGCTCAACACTTTTTCTCGTCTATTTGAAGCGAAATAGGTTGGTAGAAGTGACAGCGATTAGAGCGAGTCCAACTAATAGATTGTTTACATCGGTTTGCATCCTGTTATAAAACATGTTTTTTTTTCCTTGAGTGATTAGTGATTATTATTATGTTTTGTGAAGTTTTTAATAATTATTTTTTAAATTTACAATGAATCCAACAACAATCTGTTGTGTTCCATACTCCAGACACCATTTGTTGAGGAAAAACAAAAGGAAAGCGTCGCGTGTTAAATGAGGCGTCCGGGTGCAAACAATGCTATCTGACATTTTCCACTTTGTTGAGAAGATGCACAGTGGACATTTACAAAAATATTGAAGATGGTGAAAACCGGTTATATTATTTTTGCTTCTACAGTTACTTGAAATGCATATAGAACAAATTAACAACACATAGCTGGGTCATCCTCCGTGGTCTACGGGCACAATGCTACCTCTGGTTCGCGAGGTTGCGGATTAAGATCCGGCGCAGAGCAATGGATTTTTCGGCGTAAAATTCTTAGCAAGGCTTCCTTCGGAAGGGACGTAAAGCGGGTTGTTCCGTGTCGTAGATTTACGGCACGTAAAAGAACCTCAAGCCTGATAGAGGGACCTCTGAGCAGAATTTCCGCTCTTTTACGTCCAATATATAATGGAACCCTAAGGACTATAGTAGTTAAGGAACGCTTATAAATAAAACTAAATTTTAACGCATTGCTAGAACACTTAAACACTCTTTAAACTACAAAATTAGAGCCCTTTTTGAAGTTGAGTCACATGCTTGTTTGTAAATAACAGCACTTACATGAAACAATAATGTAACATCCTCAAAACAAAATTGTAATATTAGTGGTAGTGAGCTTTTATAATTAAAATAAACATATAGTTTTCTCAATAGTGGTGGCCTATGTGGGCCTCTTTAATTTCTTAACGTGCTAAGGATTGAAAGCATGTCAACATTAAGAAAACATAGTAAGATTAAATGTCATTCACTGTTTCAAAGTCTTGTAGAATTCATGATAAACCTCCGGTATGCAATGCATACAAGACATAACATCAGCTAACTTTGAAGCTTTGCTAGGACGAGCTTCATGGTATTTAGCCCTTAAAGGGGTGGTGAAACTCCCCAGGAAATTCGTTGGTTGTCCTTCATTTCTCAGGGAGATATGTTCAAGTTCGCCACTGTAATGTTTAGAAGTTGACCTAACTCCAAGGTTCTCTGCAGGAAATTCAAATTTTACAGCGTTTGGGTACTGAATCCTTATGCAGTCTTCTGGTTAAATACATCACACAACTCAGAGACAGTGACAAACTCTGTCCCCGTTATGGCAAGCACAATGAACGGTTTTTTTGGGCATGTTTTCAGAATATTCATTCATTCACTAGGAGAGTAGACAAATTGACAGTGACTTTGAAAATGTTTTTACACAATTCCAAAATTCCTGTCAGACGGTAGCATTGATTGTCCTCCAACTTTGAGAAGATATGCACTTAAATATATTTTTTTAAAAGTGTCTTTCGCCACAAGTCTTAACCATGCTGCAACTATAGTCCAATTTTTGTTTTGGCCAACACAGTCGTCTGAAACGGAAATGATTTGTGAACCAGAAATATTGTATGTTTCTAAGTGTTTCTAGATACAATTTGCAACTTCATCTGCTCCCCGTTCTGCTGTGCACTCATCCAGAAATAGAAGTACCCCTGGTATTCAGAATAACAGTAGATACTGCAATTGTAACAGAATAACGTTTTTACAAACATTTGGACCAGTCAACAATTTTGGTGTTTGGAGGGTTTTTAACAAATCAAAAGTAATTGCATATGTCCCTGGATCTCTCACAGATTCAGTAGAGCATTTAATTACATCCTGACCAGCTTGAGCTCGACGTTGGTGAAGTTTTTTCCTGTGTGCAAGTTCATTTATGGTATTCATATCATTTTCATTGTTTGATTTTTGAAGAGCAATATTAATCGAGTCACATTCATGACTTGTGTCATATTTTAGAGCTTAGAAGGAAAAATTAAATTCTTCCATGAAAATGCGGCGGAATTTGTCACTTGAAACGTGAGGTTTATTTTCTTTTACGCACTGTTTCTTATACGTGTTGAAGCACAACTCCACAGTATAATCCATTGTTATGAATCGCTTCTCTGGACTTTTTGACTAGAGTAATGGCTGACGTGTGTTGGAAGTTTATTTATAAACGCCCTTACACCTGAAATGTGTGCAATACTATATTTTTTGGGTGATTCTTGTGTAAATCTCTCTTATCGGACTGTGGAGTTACAACTCCTTTCCTTAAACTTGCTGCAAAATTTTCAACACGACCGTTGTGGTTTTGAAGGCCATGATTACTCAAAAATATCGTCTTATGTAATTTGATCTTCTCTCCATCAGAGGTCCTAACAAAATATTGAAAAGAATGGTGACGTTTAAATGGTGTATTTCTTGGTTTTGTTTCGTCCATTTCAAGAAAACCAAACATACAATAACCATTCTGCAAGTTAAGATTCCCCAATTTCCAAACTCTTCTAAAATGTTTCCTCTATGCTGTGCTTTTATGTGACCAAAATTACCAAATTTACATTGGCAATCAGGGCCCCCTTTTACAGCTTCAACTTGTCTGCCATTTCCTCTCCTGTTTGTTTAAGGCATGCCTATGTTTCTTTTGATCTGACAACCATTCTGAGTATTGTTTCTTCTCCTTTTCCTTCCTGTGTTGACTATTACGTAATCATTCCCGGAGTTAAGTCTTTTCCATCATTATTAAGATTATTTCTATTATTCTCAGGAAAACCTTCTTGATTGTGGTGTATTAATTTCATTAGCAACAGAAACCTGCAACAAGTAAACTACTGTAAACTTTTTTTAAAAATAAATATTGTGTAGGGCTCTGAAGAGCTTGGACCAATCGACTATCGGCCCCCTGTTATTACTTCCCTTCGAGAAAAAAAATCCTCCGCATGCTGGTTATCGAACCCAGCACTTCCGGATCAGAGGCAGTGTCATACTAACCACTACACTACGACCACAAATATAATTGTGCATTTCATGCAAACAATGGTATCTGGAATTAAGCTTCAGGTGCATCAGGTTCACATTAAAAGTAAGTAATAAATACCACTTTATTTTGTAGCGATATAAGTAGGCATTGTTAACATATTGTCATAGTTGACAATAGTTGATCAATGTCATTTTAAAATAATGTTCTATCAAGGCAAGTACCTCACATTCTTGTAGAAAATGGTATCTACAGCAGATGCCATTGTTAACATGCTTAGATAATGTAATAGGTAAAGTGTATTTCTTATCTTGGTTTCGCTATTTGACACATGAGATTTATTATTTGCCACATCTGGTAGATAGTCCGGATCCTTATCTGAGTCATCAAACTTCGAATTGCTGTCACAAAGCCATTGTTTTAATAATTCGGTATTATTTTTCGCCACATCTGAAAACGACAGCCTTTTGCTGGCAGCCATTCTGCAGCAGATAGCATTATGTACGTGAAATATGTCCTAGATACTAACGTTTGAAAAAAAATCATTGCTCTGCTATCTGTTGTCTTTTTTCAAAACTACTTGTATGTACACACAGTTCCCATTGGCTTTATGAAACGGGTAATATGATCTTGAAATACTTACAAGTATCAGATACCATTATTTACATCCCGGCGTCTCCAATGTTAGTAGGCCAACACCACTGTTGTATTTAGAAAAACTTTGCTGTGTGACAACTTCAAAATAAAAAACTTTCACCAGGAAATTTAAATCTCGTTCGTAGGAAGAATATACATGATTGTGTGGAACTAGCGATTACAAAAAAATGTACTGTTGGCCTTATTTGCTTATCGGCGTTACAAAGGGTGCGTGGAACAACAATGGCGCGGTGGACTTGAGCAATATTACCCGAGCATTCCGAAAACATGAAGCTTTTTTAGAACATTTAAGGAATTGTGTCGGATAAAAGGATCTAGAAAAAATACTAACAAAACTGTATGTGCTCTTCGGGAAAGCTTACAAGTACACGTTTGGTTTAATAATAATAATAATAATAATAATAATAATAATAATAATAAATCCCGTCGTGCTACAGCCCATGAAGGACCTAGACCTGCCAACCCGAGTGCCGGCCTCACACCCATATACGCATGGCAGAGGTGGGCGATTGTCCAATCGATACGGGGAGGTAATGTGACCAAGCATCACGTATCCACAAGCAGAATGTTGCTCTCCATGACCGGGATCGCTGCCTATCGAAGCTGCTCATTTTCCCCACGATGCTGAGTGGCCACCGGTCCTATACCCGGGACTTAAAATCCACACCCCAAGACCGATATCGAACCCAGGGGCATTTTGTGCCCGGGAACCAGAGCACAACGCTATAGCCCACAGCGCCACGCACAACACACATATTGTTTTTAGAACAGTACAAAGAAAACTAGAAGTCCTTATTTTATGAAATACTTGATAATGTAATGTCCGAAATGAATGAAGGTATACTGATATGTGAAATTTAAAATGTCTAAAGGTTTCGATACTCGCAAATTTTAAGAATTCTCCAAAGAATACGCTTTGGAGGCTCTGAATAATTTAAAGTTATGCTATGCAAAGCAGTTTTCGGATACAGAACGATTAATGAACAAACTTAATTTATCAAAATAAGGCTTACGAAGGTGTTAATTTTCATTCATTGTTGAAGTCTTTAAAAAAGTAATAAGGTGGATGATATCTTCATGGATTCATGCAACTATTTGCAGAACGAAGTTTCTCGTGTTTAAAGAGAATAAAAGCTTATCTCCGAAACAGCTTATGTAATAGCAGATTTACATCACAGATTACTAGTTCCAACACAAGGACATGCTCATTGAGGTGATGAAAAACTTGACCCTTCTACAAAGATTGTTTCGCGAAAGTAAAAAAAATAGACTAATCGACTTGAGATATAAGCAGTAAGGTGAGTAGTAAACAGTAGCAATTTTTCTTTCAACTTTTTTATCGTGCTATAGCTAATAAATTTAGTCACCGTATTTGTGTATTTATCACCTCGTTCTCTCTCGCCCATAGTTCAACTGTCACTTAACGTCAATGCCATACTGCACTCCTACGCGATCAGGAGGTAACTGACCCTATTTTAAACTGGGCGCATCGATCACATAATAATAATAATTCATTCATTCATTATCTGTTTACCCTCCTCTTATGTAGGACTTACACCCCCCAGGACTTACAAGCGGGTGCCTGGGGTCAGAGGCCCGTCGAGGAGCAGACACTCATGGATCAGACAGAGCATCCAGGATGGGTGATCAGCCCGATGCCTGGTATGGGATGAAGGAAGTAGATGAAACGAAATGTGGGTGAAATGGATGAAAGGAAAGGTGATGATGGAGCAGTTGGTGGAACGAATGGCGGGGGAAACCGGCGAACCCGGAGAAAACCCGCCCAGACGCCGCTTCGTCCACCACAAATCCCACATGCAGGTCCCTGGGATTGAACCCGGGCTGCCTCGGTGGGAGGCGAGCGGTCTAACCACTCGGCCACGGCGCCGCCAATAATAATAATACTAATAATAATAATAATAAGAAGAAGAAGAAGAAGAAGAATGATAAGAATAATAATAACTTTCTCGAATAGGCATGCATGGCGAGTCACCTGGTCAATTCTTCCAGAGCCCTGCCTGCATTACGATCATCATTAAAAAGTAAACCGGGCCAAAAAATAGTAGTTGTAAAGTTACTACACAGGCACAGGAATTCGGAAAACTAAGATCCTTTACACAGTATATTATGTAACAAGACTGTAATGACACTAATTAACACCTGAGTATGTTTATGAAACTCGCTACCGCTGATTTCATAATTGTTATACGGGCGTCTTAATTACTATTATGCTCAAGTTGCATACAACTGCTTTTGGCCAACCACAATATAATTAAAAATGATGAGTCTTTACAAAAAGATATGACTTTAATAATGGTGTGTGATTAAATACTGATCGGATGGCAGCATGATGGTAAGACCTTGAGCGTGTTTGCGGTACTGTAACAGATGCAGTTGGCTCCAGGCAGTATTTATTGATTTTTTGCACGTGGTGTATATTGAATAATATTGAAACAAGGGAAATGAACTCAATTTATTAGAATGTTAAAATTACAATGAATAGAATTTATTTTATTTCAAATACACATATTTCATGTTTATCTGGGAATGGATCCCAGTAGACTGCTGCTTTGAAGGTGTTAGAAGGTATCGGAGAGATGCGTGCGCCGCCGGGTGGGATCATAATGTGTCGCTGAAGTATAATGGATGCAGTTGCGTCACATGTAATCAGAGTATTATAGTGTGGTCGACCAAAAACTAACATTACAGCATTAACGGCCTTTTTTTCCTTTTTACACAAATACTTAATGATGCGGTAGGTCTTCCAACTGCCAAATTCTAACTCTTTTATTATTTTCGTCTTTCCACCTGGAGAACGGTGTATCAAGTACACTAAAAACTATGTCATTAATTGGATTAATTTCTAAATACAAAGGATAACATCTACTAGCTACTCGTAACAAAACCCTCACAAGAAAGAAAGTAAGCATGGCCATATGATCCCTCCCTTAAGATTTGTAAATATTTATAAACGGTACCTTCAGTGACGGCTTTTTGTAGAACTGCTTTGTTACGAGAGTTTAATGAAAGTCTTATTCATAGACAACAGTTTAAATGCTTTGACTCCGGAAAGTTCAGATTTCATGAGGAAGTTCTAATGTGGGCTAACCCGATTTACAAATACACAGTTCTCTATAGCACTAAAATCAGTACACGTAGAGCTAAAATCAACTAATGACTACAATACTGAAGGCATTGGTCGAAGCGTCTGCATCTCTCTCCCCCACCCCCGCAACACGCGCTTATAGGGAAAATTTGAATGTGTTGATGTTAGATAAGATATGCTGTTGTATTGTTACTTTTTTATTTTGGTTTTTGGGAAGAGGGATAACTTAAATGGTAGTGATTCTCAAAATGTAAACGCACAAAGCAGGAACATTTAAAAGTCCCTTTGAAAAATAGGTGAGCTTCTAGCTCATTTGTCAATAAATTGAAGAAATCTGCGTTTCTGTGTATGTCAGAGGCATAGCTACAGGGTTCAGGACTCTCCCCTCCTTGGGTCATCCGTTCGGTATTAACACAGCCTGTTGTTGTATTAAATCTTTCTGTAAATCAAAGGACTTAATCCCAAACCTGTCCTTGATGTTGCCTTCTCTGAATGAGCTACATTTGTTTTTACTGCAAAAACCTAAAAATAACCGAAGATTTTAAACCGTAATATTCCATCTATACTTCCCTTTTCTTATAAATGCTTCGCCTGTCTTGGTTTACATATTGTAGCGAGTCATAGGGAGGTTCGAGCAGGGAACTGACGGTTATGTTTAGTATTTATAGAGTGGTGCAAGATGGTGAAATCCAGGAGCCTCGGTTTTTAGTACTTGAGGTCGCGCCATCAGCGGGTCAGAAAGTATTTAATGACCATGGAATGAGGTCACACTCTCACTCATTCTCGATCGACTTTGCAACGCCGAGGCTCCGGTCGCCAGAGGTACAACGCCCCCGACATAACTAAGTTAACTATTTATTTTGTGAACCTCAAGACATACCAGATGTCTACAGGTAAGACGTACCAGGTGTAAGTTCCTTCTCGTATTACTACTACTACTACTACTACTACTACTACTACTACTACTACTACTACTACTACTCTCATTCATTCTTGATCGACTTTGCAACGCCAAAGCTCCGGTCGCCAGGGGTACGACGCCCGCTATTTATTTTGTGAACCTCAAGATATACCAGAGGTCTACAGGTAAGACGTACCAGGTGTAAGTTCTTGTTCGTATTACTACTACTACCCCTGTAACCATGTAAATGAACTATAAATATAGCTGATAGTTTTTATACAACCCCCGGTTATTATTTGACACCTCATGCCCTAGCTCGCCCACCGACCATCAACATGTATCTTCCCTAATCCCGATATCGACACGCTATGCCATCTGGGACTATTGTCCTCCTGTTGTAAGCATATCCTGTAACTAGCTACCCCAAGGGCTGCTACAATTATGGTGTAGGTGCCGGCTACAAATACGATGGATCTCTAGATACAGTAAAGATGGGTAGTTAAGTATAGTACCCTCATAAGGCGAAACTACTAAATTTTATCCTCTCTTATTCCTCCTCGCCTCTACCCTTCCACGCTCGTACTTAATCTCCTTCCCCGGGCCACGTCAGTTGTGATTTCATGGATCAAAATGATACACCAGCTTTAGCAAACCCTCATTAAGTAGGAACTCGCTCACTCGTCCCTTGCATTATGATTTTAAGAGCATACTTTAGAATATAAGTTTTCTTTTCCAGACACATATTAGGTTACTGTAATAAATAACTGTAAGTTGTCGTGCATGGCAGAATTTACTTTGGTTTCTAAGGATCCTACCATCCCCGTGTCACAAGAGATTATGAAATTGTGCGTAGAATTAGCAGCATCAAGGGCGAACAACTAAAATGTCAGGAATTTGTCATTACGGATTTGAAGACAATTTCCAATGAAATAGCAGCACTCGCATATACCACGAACCAAATGCGACTGCGTTCCGGGAGAGTTATTCACATGCCAAGTTCCAACACTAGTATTGTAGGCAAACAGGTAACGATGAGCAAAACAGATGAACACTCTAGAACCATAAATACCAAAATGGACTCACCTGTGGCAGGAGACAGTGTTGTAGCAAGTGTAGCACAGCACATTCAGGTTAGCCGTCCTCCTTTATAATTCAGAAACGCTAGCAGAGAAACCAGGAGAAAATGTAAGGGACTATTTGCAAAGATTCGAAATAATTGTACGCGCTAATAATTGGGCAGAAGAACACCAAATTCAGTATTTACCGTGTTCTCTTAACAACACAGCGTTAAAACGGTATAAGACATTCGCATGCAGGAATTCAAACACCTAATGGGAAATTTTAAAACAGGGGCTAGTAAATGCTTTTGTTCACGCGGCGGAAGAGGAGATGCTCGAATTCAACCTGAGACAGAGAGTAAGGGATCTCAGCGAGCCCACGAAGCACTATTTGTACGCTGTAATTGCTCTGTGTGATCTGGTTAACTCTGTAATGTCAGAGAAAGTTGAAGCCGTCGCTCACAGAGCAGGTACTGCCCATCAACCTCCAAACGGTGAATGCACTGCTTCAATTGGTGCGTAGAATAGGGTCAGCTCGCTACCTTGCAGGGTAGAGAGTTTACCTAATTAG
Source organism: Deroplatys truncata (assembly GCA_030765065.1). Lineage (NCBI taxonomy): Eukaryota > Metazoa > Arthropoda > Insecta > Mantodea > Mantidae > Deroplatys > Deroplatys truncata. The sequence goes on from CM060990.1 coordinate 276,068,401, forward strand.
TGCACAAGTCACCCCCAGGGACAAGAAGAAGGCCTGTATAAAAATGTCGGAAATTGCTAGAATGGTGGAGGAGATAACAAAGTAGGTGAAACAGCTTAAAATGAACCCCACCCTCCTCCCCAGTAACAAATACAACGTTGGCCAGATAGCTATTACGGGCCCCCATCTATCGTCCTCCGTGGTGTAGTGGTTACTATGCTAGCCTCTAGCTTCCGAGGTCACGAGTTCAAACTCGGCGGAGGGCGAAGGATTTTTTCGGACGTAAAATTGTTAACATGGCTTCCTTTGGAGGGTAAGTGAAGCCGGTGGTCCCGTGTCGTAGATTTATGGCACGTTAAAGGACCTCAAGCCTGATATAGAGGCCTCTGAACAAAATTACCGGTCTTTGACGCCCAATATAGAATGGGATGCTAAGGACCACAGTAGTTAAGGAGCGTGCATAAATAAAACTCAATTAATCACACTTAAGTGACAAATACACAGCAACACTTATTAAGTGTGATGCGATAATGCGCCACATGCAACGTTGCGCGAGTTGAAAATATTATTCACAAATGCAGTGGTACAGGCCGCACCTTGATCGAAGCTTTTCGTAAAATAAGGAACTCGAATTGCCAAGCAAGAGTCGAGAGGAAGCTAGAACCTGACAGCGCATTTCTCACTGTCGGTGAAGATTGAACTCTGTACCGAGAAGTGGCGGAGCGCGTATACTGACCATATAAACACGAAAAATGTGTACATATGTAGATGCCAATATAAACAGTGGAGATAATGTGGGAAAGGGAGAAAATAGAGGCTATGGAGAGATCGCTCCCTCTCCCTTATACGTATCTTAGTAAATAAGATAAATATAGTCTAGTATTAAAATGAGTAATCATAGCATACAAATAATTACAGTAAGCAGAAATATTCTTTTTGTTTTGTTGTGTTTGGTTGCTTATTGCATATGTGAGTGTGCACACAGATAGGGGAGACCAGTGTGGAATCACTGGGGAAGGAGAAGAAGCCAAGACGTCGGTAAAGGAGGAAGGACGAAAGGGAAGCAGCTTAATTAACAGAAGGGGTTCAGATAACGAGGATAGTGAACATATTTTGTCCCTTTAAATAAACAGACAGGTCCGTATGAAAGGAAAACTGATATTGACCTATCAAATTGTTCATTTTGTAATAATTGTGAAAGTAGAATTACCTTTCTCCCGAAAAACAGAAAAAAGATATAAGGTGCTCCAGATGGGCGGCCCCAGTATAAAGTAATTGACATGAACGCTCTTCAGAGATTTCACCTACAAGAAACAGTAAGGTAGAGGAGGATGCTTTAAGGGTCCAACGGTCGAGGTAAGCCAGCGCTTTCCCTAAGTCTAGGGAGGCATAGAAGACTTTTGTACTGGAGCTTACGTAAAGAAAGAGAATCAATGGGTTCCTATTATTTTGATGGTGATGGTGTTGTTTTTTGTCATAGTGATTGAGCGTTCAAAAGGGGAAAGTGGAAAACGTAAACAGGAAGGCTACACACTATGACTAGGTAACTAAAGAGGTAATTTAAGTTTTTCAGAGGCCCGCAGAGGATTTAGCGCACAAACACACCAACAAGGGCGATGAGTCGCAGTAAAGGCACAGGTGAACCACGAGAGGGAACCAGGCTGTCCGAGCCAGGAGAACTAGGCAAGAAAATTCTAGAAAAAAAGGAAAACAGAGTTACAGATACACAAAGCACCATATTTTGGCACACAAGAACCATGTGTTTGTACATATGCAGACAATCCGCCAATTGTAATTTTAAGAAAAAAAAGCAGGATATAATGCACAGTCAAAATAGTACTCGTAACCTCTTTACTATTTTAGCTCAATGGGGGTAGAGCGGGTACCGTGAAAAGATCGATTATGCTAGCACACATTATGCGAGGTTCGACGGATGTAGCTAATTGAAATTATGAAAATATTCAAATGTTCCTAGCAATATTATAGAATTCATGAAGTGGATGAGGGAAGGGTCTATCTACTATAGAAATCCACAACTAAACTGCCCGGATGGCAACTACATTTATTCTAGGAAAAAGAGAAATTACAATACCCCCTTGCTTCCTGCCTGTCGGTGGGGGACGCCATGCTTGCACGCATAGACAGCGCACACGCTACGACCTTGCCCTTAGCAGTAACTCGACTTGACTCTGACTGACCCACACTAACCTTGGCGTGGGTACGCTACGTTAGAACTGGTTTCCTTATCCATCCCCTCCACTCTTGCGCAATATCCGATCTGGGCAACCAGGTCACATACGCAATAATGATCATACGTCACATCTCCCCCTGGCTACCCAGATCGACGTCCCCGTCGAAACAAGGAGGATTTTTGTGTAGACAAAGAATTACAAAGAAAGAAGAGAAAAAAAGAAAAAATATGACATACTTTACAATCTGGTTATTTACAAAGGTAAGATGGAGCAGAAATGCCTCTCAAAGAAGAAGTTGAAGGTTTAGTAATACCTATGTTACAGATATGTGAGGCGGATTCAAACATTTTGGAGTCTCGAGTGCCACCGACGATTTAGTTTAAGACATATTGTCTAGGTATGAGTACCCCGCACACGCACACTACACCGTACTGCCACTGTCACATACGCACTACACTGCACTAAGTTGTTCCGACGTAACTGTTTGTGGGTGGAATTTCCACATCACCCACAACGACGAAATTTCAGCTGCAGAGTGTTTCCTGATTTGCAAGTCACTGAAGATGTGGGGGGAGCAATCGCTGACTTGGGCTGCCCCCCAAGATAGTGGCTCCTTATGCCACTGCAGTGTAGTGGACGAAAGACAGCTCTCCTAAGGTGTATCTGCAACCTCTGGCGTGTCTGTAGAGCGGGGTTACTCCTCTGGACACCCGAGCTCCGGAATCAGCAAAATCACTATAACATGAATCACAAAAGAATAGAACTTGTGCTTCCAGAAGATCATCATACATAAAAAACAAGTAGTATGTCATTTACACTAATATGAATTGAAAATGCCACAAAGTTTACAAACAAGCAATTTTTAGTATTGGGCAAAGAAAAAAATTGACTACACATTGACATAAAAACTGAATTTTTCAAGGGGTTATCATCCAAAATTTGACAAAAACTGCTTTAGAATCGAAGTAAGAAGACATAAAAGGGCCAGAATGCATAAATATTATTTCACTTACAGCCATTGTTTACACAGAATAACACAACACAAATATAGTAAATTATTTGGGATCCCAATATTATATTTAACCAGCTGGTACTACTAATAAAGAAAAGGAATAAGTGCACTTATAATACATTCATACATGACAATGAAATGAAATCATTCATACTGACCATGGCCCAAATAATACACAACACTCACTTGAATAACTACCCAAAGCTATTATGAGCATTGCTACATACTTCGAAAATAAACCCACATTACATGCGTCAAACTACACTTCATTACAGTCTTTCAACTACAAAACTCATGCTTTACTGTCAAAACATAAATTCTCCTCCACATTACTATCTTATTATGATCATTATTAACATCATTTCAATCATCATCATCATCTTAGTTCTCAACTTTATCGTACACAGTAATTACTGAGAAAATAAAATATCTTCAGTGACATGACTCATTCAACTTCCTGCAAAATCAAGAATATCTGACATAGGCATAAACTAAAGAAATCACATTAACATTTCAGGAATGACACAAATAACATAACATTATACTGTTGCATCCATATCTACCGAATCAAGATTAAGCTGGAAATTAGATGGTATTAAAACTCGCTATATAAGATGGTACTAAACTTGTTGCATAAACACAGAAAAAATTTTCTCATTGCATTCAACTCATTACATATACTCTCTCGTGTGAATACATCACACACGCTATACTGGGCACGTTTCAGCAACACCAATAAGCAAAATCTCTCAACTCATCACATCGAATTTCCAGGTACATGTTAGCCCTCCTGAAAACTCAAACATTCACACTTCAACCATCGGGGTTACTCTTCGGCACTTCCACCGAGGCAAATTTTAACTCATCTCATCTCTCGCACTAACACCATCGGGGTTACCCTTTGGCACTTCCACCGAGGCAAATCTTCCATATACTACTCACATAACCTCAGAAACATACACACACACTATTCACGCAACAATTTTCTGCAAAGGAAAAAGAATCACAGCATCATAATGAAACCCAAAATCAAACCAAACGAATGCAACAGAACAAAGCACATCATTACCAAAACAATACTGCCACATAACATTCCTGAAAATCAAAGCTTAATTAAGCACACAGTACACTGCAGCATAACATGACAAACCAAATAATCTCCAATGCCCAAAACAGAATTCAAAATTTTGTTTACACAAAATGGTAATAAACTTTCAATTTAGCAGAGACATACATAGCACACATTATTCCTGAAAAGCAAAGCTTAATTAAGCATGAGTCAGTGAAATAAAAATTTAGCATACCTGTCTGATTTGTGAAACTTCTCAATTGTTAAAACTTTGGCATACGCAATGTTCACATACAGGGTTTTTTTTCCTTTTACCACAAACTGGTGCAACTTTCCAAAATCTGGTAACACACATATAGCTGATCCAACAACATGCAAGTCCTACTGGTCCATATTGGAGGCACATTAAACCTATTTAGGTGAAGATATTGGCACAGCTGGTGGTAGCTGAAACTTTTACTAAAATTAGTCATTTTGAAATACTTTCTCCCAAAATATTCATTGCGTAACTAAATACACCAAACATGGCAACGGTGAAGCAAAATTATTATTACTACTACCACTATGCGTATTACGACAAGCGTACGATGCACAAATATGAATTTTTAATATATATGCTCTTGAGTTCTTTCGTTTTATTATTTCAAACAGATGCGCTTCACTTTTTAAACACACGCAACTTTAAACACGCAACACGCGAACTTTAAAATATTTGCTTCACATTCTATCGTTAACAAATTACAAGATCACGCAATCAATAATGCAATGTTACGTACACCAGCTAACACATGCAACTATAATATCAAAGCTCCAGAATATCAGGACATTTTCCAGAATCCACAAGATAATTAATTTATAAGGGACAGTACAAACAATTTATCACAGAAAAAGAATTTAGCAGAAGTGAAGCCATGGTAAGGGGAAAAATGGAGCCAAAAGTTTTACCGCCACGCCACCGACAGACAATGCAAAAATTTTACAAGTGAGCTTAAAATTAAGATACAGACATGCGACTTTTAAGAAACCATGCAAGATGAATTTAGAATAGAAAACCACAAATTACGAAACCAAAACCCTTACCTTTTAGCCAACAAAAAATTTATATGTTCTAACGAACACGTGGATGACAAAACACGCTACATTTCAGAGAAGAAAAAAAAATTGCTACAAATATAGCATTATACCCGGCGACTCACGCCAATTGTCGTAACTTCTTTACTATTTTAGCTCAATGGGGGTAGAGTGGGTACCGTGAAAAGATCGATTATGCTAGCACACATTATACGAGGTTCGACGGATGTAGCTAAAGGAATTTATGAAAATATTCAAATGTTCCTAGCAATATAAAATTCATGAAGTGGATGAGGGAAGGGTCTATCTACTATAGAAATCCACAACTAAACTGCCCGGATGGCAACTACATTTATTCTAGGATAAAGAGAAACTACAATACCTCCTTGCTTCCTTGCCTGTCGGTGGGGGACGCCATGCTTGCACGCATAGACAGCGCACACGCTACGACCTTGCCCTTAGCAATAACTCGCCTTGACTGTGACTGACCCACGCTAACCTTGGCGTGGGTACGCTACGTTAGAACTGGTTTCCTTATCCATCCCCTCCACTCTTGCGCAATATCTGATCTGGGCAACCAGGCCACATACGCAATAATGCTCATACGTCACAGTACGAGCAAGGACCTAACAGTACCATGTCATACCGGGAGATTAGTTAAAGATTTTGTTTTGTGTTATTTGGTTAGTAACTCCCATTTACAATATTCGGGAGATAGATAGATAATCGGCAGGGATACTTATTTTCTGAATTTATTGCCCCGCCGCTGTTATCAGACTCATTCCTAAAGATTGAAATCCATGTAACTTCCCCTTCCGTTTTCTATTTCCCCTTCTCGAAAACAAATCCATCCTAAAGAAAGAAGAAACCACTCCAGTACACTGCAACTGGCGAAAGCAGAACAGTGAAGACCACAAGTAAGAAGCAAGAAGAGGCTATAAGGAAACCAGGGTACCAAATACCCTAGCATGATCAGTAGTTGGTTGTTATGTTCATCCCAGTAAGTGCCTACACTGGGAGGCAAAAACAGGGAATAGGTAGCTACCACTGAATACGAAACCCACCCGTAGCAGAATGAAAGCCGTGAGTAATAAGAACCATGTACTCAGCAAATATACGTACAGGCAACTGAAACGGCAACTCTAGGCCGAGCCCGAGAAATGTAATTATAGATAATTTGGTTTATTAATTTTTATTGATGTTAAATCATACTATGCACATACCTTTTTCTTCTACTGCTTGTATAGTTTAAGAAGGGTGTTTTAATGATATGTATGTATTTAGGTTACTAATATTAGAGGAGTTATAAATTGTTTAATGTAAATAATTTAAGCGGTATGTTAAAATACTGTCCACGACGAAATGTCTTAGCTACAAGAAAAGTGTCTTCGAAGGCAGAAAGTCTAGTTTTACGATGTCTCTCTGGTCGCAGGGGCATTGTTCATACAGCGAGGGTGTAGAGTCTTTGTTCCTTTATACGATAATTCGCCGTGACCAAGTGAGAGAGACAACAAGCTTAACGGTGAATTTAGGAAAAGCCGCGATTTATGTTAAACTTGGACCAATGAGATCCCTGTAAGTTTATATGAAATAGTGAGACGCGTTGAGTGGCGCTAAAAATGGGCCAACAGGAAAGGAAGCAGCCCCAGAAGCCTGCGACTATAAATGGATCTGTTAGGAACAAATCGGGGCATTTGGTCATTTATCATTTGGTCAGGGAACATTTTGCTAAACTACAGGCAGGGAGAGATGCTGCAGGGATGTTTGAGCGATATCGCGCCAAAAGTGAAAGAAGACAGTTTTCGAAACACACATAAGAATCGCTACGCGTAAAGAGGTATAAGAAGCATATATAAACTTCGCTTCATATCCGCGCCGTGTTTCAACAGCGGTGGACAGTGTTTTAACGGCGGCAATATCAGTGTTGTGTACTACGAGTAACTAAATAAAAGAAACTACAGTGTCGTCTTTTCGTAACCAAAGCACGTCTATTTCTCCTTTTACCACCACCCGAGATCTACGCTTCCTTTACCAAGGATAAGTCCATGCTCCCACATAGTTTAAAAATTACTGCAGCTAGCCGAGGATAAAAATGCAGAGAACCAGCATACTGCGAACATCCGGAGCCAACGTGGAGGATGCAGCAAGGTAAGCCGCGAGCAACGGACATTTAAAAACAACCACAAAACAACGGACACAAGGAGATACTGCCGCACAACCAGCACGTAGTACAGCTCCTGCATGCAATATGGAACAATGAAGGATCAAGAGATATGCAGCATGCCGAAATATCGAAGCCACTCTCCCTTATGACACCTCAACCCCCAGAAAAAAATTTCCCATGATTCCCGATTCTTGTACGGAATCGATATTCGGTATTAGCAAGCCAAAGTTTTTGTTTTCGGCCAACCGACTGTATTGCTAGGCCTCAATTTTTTATTTAATTGTTTTCTTGTCGTTACTACTTCCTTTAAGGATCGTAAGACAAATCATGTACCCCCTCAAATGAAGGACTGTGTTCACTTCTTTTTTCAATTCCGCGGTCGAAATTAACCCCCTCGGAGGTAATATAGCGAGTCATATGTAGGTTCAAACAGGGAACCGGGTATTGCGTTGGTATTAGTAGAATGGTGCAAGATGGTGAAATCTATAAAGCATGGCTTTGTAGTACACGAGCACGCGCCGTCAGCGCGTCAGAAAGTGTTTAATGGCCACGGAATTAGGTCACACTCTCATTCATTCTCGATCAATTTTGCAACGGCGAAGCTCCGGTCGCAAGGGGTGCGACGCCCCCGCCATAGCTAAGCTAACTCTTTATTTTGTGAGACTCAAGACATACGGGAGGTAAGACGTACCAGGTGTAAGATCCTGCTCGTATTACTACCATAGCTGTTGCTGTACAATTTAGCCTCTGGAGTATTCAGTAGCAAAGTAAACACCGAGTCACATACCATCTTCTGTTATTCTAAATCCACCTACCCTGGTGTATCTGCACTCCCTAGTCGCGCTGCACAGGTGCACTCACTGTGTGCAGAAAGTTGAGCCTCTTTACAGATGAAGACACGCACCAGTTTTATGACTGGGGGCATTCTCATCAGTTAATTGTCACTGCATCTTCTAGAGGCTCTATGGCCGGCATTACACCATCACTCTCATTGCCTTCATTCTCATTGTTGTTTTCACTGCTGCTGCTGTCATCATTGTCTATGATTACAATATTCTCTACTCTATCTTCATTTATATATTCCTTTTTTTAGTACTCGCTTTTACTGCCTGCATAAAAATGGTGAAATGTCCCCCCCTTTTGAAACTGGTGCAAATAGTCCTGATGCATCATCATCGCTCCAGCCTTTAGGAGGTGTATGGCTGCTGTGAACATATGTTTCATTTTGATAAATAAAAACACTGAGTTTTATTTGTGGACGCTCTTTAACTGCTATGGTTCTTAGCGTCCCATTCTATATTGGGCGTGAAAGACGGAAATTTTGCTCAGAGGTCTCTTTATCAGGCTTGAGGCTCTTTTGCGTGCCGTAAATCTACCACACGGGACCACCAGCTTTACTTCTTTTCCGAAGGAAGCCAAGCTAAGTATGTTTACGCCTGAAAAAATCCATCGCCCTCCGCCGGGTTTGAACCCGCAACCTCGGGAACTAGAGGCTAGCATGGTACCACTAGACCACGAAAGACGACATCTTAATAGATGATACAGCGACCTTATTCCTTGTACCTTTTAAGGGCAGTTGGTTAATCTACTTTTTTGCTATGTAGATTATGCTTTTCCATTGCTGCACTTATATTTATTATTTCTTGTTCTTATCAATCTAAAGCCCAGTTCTCTAATCATACATCATAACCTGCTGCTGCTCCCTGAAAATTAATGTTTTCTCTCAATAGCGGAAGTATCGTGGGCACCCTGGGAGATATTTTTATGCCAATTGTAAAATTCATTAATCATGCGCCGAATAACAGACTTATCAAAATCATCAGTGCCAACGACACGTTTAGTTCCTTTTCAGTTTTTACGGGATGTGATGAAGGAAGTTACCTCACATTTATGTAGCTTTTCATCTGCCACAATTCTTCTAATCGTTTGCCGGGATATTCCCGTTGCTTTTTTTCCTGAGATTTTAAACAATTCTTTTCGTACTCCACTGGTACTCTGCCCTTAGCTTTCTCTGCTTATGGCTTTATAAATTTATAAACGTGATGAACAACCTTTCTGGTTTGTCCCCTTATTGTGCAGTGTTTAAACTTGGATCTCACTGCTGGCACTGCTGAAAAGTGGCAAACACATGCACTTGTATAAAACTACTCTCTCCTATTCTACCCGAATTACGTAGAACAAACGCGTACTGCTTTCAAACACGTACTACTTTTGCAATACGTAACTGAGCATTCTCATTGACAGGATGGGTTCGCTGGATAGCGAAATATAGTTATAAGTAGTTATAAATATAGTTGTTAATTGTTATACAACCCCGGGTTATCATTTGACGCCTCTTCTACCTAGCTCGCCCAACGACCTTCGCCATGCACCCTTCCTAATTCCGATAGCGACACGTTCTACCGTCTGGGACTATTGCCTTCCTGTTGTAAGCATCCCCTGGAGTTAGCTACCCCAAGGGTTGCTACAATATATATGAACTTACCAATATACAGAAATTACTGACATTCTGCATTCAGATTGTGAAACCCGAAATGTGATGCAAACAATGCCTTTATTATTTACGTATATCTATACGTGAGAAAGCAATAATGGATTTCAATCGGTATGGTAATCATCAATAAGCTTTGTTCCATAATTCCCTGCGTAGCAGAATAGCGCCTCAGATTACGAATTCACACCACAACCTAACCTCTTTTTACTAATGTAAGATAATCTACTGAGTCCACAATTTTTTTATTTATGGACGCTCTTTAACTATTGCGGTTCTTATTGTAAAGAAATAAAAGATAAACGAACTCCTAACATTTTGCTGCTTAATACCGCAGCGAAATTAATAACTTTATGATGGCTGGAATAGGTAATCCACTTGATGTTTCTTTCACAAAGATGTGTGCAAACACAGCCAATATATTCACGGTCTCCGTATCAAATCTAGATCCGGATCTGAGTTTGTTGGAATTTGTTCATCCGTTACAATGCGCCGAGTAATACAAGCATTGTAAATAACGTCCAGGATTTGTCGCATATTTTCAGCAACGCCTACTGTTACTAAAACATCTACCATTTTCACTGTTTTCTCCGTAAAGTCAGGATGAAAGTCTAGCACATCGGAGACTTTGAAGTAAAGTTCCGATCCTGGCTATCTTTCTGGAAAGTCTCATTCTGGAATAACAAATTGATAATTCCACACTTTCAAATCTCTGCTTTCTTCCAAAGTGTCGTTCGTGAAGACAAGGGAGTTCGGAGCCAAAGCAGCGTGAAAAACATTAGTTGCGGAAGAAAGTGAAAAGATGCTTGTATGTTGAGAAAGATAGAGCATATGAATCCTCCACCGCCTCAGTTTCGTTCTGCCTTCACTTGGCCGACCTGAGAATATATAAAAGTCTTGTAAATGTCTGCAGCAGCCTCTGGAAACTACTAGGTTGAGAATTTTCAAATAAACGTGTTTACTGCATGATTTTTTTAGCCTTGTAGATCGTGAAGGCCCCCTTCACTCCCTTCGTTCCAAAACCGCCCCTGCATGCTAAATACATCTATAAAGAGAGAAAATTACTAACATTAGAATGAGTAAACCTATACTTTATATTAACAACTGAGAGTATTATTTTTCTCGGTGGTTCAGACTATTTTTCCCTTCCAAAGAGAATAATTTGTTGGCCAAGAGTGCGGAATCTTTATATTTATCAGCTTCACTTCTGTTTCGTTGTAAATTTTAAGGGTTTCTGCATTATGCCAAAATGATGTGGTTTTAACGTTACTGAATAGTTATAGGACCAAAAGAAGTACAAAATGTAATAAAATTCACAATACCCAATTCTGGTACCTTGTTTCCTAAACCTGGACATGCACTCCTAATTTGTGATTCTTTAAACGCTTCCATCATTTTATACACTATTATTGCACTTATTTTTACTTATGATTTAGTAAATAAAAATAAATTACATCAAAATGAATAAAATAAAAAATAAAATAATACAGGAAAAATCCAAAATATAATAATTATAATTGAACTCTATATTAAAAATATATATTCAACTACTGTCACGCGAAGGTAACAGTATAAAGCAACTGGTTTCCAGCTATTCCTAATTTTTAGCAAATATTCCGTACTAATCTAAACTACATTCTGACCACCGATTTCCAATGGTAAAGGTAGTGGTATATAGTACCCAAACTACATTTTATATACCTATATATATTCATTTTCAACTAATCATAGAGTATGGTACCAAAGAGAGAAGGTATAAAGGTTTAGAATTTCAGCTAATTTTACTGTCTAAAAATGTCTCGACCATTTCTTCCGATGATTCTTCCACCGCCAAAGGGTACTTATAGACTATTACAGCATTTCCAGAATTTGGAATACTGTCGGGGGAGGGGAGCTATGGAAGTCCCCATCCTCTGGCGTGAATATCAGGGTATTCTTCATCGGTTATTAGCCTGGACTGTACCAAACTCTAATTGCAAAGGATAAAGGTGAGAATTGTACATACAGATCCTCTAGATTACTGTACAATAACTGTATAAATAACGGGGGAGGTAAATGAAATCAAGTTGTCATTCGACTTTAAAAAGCTAACCGTACAACGTGGGGTAAGCCAGCTGGTAACTAATAATTTTTGACGAATAAGATTCGTAGTTCTAAATAAATGACACGCAATATTAGAAAATGTACCTACCTCTGCTTAATACATTACTACATATTTTGGAGACTAATCGTAGAAATAGTGGAGTTTAGGTACGTCTTAACCGGTTATTGGTATCCGTAACTTTAGAATCATTTTTACGGTTTGAAAAAATGATAAGTTTGTCTTCAAACCCTAGACATAAAAGTTCAATGCTTTAATACACTGATTCGTAAATTGTTTTATGTGTGCAGACGAACAAAGTTACAAAAATACAACTCTATACTTTTCAACGCTTTAAAAATAATTCATATCACATCATAAAGTAAAACGTGTTATTGAAAGTAGAACGTCATAATTGATTTTTATTGTGTGTTGTTTCGTTTCTAGCAGAGTTAATGGTGCTACGTTAGTGTAGGTATAAATGGTGTTAATTTCACTTCTAATGGATTTTTATGAAATTCTTAATACGAGTATGGTAATTTGATTAGTTTTTCCTTGGTAGAGCTGGAGAAATCCACCAATGGTTGATATATAAAGAGTTGGCTTTAGTTCATGAAATGAACAAGTTACAAATAACTTAGGAATTTTCGTTGAATGAACAATAGAACTTTGTTCCTCGTCTTTAACTGATGGTTAAATTTAAATCACCAGTTTTCGGGGGTTAAATCATTCTAATCAGACTTTAGCAGAAGTTGAGGAAATATTGCAAATGAATAGAAGTAAATTAACGACTTCTATAAATAAAATGGCTAATCAATTTAATTTTAATTTGATTTAAGAATAATATCTGTAATATTTCAGTTTTCATTTTCGTATACTGAAGAATACTAACAACAGGTTATGAATTTATTTACCGTTGTCGGTTATGGTGTTAAACAGTTTAATCATATATCCATCAAGCTTTTCTTGACCTATTATATAAATGCATAATATTATGGGTACATTAAATTAACTTTAAACAAAAGCAATTTTGTTTTCAGATTTCGATTTATTCTATATTTCATTATATGACGAAAATGAACTTCATCGTGATACTCCAGTACATCACGAGAGAAACAATGCCTTCTTACTTCTCTGTAACAAATTATTAAAAATGAGATTTCGATTATCAAAGTTTATTACAGAAGAACTAGAATAAAGATTACCTATCCATTCACAACATCAAAGAAAAAGAAATCAAGCCTTTAACCGAGTGTTTATGATACTACTGACTTTGAAAATTTATGCCACTGGAAGCTTCCAGGTGGTCATTGCAGTTATATTTAGTATTGATAAGGTAACTGCTAGTAGAAAATCCACAAAGTTGCCAGAGGCATTGCGCGCTTCAGAGCTCAAATAATCTCTACCTGCCGTGCCTCCTAGTCCGGCCGCCATCTGTCTCCTCCCGCCTCGTCCCTTCCTCTGGGGGCGCCCGTCAGGGTCGTAGGTCGAGGTGTTATGTCCCCCTCCACTTCTGCTCCTACCCTAGAGCTAAGTTCATTAAAATGCCAACTGAAGTTACTGAGGTTAGGAAATTCATGCTTAAATTTTACACCATTCTTAACTTTCCAGGAATTGTAGGTGCTGTAGTCTTTACACACCTCCCCATTGTATCCCCTGGGACCACCAATGCAGAGATCTTCAGAAATCTCCATGGATGGTTTGCTTTAAGTGTTCAAGTTATTTGCGATTCAAAGCTTAAGTTTAAAACCGTTGCGGCCAGGTGGCCGGGTTCAAAGCATGACAGCATAACTTATCGGAACTCCAGAATACACGTAAATAGTAGAGATCTTATTGTCTAGTTCCGAGGTGACAGCACCTGCCAATGTTGCCACAACTTACTAGCTCTTGTATTTCATGAATTAACTCCTTCAGAACAGGCATGTAACCCAGCCCATAAGTAATCTAGGTCTGTTAGTGAAAGGTTTTTCGGTGTCGTGAAAACACGTTCCTTGCGTGAGAGTGAGATTCGGAATCAAATTGTGTCGAGTTTCCCCAATTATAGTTGCCACGTGTGTACTCTATTCATTCATTCATCATTCATTATCTGTTTACCCTCCTCTTATGTAGGACTTACACCCCCCAGGGCTTACAAGCGGGTGCCTGGGGTCAGAGGCCCGTCGAGGAGCAGACACTCATGGATCAGACAGAGCATCCAGGATGGGTGATCAGCCCGATGCCTGGTATGGGATGAAGGAAGTAGATGAAACGAAATGTTGGTGAAATGGATGAAAGGAAAGGTGATGATGGAGCAGTTGGTGGAATGAATGGCGGGGGAAACCGGAGAACCCGGAGAAAACCCGCCCAGACGCCGCTTCGTCCACCACAAATCCCACATGCAGGTCCCTGGGATTGAACCCGGGCCGCCTAGATGGGAGGCGAGCGGTCTAACCACTCGGCCACGGCGCCGCCGTGTGTACTCTATAATATTGTAATCAATAAGGGAGATGAAGCCCCTGACATTGACCCTGAAGTCTTCAGAGGAAGAAGGGTTTTCTCAGGAACTGCATCTGCCCGCTAATAATTATAGTTTGTGAATAGAAGGTTGAAAGTAGCGTTGAGAATTGCATTAATTAACAACACATTTCAAAAGTGTTCCTTTTACATTGATACTACACACAAATTTAGTAAAAAAGGGAAAACAAGTTATTAGATATATCTCATCGTGAAAGGAAAGGAATAATTAAAAACAAATTTAGCTTTAGTTCAAGATTAGGAGAAAGTTGTAAAGCATTGATCTACTTTTACGCTCGTTTCCAAACCACTTCTCAACATTTTCATTTTTAGTTCGTGATTAGCATTTAAACACTCCAATTTTGTTGTGTAGAAAGACTTCAGATTATCATGTCTTTGTTTTTATAGCAATTGATAGTTTTAGTGTAGCAGCATTTGATATGTGCACCTCTGCCTGCAATGATAATTATGTACATGTTACTGGAAATAATGTAACTTACAATGACTAACTACTTCTACAATACTTATAGTTACAAAGATTAAGAAATGTGACCGGTCAATTCATCTTTACCGAAGGCTTTTTCATAAAAATTAAAAATTAAATTTTTATTAAAAGTTAAAGCTTTCTCTTGTAATGGTGTTTTATTTTATAATCTATCACAAGATCACGATGGAAATCCACATAACCATGAGCATCATGATCAGATCACCATCATCACTGTTCAAAACGAACAATAATTGTAGTTTTAGTGTCCAGAAGATCAGTTTTTGTCCAGTTTCGTCTACTGATGGTGGTACGTAACAGCACCCTCCAGTATTATATATTTCAACCTGAAATTAAGGTACGACTTCTCATCGACTTCTGATACCTTATCTAGTTCCTGTTTTTGATTCATATAAAATAAATTACATAAGTGCTTGCCATATCTCATGCATTATCTTCATTCATTTTGTTTTTAATGCTTTTATAACATAATTTTAGGATTTTCCAGACCCTGGGAATTACACTCTTTTGGCGTTTCGCACCAAGCATCTCAGTAGCAACAACATGTTCACTCCAGCGCAGAAATAGATGCCGCCGATTGATAAGATGTGTCAGATAAACCTTTGTTCTATGCCGCAGGCCACGCCCCGCTTGTGTGCTACTCCAAACGCCGCCCGCCAGAGAACCAGAGCAACAGACTATTGTTCCCATCGCTAATGGATGTGTCGTGTAGCTGTCGGTGTCAGAGTAGAAAATTCAAGCACACAAATAGATGCCGCCGACTGATAGGATGTGTCAGATAAGCATTTTTTCAATGCCGTCCGCCCGCCACCGTTTGTGTGTTACTCTGACACCGCCCACACCCTCACCCACCTCTGTGTCACTTACAACTAATGGATGTGTCATGTAGCTGTCAAATTTGATTGACAAGGCTTAATAACCTGCCAGATTACCTTGCTTCAAGCTTTTGCCAGCCCTAGGACTCTCAGTCGCGTGCCACCACCCCTAAATCCAAGGAAGAGGTTTAGGCCACAAAGACACCGACCATTATAGTTTAATTGAGCGTACTTGTAAACATGTGCATTTACAAACATTTTTGACATCCTTTGGCGGTATTTTCCCGA
Source organism: Deroplatys truncata (assembly GCA_030765065.1). Classification (NCBI taxonomy): domain Eukaryota; kingdom Metazoa; phylum Arthropoda; class Insecta; order Mantodea; family Mantidae; genus Deroplatys; species Deroplatys truncata. Next base: position 276,084,560 of record CM060990.1, read on the forward strand.
CACAGGAAGTGCCCTCCTCCTCCATTGTGAGGGTGAAGTCTCTCGCCGCTAAAGTTCTAATATCTGTGTCAATCAATCAGGTATTGTTCGTCCACGCATAACATTATCTAGCCCTTATTGAAAACAAGGATTTAAACCGCTAACAAAGGCTATATCACATTCTAGAGTCTTGTATTCCCGGTATCACGTATCAGAAAGAGCTAGACGAAGGCGGTCGATCGATTAATATGAGGTTCGTCCAGAAAGTAAGTTCCGTTTGGTAACAAAATTAAATTGTGTACAGATACAGAAAAATTATTTATTGCACAAAATTCTACAACTCTTAAACCACATTTCCACATAACTGCCGAAATTTTGCAGGCATTTGTCATAGCGTGGCACAAGTTTTTATATACCTTCTTCATAGAAGTTTGCCGCCTGTGTCTTCAACCAGTTGGAAACATTTTCTTTCAGCTCTTCGCCATTGTTGAAGTGTTGACCGCCAAGGAAAGACTTGAGATGTAAGAACAGATGAAAGTCGTTAGGAGAGAGATCAGGACTGTACGGAGGATGGTCAAACACGTCCCAGCCAAAACCCTGTAGGAGGTTTTGCGTCACATTTGCAGTGTGTGGTCGTGCGTTGTCGTGAAGAAAACTAACACCCTTTGACAGCAATCCTCGGCGCTTATTCTGTATTGCGCGGCGCAATTTCCTAAGTGTCTCGCAATAAACATCTGCTTTGATTATTTGACCACGCGGTAAGAAATCAATGAGTAAGATGCCTTTCCAGTCCCAGAACACTGTGCACATCATTTTCCGAGGTGTCAATATTTGTTTCGGCTTAACCTTTGCTGGGGATGAAGTGTGCCTCCATTCCATTAATTGCCGCTTACATTCAGGGGTGTCGTAAGAAACCCAAGTTTCATCTCCTGTGACTATCTGTACCAGAAATTCTTCGCCGCCTTCATCATAACGGGTCAAAAACTGAAGTGCACTACCCATCCGGTTTGTTTTGTGTTGCTCAGTAAGAATCTTTGGTATCCAAAGAGAGCAAAGTTTACGAAATTTCATTTTTTCGGTAACAATTTCATGAATTAGTGATCGTGAGATTTGGGGAAATTCCATAGCGAGAGCACTAATTGTAAACTTGCGGTTTTCCTGGATCTTGTCATCAATCGCGTGAACCAGTTCTTCTGTAACCAAAGATGGATGCTCACTTCGTTCTTCATCGTGCACTTCACCACGTCCTTCATTGAACTGTAGGGCCCATATTCTCACCATTGAATTACTCATCGCATTTTGTCCGTAAACTTCGCAAATTTGCCGATAAATTTCAATTGGTTTCACTTTCCTAGCATTCAGAAAACGAATCACAGATCTGATTTCACAAGCGGCGGGATTTTCAATCAACACCGACATTATAAACAAGCACAACAAGGGGACGTGGCTGACAGCGATCTCAAAATGGCGCACGTTTCTTCTCCTTGATACAGAGCGTCTACCGCGCATGTGCGGAACTGCAATCGCAGCGCTGCAGCGGAGAGAAATTGAATCGGAACTTACTTTCTGGACGTACCTCGTACAATTATTCCAATTGAGTATTTTTGATTGATACAGTATAAAAGAGTTGATGTCGATAAAGTACCCTGCTCATCCAACTCCCGCACACACGCACTCTTTCTCTCTCTCTCCCTCTCTCCTTTGTGCTAGCACGCCGCTACCTTAATATAATTACAGTTTCATTGATATGGATGGATGGATACGCCAGCGAGTTATGCAGTTGTTTGAACACCCCCTGCCAAATATGTTGTATAGCCCCTGAGGTTGGGTAAACCAGATCTTGGAAATACTGCTTTCAAGATATTCAGAGATCTGTTTTTTTCAACTTAGAGGCGCTGGATTTTCCAAACAGCCCAATTCATTTTTCAGGAAGGTGATAACATCTCCGCATACCGGTACAATAGCCTCTGCCGCATTTCCGAGAAAGCGGGAAGTGTCTCTGTCCAAAATGTGATACCCCGCTACAGCATAGAGTATTTGCCGAAGAAAAAATATAATGTATTACATTCGCATGGTTTTTTCTCAAACGCTTATTCCGAGGCCTACAATTAAAAAACGATTTCTCATATGACAAAATATATAAGTATTGCAAAAAAATTGAAATAACAGGGACATTGGGACTTTATAACATGCTGACTCTCAGGGTAAAATACAGAGCATTCTAATTATGCATTTTCTCTGAGAAAATATCTAAGAATTGCACAATATGTAAATAACATGGATCTCGGAACTTTAAAACATACTGACACTCAGCGTAAAGTACAGGGGACTTCAAAACAGTCATTTCCTTTTATAAAATGTATAACTTTTGCAAATATGTAAATAACCTGGATCTGCAGAGCTTAAAACATGCGGACACACGAGGTAAAATACAGCGGCTTCAAAACCTGCATTTCCTCTTAGAAAATATATACGTATTGCAAATATGTAAATTACGTGGATCTGGGCGCTTTAGAACATGGAGACACACGAGGTAAAATACCGGGGACTTAAAAACAGGCACTTCCTCCTAGAAAATATATAAGTATTACAAAAATGTAAATAACACGGATCTGGCTACTGTAAAACATGCACACTCGAGCTAAAACACAGGAGTCTGCAAAAGAAGCATTTCTTCTGAGAAAATATATAAGTATCACAAAACTGTAAATAACGTGGATCTGAGGGCTTAAAAACATGCGGGCACTCGAGGTAAAATACAGTGGTCTTCAAAACATGCATTTCATTAATAATATATTGCGGGAGGGGAACTTCAAACATGCGGTGTCTAAAATCGTGTTGAGTACTCTAGCAGAGGATCGAACCAGGGGAGGGCTTAAAATAAAAATTTGATATCTGTTTTTAAAAACTTTTTCTAAAAACGCACACCAGCGGTCTTCGAAAAATGCGCCAGCGAATTATACTCTTGTTTATACACTCTACCAAATATTTTGTATTGTCCCTGTGATTGGGTAAGCCGCACTTCGGAAATTCTACTTTAAAAGATATTCAGAGTGTTGTTTCTTTCCCCCTTAGAGTCGCTGATTTTTCCAAACAGCCCAATTCACTTTTCAGGAACGCGATAGCTATGGGGAGATATAAAAATCATAGAGAATACTGATTCTGATCGGTAATATTTAATACTGTTTGAACGCTGAAGCTCTACCAATACAAAGACATTTATGAATAAAGAAACGTATGTGTATTGTGTGGAATTAAAAAAAATTGAATACCAGCGGGAAGCGTAACCTTAACTCAAGCGATACAAATGCTTTTATGAATAAAGAAACCTGGGCATATATTGCATGTAGCTGAAGAGTGGGAAAGGTGTGGTGTTTAAAACATGCATTTTCGCACACTCGAGTTAAAATACGGGGGGGGACCTTCATGCGTGCAGTCTTCAAGAAGTGAAATAATACATTCTGAAAGACAGCAGTTAGCGTAAACGTAAATGACGTGGACGGGGTCTTTAAAACATACGATGACGAAAGCAGTATTGAATACTCTAGCAGGAGATCAAAACATGGGAAGGCTTCAAATATAAATTTCATATCCGTTTTTAAAAACGTTTTTCTAAAGAAAAGTATGCCTGCGGTCTTCGAGAATATGCACCAGCGTGTTATACTGTTGTTATGCACCCCTTCCAAATATGTTGTATATACCCTTGAGGTTGGATAAACCCGACTTCGGAAATCCCACTTTCAAAAGATATTCAGAGACTTCATTTTCCATCTTAACGGCGCTAGATTTTACAAACAGCCCAATTCGCTTTACAGGAACGCGATTGCTGGGGGAGATATAAAAATCACAGAGAAGACTGATTCTGATCGGTAATATTTAATACTGATTGATAATATAGTTGACTGTAGAATTAAAAAAACATCGATCATCGTAACTCTACCGATACAGGCGCTTTTAGGAATAAAGAAACCTATGTGTATAGTGCGGATTTAAAAAAATGAATACCAGCGCGAATCGAACCCTGCACTCAAGCGATGCAAATGCTTTATGAATAAAGAAACTCGTCCGAAATAAACTGGTCTGAAAACACCATAGTTATTGGGAAAACCTCTCCACACACCCACTAAGCGTCTTTATAAGCGTAGGTGTATATTGCGTATTCTTTTTAAACGTGATTTCTCGTTTGTCTGAAAAGACCACACTTATCGAAAAAATCTCTCTACATGCACCATTAAGCGTCTTTATAAGTGTACATGATGATGTAAATCTCCTAACTTGTTTAGAGCATTTATTAATACACCTGTCAAATACAAGAATTGTTTGTTTGATACCGATAACAAACTGATTTTGTTATGGAATGTTAAAAAAGAAACATTATTTGGAGAGGACGATAAGAAGAGTATTGTAATTTGAATTAAAATGGGAGAGAGAATTCAACTTAAGCAACTTTCATTTCTAGGACATTCTCTTAAATATATGTTCAGTAGGTTGACCCAGAGCCAGATGGGGAGATGTCTTTGTGTCAGAACGGGCTTCATAGTTTAATCTTGAAGATTGAAGATCCATAACTAGGACAATCTGTAATCGGGAGAGTGCTCTAAGACGGCTACGCAACTAAGGTCATTTGCATGAAACACACTAACTAATCGAGGGGAATGTTTCAGGCGGTAACGTCTGTGGTCCGCATTCGGATGTCGTGAGTTCAATTCCTACACATGGCACTCCTAAACCTGGGATTTTTCAGGATTTTTCAGGTCGGTAGGTGAATGTTCACTACATCCCCGAATTTTTCCTCTCTTCCGTTTCATCTACTTTCTCATTTTTCTTCACCTTTCATCTCCACGTCTCTGGCGGGTAATATTTAATACTGAACACCGGAACTCAAGCGATTCAAATGCTTTATGGATATAGAAACGTAGATGTATATTGCATGTAGCTAATAGGTTAGGAATGGCGAGGTGTTTAAAACATGCATTTTCGCACCCTCGAGCTAAAATACAGGGGAGGCCTTCAAAACATGCATTTTCTATGGGAGCAAATATTGCCTGCCATGCATTCCTTTAACAAAATCCCCGATAAAATTATGTTGACTTTAAACGTACCCAAAATTGTCTACGAATGTTTTCCGATATGTACGTTTAGGACCTCTATTGAGCCTAAACAACTGAATAGCATACATAGCGTGTCTTAAAGAGAAAGTTCCTGTCTAAGACACTGTTTAGTTGTGCTGTGTTATTATGGTTGTATATAAATATATACATTAAAGTCTGTCATTCCAATCTGATTATTGGTGCTGGTAACATACTATTTGCTAAAGCAGACAGCATCATAAGGTAAGACATTGAAATAAAATATCACATATTAATTTCAGTTCAGAAATATTTTTTTTCGGTAGTGTTTTTCATCAACTTCGCCTTCATACTGTCATGGTAAAAACGTGATTTTCCTTCATTCATTGCTGGTAGCCTAACCTGTCTGACTGTATTATCTATTTTACTTCACGTATGTGTATACATTTACTAAATCTTCTAGCGATTTATACCTACATGAGTATTTATTATTGCAGATTATATTTTATTGCTAAATTTTTCCGTTTACATCCTATCCAAGTCTTTACCTTACTTTTTGTTACTTTCTCTACTACGTGTAGCAAGTATGGTAGATACTGTATTTCACCCAAACATCCTAAGTCGAGATTTTAAAGGAAAATATGTTTTGAACAGTATAACTAAAAAAGGTTAGTTATAGGTAGAATCAGGGATAATAGCCGTGCATGCATAATCATATAGAGATTATTCAAGATGACAGGTTACTCGTCCTCCGTGGTGTAGTGGTTACCATGTTAGCCTGTATTTCCCGAGGTCGCGAGTTCAAACCGGTGGAGGACGATGGATTTTTAGGGCATAAAATCCTTAACATGCTTCCTTCGGAAGGGAACTAAAGCCGGTGGTCCCGTGTCGTAGATCTACGACACGTAAAAGAACCTCAAGCCTGATAAAGAGGCCTCAGAGCAAAATTTTCAGTCTTTCACGCCCATAATAAAATGGGACGCTAAGGACCACAGTAGTTAAGGAGCGTCCATAAATAAAACTCAATTTCATTTAATATGATAGGTTAGCCTGTTTTTTACAGGTTGGTTCTTCAAATGAAAGCTCTTCGTTGTCTTCCGAGAAACATTTTTTGTCAGGTCGTTGTGGAAGGGGAGATAACTCCAGACGATGGGCATAAATTAAGTATTCCATGTATTATTTAACTATAATTTTAGGGTAAATAATGAAAAGAAAGTGTTGTTTCTCTTGATATAATGTTCCTGGAGAAATGTAGGGATCCTATAATTTTTAGACGGGGGACTGATACACCAGTCTGTTAAAATGAAATAAACAGATAAGCTTTCTTGACGGCAATAATAATAGTAGTAAACTTGATTGCTACAGTAAAGAAGGAAGTAATACTTAGAAATAATTGCAATAGTTAATTTCTTATAAAGTATTACTTAAAACTCCTTACATATATCCATAACACATAAAGAAAATACCTGATGTGATACACTCGAATGGCTTTCCCATCCTTCTATGGATGGATAAGGAAGCGCTCTATATACGGGACCTATACACCTTATCCCATAGGAACTGCATGTTTTGAAGACATCCCCTGCATTTTACCACGAGGGTGCGAAAATGCATGTTTTAAACACTCGCCATTCCCATCCTTTTACCTACATGCAATATACATCTATGCTTCCTTATTCATAAAGCATTTGTATCGCTTGAGTTCCGGTGTTCTGTATTAGATATTACCGGTCAGAACCGAGGGGATGAAAGGTGAAGTAAAACAGGAATGTGGGCGAGACGGAAGGGAGGACGAATTCAGGGATATAATGAACCTTCGCAGCATTTGTCTAGCAACCTGGAAAACCCCGAAAAATCCCAGGGTCAGGAGTGCCAACTGTGGGAATTGAACTCACGACATCCGAATGCGGACCACAGATGATACCGCCTGAAACATTCCCGTCGACTAGTTAGTGTGTTACATGCAAATGACCTTAGTTGCGTAGTCCTCTTAGAGCACTAGCTTTATTACAGATGGTCCTAGTTATAGATCTTCTTTCTTCAAGATTAAACTATGAAGCCCGTTCCGACACAAAGACATTTCCCAATTTGATTCTGGGTCACTCTATTAAACACATATTTAGGAGAATGTACTAGAAATGAAATGGTGCTTAAGTTGAATTATTTCTCCCATTTTAATTCAAAATACAATACTCTTCTTGTCATCCTCTCCAAATCACTTTCCTTTGTTTAACATTCCATAAAAAATAAATTTATATCTGTATCAAACAAACAATTCTTGTATTTGACAGGTGTATAAATAAACGCGTCTAAACAGGTTAGGAGATTTACATCTTCATGTATCCTTATAAAGACACTTAATGGTGCATGTGGAGAGGTTTTTCCGATAAGTGTGGTCTTTTCTGACAAATGAGAAATCATGTTTTAAAAACACGCGCAATATACACCTACGCTTATAAAGACGCTTAATTGGTGTGTGTAGAGGTTTTCCCAATAACTGTGGTGTTTTCCGACCAGTTTATTTCGGACTAGTTTCTTTATTCATAAAGCATTTGTATTGCTTGAGTTCAGGGTTCGACTTCCGCTGGTTTTCAATGTCCTTTTTTTTAATTCAGCACTATACACATACGTTTCTTTGTTTATAAAAAGCACTTGTATCGGAAGAGTTCAGGTGTTCAAAGCTTTTTTAATTCCACAGTCAACTCTATTATCAATCAGTATTAAATATTACCGATCGGAATCAGTCTTCTCTATGATTTTATATATCTCCCCCAGCAATCGCGTTCCTGAAAAGTGAATTGGGCTGTTCGGAAAACCCAGCGCCTCTAAGGTGGAAAAAAACCAAGTCTCTGAATATCTTTGAAAGCGTAATTTCCGCAGTCGGGTTTACCCACCCTCAGGGGAAACTGGTCGCGGGCAACGTTTCCCCAGTCCGCTACAAAGCGAATGGAAAGCTTTGCAGCCTGATCACAAACCCATCAGTAAACGATTAGTAGGGTCTTCCCATCCCTCAACTACAACACGTGGTCCTTTCTCTAGCTCCAACAAAGCAAATGTTGCAATGTTATTTCTGTTTCTTCGGTTTCAGTACGTTTTAGCAGCTGTCTGTTCGCAAGTGCTTTTCTTCCGTCTTTTAGTTAAGCTTATCTTACTTCTTCAGAGAAGTTATATAGTGTTGTACTTAGTGCAGTTTTGTAAGTTTAGCAGTGTGTAATAGTTATTAGCCTTTAATAGTTCAATTAAGATGTGGAGGCTTTGGGAAACAAGCCAACTTGCTGCCCCTCTGGCCGCACCAGCAAATGACCCTGTGTCGAGTACAGTAGAGCCAAGACCACGAAGAAAAGGTCTACAAAAGTTTTGAATAAGCAAAGCCAGATTTTTGTGTGTAATGTTCACGAACATGTAGAAAAGAACACTTTATGTGGAAAAATGTTTGTTATTGTTTTGAATTTCTCAAAAACAGCTATAACGATTTTTAGTAAAATACCGCATGTTTATGATATTTGCATGAAAAATAAAATTTGTGTTTTGAATTTTATGTTCTGGGAATAATTTGTAAATTCTTCTTCGTTCTCAGCTTTTTGTATAACTGGTAAACCGTACGAGATAGACAAAATATTACTGTGCGCAAAATGCAATCTCAGTAAAGGACATATTTTAGGCCATATTGTGTTAATCATCTCCGAGAAATTCTTTGTTATTGATTTTAATTTTGAAATAGAAGTTGGAAGTCCCTGTTTGTATTTTCTTCGTGCTCATGCTAAGAGTATGGAATTTGTAACTCAGCATATAGTCATCTTGTTTTTAAAAATCTGACTATCGCTTTAGCCTATGTATCCTTATATTTACAACGAAATGTGCAATGCCATTTTACCTCGTTTAACAAAATGTAGAAAGAAAAATAAGGTTTTCTAAAAGTATCTTGTAGAAGAGTGAGTAGAGATAATTATGTGAATATAACGCATAATATTTCTTTTTTATTTTCTTTCTTTTGCCTTCATTATTTTTATTTATTCTGCATTTTATAATAAAGCTAATCATTTAAGCAAACAGAAGCTGTCATGCTTATAAATATTGCATCTTAAACAATACTCAACTTCTTATATTAGCTTTATATTAATAAAAAAATTGTCGTGAAACAAATTTATTATCCTTTCAATGCTAAGAAATAAAGCACCTATCTCCCAAGAGTGATACAAAGACTTGCGTTCGCTTTACTTTTTTCACCTGATTTTTCTTTTTTAGTTTTATTTTGCATATTTGCTGTTTTTGTTTACATCTTCTGGAACTTGTTTCTTCTGTATTCTGTGGTTGCAGGACAAACAGAATAAAAAGTACTTTCACCATAGCTCCGCGCACAGTAATAATTACAGTAAGCAAAACTGCAAACATGCAACACTTATTTATAAAAATTAACTGTTAGGTTAAATCGCATAATCAAAAATGATGCTTTTAATTGGGAGTAAGGGTTCTGTTAAAAATAAATTCATATTTATGTATTTTAATTATTTAATGATAGTCCAACAATGTAAGTTTATTCGGGACATGTTTCTAGGTTTCTCTCGGATATGTTAACATGGATTTCCATTCTTGTAGCGTAGTATATTAGTTCAGATCATCCTCAGTTATATTTTAAAGCGTTTGTAATATAAATGTAATTATTAAGAGATGAATAGTTATTTACTACATTTGTGAGTAAAGCAAGCAGACAAACGGCATGATTGTATTCTGTACATGTGGAAATCAGCTGCAAAGTTTTGCTTTGAAATACTATTTTTAACTGTGGCAACATGCGCACGTGCACATGGATGTAACTAAGATGTTTATGGTGATTGCGTTTAGGGGAGGTAGGGAACAAGTTTTTGGCTACAGCATATAGGCCGCCGGTTGGGGATCCTTAGACTGCGATGACCATACACAACATATTTGGCAGGGGTGAATAAACAACAGTATAACACGCAGGCGCACCTTCTCGAAGATTGCAGGCATACATTTTTTAGAAAAATTCTAACAACGGATATCACATTTATATTTAAGCCCTCTCATGGTTCGATCCTCTGCTAGAGTATTCAATACCGCTTTCGTCATCGTATGTTTTAAAGTCCCCCGCCCATGTTATTTACATTTACGCTAAGTTCTGTCTTTCCGGATGTATTATTTCACTTCTCGAAGGTTGCACGCATGAAGGTCCCCCCGTATTTTATCTCCAGTGTGCGAAAATGCATGTTTTAAACACCACACCATTCCCAGCCTTTAGCTACATGCAGCATATTCCCACGTTCCTTTATTCGTAAAAGCATTAAATCGCTTGAGTTGAGGTTTCTGTTCCCGCTGGTATTCAATGTATTTAATTCCACACTACACACATACGTTTCTTTATTCATAAAAGCCTTTCTTTCGGCAGATTTCTGGTGTTCAATCAGTATTAAATATTACCGATCAGAATCAGTCTTCTCTATGATTTTTATATGTCCCCACAGCTATCGCGTTCCTGAAAAGTGAACTGGGCTGTTTGGAAAATCTAGCGCCTCTAAGGTGGAAACAAAACAAGCCACTGAATATCTTTCGAAAGTAGGATTTCCGAAGTCGGGTTTACCCAACCACAGGGGATTTACAACATATTTGGCAGGGTGTATAAACAACAGTATAACTCGCTATCGAATTTCTCGAAGACCACCGGTGTGCGTTTTTAGTAAAAGCTTTTAAAAACAGATAGCAAATTCATATTTGAATCCCTCCCCTGGTTCGATCCCCTGCTAGATTACACAACACGACTTTAGACACCGCATGTTTGAAGTTTCCCTCCCGCAATATATTATCCCAAATTAAATGCATGTTTTGAAGACCACTGTATTTTAGCTCGAGTGTCCGCACGTTTTAAAGCCCCCAGATCCATGTTATTTACATTTTTGGGATACTTATATATTTTCTCAGAGGAAATGCTTGTTTTGAGGACTCCCGTATTTTAACTCGAGTGTGCGCATGTTTTACAGTTGCTAGATCCGTGTTATTTACATTGTTGCAATACTCACATATTTTCTAAGAGGTAATGCCTGTTCTGAAGTCCCCTGTATTTTAGCTCTTGTGACCGCATGTTTTAAAGTCCCCAGATCTAGGTTCTTTTACACATTTGCAATACTTATATATTTTCTCATAGGGAATGCATGTTTACAAGGCTCTGTATTTTACCCTGAGCGTCAGATTGTTTTAAAGTCCCCAGATCCCTATCGTGTACATATTTGCAATACTTATATGTTTTCTAGGATAAATGCCTGTTTTGAAGTCCCTGTATTTTACCTTGTGTGTCCGCACGTTTTAAAGTCCTCAGAATCAGGTTATTTACATATTTGCAATACTTATATATTTTCTCAGAGGAAATGCATGTTTAGAACGCTGTGTATTTTACCCTGAGTGTCAGCATGTTTTAAAGTCCCCAGATCCCTCTTATTTACATGTTTACTATACTTATATATTTTCTCAAATGAGAAATCTTTTTTATGTTGTGGACCTCGGAATAAGCGTTTGTGGAAAACATCATGCGAATATAATACATTATATTTTTTCTTCCGCAAATACTCTGTGCTGTAGCGGGGTATCGAATCTCGGGGAGAGACACTACCCGCTTTCTCGGAAATGCCACAGAGGCTACTGCACCGGTATGCGGAGATGTTATCACCTTTCTCAAAAGTGAATTGGGCTATTTGGAAAAATCTGCTCCTCTAAGGTGGAAAAAATCCAGGTCTCTGAATATCTTGAAAGCAGTATTTCCAAGGTCTGGTTTACCCAACCTCAGGCGGATATATAACATATTTGACAGGGGGTGTTTAAACAACTGCATAACTCGCTGGCGCATCCAGTCGTCAATATCAATGAAGCGGTAATTATTTTATGGTAGCGGCGTGCTAGCACAAAGGAGAGAGGAAGGGAGAGAGAGAGAAAGAGTGTGCGGGGGTGGATGAGAGGGGTACTTTATCGAAATCAACTCTTTTACACCGTATCAATACAAAATACTCAATTAGTATAATTGTATTAATCGATCAACGGTCTGCGTCCAGCCCTTTAGGGTAAGTGATACTGAGAATCCAAGACGCTAGAGTGTGATATAGCCTTTGTTAGCGGTTTAAATCTTTGATTTCATTGTGGGTTAGATAATGCTATGCGTGGACGAACATTACCTGATTGATTGACACAAATATTTAGAACTTCAGCGGCGGGGGACTTCACCCTCACAATGGAGTGCGAGGAGGCAACTTCCTGTGTCGGGAAAATACCACCAAAGGGTGTCAAAACAATTGTAAATTGCATGTGTACATGTACGCGCAATTAAACTTTAATTGGCGGTGTCTTTGTGGTCTAAACCTCTTCCTTCGATTTAGGGGTGGTAGCACGCGACTGAGAGTCCTGGGGGTGGAAAAAGCTTGAACTTAGGTAATCTTGCACGTTATCAACCCTTGTTACTCAAATTTGACGGCTACATGGCACATCTATTAGCTGTAAGTGACACAGAGGGGGGTGAGGTGCGGGGGGTGTCAGAGTAATACACAAAGGGTGACGGGTGGGCAGCATAGAACAAAGGCTTATCTGACACATCTTATCAATCCGCGAAATCTATTTGTGTGCTTGAATGTGCTACTGCGACACCGACAGCTACATGACACATCCATTAGCGATGGAAACACTAGTCTATTGTTCTGGTTCTCTGGCGAGCGGTGTTTGGAATAGCACACAATGGGGGGCGCGGCCTGTGGCGTAGAACGAAGGCTCATATGACACATCCTATCATTCGGCGGAAGCTATTAGTGGGCTGGAGTGAACATGTTATTACTACTCATCACTTTTTCTTTGTTTGAAATAGAATCCTTTTTTTAAATATGTCTTTTTCTTTCAACACCGAAACTATCACAACTTGTTGTTGCTTCTTACTGAAGTTCGCAGATCGGAATATATTTTGAATTCATATTAAAGTGAAACACTAGATATGTTAAAGAAGTCGACAATATTTCCATTATGGTCGCCGGTATCAAGAATCATATTATAAGTAGGAATTACTAGGTAATCGCTGAATTTATTTTCAAGGTTCTACATCACCTTGCCGTACAATTCCCCTCACTTCCCGATGGGGGGTTATTTCCCATGGTTATTTCAAACTCGTTTCTGGTAGCCTTGGGTTAATTTTATACAACGTGAATAACTCATATTGTCAAGTTACTTTCTAAACTACAACTAAAACAAGTCTACGATTAGTGATATTTACACAACAGGCCCTTAATCAATATTTAGCAACAGTTGCAGCATTGCCACTGTCAGTGCACTGTCTGCAAGCTGAAACAATCCTCCATAAGCTTTACATATAAACATTTTAATGGTTTCTATGAACTTCCTTCATTGCTTTTTTACTCCGTATAGACTGTGCACTGATGTTGGTAATGAAACAACTAATAAAAACGGTTAAGATTCACTTAATTAGTTTATTCAGGAAGCTCATGATATGCGCCAATGTGATTCAAGTCCTTCGTCCTTCGTCCAAAGACCAACTTAAAGGAGTCTAATCTGTATATATCTGGCAACCATCTCAAAACGAAACATTTCTGTATATTTCTATTTACAGAACGTTACATTATTCAATAGTGCTACCATGAAAGCATACCATTCAATAAGAGCATGAGTAATAGACTTACATTAAGATAGTGATGTTGATGATGTCAGCAGAAGCCTCAAATGCTATAAAGAGAAATTCTACCAGTTCTGTGTGCAGAGATTTGTTGTTGGTTGCGTTTAGATACTTCTTATAGAGAAGTATTTATTGTGTGCGTTTGTGTATTTGCGTAATGATTGTGGATTGTTATAGTCATCGATCCAACTAGTTATATCAGCAGTTAATTTGTTTTCACTCACTGTAACACATGCTAGGCACTTCAGTTGTAACCACCTAGGGAATTGTCCCCAAAAGTAGCTCCAATTTAACCCTATAGTAGTTGCACGCGACTCATGGTCCACATGAAAGTATTTTTTCGTTCCACTAAATTTTTGGACTTAGGAATCACGTGACCCGAGTATCTTCTTATAATCAGCAGTATTACGTCATTCCTTTGTTTCACTTGTACTTGTTCAGCGGTTATTGAATGGTCAACAATTACGGACTGAGAGTCCCGCGCGAGCAACGACGTTGGAAGTTATCTGCAGTGACTCTGTTAGTAGAAATAGTAAAAGTAAGCTGTAGTAATCATACAATAAGTTATTCTCGCGGGTTTTCTTCATTATTAAAGTTTCACTTTCTGTTAGTCACATCGTTTTGTTACATTCAAGTCAGCTTTTTTGGGGGGCAGAATAGATCCTTATGAAACGGACGGGGTCGTCCTCCGTGGTGTAGTGGTTAACATGCTAACCTCTACTTCCCGAGGTCGCGTGTTCAAACCCGGCGGAGGGCGATGGATTTTTTCAGGCGTAAAAATACTTAGCATGGCTTCCTTCGGAAGGGAAATAAAGCCCGGTTGTCCCGTGTCGTAGATTTACGGCACGTAAAAGAACCTCAAGCCTTATAAAGAGGCCTCTGAGCAAAATTACCGATCTTTAACGTCCAAGATAGAATGGGACGCTAAGGACCGCAGCAGTTAAAGAGGTCCATAAATAGAAAGCTCAATTTAGTTTCAATTTACTTATGAAACGGAGCCTCAAAGAATCAGGAATATTGTTGTTGAGATTTTAGCAGGATGTGACCATTGAAGCTGAACACAGTGACTGAAGTGTAGCATTTGAAGCACTGCAATAACCAGTGTGTACATTTCATCTGGTTTACTATATTATTATACATTGTGAATTTGAAGCACACGTTACGTATGGAAGCTCACATATTCAGTAGAAATGGACGGGACTTATTGTTTTATAAAACATATTTACTTAGCGAATTGAAATTCAAACACAGTAATTTGTGTTACTTTGTTGTTATTTAGTTATAAATCCAAGCTTTTCCGCATGCGGATTCACAGTCCACAGCGACAAGTACCGTTACAGTACATTATGCGGCTACTGTGGGGTTAATAAAGAAAAAGTGTAAGCTCACATACACAGAAGCTCGTAAGACCCGTTTAAGTCTCACTTAAAATTGCTAATGGGTAGCGATATATACTGGGTGGCTCGGAAAGATACTGGGTAGTAGGCTAGGTGGTCTTCTCTCCGGTCACTGCAAGGGCTACTGTCGTGAACTACTGGAAATTCTAAGAGGCTGTTCAAAGTAAGCTCCGTCCCGATTTTCATACCTGCGACCCTTCTCATAACGCATTCTCGCACCTTGCACAACATTAGGGTTATTGTATCTGCATTTGCTGCACGAATTCTGTTAATGGGTTGACTTCTGAGGAAGTAATTCTCGGTAAACATGATCTCTCATGTAGTCTAAGAGAAAATAGACCTTGGGAGTAAGATTCGGGTTCTCTGGACCACTCTTTCAAAAGGCTATGCAGTCCAGTCAATCGACCGGGATATTTCCAATGCAATATCCCCCGTGTCCCTGCTGCCGTGTGTGCGGGATGGCTATCCTGTTGAAAGAGCACTTATTGAGAAATGTCTAGTGGCATATCCTCTAACAAAGTAAGCAAATGTTGTTCAACAGACAGAATATTTGGGTATCTTCGGCTATAAATTTCTCGTGCTTGTCTGCCATCACGCTGATGATCTCCAAATGTTAACAACCTAAGTAGGTACATTAGTAGAATTCGAGCACACACCCCAATGAGCATGCATGGAAGAGATAGGAAATACGAGGAGAGGTGCTAGGGACGGCAGGGTTTGAAGGTGTTCGAGGGTGGTTTCGGGAAAATTTAGCATTCATTTGAGTTGGAGGGGAGTGTATGTGAGTAAACACGCGAGGGCATGTTGTACAATGTATCTGATGTACAACTTAACCCCTTCCTGTCCAATCAAAAAACGTTGTACCAACTTTTTTCATATTTGGTTGAATTATCATTAAAAAGAATAAAAACACATAAGCAGTTTCAAACACGTATATTTTTATTATTTTCTTTAAAAAAAATACATGTGACTCTTAAGCCCTATTAGGAATTAGCTATCACGTGAGTATTGGAAGCTCGTCCTACGTGGTGTAGTGGTTACCATGCGAGCCTACAGTGCCCGAGTTGGCGGGTTCAAACCCGGCGGTGGGCGATAGATTTTTTCGGACGTAAAAATCCTTAGCATGGCTTCCATTAGAAGGGAAGTAAAGCCGGCGGTCTCATGTCGTAGTTTTACGGCACGTAAAAGATTTCAAGCCTGATAAAGAGGCCTCTGAGCCAACGTTCTGGTCTTTCACGCCAAATATACGAGGGCGGATCGAAAAGACAGGCACAATAATTTTTTTTTCTGCCTTGGTATTGCAGCTGGAATGTTGCAATTTCACACAGATATAGCTTGAAGTTTTCACTATAGAGGGTATTTTTTGTTTCATGTGCAGCTCTAGCAAGAGAAGTCTGAACTACGTAACCAAGAGGTCGTGCATATTATTGTCGTCCACGTATGAAGAGCAGAGAGGTGTGGTTCGATATTTGTGGGCCAAAGGGCATATACCTAGTGATATTCACAGGAACATGCATGGCGTATATGGGGATGATTAAATGGACCGTAGCAGTGTCTCCAGGTGGTGTGCACTCTTCCTAGAGGGCCGTGTGAACCTTAGTGATTCGCCACGCTCCGGGAGGTCGGTAACAGCTGCAACCCCGCAGAATGTCAGGGGCATTGCGGCAGCAATTTTGAACGATCGGCATGTGCGACTGCGAATCTTATCGCAACAGTTCATTTCCGATGGTGCAGTGTGCGATATTGTTCATGACACGTTGAAACTTCGTAAAGTTAGTGCTCACTGGATGCCTAAGAACCCGGCAGACAACATGAAATTGAGTTTTTATTTATGGACGCTCCTTAACTACTATGGTTCTTAGCGTCCCATTCTATATTGGGCGTGAAAGACCAGTAATGTTTGCTCAGAGGCCTCTGTATCAGGCTTGAGGTTCTTTCACGTGCCGTAAATCTACGACACGGGACCACCGGCTTTACTTCCCTTCGGAAGAAAGCCACGCTAAGGATTTTAACGTCCGAAAAAGTCCCTCACCATCCGTCGGGTTTGAACCCGCGACCTCGGGAACTAGGGGCTAGCATGGTAACCGCTACACCACGGAGGACGACCCTAACAGACAACCACAAGGGCCAGCGAATGATGACGAGGTTGGATCAGCTAACGCGGTACACCGTAGAAGGGCAGGACTTTCTGAAAGGAATCGTTACTGGTGATGAGTCGTGGGCATACCACTACACGCCCGAAACCAAGCAGGCAAATATGGAGTGGAAACATGCTGGTTCCCCAGAGAAGAAAAAATTCTAAGTGACTCAATCTGCTATAAAAGTGCTTGTGACGGTGTTCTGGGATATGCATGGTGTTGTATTGGTGGACTTTGTTGAACACGGGACCACTGTGAATGCTGCAGCCTACATCAAAACTTTGGTAAAGTTGCGTCGTGCCCTTCGTGACAAAAGCCGCAACATGAATGCTGACGATGTCAAAATTCTTCATGACAATGCTCGCCCCCATGTTGCTGCTGCTGTTCGTCAGAAAATCGCCAACGTTGGTTGGGAGGTGCTCCAGCGTCCACCATACAGTCCGGACCTTGCACACTGTTTGGTCCCATGAAGAAATTCCTGGTCGGCCAACGCTTTGCGACAGATGCGGAAGTGAAATCAGCAGTCCGCAGATGGCTATACTCCAAGGAAACGGACTTCTACGAACAGGGCATGTTGAAACTGGTATCACGATGGGAGAAATGTGTTGAGAATCTTGGTGACTATGTCGAAAAGTAGGTGAAGGGTGTAAGCTCGTTTGTAATTTTTTGTTTTGTTTTAACTATTAAACTTTTTTGTAAAAAATTTACTTTTCGATCCACCCTCATAGAATGGGACGCGATGGACCACAACAATTAAAGAGCGTCCATAAATAGAACTCAATTCAATACAATTCTTGAGTGTTGGAAGAAAATCATTAATTAGAAAAACATCAGAAAACATTCCTGAAGGCTCAAAAAATAGAAGAAACAATAGATTATGCAAACCAACACCATGGTATTCATTAAAACATGCCTTTTTCATTCAGACACAAGAAAACCTTGCATGTAGTACATTTAGTGTGTGTTCGTGACTCAATGTTGTTGTTTGAACATACCTCATACCGATGTGTTTCCTTTACAAAAACTGACCAGTAGACTTCTCTGTTACCTAATCTAACATCCTTGGGCACAGTAAATGAGTTGCTTTTTCTTCTTTTTGTGTTTTGCATAATTGTAGGACTGCCCCTTGGTGAAACTTCTAGCTTCCTTTTTCCTGCATTCCCCTAATTGCTTTATGTTTCTTAGCCATCAACCCTTGAGCAACTAGTCTCCTAAACTGCAAGACATTTTTAAATAAATAGCAATAAATGACATATGAATTCATGAAAGTTATACCAATAATTGCCCAAGATATTCTATACCACTATTTGGGAGATTCACAATCAACCTTATACAGGGATATAAGCTGATCTGCTTAGTCTACTCCCCCATATAAGCATTATATCATCCACTACTGCTGGACAATTATTATTTATCTTGGTTCCATCTGTTTGTTTCCTGCTAATTGTAGTGGACTCATTACCATGATAGTTTGAGGTAAGGATCACTACCTATTGTCTTTCCATTAATATGAATATACCAAGGCTAGAGATTCTATGGTCAAAATCACTTGTTTTTAATTTTTTAACCTTCTGTTATTCATGGCATATCTTTCCTCTCCCAATAGTGCCACAAGCTAATATGGTATTGGTCTTCAGAACTTCAAGCAACCTTAGGGAGGTGAAAGAGTTATAAAAAAGGGTTTCTTATTTATCAAATGCCAAATGCCACGGGTCTTTGAGAGTATTATACTCTCATCTAAGCTCGTGCATCTAGTTGGATTATATATCTGTTTGAAGTTTTTATTTAAATTTTCAATGAAGTGACCTAATTTATACAATTTATCTTTACATTCTTTAGGTGTTGCCTGGTTATCGCTAAAATGCAAATTTGCAAGTATGGTCTCAAAGCGATTTCTGCTCATGCATTCCTTTAGTAATGGGTGTCCTAGATCAGCGGATGTGGCCCAGTAGTATTTGCATGATGGAAGTGAATTGCATTCTATAAAATTGATACCAATGAAGTACAGCAACTCATTTTTCTAAAGACAGAGTGTCTTGTTCTTCTGTGTCGCATACAAGTTGCTCTGATGTGCTACATGGCTTGCCACAGGATTCAGCTAAACACAGAAGACATCAGTTGGTGAATGACATGTTGCAAATATGTCCTCAAACGCTCCTATAAAGCATTACATTACATAAAAGCATTTGTACAAAGGCACACGTATATAAGAATGTATAACAATTGGAAAATGTGTTTATATATAATATATTATATACACCCTTCCGTAAGGTGTATTCTGAAATTCTACAGCAGCATCTATGTTTCTTCATTTTCTTCTGGCCTCTACAAATTGTGGTTTCCTTTTAGATAGTCCTGCTTGTGGCTGTGGATCAAGAGTAACATCGTTTTCTATCTGCAAAAGGTACACTTGAAGTTGAAGGCAGCGGATCTTAAATTTCATTCAACTGTTCTTCAAAAATTTTGTTCAATCCATTATCAGCTTATTTTTTCAGCTGTTTATTACCACCACCTTCATTTATATCATCACTGAAATCTGATTCAACTTCTGTTTCAGATCATCATCAGAAGGCAATTCCAGCAATTTCATTAATTTTATAAAAGCCTCTTCCTGTCCATAAACACTTTTAGAGCTATCAACTTTACTACTGGAAGCTAAAGAATAATTATCAGTGTTTATCACACATGCGTTTATAGAAAATAACTTACAAAATGTGATACTACAACAAAAGCTGAAAATTTAACACAGTCAGAAATAAATTACAGAGTACTGATTTGAATTTCTTTACAGAAGCGTGTGTAAATTCATACATATACACTACATAACCCACAAATATCTGGTATGTATTACACCAGAGAGAAATATAATTTCCATTTATTTTCCTATATTATTAGCATTTTGTAACCACTTTTGCTGTAGATAATGCAATAATTATAATATGAAGCAATAAAACAATAAAATTAGCATACATTACAATAACCTATAAACACTTGTATGTCAACAGCCTGGAGGGACTATTGAGTTCCACACTTATTGTATGTCACTGATAAAGGTGTTATAATGCTAATAATTGAATTATGCATGATTCTGAAGCATTACAAAGCATTAACATAACCACAAAGTACTTACTAGATAGTCTGCTTGCTTCATTAGTGTGTAGAAATTTACCCGCCACACCCAGCCATATGAACATATGATGTACTGTGGTTTACTGGCGTCTGTGGTCCGCATACTGAACTAACATGTCCAGATCAGGATCCTGTAGAAACAACGGACCTGACACTGGGATCGAGATTGAGAAAAATGGCGGCGGTAGTTGGTGGTATCCCTGAGGTGTTTACACACGCTAGCTACTGTGTTGTGCTTTCGATGGCTGCGATTTATAGTATTTTAGTAACTGCGTCAGTTTGTAATCGCATTAGCGAAGCAATAGTGTTTGAGAACCTTTATTTGTGCAATTTAGGAGATGGAAATAATGCAAATCACGTGTTTTCAGTGCCATGTGTTTCCACGTGTTACTTATGTTTACTAATATATTCCATGCAGGCTATGGCTACAATAAATGTAAAGTATTTATTATACAGCTTTTCATTTATCTACTTGAGAATATAGTTTATGTCATTGGTTACTGTGGTGAAATGAAGAAGAAATTATTACATTTGGGGACGTTATAGTCATAAATATGCTTAACCTAAAGCATTGCAACATCTTTGTATTCCCGGGTGTAAATCAGTGGCGGCTTTATGGGTAGTGCTTCCGTGCCATGGAAATGCATATATGAAATTATTTGTATACTCCACGATTACATCAAGAATACGGTCATGCTTATCCTTAAAGGAGCAATGAAATGGCTTCTCTGGCAATAGAAAGCCGTAGAAGCTGAAGGAAACGACTGTAAATTGCAAGTTTGCAACGTTATTATTATTATTATTATTATTATTATTATTATTATTATTATTATTATTATTATTATTATATGGATCCGTGCACTTCTGTCCTGGCACGATTCATAGCACCTTGGGCATTCAGTCTAGACTCTAGCGGGGATTCGAGGAGCAGGAGGATAGCCCATGTTCGCACCAGTTTTTTTTTTTTTTTTTTTTTTTTTTTTTTTTTTTTTTTTTTTTTTGGTGTGGCCCCGCCTCCGCCACACCAGGTGGCGATCATCCGAAAGGGATCTACATCGCCTCCCCTACCATGCACTAGCTACGCTACAGTGATGGAAGGAAAACGAAGGTAAGGTGGTGTCCGGTACCGCCGAAGCAAACCGAAGGTTAGTGGGTGATTGCTAAAAAGATGCCTGCATACAAGAGAGTATACAGGCAGAGTGGGGAGTAGGTACTGGTCTTGACAGAAGCCCAGACCAGGGACCTATTGTTAGTGGTGGTATTCATGCTCATGCAGGAGGAGCAAGGTTAAGGTGTCGTGCTTAGTTAATGATGTAGGTGCATTACCTGTGATGTGGCTTCAACTGGAGAGGGAGTTGAGTCGTTTAGCTGTCCTCAGCGTGATGCTGTTGGTCCTGAAACAAAAAGTGATCTCTGGGAAGGGTACATGCAGCAGGTGGAGGAAAATGTACAAGGGATATAGGGTTATTTACAACCAGTTAGTACGTGCCACGGCTTATGTAGGCAGCACATGCGAGTCATCAGTACCAACCTTATCGTACACGTACGACAAGGTGTGCTATACTGAGAAGTGAGAAATTAGGTGCCAATCACTTGCAGTGTAAAAGTCAGCATTAAATCGTGCTTTGTTATATCATATACGTCATTTATTTTCCATTGTTTATACTGAAAAATAAATTAATCATTTTTATAATGCTGTCTGCACTACCACCAGTCCAGCAGACGATTGAAAGAGAAGTAAAAACGCTACAGACAATGGGTACATTCAGCGGGCCAAGCGCTGTAGCAGCGCTTAATACCTTCACTGCACACAGTGCTGCAGGGTTTGTTGAATGCACAGCTGCAAGCGGAAGCCGGAATTTCGTAATTTGTCTTTCGGATCGCTTTGATTCCTTGCAGTGGAAGCACTTTTTTTAGTTTTTATTTATGGACGCTCTTTAATTGTTGTGGTCCTTAGCGTCCCATTCTATATTGGGCGTGAAAGACCGGTAGTTTTGCTCAGAGGCCTTTTTATCAGGCCTGAAGCTATTTTACGTGTCGTAAATCTACGACACGGCACCACCGGCTTTACTTCACTTCAGAAGGAAGCCATGCTAAGGATTTTTACGCCCGAAAAAATCGATCGCGCTCCACAGGGTATGAACCCGCGACCTCGGAAACTAGAGGCTAGCATGGTAACTACTACACTACGGAGGACGACGGGTGAAATCATCACGTGGAAATACGCTTTTGTAGAATATGGACCAAGAAGGCGTTTTCGATTTGTGTTTGCAAGTAGCGGAATATGTCTACGATGTTACTTATAAAGTGATTCCACTTGAAAATGCCAATATTATGGCCATCGCTTATTAAGAAAACGGGGAAGGAGATAGGACACTTCCTGTAAGAAGCCTGAATTATTTTGAGAGAATGGTACCGCAATATTCTTTAGATTTGATTCGGAGTCTCTTTCGGATGTCAAGACAACAGCACCTAGATTTAGATTATAAACCATTCTTATGTTATTACTTTCTCTACCATTTGCATAGTAGGCAGAGAACGTATTGCATTCCACCCAAAAATTCGTTATCGAGATTTCACCGGAACACCCGAATAAAAAAATTAGTGAAAACTTAATGTGTGTGAACATCATAACCAAATAGAAAAGTCTGATACAAACCAAACTTGGTATTTAAGTTCAGCATCTTCCGAAGATGCGATACCAAGATGTTCAAGAAAATCCCCAAAACCAAACTGCCCTTTATTTGGAAAATTTGGCTTTCTAAAAAACAAAAGCTAACGATTTTTACTACATAAGCGCATATTAAGGATACTTACATGTCAAAGTATATATCTTGATTTTTTGGATAATAACCTGCGAAGTCCACTTCATCCGGAAGGAATTTTGTATAGTTTTGCACAATGGATAGGCGAAAACGAGCTACACAAAAAACACGGATCTCCTTAAAACAACAATTTATTCAAAATAACTTTTTTGTGGCATAAGCCATTTCCGAGATATCCGTCATTATTGGTTCGAATTATTCAACACTTTGTTATTTTTTTAAAGCCCTGTCAGCATTAAGTTGTTTCTTCAAATTGCATGGAAACAGTATGGAATTTTAAGGCCAACATATAGCGTCCATTTCTTAAACATTTGACTATCGCTGTTCCCTTTGTATCTGTAACGAAATGTGTAACAAGCTATTTCCGAAAACGTTTGTCTGGATTAAAATGAAGTAGATAGAAGAACAAGAAGCGTTCATTAGAATAGTATGTATACTCACTAATAAACTATAGAGGATTGAGAAAGTCATGTGAACGTAACACATTAATTATGCTTACTCACTTGCAGTTAATGGAATACAAAGCAACGCATTTGTTAGAAACGTATTAAAGAACTCGGAACATAAAAGTGCAAACGGGTAAAATATTTGTATTCTGTAGTGCAGAGGTGGCGAAAACGTGACTCGCGAGTCATTTTGCCTCGAAGACGCCGTTCCCTCTCTGCAACCGTCCCTTTGTTTTTCACATGTTGCTGAGTGATGCAGTGCGTGTTGCATATTTGGTGACTCGCTGAATAAAGTCGTTTTCGCCACCCTTGCTGTAGGGTATTATTAATTACCATGACTTTAAATACTAAAATATTTCGTTGCACTTCTAGACACTCGGGAAGAGAAACGCTTAAAACTGGTTCCTATTAGGGTTATGCAGTACTTACATGTGGTCTTAGAAACAACTGTTTACACTGTTATTGCTGCATAAATACTATATAGGAAGAGGTTTAATAATCTATTAAATAGTCCTAAGATTAAAACAAAGCCCTGTCTTCCTCCATCCTTTTATGCAGCTCCTCGCTGCCAAACATATCGTAAGAAATATCCTCTATTAAATATCGTCTGCAAACATTCCGCCATTTTTATTTCTTCTACTGCTAGTGCAGGGAAGTATTTCTTCATTCATTCGCTGCTCCAGCGGTGCGCTGCAACCATGGATGTATATAAAAAATGGATTTCCTACCATGTACCGGGATTGCGCAGCCATACTGGACGGACCATCAATGAGTGCGATAATAATGAATCGTATAGTTACTTGTGCTTTAGAACATCACTTCTCAACGTTTTTGGTAATCATTTAAAAAATAAATGTAAACAATTAACAACAATATAATTGCGACTGAGGAAGTATTAAGCTAAGCCCGTCGGTTTCTCTTGTATTGACAATAATAACCTCTCCTTAACTTTACGAAAACCACGTGAGTAGGTAAATATAGAGAGAGCTGGCGCAGTTTTTTGCGTTTATATGGGAAAGGATAGGGAAAACGAGGGTAGATGCGACGGTTCAAGGAGGAAAATGCGTTTATATGGGCGAAATAGGGAATACGAGGGTTGATGCTAGGCTAGACAGTGGTAGAAGGAGGGGGAATGCGGTTTATATGAGAGAGATAGGGAATACGTGGAGAGGTGCTAGGCTAGACGGAGGCTGAGGAGTAGAGTATGGTTTATATGAAAGGTATAGGAAAACGAGGAGGGGTGTTAGGCTAGACAGAGTTGAAGGGTAGAGCATGTCTTGTATATGAGAGGGGTAGGGAACAGGAGCAGGGGTGTTAGGCTAGACAGAGGTCAAGAAGTAGAGTAGGGTTTATATGAAAGGTATAGGAAAACGAGGAGGGGTGTTAGGCTAGACAGAGTTGAAGGGCAGAGCATGTCTTGTATATGAGAGAGGTAGGGAACAGGAGCAGGGGTGTTAGGCTAGGCAGAGGTCAAGAAGTAGAGTATGGTTTATATGAAAGGTATAGGAAAACGAGGAGGGGTGTTAGGCTAGACAGAGTTGAAGGGCAGAGCATGTCTTGTATATGAGAGAGGTAGGGAACAGGAGCAGGGGTGTTAGGCTAGGCAGAGGTCAAGAAGTAGAGTATGGTTTATATGAAAGGTATAGGAAAACGAGGAGGGGTGTTAGGCTAGACAGAGTTGAAGGGTAGAGCATGTCTTGTATATGAGAGAGGTAGGGAACAGGAGCAGGGGTGTTAGGCTAGATAGAGGTCAAGAAGTAGAGTATGGTTTATATGAATGGTATAGGAAAACGAGGTGGACTGTTAGGCTAGACAGAGTTGAAGGGTAGAGTATGTCCTTTATATGAGAGAGGTTGGGAACAGGAGGAGGGGTGTTAGGTTAGGAGAATTGAGTATGTGTTTATAAGGAGAGACGAGAAAACGGAGAGAGATCCTATGCTAGGATAGACAGGTGTTAAAGTTAGGTTAGATAGGAAACCAAGGAGTGATACTCAGCTAGAGGGGGGGCAGGAGGAATGCGCTTTATGAGAGGTAGGGGATACGGGGAGTGGTGTTAGGCTAGACAGAGGTTGAGAGTAGAGTAGGCGTTTATATGTATGAGAAGTATAGAACAGGAGGAGGGGTGTTAGGATAGACACAGGCTGAGAGTAGAGTATGCGTTTATATGTATGAGAGGTATAGGAGCAGGAGGAGAGGTGCTAGGCTAGAGAGAGGTTGAGTAGAGTATGGGTTATATGAGAGAGGTAGGAAACAGGAGGAGAGGTGTTAGGCTAGACAGAGGGTTAGGAGTAGAGTATGGTTTATATGAGAAATATAGGAAAAACGAGGCGAGGTTTTAGGCTAGACAGAGGTCGAGGAGTAGAGTATGGCTTATATGAGAGGTATAGGAAAACGCGGAGAGCTATTAGCTTAGGAGAATTGAGTATGTGTTTATAAGGAGAGATGAGAAAACGGAAAGAGATCCTATGCTAGGATAGACAGGTGTTAAAGTTAGGTTAGATAGCAAACCAAGGAGTGATACTCAGCAAGAGAAGGGCAGGAGGGAATGCGCTTTATGAGAGGTAGGGGATACGGGGAGCGGTGTTAGGCTAGACAGAGGTAGAGGAGTAGAGTATGGTTTATATGAGAGGTATAGGGAAACGAGGAGAGTCGGTAGGCTAGACAGATAGTGAAGCAGTAGGAATATGGACTTATATACAGGAGAGATAGGGAATAGGAGGGGAGGGCTAGACTTTGAAAGCGACTTTAGACGTGAACTTAGAGGCAAACTGTTTCATGTCAATGTTCTAGACATGCCCATCACGTAACCCATTCAGGGAAAAGGTGGCTGCTCAGGGAAAAACGTGACCAGCAAAGGGAAAAATGTGACCAGCAAAGGGAAAAGCTAACCCACTCACACTAGCAGGTAAGTAATTCAGTTATTATGACAGGGTAGGACAGATCCTGGGAAGCGGATATAGCATAGTTCCGTATGATGTTACAGGTAATTCAGAGAGTATCGTAGTTATTTAGGATAATGCAAGTAACATTGGTGTTTAGAGTCACTCAGCTAGTATCACAAGAGGCTAGTTTCCAGGGGCAGGACGTATCATAGATGCATATTTTTCACAGGCAATTCAGCCAGTATCGGAGGGCATTTAAGCTAATTCAGCTGGTATTACAAGAGGCGGACTGCATCATAGCAGTGTATGATTTCACAGGTAATTCAGTTAGTATCGTAGGTATTTAGGCTAATTCATCTAGTATCACAGGAGGATAGATTCCAGGGGTTGGGTATAGCATAGTTTCGTATTTCACAGGTAACTCAGCTAGTATCGTAGGTATTTAGCATAATTCAAGTGTCATAGGTGTTTAGAGTAGTTAAGCTAGCATTACAGGAGGGTAGGTTCCAGGGTCGGTTATAACGTAGTTTCGTATTTTACAGATAGTTCAGGTAATATCGTAAGTATTTGGGTAATCAGCATAGTTTCACAGATACTCGTGATAATTTCGATCAGAGATTTGTATCACAGCTATTTAAGGTAAATGCGGGTGATTCAGGTTGTATCAATGGTATTTGAGTCATTTTAACAGGTAATTCATCCAGTATCATTGATATTTGGGGCAAACCAGATAGTATCACAGGTGATCGTGCTAATTTAGAACAGGAATTCGTATCAGAGCTAGTTAAGGTAATTTCACATGATTCGGCTAGTATCACAGGTATTTAAGTCATTTTAGCTGGTAATTCAACTAGTATCACAGGTACTCATGGTAATATAGAGAGTAATTACATCATAAACATTTCTCATCCAACGTTACAACAATTTATATACTTTTTTCTAAATCTTACAAACTTATTATATGTTAAACAGTTATAAACTGCAGGGATAAACTGCATATGGTTCACAAATTAAAAAGCTTTGCGTCAACATACCTTTGTTTAAGTTCGTTGTAGGTGCCTCTCCCCTTTTATCTAGGCTTGACACTAGCACTAGGATTGCTCCTAATGGCAGGGTTACCACCTTCCCTTCCATCTTCTTCTTTCTTCATCAGACGTCTGCTAGTTGCATACACAGCACACGGAAAAACTTCATTTTTAAGATTGTAGACTCACGAGAAAATCTTCATCTTCGACTTACATTCTCTTAAGCACTGCTTGTAATACTGTAATGTGCATACGCATAGGTAGTTATTCCATCCTCAGCAATAATTATTTTATCATCAAAGGGATTCAATGTAATTTTATTCACTTGCACTGTGGTAACAGCATGCTTTAGTGATAGGATTAGATTCATGGGCGTTCTGATGATTTCACAGGTTTTAAGACAGTCTGTATAGCTGTCAAACGAAATGTACTGCTTAATAGCGCTATGTTTTATACCTTTAATCTTTTTGTCATTGATCCTTGAATATCTCAGGCATACATCTTAGGACGTAGTCCAACAAAGCGCAGGATGATTTTGCTATTAGCCTCATCTTTAAATTTTCCCAATACCTTCTTGTTCTGAGTAGAGTAGCATATATGGTTGGCAGGGTAATCAGCTGTATCGAGATGCTCAAGAAAACGTAGCTTGTCCTGGTACACATCTTCAGTTGTTACACGATGAATGAATGAATCAGTGTCCATATACATAAGCTTCAGGTTTTCCGCTCCATAATAAGGCAACAACACGTCGTAATGATAGTGATACATTAATGTCTTGGAGATGTCCAACACACTCATACCAATGTATATAGACTTGTTGAATACAATCTGACGAGAGGCCATATGTACAGCAGCTACAATGATAGCAGCAATAGATCCTGCAGCTACAGAAACATCACCCGCAGCCTGGACAATAGCTGTAACAGAAGCAAATACAATAGCTTCCGTAGCAGATACAGCAGCTGTACGACAATTGATGTAACAGATCTTACAGCTGTAGCAACATCTGCTACAATAACAGCAGCGACAAACACCAGTTACATAACAGCTGTAGGGGCAGCAGCTAATCCAGCAGCTATAGATTTAGCACTCTTAGCAATAGCAAGCATCACAGCAAAGATATTCCAGCTGTAGCTTCACCCACCACAGCAACAGCAGTCATCACTCCAGCTGTAACATCAACTACGAGAGCTGAAGTAGTAGATACAACACTGTAACATCAGCTACAGCAATAACAGTATCAGATCAGGTAGCTGTAACAGCATTAGACATAGTCAGCACAATACCTATAGCAGAAGCAAATAGAGCAGCTATCGTAGCAGATACAGAGACTGTACAACAATAGCTGTAACAGACCCCACAGCTGTAGCAGCATCTGCTATAACAATAGCAGTAGCCGTCGCATTACATAACAACTGCAGCAGCAGCTAGAGATTTAGCAGTGTTAGCAATAGCAAGCATCACGGCAATGATATTCCAGCTGTAGATTCCCCTACCACAGAAACAGCAGTCATCACAACATCAACAGCAAATACGACAGATGTAGTAGCAGATACAGCATCTATAGCAACAGCAGCTACAACGATAGCAGCAATAGATCCTGCAGCTGTAGCAGCATTAGACACAATCAGCACAATAGCTGTAGCAAAAGCAAATACAATTACTATCGTAGCAGATACAGCAGCTGTACAACAATAGATGTAAAAGATCCTACAGCTGTAGCAACATCTGATACAATAATAGCAGCGAAAACAACCGGTTACATTACAGCTGTAGCAGCAGTAGCAGCTAATCCATTTTTTGTTCAAATGTAGCAGCTTTATCAGTTAAATCAATGCTTCATTAAACAAGGATTGTAAGGGTAGACGTCTCTTCCCTTTATATAGGCCTGAGACTAACACTAGTATTTGCTACTAATGACAATGGTTACCGCCTCCCCTTCCATCTTCTCCTTTCTTCACCATTTGTCTGCTATGTGAATACACAGCACATGAGTAAACTTTAATTTTTTAACATTGTAGACTCGCGGAGATCATCAAAGGGATTCAATGTAATTTTATTCACTTGCACAGTAGTAGCAGCGTGCTTTCATGATAAGATTAGATTCATAGGCGTTCTGAGGATTTCACAGGTTTTAAGACAATCAGTATAACTCTCAAATGTAAAGTACTGCTTAATAGCACTACGTTTATACCCTTAATCTTTTTTATCATTGAGCCGTGGATATCTAAGGCATACATCTTAGCTCGTAGTCCGACAAAGCGCTGGATGATTTTACCATTAGCCTCATCTTTAGATTTCCCAAGCACTTTGTTTAGAGCTGAATAGCATATATAGTTGACAGGGTAATCAGCTGTATCCAGATGCTCAAGTAAACGTAACTTGTCCTGGTACACATCTTCAGTCATCACACGATGAATGAACGAATCAGTGTCCATATACATAAGCTTCAGCTTTTCAGCTCCATAATAAGGCAACAACACGTCGTAATGATAGTTATACATTAATGTCTTGGAGATATCCAACACACTCATACCGATGTATATAGGCTTGTTGAACACGATCTGACGAGAGGCCATATGCACAGCAGCTAGATTGACGGCATTTATTGTTCGATCGATAAACGTAGGCTTGACGATCAGCTTCTCTAGAGTCTTCTAATTTATCACCAGTCGTATATCCATACGATCAGGCAGATTCTCCATAGTTTTTCCAAACATGACGTTGTTAAAGAGCTTGTAGAGGTCCTTCTCGAAATCATTTGCAGCTTGTTGTCGTAGCCTGTTGTTAACTTCCACATAAGGTTTTAACCACTGTGACTGTTGGAATTGCAGCACACGATGGATTTTTTTAGTTGTAACCCATGATTAAGAGCTTGCTTCAAAGCCATGTAATGCACTACATACTTCTTTCGAGGTCCAAGACGAGGTATCAGTTTCTTTGTATATGGTTTCGTACACTCAGGCAGGAAAGGTAGATCGTTAAGTTCTATAGGATGCTCGATGTCTATGACGTCACACCCAGAGACAGGATGTCTGGCAGTATCAAACACGTTTAAACTCGTCTCGTAACTACCTGTATGTGCTGTCACACCAACAAGAGAAGTATTCCCACACGCTCATTCAGTCAAATGTTCCATTCAAAGCCTACCACAACCACCACCACCACCACCGCAACCACCGCTACCACCACCCATTATACCAAAGCTAGCACAATCTCTATTATCACAATACTTAAAAGTAAAGGCTTAAAAGGTAACGTAGAAGATTTTCTCCCTTGTTTAGTTAAATGTATGTATATACTACATTATTTCACGTTTTCATTCCCTTTTCAATTCATCCTTTCCATCTTCCCACAGAAAGACCACTACATTTCACTACAATCACGAGAAAAGCAATTTTTCCAGAGTTACAGAGATTCTAAGCTTCTAGAATCGAACCCGCTAATACTTTTAATAAATGTATTTTAGTAATTTAGCTCCCCCGCATCAGCATCAAGCATTTAATCTTTACTCGAACCTGATAGGATTCATAGGCTTGAAGATATATGAAATCACCCCTTAGGGATTCGATCTAAGTACTTTAAAGTACCTTTTATAATGATGACGATATTTGGGGACCAGGTACTCTGTTTACGGGTTACTTGACGTGTCCATTTAAGTTAAATTACGAGTTATTAAATTTATAAGTAAATTTCATTAAATCGGTATTCGAACCCAGAACACCAGGAACAAAATAATTTATAATATTAGCTTGACATGTTAAACAAAGCTGCATGCAGTTACATCAGCGATCTAAGTGATATATTCTAGTGTACAGAGGAAAATTAAGGAACTCATTAAAAGATGGGGAATCGAACCAAGCACAACTGATTGACAATTATATACACCATTAATTACCTATTATAAGAGCTATCAATCATGCTTTGGTTCATCCCTCTACCTCTCTTAGTTTCCGAGATAATGAAGATTTAAAATTAAGGATCGAACCCAGGACATCAGGTATCTAATTACACATCCACAAGATACTACCTATTTATATAAATGTAATAAAGTTTATTTGTCGTCTTTATCTTAAGCAGTTTAGGAGTTATTAAATTTATAATTAAATTACATTTTATCGGTATTCGAACCCAGAACACCAGAAACAAAATTATTCAAAAAATTAGTTTGCTATGTTAAAAAGAGTTGTATACAGTTTTGCAATCAAACTAAGTGCTATATTCTAGAGTATAGAGAAAAATTAAGGAAGTCACTGAAAAATCGGGATTCGAACTAGGGACAACTGATTGAAAATTATATACAGTATTAATTACACATTATAACAGCTATCAAACATGCTTTGGTCCATCCCTCTACCTTTCTTAGTTTCCGAGATAATGGTGATTTTTAAATTAAAGATTGAACCCAGGATACCAGGTACCCAAGTATACATTCAGAAGAAACTACCTAACGATTTAAATTAATAAAATTTATTTGGCGTCTTTATCTTAATTAGTCTCTGAGTTATTAGAATATGAATTTGTAATCACTCGTAGGATTCGAACCCAGGCATACCGGCCAACTCGGATTAATATCTCAAGGACGCGGCGCATTCCAAAGATATGATTACTTTTTATTCAATTGTTCTATCTCTTTTCATTCAGGAGATATAAGCGTTCATCAGTAGGGGACATTTGGGGGTGGGGGCAAATTAGTGGGGGTGGGGCTTTTTAACATATTAATTGAATTCCATGCATAAATTAATTGGCCGTGAAGCCCCAAATTTACACTACTGATGAATCGCTTATATCTCCTGAATTAAAAGAGATAGAACAACGGGATAAAAACTAATCAATTCTTTGGAATGCGCCCAGTCCTTGAGATATTAACCCGAGTTGGCCGGGATGCCTGGGTTCGAATCCTACGAGTGATTACAAATTCATCTTCTAATTACTCAAAGAGTAATTAAGATAAAGACGCCAAATAAACTTTGTTACATTTATATCATTTGGTAGTTTCTTCTGAATGTATATTTGGGTACCTGGTGTCCTGGGTTCGATCTTTAATTTAAAAATCGCTATTATCTCGGAAACATAGAAAGGTAGAGGGATGGACCAAAGCATGTTTGATAGCTGTTATATCGTGTAATTAATACTGTATATAATTTTTAATCAGTTGTCCCTAGTTCGAATCCCGATCTTTCAGTGACTTCCTTAATTTTTCTCTATACTCTAGAATTTAGCACTTAGATTGATTGCGTAACTGTATACAACTCTTTTTAACATAGCAAACTAAGTTTATAAATAATTTTGTTTCTGGTGTTCTGGGTTCGAATACCGATAAAATGTAATTTAATTATAAATTTAATAACTCCTAAACTGCTTAAGATAAAGACGACAAATAAACTTTATTACATTTATATAAATAGGTAGTATTTTGTGGATGTATAATTAGATACCTGGTGTCCTGGGTTCGATCCTTAATTTTAAATCTTCATTATCTCGGAAACTAAGAGAGGTAGAGGGATGACCCAAAGCGTGATTGATAGCTCTTATAATAGGTAATTAATGCTGTATATAATTATCAATCAGTTGTGCTTGGTTCGATTCCACATCTTTTAATGAGTTCCTTAATTTTCCTCTGTACACTAGAATATATCACTTAGATCGCTGATGTAACTGCATGCAGCTTTGTTTAACATGTCAAGCTAATATTATAAATTATTTTGTTCCTGGTGTTCTGGGTTCGAATACCGATTTAATGAAATTTATTTATAAATTTAATAACTCGTAATCTAACTTAAATAGACACGTCAAGTAACCCGTAAACAGAGTACCTGGTCCCTAAATATCGTTATCATTATAAAAAGTACTTTGAAGTACTTAGATCGAATCCCTAAGGGGTGATTTCATATATCTTCAAGCCTATGAATCCTATCAGGTTCGAGTAAAGATTAAATGCTTGATGCTGATGCGGGGGAGCTAAATTACTAAAATACATTTATTAAAAGTATTAGCGGGTTCGATTCTAGAAGCTTAGAATCTCTGTAACTCTGGAAAAATTGCTTTTCTCGTGATTGTAGTGAAATGTAGTGGTCTTTCTGTGGGAAGATGGAAAGGATGAATTGAAAAGGGAATGAAAACGTGAAATAATGTAGTATATACATACATTTAACTAAACAAGGGAGAAAATCTTCTACGTTACCTTTTAAGCCTTTACTTTTAAGTATTGTGATAATAGAGATTGTGCTAGCTTTGGTATAATGGGTGGTGGTAGCGGTGGTTGCGGTGGTGGTGGTGGTGGTGGTTGTGGTAGGCTTTGAATGGAACATTTGACTGAATAAGCGTGTGGGAATACTTCTCTTGTTGGTGTGACAGCACATACAGGTAGTTACGAGACGAGTTTAAACGTGTTTGATACTGCCAGACATCCTGTCTCTGGGTGTGACGTCATAGACATCGAGCATCCTATAGAACTTAACGATCTACCTTTCCTGCCTGAGTGTACGAAACCATATACAAAGAAACTGATACCTCGTCTTGGACCTCGAAAGAAGTATGTAGTGCATTACATGGCTTTGAAGCAAGCTCTTAATCATGGGTTACAACTAAAAAAATCCATCGTGTGCTGCAATTCCAACAGTCACAGTGGTTAAAACCTTATGTGGAAGTTAACAACAGGCTACGACAACAAGCTGCAAATGATTTCGAGAAGGACCTCTACAAGCTCTTTAACAACGTCATGTTTGGAAAAACTATGGAGAATCTGCCTGATCGTATGGATATACGACTGGTGATAAATTAGAAGACTCTAGAGAAGCTGATCGTCAAGCCTACGTTTATCGATCGAACAATAAATGCCGTCAATCTAGCTGCTGTGCATATGGCCTCTCGTCAGATCGTGTTCAACAAGCCTATATACATCGGTATGAGTGTGTTGGATATCTCCAAGACATTAATGTATAACTATCATTACAACGTGTTGTTGCCTTATTATGGAGCTGAAAAGCTGAAGCTTATGTATATGGACACTGATTCGTTCATTCATCGTGTGATGACTGAAGATGTGTACCAGGACAAGTTACGTTTACTTGAGCATCTGGATACAGCTGATTACCCTGTCAACTATATATGCTATTCAGCTCTAAACAAAGTGCTTGGGAAATCTAAAGATGAGGCTAATGGTAAAATCATCCAGCGCTTGTCGGACTACGAGCTAAGATGTATGCCTTAGATATCCACGGCTCAATGATAAAAAAGATTAAGGGTATAAACGTAGTGCTATTAAGCAGTACTTTACATTTGAGAGTTATACTGATTGTCTTAAAACCTGTGAAATCCTCAGAACGCCTATGAATCTAATCTTATCATGAAAGCACGCTGCTACTACTGTGCAAGTGAATAAAACTACATTGAATCCCTTTGATGATCTCCGCGAGTCTACAATGTTAAAAAATTAAAGTTTACTCATGTGCTGTGTATTCACATAGCAGACAAATGGTGAAGAAAGGAGAAGATGGAAGGGGAGGCGGTAACCATTGTCATTAGGAGCAAATACTAGTGTTAGTCTCAGGCCTATATAAAGGGAAGAGACGTCTACCCTTACAATCCTTGTTTAATGAAGCATTGATTTAACTGATAAAGCTGCTACATTTGAACAAAAAATGGATTAGCTGCTGCTGCTGCTACAGCTGTAATGTAACCGGTTGTTTTCGCTGCTATTATTGTATCAGATGTTGCTACAGCTGTAGGATCTGTTACATCTATTGCTGTACAGCTGCTGTATCTGCTACGATAGTAACTGTATTTGCTTTTGCTACAGCTATTGTGCTGATTGTGTCTAATGCTGCTACAGCTGCAGGATCTATTGCTGCTATCGTTGTAGCTGCTGTTGCTATAGATGCTGTATCTGCTACTACATCTGTCGTATTTACTGTTGATGTTGTTGTGATGACTGCTGTTGCTGTGGTAGGGGAATCTACAGCTGGAATATCATTGCTGTGATGCTTGCTATTGCTAACAATGCTAAATCTCTAGCTGCTGCTGCAGTTGTTATGCAATGCGACGGCTACTGCTATTGTTATAACAGATGCTGCTACAGCTGTGGGGTGTGTTACAGCTATTGTTGTACAGTCTCTGTATCTGCTTAGGTATTGTGCTGACTATGTCTAATGCTGTTACAGCTAGCTGATCTGATGCTGTTATTGCTGTAGCTGATGTTACAGTGTTGTATCTACTACTTCAGCTCTCGTATTTGATGTTACAGCTGGAGTGATGACTGCAGTTGCTGTGGTGGGCGAAGCTTCAGCTGGAATATCTTTGCTGTGATGCTTGCTATTGCTAAGAGTGCTAAATCTTTCCTGCTGCTTGATTAGCTGCTGCTCCTACAGCTGTTATGTAACTGGTGTTTGTCGCTGCTGTTATTGTAGCAGATGTTGCCACAGCTGTAAGATCTGTTACATCTATTGTCGTACAGCTGCTGTATCTGCTACGGTAGCTATTGTATTTGCTTCTGTTACAGCTATTGTCCAGGCTGCGGGTGATGTTTCTGTAGCTGCAGGATCTATTGCTGCTATCATTGTAGCTGCTGTACATATGGCCTCTCGTCAGATTGTATTCAACAAGTCTATATACATTGGTATGAGTGTGTTGGACATCTCCAAGACATTAATGTATCACTATCATTACGACGTGTTGTTGCCTTATTATGGAGCGGAAAACCTGAAGCTTATGTATATGGACACTGATTCATTCATTCATCGTGTAACAACTGAAGATGTGTACCAGGACAAGCTACGTTTTCTTGAGCATCTCGATACAGCTGATTACCCTGCCAACCATATATGCTACTCTACTCAGAACAAGAAGGTATTGGGAAAATTTAAAGATGAGGCTAATAGCAAAATCATCCTGCGCTTTGTTGGACTACGTCCTAAGATGTATGCCTGAGATATTCAAGGATCAATGATAAAAAGATTAAAGGTATAAAACATAGCGCCATTAAGCAGTACATTTCGTTTGACAGCTATACAGACTGTCTTAAAACCTGTGAAATCATCAGAACGCCCATGAATCTAATCCTATCACTAAAGCATGCTGTTACCACAGTGCAAGTGAATAAAATTACATTGAATCCCTTTGATGGTAAAATAATTATTGCTGAGGATGGAATAACTACCTATGCGTATGCACATTACAGTATTACAAGCAGTGCTTAAGAGAATGTAAGTCGAAGATGAAGATTTTCTCGTGAGTCTACAATCTTAAAAATGAAGTTTATCCGTGTGCTGTGTATGCAACTAGCAGACGTCTGATGAAGAAAGAAGAAGATGGAAGGGAAGGTGGTAACCCTGCCATTAGGAGCAATCCTAGTGCTAGTCTCAAGCCTAGATAAAAGGGGAGAGGCACCTACAACGAACTTAAATAAAGGGATGTTGACGCAAAGCTTTTAATTTGTGAACCATATGCAGTTTATCCCTGCAGTTTATAACTGTTTAACATATAATAAGTTTGTAAGATTTAGAAAAAAGTATATAAATTGTTGTAACGTTGGATGAGAAATGTTTATGATGTAATTACTCTCTATATTACCATGAGTACCTGTGATACTAGTTGAATTACCTGCTAAAATGACTTAAATACCTGTGATACTAGCCGAATCATGTGAAATTACCTTAACTAGCTCTGATACGAATTCCTGTTCTAAATTAGCACGATCACCTGTGATACTATCTGGTTTGCCCCAAATATCAATGATACTGGATGAATTACCTGTTAAAATGACTCAAATACCATTGATACAACCTGAATCACCTGCATTTACCTTAAATAGCTGTGATACAAATCTCTGATCGAAATTATCACGAGTATCTGTGAAACTATGCTGATTACCCAAATACTTACGATATTACCTGAACTATCTGTAAAATACGAAACTACGTTATAACCGACCTTGGAACCTACCCTCCTGTAATGCTAGCTTAACTACTCTAAACACCTATGACACTTGAATTATGCTAAATACCTACGATACTAGCTGAGTTACCTGTGAAATACGAAACTATGCTATACCCAACCCCTGGAATCTATCCTCCTGTGATACTAGATGAATTAGCCTAAATACCTACGATACTAACTGAATTACCTGTGAAATCATACACTGCTATGATGCAGTCCGCCTCTTGTAATACCAGCTGAATTAGCTTAAATGCCCTCCGATACTGGCTGAATTGCCTGTGAAAAATATGCATCTATGATACGTCCTGCCCCTGGAAACTAGCCTCTTGTGATACTAGCTGAGTGACTCTAAACACCAATGTTAGTTGCATTATCCTAAATACCTACGATACTCTCTGAATTACCTGTAACATCATACGGAACTATGCTATATCCGCTTCCCAGGATCTGTCCTACCCTGTCATACTAACTGAATTACTTACCTGCTAGTGTGAATGGGTTAGCTTTTCCCTTTGCTGGTCACGTTTTTCCCTGAGCAGCCACCTTTTCCCTGAATGGGTTACGTGATGGGCATGTCTAGAACATTGACATGAAACAGTTTGCCTCTAAGTTCACGTCTAGAGTCGCTTTCAAAGTCTAGCCCTCCCCTCCTATTCCCTATCTCTCCTGTATATAAGTCCATATTCCTACTACTTCACTATCTGTCTAGCCTACCGACTCTCCTCGTTTCCCTATACCTCTCATATAAACCATACTCTACTCCTCTACCTCTGTCTAGCCTAACACCGCTCCCCGTATCCCCTACCTCTCATAAAGCGCATTCCCTCCTGCCCTTCTCTTGCTGAGTATCACTCCTTGGTTTGCTATCTAACCTAACTTTAACACCTGTCTATCCTAGCATAGGATCTCTTTCCGTTTTCTCATCTCTCCTTATAAACACATACTCAATTCTCCTAAGCTAATAGCTCTCCGCGTTTTCCTATACCTCTCATATAAGCCATACTCTACTCCTCGACCTCTGTCTAGCCTAAAACCTCGCCTCGTTTTTCCTATATTTCTCATATAAACCATACTCTACTCCTAACCCTCTGTCTAGCCTAACACCACTCCTCCTGTTCCCTACCTCTCTCATATATCCCATACTCTACTCAACCCCTGTCTAGCCTAGCACCTCTCCTCCTGCTCCTATACCTCTCATACATATAAACGCATACTCTACTCTCAGCCTGTGTCTAGCCTAACATCCCTCCTCCTGTTCTATACTTCTCATACATATAAACGCCTACTCTACTCTCAACCTCTGTCTAGCCTAACACCACTCCCCGTATCCCCTACCTCTCATAAAGCGCATTCCTCCTGCCCCCCCTCTAGCTGAGTATCACTCCTTGGTTTCCTATCTAACCTAACTTTAACACCTGTCTATCCTAGCATAGGATCTCTCTCCGTTTTCTCGTCTCTCCTTATAAACACATACTCAATTCTCCTAACCTAACACCCCTCCTCCTGTTCCCAACCTCTCTCATATAAAGGACATACTCTACCCTTCAACTCTGTCTAGCCTAACAGTCCACCTCGTTTTCCTATACCATTCATATAAACCATACTCTACTTCTTGACCTCTATCTAGCCTAACACCCCTGCTCCTGTTCCCTACCTCTCTCATATACAAGACATGCTCTACCCTTCAACTCTTTCTAGCCTAACACCCCTCCTCGTTTTCCTATACCTTTCATATAAACCATACTCTACTTCTTGACCTCTGCCTAGCCTAACACCCCTGCTCCTGTTCCCTACCTCTCTCATATACAAGACATGCTCTGCCCTTCAACTCTGTCTAGCCTAACACCCTTCCTCGTTTTCCTATACCTTTAATATAAACCATACTCTACTTCTTGACCTCTGCCTAGCCTAACACCCCTGCTCCTGTTCCCTACCTCTCTCATATACAAGACATGCTCTGCCCTTCAATTCTGTCTAGCCTAACACCCCTCCTCGTTTTCCTATACCTTTCATATAAACCCTACTCTACTTCTTGACCTCTGTCTAGCCTAACACCCCTGCTCCTGTTCCCTACCCCTCTCATATACAAGACATGCTCTACCCTTTAACTCTGTCTAGCCTAACACCCCTCCTCGTTTTCCTATACCTTTCATATAAACCATACTCTACTCCTCAGCCTCCGTCTAGCCTAGCACCTCTCCACGTATTCCCTATCTGTCTCATATAAACCGCATTCCCCCTCCTTCTACCACTGTCTAGCCTAGCATCAACCCTCGTATTCCCTATTTCGCCCATATAAACGCATTTTCCTCCTTGAACCGTCGCATCTACCCTCGTTTTCCCTATCCTTTCCCATATAAACGCAAAAAACTGCGCCAGCTCTCTCTATATTTACCTACTCACGTGTATATTTTACAGTAAAATTACGGCTAGGCAATATTAAACCTACTCCGCCGTTTTTTTATTGTATTTACCACAATCACCCCTTGTTAGCATAACGAAATTACATGTACATTTTACAGTTTGTAACTATTCCTCCGATTTGGGTTCACTGACAATATCAGTGCATGTGTGTAGAAAAGGCACAATAATCTTGCAACAGAACTGAACTATGACCTCAGTAGTTTGTGGGCAAAAGTAACTCAACCATGTCCTTTCATGTAACATTAATATTGCAAACACAAGTAAACTAAGTTTCTATCTGCAGAAGATCACAGAACTTATCCAAGTGGTCAAACTGCTATTGTAAGATTTTCCAAGAAAACAAAATTTTCCTACTAAGAATGTCTGACCATATATAATCACAAGTTAGGACAACCATGTGGTATGATCTTTCAATAACTCAGCTGCACATATGCCTATGCAACACTTAGAGATGAACAGAAAATTTAAATTGCACATTCATTAAGTTTTAGGTTTCCTAAAATGAAATAGGTACTTCAAAACTAATTCAAATATTCTTTCCAAACAAGTTGTAAATAATACCGGTATGCCACAATTCTAAAAAAAATTATATTATTTCTTCATACTAACTTATTGCTATTAAAAAGGAATTTATGAATTATCACAAATCTGTTAAGAGCAAGTAATTAGGAGCTCTGCCCTTCCAAACACTATTGAATTATTAGATAAAACATTTATCTAATTGTTGGTAGAGAGCAAAATCGGATTTCAAAGTAAATAAATTGAGTTTTATTTATGGACGCTCTTTAACTACTATGGTTCTTAGCGTCCTACTCTATATTGGACGTGAAACACCGTAAATGTTGCTCAGACGCCTCTTTATCAGGCTTGAAGTTCTTCTGCGTGCCGTAAATCTACGACACGGGACAACCGGACTTACTTTTATTCCGAAGGAAGCCAGGTTAAGACTTTTTACGCCCGAAAAATTCATCGCCCTCCGCGGGGTTTGAACCCGTGACCTTGGGAACTAGAGGCTAGCATGGTACCCCTAGACCACGGAGGAAAATCGGATTCAACTACGAATTAAAATTACTATAATCTGCTTACATAGAAGACTAAGTCTTGTTGTACTGAATGCCTGTCCAATAATACTTATGTTGTAATTGAATTTATGGACAATGAGTATATGGAAACAAGTGGTAAACATTTTCTGTAACAACATAATTTTAATGGCTACTTAGTACATTCCTCAATCCAATGTCGTTTTATGTCAGTGACATTAATGTTTTTGTATAAATTTCTACAGCGTACCACATGAAACCAATTTTAATATTTACTAACATACCTCAATGACCTCTTCGTACCTTTGTTTTATAAATTAAAAAAGCCAGTTAACATTATTTTGAGTGGTGATTTTAATAAGGATTTTTGTTTTAATACTTTTGAGGTACAGTATCTCATTAATCCGTTTTCAAGTTTTGGGCTTAGGCATTTAATACTCCTACACGTCCTGGCACTCTTAATGCTGCTGGCGCATGTATCGATAATATGATCACGAAAATGTATTATAATTACTGTAAAGCGTGTTTTATACACTCAATTATTTCTGATCATGATGCTATTAAGAGGGCTTAAGCATAAAAAGTGGTTTAATCGTGGGCTCCTTAACTTCGAAATAGAATGTTTGAAATACGTATTATAATTTGTATGTACACCATGGTATCTCAGAAACTAGGGTTATGTACAATGACGCTACGAAATTATATCAGAAGACCTTATGAACTGCAAGACTTTACAATGTTTCTACATTGATTATGCATTCTTGAAATAAAATTAAAGCTACCGTCTGCCATTAATAACACTGTAAGTAATAGTTCAAAATATCAGCTTCTGATGTAGATCCTGATACACGTAATTCCTATTTTATTGACAAATTTGATGAACTTGTGAGTAGCATACCTGTTAGTGAACCAAAATTGTTTATGGAAAATATGTCTAAAACTAACACCGATTTTCCTTTTAAATACATCGGTGTAGACGAAGTTTATCCTTCTATAATAAACCCTTAACTCACAGCTGTTCTCTTGATGTATGTGATATAAAGTCCAGAGTACTAAAATTAGTAGCCATTTATATATCAGCACCACCAACGCATTTTTTTAGTCTTTGTAGCGATTCTGTTCTATTTCCTGATGCATTTAAATGTGCTAAGGTAATTCCAGTTCCTAAAAAAGGTAGCAGAACACATTATTTGAACTATAAGCTGATATGTATAATAACCGTCATGTCAAAAGCTTTTGAGATTTTAATGAATAAACAAATCTGTAAGTATTTTGAGGAAATAGCTTTATTAACATGGGTTTTGGACATCTCTCAGTACCATAGATGTAATCACACTATTCCACAAAATATGTTGTCTCTCAGGTTTTGAGTCCGATAATTTAGTTTGAAGTAAAGTTTTCTGATTTTACGAAAGCTTTTGATACGGTTTTATACATAACTCTTCAACATAAATTAAAATTTTACGTATTTAATGACTCCAGTGTAAATCTTCTATTTTATTATCTTAGCAATATATATATATAT
Organism: Deroplatys truncata; assembly: GCA_030765065.1. Classification (NCBI taxonomy): domain Eukaryota; kingdom Metazoa; phylum Arthropoda; class Insecta; order Mantodea; family Mantidae; genus Deroplatys; species Deroplatys truncata. The sequence continues at coordinate 276,127,046 of CM060990.1, forward strand.
ATATATATATATATATATATATCAAGCTGTGTTTTTAAATTGTAATCAAATTTCTTGTTTAAACCCTTGAAACATAGAGTCTGCCTAATTTTATTTGTAGTTCTTGTGCAGAGACATATATGTTTGCAGACGATTTGGCTGAGATATACTTTAGTTTAAGGAGGGTTAATTCAGGTGAGAACAAATCAGCAAAGTCCTTAGATTTATATTTTGTATGAAACGTCTTGACAAACCCATATTGCACATATTGCTAAGAAAGTAAGCAAGGACTTGTTTATGTTAATAGTACGAAAACATATTTTAACCATTGAAATACCTGTTGCAGCCTATGGTTATATTCACCACCACTTGAGTCATGGACTTTTATTACGTGGTAACCATGCTTCTTCTGGCCAAGACCTTTTATATTGCAAAAGATAGCTTTTAGAATAATATATGAAGCTTCACTTAGGTCTCGTTGTAAACCACTTTTTATTCAATCACATGTACTCACCTTGCCCTCGATGTATGCTCTGGCCTGCTTCTTGTATGTAAAGAAACAAATAACTGATTACTTTTTGTGCCTCTATACATAACTATGTAACACGAAAGAAACTTTAAAATATATACTTAAAAGAGTAAATGCAGTATAAGTGTAAACAGTTTTATTACACTTCACCAGAGCTTTTTAACAGCATATCTAGGCATATAAGGAATCTTCCTCTTAGAGCATTCAAGAGCAGGGTCAGGCTACCATTGAAGGCGAATCCTATATCTAGTATTGATGAGTTTTATAGTATAAATATGTAGGTTACTTTGTTCTATGACAATGCTGGTATTTAAATGTGAATTTTTAGTATATAGAAATATGTTGTTTACTAACGACGTTATGGATACCTGTATGCTAAAGACTAATAAAGTAGCACCTATCTACATATCCACCAACCTACCCATCCACCTTCCTATCTAATCTTATCTATCCATCCATCCGTCCATCCATGCATCCATCCGTCCATACACCCCTCTTTCCGTCCATCCGTCCGTCCATCCATCCATCCACCCACAAGTTATACATCATACAACAGATACACTGTACAACATGTTCCTACAACGAACGAGCATCGCACATACACTGCCCGTCTTCTGTAATGAGTGCTAAATAGTTACCAGAACCACTCTAGAGCACCTTCAACCCCTGCCCTCCCTAGCACCTCTCCTGGTATTCCCGAACTCTCCCATGTATACACAATTGCGAGTTTGTCTGTGTTCTCTTAATCAACCTAGTAACAATAATTCGCTGTCTCCGTATCTTTGCCGCTCCATAAAAAGGACGAGTGAATAACTAATCCCAAGGCAGCGCGAGTCGCGTAGTTACCAAGCTTCAGTATGTGTCCACCAGGAAGCTAGTGTTGCAGCTGCGCAGTAATTACCACTCCCGAGGACATAAAGCCCCTGCACAAGTAGGCCACTCAAAATACTGTTCAGTATCTATGCGAGCCACGCAGTATAGCCGTGTAGGAAGTAAGTGAAAAGTGGAATTATTATAGAAGTTAATCTGACAGATATATCTATAATCAATGAGATTAAGAGCCCCGAACTCTTCTATAGGATGCAAATTGTTACTGTAAATTACATTAATAGGCTTTACATTTTGCCTTGATGGTTGCAGTAACGTGGAAACGTAATATATATGTGTAAGTATAAAGCTCAAAACAGATGTGATTTTCTTCTGAAATTATTTGTAAATATTTCAGTAAATTGCGATATATTTCCCTACATTGCTTGGAATAATGAACTTATCATAATTGCTGATAGATGTTTAACATTATTAGGTTTAAATGCTGTGATTACGATTTAGGAAAATTTATAAACGTCCTTCAATAATACTTGAACAAATGATGAAGACAAATTTAAGCACGAATGTCATACACAGTATCACCATTACCACTTAAGTTTCAATTTGTGCCCTCAATTCTTATAGAGTTGAATTTGATTTATTCCTGTCTTGAAGATTCTTCATATTTTTCCGCTCACATATTTCCTTAGTATGGCTCCCTTCAGAAGGGAAGTAAAACCGGTGGTCCGGTGTTTTAGATTTACAGCACATAAAACAACCTCGAGCCTGATAAAGAGGCATCTGAGCAAAATTTCCAATCTTACACGCCCAATATAGGACGGTACCCCAAGCGCCATAGTAGTTCAAGAGCGTCCATAAACAAAACCCAATTTAATTTTTATTTTTACGCACGCTTGTTGATATATGTATAGCAGCTGAAGCTTCCAGAGAGTTGTCGGAAGGCAGGATGAGAACAATCCAAAAACAAATTTAGTTAACTCTCGATAATGCTTCTGTTATTTACGTTGGACGATAGCGCTCCTCCGTCTCTTTACTTCTCCAACTGGCCAGTTGGTCGCCTTCCATGCTTTAAGGTGGAGCCATAGCTACGCAACAACAGCAATAGCAATAATAGTAACAATAATAATAATAACTTAATAATTTTAATTGTGCCACACAAATCAACTTTCATAAATTCTGTTTTCCCATACTCAACAAGTACGGGGTGCGCACATGTTCATTAATGGAGCGGTACCCTACTATTTGTTCTTTTGATATTCTTCGGACATATTAAAAGGTTTACAGGAATTATGTCTGACACTCTGTTTTCTGTTGGTAGTGCGTAGAGGGGTAAATTGTGACGATGAGTGGAGTTTGATTTTAAAAGACGTGTTTTTGTATTAATGTATGAAATCCATGTTTTCCCGTGGGTAGTTTAGGCTCCATCTTAGAAAATGAAAACTAATCGAATAACAAATTTCTAAACTGAAATTTAAATAGCAACCCATAATAAATCTATAGTTTTTTATTTTTTGTTTGTTCTAATGGTACATGCAGTTGTTATTTGTGTATTAAAATCAGTTCCTTTCACATCTAAAATAGAAAACTGGTTGAAAAATTGATGTTTGAAAGGGAAACTAGGAGTACGAGAATCACTAATAATTAGTGTTACGTCAAAGTCAACCTGAATAGGACATTCGTCCTCTCTAATGCGTCATTTCAATAAACATCAAGGAGAAGAGAAAGTGCGATTAATTACATTAGGCTTGGATTTTCATATACAGGTGACAAAGACTATCCAAATCATACTGTGTTCTTTATGATGACATTCACCAACAGTCTACGCTTAAACGTCATTTAGGAACTAGACACTCCACCCAGTAAACAAGTCTACTTATACGGTTACCCGAAAATATGATCAAACTTCTTTTGTATTTCTGCGAAAAGTGGCAATGACAATGCTTTCGAAGTGTCTTATCAGGCTAGCTACAGAGTTGCTGAGATTACAAAACCTCATTCGATCACAGAAGTACTATTGTGGCCATATATAAACGACGTAGTTCATCCATGCTTGGAAAATCTTTCGCAAAATAGTCACTATGGTATCATTGTCCGACAGTGATAAACCGCCGGATTAACGACATATCAAACTATGCCGAAAATAACATTTTGGGAAGAGTTCATAACATATTTTTGTTGTGATTCAAGTGGACCAATCGACCTATGTTGCTAGTTTAGCCATTTTTATAGTTTTTGTGCGTTATATTAATGAGGATACTGTAGAAGAGGAACTATTATTCTGCAGACCCTAACAGAAAGAATTATTGGAGAAAATATATTTAGCTTACAATTAACTGGGCTCGCATTGGGCATTTCCACAGGTAGAGCAAAATCTATGACAAGGTGTCATGCTGGGCTTGTTGCTAGCGCCAAACGCTTCTTGGGCATACTCTTGCATTCATAGAATAGGCTCTTCTTTCCAAACGCATGCCCGATGAATTGAAGTCTGTGCTGGACTATGAGGTGAAAATACTTGAGCTTATTAAGCATCACCCTACAAATTCCCGCATTTTTAAACAATTTGTGTGGAAATGGGAAGAATTTATAACTGTTTATTGTCTCACACTGAAATAAGGTGATCATCTCGAGTTAGGAGTATCTCCAAATTTTGTGATCTTAAAGACGAAGTTGGCGATTTCCTCACAAGCCATGCCCTTCACAAAGTAAAGTGATGCAGGGTAAAATCTGGCTTCAGAGTTGAGCTTTTTTAGAGATATTTTCTTAAAAACTAACAGTTTGAACTTATCTCCTCAGGGGCCAACTATAAACTCTTAAGTAGTGGAAGACCATATTGAATCGTCCATTAAAAGACTTAGCTTTTGGGAAACGTGTTTCACTAACAATCAAACTAAGTGCTGTGATACCCTTCACGATTTTCTGGTAGAAAATAAACTTTCTTTGGACGAGGGTGTCAATAAAATGGTTGAAAAGCATTTGAAGGGATTTAGAGAATACTTCAGAAAACATTTCTCTGATATGTGCAATAATAAAAATTTGATTCACAATCCACTGTAGGAAACAACAATTCTGTAATCCACCTTAGGAATACATGAAAAAGAACAACTTTTTAAAACTTCCACTGGTTTTCAGTTGTAGAACATATTTAAATATTTGTCACTAAGTGGTTTTTGGTTAAGTTTAAAAGAGTTTGAAGTATTAGCGAATAAAAGCATAACAGTTTAAATACGTTTTTCATCCACATATTTGAAAAATAAATACAGCAGCAGTGTGTGTACTGAAAGTGATTTGAAGGTTTATTTAACTTCTCTGGTTCCTGACTTCAAAGCTCCGTGCCATGCAATACAGTCGCGTCCTTCTCACTGAATTCCAAGAAAGAGATGAGTAACTTTATAATAAAAACATGTAGGTTAAGACAGAAGCTTAAAATATTGAAAGGGCATTTGCCTATTGTATATAATTAGAGTAACTTAAGAAGGTAATATTTTGCTTGGAATTAAAGTTATATGCACCATTGCCGTATGTATACGTGTAAGTTAGTGGTTTTCTCTACTCAGATCTTTGTTAAATGGGTTTACGATTCGAAAAAAAGTTTGGCAGCCTCTGTTCTATACAACCAGTTTCAGCAGTAGCACAGTCTTCAGGGGTAAATACTAAAGTTTCCAGTTTGTCATCTGGTTGCATTTTTTCACTTGCACTTAAAAGTCCTTTTCTTGTGAAGTAGAAGACACTGCAATTAGGTTTATATAAATATTTCATATAGTAAACTTTGCATAAATAATTCGTGTCAATTACTTATTGTTATGATGGAAGATATGTTAAATTCAGCTGCAGTATTCTAATTCAGTTCACAAAAGCAATGACATCCATATAAACACATTTCCTACCCCTTCCTAGGAAGAAAGCTGTTGCACTCTATGAGCTGATCAATGTGAATGCTTGAAGCAGTGGCACTCAAGCTTTATGCACCCCTTTCCTTTCCTCTAGTGATGTCTCAGTCAGGCTAACTCACCCAAACTCTTATGCTTAATTCAACTTATATGTAACAGTATTGAAAATTAATTAAACCTTTAATTATGAAATGTGCTGATTGAAAACTATGAAAAAGAAAATCGTTCGTTAATAACTTTCTTACGACTCTGAACTGTCAACGAGCCTGCTAGATGCTTGGAGAAAATTTCAAGAGTGAGTGGCAGAAATAATTCTAGTTTCGAACTATTTCTTGTTTATTTTTGTTTGCCGTTATTACAGGAAGCTGTGATCTCGCAAGTAGGCAAAGGAAGGCCAACAGACGTAAAATGGCAATGACCCATTTACACTCCATGCGGGTATAACACCAGGATTCGCAAACTGACAACCTTTTTTTTCAGTGAACCTCGAACGAACACTTTGAGTAGTAATCCCCTTAATTTTAATGGGAGTAAAAAATAATATATGGAGGTGCTGTAGAATGGATTTGTCATTCAATATTGTATGTTACAGGTTTTAAAAAATATTATAGTTGGCGTGTATTTCCAAAACTTAATTTTTTGTTCACTGTGATCAAACACTGTAGTAGAAACTGCAATATTACCTCAGTTAAGACAGTCAGTCTAACATAAAACGTTCATAAGATCTGTATTACTTCATTTTATCATGAGCATTGAAAATACTGTCATCGAAGCCTTGGAGTTGGAGAGTAAGATAATTACTTTGTCCAATAACATCCAATAGTGAGGGAGTAGGCAGATTCACGCCTCAACTTCAGGATACATATATGCTTATTGAAAATTTTAATTATGTAGCTCACATGGAGCTTTCACGTACTCTGCTTAAATACACTGCTCTAAAGCAATACTTTTCCACTCATCAGTTACAGTAGAAATTCCCCTTTTTAATTTTTCCTACCATATCAGCTTTGCCCTCGCCTATGTTATTTAGTGCCTGGCCAAATATTATATTCAACACCATTTGAAATTAGCACAAATCATCGATGTTATTTAATTTCACTTTAAGTTCTTGAACACAGGATCACAATTCCACGCTATTTCAGCTTCCCTTTATTACCATACTTTTTGAATGGTAAACCGCTTTTATGCAGTGTATAGTATATGTTGATTTTTGCAATATTTATTGCGTCTAATTTGAGGTGCGGAGGGAACGTGCGTGTCTTACAGTCTGAAGAACTCGAGTTTGAAGCTCAGTCGAGATGAGGCACCTGGATAAGGTTTTACAGGGGTTTTCCCTAATCTCACAAGACAACCGTAGGGCTATTCTCGGTCCAATGGACCCTGGTATGATTTGAGCTCTTTTTATCCATTTCATTCGCAGCCTCCACGTGCCTGGGTTATTAAAACGAACGTTAACCACGTTAAAGTTCATTATATTAAGTCATTTTATTTAGTATTTATGTGTTACACATAGTAACTCCTTCCTTTTTGAGAGAATATACGGTAGCATTGCATCGAATTTCTTAGCTTTTTAATTCATTACAGACGTTTTCAAGCCCGCTGTTGTTGTCTTCTTAAATGTATACATCCGTAGATGCTGGCACTAGGGCTAAAAGTGAAAAGAAAAACAAAACGCTACGACATGCGATTGCTATTCCAGTCAACAGTGAAGCGACTTCCTGTGCATGGAATGTGTTGCTGGTGCCAGCTCTTCACTGCATTAAACAATGTTTTCAATTAGGGGCCAGGTAAGTCCTAGCAGACAAGGTAAATATTTAGTTATTGAACGGCGTCAAGTAATGTTTCATCGAAAAGAGTATGTGTTTAAGCATTATGAGGGCATTTAAGAAAGAAGGAACAGACTGCAATTTAAGATACATAGCGCCATGCACAGATAAAGGAACCCTTACGGAAATAAATAAGTGTTAGAAATCAGCGTGTCGACGCTGTGGCGACGCTAAAGACCCTTCGTCTGATCATATTCTAACTGGCATAGTTGTCTAATTTATTTAGCTGCTGCCAAGCTCAGGCAATTAACCTCTCAATTCCACAATTCGTCTCGAACATTCCTACCCTAATTTATGACACATTTACACAGCCACTTGAAAGTGTATGGTAAATCATACCTCCCAGAAAAAATATGGAATTAAATTTGCTTTTATTTTACACAAAATCACAGTAACTGTAAGACAGGGTTTCAATACTAAGTGATTCAGATACTTAGACTTACGTCTATCTCGATCGAAGGAGCAAATTCTCTTGAAAACCTTAAGCAAAGAAATTCTTTCTCCATACTGCACCCTGTTCAGGCGTTATAATACTGCAATTCAAACTGGTCAACCCATGCGTAAGAGTTTTATCTTATTTTTCTCGTCATTCTACGTAATTTGATTCAGTGCACAATGAGATCATTAAATGTATTTTGGAGCACATTGTTTCCTTACTTCACATCGGGTACTTGTCTGGAGAGCAGATTCCCCCAAACGTGTTTATGATATTGCCACATTAAAGCAATCATATTCAGCGAGAAGGCACAATGTACTAGGTACATAGTTTCAGAACCGAGCGAGATGGCTCCGTGATAACGCGTGAGGTTCAAATTAAAAGATTCCGGGTTCGATTCCCGTTGAGCCGACCACTCTAATCATTGGTTTTTTCGTTGTTTCTCCTGGTCGGAAGGCGAATGTTGGTGTGGTTTCTCTCCTAGCATGAATTTCCTGTGAGGCATATCTTGTCTCCCGCATTTCCCCTACTCATAATTTCATATCATGTGCTACAGGGTTGTAGGACCCGGTGACGGAGTTCGGTGTGTTGTGACTGGGCGATGTTGGTACACTTTGGAAATATTTCTCTCTGGTGTCCGTTGGGCTACTCACCGACCCGCCTTCTGGAGCAGCATCTCTGGGCTTGTGAGCAGGGTGACCGGCGTCGGATGCGTTCTTTCTGGAATCTTAAGGCACCCCATCCATGCTTGCGCAAATCTTCGCCCGGATCTGATCTCCTTCGGGTATCCCCCTCATCCCTCCCTCCCAGTGGCTACTTTAGAAGCACAAAGGGATACACTGGCCTGCGTGCGGTGCTCCGCCCTGGTTTAGGGAGCCCTCCACTATATCTGCTCCTACTCCTACATAGTTTCTTAATTTTCATTGCTCCTGGGAGTACTTATTTTGCTAGGGTATGAAACTCTAGTTTCTTGCCATTCCTTTTGCATCAGCGTTTTTCATCGCATAAGAGGCCCTGCCTGTAGCGCTGCGGTTACGTCGCTATCTGAGATGCACCTAGGGGACCGGGGTTCTATTCCCGGATCAGGCGGCCGACGAGGGCAATTATACCCTACTAGTAGCCCCGTTACGGGGAACAGTAATCCCTTTGAGGTCTCCGGGGACCAACTGAGGAGCTGTATGATTGGGAACTAAGGGCCTGGTTTCGAAATGCGCACCTAGACGGCCGGCAGGTAGATGGCATGCTCACCACATGTCATCCCCATTACTGCATTCAACCTGTAATGTCGTTTGTAAACGGGGACAGAGAATGCAGCGATCGTGCATTAGACTTTGTAGCGCTCAGGCGGATCCACCTACGAATTAGGAATTTGAGGAATAGGAGATATTTTACCATATAATACGCTATAGTGCGTATTTTGAATTTCTCATTGACACTAATATTTTCGGTATTCATATGCAGTACAGGACTTTCTTCTTTTTTCTCTTGTAATAATCAATGCGCATAGTATAAAATTCCGATTGTTTGTTGTTCGTTCCAGTACATAGTGCGCCAGGTTAACACTTCTATATACCCTTCTCTCTAATAGAAAATGATACAGAAGCAGCCACAGAAAAAACCTCAGTATATAAATTGGAGTTTTAAAAACCCGCAAAGCATGCCTTGCTGAACTGTTCTGGTGCGACAATAGCCGGCATAAGCAACTATCGAATTCCATACTTGACCATGTGTACATTTATTTTTTGACTTTCCCACAAGTACATTGGCATAAATAAGCTCGTAACTAGCAGGCCTTGTTGGAAGCGCTTCTTAAAGCTGATGTTATTTTATGTTGTAGCAATTTTTGAGTGCTCAGGATTTTGTTTTTGAGACGTACGTTATACGTTGCAAAATCTATATTCTGAGTTCTCCTTGAGACTGAGAGCACGAAATACGTCACAATTTATAGTTTCTAAGTAATCATTGTAATGAAAGCTACAAGTATTAACTCTACATTGTCTCTGAATGCAATGGGACATTCACTGGAAGCGCAGCGAACCAATACTTCTTCCTACCTTGTAACTAGCCATGGGCCTTATTAATCTCATAGTTGGTATCCGACTCTGGAACCAGATGATTTACCAAGGTATATCTGGTATATTTTATTAAGTGGTCATCATCTGCGATTAAGTTTAGTTTATGCTTTCCTCGTAAAACATTTGCATCCCATTGCATGTACGGACTGTCTTCTGAAAGATGTTTGTTAATGACCTTGGAGCCAGTTCTTTTTATATTTTAAATACGGATACGACTTTGGGTTTTGCTAATTCCACAATAAAGTGACCGTGTATGTATACATTTCAAACATATTCTATTTGTCTAATTTAAATTTGTCGATCAGTCTGCTAGTTCTGCTGAATGTTAACACCATCTCTACTGTTTTTCTATGATTGCAGGGCGAATCGAATCTCGCTCGTATCTGCAGTAGAACTAGCATACAGAGACCAGCCGATCTCTGTATGGCAGGCTCGTGGTGAGCTTAGGTGTGTTTGGTTCGCACCTACAGTTGGAAAGGCTTAACCACTCAGCTAATAGGAACGTTGTAGAATTGTTGTTTAGGTTTTTGTGTGAGGGATGGTAAGGAGGTGGCGCTATTACTATAGGTTCCTTAGCAGTTGCCTTGTCAGGACAGCTTCCTCTGCCTCTGCTCTACTGGAGTCTTTTTTTTTCTCTATCCAAAACATGTGCTGGTTATAAATTTTGATTTGGACCTATCATTGGGAGGGGGAGGTATTTGCGTTCAGCTTTGTAAGTTGTTGGCTGGTTTAGTGCCCTCGCTACCGGGGATACCGGAAAACCACGCGGGAAAAACGACAGCACCTGAAGCGGCAGTTTCTGGGCAAGCTATCTCTCTGGGATCTGACAAGAGCGTTCTCATGGAAGTTCGACTGCTCGTAGAAATGTTGAAACTCTGACCTTATCACAACCTCCATGTATGGATGCAGGTTTCATGCAGTAGCCTCAGTGGAAAGTGACGTTAGGCAGGATAGATGGATCGGAGCGCCTATTCTGATTCTGATGTAAACAGAAGAAGGAGTCTGCTGCTATGCCCCAAACTTCGCAGGCATAGACATCAGAAGGATGACCACAGCTTTAAAAAAGAATAGCCTTTGGTGGATAAGAATGGTGGAGCTTAGGACAGGGCATAGGCAATAAACACCTCCTTAACCCGTTTTTTTTCCACTGCACATGTCCACGAATAGTTAGTCTCTTGTCAGGAATAACTACTAGGTATCGAATAGAATACATGCACTCTGATCCTTTCCAGATAGGTGAATGTGCATATTTTTGCGGGGATTCGTCGTCTTATAAACAGGAACCATGCCTTAATTCGGTTCCACGAACATCCACCACTGCCATCAACAAAGCTGGCGAGTCGAAGGTGTCTCTGAATACGGTTGAAGGCTCTTAGTCGTATTTATGAGAGCAGAACTTGAGCATATTGACACCGTGCACCGCTGGAAGTTCCACCATGAACAGACTAAACAGCATAGGTAATAAAACAGAGCCTTCGAGAACTCCGCTTCGTATCGGTTTAAGTTTTGAGGTCGTCCCCGAAACGACTAACGTAAAAGGGCTATCGTGTAGGAAACTGTGTATCATGTTGACAATCTGAATGAACCAAGCTGGATACGCTTGTAGAGGAGTGACTGATACCTTATTCTGGAACACCACGTCAACAGTTTCTACTACATATAGCAACTGCTCGGTAGTTCAATGCCCCGGACTAAAATAAAACTGATTATTTGGGATGCCTTCATGTCTGTCAGGAATGGCGACAGTTGGGCGAACATGCCTTTCGGAGGACGAATAGGAGTCTAATGAAACGGTATTTGGAAGGTAAAGCAACGTATATACCCGGCATCAAAATGGCACATCACCCGGGCCACCTTTGACTCTACAGGGAAATTCCGCAGAGCAAAGCACGTGTTGAACACCCTGCTAAGAAAGAGTACGGCGCTGAAGGGAAGGTTTCTCAGCATGGCGGGTATGAGCCTATCATGCTGGTAGTCCTTTTGGTGTTCGGATGGCGGAGTGTGGCTTGGACTTTACTTGAGCGAATAATTGGTAGAGGATCAGCCGCTGTTACAGCCAACGACTGAACTCCTGGTGAACGCGGTTTGTAAAGTCTAAGTCCTGAAGGCCTTCCTAGCCACAGGTGTGCTTAAGAGAGTTGTCAAGCATATTCGCTTTGGCATGGGTGTCGTATTCAAGGCCTTGAGTACCTTAATGTGTGGAGGTGTACTGGTTACGTTGACAACTTGGCTATCCTCCAGACGTCGCCACCCCGGAGGTCCTACCGGGCCATCGTGGCCTCCCACCTTGTATTTTATGCTCACGCAGGCGGTTGCGGATCTCCCGGTTCAAGCGCCGCAGGATATTTCAATTGTATTGCGTCTTGTGACACTGGTATATACTTCGGGCTGCCAGAAATTTCGGATGAGGATTTCTGGTCAAGTGTTAGGACCTTTGGATTGGGGGGAGGAGAACGGGTTTAGATGGTCAGGTTGTGAGCAGTTCGTACCATTGTGGTATTGAGCTATTGGACTATTAAATCCAAGGAAGGAATGCTAATCAGGGGTTGGGTTTAATTTTTGAGCTGAGGCAATTCTTTACGCATTCTAAGTTAATTTCTCGGGGTTACCTCGGAAATCATGGCTGAAGTTCTAGTGTTGATTTCTGTCAGGACTGGATTATGGTCGGAAATCAGTACCTTAGGTGAAGTTGTCATGAGAGGGCAGGAGTAATGCTTCATAATCGCAGTCAATGAAACAGGGTTGCGCTGTACCTTTCGGGTGGTGTTTGGGTACCTGGGGCCCAATTCTCTTAGTTGGATATTCCAGTTTGTCATATGAATGAGTACATTGTCTCTTGGGTTTGACGGGTGCCAACGCTGGTGTATGGCATCAAAGTCTCCCGCCAAGATGACACAAGGATGAAGGGCTAGGACTAATCGGTAATCAGCAGGTAGGAACAGCCTACCGGATGTGTGGTATATACAGACTACTAGAACCTCCGTACCTCCGAGGTCAACACACACAGATATCACACCAAGGGTTTGTAGGGGAAAGGGAAATGGTTTGGCTCCACCAATACCAGAGTCCAATCGCTGGGCTGGACACCCCAATACTTCTAAGCTAAACGTAAGCGCATAGACGTTATTCGATTTCAGGACGCAAATGTGTTTTACAGACAGTATGTGATCCGAGCGTACTTGGTAGCAAAGTTTTGAAGCTCATTTCTTTGATCCCTCACGCTATTGGCATTCCAAAAGACGAACCGAAAGGATGTACGATACCTAGTTCAGCCCACCAGTCAATGGAATGAAGTAGAGAAAAAGGGTGAGGTCCTAAAAGAGGATCAGTGCCTTGCTGGTGGGAGCAGTGGCCTAGAAGTATGTGGTGATGTAATCCCAAACTCAGTGGCCCGGTTCTGCGGCTGTAAGTCCGAGAAGTCATCTCCAGACCTGGTAGCCTAAGGGTTGGTGGAAGATGGACTGGATGACCTTCGAGGTGAGGGGCGATCCCCCACTCTTTCGCCTCGGGAGGCGCGTGGCGTTTGTGGTTTATTGTCAGATGTAGTTATGCAGCTAATATATGCACGCAGTCTGATTGTGCGGAAAGCATTCAACATAGACGAACAAGGTCAACGCGTTCGAGTCAGCATCATACATTGACTGGATTTTTTTAATTGTATAAGAATGAAAGGATTAATTTTACTTTTTCCTTCCGCCCTACCTTCCTACACGGTTTTGCAATAAAGGACACTTGCAAAAAAATAGGGACACAAACTATAAGTTCTAATAATCCCTTTAATATGTATGCTTTTATGCATTGAAAACTTCCATTATATGTAACTAAATATGCCCGTATAAAGGTATTACCATATCATATTGACATAAAATAAAAATATAAGGCAAATGTATGTAATCTCATCTGAATAGAAATATTGTGGAAACCACATGAGTTATTAACTCGTTAAAATGTGTCTATAATATGAAGAGTTAGGATATATTCCTGTAACCCGTGTTGCTCACTTCTATGTTTGGCATGGTTACGTGAAAACAAGGCCTCCCCATATACCAAGGCACAACACCACTGAATTAAATGATTTGAGTTTTAACTAGAGAACCATTGACAGCCTGCAGGAACATTTTCGGAGTTGAATTTTTAAAACTATTAACGGTTGAATATTTTGAAATGCTTTCCTTCGTGTAAATTAGTAGGTTATATATTTATAAATCTCAAAGAGATACCGTAAAATAAAGGGTGGATTAAATTTAATATTGCGTACAACAACCACACTTGAACTTAAGTCTGAGAACTCCCTAACAGCTACCTTCATAGCGTCAGAAAGCGGCTACGTCTAGATAAGGCGGGGATTCAGCGTTGTGACATGACATATTGATTGTGTTGCGTGTGAGCTACCATTAGCGTTTCCAAGTTAGCTGACTCGATTGCACATATTATTCGGAAATACCGTAATTTTAAATCAAATATGAAGATAAGTGAATTAAATAAACATATATTTACTAAATATATATGTAAAACAAACTAACATGCAGCATATTATTTGAAAACTGCATAAATATTATGCTTAATAAAACAGCAAAATATACATTATAGGCGACGTAAAACACAGTTTAAATTGTTTGCAATTTAGTAACTAGTTCACGTACTAAGTGAGCATACTTTCTGACAGCAGAGAATAAATACGCATTAGCATTAAAATTCGGCCCCTAGTTATAAATATATATAATGCTTTTATGGTACATCATAATTTGAAATAAAATATTTTGACAATATAAACGTTGTTTTACAAGACATTACTTCCAATGAATCTGTGCCATGCACGTCAAAAGCTTGTTACAATTTTGTTAATCCAAATATCCACAAAGAACTTTTAGAACACTGATTCATGACCAAAACGTAGTAGGGATTTAGCGGTTTACGCTCACTTAATATGCAGGAATGTGCAATTAATATGCTAATTAGCCCCGCCCTTCCCCTTCCCCCGCAGCGCCTTGGTACTTTTAGTTGCAGCTGTGGGTCATAAATCTTGTTCAGTACAATGGAAGTTTGACAGTTAAGCAATTAAGGGTATCCTTCACCTGTCAAAACGAACAAAGGGGTCATAAATTTTACGCTTCTGTAACAAAGGCGAGATGTTTTTCCTATCCATTCCACATCAGGCCACTGTTGCACTGTGGCAGTTACCCACCCCACCCCCATTGTTTCTCTAACACGTGCAAGGAAGACATCCATCACTGTCAAAATGAGCAATGAGGATGCAGGACAAAGGAAGAGATTTCTATTGTATTCTCTTTCTATTGTCCGGGACAAGGCTACTTTAGAAAGACCATCTGGCATACTCATTCCACTAGCTTTTAACAAATGAACAATGCTTGCCCTTCAACTGTCAAAATGAACAAAATTAATGATAAATTAGGTCGCGACAAAAGAGAACCTGAAGCCCGTTAACAGAGAAACAAGTTCTATTGTATTTTCTTTCTATTCTCCGGGGCAAGCTTTCTTTCTGGCATTTCTCATTCCACAACCTATAACAAAGCCGGTCCCTTTCCATTGTTCGAACACTGTGCGCTTGACAAAAGAATCTGAGGAAGGCTTTATGCTCGCCCTGTCTTTGTTCGCGTGAAAGAGAGAGACACACTTCAACAACGTCAGAGTCAGCCATCATGGTTTTTGCCCTGAGGGGTTGTTCTCTTCGATGTTTTATGAGATCCTACGAATATATCCGAGCATAGTTAACAAGCATTCTGTTTGGCTTATTTCAAGCAGCGATTCCAATAAGCGCTTAAGATATATATATATATATCATTACATGCATTAAACCTCTGTGTATACAATGATATCCATTGATCGGTGTTCGATTCTTACTGCAATCACAAGTTTATTGCTAATGAGAAATCGATGATTGATATTATTATATCATTACCCTAATTCATAAAAAGTTGTTCAGAGGATTGCAGCTCGAATCTTACCAAGTGAAACTCTACTGCATAATAACTATTAAACTATGCACGGGCAGATTAAATGTATTTAAGAAATATTGTTTAATTTTTTATATATCATTACCCTAATTAATAAAAGGGTGTTCAGAGGGTTCTAGCTCGAATCTTACCAGCGAAACTCTAATGCGTAATAAATATTAAACTGCAAGGTCAGATTAAAATGCATTTAACAAATATAATTTAATTTTTATATTTCATTACCCTAATTAATAAAAGGGTGTTCAGGGGATCCTAGATCGAATCTTACCCAGCGAAACTCTAATGCGTAACAACTATGCACGGCCAGATTAAATACGCATTTAACAAATATAATTTAATTTTTATATGACATTACAATAATTAATGAACTGTATTCTTACGAACCCAGAGATCCCTAATTCGAATCTTACACAGTGAAACGCTATAATAAATATTAAACTAGGTGAGCATGGGCGGTCGGATTAAAATTGTACTTAACAAATATAATTGTTTATATTAAACTTAGATATTCCGATGACTAGACACCATTCTTTCTGCTTCACTCTTTTTCTTTCTATCTATCTATCTCTTCCTTTCTTCTCGACTTGCGCACATCCAATCATTCAGATATACACGAGCACTTGTACATACATCAGCAAACATACACCAGTACACGCACACGCAAGCACATACACACATACACATACAATATATCTGTTCACATACACACACAAACACCAACCCACACACGTACACACACACACGCACACACCCACACGCCCGTGTACATACACACATGCATACACATACACATATACCTGTTTACTTACACACACCAATACCAACCTACACACGTACACACACATGCACATACACAGTCACACACACACTCACACACGGTCACACACACACATACACATTCACACACACACACACATATATACCTGCTCACTTACGCATACCAACCCACACACACACACATATATACCAGCTCACTTACACATACCAGCCCACACATGTGCACACACATACACCGCAGGCACATACACCTCATACTCCTCATGCAAGCACATACACACATTCACATACATACACCAGTATACTTACATTCGCACATATACAATCACACACGCACAAACACAACATACACACATGCGCATACATACATATATACATATATACATACATACATACACCAGTATACTTACACATTCGCACACTCCCACATAAGCCTGCAGGCATAGACGCATACATCAGTGCACGTACACACATGCAAGCACATACACACATAACATTGGAAATTATCGACTCTACAGAATTCAAAAATCGTTGTCTCATTTCACTGTAACCTAGCAAAAATGTAATTCTTTTCAGGCTACCACCTTCACATAGCTTTCATCACAACACATTTTTATAACTTATGTAAAGACATTATGGATGTACTCTGAGAGAGATAGAGAGCGAGAGGAAGTGAAAAAGTAGGGTTAGAAGTGCTGAAGGCCTCTGCGCATGCGCAGCAAGAGATGATAATTCCATGGGTGTAATAATCACGCGATGTGTAAGCATCACAGCCATGATGACGTGCTGGCATCGCCTGGAGGGGGTTTAGATCCCTATATATACAGATATTTGCGCATGTTAGAACTGTTGTGTACTTATTAACTTTACATTTAATTTTTAAAGAACTTTAAAAGCAACGCGAGGTGGAAGCCATCTACACGTACAGCACATATCAACACGTAACAATGCAAGGTGAGGTTTTTTACATAACTATACAAAATCGCTGTTGGCGTTTACAATACATTTAATTTTGTTTAAATGTTACAGTACATGAAAGACGGTGTGTTGCAAAGAGCATCATATTTTCTAATCCGTGGTTTACATTCACATGGATTTCTCTGCGTACTCTTCTGCAGTTCACAGGATTTTCTCTTCTCATTCTTCTTCTATAAACATTCACATGAGTTTCGCTTCACATTCCTCTTTCATAAACATTCACACAATTTTCTCCACTCATTCTTTGTTTCCCTGCAGGTTCATACTCTATTAACATTCATACATTTTCTCTACTCATTCTTTGTTTCTCAACGAATTCATACGATTTTCGCTACACATTCTTCTCTGATAAATATTCATACGATTTTTCTCCAGTCATTCTTTGTTTCACTATACACTCACACGTTTTCCTCTACTCATTCTTTGTTTCTCTCCAGCTTCATCTTCCATGAACATTCACACGACTTTCTCTGCACATTCTTTGCTTCCAATAACATTCATACGATCTTCGCTACACATTCTTCTTACATAAACATTCATAGGATTTTCCCCACCCATTCTTTGTTTCACTATACATTCACACGATTTCTTCTACTCATTCTTTGGTTCTCTGCAGGTTCATCTTCCATGAACATTCACATGATTTTCTGTACTTATTCTTTGTTCCTCTACACATTCATACGATTTTTGCTGCACATTCTTCTATTAGTATTCACACGATTTTCTCCATTCGTTCTTTGTTTCTCTACACATTCATAAGCATACTTACAAAACATACACACACCATAGTTCTAATATATAGAAGTGTATAACTTGTTCTTCAACTTGAATAATGTAGTGAAAATAATAATTCATGTCAATGTCTGTTACACATTGTTTAACTGATAGACTTAACAAGATGGTTGAAGAGCGTAGTTTCCTACGGAGTCGCCGAGTTCAAGATCTCGAAATAGGCCTTAACTATGAGATAAAGTCCTTAAAGAGAGTTCAAACAAGATATGGTACCAGGATCGTATCTTCACTGGAGGATTGTCAAATGTTCTTGCCAGAGCGCTATAATAACGGTATAGCAGAGATGGGGAAATTTAAGGCATGGAAATTGCCTTTTTTGTATTCAGAGAGGGTGTGTAGAAGTGTTAAACTTAAGTATTGAATGTTCTCCTATTTCACAATGAAAAATTCATAAATAAAACAACTGACTCATTGATATTACATATAACGATACAAAAGATGCATGTTATAGAATTTTACAAAAAAATTACGAAATCACAATATCACATGTTTTGAATTTAGTTATATCTATCGCATTGAAATAACGATAAATATCCGAATCTTTATACAAATCGTTTGTGCTTCATTTTACATGTATCATAACAAAAAATGTAATTATTTTCAGGTCGCCTTTACTTGACCAAGGCAGTTTTCTAAGACCTTCATTGTGCAAGGTTTCAGGCTGTGCAATAAGAGGAAGAAGAAGAGGAATAGCTTGCAGCCATTCAAAGGAGGCTGACGCTATTGGAGGATAGAATAAGCAGCATCGACACCTCCAAGAAACATTTCGGCAAGAAGCGGGTGCTGAGACATCTACATCACCAAAACACGCTAATAAGGATTCTTATATAACATTACAGGGTATACGATGAAAAACACGGACAATTTTGTATACAATTCAACGCATAGCTGAGAGTTAGCTCAAGCGAGTTTTCCTATATTCGCTGAAAATAAGCATTGTGAACAGTAATTTAAATGATTGTGAAATACTTTTAAATAGAGATGAAATTTGTACCCTAAAGCCTTGAGCCCTATATACATTAACAGCATTAAGACTGTTTGCCACGCTGGAAAACAAATTATGAAAATAAAACACTTTCATTTAAATAATAAAGAAATTTGCATAACCTGCTGTTACAAGTGTAATGACATACAGAATCAATGAGTCGGATGAGGAAGTGATAGAAATGTAAGATAAATAATAAAAATAAAAAAGAATTAAGGTATGCTTTTACATAGTGTTTTTATTCATTAAAAATCCTTGCATTCCTAATGAAAAATAAATCATTACAATGATTAGTTTAAGTTATGTTACAATGATCAAAAAGAGACAGTCTTTAGATGCATTACTCGATGTTAAAGCCAGAGCACCAAAAATGACAAATCCCGGCTTCTCCATTTTAGATGTGGTGTCACTATTCAGGTAAATTCCTGTAACACAGCAGGTTGACTATGCAGATCCATGGTCCTAAATGGCTGAAACAGAGTCTTATCCAGCTTAACAGTCTTGAGGATCTCAGCATCAGAAAGTCGAATCCCAGGCCTTCTCCACTCAATGAGTACAGGTTTAACAACAGCATTCTCTTCACCCTGAGACGGGGTAAAGTATATAAATGTTCAGCTTGACAAGGGATTCTAAACTCGTTGTTAGAGTCCAGAGCTGATGTATTATATGGTGAAAACACATGTTCCTCTTCTTAGTGATCCTGTCGTCGAATCTCGGTGTCATTGCAAAAGAAATGTCCTGGTAACACTGAAGATGCCCATGATTATAAGGTTCTGAAGCCCAATAACTACAGGACTGCCGATTGCGTGATGCTAACCCGATGGGCGTCAAGGGCAGAGCATGATGTGTGTGTCGAATCATTCCATTATTATATCCTCGACGTCGTTGACTTCTTCTAAAATCTATAGGCATTATGCTTATATCCTTGTTTCTAAAGGCAATGATATTGCTGTTATGCTCCCCTATACTAAGGCTGTTTGCTCTATGAAGCGGATGTTTATGAACAACAGGTAAAATTTTATGGTTCTTGTGAAATACGGTATATAGGCGTAGCAGATGGGAAAACCGATAGATCGAGTGTCCACTTTTACTATCGAAGAAGGAGACTGATGCAATACTGCGCTAAATTCGTATGATACTCAACCTAAATATACTCACTAGGAAATCAGATTCAGACAGCTGATTAGGTGGAATAACTTTGTCACTGAAGGGCCCCAGAACGTTCCTATAGAATAATTACTGGAAAAAATCAAGAGTGAAAGGACATTTTAATTAGATTGCATTATTATTATTAATTGATCTAATAAAAAGACATTCGCATCCTAATATGAGGTATCTTTAAACATTGGACATGCAAGCCCGGATCTATGTTACTTAATGTTTTTTCAGGAACAAGTATAGCCTTCTGCCAGAGTTTTTGAATTCCCTTTCTTGATCTGTCCCCCTCTTCGTTTCGATGCTCCAACCCTTATTCTTCTTCACTCGTAGGCCTTTACCTCTTGATTCAATTTCTTTGTTATGTCTCATCATTTCAGCACGTTGTTTATCCGCAGGTTTTTTTCTTATTTGCACCTCTAGCAATTTGAGATGCACCTCCAGCGGCGACTCCTAGTGCTGCAATAATTGGTATGAGCGGTACAAATCCTTCTCGTTTCTTCTTTTTGGGCCCGCCGCCAACAGATACCTTTCTCTCAATTTCTCTCTTATGCCTCATCATTTCGGCGACTTGTTTATCTGCTGAGTTTTTCTTATTTACTGCTGAGGCAATTTGGGGTACACCTCCAGCAGCAGCGCCTAGGGCTGCAATAATTGGTATGAGAGGTAGAAATCCTCCTCGTTTCTTCTTCGTGGTTCCTACACCTGGAGCTACCTTTCCCTTCATAATTGCTGTTACTAGTCGGGTTGCCAACTTTTTCACCTAATGTAACATCCGATGTTTGCACTCTTTTCCAAGCCGTTTCAGCCAAGATCTTGTCAGCAATGTTTCTCGAAGCAGAGACCTTATGCTGAGCGTAGACAGTGTCGCTAAGATTACACGATTCGTCTAACGGAATGATTCCAGAGTCTCCTCTCTTTAATTTTTTTCTAGCTTTATCCCAGTTCCTCAGTATATGTAACCAGGCCAATGTACTTCAAACGGTAGCAGGTTAATGAGAGAGTTAATTAAACCGAAACATCTTGCGACCTTAACCACCTAAGCTCTCATGGTATACTAATTGATTTTATTGCGGCATAGTTCTTTTATGCATTCTTAATAGCATATATATTAAGAGCGATTTATTTTATTTTAGCTGTCAAGCTAGAGCGTGAGAAGCAAGTATGCTCACAGCGTATTCATATGTTAGACTTTGAAAGCGACTTTAGACGTGAACTTCGTGGAAAAACTGTTTCCTGTCAATGTTAGAACGCTAATTCTAGACATGCCCATCACGTAACCTATTCAGGGAAAAGGTTACTCGCTCAGGGAAAAAGGTGTCTCACTCAGGGAAATAGGTGATCTGCAACGGGAAAAAGGTGACCAACAAAGGGAAAAAGGTGACCCAGAAAAGGGAAAAAGGTGACCCACAAACGCAAAAAGGTGACCCACAAAAGGAAAAAGGTGACCCACAAAGGGAAAAAGGTGACCCATAAAGGGTTGACCCATAAAGGGAAAAAACGTGACCCGCAAAGAGAAAAATGTGGCCCATAAAGGGAAAAAGGTGACCCACAAAGGGAAAAAGGTGACCCAGAAAGGGAAAAAGGTGACCCATAAAGGGAAAAAGGTGACCCACAAAAGGAAAAAGGTGACCCATAAAGGGAAAAAGGTGAACCACAAAGGGAAAAAGGTGACCCGCAATGGGAAAAAGGTGACAAATAAAGGGAAAAAATGTGACCCGCAAAGGGAAAAAGGTGACCCACAAAGGGAAAAAGGTGACCCACAAAGGGAAAAAGGTGACCCATAAAGGGAAATAGTAGACCCACAAAGGAAAAAAGGTAACCCATAAAGGGAAAAAAGTGACCCACAAAGGGAAAAAGGTGACCCACAAAGAGAAAAAGGAGATCCACACACACGGAAAAAGGTGACCAACTCAGGGAAAAGGGCAGGGAGAATGGTGATCCGCTCTCGCTAAAGGCTCTCAAATACGTGTGCCAATTTTGCTAAAGGATGATACATGAGCTTCAGACTCGTGCTAGCTAGACCAGTATCTCACTCAACTCTCGGATTCTCTGTGCTAACCATCAAGAAAACTTGTACTCTTACATCTATGAATCCATTTCATGCTACTTGAATCTGCTTGTGCTTAATGAAATAGTTATAATTAACGGAATTTCCACTATTATGTGTGAACAATATTTTGCTTAGTCTAATTCGGATATGACTGTTTATATGTATCAAAGCCTGAAGACATATATAAATACGTAAATGTTGAAAAAGAGCTCAGTCTCGTGTTATAATATACGAATTCAACATCTACAGTATACATTGACTAGCTTATATATATATATATATATATATATATATATATATACTGTTTGAGCATGAACACTCACAAAGATGATCAATTACAGTCAATTTACGAGAATCTTGATTCTTCGTATGTTTCCCAAGCGGGGAGGAATCGATTTGTTAAGTGCTGCATATGTAATAGAACTTTAAAAAAGAGGAAAATTTCAAGGCTCAAGCAACATAGGAGAAGATGCTGTAAAGTGATGACCAGCTGTGCATTGATTACAATACCCAAACGAGATCCTGAAATTTTCTCAAGTTCCGAAGAGCGGGATTCAAGATGTACCGTATTTGGAACCAGTTCTAGTGATCCTTTAATAACGTCAAGAGCTACCACTGATGAAACAATAAGAGCAGTTTCTTTGAATGAGCAAGCTCTGAATAAACACACCAATGAAAGCAAGTATACTAGTGTCAACTCACCTAGATTAGAAGATATATCCAAAGCGAATACAGAGGAGATGCTATACCGCTACACCGATCCTAATGATTTGGTAAACATGCTAAGGGTACTAATGATGCTTCATACACCTGATAAAAATGACTTTTCCGATGCGATTAGCGAAATTATTCAGAATTTAAAGCTGGGTGGTTTTATAGCGTGATTAGCATCTGCAGAACATTGAAACCCGAAAAGAGTTAGAAAGATTCCTCATATTAGGATGCGAATGTCTTTTTATTAGATCAATTAATAATAATAATGCAATCTAATTAAAATGTCCTTTCACTCTTGATTTTTTCCAGTAATTATTCTATAGGAACGCTCTGGGGCCCTTCAGTGACAAAGTTATTCCACCTAATCAGCTGTCTGAATCTGATTTCCTAGTGAGTATATTTAGGTTGAGTATCATACGAATTTAGCGCAGTATTGCATCAGTCTCCTTCTTCGATAGTAAAAGTGGACACTCGATCTATCGGTTTTCCCATCTGTTACGCCTATATACCGTATTTCACAAGAACCATAAAATTTTACCTGTTGTTCATAAACATCCGCTTCATAGAGCAAACAGCCTTAGTATAGGGGAGCATAACAGCAATATCATTGCCTTTAGAAACAAGGATATAAGCATAATGCCTATAGATTTTAGAAGAAGTCAACGACGTCGAGGATATAATAATGGAATGATTCGACACACACATCATGCTCTGCCCTTGACGCCCATCGGGTTAGCATCACGCAATCGGCAGTCCTGTAGTTATTGGGCTTCAGAACCTTATAATCATGGGCATCTTCAGTGTTACCAGGACATTTCTTTTGCAATGACACCGAGATTCGACGACAGGATCACTAAGAAGAGGAACATGTGTTTTCACCATATAATACATCAGCTCTGGACTCTAACAACGAGTTTAGAATCCCTTGTCAAGCTGAACATTTATATACTTTACCCCGTCTCAGGGTGAAGAGAATGCTGTTGTTAAACCTGTACTCATTGAGTGGAGAAGGCCTGGGATTCGACTTTCTGATGCTGAGATCCTCAAGACTGTTAAGCTGGATAAGACTCTGTTTCAGCCATTTAGGACCATGGATCTGCATAGTCAACCTGCTGTGTTACAGGAATTTACCTGAATAGTGACACCACATCTAAAATGGAGAAGCCGGGATTTGTCATTTTTGGTGCTCTGGCTTTAACATCGAGTAATGCATCTAAAGACTGTCTCTTTTTGATCATTGTAACATAACTTAAACTAATCATTGTAATGATTTATTTTTCATTAGGAATGCAAGGATTTTTAATGAATAAAAATACTATGTAAAAGCATACCTTAATTCTTTTTTATTTTTATTATTTATCTTACATTTCTATCACTTCCTCATCCGACTCATTGATTCTGTATGTCATTACACTTGTAACAGCAGGTTATGCAAATTTCTTTATTATTTAAATGAAAGTGTTTTATTTTCATAATTTGTTTTCCAGCGTGGCAAACAGTCTTAATGCTGTTAATGTATATAGGGCTCAAGTCTTTAGGGTACAAATTTCATCTCTATTTAAAAGTATTTCACAATCATTTAAATTACTGTTCACAATGCTTATTTTCAGCGAATATAGGAAAACTCGCTTGAGCTAACTCTCAGCTATGCGTTGAATTGTATACAAAATTGTCCGTGTTTTTCATCGTATGCCCTGTAATGTTATATAAGAATCCTTATTAGCGTGTTTTGGTGATGTAGATGTCTCAGCACCCGCTTCTTGCCGAAATGTTTCTTGGAGGTGTCGATGCTGCTTATTCTATCCTCCAATAGCGTCAGCCTCCTTTGAATGGCTGCAAGCTATTCCTCTTCTTCTTCCTCTTATTGCACAGCCTGAAACCTTGCACAATGAAGGTCTTAGAAAACTGCCTTGGTCAAGTAAAGGCGACCTGAAAATAATTACATTTTTTGTTATGATACATGTAAAATGAAGCACAAACGATTTGTATAAAGATTCGGATATTTATCGTTATTTCAATGCGATAGATATAACTAAATTCAAAACATGTGATATTGTGATTTCGTAATTTTTTTGTAAAATTCTATAACATGCATCTTTTGTATCGTTATATGTAATATCAATGAGTCAGTTGTTTTATTTATGAATTTTTCATTGTGAAATAGGAGAACATTCAATACTTAAGTTTAACACTTCTACACACCCTCTCTGAATACAAAAAAGGCAATTTCCATGCCTTAAATTTCCCCATCTCTGCTATACCGTTATTATAGCGCTCTGGCAAGAACATTTGACAATCCTCCAGTGAAGATACGATCCTGGTACCATATCTTGTTTGAACTCTCTTTAAGGACTTTATCTCATAGTTAAGGCCTATTTCGAGATCTTGAACTCGGCGACTCCGTAGGAAACTACGCTCTTCAACCATCTTGTTAAGTCTATCAGTTAAACAATGTGTAACAGACATTGACATGAATTATTATTTTCACTACATTATTCAAGTTGAAGAACAAGTTATACACTTCTATATATTAGAACTATGGTGTGTGTATGTTTTGTAAGTATGCTTATGAATGTGTAGAGAAACAAAGAACGAATGGAGAAAATCGTGTGAATACTAATAGAAGAATGTGCAGCAAAGATCGTATGAATGTGTAGAGGAACAAAGAATAAGTACAGAAAATCATGTGAATGTTCATGGAAGATGAACCTGCAGAGAACCAAAGAATGAGTAGAAGAAATCGTGTGAATGTATAGTGAAACAAAGAATGGGTGGGGAAAATCCTATGAATGTTTATGTAAGAAGAATGTGTAGCGAAGATCGTATGAATGTTATTGGAAGCAAAGAATGTGCAGAGAAAGTCGTGTGAATGTTCATGGAAGATGAAGCTGGAGAGAAACAAAGAATGAGTAAAGGAAAACGTGTGAGTGTATAGTGAAACAAAGAATGACTGGAGAAAAATCGTATGAATATTTATCAGAGAAGAATGTGTAGCGAAAATCGTATGAATTCGTTGAGAAACAAAGAATGAGTAGAGAAAATGTATGAATGTTAATAGAGTATGAACCTGCAGGGAAACAAAGAATGAGTGGAGAAAATTGTGTGAATGTTTATGAAAGAGGAATGTGAAGCGAAACTCATGTGAATGTTTATAGAAGAAGAATGAGAAGAGAAAATCCTGTGAACTGCAGAAGAGTACGCAGAGAAATCCATGTGAATGTAAACCACGGATTAGAAAATATGATGCTCTTTGCAACACACCGCCTTTCATGTACTGTAACATTTAAACAAAATTAAATGTATTGTAAAAGCCAACAGCGATTTTGTATAGTTATGTAAAAAACCTCACCTTGCATTGTTACGTGTTGATATGTGCTGTACGTGTAGATGGCTTCCACCTCGCGTTGCTTTTAAAGTTCTTTAAAAATTAAATGTAAAGTTAATAAGTACACAACAGTTCTAACATGCGCAAATATCTGTATATATAGGGATCTAAACCCCCTCCAGGCGATGCCAGCACGTCATCATGGCTGTGATGCTTACACATCGCGTGATTATTACACCCATGGAATTATCATCTCTTGCTGCGCATGCGCAGAGGCCTTCAGCACTTCTAACCCTACTTTTTCACTTCCTCTCGCTCTCTATCTCTCTCAGAGTACATCCATAATGTCTTTACATAAGCTATAAAAATGTGTTGTGATGAAAGCTATGTGAAGGTGGTAGCCTGAAAAGAATTACATTTTTGCTAGGTTACAGTGAAATGAGACAACGATTTTTGAATTCTGTAGAGTCGATAATTTCCAATGTTATGTGTGTATGTGCTTGCATGTGTGTACGTGCACTGATGTATGCGTCTATGCCTGCAGGCTTATGTGGGAGTGTGCGAATGTGTAAGTATACTGGTGTATGTATGTATGTATATATGTATATATGTATGTATGCGCATGTGTGTATGTGGTGTGTGCGTGTGTGATTGTATATGTGCGAATGTAAGTATACTGGTGTATGTATGTGAATGTGTGTATGTGCTTGCATGAGGAGTATGAGGTGTATGTGCCTGCGGTGTATGTGTGTGTACATGTGTGGGCTGGTATGTGTAAGTGAGCTGGTATATATGTGTGTGTGTATGGGTTGGTATGCGTAAGTGAGCAGGTATATATGTGTGTGTGTGTGTGAATGTGTATGTGTGTGTGTGTGACCGTGTGTGAGTGTGTGTGTACGTGTGTGGGTTGGTGTTTGTGTGTGTGTATGTGAACAGGTATATTGTATGTGCATTTGTGTGTATGTGCTTGCGTGTGCGTGTACTGGTGTATGTTTGCTGATGTATGTACAAGTGCTCGTGTATATGTGAACGATTGGTTGTGCGCAAGTCGAGAAGAAAGGAAGAGATAGATAGATAGAAAGAAAAAGAGTGAAGAAGAAAGAATGGTGTCTAGTCATCGGAATATCTAAGTTTAATATAAACAATTATATTTGTTAAGTACAATTTTAATCCGACCGCCCATGCTCACCTAGTTTAATATTTATTATAGCGTTTCACTGTGTAAGATTCGAATTAGGGATCTCTGGGTTCCTAAGAATACAGTTCATTAAACATTGTAATGTCATATAAAAATTAAATTATATTTGTTAAATGCGTATTTAATCTGCTCGTACATGCTTCCAATAATTTAATAGTTATTAAGCATTAGATTTTCCGGGTAAGATTCGAGCTAGGACCTCTTAACGGTCATTCATTATTCATGGTAATGATATAATAATGTTTTACCCTAACAAAGTATCAATTTGGATGCCTAAGTATACACATGTGTTTAATATAAATAATTATAATTCTTAAATGCATATTAACCTGATCGCACATACTCCCATAGTTTTAATATTTATTAAGCATTAGATTTTTGCTGGGTAAGATTCGAGTTAGAACCCTCTGAACACCCTTTCATTAATTAGGGTAATGACACATAAAAAATTAAATTATATTTGTTAAATACATTTTAATCTGGCCGTGCGTAATTATTACGCATTAGAGTTTCGCTGGGTAAGTTTCGATCTAGGACCCCCTGAACACCCTTTTATTAATTAGGGTAATGATATATAACAATTAAATTATATTTGTTAAATGCATTTTAATCTGACCTTGCTGTTTAATATTTATTAAGCATTAGAGTTTCGCTGGGTAAGATTCGAGCTAGAACCCTCTGAACACCCTTTTATTAATTAGGGTAATGATATATAAAAATTAAATTATATTTTTAAATACATTTTAATCTGCCCGTGCATAGTTTAATAGTTATTACGCATTAGAGTTTCACTTGGTAAGATTCGAGCTACAATCCTCTGAGCACCTTTTTATTAATTAGGGCAATGATATAATAATATCAATCATCAATTTCTCATTAGCAATAAACTTTTGATTGCAGTAAGAATCGAACACCGATCTATGGATATCATTGTATACACAGAGGTTTAATGCATGTAGTGGAATATATATATATATATATATATATATATATATATATATATATATATATATATATATATATATCTTAAGCGCTTTTTCGGAGTCGCTGCTTGAAATAAGCCAAACAGAATGCTTGTTAACTATGCTCGGATATATTCGTAGGATCTTGTAAAACATCGGAGAGAACAGCCCCTTAGGGCAAAAACCATGATGGCTGACTCTGACGTTGTTGAAGTGTGTCTCTCTCTTTCACGGGAACAAAGACAGGGCGAGCATAAAGCCTTCCTCAGATTCTTTTGTCAAGCACATAGTGTTCGAATAATGGAAAGGGACCGGCTTTGTTATAGGTTGTGGAATGAGAAATGCCAGAAAGAAGCCTTGCCCCGGACAATAGAAAGGAAATGCAATAGAACTTGTTTCTCTGTTAACGGGCTTAGGTTCTCTTTTGTCACGACCCTAATTTATTATTGCCTTTGTTCATTTTGACAGTTGAAGGGCAAGCATTGTTCATTTGTTAAAAGCTAGTGGAATGAGTATGCCAGATGGTCTTTCTAAAGTAGCCTTGTCCCGGACAATAGAAAGAGAATACAATAGAAATCTCTTCCTTTGTCCTGCATCCTCATTGTTCATTTTGACAGTGATGGATGTCTTCATGCACGTGTTCGAGAAACAATGGGGGTGGGGGTGTGTAACTGCCACAGTGCAGAAGTGGCCGGATGTGGAATGGGTAGGAAAAACATCTCGCCTTTGTTACAGAAGCGTAAAATTTATGACCCCTTTGTTCGTTTTGACAGGTGAAGGATACCCTTAATTGCTTAACTGTCAAGCTTCCATTGTACTCAACAAGATTTATGACCCACAGCTGCAACTAAAAGTACCAAGGCGCTGTGGGGGAGGGTGGAGGGGAGGGGCGGGGCTAATTAGAATATTAATTGCACATTCCTGCTTATTAAGCGAGCGTAAACCGCTAAATCCCTACTACTCCAATAGTTCGGTCAAAAGAATTTATGCACCTTCATCTATCTGAGATATATAAAACACTAACTAATTTTACAGACTGTAAATTAGGTATAATGTCTTGCATATACCAGCAGCAAAAGAAGCTTTCGCTTTTGTTTGAGATTTTAGTACTTTAAATGTTTTAGAAATGAGTTAGGACACATGCGCACACACATACACACACACCGAGTGGTTCACCTGTCTCTTATTATTTGGTTACAGTATAAACTAAAAGCATCGTTCCCGAAATCCAGCTAGGATTAACAGAAAGAATTGACGCGATAGAATACAATGCTAGAATAGAATGCTTAGCGCGCGTGTAAATTTAGGTTAGAGACCCCTATGCTTTTTAAAGAGCTCCAAATGCTAAAAATACATACTTGTGTTTCCTAACCCTTTGTGATTGTTCTTATACATGCCATAAAATACGATAAGTCTACCCATATAAATAGTAGAGCAGTTGGGTAGCAATAAGAATGAGTTCCAAGTTGCTCGATTCACGTTTGAATCCTTCAAAATATCTGTTTTCTAGTTTCTTAGTTTTCCTTCTTCCTCTAGTGACATAAAGCAAGATGGGCAATCTCACCATTTCTTGACTTGCTTATGTTTTTGTTTTCCTGCCGTTCTCTTAATTTGCAGTGTGTAATTTTTACACTTGGCTAACTTTAACAGCCTAATTTCAAGAAATACAAAAGAAAAGAAAACCGTCTGATGTACATTCATTCAGGTTTGTAACTCCCTTGGTATGCAGGTATCTCTACAGTGTTTCAAACCCTTCACATTTCAAATTATACTACAGAACAATACCGAAATCTTCAAGATTCCTTTTAAAAGAATAGTGCCAAATAAAAAAAAATAGAATGACAATCACAGACTATGCAACAAACACCTATTCAGCGATCCATTCAGGTGGAAAGAGGTTCAATCCTCATAACTTAACACACTTCTAAATATCCATTGGTTAAAGCATTTCCGATATATATGACAGAACTTAGTGATAAAACTTGTTCATTTAGCGAAGCAGCGGTTCAAAATGATGACTTCCTTCGTTGATACAGATTTTTGCGCGATATTTCAATGACAACCTGGCACGTAGTAATGTCTGGGGTGTAACCCATCTGCAGGCTTCACTGATAAAATGCTGAAAATTAAGTGACCTCATTGGAACTAGCCAAGTGGCGTAAGATCGGGGGACCTGGTGCGCCACCAGACAACTCCTTCCCTTCCTATCCATCTTCCAGAATGTGTACCGTAGAAATAGTTTGGACGATCGTGGACCGGTGCGGTGGAGCAGCACCATTAAGCGTCGTCCATTACCTTTGTTTATCTTCACCTGGAGAATACAGTCCGTCGGTCACCTCCTGATGACTTGTTGCTCATCACCTCGGTTGCTCACTGAAGATCTTATTGTCTGTGTTCGAATAGCTGATATAATTATCTTTGTGGTAGAAGCATGTTTTCATTGATCTCCAGGGCGTGATACGTAAAGGCTCAACTGATTAGCATTAACTATAGACAAAACGGCATATGAAATTCAAAACACATTTTTGTTTTTATTGTTCTGAGTTGTAAGAGGAAACAACAACAAAGCGTTCATATTGTGTGTTAAACAAAGCGTATAGTTATAATTTGATTTCCACCAGAGCATTACCTAATCACTTGTCTAACAACGTATTAAAACACTTCTATATGTTTATATTTTACCCTCTCCTCGAATTTATTGTCACATTTAGCACACATTACTCGCGCGACTACGTTAAAAATGTCTTACATTCTTAAATTAATTCCGGCGCGAAGATTTTGTCGGGAGGAGACAGGGTTTCTCGTGCTTTTGAAGTCCAAAAACTGTGTGCATTTTCCACAAGCATCTTGTGTATATACAATTCCGAGAGGTGCGATGTGAAGCTTATAAGCTAATTCTATTGGATCTCGAGCTGGTCCGAACTTGGCCATCTCTATGGTAAAATATAGTGAAAAATCCCCTATTTCTGGACTATTCCGTACTTTTCCTAGCATCAGTTACTTGTATACTATTTGCACGACAACTAACAAAGACTGTTACGAACATGTGACACACAGTGCAATTACCTTTATTCTTTTCTTTCCAACGCTAGTTACATCCTTTATGGTGCGGATGTCAATAGTTACTTAAAATAAAATACAGGTAGAGACATATTTCTTTACATTGCACATATGAATCAACCCTGCTATATAAAAATGACATAAATGCGAGAATAAACAGACAAACGTGATTAAATCATAGCAGAGGTGTAAATAATGTCTGAATTATGAATGAATTTTGGTCTACTTTAGAGAAGATAGCCAATAGTTATTCATACTTCTTTCTGTTCCTTTACCTGAGTGTAAAGATCCCTTGCTTTCATTTTCTTTTGGAAATGGTGGAAGTGTCACGTCCGTTGTTCGTGTCCTTGCTGAGTGCTACACTGTTTTAGCTTCCTTCCACTTTCTCAAGCATTCAGTTGCATTGCTCTCCCAAGAACTGTTATACATATACACATGTTTACTGACATTTCCTGGAACTATGTGCCTTATTTTCAATCCAATTTTTAGGCACATAACTATACTCCCTTTCCTTTAGTTATTTAGAATACATGTTAAACACCCACATAAACAAAATATCTTATTATTACTAGGTCTGCGACATTGGAGTCGCTATATGTAGGAAAGCGTACAGAATATGAAGGTAGGGGTTTAGTGATAAGGGCTAGATTGACCTCGCGCGGTGTAGTCTATACAAGAAGAATTACGCATGTCTGGCGAACATTTACTTATTTATGCAATATTATTTATAACATATACACGGACGTATATAACTGAAAGGTTGTTATTAAACAATTAATGCAAAAGGCTACTTTACAATGTGCACATGGATAAGATTCTGTTACTTTATTGCAATTAGCTATCACCCGCAACTTTGTACCCTGTAGTTTACATTGCAGAATATCGGCAGAAATAAATGCCGCGCATAGTTCTTCATTAAAAGCTTGATTTGTAGATGACTTTTGCTGTAGCAGTTTATCCTCACATTTTGCAATACATCGCTTGTATGTTTGTGATGACATGTCTTCTCATATTATTCGACCTTACTATACGCAGAAGCAATTGTGCTATTGCACGGTTTATAATAAAGGTTTTCATTAATAACAGAGAAAAATTTACCCCATACTCCAATATATACTTTTGTAACGTTGTGAACCTTCGCACTCTTTCCTTTAGCATTTCGTCTACGTGAACACTGTGCGGCAATACACTTGACTCAACCATACAGGTAAGCTCTCCTGTAAACAGTCGACTACGGAAGCCTCTAAACAACGTAACGGCTCCAACGTCCCAGCCGTAGTTATCACCTTAATGCTTGCTAAGTATGACAATATTCTGACATACTGTTATTACACCCTTCAAAATGTATCTGAAATATGGGTCACACCGTCTTCATAGTGACTCATAACATAGGTTTTACGGGCAATTTTTCAACATTACAGTGTATTGATACAAAAGAAAATAAGTTTATATACAATTTACATTTTTTCCTTCTACACAACTACATTACTAATAACCACCCTCTTTAAAACGATTCTGTCTCTTTATTGTTACCTTTTTTATTGTAACTTATTCCCCTCCCCTTTCTTGCTCTTCGTCAGCATCTTCATGTCTCTGCTTCTATTCCTTATGTAACACTTTATATCTTACCACGATTTTGACATCCTTGATCGCGGCTGTTTCACATATGTCCGTCAAGAAATAACTTATTACGCGGTAAGGTCCTCGGTAATATATCATCAATCTCTGGTTCTACTTCCGTACTTTGTTCGATAATGTTTTATTTCTCAATAACACGAAATCTCCAATTTTGATACTTTTCCACCCTTGGTTGGCGATGTGACGATTTTTACGTCTTTTTGCCATTCCCTCTATCCCTTCAGAGGCCCTGTTAAATATTTCCTCGGCTTCCAATTCTATGTTATGAATGGGAGTCATGGCTGGGTACTAGTTTTAATTGTTTCTGTTTGTTGGCCCCGCGCTAATTCTGAAGGTTTAAGTACTGTTATATGGTTGGTAGTTTTGTTCGTAAGTTGCTGTGTAGGTTTCGGGTAGATTAAACCATTTTGTGTGCTAATTATGCTCCAAAATCCTCAGAAAAATGCCGACATTCTCTATGGCGCATTCGCTTGAGTTTCCACATAGATAATACCTTGAACAAAAACATTGGGTAATACCTACATCTTTGATTGGCCCTGCAAATATTTTTCCTCTAAACACAGTCGTATTTTTCGTCAATATGGCCTTGACCTGACCTTCCTGTGATACATATTGTTGAAACTGTTTTGCGAATGATTGGCTATTTGCTTTCTTCAAAGGAAGTATTTTCACGTATTTGTTACACATTTCATAGAAAATAAACTTGTATTTATATCCAAATCCTTATGCAGGTGATTCTCCATGACTATCTAAATAAATGGGATCTCTCGGAGTTTTCCGAATTACTGATTTGGTATCAAATTGATACTCTACATTTCTGTTTTTGCAACGTTGGCAAATGTCACAACATGCAATTATACTTCTCAACTCTCTCAAGCCTTTGACATATACATATTCTCCAAGACGGTATGAGTCACAGTATTTGTTCTAGAATGAAGTGGATTATGATGAAATTCGGTGATCAACTCTGTCTCTAATTCTTTAGGAACAATTATCTTCCATTTCTTCGTTAGTCTTTCGTGTCTCTTGTATAAGAATCTGTCGGATAGAGGAATATTTTTTCATGTACTTCGCTTAACTGCGGTATATTATCGATAAATATTTTAACTGCTCTCGTTGCACTGCAATTCTGCCAGTAGCTTTATTTTTGGCTCTGTTTATTTATTTTCAAACTTATTTACAACTTAGTTCTTGTTTTGACTTTTCCAAAGCTGCCGGTATTTCTTCAACAAAATTAAGTCTTGATAACAGATCACTGAACGTGGTTTGTTTTCCTGAGATGTATATAATCTCAATATAATAACTAGTTATTGCGTGAACATACTTAGAGATTTTATTAGAAGTGGGTCTACATTTTTTGATAAATGTTAAACTAACATGATCAGAATAGGCTTTTACTTTTCGAAGGTACACATAAGTCCTGAATTGAATTAAAGCAAAGTGTTACTTCTGAAACCCTAACCATTATGCCACGAATTAGTTTTCCGTATGACAATTTCTCTAATTTTGATGGCGGTTCTCCCTAACACGTGCGACTGTAATCTCATGTCGCTCTACATTTTTGTTTGATACTGGGCATAATGGTTCACGCTACTTTGTCCGTTCGACCTAGTTGACACTTCATCATCAACCTGTAGTCGTGATATCTCGAATGTCCTTTTCGCCTGATTCCTCTTCCAAACTTGGCACCGCTACCACGACCACGCTTCCTTCTGTCTCTCACTGGGCTACTATTGCTGACGTGATTAAAGGTAACCCATTCCTGTCTGCTACCGCGACGTTCATGGCGATTTTATCGAGAAAAGTGCAGTATAGGTTGCTGGTATCTATTTCGAAAACCATTTTCTCGACCTGCAAATCCGCAATTATTTGAATGATTATTATTTACTCGTGGGTTCTGTTCCCGTAAACTGCTTCCCCATAGCGAGATAGATTCAAGCTCCTGATTTTCGAAAGCTAAAATTAGACCTACCATCTCTATAATTGTCCGGGGTTTAGCAATAAGGAGATTATTTTGAATACGGAGTGGGAAGTGGTTTGTCATGATATTGATAAAACCTGCCCCCGCGATTTGTGGTCTCAAATGCTTTATATATCACGAGTTATGCAGTAAATAATCGGCCAGACTGATGTTCTCACGTGGTGAATGTTGACTATAGCACAATTTCACTCTGATACCTTGATGTCTGCTTGAGTTCCAGAAACGCATAAAGAATAGTTGCCGAAAACATTCAAAATTATTTTCTGGACCCATAGCTATCCGTACCCAGTCTAGGGCTCTACTGTCTAGGTATCTCATAGTAATAGTCTTCTTTAAATGTTCTGGCATAGCTTTAATCCGGAAATGTTCCTGAAGCAGCTCGATAAATTGTATACGAGAGTCATTATTATTAGCAGAAAAAGTCGGTAGTGGGAGGTCACTCAGAATTGCGTTATGATGCATGTACGTGTTAAATTCACCTTACTGGCCCTTCATACCTGTATTCATATTGCAAATGTAAGCCTCGGGCACTGAAGAACCTGCTGCTTTACTCATATTATGTGATTTACATTTCTCTTTTGAACCATTGTTTTCACCTTACATTGTACTTGGGAATTGTCATTGGAAACACCACTATTTACATTAACGCTAGAAACCTTTGGCATCAAAATATCGATACTTTTCTAGTTGGAGTGATAAATTGCTCATGCTTGCGTATTTAATCAGAAATTTTGACAACTGTATTTTCTAATTTTCCTTGGGGTGCAAGAAAAGATGGAAATCGCTGGGAGCAAAAGCAGGACTGTATGGTGGATGATCAAATAGCTCCCAGCGCAACTTCTGCAGAACGGTTGCTATGCACGAGGCGTATGTGGATGAGAATTGTAATTGAGCAGCACAAAACTTGCAAAAGGCATTCCACGCCTCTTATTCTGAATAGCACGTCACAATTTCCGCAGTGTCTCACAGAAGAGATCAGCATTCACTGTTGCATCTCTAGGCAGGAAGTCAATGAGCAGAATGGCCTTCCTGTCCGAGAACACCGTGTATATTACTTTCTGCACCTATACAGTCTGTTTGAATTTCGTCTTGATTGGAGATCCACAGTGATGGGAATGCATTGTCTGCTGCTTGGTATCCGGGTAGAGTGCGAATTCCGCGTGCCACTGCATACCACTGCGGACAACATTGTCGGCTCTGGCTGTGCGTGTCCAATTGGAGGGCGTCTGCTTCTCTATTTGCAACATCTGTCTGCCATTGCTAAGTGTTTTTCAAGCGCACGAACTACGGGGTCTTTTGCTCAGATTCCGCCACCGCTACTTTTCGTAGGTGATTTGAATGTCAACAATTCTCTCTGGGGTTCTGATACTCACGATGCGTGGATGCATTGTAGCAGACGTATGTAATATGTTCGGCTTACGTTTATTAAATACTGGTGTACTCATCTTCTTATCTTCCGCCTATGTTACCCACGCAGTCCTGGATCTATCTTTCTGCAGCCCGGCATTATTTTCCCACCTTGATTGGACGGTGTTTTCGGACCTTCTCGGCAGTTATCATTATCCCATTTCATTCGCTTATCCGGCCACCATCATCTACCCTCACGACATCCTCCCTGGATTATCTCCAAGGCTCACTGGGAGAACCTACGTTCCCACATTCATCACACCAATAACTGTTATGCCACCATTGATAAAATGATGGAGTATTTTACTTGTTTTCTCTTATTCGCAGCGGATTCCAGCATTCCTCGAGGTTATTGCGTCCCACGTCACGTTCTTGTTCCTTGGTGGACCTCGGATTGCCGTTTGTCCCTCAAAGCGCGCAGGCGTGTCCTGCGTGTTTTTCAGTTAATCCTACTGAGGAGAACTTCGTTGCTTTTAAGCGTTCTCGGGGTAGGGCACGTTTTGTACTTTGCAATGCCAAACGAAGTTTTGGGAATCCTATGTATCTTTCCTTTTTCGTCGTAGTTCTTTACAACAATTGTGAACTGCAATTTGGCGTATGTATGGCAGGTGTCGCCGGGCGATCATTCCCGGTCTTGCCGTAAACGGCACCACTTTTACCAGCGAACCGGATATAGCCAAAGTCCTTGCCATCATCTTCGCTAATTTTAGTCAAACGGCTAGTTATGATAGTTCCTTTTTACCTAACAAAGCCCTGCTGAGCAGTTGGTCCTTGATTAAAAGTGACTGTAGTGAATCTTACAACGCACCTTTTAGCGTTGCAGAACTGGCAGAAATTTATCAATCGCCAGGGAACCTTCCCCTTGTCCCGATGACATCCACCGACAAATGCTCCTTCGTTTCTTCCGCCTGAGACTAATTCATTTTTACTCGGGATATACAACCGCATCTGGCATCGGCAGGAATTCCCGTCCTCGCAGCGGGCGGGTATTGTCATCCCACCCCCGACCCGGTAAAGACCTGACGCTTCCCTCTAGCTATCGGCATATTTTTTGTCGAGTGTTGTGTGTAAGACCTTTGAACGCACGATTAACGTTTGGTTGGTGTTGTGGCTCGAGAGCAATAATCTCCTCTGCAATGTTCATTGCGGATTTCGTCGTCATCGCTGCATGGTTACGGTTTTCGTGGTCATCTAGCTGTCTTTCTATCTAACTTTTTACAGCTTCGAAGTTT
The DNA here is from genome assembly GCA_030765065.1 of Deroplatys truncata. Classification (NCBI taxonomy): domain Eukaryota; kingdom Metazoa; phylum Arthropoda; class Insecta; order Mantodea; family Mantidae; genus Deroplatys; species Deroplatys truncata. Next base: position 276,164,838 of record CM060990.1, read on the forward strand.
TCGTGTCCGCATTGGAAACACGCTGTCATAGGAGAATGGTGTACCCCAGGGGTCGATTCTTAGCGTCAATATCTTTGCCGTAGCCATTAACGGTATTCATAGTGTTGTTCGTAGCGACCTTCCGATATCTCTGTATGCTGACGACTTTGCTTTATATTATCGTTCTTATAGCCTCGATCACATCGAGCGTCAACTGCAGCTGGCCATAACATCGCTTGCAACATGGGCGCTTCGCAAGGGCTTTCGGTTTTTACCTACGAGTACACAGTGTCTTCACTTCATCGCCTTCGTGGTGTACATGTCTGATGTACATGTCTCGCGTCCTCCTGATCTTCTCTTGCTCAGTACACCCCTGCCGTTTGTTCCGCACCTCAAAGTCTTGGTTATTTACCTCGACACCAAACTTACCCGGGAGTACCATATTCGCTGACTTCGTGCTTCGTGTGATCGCTCTCTTCGGGTACTCAGAGGTTTATTTGGAGCATCTTGGGGCGGCGATCACACCGTGATTTCTCGATTGTACCGGTCCTTGGTTCGGTCCAAACTGGATTATGGCAGCTACGGCGCTGCGTCCGTTTCTAAACTACACCTCTTAGACACTGTTCATTATCCTGGTATCCCGTCTTCTTACTGGAGCTTTCCGCACTAGTCGTGTGGAATGCCTATTCGCTGACTCTGGCGAACCCCCATTGTCTATTCGACGGTGGTTTTCATTCTGTGCCTAGGTTGCAAGTTTAGCTGCTCATCCTGGTTATCCTTGCTTTAATTCTGTTTTACACCCAGATCTCGCTGTTCGTTATCTGCGGAATAGTACTTCTTCCCTCCCGAGCGTTATCCGGTTTCGCGACCTTCTGGTTTCACGTGACCTTCGACTGGCTCCTGTGGAGCGGTTCTCTTTCGGACGTTGTCCTCCGTGGCAACTCCAGCGTGCCCGGTTTGACCTATCACTTTAGGACAATGCGCGCCGCTCTAGCCCACCGCCGGTGTTTTGTCATCCTTTTGCCGAGCTTCTAGGAAGTTACTACACCCGGTTTTCACTGATGGTTCCTAGGTGGGTGGTGCTACAGTTTGCGGTTTCTTCGTCCTTAACGGCACGACTCACCCATATCACCTCTTGGACGTCAGCTCCGTTTTTACCGCCGAGCACTCTGCCATATTTTATTTCCTACTTTTTATCTCCGCTTTAGCTCCGGGGTGTTTACCTATCTGCTCCGACTCTTTGATCGCTCTTCAAGCCTTGCAACAGTTTCTCAGCTCCTCCAGCCTAGTCGTGAAAATTCAGACCCTCGTCTCCCAGTTGCTTCGTCGCGGATAATAATTAGTTCTTATCTGAACCCCCGGCATTTGGGCATTGCCGGAAATGAGGAAGCAGATGCGGATGCAAAGTCCGCCTGCCATTTGTCGGAATTTTTCACAGCGACTGTGCCTTACAGTTGTCCAGCAGTACTTCCGACGTAATATGCTTTTGGCCTGGCAAGGGTCATGGGATACGTTCGGTTGCACACAACTGTGGACTATTAGGGTCACCGTCCGACCCTGGCCCACTTCTTGCAGGGAATCTCGGCGATCGGAAGTTATGATACCTCGTCTACACCTAGGTCATATCCGAGCTGCACATGGACATCTTTTGCGCGGTGACCCGGCGCCTCTTTGTGACGTACGCCTATCCGTCTCACAAATTTTAGTTGCTTGTCTACGATACGCTCGAGAGCGACGGTCCTTTGGCCTAGGTTTTACCCTGCATTCGGTTTTAGGTGATGAACCCGTGGTTGTCGATCAGGTACTGCGGTTTGTTTTAACTACTGTATTTCATACGCAGGTGTATGTTGCCTTATTTGCTTTTATCTTTTTTATCTTCTGCTTTTAAAATTTTAGTCCTGTACCTGTGTAGTATTTTAGCTTTCTTTTTACCCTTCTAGCCTATGACTTAGGTTTTTATGGTTTTAAGCTTTATGGTTTTAAGTTTTGACCTCGGGCCTTAATGACCTAGTTGTCGATGGGCCCTTAAACCCGACTCACTCGCTCACTCCTCATTCTGTCTGTCAAATCTTTGATTAATTTCTTTAATTTGTATTTAAAATCTTTGACTCACATCCCTCTTAAATTTGCTTATTCCTTTCATAATTTCTGTATTTTGTATCTCATATGCTTGACCAACTACATTTTTCTGCTAAACTAACCTCTCATATAGTTTCATAATAACCGAAAGGAGCTGTTGTTAAGTAGTTGGTGTCGTAGCTGCCCAATCTGTCTGTTCTTGCAAAGCCACCGAAGGGTTTTTCACCTGTTCTGAATTTCTGAGAATGTTTATATCAGAAAGTGGGTCAATAAGCTCTACAGCTGTGTCTTCTTCCTTTTCCAAACCTGACTCAGTCGAACTGTGACTATGTTGATTTTCCAAAGGGAAACTGTGCATAGCCACAATGAACAATACTGACCGCTACATCTATTTCGTCGTCACCCTGCTATTTTTATCATAAATTTTTCCTCTAATTGCTTCCTGACTTCTAAGCAACATAATATAACAATAATACAACATATATATTAATTTACAATGCAATTTCTGCACTCTGACCTGTGTGTTAATTGACCTTTCGTCGCTCCTACGGTACCTTGGGTGATGACGGTTGTTCCTCCACTTGAATCCAAAGTTATGTCTTGCCCCTCCTTCCTAAGACACTTAATTCACTACCACTATCTCTATAGATCATCACTGTTGGTTCCTCTTCTACTCTTTGGGCCGTCGATGTTGTTCTCTTCCTCTCTCGTCGTCAGCAATGATGTATCCGCCGTTCTCGGTTTAGCGCGTTCTCCGTCGGTTAATGTTTCTTTAGCATTGCATTCTTCGCGAGTCTTTACTCTTTCGTGCCCCACGTTGGGCGCCATATATATGCGGCGTCCTTTACCTTTGTTTATCTTTATCTGCAGAATGTACTCCTCGGTCACCTCTGGATGAATTGTTGCTCATCGCTTAGGCTACTAACTGAAGATCTTGCTGTCTGGGCTCGAATATTTGTGTAATTACTTTTATGCTAGGAGCATGTTTTCGCTGATCAGCAAGGCTTGATACGTAAAGGCTCTGCTGATCAACAAGAGCTATAGTTAAACAGCATATGGAATTCAACACATTTTTCTTTTTGCTGTTTTGGGTTGTAACAGGAAACAACAACTAACCTTTCAATTGTGTTAAACAAAGTAAATAGTTACAGTGTGACCTCCACAAGAGCATTACTTAAGCACTTGTCTAACACCGTACAAGAAGACTTCTACATGTTTATATACTCTCTCCGCGAATTTATTGTCGCTTGTAGCATATATTACTCGCGCGGCTATGTAAAAAACTGCGTTACATTCTTAAATTAATTCCAGCGCGAACATCTTGTTGAGATGAGCACAGGTTCCTCCTGCTTTTGAAGCCCAAAAACTGTGAATTTTCTCCAAGAATCTCGTATATATAAAAGTCGGAGAGCAAATGTGAAGCTTACAAGCTAATTCTATTGGATCTCGAGCTAGCGGGAATGTACTTTACGTTTAAACACTAACAAGTTTCTATTAACCTGATTGGCCAGCTCGGGGTCATATGTTAGAATATATTGAAAAATCTTCTATTTCTGGACTATTCCGTACTTTCTCTATCGCCAGTTGTTTGTATCCTATTTGCACGGCAACTAAAAAAGACTTCTAAGAGCATGTAACACAAAGTGCAATTACTTTTATTCTTTCCTTTCCAACGTTGATTACATTTTTGCTCTTGCGGATGTCTAAAGTTACTTAAAATAAAATATAGGTACAGACACATTTCTTTACATTGCATATGTGAATGATCTTTGCTACATAAAATGGCATAAAGGTGACAATAAACATAGAAATACGATTAAATCGTAGAGGTGATGTAAACACTCTCTCAACCAATTTGATGAAACCACATCCATTTACCTTCATTCAACGGTACATGTTCAGCAATGGAGGGAAATCATTTTAAAAGAAGTGAAGTTCGCTTGCTCTCGTAAGATTTCCTTCGAAGAAATGTGGCCCGATTAGATGATCACCCAAATGGCATACCATACATTAATTCCCCACTGATCTTGAAAAGCTGTCTGTCTTGTCCAATGAGGGTTATCGACACTCCAGTGATGCTTGTTGTGGCGACTGACAGTCCCGCGATTCATCTGAAAACAGAGATTTGGATAAAAATACTATATCACGTATCACACTGCGTAATACGGACCGGCAAAAAGTTACTCGAGCTTCAAATTCGCGACCATGGAGTTCCTGATGTAGCTGCAAGCAGTAAGAAGAAGTTTATTGTTATGCAGTATTCGCATAACTGATGACCTACTGATGTTTGTGTACTGCGCCACGTGCTAACTGGGGATTATTTAAGACAGCGTCTAAAATTATCTCTTCATTATGGCTATAGGTAACTGGTGCTTCTCTAACTGGACCTGTCCTTTCAAGTGCACCTGTTATACGTAAACGACGTTCAGCATGCCGAAAAATGTTGAATGTTGGTTTTCGTCTTTTTGGAAATCGATTTACGTACAGGCGTTTAGCATATAATGCATTCTGTTGAGCTTCTCCGTAAATAAGTGGCATGCCAACATACTCATCACTGGAATACACGAAAGTATTCGCTAACCACTTTGAGGGTTCTGGTGGCCAAACTGGAGTAGAGAAAATTCTCATTGTTAATCTAAGTATACCTGCAAGGGACCATCGATAATATACTGTTAGGTGTTCTGATATTTCGCAATTGTTTCCATTCATTTTATACGTTTTCAAAATTACATTAATTCTTCAAAGTTTTGGTGTAGTTTCTTTCACAAGATGATTACAGTGAAACGCAGGGTTTGAAAACTGCGGAGCTCGTAAAATGAACAGGCGTTTGTTCATTTGTGTGCCTATTTGTTTTGCTGCTACATTTTTCGAAGTGACAGACGAATACTCTGAAATCCCTACCTACTTGTGCCTTGATGGATGCAAATAACAAGCAAAAACGTTCACGCACGTGCTAGTACTCGAACCACGAACATACTCACAGGGACGAGGGTACGCCATCTTAACCAACTGATCTTCAAACATTGTGTTCGCCTTCTGCGTTAAAACATGTACACATTGTATTCTTTGTCTCTCCTTCTGATGTCTTTGTAAGCTTTGTGTAACTCCTTTTTGTAGCTTAAGTCGTTCATTTAACTTTCGTTTACTATAATTTACTTACAGAACTTATGATAGTTTTGCTGTCACATGTATTGTAACAGCAGGTACTAACCGCATTATTTTGGAATGGAATTAGCTGTTGTTACTACGGTCTTTTTTCCATTGAAGAGCAGGATGTATTTACAAGGCTATCAAATAGCTAGCAAGCATACCAATATCGACCTTATTGATTTCAAATTACTGCGCTGCTGCATATCCCCATAAATAATAAGGGACAGGTGAACCACTTAGTGTGTGTATATATGTAGGCTGAGCCGAAATAACACCGCATAATTTTAAGGCGTGATTTAAGGGCTCTATATGAGTGTTTTCTTATAGAGCATGTATGACCGTAAACCTCTTGTTATCCAGCTAAAGGCATTAACGTTTTTTATACGCCGCGTCGGGTTAGGTGAAATTCTGTTAAACTGATGTCCTGTTCCCCCACGGCATTCGAATGTTGCTTATGTTTTATTTTCTTTGTGTTTTAGAACACCACTTGTCTTCTGTTTATAACATTGCTTATATGACCATTAATCTAAAGCCTGCGTTCTTTTATTTCAATGGTAAGGGATCCTTCGTATATTATACAGCACTTTGTGACTTTGTGTTTCCTACAGGGATGTAGGTAGGTAACCTCAGCTACCAGAATATAATAAAATGCTCCGTTTATTGGAAGTAGTTAAGGTTTTGCAGCATATGGTAAAAATGTTCCACTTTACGTACGCAGAACTGGCAGATATGCATTACGTTTATGGTGCTGCTTGGGTAAATGGAAAAGGGCACGAGATATTTATGCTGAGCTTTACCCAAGGAGACATTTGCCTAATTACAACACCTTTACTACCGTATGGCTCTAGAAGAGGAGATTCTTGACCGGGTCCATAATTCTCCGTCCACAAGCACAAGAGAAATAGCGAATACCATGCATGCTAGCCAGTCTTCGCTTACTAGAATTGTTCGTGACCAGCAATTGTATCCGTATCATCTCACACGAGTTCAAGCACTGGGGCCAGTTGACTTTCCGCCTCGAGTAATGTTTGTCCGGTGGTGTCTTCATAAATGCATTAATCAACCAACATTTCCTACAGCCATATTTTGAACGGAAGAGAAGGCACACTCATCGGACCCTATTTATTGCCTCAACCATGGAAGGGACACATTTATTCACCGTTTTTACAACATACTTTGCCAAAACTTATGGCAGATGTTCCTTTAGGAATACGCCAGTCATTGTGGTTCCAAGGCGATGGGCACCTACGCATTATTCCGGTGACGTAAATCGGTTAGTATCACAAGTGTTCATGGCAACTCAGAGCAACGATTCGTACCAGAGCTACTTATTTTAATTTTCATATGATTCAGGTGGTATGTCGGGTATTTAACGCATTTTAACAGGTAAATCACATAGCGTCGCAGGTATACATGGTAATAAGGAGAGTAACTAGACTATAAACATTTCCCATCCAACGTTACATCACATTTATATACTTTTTTCTAATTCTTACAAACTTTTTATGTTAAACAGTTAGTGGGCGAGACAGAGAGGTATAAACTGCATATTGGTTTACAGTGAAGGTATATAGCAGTACTCTAAACTAAACCCACACCGAACGTCCTAACCTATCCCTACCTTGACTTCTCATTGTCTATTCAATCCTATCATTTCTAACATAGCCACGTAACAAGACGTAACGTAATCAACAAACGTAACCACGCAACATGACGTAACATTGCGTAACATAACCACGTAACAAGACGCAAGGTAACCAACAAACGTAACCACGTAACAAGACGTAGCAAAGCCCAACGTAACATAAGCATGTCACACTACGTAACATAGCCTGTAACCACATGACAAGACGTAGCATTACGTAACAACACGCAATACCACCTATCGTAACCACGTGATCACGTGACAAGACATAACACAACGTAACATAACCACGTGACAAGACGTAACACAGCGTAACATGGCCACGTAACAAGACGTCACACTACGTAACATAAGCACGTGACCACGTGACAAGACATAACACAACGTAAAATAACCGCATGACAAGACGTCACACTACGTAACATAAGCACGTAAACACGTGACAAGACGTAACACAACGTAACACAACCGCATGATAACGTAACATATGCACGTAACCAGAGATAACCGCGACTTTCTTTTAGTGAAATTGCGATGTATTATTCAGGTTTTATTATTTGAGAGTGTTAATTGAAAAGTTTTACGTCAACATACCTTTATTTTAGTTCGTTGCAGGTGCCTCTCCCCTTTATCCAGGCTTAAGACTAGCAAGACGATTGCTCCTAATGGCAGGGTTAACAACTCCCCTTCTATCTTTTATTATTCTACTTTCTTCATCAGACGTCTGCTAGTTGCATACACAGCTGACGGATACACTTCATTTTTTTTAAGATTATAGACTCACGAGAAAATCTCCATATTGACCTATATACTCTTATGCGCTGTTTGTAATACGATATGGTCCATACGCATATGTAGTTGTTCCATCCTCAGCAATAACTCTTTTATCATCATATGGAGTCAATGTAATTTTATTCACTTGCACTGTGGAAAGAGCAAGCTGTCGTGACAGGATCAGATTCATGGGCGTTCTGCTGATTTCTCTGGTTTTAAGGCGGTCAGTACAACCCTCGAATGTGACGTACTTATTAATAGCACTACGTTTTATGCATTTTATCTTTTTCATCATTGAACCGTTGATATCTAACGCGTACATGTTAGGTCGTAGTCCTACAAAGCGCTGGACCATTTTACCATAAGTCTCATCTTTAAGTTTCCTAAGCACCTTCTTGTTTAGAGCTGAATAGCATATATGGCTTGTAGGATAATCAGCTGTAGCTTTTCCTGGTACACATCTTTAGTTGTCACACGATGAATGAACGAATCAGTGTCCAAATACATAAGCTTCAGGTTTTCAGCTCCATAATATGGCAGCAACACAGCATAATGATAGTGGTACATTAATGTCTTGGAGATGTCCAATACACTCTTACCGATGTATATAGGCTTGTTGAATACGACCTGTCGCGAGGCCATATGTACTGCAACTAGATTAGCAGCATATATCGTCCTAACAATAAATGTAGGCTTAGCGATCAGCTTTTCCAGTGTCTTCTCATTTGTAATCAGTCGTATATTTATACGATTACGGAGGTTCTCCATAGTTTTTCCAAACATGGCGTTGTTAAACAGTTTGTAGAGATCCTTATCGAAGTCATTTGCAGCCTGTTGTCGCAGCCTATTATGAAATTCCATATAAGGTTTAAACCACTGTGACTGGTGGAATTGTAGCACACTTTGAATTTTTGTTAGCCGTAGTCCATGATTAAGTGCCTGTTTCAAAGCCCCGTAATGTACTACATACTTGTTTCGAGGCCCAAAATGGGGTATCAGTTTCTTTATACTCGAGTCCTTAGGCTTCATACACTCAGACAGGAAAGCCTGGTCGTTGTGTAGATTTTGAAGTTCTGCAGGATATTCGATGTCGACTTCTAATATATATGGATGAGTATAATCATTTTGTGGTCTTTCTAAGTCGACTTTTTTCAAGTGATATCTACTCAAATCCACCATAAGGGAGGGCGTGGCACGTGGTCCAACCGTATTGGTTATTGACGTGCTCATATGTAATAATTTGGTTTGGTTTCGACGGATCATACTTCTCCATGTAGGCGTTGTTTGCTTCGGCATAACGGTGGGAAAATTGGCATAAACCTCCTCTTATGCCGGATTCCACCATGAGTAATTGGTCATAATCCTGTAACAGTTCCAGTAGAATTCCAGTGTGCAGCAACATGGCATCCCGTGTAAGTCCTGGCGAGGTGAAATAATGTGCAGGGTCGATTTTGTGTATTTTGAGGGTTTGGTCTCTAAATGTCTCAAAGACATCAGCTAGAAGAAGTACATAAGAGATTAAGCAGAGATCGCTGTACTCGCCAAGGTTTCTTACATTAAAACGCTCCCAAACATTTCTAGTATGACCGTAGTCAGCATCACTAATTTCTTCTTCATTTAATCCAATGTAGATGGCGCCCTTAGGAGGCAGGCAAGTTTCGTTCAAAACACCCCATGAAGTGACGTAATCATAGGAAAATACTCCTTTATGAGTCATCAAATTCATCTTGTCTTCTCCGAAGTGTTTCAGTGTTTCAGGATACGATGTTTTCACCAGCGTATCCAAGCTTGTACTAAGAAACCGAAAGCTATCCACAAACCGAAGCTTTATATCTCCTACATACTTGGAGAATGATATATAGCTTTCTTCAGAACTAGGAATTACTTCCACCCGCTCACTTGTGCATCCCAGGTCCTTAACAATGAAGTGTGAGTCATACATACTGAGGATGTGCATGAAGAATGGAATATATTTAGGTGTTTTGCAGGCTAAATTACATTCATGTAGACTTCCACGATATTCACTACTGATGTGATCATGGTCGCGTACTCTATAGTTCTCTTCAGTAAAGGTTTTTGCACACAAGTAGCATACTGTAGAGGAGTTGAAATCTATCTGCTGTTGATCTGTAAGTTTCAGAGGCATCACAGATTTGTATATTATTAATTTCCTTTGCAAGGAACGACAGGTATTCCGTAAACTTCTGAGCAGCATCAACACCACGATATACACATGGATGCTTAGGAAGACCAGGTTCCAGATGTTCAACGTCGGATGACGGTTTGACGTAAACGCAGAAATTCATAGGTACATGCTGCTGATAAGGGTTTGTGTATGACGTTTCAGGATTCGGTATACTTGTATGACATTGGGCGAGAATGCTGTCAAAGTCTGCGTAGATTACTAAGGTAGTTTCAACATCCTTTCAAAATTTTAAACTGTACAATTGATTTCTCCTTTGTGGGCATAACTACCGTTGCAATACCATGTTGATTACAGATGGCGGCATGTTCTTGTAGCTTTACCAGCCCACTTCTTCCATATTGACCATCAAAATGTGTAAAACAACGCTTACAGGTATAAACATTTCCTTACGTTTAGTTTTCTGACGGCGAATAGGTTTTTCAAAATTCTTTATATAAACGTAGTGATGTCTCCCACTACTGTCACTCAATAGTAGGAGGTCACGGTGCTCAGGTAGTTCAGTCTCAGCGACCTTTATCGGATACACTTCATGCTTCTTGTCCAGGCCGAAGACGTTGATAGACATCATGTTAAGCTTCTCAAATTCAGGTATTTAAAAAAGTGGAGTTGAATAAGTAACACAGCTGAAGTCATTTATTTTGAAGGTGCGCATGTTTGCTCACCCGTAGTGCATTCTTCTCAACGAATTTGGCTAATACACAATACATCATACCTAGCTCATGAGTTAAATTCTGGATGTTAATGCAGGCCTTTCTGACATCAGCAAATGGAGACAGGGGTAGGAAGCTACTTCCTCGTAACGGATTGTACTGGTTAATACGAAGGCGAACCGCTTCCACAGCAAGCAGAGATAAGTTGCTGTCCTTAAGTTGTGATTCCTCCATTTCAGTAACCAACTTCTTTATTTTCGTTTCCAGCATAGAGTCGAGATACGTTTCTAGGAAAACAGCTAGATTCCGGGTTCTAAATGTCTTGTGGCAGGTTTCTCCTATACTGTTAACAAATCTACACTCAGCTAGCAGATTAATTTTCACACTCTTTTGAATACCAAGCTCTTTATGCACAGTTAGGATTTTCTGCTGTTTTGCCTTATGCAGGTACATATTCATGTCCTTAGTTGATTCATAACGTATAAAATATGATTTCAAGCGTCCATTGAATGAAGTTTCATATTCTATCATGTTACAGTAATCCAATGTAGATAATAACTTGCTTAGTAGATTCTAATCTACGTTTCTTCTCAAGTCTGTTTATTCCACACGCATCTTCCGGTTGCCGACCCTTATAACTGTCTTTGAAGCCTACATTACATTTACATTTGAAGAGCTTCTTACAACGTAGCTCATGCCGTTTTTTATCATATCCACGTCTCATTCCTGGAGACAGACTCTGGGAAGAGCCCGTCATGTTGAAACGCGCAGAGAAGTATTCTCGCACGATCATTCAAACAGATGTTTCCATTCAATGCCTACCATACCCACCACGGCAACCCATTACACACCAAAGTTAACATGATTTCTATTATAATACTTTAGAAATAGCGTAGAAGTTTTTCTCCCCTTATTTAATTAAATTCGTGTATATAAACTATACTTTGTGTTTTCAATCCTTTTTCAAAACTTTCTTTCTCTCATCCCCCTCATTCTCCACAGAATCAGTACACAGTATGACATTTTTATACGCTTAACGTCCTTTTATCAGAGAAACCCACGCTTAATATTTATTTATCACAGAAAACCATGCTTAATACGCAGTTATCACAGAAATTCGTCACATTTCACTGCAAACACGAGCAAAGTTATATTTCCTAGAGTTACTCTAATTTTAAGCTTGTAGGATCGTATTAGGAACTTAATTGTATTTTTAGCTCAAGGTTTGTACACATTTATAGTCACACACGCGAGACTCTGGCGTGCCTTAAAGATTCTCGGGTACCCATCGCTACGCCCTACATAGCGGTCTCCCGCGCAATGAAGTGCTCTCGTTGCTGCCTCCATGGCTACGCCAGGTTATCCCCACCCCACTCTCACTGCTACCATCCCCTCTCCTTCCCTTTACCAGCCTGTTACCACCTTCCCCCACCTCTTTTCCGCGCAATATAGCGGCCACCAAAAGAAAGTCGGTCTACCGGTCCGCATCCGGCTTGCTAATATAAAAGGCGGAAGTAGCCATGTTGGGTTTTAATGCGGATGGTCGCCATCTTCAGTATTTAACATGTAAAGACGACCATTATATGCGTTAAACGCGTGCTTGACTTGATCTTAAAAGAAATTTAATAATGGATAAATGGATATTAAGCGTGGTTTTCTATGATAAAAGGACGTTAAGCGTATAAAAATGTCTAATTGTGTACTGATTCTGTATAGAATGAGGGGGATGAGAGTAAGTATTGAAAAAAAATTGAAAACACAAAATAATAGGTTATATACATGAATTTAATTAAATAAGGGGAGAAAAACCTCTACGCTATTTCTAAAGTATTATAGTAGAAATTATGTTAAAATTGGTGTGTAATGGGTTGCGGGGGTGGGTATATTACGCATTGAATGGAAACATCTGTCTGACTGATCGTGCGAGAATTCTTCTATGCGCGTTTCAACATGTCGGGCACTTCCCAGACAGTCTGTCTCCAGGTATGACGTCATCTGGCGTTGTAGACTATTGTCATGAGTGGTATGGGATAAACCTGGTTTTACGGCTTGGTTCAGCGATAACGTCTGTGGTTTGCATTCGGAGGTCCCTGGTTCGATTTCCGTAGGAAGGGTCACTCTGACCTTAGGTTTCTCGCAGTTTTCGCTGTTCGACAGCCGAATGCTAGTAGTTTCTCATCGATTCCGATTTCCTTTCCCTTTAATTCATTTCATTTGCATCTTTCACGTGTGCTTTTAGGGTTCAGGAGTTCGATTACCGTCGGTCGGTCTGTCACTCTGACCTCGGATTTTATGTTTTTTCCTGGTCTGCAGGCGAATGCCTGAGTGGTATATGTCAGCGTGATTTCCTTTCATTCTTTATAATTTGCATCTTTCACGTATGCTTCTAGGACCCCTCTTTCGATTACCGTCGATCGCCCACTCTGACCTCGAATTTTTCATGGTTTTCCCTGGTCTGCAGGCAAATGCCTGAGTGGCGCATGCTAGCGCGATTTCCTTTCATTCTGTTTTCATTTTCGTCTTTCATGTGTGCTTCTATGGTCCTGGGATCGATTCCCGTCGGTCTCTCACTCTAGCCTCGGATTTTTCATGGTTTTCCTTGTTCTGCAGGCGCATGTCAGTGGTGTATGCTACCACGATTCCCTTTCATTCTATTTCATTTGCGTCTTTCACGTGTGCTTCTAGGATCCAGGGAGCGATTCCCGTCGGTCGCTCACTCTAGCCTCGGATTTTTCGTGGTTTTCCCTGGTCTTTAGGCGAATGCCGGAGTGATGTATGCTAGCACGATTTCCTTCCCCTTTCATTCTGTTTCATTCTCATGTTTGTGCTTCTAGGTTTCGTTGCACATGGTGAATGCTTGCTCAAAGGATACTTGACCCTTGCTCGTCATAGATCGTTCATCACCCTCACGAGCTAAGCACCCGAATACATTCAACAAACGACTACTTTACTCAGAAAACCACAAACATATGGAAAGTTCACTTACCACCCTTGGACACATCATAAATTTCAAATGATTTTCAAGAAATACATCAACCTGTCTCTACAGAATAACCACAATATACAGAAGCTACTATACAACAGAACACAAGAAAGACCCTATCCCCAACAATAAATCAGCTAATATATATATATATATATATATATATATATATATATATATAATAGTTTGTAATGAGTGTAACCTGGTATACATAGGAAGAACCAAAAGAAATCTTGAAATAGGGCTTAAAGACCATATGAGATGCATGTACCAAAAACAGGCGGATAAACCAGGCAGTATCACATCATTTCTGGTCATTAAACAATGAAATCACTGCAAACATAAAACTCTTAAAACCGATCAACAACAGCAATGAATTGGACATCTGGGAAAAAATACATATCGTCAAACACAGCAATTACCTAATGAATTTCGAACTACCACCAACCAGCAGCCTTTGGAGGTTCATCAACCCAGCACCAGAGAACACCACTAACCACACACATTCCCCAGACAATAGCCGGCAAAATCAGTTGGAAACATGCTGACGATGGGAGCAACCGCTCTCCCGAAACGCGTTCAAAGTAAGAAACTTTTAGTGATGTAGTGTAACAACCTACAACTCTCTTGATTTTAAATTATGACACATCACTGTTACTAGCTTCTTAATCTTCAAAATTAATTAATGTATAGTGGAACCTAAGTGTCTTGCGAAATGTGATACCTTGGCGGAATAGAAGGGAAAAATTCGTAGATCACTTTTACTGTTAATGAAAAAGACTGTTGTAGTGCTGTGCTGGATTTGTATGATGCTTACTTTAAATATGTTCACTAGGAAATAGATTCAGACAGCTGATTAGCATGGACAGCTCTGTTATTAGCGAAGCCTAAAACGGATCCTATATAGCAATCGTTAGAAATAACAACTGTAAAATAAAATTTAGTTTCAAACTTAATAATTATATCATAAGAGAGCTCTGAACCTTTCCCATTGAGAAAAAGATTAAAACACGGAAACGGCCTTAATTCTTTTTATCTATAATATTCATGGACGAAGTGATAACGACTTGTAAACAGAGGACAGATAAATTGGTAGTGGAGATGTGGAAGCTAAGATCAATACCTTGTCAAGCGATGGCTTCCGTGGATATAATACTAATTACAGATAAGGGACGGAGGTTACAACGGACAATAATAGAATGGGAATAAACATTGAGAGAAAGCGGAATGAACATAAGCCACAAGGAGAGCAGGGTTATGATAATATCGAGAACAGAAGATAAGATAGAACAGATTATGACTAAAAGCGATGGACAGCAATTAACACAAGCAGAGGGCCATTAATATTTAGGTACTTTGATACACCAAACAGGTAAGATACACAAAGAAATTCAAAATAGGGTACTAAACCAACCAAAGCATAAGATGCTAAAAGTAGTGCTGTCCTTGGGATGGAGGAAGCGGATAGGAAACCCAAAAAAGTGTGCATGAGGCAGTCATGAAACCAATACTTACAATTATATAGAAGCGAAAGCTGACCAACAAAAAAGTGATCCAAGTATGGTTAACGGAATGCAAATGAAGTGACCAAGAAGGATAGTAAGGAAGAATTGTAGAGATAGCATGAGAAATGAAAGAATAGGAGATGAATTACTACTTCCATTCATAAGTAAGAGGATAGAAGATAAGCAACTGCTTTGGTTTTACATGTTAAGAGAATGGATGTGAACCGGAAGGTACATCAGTTTGTGGAAGCGAGACCTAGGGTAAGGAAACCAGTAGAGACCTAGAATTACATGGAAAGAGATCAGGCAATTTGCAGCAATTAGAGGAAATACATTGAACCAACTAAGCAGACTGGCAGAGTATAGGGTAGAATTCAAAAGATGGATCCTAGGCAGTCCCCTAACACCCAATAGTGGTACGATAGGAAGTTAAAGAAGATGGATTATTATTAGGCGTATGAAGAATACCCCCTCTCCCGCGCCAAGGCTATCTTCGATTAATGTATTCATGTCGGCAATCACATAGGTTACATAGGAAATATCAATTGCTTTATTCTCATTATTGTAAATGTAATGAAGCTAATTATTACTGTGATGAACGTTTCGAACGAAATAGAAAATTTCAATATTGAAAAGGGCGGTCTCATAATCAAAAAAATTACTATTGAAAATATCATATTTGAATACGGATTGTTTAACTTTACATTTAAGGTTATGTATTCATTTCGGCATTCACTTTTGCCGGTGACAATGATGATGATGAAGTCCAGGGCCATGCTTGCTCCACTATGGGGGAGGGCCCCATCGGTCCAGCTGCCGAGAAGATCGTTCCTGGTGGAGCTATGAGAAGGTCCACCCTTCTCCAGAAACCGGCAGAACCCCGCCTGGTCCAGCTGTCGTGGGAGTCTTGGTTGGGGGATTTGGCTTAATGGTCATGCATCACGATATTTATCTGCGTCGTGTAGCCTTTTGCAGCCGAGGGACATTGTCAGATTTAATGCTTGACTCTGCACTGATCCCGTATGCAGAACCATGGATGCCAAACCGTTAGATCCTGATACCTTAAGTTGGTAGCAGCAGGGTTCACTGTTAAGTCTAGCGGTTTCCTTTACGCTGTAATAAAAAGAAAAAAAATATTGTCACATACTGTGAAAAACTTTGCATGAATAGGAATAAGCTATAGTAGGAGTTGAATAATAATAATAATAATAATAATAATAATAATAATAATAATAATAGGTATTAATAAGAGACTTATCCAAATTGCACGACGCATATCGTTAAGCACAATGCTGCATCCACAGTCCGCATAGGCGCGCAAGCCCACTTTCGGCTTAGGATGATGAAACCGGTGCGGGACCGCTCTGCAGCCTCCGCAGGGCCTTGCTGTCATGTAGGTTCCAGCTCTGCTAATTCCTGCTGTGCTGAGTTCAGCCATGTAGTACCCAGTTTTGTTAAACTTATGTTATCTAACAAATAATAATGTAAATATATAAGTTCATTTGAAGAAAGAAAATATTTTTCCATGTCATATAGGTTGTATACTTCATATTAGAAACTTTCAAATTTAGACAATTCAGTTTTAGACAAGTATTCATAATTACTGTTTCAATTTCTTGTTTCTAATGAGCAACTGATTTTAAATTATAATTTTCATTATAGACACCCTTTTCGAATATTTTACTTTAAAATGAAATGTTCTACAATCATTGCTTTATCACAACTGATTTCGATATGGACCAGGGATGTCTTTTACTTTCTACTATTTGCTAAAAGACACAAAGTCGTATAAGGAAATTTTTGTCAAATATTTTGACGACCTTACAGGGTAAAGGTTGTATTTTTTAATTGTGTTATGGCTAAGCATTGGTATATTCTCAAAGTATTAATGAATAGGATCTGCTCGCTTCTATATTCCGCATCTTTTCACTAATAGAAGCAGTCTAAAGTTTCAAAATAGGGTTTAATGAGAAATATGATATTACGTACCTTTTGGTGATCGATGTGGAATGGAGTTTAAGGGCCCGTCGACAACTAGGTCATTTGAGCCACTGGTAACTTTTGAAGCCCTATTTACACTCAATACTTACCATTGTTGAGTGTGTAAAATGGGGTTGAGGGTAATCTTTGTAGCTCTATTTGAACTTACCTTGAAGACTAGGATTTTCTTACATCGAAGGCAGTAGTTGTAGCCCGACGAATTAAACCAGAGTAATCTAGATTGCTAGCTCCCCCGAGGGTTTATGCTCATTTTAACGCATGCGTAGAAAGGGCTTGCACCTGAAGCGAATTTAGCTGAAAGGAGATGAGCTTGATGCAGATAGAGAGAATGGGTGCCATTTTCATTGCGGTTTAAAACGTTATCTATAATATGCGCCCTCTGTTGGAGAATCCGTTAGTTTTCCATCCGAATAACCTAACTACTCGTTTTGCAGGTGAGGCAGAAGTAGTCATTCAGGCTCTGGGCAAAGCTACAGAAAGCACGGCAAGCTAGTTGTTCTGTCGCATCAATATTACGACTTCCTAATTGTTTTGTTTGCAAGTGTTTCAATAAAACTAGGTAACTGAGATTGCGTACGCGTGCGTGTATGTGTTTTCGAGTGGTATAGGTATTCAATGATTCTATGCTTATTAATAAAAATACTTTATCCTTATTCTGCATTCAACTCGGTATATCTCCTCTCTCTCTCTCTCTCTCTCTCTCTCTCTCCCTCTCAATCTCGCTCCTTTCTATGCAATATATAGCTAAAGTGACTATTTTACTTTCATGAGCTTGGAATTGACACATAAATTATTATCAGCCTAGCTATAGGTGTGTGTGTGTGTGTGTGTGTGTGTGTGTGTGTGTGTGTGTGTGTGTGTGTGTGTGTTGTGTGGGCGCGCGCGCGTGTGTTTGAGTGAAATTGTGTAAATTGTCTAAGTGCATATTCGATGACGCTATGCTTATTAATGAAACATGTCATCCTTTTTCTGCATTCAGCTCAAGATGTCTCCTCTCTGTCACTTTCTCTCTCTCTCTCTCTCTCGTTCTCTATCTGTCTCTCCTCTCTATGCAATGTTTAGATCATGTAACTGTTTTCTTTTTATAAGCTTGAAATTCACGCATATATTGTTATCATCAAGTCTATACTCACAAAAAGTAGTTATTATTATTGTTATTATTATTATTATTATTATTATTATTATTATTATTATTACTTCAACTACTACTTTGAGTTGCTCAAATTAACTTTCACTGTGCAAGGTTTGTATTCAATGAAGCAAGACATTGCATGGCAATCTACAATTATATTAAAGTATATATAGATTGCATAATTATAGAAGTTGTATAGTATTATAAATTAAGACGTGTAAAACTAGAAAACCAATTTGTAACGTAAGGGCTCCAGTCATCCGGGAGGAATATTTGTGCATAACGTCATGTGATACTTATGGCCTGGACAAAATAGTTATATTTGCCTTGTATGTAGGGCCCGGGGTAAATTAGTTACATTTTTAAAAGAAAATCAGGGTTCCAATGTTATCTTATCCAAGAATGAATGATCAAGTGAACGTGAAGTTGGTCATGAGGAATATTCGTTTAGCACCGTGTGGGATAACAATGAACTGTACAAACAAAGTTGTATTTGCTTGGTATGAAGTAAAGGACAAAACCACGCCATTACCAAAGAAAGGTACGAGCTCCGGAATAGACGGAGATAATAAACACACTTGGAAGTACACTTAACCGGCATCTAGAACCTTTGACAGCCCTATACTATGAAGTTCATATCATATTTGTGTCCTCTAGATCGCCCACGTGTAATGGATAATTGAATTATAAATTAACTTCCATTCTTTTTATAACACATATTTTTATCGAATTTGCAACCCAATACAAACAGCATCAAAATCTTGAAGAAGTCCATCACGGGAACTCAAACCCATGCACAATGGATCACAAACTCGAATGGATCCATTCTAACGTCCTCCATCTAATTAGATGTATTGTTTTAAGCTCTTTCCGAAATTCCACGAACAAAACTCTCCAAGTTACAATATTTTAATCTTCGCGGGACTCAAACCCATGTCTACAGCAGTCGCGCAGCATCGCAATCTCCACGCAATCTCCACTTCCTACATTTAAGTATATGTATCTTCTAAGGTTTTCCGGAATTCTACAATAAATACTCTCCAAGTTACAATATTTTAAGCTTCAAAGTTCTCGAACTCAATACACACCGAATCAGATTCTCTAAGGGTCCGTTATAACTTCCTCTACCTAATTAGGTGTATCTTCTAAGTTTACTTCGCAATTCTGCTATAAAAGCTCTCGAAGTTACAATCTTTTAAACTTCGTGAGACTCGAAACCGTGCCCGCAGCGAGCGCTCAGCATCACAACCTCGGAGGGGTCCATTCTAAATTCCTTCCTTTAATTAGAAGTACTTTCTAAAATCAAAACTCTGCAAGTTGCACTGTAAACCTTCACAGGACTCAAACACACGACCACAGCTGGTACGCAGCATCACAATCTCGAAAAGGTAAATTATAACTTCCTCATTTAACGCGTCATGTCTCAAAACTATTTTTGTTTTAAAATTAAAATATTTTCTCGTGGATTGAGAAAAGGAATGTGAAAGAGCTATTCATTTTATTTTCCTCCTCTGGGTGTTGCCATATGGCAACGGTGGGCTATATCGGGAAAAATATTGTACGGAATGAAGAACCATTGGATGGACTTAAGTTTTTAATTCTATGCTGTATTGAAGGATATAACATATTCTAGTGTTTTTGAATATGTTTAATTGTATTATTTTAAATAAATATTGCTAAACATGAACGCATTTTTATAAAATTGGTAATTGTTCATTCTGATGTGCGAAAGTTTTAAAACATTTAACTCAAAGGCCAACATTACATTTACTGCACTCCGTAGGGCCAATTGTGGAGCTACCCTCTCCACAATTATGACCAATATGCACATCTTCTCTTTTTATCAATTGAATGTGGCTAGTGATTTAGCCGATCATAAAGTAAACTTTCATATGATGTAGCTTCCAGTTTAGGCTTACGAGCCGGTCTAAGCCCCCTGGCTTCTCCAAAATTCTTGCAACAGTAGAATGCTATATAACGTCTAAATTCTAGCTCTGACTTTGTTAGTTCAACAGCTCTATGCAATTGCTATGCTTTGCAACACATATATCAATCAGCCATGTGAATCCGCACATTTTTTGCCCCGATTTCCAAAGCGACTTATATTTTGATCCATAGGCCAACACCACACATATATTTATTATATTCCCCGATAACACAATGTTGTGGCACATTTATTTTCTTTTTCTGCTCCATCAAATACCAATACGTATGACACTATTATCAGCCCATTCTGTCAAACAAATGTTTTTGTGTCTTTCATTTGCGTCAAAACAATAAATCCCTGGGGGTTTTTGTTTAGAGCTCCCTTCTACTCTTAGGAGTTCTGTTTTCATGTATAGTAGATACCTATTTCGGTATATTTTCAAGGTTTCAAATAACGCAATACTAGAAAACCAGTCAACAGATTGCCAAAATAAAAATAGAATGGTGGCTTTTGAACATCGGGTTCAAAATCATCAATCATATTCAAAAGTGATGCTGCGCAGTTGCGGAAACTGCCCAAAATAGGGAATCATGTTCTCATCATAAGAAATATGTTGCCCAGGATGGAAATATTTTAGCAAGTTTGCCTTTGGATGATTTGTAATAGGTTACAGTTTCTATATTTTATCACCATCGGTGTTTTTTTACGACTATCTTCAAAGCAAAGAAAGCTCAGTATTTATTGAAAACTATTTCTGCGCATCTACACTTCCGTTTACAAAAATTGCAACACCAGGAAAGACTTTCCCAAATAACTCCAAAGTTGGTGGAAGTGTGGAGGAGTGTACAAGCAATAAGTGATTAGGTTTGCAGAGAGATGGGGTACACGTAGGCCGAGCAGAGCCCTCTCGTGTCGGTCCGACAAGATCAGTGTTGCTCCCAGTGTAGTCAGTGCAGAGCTGTCAAACAAGGTGGAAACAATAAAGTGAGTGCCATTATACCTCGACGAAGTCAAAGGGAGCCATATCGGCATTGAGTGAGTTCGAACGGGGCAGAATGATTGGTCTCCAGGAAGCGGGTTTGTCATACCGTGACATTTCGGCTCGTACAGGGCATGCTGCTACAACAGTGATGCGTGTGTGAAAGTAGTGGATAAATGAAGGTCGTACACAGCGAAGAACGGGTACTGGACCACGGAACATGACCACAGCACGGCATGACCGTCATCTTATCCGCATGGCCATAACGGGCCGTACAGCTTCATCCACAGTGTTGGCTCGAATCTGGAGCACTGCAACAGGTGTGAACTTGTCTGCATCAACGATTCGTCGCCGTCTGCTGCAAGTTGAGCTGGTTGTATGCATACCATTACGTCGGCTTCCATTGTCCAGAAACCACAAGCTCCTCTGACTACAATGGACACGTGAACACCGTCATTGGGTTGCTGAGTGGCAAAATGTAGTCTTTACGGACGAGTCCCGCTTCAATGAGTCCTACAGTGATGGCTGCATACGTGTCCGGCGGTACCGTGGTGAGCGCAACCTGGAGGGCTGCATTGTTGAGCGGCATAGTGGACAAACACCAGGTGTGATGGTTTGGCGCGCCATTGGTTACAACAATGGATCTCGCCTCCTACGAATTGAGAGCACTTTGAACAGCAATCGGTACCTAACGGTGGTTGTAGAGCCTGAGGTACTCCCCCTGCTTCAGGCATCTCCACAGGCCGCATTTCAACAGGACAATGCCCGGCCATATACTTTGAGGAATGTACAAGCCTTCTTCGAAGAGCGACGGGTACCATTGCTTCCCTGGCCTGCACGTTCGCCTGACATGTCGCCCATCGAACATGTCTGGGATATGGTTGGTCGGCCTGGTGTGTCATGGTAATCCAGTAACCAGTGTCATGGATTTGTGGGCTGGAATAGAAACTGCGTGGAGGGAAATCCCTCAGGAACTTATTCAGAACCTTTTTGATTCAATGCCACGCTCTAATTGCAGCGCATGGAGGCCACACCAAATACTGAATTTTAGGGCTCAAAAGGTCATGTATAAATTTGAAAGGTATCATTTGTTACTTGTCATGTACCTAAACTGTGGTATTAAATTCATTGAATTCTTGCGTTTCCTTCATGGTGTTGCAATTTTCACAAATGATAGTGTAGTTCATCGCCATTTAATTTCATAGGTCTTCACCAGTATTCAAAAATTTTCAGCTGTGATAGAGCTATAATAATTATATCCGGATACAAGTAAAATGTCAATGAAAACTTTGAGTTCCTCAACTGTATAGTTTGGATCTTTTACTCAAGAAATTATGCATATTTTCCGGATTCATCACAAGTTTATTCCAGCAAGGCATCATAAAACATTTCTGGAGCTGTTCGTGTGGTTGTAGCCCACTGCAATCTGTATAGTTAGCTGGTGGAAATATGGGCAACCTTGCTCCAGAATTACCATTTATCTAAAACCATGGTAAATCTTTTTACCATTTAGTTTTATTATCAGATGGTGGAAATGTGGATGTATATTAAATTGCTGTAACTTAATAAAAGCGCCTATGAACACACGAAGTGAATGGTTCGGTGTGAGAAATCTTCAGTAAATATGTTTCTATATTTTGATAAGAGTTTTGTAAAACATCAGCTAAGATATTCTCTCTTCCAGGTACATCTGTAATAGGTATTTTTTGCGATTCGGAGACACTTTATCCATTGAATCGATAGACCGACCTGCATTCAACACTATTTCACAATTTGCTTTCAACTGGCCAGGAAAAAAATAATCTGGAATACCAGAATACCACTTTCTTCATATGCGTCATATTCTCCAATTATTACGCCATTTGTTTACCTTAAGGGACTCTAGATACAATACCTTCATCATCTGCCAATATTTCCTCTAAATAGTTCAGTGCGTCCTTCAGTGCGAAGCCCCTAAAGCAAAAATGAAATAATTCCATCACTCTTCCAATCTTGAACACACAGATAGCGTAAAACCAATACCCTCTTTAACCACCCACTTCAATTGGACTCAAGAGGCTCATTGGAGGCTGTTGGAGACCCATTTTGCTCAGGAAATCTTCTGGGGTCCTGGGTATCAAAAACATGCCATCAAAATCTAAAGCTAATCAAGGACGTGGTAAAGACAAATCACCAGGACAGCAAAAGAAAACCACTTGGTATGACCCAGCGTGGTCGTATGCAATGCGATTAAAAAAAGACATTACAATAACTATTAAATTTGAAAGATTCTGAAAGCTAACTCTGGAGTGAAACAAGGTTTTCCTTTACTACAAATATTCACAAACATTAATAAAGAGTTTTGAGAAGAAGTGCGAATAAAACACACAATTACCTTGTCATATCACTGCGATTCCCCATATTTGACATATTGCTCTACTACTCCAACTTTAAGACGTTCCCACAGTGAAACCACGCAAACTATTTAAATCAGCAAGGCATTTCATGACAGACATGTCTATGTAAAACGATAAAATGTATTCGACATCAACCATAAGGTTTGTTTACTGGCTAGGATAAGCTATGTGCGCGCGTGTCCAGTGCTGCCATAAGGCAACTCTGGGACAAACCGGGTTAACTAGATTATCTTTTACGTTTTCCGAAATTCAACGATAAATACTGCGAAAGTTAAATCGTCACAAGATTCAAATTTGTACCCCGCCGTGGGCAGCAAGCATCCCTACATCGGTCTAACTTCACCTTCTCCCATTCCTATCAGCTTTCGGAAATTCCTTCATTTAAATGTAATTTTTTTAAACCTTTTACGATTGTACTCTTAACCAATTTCCCCACGTCTAATCTAAGGAAGCTCTTTGTCGGTGGGCCAGTGCTCGGGTTGATTACGTGTTTAACATCCTTATCGGTTGTCGGTATCTCTCTTTATTATTTTAAACTCATGCCCCTACTACTGATGGTTTCTCAGTAAAAAACGCGACGCGACTTAGATACAGTACGTTCTTGATCGAGACAAATAATGCCGAGTAGTCCCAGAAACTGTTGAAGCCGACTTTTTTGGGCCCCTTCCCATCCGGGTAGGGAGTTTTCACCACCCCTAGTCTCGACGATCTCTCCAACGAGGAAATAGTCACTTGCCTCTCCGATCAGCGTGTATGTCAGGCGTACCGGTTATCTCGCAAGCAGGATGGTCAAGAATACCCCTTGCGCACGGTATTACTCACCTTCAAAGGTACTGTGTTGCCGGAGTTTATTTTTTGTGGTTACGAACGTGCCGCGGAATGCTCATATATCCCAAACCCCATGCGTTGTTTTCGATGTCAGAGGTTCGGGCATACTACTCGCTTATGTACCCATCCTGCTATTTGTGAGCGATGTGGCTTACCTGCCCAAGATGGCGCGGCCTGTGTTCGTGACCCTAGTTGTATTAACTGTGGAGGATGTCATCCATTTAGATTGCGACAGTGCTCGAGGTTTTTGGACGAAAAATGTATACAGGAACTACGCGTTAAGGAACGCCTCACCTTTCCTGAAGCACGGCGGAGCTTTGCACTTTAACATGCAACCGCTACTGGTTATTCATCCGCCATCCGCCCTCTCCTGTTGCCGCTGTTGGCTTATCATCCGCGCCCGTTATCGATGCGTTAACACAAACGGAGTTGCCAGCGAGTACCGCTGTATCACCTAAAGTTCATCCTGCGCCACAATCTTCTTCAGCCGTGTCGCCACCAGCCTCCAAGTTATCTACCAGTACTCGCCCATCAGCGTCGTCTGCTGAGGGTGGTCGTTCTAGACCTCAACATAGACCGAATAGTCGCACTTCCTCTGTGAAGTCACGGACCCGCTCCACGAGCCGCAGGGGCTCCTGGAAGGGGTTTCGTTCCCATATTCATCTCACCTATAATGGTTTTGCCAACATTGATGAAATGGTGGAGTATTTTACTTGTTCTCTCTTACTCGCAGCGGATTCCAGCATTCCTCGAGGTTCTTACGCCCCACGTCACGTTCTTGTTACTTGGTGCACCTCGGAATGCCGTATGGCCCCCAAAGCGCGAAGGCGTGCCCTGCGCGACTTTCAGTTACATCCTGCTAAGAAGAACTTCGTTGCTTTTAATCGTTCCCGGTTAAGGCACGTTTTGTACTTCGCAATGCCAAACGCAAGTCTTGGAAATCTTGGGTATCTTCCCTTTCCCGTCGTAGCTCTTCACAAGCGTGGACTGCAGTTCGGCGTATGTATGGCAGGTGTCGCCGGGCGATCATTCTCGGTCTTACTATAAACGACACAACATATACCAGCGAACCGGATATAGTCGAAACCCTTGCCAGCTCCTTTGCTACTTTTAGTCAAACGGCTAGTTATTATGGGTCCTTTTTGTCATCAAAGCCTCTTTGGAGCGGTTGGTCCTGGATTTTAACAGTGACAGTAGTGAATCGTACAACGCACCTTTTACCGTTACAGAGTTGGCGCATTCGCTGTTAATCGCCAGGGATTCTTCCCTTGGTCCCGATGACATCCACCGACAAATTCTCCTTCATCTTCCACCTGAGACGATTTCATTCTTACTCAGGATGTACTCGTAAGCCCGCATCTGACGTCGTCAGGAATTCCCGTCCTCGTGGTGGGCGGGTATTTTCATTCCTATCCCCCGAACCCGTAAAGACCTGTCGCTTCCCTCTAGCTACCGACCTATTTGTATTAGAGTGTTATGTGTAAGACCTTTGAACGCATAATTAACATTCGGTTGGTGTGGTGGCTCCAGAGCAATAATCTCCTCTGCAATGATCAGTGCGGATTTCGTCGTCATCGCTCTAGTGTCGGCAGCCTGACACGCCTGGAGGCCTATGTGCGAGATGCATTTCTCCTGAAGAAGTATGTAGTGGGTGTCTTCTTTGATCTACAGAAGGCGTATTACACTGCTTGGCGCTGTGGTATTCTCCGTACGCTGCATGGTTACGGTTTGCGCGGTCATCTAGCTCCCTTTCTCTCTAAATTTTTACAGCTTCGACGTTTTCGTGTCCGCATTGGAAACACGCTGTCCCAGGAGCGGATCCAGGAGAATGGTGTACCTCAAGGGGTCGATTCTTAGCGTCACTCTCTTTGCCGTAGCCATTAACGGCATCCCTAGTGTTGTTCGTAGCGACCTTCCGATGTCTCCGTATGTTGACGACTTTACTATATATTATCGTTCTTATAGTCTCGATCACGTCGAGTGTCAACTGCAGTTGACCATAACATCGCTTGAAAAATGGGCGCTTCGCAATCGCTTTAATTTGTCACCTACGAAAACAGAGTGTCTTCATTTACATGCTGCCCCTGATCTTCACTTGCTCGGCACAGCCCTGCATTTTGTTCCGCACCTCAAGTTCTTGGGCCTTTACCTTGGCAAACTTACCTGGGTGTGCAATATTCGCCGGCTTCGTGTTTCGTGCGATCATTCTCTTCGGATACTCAGGTTTTTATCTGAAGCATATTGGGGCGGCGATCGCACCGTGATATTGCGATTGTACCGCTCCTTGGTTTGGTCCAAACTGGATTATAGAAGTTTTATCTACGGCGCTGCGTCCACTTTTAAACTCGCCTCTTAGACACTGTTCAGCATGCTGATATCCGTCTTGCTACTGGGCTTTCCGCACTAATCGTATCGAATATCTATACGCTGACCCTGGCGAAACCCCATTGTGTATTCAACGCTCGTTTTTACTCTATTCTTATGTTGCAAGGTTTGCGAATATTCCAGACCACCCTTGTTTTCACTCTGTTTTACACCCGATCTCGCTTTCGTTATCTGCGGAATAGTACTTCTTCCCGCCTCAGTGGTATCCGGTTTCGCGACCTTCTGGTTTCACATGACCTCCAATTGCTTCCCGTGGAGCGGTTCTCTTTCGGACGTTGTCCTCCGTGGCAACTTCAGCGTGCCCAGTTTGACCTAGCACTTTAGGACAATGCGCACCGCTCTAGCCCACCGTCGGTGTTTTGTCATCTTTTCGCCGAGTTTCTGGGAAGTTGCCGGAACTACATCCCGGTTTTTACTGATGGTTCCCAGGTGGGTGGTGCAACAGGTTGTGGTTTCGCCCTTAACGGCACGAATCACCCGTATCACTTCTTGGACACCAGCTCCGTTTTTACCGCCGAGCTCTCTGCCATCTTTTATTTGCTACTTTTTATCTCCACTTTAGCTCCGGGGTGTTTTCTTATCTGCTCCGATTCTTTGATCGCCCTTCAAGCCTTGCAACAGTTTCTCGGCTCCTCCAGCTTAGTCGTGAAGATTCAGATCCTCGTCTCCCTGTTGCCTTGTCGCAGATAACAATTAGTTTTTATCTGAACCCCGGCATGTGGGCATTGTCGGAAATGAGGAGGCAGATGCGGCTGCAAAGTCCGCCTGCCATTTGTCGGAATTTTCCACAGCGACTGTGCCTTACAGAGATGTCCAGCGGTACTTCCGACGTAATATGCTTTTGGCCTGGCAAGAGTCATGGGAGGCGTTGGGTTGCACACAACTGCGGACTATTAGGGACACCGTCCAACCCTGGCCCACTTCTTGGAGGGAATCTCGGCGATTGGAGGTTATTCTCACTCGTCTACACCTGGGTCATACCCACGCCACTCATGGACATCTTTTGCGCGGTTTCCGCGATACGCTCGTGATCGCCGGTCCTTTGGCTTAGTTTCTACCCTGCGTTCTATTTAAGCGATTAACCCATGGCTGTCGATCAGGCACTGCGGTTTGTTTTAACTACTGGATTTCATACGCAGGTGTAATATGCCTTATTTACTTTTATCATTTTATCTTCTGTTTTTAACTTTTAGACCTGTGCCTGTGTAGTATTTTAACTTTTTACTTTTTTGTCATAGTACACAGGACTTAGGTCTTTATGGTTTTAAGTTTTGACCTCGGGACCTAATGGCCATGTTGTCGACGGGCCCTTAAACCCCATTCACTCACTCACTCACTCACTCACTCACTCACTCACTCACTCACTCACTCACTCACTCACTAATGGTTTGTGTTCAAGGGAGTTTATATACATCTCCGCCTTGCGTGCTTAAACGGTTTTCGACTTGTGAATGGTTTCGTATTTACCCTACTTAAGAGATTAGTTTATCCTTTTCCTGCAGACACACAAAAGCACACTGGACATTTTTCAAATGACTTTTATTCAGCGGCTATCAAATTATGTATCTGAAATGAAATTTTTCTATCGAAGTTTTCAATGGAATGCTGTGTTTTCTCTACCATAATTTATTAATGATTAATCCAATTAAGTCTCTCCCCGTATTGTTTCTCACAATCACATACACAGAAAGCCACGTTGCGGTTAGTATTTAGGCAACACCCACAATCTAAAGGAACTTATACAGTTTTACAGTATTCTGTATGCGAATTATATGATAATGTTAATATTAAAGGACATTCTAACGAATGGAGTGTCTTCGTCAGGGCAATGGTATGTAAAGGCGTAAGATTCGCCACTTGTTGAAAGAATAGATAAACAGATCACATCATTCCTGGGGTTTTAGTGTGTCATACACACAGGAACTGTTAAATGTTAGTTAAACTGTAAAAAGGTAAGCGTTAAACTGTTAACCTTATACGTTGCCAACCAGAAGTCACACGAAGTCGCATTGTTGGTATGCGCGTAGGTGGTCTATCTACCACACAAAATGCAAACGCAGTTAGAAGGGGAAATGACTGCATTTTTTACTGGATCCGGCGGTTACAAGAAGAAGAAGTTGCAGCGGAAGGAGAATATGAGTTAAAGCATGAAGGAAACACGAAAGACCATGAATTACTACTCCGGAAATGACACAGCATTCAAGGGAGAATCCGTTCATCCTGGTACATCTTAGGTAAGGCACATGAGTCTTCAGGTCTCCTTCCATGGTGGCACCTGAAGATGGGTGTGTTCACGCTACCGGTATCCATCACAGGAAGGCAATTCGAAAAGAGCACTTCACCGAAGAACATCCAGTGCTGGTGTCGGTTTTACTGTCCGGTTTTTTTCATTCCGTAAGGTTTCTGCGATGCTGTAATATGGACTGATGGAAAAGTCTTCTCATCTCACGAACATGGAAGGATTATACTTTGGTGCCCATCAATACACACTACAACCCAGAGCGCGTAGTGGCAGGATCGGCATAGGTTTCGGATGGATGCCTACTGCCGGTAATTTTGTGTTAGTCCGGGTTTCTTCAAATGAATTCAGATGATACGTATGTGGAGATCTTAGAGAATTCCATGATATCAAGTGTTGGTACTGTATATCCTACAGAAGACATCGGCATCATTAACCATGTGCATGATTTATAAAAGCAGCGTTCACATTTCCAGAGTAACCAATAATTAAATGCAAAGGCATCCGGAAATTTCTCCTCTTTCACGGTCTTCTAAATCGCCAGATTTGAATCCAATGGAGCATATTTGATCTATTGTGGTCAATGAGTGGGACTGCAAAGCAGAATAAATTCCCGAAAGTCTCAGGGAACATGCTAAGGAAGTATGGGAAAGCGTGCGGAGACGACCTCACATATGCAAGTCACTTGTCACTTTTATTCCAAGAAGGCTGGATGCTATGTTGGATGTGAAAGGTTTAAGGACTCTATTAAAATGAAGGAAATTTCTTTCCCTAGCTATATTAGCGCATCCGCTATTGACACCGGGTATTCTTTCTTTTGTATCTACGAAGACCATTCTATGTCAAATACAACAAAATATTTAGAAACTGGGTTAAGTTCTTTTCATAAAATTAATAGTGTTTGAATCAATAATACAGAGGTTTATGCAGGCTATCAAATCTTTATTTATTCATTAATAGGTGTAATATGCTCTAATTTTGAACAAAACTGGAAGTTTGAACTAAAATGGACACACAAATGCAGTTGCCAACTTTTCTCGTTGTCTGTAATATCCGATGTTGATTTTACCGCCGGCTGCTCCAGTGGTAAGCTACGAGTTCTTTCTCTCAGGGTGTGCATGGACGCATTGTTAAAAGATAACACCAGTTTAAATTTAAAATGAGAAATTTAATGTGATTTAATACTTGAGCTTTTGAAGCAAGTTTCCGACCGTTTGAATATAAAGAATGAAACTGATTATGGATCATAGCACTCAAAATTGTAACAACTGAATTATCATACCCCATAACCTTTGCAGTATCAAAGTTACGATTGAAAATAACTGTTTCCGCAGTAAAAGAAACTAGTAGCGTAACTTGGCGTGAGCCGCTAAAATGCTTAACGGAAAGATCCCTCGTAATAGCCGCTAAATCTTGCTCACACCAGCAGTACGTACCGGTGAAAGTACCGGAGTATTTAATGTGTGCACAACTGTGTGTACGAAGGTGTGCACGAACGAATGTAAGTCCCAGTGCCGGTACCAAAGCGAGAGCAACTCTCTGATCTAAAATTGCGCGCCTTTACTACCTTTAGCTCCGCCTACATATTATTCTCCCTTCAACATTCTACCTCATACGTTGCCTAATCTCAAAACTCTTAAGTATGAGAATATGACACTTACTAGGCAATGGTTCGCTTTTCTAGGAATGTCCTTCGCCCTTCTAATATACAGAATTGCCTACATGCCTGCAAACGTACCGGGCTTTTAGTAACCTAACTAAATTCCCAGAATCTTTAAGCTAATACGTTCGCTACCTCGGTTAATACTAATGACTTTCGCTAACCTGACTTCCTTATTAGCTTCGTCTTTCCAGACAAACGTTTCAGCTCAAGCTTATTATATTGATTTAATGTTCGGAAATTATTTGTTGCAATTATTTGTCTATTTTACTAACATTTCTTTATTTATCTATATATTCCCATCAATAATTGCAGTATTGATGTATTGGAATAATAAGTGTATTATTATTATTATTATTATTATTACTATTATTTCTTGAGTAATACCAAATACAGGTATCCCAAATCACTTCTTTTATTTCATTGATTCCCCACATGTAAGATATATTACACTTTAAAGTTAGATAAAGAGCTGTACGTTTTATTCACGTAAGTATTATTAATGCAGAATTTACTTGAAGAACCCTTTGCTTACCTTTCCTCAGGAACACTCGCTTTTATTGGTTTTATGCACAAATAGGCATTATTTTTTCTTAATCATCTATAATAAGATGGGTTAAATATGTTCCTTTGTGTTTCATAAAATGTGCATTGGTATTGCTGGCAATGTTTACCTTGGACCTAAAAATAAGTAATTAATTAGTATTGAGCATTCCATCTGTTACTGCTAAGTCGATTAATATTACACAATAATTCAAGTAGTGCACATGCTACCTTACTGAAAAAAGAAATTAGTGGGAATAAATTTTATGGTAAGTTTGAAAAAAACATAATGCTTCTAAACAGGAATAAATCAATATAAAAGATTTCATGAATGAACCTTTCGTTCTCTTAATTTTCCAGTTTATTTAGTCATTTTCGTTTATACCTCAAGATTTAGCTTCTGCCGTTCTGCTCGCTGAAGGCATCGGACTGTTGACGTTATAATTAAATAATGTGTTGATATTGCCGTGTAAATAACCGAAACACAGAAACTGAAGCGAAGTACATATATGTCTGAGCTACACTACTTATGGCAGTACTTCCATTTAAAAATGCGTGTGTTAGAACACTGAAGAGGCAATAAATCCCTTGTTGTACAAACTAAGGACTGGTCATCTGTCAGACTTCAATTCATAGTTTCCATATCATGAAGCTACTGAAGACATTAACATTTATTTTGCTCTTTTAAGCCAACAATTAAATGTGATCGTATATTTCAGTGTGTATCAGTCACAGACAAGTCTTTAATTTACGGCTTTAGTTTTAAAAATAACGAGATTTTCAATGATTTGTGCCAATTAACAATATATTTGAAATTTGGTAGTGTTTATCGCCCGTTATTACTGCATACGGCATCACAGGCGGTGAACACTGATATACATAAATTTAAATGAATGTTGGGAAAGAAATTTGGGATTGTAACGTTTCAGGTCTAAGTTTAAGGTACATTCCTGACATTTTCCTGTCATAGATTGAGGAAAACTTACAAAAAACCTCAGTCAGGGAGCATGGTCCTGACTGGATTTGAACCGCGGACCTCGCGCTCACGAGTTGTGCTTTAAATAGCTCGGCCGTCCGTTTCGGTTATATATTTGAGAGTAATCCCTTAGTACAAAATTGAGATACTTCTTCAAATGCTGTAGTTTATTGAGCTTGAAGTTACTAGTCGAACTGCGTCATGTGAATTAACTAACAGAAGCTTAACCGACCACACGCGCCCTGGCAGGGGCCCTTGTAAATAAGTGCATAACAGTGAAGTGTTTTTCCATGTACGTACATAGTGTATCTTCCTGTGCGTGTGTTGGTGAGGCATGTGTGTGCATGTGATTTGTACATATGTGTACATACATATATGTATTTAATGAACAAAACAAAATTAACAAAAAGGGGTAGTGTAGTGTAGGTGATTTGAGAGACGTTGGAGGGTTCAGAGGCCCTCGCGTATCGACCATTTTCTTTTTTGCTGACCTTTATATCTGGTATTGGAAATCACGGACAGAAATACTCATGCCCATGGCGGGATTCGAAATCGCGAGCCTTAGCGACGCAGAGTGCCGAAGTCAGATGCTCCAGCGACTGCGGTTACGCGGGGTTCCAAACAAACGGGATGTCAAGTATGCATTGCCAATTACGCAAACTGAACAAAAAAAAGCAAAAGCCAGCTGTTCTTGCTGGCCACAAGAAGGCAACATTCTATGGGCCGGTTGAAAAGCCTCAATTATATTTGTACGCAAGCGCAGACCTGTACATAAGACCAATATTTATTTATAAACTGGCACCAAAAGCCGGCACCACACCACCAAGCCTCTATAAAAAAGATCCTTAGAATCCTTAAAAACATTTTGTTTATCTGGTGGTTGCTTGTTTCAATGTCACGGGCACTAAACACACCACAATATTCTCAAAGTAAGTGAACGAATCGTGGAACATTGCCATCAGCTTATACATATCCTTATAGATCTATTGGAATGCAATCTTTCTTTCGTGCATTCATAGATGTACGTGGGTGGCCGCCAATACTTAACCGAACATTAGAAACTTCAAAACAAGCTATTGGTACGATTCAAATCGTTCTTCTTTGTGCTTTACACTCGAGACAGTTTTCGTGCTTACCCTTAGTCTTTTTTTTTCGAAGTGGAAATAAAGATAGTGTTTTTCGCCTTTTCTTCGTGTATAACCACAACACAAAGATTTGCAGCATATTAACCATATCCTTTTCAAACATCACAACGTGGCCTGTTGTATATTAAAGAATTGTAAGGAGCAAATGTTTTCGAGCTGCATAAGCCAAAGCTAAAGGACTGCTCTACACATTAGTCAAATTTTTGGCCTTTGTCTGAGCAAGTTTCTTCCACGTGTCATCTGTGACATGACAGCTCTAATGGACTGGGGCCTACCAACCCGACTGCCGAGCTCACTTCCAGATACGCACGGCACAGTTGGACGATCATCCAGTCGAAACGGTAAAATTATGTGGTCAGTACCGTGCTTATTCCAGCCGAAATGATGGTTTACGTGATTAGGCATGTCTATTTAACGTCCTCAAATTCATCACGATGCTGAGTGTCCACTCGTCCCATACATACGCCAAAAATCCGCACTCCCATTGATGGACTCAAACCCACGCGTATTTCGTGGCTGGAAACCGGATTACTACGCTCCAACCCATTACACCAGGGTGCAGGAGATACACTGTGCTGACATTAGCATTTTAGTATTTTCTTTCTAGTGGCACACAACACAGGGCACTTTCAAGAACCGTGTTTCAGACTTAGTGCAATTTACCTGTTCGAGTGGTGCTACAATGTTTCAAAAATGGCCAAATTCCTCTTTCCTTTGCTGTGAAAACAGCGTTACTGACTAGAGACCCCGCCTCTTCGACTAAACACATACTGTGCACCAAAAAGTTCAAAGTTATGAAACGCTACAATTCTTGTGGTGTTTTTAGACATCAACACTCACACACACTCTCGTTCACTCTCTCTCTCTCTCGTTAGGGACCCCATCCTTGCTAGCGCACACAATCGTCCAGATCTGGTTGCCTTTCGGGTCTCCCCTTCACCCCATTCCTCCTAGGTGTCACGTTGGAAACAAAAAGGGCCCACTGTGACCTACTTGCATTGTTGTGCTCCAGTTCCTACTACTCTTCCTAGCTTCTAACTCATCTCTAATTCTATCTCTCCATCCCTACATCCTTTCTCAATCCATCCCGTCCATCCCTCCAACAATCTATCCTCATCTATTCCCTTCCCCATTCCATTCCATCCTATTATTCCATCCCCATCCTATATCATTCTATCCCTCCCATTCATTCCATCCCATTTGATCCATTCCAGTCCCATTTGATTCCATCCATCTTATTCCATCTCATTCCATCCACATCCTTTCTCGTTCCATCCCCATTCCATCTCATCCCATCTCATTCCATCCCCATCCCATCTCATTCCATCCCCATTCCATCTCATCCCATCTCATTCCATCCACATCCTTTCTCGTCCCATCCCCATTCCATTTCATCCCATCTCATTCCATCCCCATTCCATCTCATCCCATCTCATTCCATCCCCATCCCATCTCATACCATCCAATCCTTATCCCATCTCATTCCATCCCCATTCCCAACCCACTCATCCCGTCCCGTCCCATTCTTCTGAATGCGTGAATCTCTGAGACTCGCTGAATGTATTTTGTTATTGAGGTTTTTGACAGCTCTTTGGAGCATTATCCAGAAGAGTTTAATAGGTGTTAATTGTCTCATTTACATTTGCATTCCCATGAAGTCAAATGGAGACCATATAAGTATTCAGGAGAGGTAACAGGTTTAACGGCAAATGTAAACTATACAAGTAATAGAAATGGCAGAAGGAAACCACCAACGGAAGCAAATGTGAAGCAAGTTGGGAAAGTTTAATGCTATAAGGTGTTAGAAAGAAGCTAACGGCAACACTTTAAGCGAGAGTTCTAGAAATAGATAATTAGTTTCCTTCCTTATATTTTTTTTAGCTTTCATCTACTCAAAATGGGCATGGAGTTGGCTTTGGGCTCCCCTAAAGCGAGATGAGAAATTTATTTTTGGATTTATCATCTAGTAAATACAGCGAAAGCTTCTCAACAATGTAAATCTTCGAAATATCAAATGTGACTACATTATCTACAGCCATGAGAGTCACCGCATTTTTCTTTTTCCGGTTTTGCCGCAGTTCTTATTTACCTTTAATATCACATTTACACGGACACAAACACCCGTTCCCGAGATGGAACTCAAACACATAGCTCCTCCACACTACGAAAAACCAAAGCCAAACCTCTATAGAGTCCATGGCTACAAGGGGGGACTCTTAAATGTTCCACCCTCCAACCGGGAATTGAGCCCAAGAGCTGTGGATTTAGCGGCAAGCATGTAAACCACCAGACCACACATTGAAGTTTGATTGAAGTTTAATACTCTATCATTATCCTTGTAAAGCAAGCTTAAGTGAGGGTGTGCTTCTTATAAAACATATCACAGTCAAAGTAAGGCATCCTTACAGTAAATCTTCAAATGATCAATCACAGCAATCCATTGCACAGCGTTTGTGAAGCAAACGAACATACTATATTGTTTCTCCTGGAATATTAAAGGCTAACTCGTAGATAGTAGATGCATCAAGGAGCCTTTGAACCCAGAGTAAAGTAAACCGCTGCATACGATGTGAGTAGGTTATTTACGAGAGATCGAGCACAGTTTTTTGCGTTTATATGGGAAAGGATAGGGAAAACGATGATAGATGGGGAATTTACGGAGGAAAATGCGTTTATATGGGAGAGATAGGGAATACGAGGGCTGATGCTAGGCTAGACAGGGTCTGAAGTAGGGGAATGCACTTTATATGAGAGAGATAGGGAATACGTGGAGAGGTGTTAGACTAGACAGGGTTTGAAACGTAGTGTATGGTTTGTATGAGAGATATAGGAAAACGAGGAGAGGTATTAGGCTAGGAGAGTTTGAGTATGTGTTTATAAGGGGAGACGAGAAAACGGAGAGAGTTCCTATGTTAGGACAGACAGGTGTTAAAGGTAGAATGTGCTTTATATAGATTAGATAGGAAACCAAGGAGAGATACTCAGCTAGACAGGGGCGGGAGAGGAATACGCTTTATGAGAGGTAGCGGATACGGGGAGAGCTGCTAGGCTAGACAGAGGCTGAGAGTAGACTATGCGTTTATATGTATGAGAGGTATAGGAGCAGGGGGAGAGGAGCTAGGCTTGACAGAAGTTGAGTAGAGTATGGGTTATATGAGAGAGGTAGGGAACAGGAGGAGAGGTGTTAGGCTAGACAGAGGTTTAGGAGTAGAGTATGGTTTATATGAGAAATATAGGAAAACGAGGAGAGGTGTCAGGCTAGACAGAGGTCGAGAAGTAGAGTATGGTTTATATGAGAGGTATAGGAAAACGAGGAGAGCTATTAGCTTAGGAGAATTGGGTATGTGTTTAAAAGGAGAGATGACAAAACGGAGAGAGATCCTATGCTAGGATAGACAGGTGTTAAAGTTAGGTTAGATAGGAAACCAAGGAGTGATACTCAGTTACAGAAGGGCAGGAGGGAATGCGTTTTATGAGAGATAGGGGATACGGGGAGTGGTGTTAGGCTACCCACAGGTTGAGAGTAGAGTATGCGTTTATATGTATGAGAAGTATAGAACAGGAGGAGGGGTGTTAGGCTAGACAGAGGTTGAGAGTAGAGTATGCGTTTATATGTATGAGAAATATAGAACAGGAGGAGGGGTGTTGGGCTAGACAGAGGTTGAGGAGTAAAGTATAGTTTATATGTGGGGTATAGGAAAACGCGGAGAGGTGTTAGGCTAGACAGAGGTCGAGGAGTAGAGTATGGTTTATATGAGAGGTACAGGGAAACGAGGAAAGGAGTTAGGCTAGGCAGAGGTAGAGGAGTAGAGTATGGTTTATATGAGAGGTATAGGGAAACGAGGAGAGTCGGTAGGCTAGACAGATAGTGAAGCAGTAGGAATATGGACTGATATACAGGAGAGATAGCGAATAGGAGGGGAGCTGCTAGGCCTTGAAAGCGACTTAGACGTGAACTTCGTGAACAACTGTTTCATGTCAGTGTTAGAGCGCTAATTATAGACATGCCCATCACGTAACCTATTCAGGGAAAAGGTGACCCACAAAGGGAGAAAGCTGACTGCTCAGGGAAAAAGGTGACCAGTAAAGGGAAAATGGTGACCAGCAAAGGGAAAAATGTGATCAGCAAAGGGAAAAATGTGACCCATAAAGGGAAAAAGGTGACCAATAAAGGGAAAAAGGTGACCAGCAAAGGGAAAAAGGTGACCCGCAAAGGGAAAAAGGTGACCCGCAAAGGGAAAAAGGTGACCAGCAAAGGGAAAAAGGTGACCTGCAACGGGAAAAAGGTGACCAGCAAAGGGAAAGAGGTGACCTGCAACGGGAAAAGCTAACCCACTCACACTAACAGGTAAGTAATTCAGCTAGTATTGCAAGAGGCTGACTGCATCATAGCAGTGTATGATTTCACAGGTAATTCAGCCAGTATCGTAGGTATTTAAGCTAATTCATCTAGTATCACAGGAGGATAGATTCCAGAGGCTAACTGCATCATGGCTCTGCATGATTTCACAGGTAATTCAGCTAGTATCGTAGGTATTTAGGCTAATTCAGCTAGTATCACAAGAGGATAGATTCTAGGGTTGGGTATAGGTTAGTGTCGTATTTCACAGGTAATTCAGAGAGTATCGTAGGTTTTTAGGTTAATTCAAGTATCACGGGCGTTTAGAGTAATTCAGCTAGCATTACAGGAGGGTAGGTTCCAGGGGTCGGTTATAACATAGTTTCGTATTTCACAGATAGTTCAGGTAATATCGTAAGTATTTGGGTAATCAGCTTAGTTTCACAGATATTATTGATAATTTCGATCAGAGATTTGCATCACAGCTATTTAAGGTAATTGCAGGTGATTCAGGTTGTATCAATGGTATTTGAGTCATTTTAACAGGTAATTCATCTAGCATCACAGGTGCTAGTGCTAATTTAGAGCAGGAATTCGTATCAGAGCTAGTTAAGGTAATTTCGCATGATTCGGGTAGTATCACAGGTATTTAAGTCATAGCAGCAGCAGCCTCATTACATAACAGCTGTAGCAGAAACAGCAGCAAATCCAACTGTAGATTCAGCATCCTCAGCAACAGGAAGAATCACAACAGCAAATACGACAGATGTAGTAGCAGATACAGCATCTATAGCAACAGCAGCTACAATGATACCAGCAATAGATCCTACAGCTACAGAAACATCAGCCGCAGCCTGTACAATAGCCGTAGCAGAAGCAAATACAACAACTACCGTAGCAGATACAGCAGCTATACACCAATAGATGTAACAGATCCTACAGCTGTAGCAACATCTGCTACAATAATAGCAGTGTCAACAACAGGTTACATAACAGGTGTAGCAGCAGCAGTCATCACGGCAGCTGTAACATCAAATACGAGAGCTGTAGTAGTAGATACAAGGCTGTAACATCAGCTACAAAAATAACAGCATCAGATCAGGTAGCTGTAGCAGCATTAGGCACAGTCAGCACAATAGCTGTAGCAGAAGCAAATACAGCAGTTATCGTAGCAGATACAGAGACTGTACATCTATGACTAGCAGATCCTACAGCAGCAGCGTCTGCTACAACAATAGCAGCAGCAGTCGCATTACATAGCAGCTCTAGATTCAGTATCCTCAGCAACAGCAAGCATCACAACAACAGCAATAGAAAATACGACAGATGTAGAAGCAGATACAGCATCTATAGCAACAGCAGCTACAACGATAGCAGCAATAGATCCCACAGCTACAGAAACAGCCTAGATCCTACATAATAGCCGTAACAGAAGCAAATACAACAGCTACCGTAGCAGATAACGCAGCTGTACATCAATAGATGTAACAGATCTTACAGCCGTAGCAACATCTGCTACAATAATAGCAGAGACAACAACCGGTTCATTCAACAACAGCAAATACGGCATAGGTAGTAACAGATACAGCATCTATAGCAACAGCTACTACAATGATAGCAGCAATAGATCCCACAGCTACAGAAACATCAGCCGCAGCCTGTACAATAGCCGTAGCAGAAGCAAATACAACAACTACCGTAGCAGATACAGCAGCTATACACCAATAGATGTAACAGATCCTACAGCTGTAGCAACATCTGCTACAATAATAGCAGTGTCAACAACAGGTTACATAACAGGTGTAGCAGCAGCAGTCATCACGGCAGCTGTAACATCAAATACGAGAGCTGTAGTAGTAGATACAAGGCTGTAACATCAGCTACAAAAATAACAGCATCAGATCAGGTAGCTGTAGCAGCATTAGACACAGTCAGCACAATAGCTGTAGCAGAAGCAAATACAGCAGTTATCGTAGCAGATACAGAGACTGTACATCTATGACTAGCAGATCCTACAGCAGCAGCGTCTGCTACAACAATAGCAGCAGCAGTCGCATTACATAGCAGCTCTAGATTCAGTATCCTCAGCAACAGCAAGCATCACAACAACAGCAATAGAAAATACGACAGATGTAGAAGCAGATACAGCATCTATAGCAACAGCAGCTACAACGATAGCAGCAATAGATCCCACAGCTACAGAAACAGCCTAGATCCTACATAATAGCCGTAACAGAAGCAAATACAACAGCTACCGTAGCAGATAACGCAGCTGTACATCAATAGATGTAACAGATCTTACAGCCGTAGCAACAGCTGCTACAATAATAGCAGAGACAACAACCGGTTCATTCAACAACAGCAAATACGGCATAGGTAGTAACAGATACAGCATCTATAGCAACAGCTACTACAATGATAGCAGCAATAGATCCCACAGCTACAGAAACATCAGCCGCAGCCTGCACAATAGCCGTAGCAGAAGCAAATACAACAGCTACCGTAGCAGATACAGCAGCTGTACAAAAATAGATGTAACAGATCTTACAGCTGCAGCAACTTCTGCTACAATAATAGCAGCAACAACAACCAGTTACATAACAGCTGTAGCAGTAACAGCTAATCTAACAGCTATAGATTTAGCACTCTTAGCAATAGCAAGCATCACAGCAATGATATTACAGCTGTAGATTCAGCCACCACAGCAACAGCAGTCATCAAATACGAGAGCTATAGTAGTAGATAAAATGCTGTAACATCGACTACAACTATAACAGCAATAGATCCTGCAGCTGTAGCAGCATTAGACACAGTCAGCACAATAGCTGTAGCAGAAGCAAATATAGCAGCTTTCGTAGCAGATACAGAGCCTGTACAACAACAGCTGTAACAGATCCTACATCTGTAGCATCTGCTACAACAATAAAAGCAGCAGTTGCACTACATAATAGCTGTAGCAGCAGCAACAACAAGCTTCACAACAACAGCAAATACGACAGATGTAGTAACAGATACATCCAAAGCAACAGCAGCTACAATGATAGCAGCAATAGATCCTACAGCTACAGAAACATCAGCCGCAGCCTGTACAATAGCCGTAGCAGAAGCAAATACAACAACTACCGTAGCAGATACAGCAGCTATACACCAATAGATGTAACAGATCCTACAGCTGTAGCAACATCTGCTACAATAATAGCAGTGTCAACAACAGGTTACATAACAGGTGTAGCAGCAGCAGTCATCACGGCAGCTGTAACATCAAATACGAGAGCTGTAGTAGTAGATACAAGGCTGTAACATCAGCTACAAAAATAACAGCATCAGATCAGGTAGCTGTAGCAGCATTAGACACAGTCAGCACAATAGCTGTAGCAGAAGCAAATACAGCAGTTATCGTAGCAGATACAGATACTGTACATCTATGACTAGCAGATCCTACAGCAGCAGCGTCTGCTACAACAATAGCAGCAGCAGTCGCATTACATAGCAGCTCTAGATTCAGTATCCTCAGCAACAGCAAGCATCACAACAAAAGCAATAGAAAATACGACAGATGTAGAAGCAGATACAGCATCTATAGCAACAGCAGCTACAACGATAGCAGCAATAGATCCCACAGCTACAGAAACAGCCTAGATCCTACATAATAGCCGTAACAGAAGCAAATACAACAGCTACCGTAGCAGATAACGCAGCTGTACATCAATAGATGTAACAGATCTTACAGCCGTAGCAACATCTGCTACAATAATAGCAGAGACAACAACCGGTTCATTCAACAACAGCAAATACGGCATAGGTAGTAACAGATACAGCATCTATAGCAACAGCTACTACAATGATAGCAGCAATAGATCCCACAGCTACAGAAACATCAGCCGCAGCCTGCACAATAGCCGTAGCAGAAGCAAATACAACAGCTACCGTAGCAGATACAGCAGCTGTACAACAATAGATGTAACAGATCTTACAGCTGCAGCAACTTCTGCTACAATAATAGCAGCAACAACAACCAGTTACATAACAGCTGTAGCAGTAACAGCTAATCTAACAGCTATAGATTTAGCACTCTTAGCAATAGCAAGCATCACAGCAATGATATTACAGCTGTAGATTCAGCCACCACAGCAACAGCAGTCATCAAATACGAGAGCTATAGTAGTAGATACAATGCTGTAACATCGACTACAACTATAACAGCAATAGATCCTGCAGCTGTAGCAGCATTAGACACAGTCAGCACAATAGCTGTAGCAGAAGCAAATATAGCAGCTTTCGTAGCAGATACAGAGCCTGTACAACAATAGCTGTAACAGATCCTACATCTGTAGCATCTGCTACAACAATAAAAGCAGCAGTTGCACTACATAATAGCTGTAGCAGCAGCAACAACAAGCTTCACAACAACAGCAAATACGACAGATGTAGTAACAGATACATCCAAAGCAACAGCAGCTACAATGATAGCAGCAATAGATCCTGCAGCTACAGAAATATCAGCCGTAGCCTGCACAATAGCTGTAACAGAAGCAAATACAATAGCTACCGTAGCAGATACAGCAGCTGTACGACAATAGATGTAACAGATCTTACAGCTGTAGCAGCATCTGCTGCAATAATAGCAGCGACAACAAAAGTTACATAACGGCTGTAGGAGCAGCAGCTAATCCAGCAGCCATAGATTTAGCACTCTTAGCAATAACAGGAATGGCAGCAATGATATTCCAGCTGTAGATTCAGCAACAGCAGCCATCACGGCAGCTGTAACATCAAATATGAGAACTGAAGTAGTAGATACAACACTGTAACATCAGCTACAACAATAACAGTATCAGATCAGGTAGCTGTAACAGCATTAGACATAGTCAGCACAATAGCTATAGCAGAAGCAAATACAGCAGCTATCGTAGCAGATACAGAGACTGTACAACAATAGCTGTAACAGACCCCACAGCTGTAGCAGCATCTGCTATAATAATAGCAGCAGCAGTCGCATTACATAACAACTGCAGCAGCAGCTAGAGATTTAGCAGTGTTAGCAATAACGAGCATCACAGCAATGATATTCCAGCTGTAGGTTCACCTACCACAGCAACAGCAGTCATCGCAACAACATCAACAGTAAATGCGACAGATGTAGTAACACATACAGCATCTACAGCAACGGCAGCTACAACGATAGCAGCAATAGATCCTGCAGCTGTAGCAGCATTAGACACAATCAGCGCAATAGGTGTAGCAGAAGCAAATACAATTACTATCGTAGCAGATACAGCAGCTGTACAATAATACATGTAACACATCCTACAGCTGTAGCAACATCTGATAAAATAATAGCAGCGACAACAACCGGTTACATTACAGCTGTAGCAGCAGTTAATCCATTATTTGTTCAAATGTAGCAGCTTTATCAGTTAAATCATTGCTTCATTAAACAAGGATTGTAAGGTTCGACGTCTCTTCCCTTTATATAGGCCTGAGACTAACACTAGTATTTGCTCCTAATGACAATGGTTACCGCCTCCCCTTCCATCTTCTCCTTTCTTCACCATTTGTCTGCAATGTGCATACACAGCACATGAGTAAACTTTAATTTTTTTAACATTGTAGATTCGCGGAGATCATCAAAGGGATTCAATGTAATTTTATTCACTTGCACAGTAGTATCAGCGTGCTTTCATGATAAGATTAAATTCATAGGTGTTCTCATGATTTCACAGGTTTTAAGACAGTCTGTATAGATGTCAAACGTAATGTACTGCTTAATAGCACTACGTTTTATACCCTTAATCTTTTTACCATTGAGCCGTGGATATCTAAGGCATACATCTTAGCTCGTAGTCCGACAAAGCGCGGGAAGATGTTATCATTAGCCTCATCTTTAGATTTCCCATGCATTTTGTTTAGAGCTGAATAGCATATATAGTTGTAGGATAATCAGCAGTATCCAGAAGCTCAAGTAAACGTAACTTGTCATGGTACACATCTCCAGTTGTTACACGATGAATGAATGAATGAATAAGTATCCACGTACATAAGCTTCAGGTTTCCAGCTCCGTAATATGGTAACAGCACATCATAATGATGGTAATTCATTGTCTCGGAGATGTCCAACAAACTCATACCAATGTATATAGGCTTATTGAATGCAATCTGTCGAGAGGCCATAAGTACAACAGCTAGAATAGCAGCATATATTGTCCTATCGATAAACGTAGGCTTGGCGATCAGCTTCTCTAGAGTCTTCTCATTTATCACCAGTCAATATCCATACGATCAGGCAGATTCTCCATAGTTTTTCCAAACATGACGTTGATAAAGAGCTGTAGACGTCCTTCTCGAAATCATTTGCAGCTTATTGTAGTAGCCTGTTGTTAAATTCCGCATAAGGTTTTAACCACTGTAACTGTTGGAATTGCAACACACGATGTATTTTTTTAGTCGTAACCCATGACTAAGAGCTTGTTTCAAAGCCATGTAAAGTACTACATACTTCTTTCGAGGTCCAAGACGAGGTATCAGTTTCTTTGTATATGATTTCAATGGTTTTATACACTCAGGCAGAAAAGGTAGGT
This sequence comes from Deroplatys truncata, assembly GCA_030765065.1. Classification (NCBI taxonomy): domain Eukaryota; kingdom Metazoa; phylum Arthropoda; class Insecta; order Mantodea; family Mantidae; genus Deroplatys; species Deroplatys truncata. The sequence goes on from CM060990.1 coordinate 276,208,937, forward strand.
CGTTGCGTAGATCGTGAAGTTCTATAGGATGCTCGATGTCTATGACGTCACACCCAGAGACAGGATGTTTGGCAGTAGCCAACATGTTTAAACTCGTCTCGTAACAACCTGTATATGCTGTCACATCAACAAGAGAAGTATTCCCACACGCTCATTCAGTCAGATGTTCCATTCAAAGCCTACCACCACCACCACCATCGCCACCTATTGTAACATGGTTAATTCCAGCTGTATTATCACAATACTTAAAGTAAAAGCTTAAAAGGTAACGTAGAAACTTTTCCCCCTCATTTAGTTAAATGTATGTATATACTACATTATCTCATGTTTTCATCCCCTTTTCAATTCTTCCTTTCCATTTTCTTTCAGAAACACCATTACATTTCACTACCATCACGAGCATAGCAATTTTCCCAGAGTTACACAGATTCTAAGCTTCTAGAATCGAACCCGGTAATACTTTTAATAAATGAATTTTAGTAATTTAGCTCCCCCGCAATAGCATCAAGCATTTAATCTTTACTCGAACCTGATATGATCCATAGGCTTGAAGATATATGAAATCACCCCTTCGGGATTCGATCTGAGTACTTTAAAGTAACTTTTATAACGATAACGATATTTAGGAACAAGTTAATCTGTTTGCTTTATACTTAACGTGTCTATCTAAATTAGATTACGAGTTATTAAATTTGTAAGTAAATTGCATTGAATCGATATTCGAACCCAGAACACCAGGAACAAAATAATTTATGATATTAGCTCCATATGTTAAACAAAGCTGTATGCAGTTATGCTATCAACCTAACTGACATATCCTAGAGTATAAAAGAAAATTAAGAAAACCATTGAAAGAGCGGGATTCGAACTAAAGCCAACCGATTGACAATTATATATAGCATTAATTGTCCATTGTAGGAGCTATCAATCATGCTTTGGTCCACTCCTCTACCTTGCTCAGTTCCCGAGATAATAGAGATTTAAAAATTAAGGATCGAGATCAGGACGTCAGGTATCTAATTACACATCCACAAAAAAATACCAAATAACGTAAACGCAACAAAGGTTATTTGACTCCTTTATCTTAAGTCGTTTAGGAGTTATTAAATTTATAATTAAATTACATTTTATCGGTATTCGAACCCAGAGCACCAGAAACAAAATTATTTAAAAAATTAGTTTGATATGTTTTAAAGAGCTGTATGCAGTTACATCATCAATCTAAGTATATATTCTAGAGTATAGGGGAAAATTAAGGAAGTCATTGAAAGATCGGGATTCGAACTAAGGACAACTGATTGGAAATTATATACAGAATTAATTACACATTATAACAGCTATCAATGTTGCTTTGGTCCACCCCTCTACCTTGCTTAGTTTCCGAGATAATAGCCATTTAAAAATTAAGGATCGAATCCAGGTAAACAGGTACCCAAATATACATTCACAAGAAACCACCTAATGATGTAAATGTAATAGAGTTTATTTGGCGTCTTTATCTTAATTAGTCTCTGAGTTATTAGAAGATGAATTTTTAATCACTCCTAGGATTCGAACTCAGGCATCCCGGCCAACTCAAAATAATATCTCAAGGACGCGGCGCATTCCAAAGAACTGATTAGTTTTTATCCCATTGTTCTGTCGTTTTTCATTCAGGAGATATAAGCGATTAATCGGTAGTAGGGAAATGAGAGTGGGGCTAATTAGTGGGAGGGGGCTAATTAGCATAATAATTTCCATTCCATGCATATTAAGTGATACAGAACTCTCATTTCCCTACTACTGATTAATCGCTTATATCTCCTGAATGAAAAGAGATAGAACAATATATTAAAAACTAATCAATTCTTTGGAATGCGCCGCGTCCTCGGGATATTATACCGAGTTGGCCGGGATGCCTGGGTTCGAATCCTAGGAGTGATTAAAAATTCATCTTCTAATAACTCAGAGACTAATAAAGATAAAGACACCAAATAAACTTAATTACATTAACATCATTAGGTAGTTTCTTGTGAATGTATATTTGGGTACCTGTTTTCCTGGGTTCGATCGTTAATTTTTAAATGGCTATTATCTCAAAAACTAAGAAAGGTAGAGGGGTGGACTAAAGCATAGTTGATAGCTGTTATAATGTGTAATTAATACTGTATATAATTTGCAATCAGTTGTCCTTAGTTCGAATCCCGATCTTTCAATGACTTCCTTAATTTTCCTCTATACTCTAGAATGTATCACTTAGATTGATGATGTAACTCCATACAGCTCCGTTAAACATATCAAACTAATTTTTTAAATAATTTTGTTTCTGGTGCTCTGGGTTCGAATACCGATAATATGTAATTTAATTATAAATTTAATAACTCCTAAACGACTTAAGATAAAGGCGTCAAATAAACTTTGTTACGTTTATGTTATTAGGTTATTTCTTGTGGATGTGTAACTAGATACCTGACGTCCTGGGTTCGATCCTTAATTTTTAAATCTCCATTATCTCGGGAACTAAGCAAGGTAGAGGAGTCGACCAAAGCATACTTAATAGCTCCTACAACGGACAATTAATGCTATATATAATTGTCAATCAGGGGGCTTTAGTTCGAATCCCGCTCTTTCAATGATTTTCTTATTTTTCTTCTATACTCTAGGATATGTCAGTTAGGTTGATAGCATAACTGCATACAGCTTTGTTTAACATGTCAAGCTAATATCATGAATTATTTTGTTCCTGGTGTTCTGGGTTCGAATATCGATTCAATGAAATTTAATTACAAATTTAATAACTCGTAATCTAATTTAGATAGACACGTTAAGTATAAAGTAAACAGATTAACTTGTTCCTAAATATCGTTATCGTTATAAAAATTACTTTAAGGTACTCAGATCGAATCCCGAAGGGGTGATTTCATATATCTTCAAGCCTATGGATCATATCAGGTTCGAGTAAAATTTAAATGCTTGATGCTGATGCGGGGGAGCTAAATTACTAAAATTCATTTATTAAAAGTATTATCGGGTTCGATTCTAGATGCTTAGAATCTGTGTAACTCTGGGAAAATTGCTATGCTCGTGATGGTAGTGAAATGTAATGGTCTTTCTGAAAGGAAATGGAAAGGCAGAATTGAAAAGGGGATGAAAACATGAGATAATGTAGTATATACATACATTTAACTAAATGAGGGGGAAAATTTTCTACGTTACCTTTTAAGCTTTTACTTTAAGTATTCTGATAATACAGCTGGAATTAACCTTGGTACAATAGGTGGTGATGGTGGTGGTGGTGGTGGTGGTAGGCTTTGAATGGAACATCTGACTGAATGAGCGTGTGGGAATACTTCTCTTGTTGGTGTGGCAGCATATACAGGTTGTTACGAGACGAGTTTAAACATGTTTGCTACTGCCAAACATCCTGTCTCTGGGTGTGACGTCATAGACATCGAGCATCCTATAGAACTTCACGATCTACGCAACGACCTACCTTTTCTGCCTGAGTGTATGAAACCATTGAAATCATATACAAAGAAACTGATACCGCGTCTTGGACCTCGAAAGAAGTATGTAGTACTTTACATGGCTTTGAAACAAGCTCTTAGTCATGGGTTACGACTAAAAAAATACATCGTGTGCTGCAATTCCAACAGTTACAGTGGTTAAAACCTTATGCGGAATTTAACAACAGGCTACTACAATAAGCTGCAAATGATTTCGAGAAGGACGTCTACAGCTCTTTATCAACGTCATGTTTGGAAAAACTATGGAGAATCTGCCCGATCGTATGGATATATGACTGGTGATAAATGAGACGACTCTAGAAAAGCTGATCGCCAAGCCTACGTTTATCGATAGGACAATATATGCTGCTATTCTAGCTGTTGTACTTATGGCCTCTCGACAGATTGCATTCAATAAGCCTATATACATTGGTATGAGTTTGTTGGACATCTCCGAGACAATGTATTACCATCATTATGATGTGCTGTTACCATATTACGGAGCTGGAAAACTGTAGCTTATGTACATGGATACTTATTCATTCATTCATTCATCGTGTAACAACTGGAGATGTGTACCATGACAAGTTACGTTTACTTGAGCATCTGGATACTGCTGATTATCCTACAACTATATATGCTATTCAGCTCTAAACAAAGTGCTTGGGAAATCTAAAGATGAGGCTAATGATAAAATCTTCCCGCGCTTTGTCGGACTACGAGCTAAGATGTATGCCTTAGATATCCACGGCTCAATGGTAAAAAGATTAAGGGTATAAAACGTAGTGCTATTAAGCAGTACATTACGTTTGACATCTATACAGACTGTCTTAAAACCTGTGAAATCATGAGAACACCTATGAATCTAATCTTATCATGAGAGCACGCTGATACTACTGTGCAAGTGAATAAAATTACATTGAATCCCTTTGATGATCTCCGCGAATCTACAATGTTAAAAAAATTAAAGTTTACTCATGTGCTGTGTATGCACATAGCAGACAAATGGTGAAGAAAGGAGAAGATGGAAGGAGAGGCGGTAACCATTGTCATTAGGAGCAAACACTAGTGTTAGTCTCAGGCCTATATAAAGGGAAGAGACGTCTACCCTTACAATCCTTGTTTAATGAAGCAATGATTTAACTGATAAAGCTGCTACATTTGAATCAAAAATGGATTAACTGCTGCTACAGCTGTAATGTAACCGGTTGTTGTCGCTGCTATTATTGTATCAGATGTTGCTACAGCTGTAGGATGTGTTACATCTATTGTTGTACAGCTGCTGTATCTGCTACGATAGTAATTGTATTTGCTTTTGCTACAGCTATTGTGCTGATTGTGTCTAATGCTGCTACAGCTGCAGGATCTATTGCTGCTATCGTTGTAGCTGCTGTTGCTGTAGATGCTGTATCTGCTACTACATCTGTCGTATTTACTGTTGATGTTGTTGCAATGACTGCTGTTGCTGTGGTGGGTGAGCTTACAGCTCGAATATCATTGCTGTGATGCTCGTTATTGCTAACACTGCTAAATCTCTGGCTGCTGCTACAGCTGTGGGGTCTGTTACAGCTATTGTTGTACAGTCTCTGTATTACTACGATAGCTGCTGTATTTACTTCTGCTATAGCTATTGTGCTGACTATGTCTAATGCTGTTACAGCTACCTGATCTGATACTGTTATTGTTGTAGCTGATGTTACAGTGTTGTATCTACTACTTCAGCTCTCATATTTGATGTTACAGCTGTCGTGAGGACTGCTGTTGCTGAATCTACAGCTGGAATATCATTGCTGCCATGCCTGTTATTGCTAAGAGTGCTAAATCTATGGCTGCTGGATTAGCTGCTGCTCCTACAGCTGTTATGTAACTGTTGTTGTCGCTGCTATTGTTGTAGCAGATGTTGCTACAGCTGTAAGATCTGTTACATCTATTGTCGTACAGCTGCTGTATCTGCTACGGTAGCTATTGTATTTGCTTCTGTTACAGCTATTGTGCAGGCTGCGTCTGATGTTTCTGTAGCTGCAGGATCTATTGCTGCTATCATTGTAGCTGCTGTTGCTTTGGATGTTGTATCTGTTACTACATCTGTCGTATTTGCTGTTGTTGTGATGCTGGCTGTTGCTGCTGCTACAGCTATTATGTAATGCAACTGCTGCTTTTATTGTTGTAGCAGATGCTACAGATGTAGGATCTGTTACAGCTATTGTTGTACAGGCTCTGTATCTGCTACGAAAGCTGCTATATTGGCTTCTGCTACAGCTATTGTGCTGACTGTGTCTAATGCTGCTACAGCTGCAGGATCTATTGCTGTTATAGTTGTAGTCGATGTTACAGCATTGTATCTACTACTATAGCTCTCGTATTTGATGACTGCTGTTGCTGTGGTGGCTGAATCTACAGCTGTAATATCATTGCTGTGATGCTTGCTATTGCTAAGAGTGCTAAATCTATAGCTGTTAGATTAGCTGTTACTGCTACAGCTGTTATGTAACTGGTTGTTGTTGCTGCTATTATTGTAGCAGAAGTTGCTGCAGCTGTAAGATCTGTTACATCTATTGTTGTACAGCTGCTGTATCTGCTACGGTAGCTGTTGTATTTGCTTCTGCTACAGCTATTGTGCAGGCTGCGGCTGATGTTTCTGTAGCTGTGGGATCTATTGCTGCTATCATTGTAGTAGCTGTTGCTATAGATGCTGTATCTGTTACTACCTATGCCGTATTTGCTGTTGTTGAATGAACCGGTTGTTGTCTCTGCTATTATTGTAGCAGATGTTGCTACGGCTGTAAGATCTGTTACATCTATTGATGTACAGCTGCGTTATCTGCTACGGTAGCTGTTGTATTTGCTTCTGTTACGGCTATTATGTAGGATCTAGGCTGTTTCTGTAGCTGTGGGATCTATTGCTGCTATCGTTGTAGCTGCTGTTGCTATAGATGCTGTATCTGCTTCTACATCTGTTGTATTTGCTATTGCTGTTGTTGTGATGCTTGCTGTTGCTGAGGATACTGAATATAGAGCTGCTATGTAATGCGACTGCTGCTGCTATTGTTGTAGCAGACGCTGCTGCTGTAGGATCTGCTAGTCATAGATGTACAGTCTCTGTATCTGCTACGATAACTGCTGTATTTGCTTCTGCTACAGCTATTGTGCTGACTGTGTCTAATGCTGCTACAGCTACCTGATCTGATGCTGTTATTTTTGTAGCTGATGTTACAGCCTTGTATCTACTACTACAGCTCTCGTATTTGATGTTACAGCTGCCGTGATGACTGCTGCTGCTACACCTGTTATGTAACCTGTTGTTTACACTGCTATTATTGTAGCAGATGTTGCTACAGCTGTAGGATCTGTTACATCTATTGGTGTATAGCTGCTGTATCTGCTACGGTAGTTGTTGTATTTGCTTCTGCTACGGCTATTGTACAGGCTGCGGCTGATGTTTCTGTAGCTGTAGGATCTATTGCTGGTATCATTGTAGCTGCTGTTGCTATAGATGCTGTATCTGCTACTACATCTGTCGTATTTGCTGTTGTGATTCTTCCTGTTGCTGAGGATGCTGAATCTACAGTTGGATTTGCTGCTGTTTCTGCTACAGCTGTTATGTAATGAGGCTGCTGCTGCTATGACTTAAATACCTGTGATACTACCCGAATCATGCGAAATTACCTTAACTAGCTCTGATACGAATTCCTGCTCTAAATTAGCACTAGCACCTGTGATGCTAGATGAATTACCTGTTAAAATGACTCAAATACCATTGATACAACCTGAATCACCTGCAATTACCTTAAATAGCTGTGATGCAAATCTCTGATCGAAATTATCAATAATATCTGTGAAACTAAGCTGATTACCCAAATACTTACGATATTACCTGAACTATCTGTGAAATACGAAACTATGTTATAACCGACCCCTGGAACCTACCCTCCTGTAATGCTAGCTGAATTACTCTAAACGCCTGTGATACTTGAATTAACCTAAATACCTACGATACTCTCTGAATTACCTGTGAAATACGACACTAAGCTATACCCAACCCTAGAATCTATCCTCTTGTGATACTGGCTGAATTAGCCTAAATACCTACGATACTAGCTGAATTACCTGTGATATCATGCAGAGCCATGATGCAGTTAGCCTCTGGAATCTATCCTCCTGTGATACTAGATGAATTAGCTTAAATACCTACGATACTGGCTGAATTACCTGTGAAATCATACACTGCTATGATGCAGTCAGCCTCTTGCAATACTAGCTGAATTACTTACCTGTTAGTGTGAGTGGGTTAGCTTTTCCCTTTGCAGGTCACCTCTTTCCCTTTGCTGGTCACCTTTTTCCCGTTGCAGGTCACCTTTTTCCCTTTGCTGGTCACCTTTTTCCCTTTGCTGGTCACCTTTTTCCCTTTGCGGGTCACCTTTTTCCCTTTGCGGGTCACCTTTTTCCCTTTGCTGGTCACCTTTTTCCCTTTGCTGATCACATTTTTCCCTTTGCTGGTCACCATTTTCCCTTTACTGGTCACCTTTTTCCCTGAGCAGTCAGCTTTCTCCCTTTGTGGGTCACCTTTTCCCTGAATAGGTTACGTGATGGGCATGTTATAATTAGCGCTCCAACACTGACATGAAACAGTTTTTCACGAAGTTCACGTCTAAGTTGCTTTCAAGATCTAGCAGCTCCCCTCCTATTCGCTATCTCTCCTGTATATCAGTCCATATTCCTACTGCTTCACTATCTGTCTAGCCTACCGACTCTCCTCGTTTCCCTATACCTCTCATATAAACCATACTCTACTCCTCTACCTCTGCCTAGCCTAACTCCTTTCCTCGTTTCCCTGTACCTCTCATATAAACCATACTCTACTCCTCGACCTCTGTCTAGCCTAACACCTCTCCGCGTTTTCCTATACCCCACATATAAACTATACTCTACTCCTCAACCTCTGTCTAGCCTAACACCCCTCCTCCTGTTCTATACTTCTCATACTAATAAACGCATACTCTACTCTCAACCTCTGTCTAGCCTAACACCTCTCCTCCTGTTCTATACTTCTCATACATATAAACGCATACTCTACTCTCAACCTCTGTGTAGCCTAACACCACTCCCCGTATCCCCTACCTCTCATAAAGCGCATTCCCTCCTGCCCTTCTGTAACTGAGTATCACTCCTTGGTTTCCTATCTAACCTAACTTTAACACCTGTCTATCCTAGCATAGGATCTCTCTCCGTTTTCTCATCTCTCCTTATAAACACATACCCAATTCTCCTAAGCTAATAGCTCTCCTCGTTTTCCTATACCTCTCATATAAACCATACTCTACTTCTCGACCTCAGTCTAGCCTGACACCTCTCCTCGTTTTCCTATATTTCTCATATAAACCATACTCTACTCCTAAACCTCTGTCTAGCCTAACACCTCTCCTCCTGTTCCCTACCTCTCTCATATAACCCATACTCTACTCAACTTCTGTCTAGCCTAGCTCCTCTCCCCCTGCTCCTATACCTCTCATACATATAAACGCATACTCTACTCTCAGCCTCTGTCTAGCCTAGCACCTCTCCCCGTATCCGCTACCTCTCATAAAGCGTATTCCACTCCCGCCCCTGTCTAGCCGAGTATCTCTCCTTGGTTTCCTATCTAATCTATATAAAGCACATTCTACCTTTAACACCTGTCTGTCCTAACATAGGAACTCTCGTTTTCTCGTCTCTCCTTATAAACACATACTCAAACTCTCCTAGCCTAATACCTCTCCTCGATTTCCTATATCTCTCATATAAACCATACACTACGTTTCAAACCCTGTCTAGTCTAACACCTCTCCACGTATTCCCTATCTCTCTCATATAAAGTGCATTCCCCTACTTCAGACCCTGTCTAGCCTAGCATCAGCCCTCGTATTCCCTATCTCTCCCATATAAACGCATTTTCCTCCGTAAATTCCCCATCTATCATCGTTTTCCCTATCCTTTCCCATATAAACGCAAAAAAACTGTGCTCGATCTCTCCTAAATAACCTACTGATGTGTTTTAAAGTTACTTATATTAGACAATTTTAAATTTGGAGATTATAGTTCAGGTTGAGTTGAGTTTAATCGGGGGTGGCATTTTGCTTTCCTGCATTGCATCCTAAAATAGTTCTGTTGCTCTGTACTGTATATAATACTGTTTAGGGACTTAATTTTATTGATTAATGCAGTGTATTAATACGGTTTAGAAGTAACGCATTTCTAACATTAATTTTACATGTCATTCAATTCGCATGTTCCTATTTATGTTGAATGACTGAATATTCAACGTAATACAGAACATTACCTGTCTCTTTAAGCGTTCGATTTAATGGTAAATGAAAGTAGAAACTAGTATAGCCCACGGCTAGGGATATCTTATAGGCGTGTATAGTACAGCAAACATTTACGGAGAAAAGCAAGAAAGAAACAATGTGAACGTCATGAAATACAGAGAATGTTTTGGAGGTGAAGGCCCACGATGAATAAAATATTATTCAAATTACATCAAACTTCTTTAATGTGAAAACATCCCAGAATATTAATATGTCAATATTCTAGTACACTCCTATCCTAATTTATGTACAGCGCTTATCCTTTTCACTTTCTGTACTACATATCCTCAGCAAACCACGTGAGGTGGCACCGCGGTAACGCGTGCGACTCGCATTCGGGAGATCCTAGGCTCGATTCCAGGTGACCGCCCACTCTGACTCTTGGGTATTTTTAGGGGTTTTCTCGGGTCGTCAGGCGAATGCTGGAGTGGTTTCTTTTAACCCCCGTATTTCCTGTTCCTCTATTTCGTTCCATTATTGATTTCATTTTTCCCTCATCCCGTTAGGTCTGCTTTAGAGTTTGAATTTCGGAAATGGTGTTTCGGTGAAGTGTGGCAGGGATAAGGGATGCTCTCTGTGTAACTTTATAACTTTATCCGTCCCTCGGCTGGTTGCCCGTTGTAAACGAACCCCCCCCCATTCGGAGAAGGGTGTTGTACCCTTTGTGTGGGAAGGGCTCCGTTCTACCTGTCCGACAGTCGGGGTGGCCTAATCCGGAAACTGTACGGACCCTGTCATTGCTGTGCCGTCAATCCTATAGTAAGTGGAGGAAGTATTGTATTCCACCCAAAATAATTGCAGAATTATGCAGATTACAATATACGTTAGGATCCTTATTATATTAAAACTCTTGCGCAGACCAAGTAAAAACAAGAAGGAACACACATTGTATATTATATTCCTGTTTTGGTGACGCAAAGCTTCCAATTTATGTCTTATTTGTAATTTTTCACTACTTGTACCTTGTTCGTTAAGTGACATGTTGACTAAACACCAATAGAATAACGCAACAAAATCACTATAATTGAACTATGGGCTCTGAAATTACCACGGCTAACGCGAGAGTAAAAATATGTACTGAAGCTATGACATCAGCAACTTAGAGACCTCTTCCTTCCTTATCACTTATCTCATGCTGGTTCTGGTGTCAGAATCACATGCTGACACGCTAAGCAAAAGAGACACGAAGGGAGTTGCAAAACGAACTTGAAAGCTTCTTAGCAGAATCGCTTGTTAAAAGACGAACTCAATGCACATCCATATCTCTGTAAGCAGTTAACGTAGGAAATTGGGTTTTAGACTGCAAGCTTCAAAATAAAGTGCTCTTCGTGAACAGGTCATTCGCTTTCCTGGAGCGCAAGTAAATTTTGTGGACGCAAATGATGTTTGTATGACCGTGTTTACAGGGTGATTTCACAGCGTCTTAACTATACAATGCTGCAAGGCGAGGCAATCCTCTCAGTGTATTTTGTAATTACCAGCCCCTACCGCCACCCGCCATTAATTTTTGTGTCTGCCATAGTTGCATACACTAGATGTGAGATGCTTCTGCCTGACATTTCTTAATAGATTTCATCTCCTGACTTATCATGAGAAGATGTGACCTAGACATGTCCTACTTAGGATAGGTCAATTTAGGCTTAAGATTTCCGAGCATATTAATCTGAAACGTTCTCTCCACCGGGCTGGCGTAATTGCATCCTGTAAGTGTCTCAACCTCAGCAATAGGTTGCACCTCTACCTTGCTAGGGAGGAACACCTTGATATTCGGAAACGACGGGAATGAGCAATGGATTAAAAAAGGAAATGCGTTTCCTTATAATTGTGAATTTAGATATCATAAGGTACTTAAGTGACCCTTTTTTATTTATGGACACTCTTTAGCTGTTATGGTGCTTAGCGCCCCTTCTACACATATTGGGCGTGAAAGATCGGAAACGTTGCTCAGAAACCTCTTTATCTGGCTTGAGGTTCTATTCCGTGCCGTAAATATACGACACGGGACCAACGGCTTTACTTCCCTTCCGAAGGAAGCCATGCTAAAGATTTTTACGCCCGAAAAAATCCATCACCCTCCGAACCCCGGGAGCTAGAGGCTAGCATGGTACCTTTATATCACGGAGGACGACATTAAGTGACGCTGGGACTGTATTTACCAATTTCTGTAACTTCGAATATACTTACTTGATATTTTCTGCATGTGTTTCTTGTAATTAAGATAACTCATGCGAATAATTTATACTCGATATAATATTTACTTCTCAGTGTATTAAATATTTTATGAAAATTAACAGAAAACATTTAAACGACGTTGAAGGCTTCTTGCAACATAGAATTTCATGTAGAGCAGTAACTCCTTTCTTGGTTTTTAAGCTTAAACGAATAGGGTCAGATAATGTTTGTAAATAATACATAAAATTATTTCAACAAGCATTTACTCTTTGTTTTTAAACGCTGTCGATAAAAATTGCGAATTTTCTATTATTGAAGCTTGCTTTCGTTCAAACCAATAAGATTAAAAAAATAATACAGTACGTGAGGTTAAGTCTAGGCCGGGAGTGGGCTCATGACGGTCCGAGTGCTGAGTAACCCCGTCACAGCCACCTTCACTGCTTATTCTCTCAGTATCAGTTCTACTTGTAATAGTGTTGTTGCCAGTTGCACTTTTGGCAGTGAAATGTGGAAAATATCCTAATATCTTTGGCCGCCCTTGCTTCGTTGGCTTACTTATTGTTACAAGCATGTGTTGATTGTTCTCTTGTAAATTTCACATTTCAACCTAATCCATATCTTAAATAGTAAGTTTCAGCACTGAAAGTTTTGAGATTAGGTAGTTAAGGATTACCAACCGTCGTGTGGGATATAGCGCTATCTCTTTCTACTTTCCATGTTTCAACTTAAAGCAAATGCACTATAGAGTTGTGAATATGCTCATGAAGATCAGGCATAAAATGTTTCTTAAAATTGAACCACAACTGATGCTCCAGAGACAATTCGTATCTTGAAAAATACATTTGGAAAATAACTAAAGGAAGACATGAAATAAGCCTTTAAATGGCTACTCACTGACCATTACAGTATTGTTAATACACATTTAAACATGGCAGAGCACAACTACTGTAATGCTACAAAATGGTATTACTCATAAATGTACCTATATGTAAAAGTCTGGGATTCGATAATTTTGAAATTTTGGTTAAAGTCTAAGTAGCTTGATCTCTTCAAGTTAGCTACTTTAATTCCTAATGATGTGTGTTCTATCGATGTGTGGTTATATGCTAATGTATTATTATTATTTATTGAGCAGTAAGCATATAACGATGAGTGATTCAACATCTCTGCGCTCTGCATAGGATTCAAAATAGAATTTCTTTTCGGTTTGGGAAAGATAGTATATTTTACGTTATGCAAGTTTTCAGTGTAAGCAATGCAAAGCATACTTACTTAATAACTTTACGTTCTAGAAAGCAAAATTTGTGGTGTTTTATTACATAAAAATGAACAACTTAAATTAAAGCACATAATACTTCTTGAAATTGTTTGGAAAAGTGCTGAATCTGGCTCATAGTACGAGACGCATTCAGAAAGTAAGTTTCCCTATTTTTTTAAAACCAAGAAAACATAGTAACACGTAAAACTTTATCGGCAGCTGGTACAGCAATGTTTGAGCTTTTTTCGACATAGTTACTACAAGAATTGAGACACCTGTCATATCGTGGGATCAACTCTTGTATTCCGGTGTCGTAGAAATCTGCCGCCTGTGGATGGAACCAGCGTGTGACAGTCGTCTTCAGCTCTTCGTCGTTGTCAAAACACTGACCGGAGGACAGGAATTTCTTGAGGTGCAAGAAAAGATGAAAATGTTGGCAGCAAGATTAGGACTGTATGGTGGATGATCAAAAAGCTCCCAGCCGAACTCATCCAGAAGAGTTGTGCGCCAAGTCGTATGTGGACGAGCAATTGTCATGGAGCAGCACAACACCTGCAGTAAGCATGCCACGCCTCTTGTTTTGACAGGCACGTCGCAACTTCCGCAGTGTTTCACAGTAACGGCCAGCATTCACTGTTTCACCTCTGGGCAGGAAGTCAATGAGCAGAATGCCCTTCCTGTACCAGAACACCGTGCACATCGCTTTCTCCAGCGACACAACATGTTTGAATTTCGTCTTGACCAGAGATCCACTGTGACACCAATGCATTGATTGCTGCTTGGTTTCCGGCGTAAAGTGCGAAATCCACGTCTCATCGCCTGTGACGATCCCGTCGTGGAACTCACCGCCGTCATCATGATACCGCTGCAGAAATGTCAGTGCTGCTCCTAAGCGTTTCGTTTTGTGCTCCAGTGTCTGGCTTTTCGGCACTCACTGGGCACAATTTCCTGAACAGCAGGTGGTTGGAGACAATTTCGTGCAACAAGGATTGCGATAACTCCGGAAAATGGCTGCTGAGCTCCGAATCATGAAGCAACGTTTCTCCACAATGCGCTGCAGCGGCAGCTTAACAACGTCATCACTGATGAGGGACGGTCGCCTAATGCGATCTTCATCATGGACACTTTGACGATCTTTGGAATGCTGCCTACACTAGCGACGCACCATCTATTTGCTCGTGATGTTCGGCCCGTAGACCTGACAGAGGTGACGATGAATAACGATCGGCGCTATGTTTTGTGCAGTAAGGAACTTCATCACTGACCGAACCTTGCAGGTGGCGGGAGAACGAATACGAGCCGCCAGTTCGGGCCATTGCTGCCACGCTAATGGCACCAGGCGGAAACAATCCGGCCGGTATATGATTTATACGTCATAAATCTGTTACACATGCTCAATTTTCCCGGCTAAATACATTTACCTTAAAGGAAACACAAGTGGGAAACTTACTTTCTGGATGCGCCTCGTATTTGGGCCTGTATTGATTTCATACTCGTTTTGTACCCTCTCTTAGTTAACAATGTACTTTAATAACCTCTTCAGGTGAGACACAGTGGACAAAGTTGTTCTATTCTGACAAGTTTCTAAACTATTTATCTGTTAGTGGTTGTCAGTGGTTGCTAGACGAAAGGTCACGCGTTGCTCTTGCCTAAGCGCTTCCCTCATACCATTTTTTCATACATGATGTCGACAGCATTATCTTTTTCACTGTCAGAATCATCATCACGAGATTATTCCTTGTCAATTTAGTTACCATTATACTCGCTAGCTTTGCCGCTATCCTGGGAAACGGAAACCCGCTCGTCCTTGTTGGTGTCTAACATAGTTGTATTTGGATTCATTCTCCTGTAGCTATTCATACACCCCTAGAACAAGGAGTTGAAAGCTATTATTATATACCATTAGTGTTTCTATAACTGAAGCGTGCCAATGATCGACCCTCCCGTAGCCGAGTGGTCAAGTCTGCAACTATTGGAGAACGTTGCGTGTCTCTGTCCACTCGCGCCGGCCTCGCTCTGCAATCAATGTGCCTCCTGCAGTTCCCTCACCTCATCCGTTCCTCCCGGGATTGTACGCACAATAGACCCCTTGAGGGTCGCAGTTCTAGGTGTCTCCTTCTTCACTTATACAGTCCAGTCCAGCAGCTGCATCTACAATATTGACTGTTTAAAAAGAATGCCGCCGTAACGGGTATTCCAAGTAAAGGTGGAAAAATCCTAGCACCTCTAGACACATGATGACAAAATTCCTTCACGCGTAGGGCAAGGGCTTAAGAACACCCTGCTATAAGGTTCTGTAAATACATGGTAACCCTGAAAATAACACCAGACTATAAGAAATAGTAATAAACTCCGCTAAGAAAAAATAAACCAGCATTAGTAATGAATATAGTATAAAATGAACTCGTTTTTACAACGGAATGAGTGAAATGATCGGCTTAAGCGATTAAGCCATTGACGGCTGAAGCGTGAGAGTGACGTTAACAAGTCATAAAAATTATTCTTATTCCTGTAGGTATGAGGGGTTGTTATGATTTTCGAATGATTGTAGAAGTGGTGAAATGTTGGATGTATCATAAAATATAGTTCAAGATAGCAGTTATCTTCCCTCTTGAAACTAGCAAGTAACTTTGATGCAACTTTTTGGAGATTAATCTTTGAACTCTGTAACACAAATGCTTCTGAAAAGTTGGTCATTTAGGGAATTTTAAACAAAATATTTAATTTTAATTAAACGTTAAATATACTTATCATTGACAACAGAAAATTGCTAGGTGTTTTTTTTTAAATTATTATATCTGCAAAGCTCTTCGGCCACATTCACCTCAGAGATTGAATCCGGTGATACACTTCAATTCTTGGATATATAAGTCATCCAAAATAAAAATGAGTCAGAATTTAAAATAGCAAAGATACAATTATCAAGAACCACAACAAGAACAGGACTTACAACCCAATAGACATAAACCAAACATTTGATATCTTTTTTAATTTTTACAACGGTAAATGCGCCGCTGAGGATCAATGAATATGTGTCATCATTGAAGGAAATCTAAATGCCTTCTCATGGAATCAGTTTACAAACGTATCAAAACATTCAAAACAGAGAAATAAATAAAGCCACAGCTTTATTTAAATATTATCGTGAAAACATTTAAAAAGCTCATATTATACTCCATAGGTAACAAAAATATTTTAGAAGATATTCATAGTAATTTACATTTTATCAAGAAAGACGTTTTGAAACGGAGTACATTAGAAAATCCCAAAGGTATCAGCTACAACAGGTGTTAAAACGAAGCCACTGAGAAAATGAGAGGAAACACAGAGGTAGTGTTATAGAACTTATGAGGTGTATTAAATACAGGAAGTGAGAAATATATTTATTCTCTCAGTTTTTGCAAGAAAACTATGACTTTAGGTAGAAAACAACACTATTAAAAGTTACACAGAAGCCAGGAATTGATATTTGGATGAGAAGCAATAATTAGTCAAAACTCATAATTTTACATATTCAGTGAAATGGATCTCATCACCAAATATTAAGTTCGAGGAGACTTTTGAAAGCAATAAATGATGAATTGGTTATCTGGTGTAGCCGAGATTAAGTTTCTTTCGTAAATTAATGAAGTTGTGTGTGTACTCCATTGTTGTCACCTAATATATGTTATGTTTGATTTCGGTGATAAAGCAACTTCAGCTGATTAAAAATTGATCATAGCATATTCTACAGCGTCTATTAATAGCTCAGGCAAGCGGCTGACATGTTCACTTGCCCTATTGCAGCTAAAGGAAATAAAAAGTCTAGCAGGCTGTAATACGAGGATGAGTCAATAAATAATTCGCAAATGTCAGTTTACCGTATAAAGTAGTATTTTAATTCCTTGTGTGTATTTTTCCAGGAGATAACAGCATATATATGCTTGTCGTAGGGGTGCACGGCATCATGTAGGCACCTGGTCAGCCAGTGGCAGCCAGAAGAGGATGAAAGTTTGTTACAGGATTGTACACGAGAAGAACAGCGTGCCGTTGTGCGTTTTTTTGTGGGGAAAAAGAATGTCTATAGAAGAAGTGCATCGCGAAATGCGTCCCGTGTATGGTGAGAACCATTTATCACGGAAAGTTGTGTTCAATTGGATTCAGAAGTTTAACACGGAAAGGCGAAGCATCAGAGATCAGAAGCGTCCTGATGGTTCTGCTGAAACGTCAATTGAAACCGCAGTGCAGCGTGTGGAACAAACCATTCGTAATGATTATAGTGTGACGATCGATGACGCAGCGAGTGCTGTAGGTTATTTACTTGGAACTGCTTAAAACATCACTCATGAGCAGCTGAAGTTTTGCAAAATTTGTGAAATATGGGTAGCCGCCAGTTGTCTGAGGAATACAAAATATACAGAATGGGTCTGTCCTTGCAGCATGCACTCGTACACTGTGGCGGGAGAGGACTTTGGCACATCTTTTTACAGGGGACGAGTCTTGGATTCACCAGTTTAAACCGGAATCCAAACGATCCTCAATGGAATGGAAACATCCCACATCCAAAAAAAAAGTTCAAGACGATTTCATCAACCTGCTAGGTTTCACTCACTGTGTTTTAGGACACTCAAGGAATAATACTGTTTACACCTCCGCAGGACGACCAGGACGCTTCTGATCTCTTATGCTTCAGCTTCCTGCGTTAAACTTCTGAATCCATGTGAACACAGCGTTCCACAATAAACAGTTCTAATCATACACAGGACGCACTTCGCGATGCACTTCTTCTGTGGTCACTCCTTTTGCCCACAAAAAAACGCACAACCGCACGCTGTTCTTCTTGTATACACTGCTGCAAAACACCCGCCATTATCTTCTGGCTGCCATTGGCTGATCAGGTGCCTATGTGATGTCGTGCACCTGCCACGACAAGCATACATATGCTGCTATGTGCTCGCAAAATGCACACGCGAAATTTAAATATGTTATAACGTAAACGGACGTTTGCGGCTTATTCATTGACTCGCCCTCGTAATATAAAATGACGCAAGTTACAGCGTTTATTCTCCTGACAGTCATTCTATTTTCTTATTATCTGTGGATACATTTCTGAACTAACATGCACGATAATATAAAATTAAAATAATTCTTTAGTGTACCAAGTTAACCATGATAAAAGCAAATTTGCTCCAGTTCACTTTAAAACACGATTTACACTGACATCTTTTCTCTCAAGCACTTCTTTGGTGACAAGACCAATTTTCCAAAATATCTTTATTAACGCATAAGCAGGTGGGTTATGGATAATGCAATGTTCATACGACTCCTATAAAGTTTTTCTTTGTTAAAAATCGTTGAAAGCAATGTTCGAACCTAATAGAGATGGTGATAAATATAGTCAGCTCAGCTTGAATAAGGATCAAGGAAAACATTTCTTCCACAATTCGCATGTGGAATCATTGTCGATATTTTTTCTCAAGAATTTTTGCTCTCAAATCTTTGAGAAACTTGTTTGAATCTAAGAGAGTTAGTGATACATTTCGTCCATGTCTGAACAGCAGAAGGGCCGTGGGAAAACACCTCTTCTATAGTCCATATGTGAAAAATATTTTCACTGTCCTTTCCTTCTCAAAGGTTGCTTGTAGTTCCTTCGGTGTATATAAACTGCAATTAGTTTGAACGAGCTTTAGCTGGTTTGTAACTGTTCATCCTATGGGAAACTATAACCTTTCGTCCATTACAATTCCTTTTGTCATGATGAAAGCGGAAATAAAATTTTAATTTCATATCACGGCGAATCAGCACGTTACTTGAAGGTCAATCACGAATACATGTCTGATAACAATCCATCTGAATAATTAATTTTCATTCATTTTAGGACGTTAACTTATGTGGTAAGGCATGGTGTCATTAATGCGCTATGGGGATTTCAGATAGCTTGAGAGGGCAGTAAGTGATACTTTACACAGGTTTCCAACAATAGCATCGTAAAAATTTAAGCTATATTGGGAACTGAAATTCGGTATGGCATTGAAGGCAAGTTCTGAAATAAAACAGTACGAACAGGGATTCAGTTTGAATATATCCAGAGACAAGTTTCTGAATTTTTCAAAGGAATCTGCTAAAAGCCGTGTGTCTTTAAATACAGATGCTTAGAGATTCTTAATGTTTAAGGTGCTCCAGAATATCTTGGCATGGGAATACTCCACTCTAATAAAAGTAATCGAAAAGGTCGATGGACGGCAGTTCCTCTGGTTTTGGACACTAGTTTATGTATAGGGGAACATCCCATTGAAGTGCATTAGCTGCAGATGCGATGGATCAGAATACACGGCATTAGTGATCTGCAAGTCATCATTGGTCCGAATATCTGCTAAGCTGTATAACTTATCAACGATAAATGTAGATATCTAGAACTTGGCTTGTATAAATCTGTAATTGCTGCTGAAAGAGATAGTTTTCAGATAATTTAGATATGTATGAAATATGCTCATTATCAGATTCCAATTGCTTTACCAGCAGGCGTCTATCATAGTTCGATAAACAATGAAAATATATAGGAATTAAGCTAAATAAGTTCTTATTTAAATTGCAGCTATTATGAATAGCCCCTAGGTATGCTCCTGTAATACGAAAACAATACTTCACCCCGGTATCATACATAGCAAAATCTCTCTTTGCCTAAGCACCATTGAACAGCATTCATAAAATTCACCCCATTTTCAGGAGATACATGCACTGGTTCAATAATGAAATGTATTGCAATGACTTCATTAGCAATCAATTTTAGTTTACTGAAGAAGTGATTGATTACATTATGCCATCTAAAGAGCCTGAATTTCGACAAAAACTGATGATTCTTATAAACAACTTTGAAGATATTGCCTCATATTCTGAATGACGCAGGTCTCTGTATAATACGGTTAACAAGAATGAAACCTCGTCAAAACAAACTCTAAGTAGGCATAATTGACAAAAGCTACAGAATTACTTTATAAAATGCGTTAAATTCTATAATATTACTCTGCCGCCTCAGTTTGAATACCTGGTATTTATTTCACTTCAATTTATGCATTTTCAAGGTATCCTCGTTAGGGTAAAATGTTCTGTAGACCTCACATAGCCGCATTTTCTCCTTATGTTTAATGACCTGACATATTGGGTGTGTTGGTGATCAGACAATAGCGTGATTTGTGTCCCCCTTCAGTCACTATCAGATTGACATGGTGGTTCTTCACCATGAGCGTACGTGAAAAACGGAGTGCTCGCGAGAAATCCCTCACATTCCACGTAGTTCCTTTCCTATGCCCGAAAAAGGTGACCTGTATAGTGTTAGAATGAATGGTTAGTATTCAGAATAAACATTGTTGTAGATACACCTGAGTATTTGATTCTAATAACTCATTGTTGTCTAATCAAACTGGGAAAGACATCAGTCTGAAGTATCTGTATTCCATGTGTTTAAATACGCGATTTCACCGAGTGAATTATATTCGTTTCTACAGAAAGTACAATTAT
Organism: Deroplatys truncata; assembly: GCA_030765065.1. Taxonomy (NCBI): domain Eukaryota; kingdom Metazoa; phylum Arthropoda; class Insecta; order Mantodea; family Mantidae; genus Deroplatys; species Deroplatys truncata. Next base: position 276,229,693 of record CM060990.1, read on the forward strand.
ATGTAGCTAACTGCGCCAATTCATTTCTCAAAAAATGTGAACAGTTTAGTTAAGTATTCATTTTTTGAAGCAAACTTACAATTCCATGTGTTTAAATACGGGATTTCACCGAGTGAATTATATTCCTTTCTAGAGAAGATACAATTATTTGAATACCTTCTTAACGTTTTTGCTTTAGAATATTACAAAAAGTCCATTGCGCGAATCATTCGCAATAACAAAGTAAATGTTTACATTATATTAAAGAATTTAAATAGAAAAATACAGTACTTAACGAACTTCATTAGAGAATCATAACCTCCATTATGTTTACACATATTATCGTTTTTTATTATTATAATATACAGAAAAGGTTAATAATTTTGTACCTTTCAAATAAATGAAGTTTTTATGAAATACATTCTCTAACGAACATGTTTTTTCTGTTACTAATGGAGAAAGTTTGGCATTTGAACTTAACACATTGGCTGTGAACGGCATTTTCCCGGCTGTTTAAAGACTACAAGATCCTCAGCCAGAGGAGCCTTATAATATAAAAGCCATAAGAAAAATTTATACGAGATACGGTGCTATAGTGGTTGTAATCTTAGGTGAAAAGCAGGTTTTTCTTCCGAAAAGATATTCAACCCTAACAAGCCAACAGTTGGAGGAAATTCCAGGGAAGTTCCAAACGGTATATTATGATTTAGTACAGCTGGCAAGTCTAAGTCATGCAAATTGTCTTTTCTTCTTGTTAAGGTTTGTAGAAATAATTCAGCTAACATTTCAATGTTTCATTTAGAGTTACACCTTGAGCTTATAAATTTACGCTTCACTAGGACAACATTTGCCTAAAGTATGCATCACTGTATTAAAACAAATATGTGTAAACAACGTCTAGGTTGTGGTCTGGGTGAGGTCATGCAGAAAGTACTTTAATAGTCCTTTCAATGATTCGTTGCCTCAAAGCATATACCCACAACAAGCTGCAAATAATGTGAATGTGTGTTACACGAATGCAAGGATGAATATAAATGAAGAGGAAGAACGAGATAGCGTAAAATAACATAAACAGAAATGTAATAGTAACATTCTCAACAACTCCCAGTGATCGTATTCAATGAAGAATTGCAGCACCGTGTAGGGTGGAACCTGCAAGGAAAAACATTTGCGTGTGTAGAATATAGCAATAATATAAATTAGGTACTCATTATTATTGTTTTACTTGCCATTACCATTCATTTCATAAATAATTTCATAATTGTTTAAAGGAGTATGCAATATCTTAAAACATTGATGCTACATGAAATCTAAACAAAAAAATTATTAAACTATTTCTGAAAGACACTTGAATAAATGGGAATCTAGAAGCCAGAGCCGCCTAATATTTGATTGTGTGATGTGAGGTGTATGATAAGATTAATAAAAATGAGAACCATGTAATATAAACATCAATTATTTATTATAAACATTATGCTATTACATTCTTCACAAAAACCATACATATTTCCTAAAGACAATGGTGATAGTCTAGAATTTCTAAACACTCAGTTATATAATCATATACATCACAGAGAAAGAGACGTGCCTTATCCGTAAAAAATAGTAAACATTTCAACAATGTCTGGATAAATATATTTTATAAGTATAAGCTCTTGATATTTCAAAGTTCCTGTTAAATATCGTCTAAATTGATTAACACAATTGCTTTATCCTGTCATGCTATAACTTTAGATGCTTTCAGCTTACTTATAATTTCTTCAATCTCCACCTTATGATCACTAATACCAGCCTCTCTCGATGCAATTAGTAACCTCGATATATTTACCATTCTATTCGGATTTTCAATCGTAGATATCACTAAATCATCATCATCATATGAAGATTCCTCACCAGCAGTACATTCGAGTGGACAGAGGCCCGATATCATTCCCCTCTATATATCTTTGGATCTTTAAGCGTAGATATCACTGAATTCTCGCCATACGAAGACTTCAAATTCACGCGACTTCGTTGTATTCTGACTCCTTGCCTACAGGAGACTCAAGTGTAAGAGAGAGAGAGGTCGATTCAGTATAACATGTTGCTCTATGAAGCTTAAATCCTGACAAAGAACGATTCTCAAAAATCCCCCCGCATATACAGCATTTAATGAGTCGTTTTCCTCCATGTGTAATGTATGAAAAATTAAGTTTCTGATACGTTGGTTGCACAGATTTTCTCCGGCAATAGCTCATGCTAAAACTGTAAAAGAAATTAAATGAATACGTGAATGCTAACGCTCGAAGGAATTAAAAGTGAATTAATAAATTTATAACACGCAACTATGTATATATCTCGGATGAGGATAGCGGAGTGAGCCTCGATCTATGCATAGCAGCGGGAATTGATGCTCTCTAGAAACATTAGTCATCTAGACTGCAATTGGTCTCAGGATCCATAGACGCGAGGTTGGTTGGAACAGACTCCAGGTTCAAATCTTTAAAAGGTAGGGACCCAGTCTTTTGCCTGTCATGCTTCCTGGACAGTTCTAACAGCCTAACATCACGTTACAAAGCCACGTAACCAGAAGATGGAGACTACCAGCAGAGGAAAAGGATGCTCTCTGGAAGCATTCGTCATCCGGCAACGATTGCTCACAGAGTCAGTAGACGCCATTCTACCGGCAATGACTGTTTTAAAGTCCCTGCCTACGCGTGCGCTTGCGCTGGCAGTGTGGTACTTTATCGACAGCGTCTGTTTTAAAGTCCATGACTCTGCGTGTGATCGCGCTTCGGGTGGAGTGCTTTATCGAGAACGCCCGCTTTAAAGTCCCTGCCCTGCTTATTTCGACTGTCTATATATTTCTATTGAGTTTCATTTATGAGCGTTCTTTAAGATTTTAACAATGATTGTTTTAAAGTCCCTGCATGCTCATGTGCTTGCGCTGACAGTGTGGTACTTTATCTCCAACGTCTGTTTTAAAGTCCATGTCTATGCGCGTGATTGCGATGTGGGTGGAGTGCTTTATCGCCAACGTCTGTTTTAAGGTTCCTACCTGCAAAGGAGAGAGAGTGAGTGTGCTAGCGTGATGGATGCGACTTTTTTACCGGCAATGACCGTTTTAATGTCCCTGCCTACGCGTGTGCTTGCGCTAGCATTGTGGTACTTTACCACCAACGTCTGTTTTAAAGTCCATGCCTATGCGCGTGATTGCGCTGCGGGTGGAGTGCTTTATCCCCAACGTCCGTTTTAAGGTTCCTACCTGCAAAGGAGAGGGAGAGAGTGTGTGTGCTTGCGTAATGCATGCGTTTTTTACCAGCAATGACTGTTTTAAAGTCCCTGCCTTGTATTTTTCTTCGACTATCTATATATTTTGTTGAGTTTTATTTATGAGCGTTCTTTAACATTGTTTTGACCGAAAATGACTGTTTCAAAGTCCCTGCCTACGCGTGTGCTTGCGCTGTCAGTGTGGTACTGTATTTCCAACGTCTGTTTTAAAGTCCATGCTTATGGGCGTGGAGTGCTTTATCGACAATGCCTGTTTTAAATTCCTTGCCCTGTATATTTCCTCGACTGTCTTTATCTATTTCTATTGCGTTTTATATATGAGCGTTCTTTAACTTTTTTACCGACAATGACTTTTAAAGTCCCTGCCTACGCGTGTGCTTGCGCTGCCAGTGTGGAACTTTATCTCCAACAGTCTGTTCTAAAATCCTGCCTATGCGCCTGGAGTGCTTTATCGACAGCGCCTGTTTTAAAGTCCCTGCCCTGTATTTTTCCTTGACTGTCTTTATATATTTCTATTGAGTTTTATTTATGAGCGTTTTTTGACTAGCGTAAATTAAAAGAGTAACAAGGGAGGTGTTTTGTTTAGGGCAGTCACCACATTCCATTATTTAATTAGTTCATTATTTATTTATTTATAAATAACATATGTAATATTAGCTATAATGTTAACTTCTATTTATTTATTTTTCAGACCCAGCCCTACGTGTAAACGAACCTTAGAAAAATATCTTGAAGCGCGAAGTACCTTATCACCCTTCAAATGATTTATGCTAGCTATTTCTCGGGAACGAAACATTGCTAACATCCGCATTTTAAACCCAATATCGCGAACTTCCGTCTTGTCTGTCGCTGGGTGGAAGAGCGCAGCTTCGTCGCTTTCAGTTAGCGAGCGCACGGGAGACCGTGAGTGGCATTGCGAGGGAAGGGGTGTTTGGGTGGGAATACGAGGCAATCCATGCCTTTAGATCCGAGAGATCATTAGGTAGTACCGGGCACGAGATGGCACGCGCGCTCGGGTTTTCAGTGAAAGAATCACTCGTTAATGCCTTGTGTTAGCCATTTACGCCAACTCTGTCCTTTCAGTCATGGATTGATCTAAGAGATGTAATAGTCTTATAAACCCTCCAAAAATTTCCCTGAAAATTATAATTAAACAAGTTTTATTAGTCGTCATAACTGTACATGCGTAATATTCACCTTAACCTCACACATATACGATGGCAACCAGGTGTGTTAGTCAATATATATACACTTATTTACATTAATAAATAAAAAATACTTAATTGTATTCATCGGTCGACGAGCAGTGTTTAATTACATTAATCAATCCAGATACATGCGGTGGGGATACATCGGTCCGCATCCAGCCCTTTAGAGGCGCAATGCTGAGACCTTATCAGTATAAACCCTTGATTATTTTCTCAATAATGTTAGACAATGTTATGCATGGACGATCATTACCTGATTCATTGACGCAATTATCTCCTACATCGATTTGCGGGGGTGGCGACACGCGACGAAAACAATAGCCCATTGTAAGAAGTTCTCCGGTTCCCGGCATCAGTAGCGCACAAAGAACCACCTCCATTAGCGACGAACACTATAGCCCATTGTTCTCCTCTCCCAGGCGGCATTAGGTCAGGCCACAAAAGGACAATAACCAACTGTTCTACACCTCTACCGCGCGGTATTCAGGTCAGGCCGCAAAGAGGGGATGCGATCGGCGGCTTTTCAGGGTCAGGCCACAAAAGGACAATAGCCCGTTGTTCTAATACCTACAGCTCGGCATGCTAGTAGCGCACAAAGAGAGGGCGTGGTTGGCTTCTTTTCTGGGTCGTGCCACAAAGTAGGGGGCGGGAGTCGGTGGCACAGAACAAAGAATATTACATTACATCTTATCAGTTGTCGGCATCTATTTGTGGCTTGGATCTCTCATATTTTACCTACTACTTTTAAAAGTTTGTACTTTACAGTAATAATTCACTTTCTGTACATTTAATGAAGACCAGTAAAATTTGTATCATTATATAGGTGGAAACAGATTAAAAATACAATGTATTTTAGGAAAGAATTTCTTTTACATACTTTACATCATGTTTGATGAAATTTCGAATTTCTTTTAAAGATTTCTTCTAAACAAAAAAAAAATAAATTGAGTTTTATTTATGAGCGCTCTTTATCTGCTGTTGTCCTTAGCGTCCCATTCTACATTGAGCGTGAAAGTCCAGAAATTTTGCTCAAAGGACTCCTTATCAGGTTGAAGTTTTTTAACGTGCCTCAAATCTACGACACGGGACCACCGGCTTTATTTCCCTTCTGAAAGAAGCCATGCTAAGTATTTTACCCCCGAAAACATCTATGGACCTCCGCCGGGCATTATCCGCGACTTCGAGAACTAAATGTGCCCCTAGACCACGGAAGACGATTTTCTAAGCAAAGAATATCGAACAGAACACTTATTTACTTTTACTGGCGTCGATATCACGATATAAGTTCAATGCAGCTTGATCTCGTTAACAGCTTTTGCGAATATACAGCATGTTTAAAGTTACACCCACATTTGGGATCAGATAGATAACCTCCTTTGAAAGACCTTTTGTTAAGGCAGCCATTGGCTGTGACATTTCCTTTCAGTGCAAGATCGCTTCATATGATTTAATTGTTTGGTCTTAGAGGAAGGGCTTGAAGTCATTAGGTGTGTTAAATAAGTCATTTGTGTCACAGGTACTCTGTTTATTGACCCAAAATGCATAGAAACACAAACAATGCATGCCATGTTAGGAGGAAAAATATTCATTGGAATGAGGTAGAGGCCTGTCATTAATGCTACCTTCCAGTTGGTTTACAATTTCGAAACAACATTATTTACTTCTGCAACTCGGTATCATATATTCATCGCACTTAATTACTGCTTGTGATCAGTACGTTTACTTAGTTTCACTTGTTGATTTCCTGTGCTCACTTTTATTCACCCATACATACTGTTGACTGCTTCTCTTCAATACAGTAGAATTTTTCCATGCATACATGTGTAACAATCGCATTAATAAGTACGAAAAAGACCATGGCGCATTACATACGCAATGAATTGGCGAACATGCTCATGGCGTATGGGGCAGCATACAGCTCTGGTTTTGAGGCTCAGAGAGTTTACCAGGAGGAATTATCAAACTGGCGAGTTCTTCGCTATAGTAGATTTTCCAGCATTGTTTGCGGAATGTGCGAACTGGGCGCATTACACTGACGATCAGAATGTCAAGCATGGCGTCGTTCTGTTAAATTCGTGAGGTCGAGGAAAATTAAATTGCGTTTTATTTATGGGCGCTCTTTAACTGCTGTGGTCCTTAGCCCTATATTGGGCGTGAAAGAGCGGTAATTTTGCTCAGGGACCTCTTTATCAGGCTTGAGGTTCTTTTACGCGCCGTAAATCTCCGACCCGGGACCACCGGCTTCACTTCCCTTACAAAGGAAGCCATGCTAAGGATTTTTCACGCCCGAAAAAATCCAACGCTCTCCGCCGGGTTTGAACCCATGACCTCGGGAACTAGAGGCTAGCATGGTAACCACTACACCACGAAGGACGACAAGTGGAGGCCAGGGAAGCAATGATATTGTGTCCACTGAGAAATTTCTTAGTATGTACCCGAGTTATCACTCACCAAGTTGAACATTACTCATTCTACAGTCTGGATAATTCTGGAGGAACAGCATCTGTATTCAAATCATTTTGAAAAACTTTATACTACTAAGCAAGTTACTGTTCATTGTGACAGCAGTTTTGTAATTGGTATTCGAACATATTGCTCTCCAACTAAGCTTTGTAAAGCGTAAATTATTCACGGATGGGGTATGCTTCAAATGTGAGGAATTAATTCCCGTAAATACCTTAGTTAGGTTTTCGAAACCCACAAGCCCGCATTTGCAATCACATCAAAAGAGATGTGTTAATGTGTGGACAGGATATTGTAAATGTTTTCCTTCTGGTGCCAAATCCTTTGCCCTGATAACTTAAAATGATTACTTACCTAGTTTATGTTACAATAAGTTCTATCTGAGTTACTGCAACCATTCCTCTTAATATTAGACCCAATATGGCTTCAACATCATGGGAAAAACATCTCATTTAGGGAATGAGGTACGTATACACTTTGACAGCTAAATTTTGTGCTTACTATACAGGTCTAGGGAACTGCTGCCTGGCCAACGTGCCCACCTGACTCCACTAGATTTCGTTTTCATAAAGCTACATTAAGTCTATGATTTATGAAACCCCTGTTGATCCTGAAGATGTTGCAGCATTCAGAGACTTTATAAGGGTACCGCAACGTATGACACGTCGTCGCTAAGCTGTTTGTCTGAAATTCAATAGAAGTGTTTCAGCACTTGTTATGGTGACGAGACCATAAAATATTGAATCAATGTTACTTATTTAACACTGAAATGAGCACTTTTCATCTTCTTTGAATGATTTTTGTAAATTTCACAGTATGTTTGGGCCAATAAGCAGAATATCTCTAACATTAAGGACTTGGGTGTTCAGTTTTCACATACCTAATTACCCTAATCCCTTCCTCTAGGATCGATCGATTTGATCTCATAAGCCCCTCTAGCACTGAAAGGAAACAATGCAGCCCACGGTGATCATAAAAAAAAATAGTGCAAAGGAGGTTATGTATCTTATTCCTAAGTTTATTTTCTAATTTAGAAACACCTGCATAAAACAACAACCCGCGCATGTAGGTACAGTGTTATGAAATTAAGATTCTGTACCCACCTTGGTTATGCTAAAGGATGACTGTAATTATGTACGGGAAAATATGATTAATTAAATAAAGAAATAATTGTAAGATAGGGAAATAATTGCAATAAATAAATCCCGTGTATTAAATCAATGTATAATCTAAGAAGTTTGGCCTGAAAGACTTTGTCCGAAAAGACGAAGATAATTAGGAAGTCAAGTTAGCCAGAGTCATTAGCGACAGTCAAACTAGTATTCACATTAGCTTAAGGATTTCTGGGAACGCAGTTAGGTTATAGGTTCAGTACGCTTGCACTTGCACGTAGGCCAGTTCTAGAAATTAGAAAGGCAGAGGAAATTCTTAGAGAAACGAGCCGTCGCATAGTAGGAGTGGTACATTCGAATACTATCTCGAATAGTATTACTAATATAATAAGTTATTTGACAGAGCATTTACTGGTTTTAGCTTTAAAAGCATAGTGAGAGCTAATGCCGAATGAAATTCTGACGTTCAGATTTTTCGAAAAACTGAGCGCTGCTAAGGAAACAATCAAATGTTAAGCTTTGCGAAAAAGGAAGATTGCTCCCATGAGATTCATAGCAGCAATTTTAACTGCTGTGGCTGTTAAGAAAAAAGATGCTTGTATGTGGCATAGATATATTTTAACTTGAACAATGCCATTCTTAAAACATTAGGGTAAATTCAGCGTTATAAGTTTACCAAAAAATGCACTTAGTATAGCTAATGCGTGTAGTGGTATTGAGCAGCACCTATAAGGAAGCGCCAGATAACCTTACTGTTTGGAGAATGTTTATGTAAAAGTTCCTGAATCTTCTGGGGGCTGAAACAAGTATGTCTTGTGGTTTTATTTATGGACGCTCTTTAGCTGCTATGATCCTTAGCGTCCCATTCTGTATTGGGCGTGAAAGGCCGGGAATTCTGCTCAGAGGCCTCTTTATCAGACTAGAGAATCTTTTACGTGCCGTAAATCTACGACATGGGACCACCGGCTTTACTTCCCTTTCGAAGGAAGCCATGCTAAGGATTTTTACGCCCGAAGAAATACATCGCCACTCGCTGGGTTTCAACCAGCGACCTCGGGAACTAGAAGCTGGCATGGTAACCACTACACCACGGAGGAGGACAAGTATATCTTGTCCCGAGCGCTTCCCCATGGCCCGAGTGCTTCCCTAAAAGGGAGAAACACATTAATGCAAGTATCAATGGGTTTTTTCACGCACAAAATATATGCGGTAGGTTAACTATTTCAAAACTGGCCGTTTTCTGTTTTAACTTAGAAATGTATACAAGGAAACCTAACTGAGGTTTTTTTCGGTAAACGGGTGGCTTTAGACAACACCTCCTAGGAATGAGGCCGGAACACTGGCCGTATGACGTCACGGAGGAGGCCATCATCAAACTCAGCCCAGGTACACTACTTCCCAGTGCGCTATTTTCCACTCCTCTGGTCTCGAATTTTAAAGTTGCTTTTTTGGAGTGGGTTAGCTCAAGTTGAAACAAAACGAGAAGTTGCCATGTCGTTTAATTTGAAGACTGCATTATAACTCACAGCGCAATGCTTACAATGTTATTAAATGCTAGTGTTTGTTTTTAGGGCGTTAATAAACATTAAAAAGGCGTAAACAGTTACCTTTATAAAAGAGCCTGTTCCTATGCTTGTTTTGCGATTGAAACTGTTAAAGGTTTCCCATGTTAACCAGAAAAAACACACAATGAACCCAGTTGAAGTAAATTAAATTGAGTTTTATTTGTGGACGCTCTTTAACTGCGGTGGTCCTTAGCTTCCCATTCTATATAGGGCGCAAAAGACCAGTAATTTTGCTCAGAGGACTGTTTATCGGGATTGAGGTTCTTTTACATGTCGGAAACCTACGACATGGGATCACCGGCTTTACTTCCCTTCTGAAGGAAGCCATGTTAAGGATTTTACGCCGGAAAAACTCCTTCGCCCTCCGCCGGATTTGAACCCGCGACCCCGGGAACTAGAGGCTAGAATGGTATCCACTACACCACGGAGGACGACATCAGTTGATGGATACAAATACACAGTAGTAAGGAGAACTTCATTTCCTAGCATTAGGAGTTTCCTAAACATTGTCCTGTCGGAAGCTTTGGATAACAATACGTGGCAAACGGTTCGAATTTACCTATGCAAATTATGTTATACATAATTGTAATGCGGTTTTTTTTAGTGTGCCCCTTTACAGTTTCACTTTAGAGAAATTCTTAAAATGCCATATGGCTTACTCTCTAAGTGGGAGAAAAAGTATGTTCATGTATCTAGTTTCATAGCAACTGATACAGACAGACATTTAGAAGCGCAATTTTTGGCTTAATGCAAAATCAGTTGTTTATAAAAAGTTAATCAGATAAGGCTATGTTATAACTGTATTACATGTCATTATTTTCATGGCATAGGCATGTATAGGTTAGAAAAATCAAAACTTGGGCGACTATTGCAGCCAGAGATGTATTCCCCAGTATTAATAAAATACAACGTATGAGAAGATGAAGGGAATAGTTATTAAAATTATAATTATAAAAGTAGACATGTTTTAATTGCAATGATAATAACATTTTATTTATTTGAAAAAATTCAACAACTACCTACATCTGCGGACTTGTATGATAGACAAAGTATTAACTCCATAGAAATTAATTTATTTCTAAACAAATAAACAAATAACTGTGATGAACATATTAAGGTCGCACGAGGAACAAAACTCTGCATAATATGAACATTTAAGTTTAAAGGACTTGAGTTAGATTTTAGAAGAGAATGGCTAGCCACAAAACGTTTATTTGAACAGTTGCCATTTACTCGCCATCCAAACATTTTATTTATTTCATAAAATATAAAGGAGAAATTTACCCTACTATTCTTAAGGTTTCTCGGTCAGATAATCAATATATACTATCCTTAGATTTTTAATTTATCCTTGTTTTCCATTCTCTTATAAGACACACATACATGAAGCAGATATAGACACTTCGCTCATCCAGTACAATGATAAATGTAACGTTGATATAAATAAGAAATTGTTAGGTTCACTTCATGTTAACATGACCCGTAATTCGAGCATCGTAATATATACCAATGGTTCAGAATGCTTGGAAGATATTTGGGGAGGTATTAGCTTCTATATTAAATATCTCATATCAAAAACCTTCAAGCTACCGTGTCCTAATCTGTGTTTAATGCTGAAATATTTGCTATTAAACAGACTATTCTAATGAAATTCAGAATTTTCTAAAGAATTTAGTAATTTTAACAGATTCTCCTTCTGCTTTAGAATCAGTAAAATTAGTTTATTACTATTCCATATGTAACTGGTGCTTACCGAATTTAAAGTACTTAAATTCAAAAACAAATATACACGTATCTATAAAACTGTTTTGGATTCCTGCATTTAAGAACATTACAGGCAATGAAACGGTAGATAAATTTGCAAAATTAGGCAGAGAAAAACCAAAATTCTTTGACTAAGCTTACGATAAATTTATATTTTAAGACATTAAAAAAATTAATGGTTGATAAATGACCAGAAAATGGGATTAACTAAATGCTGCAAAACTTCTTAAGTGCTACAGTATTCAGAAAATTATATTCAATATTCCCTAGTTCTATCACGTAAATCTTCCTAGAAGGACTACAGACCAGACTACATATACACACAGATACCAGATGGTATAACAGATATCAGAATTAAAACTAAAAATGATTCCTACTGTGTTTATGGAGAGCAGAGTTCAGTAAATCATTTGTTTTTTGATTGAATGTCCTAATGTGAAAAATGAGCTTCATTCCAGGTTAATTACAAGCAATTTTGAAGCTCCCATAAATATGTAATCTTCGTTAAGCAAATTATCTCCAGGAGTTTATAATATACTTAAATTTGTTAAAACCTTGGTGAACCTTTGAAAATAGTCTTTACTCCATTACGGTCAAACTATGGCAGTACATATTTCAAGGAGACTTCCTCCTCCTCATCAGCTGATCGGTCGTCTGGCTCTCGTCCGGTATCTGCTTTTCTCTGCCCTGGTGTTTGGCCTGCTACCGTTCCCATTAGTGAGTCATACGACATCATCTGAAGGAAGTATTTCAAAATGCATTACTCTACTTGAATTCTTGGTAATGCATGTATTTTCCCACAGTATTAATTTCAAATGATTTCCGGCCGATTTTAAAAGCATTTTCTGTCTAATGTTATGGTTAAATGACCAAAGATTATAAGCTAGGGCTGATTTTTCTGTTTGTTTTAACTTGATATTTCTCAATAGTTTCTTCAATCTTGTTTCCAAATTCCTTCTTGTTTTTACAATGTATATTTTTTGACAATCTTCACAACTAATGCGAAGTGATTGTTTATTGTTAGGAGTAGTATGTAATGGATAGTAGTAAACTATCAGGAATATGCCATTATCAACCGATGAGGAGGAGGATGTCTGTTTGAAACATGTTCTAACATAGTTTGACAGCAAGTGGAGCAAAAAGTGTTTTTAAAGGTTGATCAGTTTTTAACAAACTAGATTACTATTCTGTAGTACTGTTTTAAGCGCTACGTCATTTTAATTCATACCGTAATACATTTCTTAGTTTTCTTTAAAAATATAAAACGAAAATGTAATGTAATGCATACGCATATACAGGTGAGTCAGCTGTCACTATCGATTTTGTACGATAGGCCACCCTTTAAGCCACAATTGCGCTTTAAATCCATTTTCTTCGCTGACGAACTTACTAACAGACGTTTTTAGATAGACGAAGGCTTAACATTCAGCTAAAAAAGCGGTTTAAGGGACATAAGTTACACGCAGTAAATTACAGTTAAAATAAAATAAAAATACAACTCATTTACCAAAGCAGATTCCGGAATTCCAGCAGATTATACAAACTTTTACATTACAGCGTACATAGCTACTCAACTGATTAAACCCACTGATAAACTGGACGAATCATATGTGTTCCGTATGAAAACCATTAAAACAAAATGGCGAAATTTTGTAAATAGTCTATAAATTTATAAAGAGGATAGGCTACGATAAATTAGAGACATGTCTATATCCAAAATGGATGCTCTAAAGTCAAAGGCTTATTTCAATTTCGGCGTAAACTACGACACGTATGTCTCAAATAGCGTACATAATGACTTATGCAAGTTAAGTAATCATGGTAGACGTCCAAAAAAGAATAAAACGCTCTTAATAGGCTATAACATACAAGCAAAGTAGCGAGGCGGTACATGCGCGGCGTCTGGCTGGTGAGAGCTAAGGTTTAACCGCGAAGTTTCTCTCAATCAAGCTCCAAGTGGGCGAGTGGAATTATACTGGTGAGCGTTAGTCAACAGTATCGTGGGTTCGATTCTTCTGGTTGTTCCTGTTTCTTACTTCTAATTAACGCTTGGAGATAGATTAAATATGTAGTTTTAGAATCCCTGAGTATTTAACGAAATTATAATCTAGATATCTTTATTGTATCAATTTTGTAATAGAATTGGTGTCATAAACACAAACTGTGATTTTATACATTGCTGCCCCATTTGACCGGTAATACAGTGCAAAGTGATGTTTTGAATGTCCACTGCCTTCACTCCGCATGCGTGTGCACTTGTGACAGCATATAATCACTTTTGTGCAAGTCCTTCTCTATATATTCGACAGACGAGTACGTTGATATGCTCTTTATCTAGGGAGAGGCGAGGGCGAATGTGCAACAAGCTCAGTAATTATACAAGTAGAAATATCCAAATAGACGGCAACCAACAACAACTTTCCAGAATGTTGAAAGACGTCTGCGTACACCATCCTCACTTGCAAGGATGCCTCTTGTGAAAGAAACACCAGTGACGTCCGGTGTTATTGCGGAATCTGTTTTTAATTTCATACGAAATAATCCAAATACTAATACATAGGCAATTCCACAAGAAGTAAACGATAGCCAATCTTCTGTGGTGCGGACACTGCGAGCCAATATGTTTCATCCATATCATTTGCCCCTATACCAAGCACTTTGCGGGAGAAATTTCGAAGCTCGGGTGTATTTCTGTGAATTGATGTTGAGCCGAGTAGCAAATGATATGGGGTTCGTCTCCAGAATCCTGTTTTAGGATGAATCAAGATTCCACAACAACGGGACCAACATGCATTTATTGGAGTCTTGATAATCCTCACTGGGTAAGGGAGGCAGCTTTCCAAGAGCAGTGGGGACTGAATGCCTGGTGCGGAATCTTGGGCGACCGTCTTATTGGACTAGTTTTCTTCAAGAGGAATCTAACAGGAGCGCGCTACCTGGAACTTCTTCGTAATGAGCTCCCCGTGCTGCTAGAAAATGTACAACTAGGAGGGAGATTAACGATCTGGTTTCAATACCATGGTGCTTGAGCGCACAGGTCGATGTTCGTCTACAATCATCGAAATGCAGCATATCCTGATCATTGGACAGAAAGACATGGACCAGCCTCCTGGCCAGCCAACCACCTGATGTAACGCCTACGGACTTCTTCCTCGGATTATTTAAAGCAACAAGTTTTTGTAGTGGAGCCACAAGACCACGAGGACCTTCGCCAACGGTGGCCTGTAGGTCCATCAAACCTACCATGTTTCACCGAGTCAGAATTTCCGTGCAACAGCGTGCTCAGATTTGCATTAGTTTCAGTTTGAGCACTTACTTCGTTAAAAGAGTCGTATTCGAGCATTGGTAATCACCAGTGATTTCAAAAAAGTAGACCTTTGTTACAAAAGGGTCCTACGTACTAACACGAGGGGATACATTTCTGTGCACTGCATCAAAGAACTCTACTATTATAACTTCCATACTAAACTTTATGTTATGTGTGTTTTGCTTACTGTCTGAGATCAAACTCGAAGAATCCTTATTCCATCAACTTCAAATGTACATACTTATGCCGCCTTTAAACACTTGCTAACTGTAGTTTAACAAAAAGAAACACTAAACAATAATAAACTATGAAATAAGTATTAAGTACAATTGCAAATTAAAGCGATATTACAATGTAAAACATATTATTAGTTCAAAACAAGATTGTTTATCAATATTTCAACACATTAAAAAACAAAGTAAGTGCATCCAAGTGATTCGAACTACCTTTTCTGTAAACAGGTGTTTTACGATCAAAAGCTTCTTTCAGCTGAGCTGTTTATAAGCACGAGAGTTTGCGAACAAGGTTAAGAATGTATTAGGTTGTGCTTGTCACAGTACACATTTTCAGTTGTGAAGGTGCTTACTTAGCGTCAACTGTATATCACAGATGAATTAAAAGTGATACTGTAACAGCTACCATATCAGTCATCTCGCTAAGCGCGATTGTTACAGAATTTCCTTAGATACTATGGGGCTTGATGTTTAAATATTAGAGTATAAATTGCGGATTGCATAAAACTGGATCGGTAGGAAATCAACATTTAAGACGAGCCTGTACAATATCTCCAAAACTAAGCGTAGTAGAAGGAAACGTCTTTAATAAAAGTTGCTTGATATTATGGGGGAAAGTAAATGCCATTAGTCGTGCCTTTTTTGGAGTTCCCAGTAAAGTTGAAATGCAAGTAGATGATTGGAAGTTCGATTTTATAGCATTCGTTTCACCTAGACTATTCACCATTTTAATGATTTGAGGTGATTCATTGTTTTATTGGCAGTCCAGGCTGAATTTTGAGACCGAAGAAATTACAGTAAAGGATTCTTCGAGAAAATAGTAATTAGGTTTATTGAGGGAAATAATATTGATGAAAATAGTAGCTTCAACGAAATGAATATGCATAAGAAATTCTGCATTAAATTGTTTTGCATGAGGATGTTATAATTAATGTCAATATATGTAAGGAGATTGAAGTAAATGTAAATATTGGGAAGAATGTTGGTTTCTGCATTCACATATTTCGCTTAGGCTGCCATTACAACGATAATGTAAACAACCTTAAATATAAAATTCTAACCACAGAACGGGATAGAGGCATAATAAGGTTAATTAATGCCAAAGTAGAAGGTGCTTACAACTTAAATAATAATAAAAAGAATAATTAAGAGTATTTTTAATGAAAACCCTAAAAGTATTTAGCAAGGAGTCGGGAACATTTAACAAACATGTGCACACATTTAAAATGAAACGCTAATGCTATTCACACAAAAAACTAGAACTATACCCAACGTAATGATTAGAAAATATATACACAAGGTAATTCAAGAAATGCTTATAAATGGAATTATAGAAGTGTCTAAGTCGTTGTATGTAAGTCCAGTCTGTTGGATACATAAGAAAGAAGGGAAACTTAAAATGACAATTGATCTTAGGAAAATAAAATCACACACATTAACAGATCGTTTTAGACTGGAGAGCGTGGTTTAGTTATTCACCAAGCTAAATGGTGAGAAATGTTTCTTCAATTTGGATATAACTTCATTTTCGCAAATACCGTTAAACGAGGGTGTGTGAAAACACACTGGATTCATATATAATGGAAAGACTTGCTGTTTAAAAAGTGCTCTTAACTTATCAACCAGCAGTAGCGCACCTTTTAGGGCATTCAAATAATGTTTTGGAGAAACTATTGCAGAATTTGAAACACAATATATTGACAATTTTCTATTATAAGTAACGATTTTGACTCATATAAAATACATAGATTACGTTCTTTCCAAATTCAATGGAAGTAATATGACCATAAGCTTTGAGGAGTCAGAATCCTTTACTAAATAAACTGAATTTCTGGGCCACATTAATTCAGCAGTAAGTATAGAACGTAACCCCGACAGAATAAATGCGACTAAAAGCATACCCCATCTAAAAATATAAAGCAGCTAAGGCAAATTATAGGCATATTGCAATATAAGACAAAATTCTTAATAAATGATGCTAAAGAATTAACTCCTTCAAGAAAATGTTAATTAAGGACATTACGTTTGTTAAGATATATCCAGTTAGAAACATTAACCGTCGTAGATTCTTAAGTAAGATATCAAGGTTATATTGCAAAATATGAAACAATGCAAGCTATCGCTGCTTTATTTCATCATTATACATTTTAATCTTAAAATATTCTTTATGTTAACAGAAAATTATTATTGGCAAATATAGGCCAATACACCTTATCCTATAGCAAGCACAGGAAGGTAGTGCTGTAGGTTAGGTTAGGGTGTGTGATTAGCAGGCTAAGGATCCGGAGCAAGTTAGCAACAATATGATATATAGAGGGATTCTGGCGTACTTTTTGGCGTTTATATGGGAAAGGATAGGGAAAACGAGGGTAGATGCGACGGTTCAAGGAGGAAAATGCGTTTATATGGGAGAGATAGATACAACGAGGGTCGATGCTAGGCTAGACAGGGGTTGAAGGTGTGAGGATGCGCTTTATATGAGAGCGGTGGAGAATACGAGGAGAAGTGCTAGTCCAGAAGGTGTTTGAGGTGCGGAGTGCACGTTTATATGGAAAGGATAGGGAAAACGTGAACAGACAGTATGATAGATGCTGAAGGAGGGGGAATATGGACATATATACAGGAGAGATAGGGAATACGAGGAGAGGTACTAGATACAGAGATTGAAGGGTAGAATATGGCTTTTTATATGGGAGAGCTAGCAAACAGAGGAGAGGTATTAGGCCAGGAAGGTTTGAATGACAGAGTATGCGTTTATATGGAGAAACGAGGAAAACCAATGTATATGCTAGGTTGAGAGAGCCTTCAAGGAGGAAAATGCGTTTATATGAGAGACATAGGAAAAAACGAGGAGAGATCTGAGGTAGAGCAGGGGCTGAAGGAGGGAAACGTCCTTTATGATAGAGGTAGGAAACACGAGGAGAGGTAGTAGGTTAGACAGAGGTTGAGGAGTAGGGTATACGTTTATGTGGAGGAAAATATGGAAAACGTGGAGAGATCCTATGCTAGGAGAGAGTTGAAGAAGGAGCAATGTGCTTTATATGTGAGAGGCGGAAAATACGAGGAGAGGTGCCAGTCTAGACAGAGGTTGAGGAGTAGAGTATAGGTTTATATGGGAAAATATGGAAAACGGGGAGAGCTACTAGGCTAGACAGAGGCCGAAGGAGGGGGAATGTAGGTTTATACTGGTAAGGTAGGAAACCTACAAGAGATGCTAGACTAGACAGATGCTGAAGCAAAGAGGTATACGCTTTATACGGAAGAGATAGGGAGAACCGCGGAGAGATGATAGGATAGACAGAGTTAAAGGGAGAATGTGTTTTATGGGGGAGAGAGATAGCAAACCGAGGAGAGGTATTTGGTTAGGAGGGTTTGAATGGTAGAGTATGCGTTTACATGGAGAGACAAGGAAAACGAGGTTAGATGTTAGGTTGAGAGAGACTTCAAGAAGGAATATGCATTTATATGAGAGTGGTAGGGAATACGAGGAGAGGTGCTAGTCTACACAGAGTTTTAGGAGTAGAGTATGCGTTTATGTGGGAAAATATGGAAAACGGGGAGAGATGCAAGGATAGACAGAGGCTGAAGGAGAAGGAATGTAGGTTTATACAGGTGAGGTAGGAAACCTAGGAGAGATGCTAGGCTAGAAAGATGCTGAAGGAGAGAGGGATACGCTTTATACGGAAGAGATAGGGGAAACGCGGAGAGATGTTAGGATAGACAGAGTTAAAGGAGGAAGAGGCTTAGACCGCAAAGACCCCACCAATTAAAGTTTATAAATGCTTTGACACCCTTTGACGGTATCTTCTCGACACTAGGGGGGGTGAAGTCCCCCGGCACTTAAACTCTAAACTATCTGTGTCAATCAATCTGGTAATGTTCGTCAATGCATAACATCGTCCAACATTATTGAAAAGAAATCAAGGATTTACACTGCTAACGTCCCAGCATCGGGCCTCTAAATGGCTGGACGCAAACCCTCGATCGATGAATACAATTAAGTATTTTTGATTCATTAATGTAAATAAGTGTATATGTAGGGTAAACCGGTTAGTATCACAAGTGTTCATGGTATTTCAGAGCAGCGATTCATACCAGAGCTATTTAAGGTAATTTTTGCATGATTCGGGTATCATCGCAGGTATTTAGGTCGTTTAACAGGTAATTCAGAAAGCGTCACAGGCATTCATGGTAATATAGAGTTAAATGCTTGAAGGATCATAGCCTAAAAATTTATTCACTCCAAAAAACATGTAGCAAAAACCACAAAATTACCACTACTGAAATAAACAAATTGGCGTTGAAGAGGGGTGACGAGAAGAGAAAGCCGATAGATGGAACCATTAAAACTCTAGCCTGGGGCCATTATTCGCTTAGATCTGGCGACTGCTAGTGCCCATCCTTGTAAAAATGTAAATAATGTGTAAAAAGAGAGATTGAAAATATGTGAGGGTTCTTTGTGTTACTTTTCCCTCAGATGATTTTAATATTGTATATAGTTTTATATTCATCTCAAGTGTTGAGGGTTTTTATGTATTAGTTTTCCCTTGGATGATTTTAATATTGTATAGAGTTTTATGTTCAGTTCCAGTGTGTGAGAGCTTTTTATGTGTTAGTTTTCCTTCGGATGATTTTAATATTGTATATAATTTTATATTCAGTTCCAGTGTGTGGGGTTTTATGTATAACTTTACCTTCTGATGTTTTTAATAACGTATAAAGTTTTATATTGATTTCAAGAGTGTGAGGGTTTTTATGTATTAGTTTTCCCTCTGATGATTTTAATATTGTGTATAGTTTTATATTCATTTCAAATGTGTGATGGTTTTTTATGTATTACTTTTCCCTCTGATGATTTTAATATTGTGTATAGTTTTATATTCATTTCAAATGCGTGATGGTTTTTATGTATTACCTTTACCTCTGATTATTTTAATGTTGTATATAGTTTTATATTCATTTCAAATGTGTGAGGGTTTTGTATGTATTACTTTTCTCTCTGATAATTTCTTAATGATGTATATAGTTTTATATTCGTTTCAAATGTGTGAAGGTTTTTATTATTATCTACATATTCTCTCAAAAATAGTATGAAGTATTTTTAAAATAAACAACATTCTAATGGTTTTTACAGTCATAAAACGCTAGTATTTATTGACTCTTCATACATTACACCAAATCTCTTTTATCAATCCATTCAGTATGTGCAAAACCACATCACTTTACAGGAAGTTTGTTTCCACGTTTACGTATAACCGTTTCTACTAAATACGTGTTATAATATTCTATTTTGGTTCCTGTCCATAGAAGGCACCTTTTATCACCTCCCCATTCCTATCCTTTAGTATGTATGTTGTAGGTTTGATGCGATTGACACGAAATACTTTGAAGATTTCAACACTCCATTTAGATTCAAAACCCTTTTCAAAATGTCCTTTATGTTTAGATACCCTGACATAATCACCAACACTAAACTTCCTTGTAGCCTTCGTCTCCTATCGTTCTTGATTATAATTCTACACAGTCAGAAGAAAATATTTGTTTTTCACTTCATTAGGCTTCATGTGGATAGTCGAATGAAAAGTGTCATTGTACTTTACAAGGATTCTAGGTAAAAGGTCTAGCCATTTGTATGAGCCTTGGACTAAAATCTCTCGATACATAATATTCTTCAAGGTTTGAATTAAACGCTCAACAGCTGCAGCCTTCACATTGGTGTAGGTCCTATAGTGGTTAATATTATACTTTAACATTAAACGTTTAAAGAACTTCTTATAAAATCCTTTCTCGTTGTCACTTTGAATATTCCGGGGTGGGACATCGATTTCATGTAATATATCCTCCATAGCCTTTGCAAAATTAACTCTGCCCTTGTCCTTTAATGGTTTTGCATATGCCATTTTGGAATAAAATTTGATTGCAATCAGAATGTGTTTGGAATTTTTGTTCACTCTTGCATAGGGTATCATTTCAATCAAATCAATTTGTAATAAATCATTCAGGCCTTTGCTGATAATTTTGCATCGTAAATAGTTCCTCCTTGCTGATCCGTAAAGCTCTCTGGCGATATTCTGTTTGGCGGTCATGCTATAATTTTAGACGCTTTCAACTCTCGGATTATTTCCTCAATCTCTTGAGTGTGGCTATTATTACCTGCGTCCCTCGAAGCAATAAGCAGCCTCAGTCTGTTCACTAATGTCTTAGGATTTCTCCAGAAGGCGTAGTCAACCTCTTTATCAGGCTTGTGCTCCTTCCATACCAGTCGTATACCTGAATGTGTATTGAGCAGGGGACGTATTATATTCTTGTATTTATACGATTTACCAGATCTCAAACGACCATGTCTGGTGTAGCCACCTCTATGAAGAAAAGTGCTTTTCAGAATCTTTAGCGTACGCCTCCGTGTCTTCACTGGTGTATGCAGACATCTGAGGTGATCGCTTAAAGATGAGCTCCTTCAAACCAGCGGTAGACTCATAAGTTTCATCACCTATCAATATATGTTTATTAATAAAATGAATATCTTTATTTCCAAGCATATAACTTCCATCCTTATATCTCACACCGTACAATGTGTCAATACAATCAATGTCTTTTGAGCGAACTTGTTGAAGGTAAGCAGAAGTACTTGTAGAATCATCACCTTCATTTTTGACGGTCTTCGCTGTCAATCCCCGTCGAGTATCTAAAATATCCTTAAGGGGGCGGTTACGGGCTTTAAAGCTTCGGACATGACATGTTGACTCTCAAACCTGAGACCTTATAGAGCGCTCAGTTCTTCTTTTACAGCTCTGGTATACTCGGCTACAGACTCTTTAAGTCTTATGATTTCACTATCCATCTTACAAATGATGTGAAAATAGACGATTTCCTTCAATTTATAGTCTGCGTTCAGCTTGAGTTCTCAATGTGTGGATAGCCTTAGCTAACGCCTCTATCGAAGTTGTCGGTTACTCGGTTTCTTTCTTCCTGTGTATGTGTCTTTAAAGCCTCAGCAAATATTTCCGTATTAGCTTACTGGCTTCTGACCGATTCTTCTAGACTTGTCATTTGCTGCATGTGATTTCTTAGGTGTCCATCATCATCTTTACATTTTCCTCCAATTTCTTAGGTTTATCATTACAGGAATCAATTTTGAGAGTATTCAAAACCTCTGTCTTTAACTCATTGACTGTATCTAGACCTGAAGCTCGCTTCATTGTTAACTCTTCTAAAGTACTCATTTTCTGATTACAAAGATTCTGAATATTTGTTTTTTCTCTATCAAACTCCGCGGTAACTTGTTTAACCCTCTTAGGGCCAGAGCCGATCTGATGGGCTTTCTGAAACCGGCTGTAGAGAGCCAGATGCCTGCCTTTCTTTACCGGTGTAAAGTGCCAAGGGTTTTAGGTGGAAAAATCACTGTTGCAATAAACTGCATATAACTCGCAATATGTAATTGCCAACGCCCGGAAACGTATTTAATAATAATGTCCATGTACGTTTATAACATTTATAGGCACGATAACTCCATTACAGCTCCAAAATATAGCGACAAATTAAATATATTTGTGAGAATAAAATAGTTTTCGTACCTTAAATTCAAATAATCGGTGTTCAAAATGCACATAAGGTTAATAAAAATATACAAATTTAAAGACTGACATTCCGTAAACAGGTGACATGCGTAAAGAGAGCCGGTTTTTAAAATCGTATTAACATTTTGGATCACAAAACAATAAAGTGTAAAAGTATAAACAAGGCAGACTTTTTTGGTACTCACCAAAATCTTTAAATAAATAGTATCCTTTTAGAGCCAAGGTATACTGTGTAAACTCTTCTGTTGAAATGTGCGCATTACGAATTGTTACTATTCAAATATATTAATGTATTTTTCTATACTGAAGGCAGTAATAAACACTAAATAATAATTACACGAATTAATGAAGTTGGGCTAAATTAATATGGTATAGGGTATATAAAATAGAAAATGTGTCTTCAGCAGATTATGAAGGGTTGCATATTTTGTATGTAATCCTTTGTCATACTTGACGCACACAGTTCTCGATCGTCGTCTTTGTTCTGGAGTATGACACACAATGCACTGGCTTTCCTTTTTTCCAGGTAGCAATTTCACACCGTACACCGGTCTGTTGTCATTTGCAAGGGCCAGTAATGTTGAATAAATATTACTTCGAGCAGATAACCACTCTTCACTTAATGAGTTTATAATGGAAGCGTAAAACTGTAGCCGAGTCATTTTCTTTCCATTGGAGTTTTCAAGATATATCAGATATGCATTTAGCACCATTCTTCACATAATGTTAAACGCAACCTTTTTCCAATATTTCAAAGTTCTGTGTACACCTAAATAAAAATACAGCATAATTTCATTGACATCTATAGCGATTGTTGTCCAATATTACGTCGGGTTTCATTTTAGGCTCATTTGTGTTTGTGGGAGTCACGTTAGATTCTTTTGCAGTTCCGTAGGTTGACAAAAGTAATACCTGATTCTTTTGAGTTTTTTGCTTAGATGCTACAAGTAACAAGTTTCATTGCCTGAAGTATTTGTTGGATATTGTTTTAAATTTATTCTTCGCAGCAGTCGGAATTCCCTTTTTGATACGCCTAATTTTACGCCTGAAGCATTTGATTTGCGTAACGATTTGTTTTGGAAACAATTAGGCTCAGGAATGTAGTGGTGAAAAACAGATAGAAATAAAATATAGGTAAATAATTAGGGCTAGGGGCATGCTTTAGTCCAGGGAATTCCATAAAAGAGAATGTAGGTAAGGGCGTGTGTTCAGTATCATTAGGAAAAACCTCAGTGAAGGTTTCCTGCAGAGTATCATTTTCCTCATTGTTGACGTCATCATCAGTAGAATCCTCTACGGATTCTGAATCAACTCCATTAACAAATACGTTGTCTTCTCCAAAGAAAACGTGAATTTCATCTTCTTTTGCGGTGGAGAAACAGGGGGCGTGCCCGGAATGATACAATTTGAAGAATCGATTTCGTTATCACTATCCGATAGTAGTTCATCTGCATCGACTTCACAATTATTGAAATACTCTAACACCTTTTCTTCGTTTACCCTGGTTTGAAAAAATCACGAGAAGCACTTACCATCTTTCACTACTACAGCACAACAGACTTCCGTAAACTGAGGGGTTGTTTGTTATCGTGAAAGCCAAATATACCATTACAAACTTTCCTGCCGAAGGACAAAAGATGTACCCTTCCAAGGGTTTGCATTCTGTTGCTATAGGATGTCACAAAAGTATGTTCACCATGTTAAGTTTTCGCAAGCCGATTTCCTTGGCGATGGTACTACAGCGGGTGGATTTCAAAAGTCGATCTGCTCGTATCTGGCACTTTAAGGAGGGCCACCGCTCTACCGCGTGCACCAAGAGGGTTAATAGAGTCCATTATAGAATCCGCCCTGACTTTTGTAGAAGTTGCTGGAGTACCACTTTACCCGTAGTTTTATTGAAACTTGCTGTGATGTCTAGCAGCTTCTTACCCATTTGCACCTCGATTTCCTTTGACGTGTATTTGTTTAACTGCTGTATATCGCTTTTTAGAGTGTTCAAAGTCTCAGCCTTTAATTGATTGATTGTTCTGTCCAGACTTGAAATTTGTCTATTTGTTAATTTTTCCACATTATTTTTTTATTACATATACTTTGGATGACTGTTTTCTCTCTTTACACTACCTCTGCTGGTTGTTTAATAGAAATCATTAGGGAATCTGTCCTTTCCTTTGTTTAAAATGCTAAAGCATCCACTTGCTCCGAAGTTTTGTTCAAATTTGCATTGAACCCTTGCAGTTTCTTGTCTATTTGCATTCCGATTTCCTTTGGAAAGTACCTGTTTAACTGCTGACGCGTCTCGTTCGATTTTATAATGATCATACCTCTAGCATATCTTTTATTTACAGCATCCATATCTTCAAGAGGATCTGCTATATCAATGATTCTCTTATTGCGGAATATAATGTCACCCTTATTATCTCTCGACTGCATCCATGAATTGACATGTCCAGTGATGAACTTTTTATTCACAACATCATTATCGTGAACAGGACCTAGCAATACCTTCAATCTAACTTTATCGATCACTATGTTATTTTCCTTATCCCTCTTGAGAATATATCTCGAAATCAATTCATCGATCAGGGTCTTAGCCATAACCTCAACATTGCTAGCAGCCTGCTTAAAGAAATCGCGCATCCTAATTTCGAGAGCAATCACAAAATTCTTATTGGATGCATCATGATTATCTTCAGGATCGTCAACATTGCATAATCTCTTATTCTTGAATTGAAAGCTTCCTTTGACATCTCTATTTATGATAAAACGATCAAACACTCTTCTAACTGGAGCAGTTCTCTGAGAACGGAACCTGTCGATGCTCATGATTAACTACGAATGATCATTTTCTTTTTTGTCGAGCTTAACATATACACCAAAACCGTTCCTATTTCGATCATCATTGATGTGAAACTCAGGAACTATCATAATAAAGGGTCTTCCTTCTGATACACATTCCCAAACACTCTTACATAGATCTTTAAATTCATTGTAGGTCATGTCGGTATTTACATAATCGTCGCAAATATCCTTCAAGTTTAAATTATCTTATATTATCATGTTTGTATTATCACGAATTAAATGTTTTGGAACTTTAGTATAGAACTGCGCTAAATATACAGAGTAAAAAAAGGATGTGGTAAAAGGATGCTATCCTTTCCTGCTTTTCAGTAATGACGTCATCAAATATAAAGATTGAATTTTATTTGATTTCAGAAGGATGCAAAACATTCGCTCCGTTGTCGAATGTGTTCACTTCTATACCATCGATATTTCCAAGTACTTTAATTAGGTATTGATACTTTGGTTGATAGAGAGACTTTGAATAAATATACAAGTTTTCAAAGCGTATTCCATTCTCATGGAGTAGCACATTGAGTAATACGCTTGTTTTCCCTGCACAGGAACTCCCTAAAATAAGAGCTCTGACATTAAATGGTAATACCTTCCCACGACGATCGCATCTAAAGTCACTTTCAAAGTTTAATACCTTAATAAGTAGAGAGAAGCGCTGCTTAACAAGCTCCATTTTAACAACCAACTTATAAAATGTATGTGCGCTGTTTATATTACCGAGTGCAAGGCAGTTAGTGATTGGATTCATTCTACAGCGTGTTGTTACGTTTCGGTTAGACCTCAAACGAAGAAATAAAATGGCTAATGCATGCACTTACTGGATTAGTTTATCATGACAGCTAAGAGAGCGAGGTTGTTGCATTATAAGCGCGGCTCTGGAATTATTAATTCCATAATTAATTCACTCCCCTTTGAAGCTCACTTGCCCGGGTATAGATATTGTGGCCCAGGCACAAAATTGGAAAAACGTCTAAAAAGAGGAGACCCTGGAATTAACCAATTAGACGAAGCTTGCAAACAGCACAACCTCGCATACGCTGAGCATAAGGACAGTGCTTCAAGACAAATAGCGGATAAGATTCTTGCAGAGAAGGCCTGGAAGCGCGTCCAGTCATCAGATTCAACGTTTGGTGAAAGGTTAGCTGCGAGGCCCGAGGAAAGGGACTCCGAAGGAGAAGGTGTAAGAAGAGGAATACAGGAGGATTCTTACCTGTAATGCCGCTGATGTCGACTTTAGCCGCTGCATCTAAAATCGTAAGGTCCTTGAAAAATAGAGGATCTAAAGGCACGGGTTTAAAGAAGCCAAAAGAAGACCATGGAAGAGGATTGTAGATATACCGGAGGAAGCCCTAAGTAACGTAGACATCGAATGTCATGCTAAACGCTTAAAAATTCCTTATTTTAGAGGAGTATATATGATTGACAAACTACCTTTAAAGCCTCACTTCAAAGAGAGACTTATTACCAATCTCGATACCTTTGATAATGAAGGAACACTCTGAGTTGCTGTAAGGAAAGAAGGTGATGTGGAATACTACTTTGATAGTTTGGGTAATTTGAAGCCGCCTTCTGATATTGAGAAATATCTACAAGGTGTTAAAATTTTCCATAATACAGAGATACCAGAATTTCGATTCAGTCATCTGTGCACACTTGTGCTTGCAATTTCTTTTATCCTAGGAGCTGCTACATTATGAAAATGAGTTATACAGTGAGTGGGTCAGACACTATTATTTCGACGTATCTAAACCGGCCTCTACAGCTAGATCCTCCAAGTTATGAGATTGCTCTCTTGAATTTTGAAACATTCTATTACGTCGATGAAAGTAATAATCGATTTCTTTATATTCATAATGGTAAACCTGAAACCATTATCATTCTCATGGAACCTACGATATTGCCGATATCAATGCATTTCTAAAAGATAAACTAGGTTTGAATGATGAAATCTTCTTTATAAGGCCTATTAGTAATACAATTAAGGCTGAAATTAAATGCCCTTATACAATAGACCTTTGTAAGGCTAGATCTATGGCCGCTTCCAGGATTCACCGACACCAAAATAATTCCTGCTGGAAAAGTGTTTGAATCTGACGATCTTGTGAATATACTTAAAGTGAGTATCATACGTGTGGAGTGCAGTATAGCAACAGGCTCTTTCATTGACGGTAAAAGTGGACATTTGCTCTACGGCTTTTTCCCTTCTGTTCCACCAGGTTATGACATATCTCAAGATCCCTCGAACCCTATATATTTACCAGTCCTAGATACAAACTACATAGATCAGATCACTATTCGAGTGGTAGATCAACACGGGAAGGCAATCAACTTCAGGAACGGGGTTATCACTACAAGACTCCACATAAGGCGCAATGGCAATACATTTTAAAAGACATCGCAAATACTATAATAGACGACGTACAGCATGTTTGAAGCATACTACCTCTCGAGCTTCCGAGAAGTTAACACCTGCTAACCGCAAGTTCCTCGAGAGGTTAGGCTACAAACCGCTATAATGGACATCTAAAACGTGATAGAGCTTCCAGCCTTTGATGACAAGATCACCAAGAAGGAGGAGCATGTTTAACTACCATACAACACCTCCGCTCTGGATGTAAATAATGAAATTAGAATACTCTGGCAAGCTGAAGATTTGTATACGCTGCCTAACAAGAGTTATCTCTACATCGAAGGTACTCTCACCAAGGTAGACGGATCTCCTACTACTACAGCGAAGCTCACTAATAATGCTATAGCCTTCATGTTTGATGAGATACGTCTAGATATGAATACTACAACTATAGACAGAACCAGGAATCCTGGAATTACTACAACTATCCGAAATTATGTGACTCTCAACCCTGTGGAGTCAAATCGACTGCTGAATGCAGGATGGGCCTATCCTGGTGAAGAAGTTGATATAGTACATGCTGCAAATGGGCTTTCAATGTTGTAGTCCCTCTCTCGATGGTCCTAGGATTTGCTGATGATCACAAGGAGCTTATACGCAATAGCAAGTTTGAATTGGTTCTCATAGGATCCAAAGATTCAAGAAATTCTGTCCAAACTTCGAATGGAGAGGAAGCTAATGTAAAGTTCACTAGAATCGAATAGAGGATGCCTGTAATTCGTCTTTCCGATGCTGAAATTACACATTATAAAAATTGCCAAGTGTGATACACCTCTACACCTTGCCTTTCGATCCATTGATCTTCATACCCAGCCTGCTGTACTCCAGAAAAGATTTTTCACGCGGAATGTAGCAACAACATCTAAGCTCTAGAAACCCTTCTTTATAATAGTGTGCGCGCAGACTGCAAGATTGGCTGATTAAAGCAAGAACAGTTCCAAGTTTGATCACTGCAATATTACTAATTTGAGACTATTCCTCAACAGTGAATGCTCCCCCTACCATGATTTGAACTTGGACTTTAATGTTCACACCAACCCGAGGAGGTTATAAATGGAGCTGTGAACATCAGACTCGAGATTCAAGCATCTGCAAATATCCCCGCCCAGACGTCGCTGCACTGCCTGGTTCTACATGACAAGGTATTTACCTACAAACCTCTTTCTCACGTTATACAAACAATTATATTATTACGTATGTGTTTGGAAATGCGTGAATTGTTTTTGTGGAGGATTGTACTAGGATAAGTTTATGAATAACAAATTGAATTCATTTACTAAAACACCCTTTTATTGACTTTAGCATACATTTCAAGCATTTTCCTCCTCCCCTTGCTACTACCCAAAAGCTAGATGCTCCTGACTTGTAGAAATCATTTAAAATATTCAAGTATGTTTCAATATAGCGCAATAGGTGTTTCAGATTCCTTACACCCCCAATTTCTAAATATGTTATATTATTTAAACAAGTATTTTTGAAGTGAATTGAATTGTAAGAAATACAATAATATTGTATGTATAAATTACATTGTCACAATATTCATCACACGCAAACTTTGTTTCTTGATGTAGGTAATCTTCAATCATTGGAATATTTTTGAATATTATATCCCAGTCTGGTTTTGTAATATAAATAAATGGTTTATCACTTTCACACTTTATGTAAAGGGAGGGGATGTCATGGTATAGTCCGATGTTCGCGGTATAGCAGGAGATATGCTGACGTCATCAAGCGCCAGTAATCGGTTCTCTAATCTCCTCAGGCGAATGCAGGGTATCTTCAATAAATAGGAAGACCATGGGACCCTCATTGAGGATCCTCCTCTTACAGCCCCTCTTCTGCTTTTTCTCGCCAGTCTCGTTCTTCCTCTTCCTCCGCTCCCTCCTCACACTCCAACATATATTCAAAACAATGTTAGAAATATGTTTAGCAAATGATTTCATTCGCCTGAAAGAGAAAAGACATATATTAGAAACATCCTCTTCCCTTGCACACAAACGTATGATTAAAGAGTGTCATACAGTCTTCAAGGGTTTGTAAGTTTCTGGCTCTATCTCAGGCAAGCAATCTGGACTCGTCTGATTTATCCACTGCTCAACCCTCGCAGCTTTATCATCAGGAGTAGCAATGACGGGGAGTGAAGCGACATCCTCATCCATAGGCTGGGTATGGCGCTCTGCGATTGGATATTCCATTATATCGACATCAGGTCTTTCAGGATCCAGCTGATCTATTGATACGGGTACTTTAGGCACAGTCATTCGTAGCCTGTAATAACTTAATTTTAGGTTGGATATAGAATAGCGTTAGAAGCAGTAAATGAATATGTAATTTAACATTTCTTCTACTTACTCCAGTTTTCTCTTCCTGCGCCGGTAGACCTAGCAGTTGTCGTTACATAGGAAGAAGGATGTCATGCCCGTATGTTGGGCCGGGTAAGTACAAAGTACACAATGCATGTACCCGGTACACGTCTCTTTATCACATTCAGCTAGGTGTTTCGAGACGAAGACATCATCAACTTCATCGACATCGCTAAGAGCCTCCGCATGCTCCTCCATGCGATTTTGTCTTAAACAATAAAATAATTTCAAGTTAGACTTCATTTAACATGTTTGCAATGTATTACTGAATTGAAGAAAAAAATATTACTTAAATGTTCGCCCCTCGATAAACAGGACAGCTCTCTGTGCATGCTTCTAATGTAGTTATCCGATCATAACGCGATGGCTGAGTACACAATACTGAATGCATTAAACCATTGCAGGTTTCGGTATAGAAGTATACGTAGTGCTAATAATCTTCTCCGCACTCGCTCCAGTAATCATTCACATTGGCTGCACGATTTTTACCACAGATTTCTATTATCACTGAATGAACACTGAAAAAAACAATAAATGATCGCTGTGCCTGCGGTCGCTCCTTATATACTGTAGATACTTGCTTGGTGACGTCACGCGTCGGATGTGGAGGGGTGGAATGTGTGTTGAGACCTGTTATTCACCCCACCAGACAGACGCCAGCTGGCGGTTTTCGAATACAAAGGAAAGGCGTTGGCGAGCAGGTTTTAAAAAGTTTTATCGACGCCGACAGAGTGAAGCCGGGCTAATCTACATGTAGAGACTTGTTAGTGACGTCACGAAGCAGTCGCGCAGAGGGTGAAACTTGTTATTACCAGGCAGAAGGCAGGTGCTGGGTTTCTTCATTGCAAGGTGGAGGGCTGCCGGATAGGTTAAGACAAATGAGTGTGATAGTTATACATATGCTAGCGCATACACACACATATACGATGGCAACCAGATGAGCAAGTCAATTCATATACTTATTTACATTAATCAATCAAAAATACTTAATTGGAATAATTGTATTCATCGATCGACCAGCAGCGTTTAATTACATTAATCAATCACAATACATGCGGCGGGGTGCTTCGATCGAGGGTCTGCGACCATCCCCTTAGAGGCATGATGCCGGGACGTTAGCAGCATAACTCCTTGATTTTTTTCAATAACGTTAGATGATGTTATGTATGGCCGAACATTACCTGAATGATTGACACAATTATCTCCTTCAACGATTTGCGGGGCGGTGGTGGCGGCACGCGACGAAAACAATAGCCCATTGTTCGACGATCTCCGGCTGTCGGTATCAGTAGCGCACAAAGAGCCACCTCTAATAGCAACGAGAACAATACCCCATTGTCCTCGTGCAAGGACAATAGCCCATTGTTCTACTCCTGTGCCCGGACGGCATTCAGATCAGGCCACAAAGGACAATAGCCCATTGTTCTACTATCCCGGGCGGCATTCACGTTAGGCCACAAGGGACAATAGCCCATTGTTCTAATCCTCTACCGCGCGGCTTTCAGGTCAGGCCACAAAGGGAGGGGGCGGTCGGCGGCACAGAACAAAGGGATATCACATTGAAAAGTTAATTGGCTTACACCCTTATCAATCGGCGGCATCTTTTCTTTGTTCTTGAATGAACGTATTTTTACTACTATTGCAAGGTTTTGAAGCCAGCTCCTCAACTCATTTCAACTTTGATTGAATCCGTCGATAGTGCAGTCCGAAAAATATTAAGGGTGTCTATCCATTTTTTAAAGAATTTGTATAAATTCAAGTATAAAATATCAATTAATCCTGAGTTGATATATTATAATAAAGCGATTTTATATTCACAGATTAAGGCAAAGCAATTGGAATTAGCAATGGGATGGTATGTTTTGCGTACTCTAGGCGGCAAATATATTATAACGTGAGAATTAATGGTCACTGCGAACTATTTTATATTACCGCTGCAGGCCACTTTATTTCACCACAAAATAGGGTTTCTAGTCATGTTTTAACCTGGGAGATATTGCATTCATTTAAAAACCACTCAAATTTAGCACCGGAACGAATGTATGGCCTCGGTCGCTTAACATGGTTGTACCCGCGCCATCTAAAGTAGGGTTTCTGTTGCTGTCAGGTTTGGTGATAATGTCTAAATATGCGGCGTAAATATAGCGCTATCAATGATATGATTACAATGTATCTCGTTGCCACCAACCTAGAAAGATGCTATTATTTTAATCAAATGGTTTTGGCTATTATTTTTTTTACATTTTCTAGCAATCGGGAAGTTTAACCACTATAACCCCACCCTAGTGAAGCTGATGGTCTGCTTCGGTAGTTGGTGTGAGGAGCCGATCGGGTCGGAAAGGATGCGTAGTAGTTTTAAAATGCCTGGCATCCTCGCCGTCCTTCGTCCTCTGCGACTCAACCATTGTCCTCTAGTATCGGTAGAATTATGAGAGGGTTTAATATTTCTAAGGGGTGGAATTTTATAATATTGTAGAATAATAAATCTAGATCTAGTTTTATCCGCTTTATTTTATTTGTGTATAATATTCACATGTACTACCGACTGTAGGTAATCGAACTCGCCACCTCATCTAAATGTTTAACATGAGTTTTTGGTTTATTCCCGTATCTCAGTAGTAACATTAGCTCGAAGCTATGCGGCGTAAAACTACGTTTATCACGGCACACATGATAGTTGTGGACTGTTTTGCCAACCCGCGGAAAAGCTTGTAAGTTCCAATTCGAGGTGATATGGTATGGGAAAAGCTACTCGCGTGCACGCATCGTGTATGTCACTTGAGGGGTTCAATTCAGAAGTGTCCCCTGAAGAGTCAAAACGGGGGGTTATTCGTCTGTGTATTTTCAGAAACAGCCACCTTGGAATTCCTCCCTACTTTTCTTGATCATGTCACCATTTCACAGTTACTAGTGACACGTGGTATGTAATCTTGCTTTGATTTGTCATTTTATGCATAGTAATTTATTCTATTGGGCAAAGCAACATTTTGCTATACCACCCTTTTAAGTTTAGAGAGTTCTCAGCTGCGAAATTTTCACACGCTGCCTTGTTATATGTTATAACACGTACTTTTGGACAATAGTTAATTCTCGTTCTCTGATTTCGAAGCACGTACCTCAGGTTAACAAAGGGATGTTGTATTTTCGGCCTGGCGGCACATTGTCTGTGCTTTACCTGAAACCTACATTACAGTTATTTAGTGACTGGGCACATCGTGGCTCGTGCATTAGAAGGGTCGCTTTTCAATTTGTAAGCTTTCTCACCTGAGAACTGCGTTTCTTCGCGTTCGCAATCGTATTATTCATTGGGCTAATTAAACTGTTCATTAATGCTATCGTTTGTTTATCTCCCGAATTATTTATTACTTATCTAATTTTCAATCTCATTCATCTCGTACTGAATGTGCGGTTACTATGCCCTCGTGATGAAATCCATGTCGGATTAAAAGCACATGGAGAGTTCCTGACGACGTCCCATCTAAATGCTTGGGCAATCACTGTGCTCTGCGTTACAGATGTTTGGTGGCCAGTGTTTCGTGCTCTTTTTGTCATCACATTGCAACACTATCCTTTACTCATCTAAAAATGCACAATAAATGCTTAAACAATGCAAACAATACATAACATACATAATCTTATCCAACTACACTTCACAAGTTAAATTTTAGCAAAAGACACACTGTAATATAACCACTGAAAACTGTAGTAAGTTTACTACCCGTACACTCCCATAATAATACACTGGCTAGATATATTTGGGTCAAATTAGTTGTTTCGTTACGAATGATTTTCTGAGTTGTGTTACTCCCAAATTGCACAATAAAACTTTGAATACTGCAAATAAAATACATGAAATGAGCTGTCGTGTTATCTAATTACGCTACACGAGAGGAAATGCAGGATAGAGACATAATAATGTGCCACTGTAAACTCAAGTAACTTTATACGTACGCAATTATATGATAACATCAATGATACTAACAATTGTAATAACAACAATACCCTAGTTACATATTTGGCAAACTGGCTGGTGCTTCTGACTTTGCGGTATTCAGTTCTCCAGTTTTTTATATATTCTGCCAATCTAAGAAGAATTTTTTGGTGCCTTATTTTTCTTGTCGACCGAGCAAGGTCGGTTAGCACACGGCCACTCGCGTGTTGCTGTTACACTGAGCACTTCACTTCTTACACATACGTGCATTTACATGCATGCATGCATTCATGCATACATACATACATACATACATACATACATACATACATACATACATACATGCATACATACATACATACATGCATGCATGCATACATATATACATACATACATACATACATACATGCTAAAAGAGACGGTACTGAGGAAAAGCGTCTTTCGTATACCCATATTAGAAAGCAGTATAAAGATATATTAGTAAGTGTAAAGGCGTAATGGCAAAACAAAATGGCGACGGATTTAGGAATAGCGACAGAAGGGAGAGATTCGATATACATGTGGGAGGTAGTTAAGAAAATTAAAGTGCGAAGACGGGTAACGTAAACATAAAACCAGAAACATGGTTAGCGTATTTTAATAGTCTGTACGCTGAAGTAGGTGGGGAAGAGCGCGAGGGACCTCCGATGTCTTTCGCTGAACTGTGCTTAAATCCTACAGTAGCAATTCTAGATGCGGAAATGACTGACGGGGAAATTGTCCGGGCAATTAAAAGCCTAAAGAATCGCAAACCACCGGGAATAGAAGGAATTCCGAGCGAATTTGTTAAATGTTCCATAGAAGTTCCTGAAATATTAGATCTTCTGCGAGTGGCGTTTAAAAAATTATTTAACGAAGAGAAGTATCCTGAAGCTTTGACAACAGCAATTATTTAGACAATATTCAAGGGCAAAGATACCACCCAGCAACCAGAAAATTATAGAGGAATTGCACTGCTATCTATACTGGGTGAAGTATATTGCAAAATTATCTATGACCGGTTAAGGGGTTGTGTAAAAGAGTTCGATACAATTTCTAAATTTCAGGCGGGTTTCAGGAAAGATTCCTCTACTGCAGACAATATTTTCGTATTAAAAACATCAATTGATTCAAATTTGGATAGAAAGAGTGGGAAAATTTATTGTGCTTTTGTAGATTTCAAAATGGCTTTTGATAGCGTGCAGAGGAATGCCCTTTGGGCGAAACTTCACCACAAAGGACTCTGTGGTGGAATGATGAAAGCTCTAATGCAAATTTACAGCAGTGAGAATTTCAGCATCAAAATAGACCAAAATACAATAACTGAATCTAAATCGGCCAGTAGAGGAGTTCGTCAAAGATGTATTTTATCGCCCCCGTTGTTCAATTTATTCATAGACGATATAGCAGTCGTGTTAATAGCTGAGGAAATGAATGACCCAAAAGTAGACGATGTCTGCATTCCTGTACCTTTATACGCGGATAACATGACAATATTGTCAGTGACGATAGAAGGCTTACAGAAAGGTATTAATAGTTTGGAAGAATGTTGTAAACAATTGGGTTTGGTGGTATGCATTAATAAAAGGAAAACTATGGCTTTCAAAGTTTGCTATGTGCATGGCAGGGATGAGAAATGGTATTAAAAGGGGCTAGAACTATAAAACGTTAAACATTTCTCCTATTTAGGAGTAATGATTAATATGAGAGGAAAATGGAAAAAAAAAACATTTATCAGTAACAAACTATAAAGCACGAGGGCAGCTAAATGAACTATTGCGTACCCTCTCGCGGATACCGGATGTACCTGTAGATACATTAGAAAATATGTAGGTATAACTCAATGATAAGGCCGATTTTGTTATACGGAAGTGAAATCTGGAGATGGGAAAGCGCAGAGGATGTAAGCAAAATACAGGTAGCATTTTGGAAAAGTGATCTTGGAGTTTAACAAGGCACATCAAATTCGGGGGTATTGAGGGAGGTGGGATGTTATGAAGACAATACACTGTAAAATAAGAGCAGTGAACTACTGGCTGAGGCTGATGCAGAGGGATAACTCCACACTATGATCCAAATGCTATATATGCCAGCGAGAAAACCTGTCTCCTAAATTTTGGGCAGCTGATTTAGAAAGGGGTTTGAGGAGAATAAGAATGGGGTCAGTGTGGCAAAGAGCTGAAACAAATGACAAAAGCATATGGAAAGGTGTCAAAAGAAGACTAAGAGACATCAGCCAACAGGAAATGGAATCAGATTGTAAAATTAAACCTTCTCTAAGTCTAGCAAATGAAATGAAATTGAATTGGGATAAAGAGGCATATACACTTAACTAAGGAAGAAAGGTAAGATCAGGAATGTCGGGGTTTAGACTGGGGGGCTGGAAGGCACAGAAAATGAATGACGATTCTGGGAGGAGAATCTGCCCATTCTGTGATTTGAATGAAGACTGGGTACATATTTTGTCGGATGTGCACAGTGGAAGAACCACCGAACAATTAAACTCAAAGAAAAACTCTTAAACCCGTCAAGAATGAGATTGGCATGTTGGGATCCGGTGGCTGACCAGAGGAACTGGCAAAACATTGGAAATTTCTTGGCTAAAGTGCACGAAGCTAGGTCAAATTTATTCGGTTAGTCTAATGTAGTTTATCCCTATTTTCATTTATCTTGTTTTTCTTCTGTTGTGTACTTTGTCACCATACATTGTATCTTAAATATGCATGTACGCTCAATGACCCATGCATTAATACTTGTGTAATAACTTCAATAATTTGAAACCAATAAATATACCTTATCCATCCATCCGTCCGTCCGTCGCCCGCCAGCCCCTCCCTCCCTCCCACCCTCTCTCTATCTCTCTCTATCAATCTATCTATCTATCTACTTATCCATCCATCCGCCCGCCCGCCCGTCCGCCCGTCCATCCGTCCATCCATCCATCCACCTACCTGGTGGTGTCTTAATGTACGCTTAGAGTTTGCGCCTTTTTTATTCTTTCATTTATTTGAGTCGCGAGCCAGCCGCATTACTGCCTTTGAATTCAACGCTGATCTACGAAACCTGTAACCTATGTCACTTTACTCATTTCGCTTGTAAGACCGCTAGTGTGCAAAAAAATTAAGAAACCTCTAAGGCAACCTTGACAATTATATAAATTCCCTCATGTATGAAGAAACCTTACCCTATCCAATTTGTTCTATTGCTTACTGGCTATTCGCATACTTATGCATCACCTTTTCCCCCCGTTTTAGCAGGAACAGCTTTGACAGCTTGCGCACACACCGTATCAATGTTATTATCGTTCTGGCGAACAATTTCGAGCTCCTTGAACGGAGTCATTAAAGCGAGGTTGTTTTTACCAATAATTTCGCATGTTTTTGACTCTTCGAGCTGGTAAACCCTATCTCCTAGGTTGCCTATGATCGTGTATGAGCCTTTCTAAACCATGTGCAATCGACGATATTCTCTCTTTAGAAGCAAGGATTTATTGAAGTTTCTCACGAGGAAGTTTTCGCCCATTTCAGGTGTCCACTTGTGCGGATATATCTTTTTCTTTTCGTTCCCCATTTCGGCTTTCTTCTTAAGCCTTTTAAATGTTTTTTTTGAATCCTTGTCATCTCGATCTCATTAACAGTGTGCACAGGTTCTTGAATGCCGGGAATAATATTGTCAGGCCTATTTTCAGTATGCAATTGTATAGGCGCGCACCCAGTATTGCAATTGTATAGGCGCGCACCCAACATTGCAATTTAAACTGTAGTTAAATACCCGTTCTATATATGGGATGCAATTGGCCCAATTCATGTATTGGGCGTTGGAGAGGACATGTAAATATATTCCAAGGTCACGCATCGTCCGTTCGCTGAAATTTGACTGTGGGTGATAATAGCTGGTGTGCTAGAACTTGATACCAGCTTCTGGAGATTCTCTATAAATTTCTCCCCCGATAAACGGATGAGTTGTTCGCTATAATAATTTTCATCCTTACATAGTTAGTCGCGTAGTGGTTAACGATTTTGCCTGTGGAGATGGCGCTGTTGAGTTTTTTTAGAGGATACAATTTAACAAATTTTGACATAGTATCAACAGTCACAAAAATATGTTTTAATCCAGTTCTATACTGTGGCAAGGAACCCTGTGCGTCCACTGCGATCAATTGCAGGAGCTATTCCCTTAGAACCAGCCTCGGGACATAAAAATGTTCATTTATTACCAAGCAGGTTTTTTCCACGCGTGTGTAGGAGCGTAATGAAATGCTTCAATCACGATCACTTCTAAGGCTGCTAGAAAATTGGCTCGCCACGTAGGCCGTCCTTTTTCTTGTAATTTGTATAATACGGCATTTAATTTTCCAAATGTTCCTATATTGTTATTATCTATTGGCGATGCTGCCTCCAAAATTCCCGCTAATTTAACATCCTTACACAGGTGTTCCTGCAACATTTTAATCTCATCCGCCGAACGTTTGCTTAAAATCAGATCCTACTTCAAGACTCTAACTCTACTAAGAGTGCCCCTCTCGGTTTCAGGTACATTTTCGCGAAACCTTAGACTAGAAGATATGCCACTAAAGATATTCAGGCAGCCTGATATACGTCTTATTTCAACCTGATACGACATAATTTCGTGAATATATCTGGAAATTATGTTACCTGTCATCTTGCAACCCTTAATGAAAGACAGGCTTACGTAGTGAATGTACTGATTGGCGTGTTGTATACCTAATGCTTGAACTCTTGGAGGCAGAGAAAAAATGGTTACTATTCCCTGTTCTGTGGTACAAGCGACTTTTTCTGCTCTAGTTAGGGACCTGGAGGTGGTGGCGATTATATGTAGTTCATTATCCTCGGACCTTTGATCCGGTACACCTGCAAAAGCGATGCAACAACGAGTCTATATAAATGTGGTATGGCAAATCCATCTGCGAACGCTTCAGCAATATTGATTCTCTAAAGAAGTATTTCAGGCATTGAAATGCCCTCTCCTCTATTTCAGACCATCTCCGCTTTGTGTTCTTGACCAAATGGAGAGCAGGGGTGCTGCCTCCTTTGCATAATTAATCCGAAAACGACTTTGGTAGCCCATTCCACCCAAAAGTGTTATTCTTTCTTTGGGGTTCTTTGGCCGTGGTAATTTCAATATGGCCTCAATGCGTTTGGGATCAGGTGACACGGTTTCCCCCGAAATTACGTACCCTAACAATTGCACTCTAGTGGAAAAAATTCACGTTTTTTCCAGTTCAGGGTTAAACCACTTTCCCCTAGCTTTGCTAATACTGTGTCAAAATGTTCGAGTTGCAGGTTGGTATCCTGATCGTATACTAATAAATCGTCGACGTACTGAGAAACGTAACCTTCTGTTTGCGTCCCTAAAACAGCATTCATTGCTCGTAAAAATGCACTCGAACTTATAGAAACCCAAAGGCACAGCGTCAAAACCGATAGACTTTCCCATCCTGAAGGAAGGTGACGTGTTTGCGCAGCCTCGGTGCGTTTCAATTTGCAAATAATAAATTTTTAGTTCCAGAGCGCTGAAATATTCTTGCTTGGTAATTCCGGTCAGCATTTCCTCCAAATTCCGCGAACAGAAGTTGTTTTGTACAATATATTGATTTAGTAGCTTGGCATCGATCGTAAGGTGAACTGTTCCTTCTTTTTTCGGACTATACAGAGGGGGTTAATATAATGGGACTCAGCAATTCCGATTATATGCTTGTCTAGCATCTGCTGTACTTTCTTGTTTACTGCGTTTTTAAGATCAATCGGGATAATCCGGCACTTGTATTTAAATGACGGGATATATTTGACTTCAAACGAATATTTATAAGCATTGCATAATTGGGTCTTTTCCGAGGAGACATTTCTGTGTTTTGTTAAAGTTCTTACAATCCTTCCTTTTACGTATCGGTCAGGTAAGCTACCGACTGTACCTTCTCCTTTATTTTAGTCATAACTGGCACGTGCCTGCTCTCTATCTGCGGTGGCATTGCCCCCTCGCAAATGTAACCATTGTCCCTTTCGACTCCCGCGCCATAACATAGTATCGGCTCCTCTCCTGAATCCTCAGCTTATTGCAGTGCCAAGCTGCTACTAGCTTCATGTAGCTCCTGGTTTTGTTCAACAAAAATTCTCATGCTAGCGCTTTCTCCTGTACATATATACTCTACGAAAAACTCATCTGTGTTTATAAAGGCTTGTTGTTCCGTTAAGTGCACTTTCTCTTGGTATGTAGGTTGTGCGAATGGGACAACTACTGTTGTGTGAACTATTGTAAGCATTAGTTGTGGATTTCCATAACCAACAATTGAATGGCTTACAGTTAACATATCGTTACCAATAATCAGCTCTACGATTAAATGATTTAGTACAAAACAAGATATTCTATCTTTCGGTCACCAATAAAACTAGTAGTCAGCACTTGCTGGGATATCTTTCTTTCGATCCGCCAACGGCTAGAACGCAAAAAGCGTTTCGAATTGGTAGAGTCTGAACCTTCGAATCCCCCATTTATAAATAGTAAAATAATGCTTGTCTACACACCGACACCGTTGCACCCGTGTCGACGTCAACAAATAAATTTCATTCAAAATTATCATGGCAATGCGCGGAGCAACTGTTATCTCCTGCGCAGTGCTTGCTTTATTGTGCGACATCCCGCTATCATGCTGCGCTCCCTTTGTATCATCCTGATTCATGTTTCGGCCCATTTCAGCTTTTTTGTGTATCGCTATCACCACCATTGTCGTTATCGTCCCCTGTACAATGTGTAACCCTACACGCACACCCATTGGGCTCTATCGAGCCGCGTTGAGTTTACCTGCTGCTGAGACAATTAGCCTAGGTCTGTGCTTGGCGGCCTACATTTAGCTGCTCACGGCTTAAGTTGTCCGGTGTTGATGGACATGGTTGTAGACTTCCGTTGTTGGTAGGACTGTGCCTATTATCAGGTGCCCTGTATTTTTTCATGAGAAATTCCCGGAGCTATTATATGCTTCACCTCTATTTTGGTTTCCGCAGCGGGCCTATTTCCGCCATGGCACCGTAAAAATCACATTTACTGAACGGGGGTATTTCCGTTGAGTTCTGGTCTGCCGATTCTGTTTGCTGCTCTGTGCTGTCCCTAAACCTCTGGAGCGTATCTGGGTTTCTAAACAAAACTAATCCTGGTACCGCTGCCTGACGGTAAAGTTGACATTCCTGTTCAGAGTTTCTGTATTTCGTGCCCTCGTCCCATCATTCGTATTGTCATAAGGCCTATTCTCGTACCTACGTTCGGGTCTGTTTTCAGGCCTATTGGTTGCCATAGGTGTCCCATGCCCTTGCAAAGCAGTAAGCAAACCAATTGCTTCCCCCGATGTTCTAAGCCTTGACACGACCATGTGCACCTTATCGTCTCAGGGTAATGCCTACTCATTAGAGAAATAAATTCACCTTGCGGCATCGGTGGCTCTAACAATTGATTCAACTGCGGCAGGCAGAGGAAATAATCAACCACTGATTCATCTGCGTTAGACTGGTATGTCCCAGTGCTTATTTGATTGCACATTTGGTATTGGCTACTCTCGCTGCAGTATTTTTCAGGAAACGCGGCACGAAACTACTCGTATTATGCGTCTTCCCCCACGGTCAGACGTAACCAGTTCAGTGATTGGCCTACCAGGCTCCTGCTCACTAAAATCACCCGATAACGCTCACTCCCTCTCTTTGGACAGCGACAACTTGCGTTAACGCGTCCCAAATCTCTGTGAATTCACGCGAATGTGAGTTCTGTTGTCCCTCTATCACTGCTTTCATTTGGCATTGAAACCGACCTCGACGGCGCGCTGGCGTCATTCCATAACAATGCAAGTAGCCCTTGTCTCCTTCTGAACTTCCTCTTTCACTTTACTAACGGCTTCTCTATTGGCCTCAGTTATTTGTCTAACGTTATTAATTTTGGAGTGTTCCGCCTGCAGCTCGGTGTGCACTGTCTGCACTTCCTCCCGTATTGCACTTTGACCTGCTCTAACCTCCTCTACTGCGGAAACATCTGACTAGTCACTCTAGCTTTTGTAGCCTGAAGTGCCTCACTCTGATTTTTATTGTGATTATCTAGCTGGTTGCCAATTTTTTTTCTAGCTGTTGCTGCAGCACTCCATCCTTGTTGCAAATTTTACTTTCTAGCTGTCTGCTTAATTGTGCGAGCATGTGCTGCATTATTTATGTTACCTTTTGAGTTTGAGTATTTTGACTACCATCTCTCGGTTGGCCACATTCCGGTTCCGCAAGTACCTGATTATTATCCCCACGCAGTCTGCGTTTGGCTACTGGTCTGTATGTTCGTATCACTTGCGTAACTTCATTACTATCATTCGGGATAATTTTCCTTTTGAAATTCAGTTTCTAATCATTTTCTATTTCTAAGAAGCATCTAATCTGTATATTTAAATATATTCTTAGTCAAAATAAACATACGAGCCCTCAAAACATACATAGAATAATACAACTACAGTACATAAGAAACCTGCTTACTCGTTGCTGCGTCTGGTGCGGCAATGTGTTGCTCCACCGGGTATATCCCGTAATGGGTAGCACTTATAGTAATCACTCAAGGGAATTGCTAGTGCCTCGGTCATTTCAGGGAGGGCTGTGGTCTTTATGCGCAGTTGCTGGCTTGCTGTATCGAAAACCTGTGATGTTCTGTTATCATGAGATCGCTCCGACGTCACTGATTACCGGACTGTCTGCGCTGTGCTCATGTCTCCAATGTTCACTGCGTCATCGTAGATTATCGCCGAGTCGTCTGGGTGTTTTTGCGCACCATCCGTGGCATAGGATTAGGATTCGAGACACACATTAAGGAGCCACTTATGAAGCTGGCGGTCTCTTCCGGTAGTTGGTATGTGGAGGAGATCGGGACGGGAAAGCATGTCTAGTGGGTTTAAAATGCCTGGCTTCCTCGCTGATCTTCGCCCTCTGCGACGTCGCCTATTGTCCTCCGGTGTCGGTAGAACTATGAAAGGGTTTAATATTTCTCAGGGGTGGAATTTCTTAATACTGTAGAATAATAAATCCAGATCCAGTTTTATCCGCTTTATTTTATTTGTGTATAACTATATTTACATCCATTTACCAACTACACGACATCGAACTCGCCACCTCATCTAAATGTTTAACATGAGCTTTTGGTTTATCCCCGTATCTCAGTAGTAACATTAGCTCGAAGCTATGCGACGCGAAATTACGTTTATCACGGTACACATGATAGTGGTGGACTGTTTCGCTAGCCCGCGGAAAAGCTTCTAAGTTCCAATTCGAGGTGATAAGGTATGGGAAAAGCTACTCGCGTGCACGCATCGTGTATGTCTCTCGAGGACTTCAATTCAGAAGTGTCCCCTGAAGAGCCAAAAAGGAGAGTTATTCGCCTGTGTATTTTCAGAAACAACCACCTTGGAATTCCTCCCTACATTTTTGATCATGTGACGGTTTCACAATTACTAGTGACACGTGATATTTAATCTTGCTTTGATTTGTCATTTTTATGTATATTAATTTATTCTATTGGTCAAAGCGACATTTGGCTATAGCGCCCCTTTTAAGTTTAGAGAGTTCTCAGCTGCGGAATTTTCACACGCTGCCTTGTTCTAATTATGTTATAACACGTACTTTTGGACAGTACTTAATTCTCGTTCTCTGATTTCGAAACACGTACCTCAGGTGAACAAACGGATGTTGTATTTCCGGTCTGGCGACACTTTGTCTGTGCTTTATCTGAAACCTACATTACAGTTCTTTAGTGACCGGTCCCGTCGAGGCCCACCCATTAGAAGGGTCCCTTTTCAATTTGTAAGTTTTCTCACCTGAGAACTGCATTTGTTCGCGTTCGCTATGGTATTATTCAATGGACTAATTAAACCATTTATTAATGGCATCGCTTGTTTATCTACCGAATCATTTGTTATTTATCTAACTTTCAATCTAATTCATCTCGTTCTGAATGTACGGTTACACTAGCTACGCCTCTGAAATCCGTATACAATTAACAGTTTTTGTGCAAATCTAGCACAAATATGCTAATTGCTGAGCATACGAATTTGGAGTTTCTATGTAAAACTTGTAATAAGCCGTGTTAAAATATTGTAAACTTTGTTCAGATTAGTGCAATATTAAGAGTAACATATAAAGAACCCACGGAAACGTGATGC
The DNA here is from genome assembly GCA_030765065.1 of Deroplatys truncata. Lineage (NCBI taxonomy): Eukaryota > Metazoa > Arthropoda > Insecta > Mantodea > Mantidae > Deroplatys > Deroplatys truncata. The sequence goes on from CM060990.1 coordinate 276,273,932, forward strand.
TTCTAGAATTATTTTCAAATTATTCATTTATTCAGCTTTTGCGTATGACACCCTACTACTTACTGGCAAAACAAACTAATCTGAAGGCTAAAGTTGTGCATATATTTATCTTCTTTATTATCCCGCTTAGGGATAAGCTTGTTCTATTTATTTAAGTGAACTCCCCTTCTATTGTACTTTTATGGCTATCTTTAAATACCGTTTACAGCTTAAAGTGTGCTAAATTAAAATGTAAACAGTGGATGCTTAAAATAAGATCAGTCAAACAATCATAGCCTATACCCAAGGAATGGTATTTCACAACAAGCCCACTCTCCTCCATTCTTCCCTAATTCCGATTTTCCTCTTCAGCGACGTATATGAATTCTCCGTTATTTAATATTGTCTAACATCTGGCATCTTTCTCTGCCTTGAAACGTTTTCCCATTTACCGGTTCTTCGAATGCATTTCTTAAAAAGCAGCTTCTGGAAGATGCCGGTGTGGTACTAAACTTAGGCCAGGAACATTTTACTTCCCAATTTTTTCACAATTACCATTTCACGTCGTGTATAATAAATTCATCAATGTTCAACGCTGTGGTACCGTATGTACTTAGTAAGAACGGATAGTATAGACAGATTCATGCACTCTAGATACATACCTGAAGGCCCTCGATAACCACTTTGTTATGTTCAAGTTGATTTTAGAATGCTCCGAGTCCCTCGCGGTGCTAACTATCCGTAAGTAAGTTCAGCCAACGCCACCTATAAGCAAGGCCTTACAACGCTATGTGCAGTTTCTGGAGTGTAACATAAACCTATGAAACACAAATCACTACATCTTCCCCTGCGTACATTAAACTTTCACGATTTGTGGCCACTGTTAGAGAATCCTTATCGTCTGGATCATTCCTGGCAGTGAGAAATAACTTATAATGCGCACATTTGGTAACTTTCAATACCTCATACGAACTATAACCCACAATACAGTTGAGGATAGGCCAGGCATCTTCCTTTGTATCACATTATTACTCCCAATGACTATGTTGAACAAATCCGGGATGTCAACGCAATGAAAATTTGCTTTATTGGTCTTACTGGAAATGTCGTGCTTTGATATAAGAGCATTTTGCGCGACTACAAGGCCAAGGAAAAAAATACTGTGTGCTCTAAGCTTACACTCTGCATCATACATCTGTCGAAGAGAAATGTTGTAATTCCAGCCACTCATTATACGGTATTTTCAAATCCATCCTCAAAACTGTCCGTATTTTTGCCAAGAAGAAAATAGGTTCTTTCCTATCATAAAACCAAAATGTACAAAACTAAATGGTAGCACTAGTGGTTTCCTTCAAATCAAAATATGTCTGTTTGGTTAACATGTCCTTATTCTTTGGGCCACTTCGGCCACAAACCCAGAATGGAAAGAATCTAAAAAATAAAAATATGATGTGAGTTTGGTCTTACTGGTTCCTGAAGGGCATTTCTTAGCCTCTGTCCTTTGAGCAACGTTTTGACATTGACTAAACACCACCACAGCAAATTAACTGTACACACGTGGCAATACTCTCCCGGTTTTCTGTTCCTTTTTTGAAGCCAACTGTTTCAAAGCTGCTGCTGTGTGCTCATTTGCACAGACCGGAAAAGCTAACTTCACATTTTGTCTTTCTAAGGAACTAGGATAAAGAGACCTTAGGGTTAGAGCATAACTATATTTATCTATCTTTTCTTTCTCCAAGATGCACAGTTGTTTCATTGAAGTAACAGATTCAACATCCCCCTTGTAATCGTCACTGAATTTTGGAAGCAGTAAAATTTGATCCTTCTGATTAAAGCGGTTTTTACACATACACTTCAGCAAGGGTACTTAATCAACAAACTAATACAATAGTCTTTTAACATACCTTTGAAGTGGATGGTTATACTTAATTTTTAATTCTGGAGAGCTGCAGAAATAATAAACTGTTGAGCACTGTTGCCTCTGACTAAACCAATTACATCTTTCAAAACCAAAAGTTTCTAGCCCTACTACGACTTTACACACACCCGCGCGCGCATGCACACATCGAGAGAGAGAGAGAGAGAGAGAGAGAGAGAGAGAGAGAGAGAGTGTGTGTGTGTGTGTATCCCCTTTGAGCGTTTTAACAGCAAGAATGAAATCCACATGTTTAAATTGCATTTGGAAACTATTTAGCATAAACCTGCGTTCACCGTTTACACGACTTGCTGAATTATGAGCCTCACCCAAATATTTCTACCCTAAAAATTAATTTGTGGTTTTAAGTGAATTTTATCCAGCAACAACATTACCGCTTCATTCTCTTCATGTAGAGTGTACAATTTCGTAGTCAGATAATTTAAGAAATGCTTTAAATCTTGCTCATTCTGTGGATTACTTTGAAGTTTACCACACACTCTGGATAAATTGTTAGGACTGGGCATTGAAAACAGCTTAGTTGGTCTTAAAAACCTGTATCTATGTGGACTGATTGAGTGAACTATTAACCATATTAAAAGGTATTCCCAACCATACCTTAAATGTGTGCTACTACATGGCAATAGCAGTGCCTATAACATTCTCATCAACTCTTTTGTGTACATTAGCAAAAAATTTTATAAACATCTTACTAAAGGGTACCCTAGTTCATTCGCATCAGTAAACTTTCTGGAAAGAGAAATAATTCCGACAGCTTTCAGTTCCACACCCTTCACATCCGTAGTTGTCATTAACTCTACATTTACAGTTACATAGAGTATTTTTGGATAGGCGTTATTACTAATTACAGTGAAGCTCAAACAACCATAACCATGATTCAAATTAAGCCACTCGTTACGTAAGTCACATTTGTGAATTTTCATTTTAAGCGTGGATAAAGAATTGAATGAGATTGATTTTTTAATTTCTTCTTGAGATTCAAGACTGTTTTAAATTGCAGCACAGAGAGCGGTATTTTCTAAGTGCTGCTTTACGGATTCTCTTTTCTGATTGGTGAGCTTATTGTTAAATATAATGGGCATCTTAAAGCTTTGAGGAACAGCATCTGCAATGAAAACTAGAGTTACTTTCTACTCTATTGAGCATATACAGAAGAGCTTCAACAGTAATCAATTACAGTAGGTTACAAATGAAAACTTTTTCTGTGGTACGATTACACAATAAGTGACTTTTACTAATTTGGGTGCGCGGAATTAAAAAATGCATTCGTTTTTCCATAGCACATCTCGTTTTGACAATATGACAATGTTAAATGAAAATATAATTTTAAAATTTGCAAAAATATTACACACTCATATACAACTTTTAAAGAAAATAAAGACGAATTACAACATGAAAGCGTACCTGAATTTGAGAATGTATGTTGGTTATTTTATGTACTCCTTTTTCTAATCCGATGGAACTTCAGTGTACGGGACTTTCTCGAGTGTTCTCAGATAGGTTCGTCGCATGCAAGACAATAGCAGTAATCGGCCATCATATGTGTGTCCCAGCGTCCCTGATAAAGTAGTTCAACATCTTTCAAGTCCTGGTGAAACCTTTCACGTTCTGGTGAAACCTTTCACCTTGTTCTTCACTAATAGCTCCTAAATTCGACCGGAAGTAGTCAATATGTGACTTGAGGAAATGAAGCTTTAACCTCAAATTACAACCGAGCTGTCTGACATTTTCCAGCATATTTCTAAATGTCTGTATTGATGGTCTTTCACATTGCCCAGAAATTTCTTAACAACCTCTCTGAATCCATTCCGCGCATCTTTTTCAGTTTCATTCATAGAGCTGGTAAAATTAATATCTTTCATCAATTTCCTTATCTGTGGTCCATCAAATGTTTTCTCTCTGGTTTTAGGCCGTGGCAATGATGGAAAATTTGTGCACAAGTACTGGAAGCAAGGGCAACGTTTCTCAGGTGCTTTCACGAATTGTTTCATCATACCAAGTTTCATGTGTAATGAAGGGAATATACTTTTTTTACGATCAACAAGAGGCACATTTATAACATTTTCTGATACATGTGTAGGTAACTATTTATACTAATATTGTAAAGAGAGAAAATTTATATGTATGTAGTATGTGTATGTAGGATAATCTTAGATACCACTCAAACGATTTTGATAATTCGTCACCATTCAAAAGAGCTACTTTTTCTGACGAACATGGCCTATAAAACACCTAATTCCAATGCATAAATTACTAAACGATTAAACTGGATTTACAAAGCTGTCGTTGAGAATGCCATATGTAGAAAATATATTCTGTACTCTACAGAGAATACGTGTGAAACCAAAAGCCGATTACATTTTATTCCAAGCAATATACATAAATGGGCATAAATTAAATTGGGTTTTATTTATCGATGCACTTTAACTCCTATGGTTCTTAGCGTTTCAGTCTATATTGAGCGTGAAAGACAGAACATTTTGCTCAGAGGCTCCTTTATCAGGCTTGAAGTTCTTTTATGTGTCGTTAATCTACGACACGGGACCACCGGCATTTACTTTCCTTAAGAAGTAAGCCATGCTAACGATTTACGCCCGATAAAATCCATTGCCCTCCGCCGGGTTTGAATCCATGACCTCTAGAACAACAGGCTAGAATGGTACCCCTAGACCATAGAGGAAGACATAATACGACATGTAAGGAATCCGAATTTGGTGCGATTTCTCAAACCTTCTTCTGCAGTCACTGCAATAAGAGCTTTCCAAGTTAACAGGTGGCAGCACTGTAGTCTGTTATAAAATAGCGGGCATCGGTGTAGGTATCAGGCAGCGTTCTGTGACAGAATTCTTGAATGCAGAAGGTGAAACACAAATTCGCATTCATGAAGGGTTGAAAAATGTTTATGGGAATGCAACAGTAGACGTCAGCACTGCTAGACGATGGATTCGTTCGTGTAGAGAAGCTGAAGGGCAAACATCATTGGTTGATGAAACGAGGAGTGGCAGGCCAGCAACTGCAGTGACCCAAGCAACATTCAGCGAGTTGACGAGATCATTCTTAAAGACTGTCGGGTAACAACAGATGAATTGTGTCTCATGCTCTCCATTGGAAAAGCCAGTATGATGGAGATTATTGGAAAACTGGGGTGCTCAAAAGTTTGTGCACGATGGGTACTAGAAATGTTAACCGACCGCAATAAGGAGACAAAAAACACTCTCCTCCAATCTCTTACAGCGCTTTAGTGTAGAGGGAGAGGCATTCCTAGTGAAAATTGCGACTTGAGACGAGATTGGGTTCATTTTTGGAACCTGAATCGAAGAGGCATTCAGTGGAATGGCATCACACATCCTCACCGAGGAAGACAAAATTCAAAACTGATCGATTGGCAGGGAAACTTACGACGATAATGTTTTGGAATAAACATGGTGTCATTATGGTTAAAGTTTTGCCTCGGTGGTGCACAGGGAATTCTGTCCAGTACATCAGCAGCCTCAAGAAGCTTAAAGCACACTTTCAACGAGTTTGCTCATCAGTAGCTATGGCAGATGTTCTTCTTTTGCACGACAATGCAAGAACACACACCGGTCTTTGCACCACTCAACAGATTGCGCAAATTGGGTGGGAAGTCTTGCCCCATCCATCATACAGCCCTGACCTAGTTCCATCAGATTTCCATCTATTCCGGCCAATAAAGGAAGCTCATCATGGGATTCAATTTGAAGACGAGGAGACCTTGAAAACGTTTGGGCACACTTGGCTAAGGAAGAAAGACTGTGATTCTTACCGCACTGGAATAAATGCGTTTGTTTCCAGATGGGCCAAAAATTGGAAAAATACGGAGATTACATTGAAAAGTTACGAATTAAGCCTGAATGTTGTGGCTATCGTGCTATGTAATTTTCATTTAAGTTTGTTCAAAATTAAAAGAGAAAAAAAATGGTGTTACCTTCTAGCTAACCCTCGTAAATGGCCATGATGCAACACATAAGCAAACAGAAGATACAACTTAAAAAGTGACATACGATCCTGTTTATACAAGCGAATTGTATGTTATATTTGTTTCTTTAAATTGTCATTTATCAAATACTGTGATGTGTGTGCAGTGTCACAGTGCCAAAACCTCTGAACAACCTTTATCCTAATTCTACAGATGTATTCATGAAGTTTCTATGTACCAAAACCTTTTAATAACCCTCATGCAGGAACGTTTTTCTTTACGTCCTTCCTACTTTGTTCCCCTAATGATCAGAGGGGGGTAAGCAGTGCTCCAGAGAGGATATTCTAACTATGCCCCGAAAGGGGGTGCCCAAAAGGAAGAATGAATTGTTAGGAGACACCGGGCACCCGGAACCAGGAATGACCACGCAGCAATGACAGGGTCTCTACAGTTTCCAGATCGAGACGCTCCGACAGTCGGACAGGCAGGCAGGGGTCCTCCGCAACATAGGGTCCAACGCCCTGTTCCGAAGGGGCGGTCTGTTTACTCCCCGGTTGCCAGCCGAGAGACGAAGAAAGTTCCACAGAGAGCATCATTTTTCGCTGCCAAGCCGCACTGAAACACCATCGCCGATACTTCCAATCCTAAAACACACCTTACGGTGTGAAGGATGCATGAAATGATGAATGGTATGAAATGAGAGACAGGAAATTCCGGTGCTGAAATAAACCACTCCGGCATTCGTCTACAACCCAGAAAAAACCGAGAAAACCCATAGGTGGGAGTGAGTGGTCGCCGTGGATTGAACCCGGGACCTTCCGAATGCGAGGCGCCACCTCTCTCGGTTCCGTCGTCCTCCGTGGTGTAGTGGTTACCATGCTAGCCTCTAGTTTCCGAGGTCGAGGGTTCAAACCTGGCGGAGTGCGATGGATTTTTCCGGGCGTAAAAATCCTTAGCATGGCTTCCTTCGGAAGGGAACTAAAGCCGGTGGTCCCGTGTCGTAGATTTACCGCACGCAAGGGAACCTCAACCCTAATAATGAGGCCTCTAAGCAAAATTACCGGTCTTTCACGCCCAATATAGAATGGAACGCCAGAACCACAGCAATTAAGCAACGTCCATAAATAAAACTCAATTTTAATTTCGTTCGGTTCCTTTCTACTTATATTGTAATCAAGTTCGTTAGTACGGCACACTAAATAGTTGTATAAAGAGAGAACATTGCAAACATCACAAATCAAAGAATCGGTGTTTTATAGTTAAAACTGAAGTTATTTCTCTCGATGGTCGCAGACTATTGGCCATGTGCACGCAATTTTTTGGCACATCGGCACCGATCAAAGTTAAACGAGATTGTTGACTATGGTCAACTTTGATCACGTGTATTGGATCGATCAATTCCATTAATTACGGTCAAGTTGTACTAAATGGCTGCCCATTTCCATATTTTTAAGATATTGAAGAAAAAATAATGTACCTAGATTACTTAAATCGGCACCATCGTCAAAGCAGAATCATTGTATGAAGAGGCGACCCTGTTGAGTATGGGCCTGGAAACTTGAAGAACAACTCCGGCTATCAAAGGATGCAGTGAGCTAGCTGGTAAATAAAATGTCTAAGAGATTAGAGCTTCCTACAAATTGCAATCACCCTGTTTCACCTTAAATACAGTTTTAACAACTGTACTACAGGAGATTTCAATGTTGTTGGGGATATTTCTAGCATCCACCGAAAATCGCCGTAGTATATTATCAGTGATGTGTCATCCTTCTCGTGGGGAGCAGAATTAAGATCTGTGATGGATTTTTGGGTATCTTGGAAAATATATACATGCATTGCTTATTTTATCACTATTTGTTAAGCGTCATTATCTTAATAACTTTGGTCAACACAATTAAATCTATAATAGTCTATCTTCTACTAGTACCCGGAATGTAACAAAATCAAAAGACATTTCTCTTATAGAGGCCAACCGCATTTCCTAGTAACTGGAAGAACTCACTTGTGTCTGCCGTGCATTCAGAATCATTAATTCCATATAAAAGACGCACATACTCATGGTAATAACCCAGGATTGGACGGGCATTTTCAAGATATATATTAACAGTTTACAAGTAGACGAAGTTTTACACAGGGGAAGATTGTCTTGGCGCGACCAGTTTTCAAAAGTGGTGTACATAAAGTGTTAAACTACAATTTAAGTAATATTACTATAAAATAAGAACTCCCGTTTTATTATCAAAATGTTAGATATAATACAGTTAACAAATAGGTTTTTTTAATTTCCCGAAAGTTTACACGTCATAAAAATTGAGTTTCATTTACGGACGCCCTTTAACTGCTATGATTCATAGCGTTGCATTGTGTATTTTGCGTGAAAGACCGGAAATTTTGCTCAGGAGCCTCTTTATCAGGCTTGAGGTTCTTTTACATGCCGTAAATCTATGACACTGGACCATGGTCTTTACTTCCCTTCCGAAGGAGGCCAAGCTAAGGATTTTTACGCCCGATAAAAACCCATCGCCCTTCGCCGAGTTTGAACCCGCGACCTCGGGAACCAGAGGCTAGTATGGTACCTCTATACCACGGAGGACGACTTTACACACCATGGCACAGTATTCTAACGAGTAACAATTATTCATTTGTTTATTACCAATCTCCTAGTGCCTTGTTTGAATATGTAGCTAAATACACCCGTGCCTCCTGCTTGTCTTTTGAAGAAGATGAGGCAGTCCTTTTGTTTTCCATTTTATTGGAATATGAGACAGCTAGTTTATACAGAAAGTCTATCTCATGCTGACAAAAATTTGGAGATCACTTTTTGTTTGCCATTTTCGTTTACCACCAAGAGCAGTCACATTTCAAAATAAAAACATAACCGAAGCGATATAGACAAGGAGATTGTAATTGCACTGCAACCTCTTTGATTATAGGGTTGGATGCTTTCCTTTGAGTAATTCTGGTATAATCATGAGCTTTCAGCAACCTAGCGCACGGTCAGCTGATGGCGGTTCGTTGAACGAGAATTAACAAGATGCACCACAAGTACAGTTTAACTTCAGTCAAAGTTTGATCACGTTCAGTGATCCTCGTTAAACAAGAATTTGATCAACAATGATGCACATGGCTATATATGTCTTTTCTAAGGAGGTTATGTTGGTGGCCTGGGAGTGTGAGGCCTTCGTATAATGATAGGAAATAATAAATAAATAAATGAATAAAGCTAATGCAGTATTCTCAACAACACATGCTTAAGCACACAACGCTGTTTACAACGGCAGGCAGGCACGTAACGGTTAGATTAGGGTTGAGTCCTTGTTTCTCGGTGGCGTTGGTTCATCTGGAGCATGTGGGGATTCTGGGTAATGAGAGAGCAGATGAAGATACTAAGAAGGGAACCGAGAAACCTTTATTGTACCTGATACAGTACTGGGGCTTTCTTCATGGCCGGTTAAGCTGGCTAACAGGGACTACTTGATAAGAGAACACGAGAAATACTAGACTTCATCTATAGGTTGCAGGTATTCCAAAGCTCTCATAAAGAGATTGGATATATGTAGCAAAACTGCTAAAATTAAGCAGGCAAAAGATGTCGTGGGCTACGGATCTCTTTATAGGACACTCTCCCCTCAGAGGGCAGCTGCACAGGATGGGACAGAAAGTTGACACCATCTGCAGGCAGATAAGATAGCTCAGCTATAGTGCTAGTGTCCAGCATTTGTTCACCATAGCCGTCACGGTCCAGAACCTGATTCAGTTCATTATGAACGTCAGACTTTGGGATTGTTGATAGACTTGGGATGCGCAGTAAATCTGCAACGGTCACAGTGCAGGGCAGTGTTGCCTCCTATCATACTAAACTAAAGAATGAGTGTTAAACACTTGAAAAAAGAAAGTAAAACAAAGTAGCATTTTATATTCGTCCAGTTTCTCAGCCAATTTATTTCTTCCTCCTAGTAAATTTTAGCATTGCTCTTCCTTTACTCACGCTTTCTAAAGAGATTTATTACTCCTTTTGTTTGTCCATTTTACACGCTTGTTTCTTCAACATATCCTTATTTAAACGTTTCCCGTCGTTTTTACTCATTCCATACATCGTGGAAATTTACGCAAAAGGCAGTGCCACATTCCACACTAAGTACTTCATTAAGATTTCCCTTAGATTCTTGTTCAACAGTCCACATAAACGCTTTCCTAAATGAACTGCTTTCGCCACCATTATGTTGCTTTCCGATATAAGCAGGCCATCATTCAGTCATCTTGACTCGCGACACAGCTGATTGCCTGAGTGCTGAATGAGGAAATGCACTTCAAATCCAGAAACATTTTAAAATGTGTACGAGGGCTGATCAATAAAGACAGACTGATTTTTTCCTGAAGCTTTCTTGATAGTTTCCTGTCTCTACCATAAATATTTGAAAATATCGGGGTTTCGTGCATAATTTCCATAGGCGGCAGCACTGTCGTATTGGTAGGTTTGTAGTATTGCTGTACATTGTTGATCCTACTTGAATTTTGCATACCACAAAATGGAGGTGACACGAGAGGAGTAATGTAGCGCAATAAAATTTTGTTTTCGTTTAAATCATACAGCCTCTGAAACTTTCGAAAAGCTGAAGCAAGCATACGGTGAAGATGCACTACCTCGTGTAACAGTGTTTAGGTGGTTCAAGGACTTCAAAGAAGGGTGAGTCCTCTGTGCTAAGCCAGGTGGGTCTAGTGTTTCGACTTCTGCTATGACTGAAGTCAACATCAACACAGCTGTTGAGTTTGCTGTTCCCCCTCACACTACTGATACAGTAGTGTACTACAGGTCAGTATTGGCTACACTGAGGAAGCACATTGCAAGGAAACGTCCAGAACTTCATCGGAATGAGTGGCGACTACATCACGACAACGAGCGGCCTCACGTCGCCAATCAACTCTAGGCATTTTTTTCTAAATTCAAGATTACCTATGTGCGCATCCGCCTTATAGCCCAGATCTTGCCACCTGTGATTTCTTTTAATTCCCACCACTAAAGGCAAAGCTCCGGGGCATTCGATTTGAGAGCACTAAAGCAGTGCTGAGGAAAAGTGAGGCGATTCTCAAAGACCTGACAAAGAATCCTGCACTATGTGTTCGAGGACTGGCAGATATGCTATAAAAAGTGCATTCAAGTAGCAGGAAACTACTTTGAAAAATAGCGTGACAACATTGAAATGGAGTAATAAATATCTGTGAAAAAAATCAGTCTCAGTCTTTGTTGATCAGCCCTCGTATAATAGAATGCAAGATATCGCTGACCAGATAATACCTATACGTATTATTCTTCATGTCATATAAATTGCAGCTGGAGAGAGTATACTTTACACGTGAATATTATTTTATGGTAGCAAAATTTGAGCATGCATGTCCATGTTTATTTTCTCTTTGATATGTGCCCTTTAAGTTATTCATTGAGATGGCGTTACATATATATATATATATATATATATATATATATATATATATATATGTATATGTATATAGTAGTAATACGTAATACGTCTACGATGTATACATTCAATGACCTGTAATAGTACATCAGCTTTTTCTCGCGATTGTTTCTACTACTTCATCTCGAATTTTAACTAAAATCTCCTTTTTCCTTTCTTACAATATACACAAACCAAAAATCCTCGGATCAAGTTCCAGCTACGGAGGTGAATATTTCTAATCTGATTCAGCCTCTCAGTATTTTACTATGTGTTTTAAGTGAGGATTTCATGTAACCTTGAAAAACATTACATATTTTGCTACTAAGCCTTAAGCTTTAGGAGGTGTCATGTAGTACGCTTGTGTATTAAAGCAGCGACTTCTCACTCTATATAGACCGAAGTATCTTCTGCTAATACCCGGAATGTAACAAAATCAAAAGCCATTTCTCTTATAGACGGCCAACCGCATTTCCTAGTAGCTAGGAGAACTCACTTGTGTCTGCAGTGGATTCAGAATCATTAATTCCACACAAAAGACGCACACACTCATGATAACAACCCAGGATAGGACGGGCATTTTCAAGATATATATTAATATTTTACGATTAGATGAAGTTTTACACATGGGAAGATTGCCTTGACGCGACCAGTTTTCAAAATTGGTGTTTATAAAGTGTGTAAAAGGTTTAAGTATGCACATTGGATTGCTAAACTAGGGTGATACACATTTACTGAGCGAGGCAGCGCAGCGAACGTGTGCGACTCACATTCGGGAGTTCACGGGTTCGCTTCCCGGCGACCGCCCACTCTGACCCATGGGTTTTTCGAGATTTCCCTGGGGTCGTCAAGCGAATGCTGGGGTGTTTTCTTCTCTACCACGATTTCCCTTCCATCATTTCCCTTTCACTCTGTTTCCTTCTCATATTTCAGGTGTTCTTCTGGGTTTCGTGGCGTATGGCGGTGCCGGATGCATGTTCAATGGAAAGAATACTCCCCGTGGGCACCAGAGGGCTGTTTGATTAGTGGATCGTTCATCGCCCTCCCTCGCTGGCTCCAGCAGTGGTGCCTGCAACGAAGCCTGCGAGCTTGGAAATGTTAGGGACTTCTGCGCGTGTCTATGGCCTGTCTGTCTACGACCTTTACGCTTCTGTGGTTCCTTCAATTCATCCCTTCCTCCTGGGGTTGGTGGCTGCAATAGATCTGTGCAGGTCGCAGCGAGCGAGGTGACCCCCTATGTGGAATAACCTATATATATTCCCATTTAGAACATCATATATTTAGTTACAAGGTAATTTCTACTGAAGAAGCTTATATTCTTTCATGCAGTATGTTTATTCTTTCGTATTTAATTCAATTTAGGGGTAGGTAAGTATCGTCGATGCTAGCAAGTTATATTTCACGAATCGCGGGTTTATGACATATTTTTATTGTAAAGCGTTTTAGATCTTATACGTAAGATCTTAGGCAGTGTATATATATTGTACAAATTACCTGAAGGTAAATATTACTTCTATCTCTGAATATAAGAATCCAACTTGTATCCATATAATGCTAATACACAGATAATAGTACAATATTATTCTAAAGCTAGAGAAACAGTTGGAAGAAAATGTCTTTCTGTGTTTTGTCATGTCCTGGATTGTATGCGTTTTTCACCTTTGCATATCTCCTCGATACAAGTACACATACCACCACTGGTTCCTGACTCGAAGAATTTGACCACTTTCTCAACACTGATGAGGTCCAACTTGACCTTGGTAACCTTGAGCATAGCGTCGAAAGCAGGACCTGGCAGGGTGTAGTACCAGCAGGGGCCCAAATTATACATCTCCAAAGAGAGGCCCCTAAACTTCTGGAATGCATCAGCCAACAAGAGCGTTTCTGTCTTCAGGTACAAATCCCTGTATTCAACAATTTTTTTTATTTTGACAGTATTCCAGACTGACGGCGTGTTCATAGCCTTGCTTTGCTATATTGCTATTTTTTTTGAATGCAGATTGCTTGGTTTCGTCTAGCTTTGATGGGTGGTCTACATAGCTGTAGGGGAATATCCCCTTAGATCTCATTAACTGCTGATGTTCAGGATTGGAGTACTAAGATTTAGTGATCTTAAATTCATCTCCACTCAGCATACAGGTTAGACTAGATAGCTTATCGTCCAAAAACTCAAAGGTATCTATAAATCTGAATGAGATACTCCTGCACGTTTTGCTGAATGCGATATATCTCTCTGAGGAGTTTCAAATGTACGAGATTGGCACATCATCATATGTGAGGTGCTAGATCAGGAAATGGCTTTCATAAGTGTTAAGACAATGAAGAAAGACGAGTCTAAAATTAGGTACCCGCCTATTTAAAGTGCAAGCATTATGAGCAGCCCACAGGAATACACCAGTCACGTGACAGTGGTCGCGGAGCTTCAAATTACCCGCTCAAAATCCTTCTTGCACATGTGGCAATGACAAACATTGTCAAAATCAACCACATACAGTGCAGTCAAGATTATTTCTTCATTGCGGTTATATTGAGCAATGACCATATCGGTTATTGCCTGAAGCTAAACGAAGAACTCCTTGATAGCTTCCAGATCTCTAAATAACTTAAATCTCGACAATAAGTCGTCGTGGCGGCATACTAGCTTGAGAGATATGGATATAGCCTCATGATACTGGATAGCCCTTGTCCGGCTCTGCTTAGCCGATGGCTCGCAGGACTGAACTCTGGCTAGCACGCTCTTAATATCGGCATTTATCACAAAATTTACATCAGTATCCTTTGAGTAGAATGAAAACATAATCACTTCCCCTGCTTAGGCATTTTGAGCACCTGGCATTGCATGTACCTCAACTGATGCGTTTTAAAAGCATCTTCGTTATTGAAGTACTTCAGGCAAGGCTCACACAACCATTTTTCTCATTATGCTTTCTGATCTGACTTTCAATCAACCTCGACATATCCTTAATCGACATTAGTGAGATCGTCCATCTTGCTCGATAAATAATAGATTTACATTAAATTCATTCATTTAACTAGTCTGGTATAGCGGCACAATTGAACCCTCGATCTCTACTCCATAGACGCAAATTGAAATACCTTGGTTTTGCTGTCAAAATTCTGGAATCTGGTGAACACTTACTGGGAAGTCTATACCGCTGTAATTGAATGATGTGAATGACTTCTCTGCAGGGCATTTGCTCGTCGTTTGACCATGAGTCTTCACTGGATACATTGCAGCTAGTAAAACACCATGCAAAACAGTATTCATCGTTGCTGTTTATAATTAATATAGCTGCTTTATTCTTGATTGCGACAGGTAGCTCTATGAATCGCGAGGTATTCATATGATCATGAAAGCTAGTTCCAATATCAAGAGTCCGGATTGCGAGCAGAGACTTTGAGCTCGCACCCCCCTCGAAATTAGATACGTTTTCCATCACTTCGTCGACCACAGAGGTGAATAAGACATCAAGATTACTGGACTGCAGGCCCAACTTGGTGTTGCTATAGAAAAAGATGGTTTCGGCGTGCTCTTTTTTCAGGAGTTTGAATTAAATGTGTTGCCTCTGTTGAAGAGGTTATTTTAAACCCTGATAGCTTCCTCCTGAGCAGAGAAGCCTTCTCCCTCAATACAAGATGCCTGTGTTCTTGCAGTAATTAACGGGGGTCAACTATTTATAGTATGTTCCCAATTTGGCTGTTGAAAAGCCGTCCCTTGAACGCCGCTTCAATAACCTTGCATTCTAGCCGTAAATGTCTAACCTTTAGCTTTATGTTTCTGGTTGGGTGCTGATGACGTTGCTAGACGTCTGATGGCCCTGTAATTGGCAACGCGTAGCAGTGGAGGGTCCTGGACGGGATAGGGGGCCATTCCTTGACCGTGCTCCTCTTCAGCTTCGCGAGGTCTCCTGGATCCCGGAGGAAGGAATTGATTGTTTTCACCCTCAGTCTCCGTGTTCGTGACTATTATCGTAGGTTCTATAACAATATAAACAAAAGCACAGAATGAATTGTAATGCCAGTTAAATACAATAGAAATGTGAAAATACATATTTATTTAATAATTTAAAAAAGAACTAAAAAAGTTATGCGTTAACGTTACGCTAATTATTTATATAATTGTACTAGAGTTAGAAAAAAGGAGTTTAAGGCTCACCGTTCAGTTCGCGAATCATCTGCAAGAACACGGTTCTGTATGCACAATTCACGCTTTTGCATGCCCCCTCAGCTGGAGTATCCATCCAAGTATCCCCTACCTATGTCGTCTCCGTGGTGTGGTGGTTACCATGCTAGCATCTACTTCCCGAATCCGCAGGTTCAAACTCGGCGGAGGGCGATGGATTTTTTTGGGCGTAAAAATCCTTAGCATAGCTTGCTTCGGAAGGGAAGTAAAGGTGGTGGTGCCGTGTCGTAGATTTACGGCACGTAAAAAGAACCTCAAGCCTGATAAAGAGGCCTCTGATCAAAATTACAGGTATTTAACGCACAGTATAGTATGGGATGCTAAGGACCACAACAGTTAAAGAGCGTCCACAAATATACAAGTATCCCCTACAGGTATCGGGTTCGCGTTCTCAAACCCAGAAGCAGGTGGAAACAGCCAGTCTTGCGAGAAGTTCGGCTAAGGTAAGCTATGACACAGATGAACTCGCTTCAGGAACGGTAACAATAGAAGCAAAAATAGAACTAGCCACGATGTAATTTACGCATGTTTTAAATGGAAAAGAATGCTATCAACTGAATGCTTATTTAATAATCTTAATTCTGAACTAAACACTCGTTGATTTCGAGGCTATATACCCCTAAATAAAGCTGAGTATTTTTTTTAGAAAAAACTGAATTGCGATAAATATCTAAACTTGCCATTCACATAATTAAGCATCTGTATTCACAGTCTTGTATTCAGAGTTAACACATATGCAAAACTCCTCTGTAGCGGGATCCGTGTTGGCATCCAGCTCTGTAATGGGAGTGACATCCAAACCCTGGAGGGAGCGGTATGAGATAATCACCCACCGATAAGATTGGCGACGGAAGCCTACTAATATCAATACCCCCTGGCCTGTTATACATAGATGGAGACCATGACGGAGCTCCCGCGAGGGTATTCTCACATGTTGTAGTCTGCTCCGCTCTGATTATTTGCGAGTTCTGTACATCTAAGGTTTGCAAGACTAAGCCGTGATCCTCCACCTCTGGTGAATGTGGCTCTGGCAGCCCCATTGTTGTATACAGTGTTACCTGGGAAAAATGTATAAGTATGTAAACTCGATTGCCTTTTCTATCTGCTGAAAAGACGAATACATTTCAAGACATTTTGCGATTCAGCAATTCATTTCTCGTGTCTTTGTAATGCATCATCGAGTAGAAGAGTGGGTAGAAAATCCAGCGTGAACGTAAAGGAACGACAGTTGAAAAAGTCGCCCAAATAGCAGATGTAAGTCGTCTCTGAAAGACTCTGAAAGAAAACTGAGTAGAGACAACGTAGACCCTAGAAGAATGATGCATGAAAACTCTATGAGTCTAAGTGCCAGAAGTATGAGGTGCGAAAACCCCGTGAATGTGTTCAGAAACCGATTATATCTATCTGAGTGAGTAGAGAGATTGGTGTGGGTGTAGATTCAAGAAGAATGATGCGTAAAAACCATTTGAGTGTAATTGCGAGAGGTATGAGGTGCGAAAATCCCGTAAATGTGTTCAAAAACCGATTATACCTACTTGAGTTAGTAGAGAAATTGGTGTCAATGTACTTCATTAGCTCCTAAAGAAATATTTAGCGCTAAAAGGAAGCTCAGTATTCCTTATACAAAAAATTCTATGTTAGATAATTGATTTTTATACTTAAGTTTAGATGAAAATATGACTCCAATCCACAGATTTCTGTTTAAACACTGGATCGTTTAAAGAAAATTAAATACACTGTTAATGACCACACTCTATTTCTTATAAAGGTTAGAAAAATTAGAAAAACTCACTCACTTTGCGTTTTTAATTGACGAATGTCCTGTAGAAATCAAGACAGGTATTTAGTCGATTCTCGATTAACACAGCAAATTTTTAGCACTTCACTGTTAATTAACACTGAGTTAATACGAAAGAGTGGCCCTATCCAGCCTAATCACGTCCTTAATTAATCATAAAGCACCTTAAGGCGCATGCGCACCTTTGGTGAGGTGTTTGCATCTCATGTGATTATTTTACCCAATGGGATTATATCAATTCGCGATCTCTGCTAAGGGTGGGGTAGTCTATATACACGGCGACGAGTTATACATGAATAATGTAATCCGACAAACAAAATTACCTGAAAAACCATTTTATGAGTCAAAATACGTTCGTTTTTTGATACAACTCGTAAAATATTGAACATTATTCTCTGGAAATTCGATGGATTCTTAGCTACAAAAGCGTCTTATTTGTGAATACGCATTGATTTTTGCCTTCTGTCATGAGTACACGGAGCCTCATCTATTTACACCGACCATTCCAAGCTCACCGAGGTATCGTAATGCCAGCGCATTGATTTTTTGAAAGAGTATTCCTGAAATGCTTGAAAGGGCAGCATAAACAAAAAATGTATAGACATAATTTTTCTTGTTAGCTATGTTAAAAAAGTTATCTCCTCTCATGCATTCATAGAGACTCTCCAGCATCTAAATCTCTCTTTCTCTCTCACTCTCTCTCCCTTCCCCCTCTCCCTCGCAGAGAAGTGATTTTAGCATTGAATGAACGTACTGAGTATCATCGTAATGTATTTACACGAGCTATAAAGTGTTTTGCTTTAAATCGGTGTACAGGCATCTCGCTCTCTCTCCTTCCTCTCTTTCTCTCACAGAGAAGTGATTTTAGCATTGTATGAACGTACTGAGTATCACAGTAATGTATTTACGCTAGCAATAAAAAGTTTTTGCTTTGAATCTGTGTACAGGCATATCTCTCTCTGTTTCACAGAGAAGTAATTTAAGCACTGAGTGAACGTAGAGAGTATCATCGTAATTTATCTACACTAGCGATAAAATAATTTTGTTTTGAATCCAAATACAGGTATCTCTCTCCTGTCTTTTCTCTCTCTCCCCTCTCACAGAGAAGTTATTTTAGCATTGAATTAATGTACTGAGTATCATTGTAATGTGTTCACACTAGCGATAAAATGTTTTTGCTTTGAATCCGTGTACAGGCACCCCTCTCTCCCCTCTCTCTTGGAGAGGAGTGATTTTAGCATTGAATGAACATACAGAGTATCATCGTAATTTATTCACACTAGGATATAATGTTTTTGAACCTGTGTATAGGCATGCCTCTCTCTCTCTCTCTCCCTCGGAGAGAAGCGATTTTAGCATTGAATGAACGTACAGAGTATCATCGTAATGCATTTTCTCTAGCGACAAAATGTTTTTGCTTTGAAATTGTGTACAGGCATATCTCTCTCACACGGAGAAGTGATTTTAGCATTGAATTAAGTACTGAGTATCATCGTAATGTATTCACACTAGGAATAAAACGTTTTTGCTTTGAATCCGTGTACAGGCATCCCTCTCCCCCCCTCTCTCTCTCTTTCTCGGAGAGGAGTGATTTTGGCATTGAATGAACGTGCAGAGTAACATCGAAATGTATTCACACTAGGATAAAATGTTTTTGAACCTGTGTACAGGTATGCCTCTCTCTCTCCCCTCTCCCTCAGAGAGAAGCGATTTTAGCATTGAATGAACGTACAGAGTATCATCGTAATGCAACTTACTCTAGCGGTAGAATGTTCTTGCTTTGAATTGTGTACAGGTATATCTCTCCCTCTCACAGAGAAGTGATTTTAGCATTGAATAAACGTACAGAGTATCATCGTAATGTATTTACACCAGCGATAAATTGTTTTTGCTTTGAATCCATGTATAGGCATCCCTCTCCTGCCGTCTTCAATGAGAAACGGGTTGGGTACTGCAGGCATAAAATAACAATGAATACTATGACTGATAAAATGAATTTTTTTACTTTTTAAATCATAAAATATTCTACAAGAAGATTTTCAATAACGAGATTCTAGTATTTTTTCGTATTAATAAAAATAATGCGATGCTTTGTAAGCCGATATTATGTTTGATAACAATCCTCTTAGAACTTTCTCGAAACTGTTAAACACGTATCTCTGTAGTATAAAGAACGCATTTCATCTTGTTACCGTAACAATAGGTCTTTTTTCCCGCTCAACAGATACCTAGGCAATGAATAGCATCCTTCGGGCCATATACAACCTGAAAGAAGGTATGCATGCCATTCACAAGAGAATTAACTTTCTTTGTAACAAATGAACATGTGCTTTGGAATGGGTGCGATATATTCGCTTACCAAGACACATATATTAACAGAAAAGGGTTTTCTTTCGGGAAATGACAGTTTTTTCCTTAGAAAGACAGAATTATTCCACGCCATCTCGCAACACAACTTGGAAATCAATGCACAACTGATTTTTTTTCGCTGCGGGGGTACAACGTGCTGCATGTATACAGGCACTAGTGTCTTTAAAGTCCAAATGGCAGTGTTTGGTATGTGCTGCGGAGTTCGCGGCGTGAGAATGAAAGGTTTTCTTAGAAAGATGCAATTATGCCACAGTATCACACCACACTGGGTAGTGGAATGACGTATTCATTAGCACTCACAAGTGGTCCAGAACGCCCATGATAGCATTTTAAATGGGATACAGACCCTCACATGGCTTGTGAGGACGAAAACATAGCCCACTTTATCAATATAAAAAATACCACCAACGAATGAATAGACCATTCAGGGGACAACAAAACAAGATTAATTACACTCATATCTTGACAATTCCAAGCAAGGTAGAGGAATAACACATGGAAATGTCAACTTTCATGCTTGCGGAACACGTGAGAATTCCACCCCCTCTAAAGCCACCCACAGGAATTATTGTTATGTGTTTCTCTGGGTAAACGCTAAGAAAAGTGGAATGAGGTACTCATTAACATACACAAGTGGTTTGGAACGCACATGATTGTATTTTAATTGGGGTATAGACCCGCACATGACTCATGAGAACGAAAACATACTGCACTTCCTCAATATACAAAATATCAACCACGAATGAATAGACCATTCAGGGGACAACACAACAAGATTAATTACATTCATATCTTGACAATAGCAAACAGAGGGAGTGGTATAACACCCGTCAATGTCAAATGTCATCATTTTGTTCGACAAACAAAACAAAATATATGCTCCCTATTGTCCGTATTGTGCAGGAATGTGGAGGAAGGATGATTTATTATGACAGATTGATTAATGTATGTGCATACTATGCTAATTTGGGCCCCGAGTCCGGATTCCAACATTGGCTCGCTGGTATGGATCACACAATTATACACTACTTATAATTTCTTTTTATACGCCATCTGACAGGGTCTCTTAACCTCAGCAGATAAAGAGTGGTTAGGATATATTAGATTAAAGTAGGTTATAGTTACACTATATGCCTAACAAGCTCCGTCATTTCATGAAGAACCGCGGCATCAGTGCACTTTAGCATTTTTTCAGCATACGCCAGTTTTTCATTTTCCGCCTAAGATCTTCGGTTTTCAGCAAAAGGCTGCAACATACGTACTTTTATTGTACTGCAAGGACTTGTGAGATGTGTATACAAAGATATTAATACAACACTAGTACTTTACGAGTATTTTTCTTGTTTTTTCCATGGTAAAAGTACTGATAACTGTTATATTCTAACGTGTATTTACTGTTTTAGTTTGAGTAATTCTTAGAGTCATAACTGAGAATTTAACAACTATGAGTAACTGTGGCATCCAGAACTATGAGTTTAGAAACTGATTACATGCATCGTCATGGATACATAACAGTTGCCGTAGTGAGTACAAAATGTTTCATGGGTGAATAATACAATGGGTGTAAATACTCTATGCGAAAAATTTTATGGATTAAGAATTCATGGGCCTTATACCGTTGGTGAAATGGTTATAAGCGAAATTTCTTTTTCTTCTACGTATTACCCTCTTCTTTTAGTACTTACATTCCAAGGACTTACAAGCGTATGCCTTGTTTCAGTAGCCCGTCGAGGAGCAAGCAATCTCTGGAACATAGCATATACAGGATGGGAGATCCGTCCAATGCCTGATATGGCGGTGAAGAGAAAGAAAACGGAATGAGTGATGAAAGAGATGAAAGAAAATTCACGGATCAAATCATTCCATTGAGCACCCGTCTAGTGACAGAAGAAAATCGCGAACAGCCGTCGGTCAGATTGGTCGGCCCTCGGGGTTTGAACACCGGACCCCCCCCCCCCGAATGCGGGACACAGACGTTGCTGCCTGAGCCATCCCACTCGATGGCGAAATTTCATGGGCCGAAAGACCTGCAAAGATGTGAAAATGGAGAAACACTTGAGTTAATTTTACTGCCGTTTCTTCGGAGTTCACGCATACTATCTTAACAGCTTCTTCTTTATCCTTTCACTCCTCAGGTCCCACTACGTGTCTCCCTCAACAAACTAAAGGTAAATATGTACATTGCATTCATTGCAGCGGATCAAACGTAACAAAATTCTCTAACATGTGACAGCTACCTATTTTCTTCTCCTTTGTAAAAATGGTTGCTAGACAGTTGCAGTGTTCACATGCCATATTTTTGCATGTGTAGTTGTTGAGCTAATTGGTCTATAACATGTAGTAGATAACATAGTTACCACAGTATTAACTTTTTCCTGTGGCATGTTTAGCTGAATATGATATACGTCAACTCTCTTGCGTTAATACACACCCACAATCAATAGATGTGTTTCATGTGTGCATACATGAATCACTATCGAAAAAACCTTGATCCCACGCTTCTTTGGCCAAATACAAACGCTATCACATGACGTAACACATCAAAACGTACTCATTACAGTCCGAATAAGGCCATTCTAAATGTACTGTACTCTCCTTGAAATGACTTTTCACAATTTCGTGATTTCACTCTAACACAGTTGTTCAAAAAGAAGGAACAGATTTTAGATATTCAGTTTTAATGAACGACAATAGAAAGCGACACATACGACACATCATTGAATAGAGGAAATTTCAAAGTTTTAAGCCCCACCCATTAATTCCATTCACTGCCTACAGCGGCGCTGTGTTTCTTTACGAGAAACTGGCGACTCCACAGCAAAAGTCATTTTGTGTGCTGCATAATGCAAAGAGTGAATCCATTGTTTCATTGCAGCGTGCATTTTGTTGTAAGTTCAACAACGAGCCGCCTGGTCATAAAAATTTACAATTTATACAACAAATTCGTAGAAGATGGTTACGTATGCAAACAGAAAAGCACTGGTCGTCCTCGAATAACAAATGTTGCTCATTTTGAACACATAAAATAAAATTTTGAGCTTTCTCTATTCCGTGATTTATCGCATGTGTTGCCATCTATATATCAAGTTGGTAGAAATGCTTTATTGCGTTCTGGACGCAACAAATAAAGTGATTAAAACAACTTCTGTTATCTTTTAAGTTATTTGAATCCTCATATCGTGATAGCACCAATACAAAAATTATTTTTATTATATTTTTCTCTATGGTGTCCAATCAGTAAGGAGAAGGAAACGGAAGACCACTTCCATTCAGTTTTCATAATCATCAATGCCATCTCGCTGGACAGAAGTTCACGTGGGTCAAAAATTTGTTGTGCTTACCACTCCATCACTGATGTTTGGGGCCTAAAACATTTAGAACTGTATATCGGCATGCTTACTACAAAGGGAATATTCATTTAATACTTCACTGCTTCTTTTTTCATGTTTAACCCTCCTCCCTTCCGTTTCACGGCCTGTCACATTTTACATTACCCACTTTCCCATTTCACATCTCACGCTTGTAACTTTTTCTGTTTCGTTTTTCGTTAAAGCACGTACGTTTTAAGTGTAACAGAATAATTACCATACAATTGTAATGAAGCATTTTATTGTTGTATCTGTGGTAAGAAAATTAAACGTTAACTTATTTATTTAAAAATTAAAACAAGTGATATCTGGAATCTGCGTATAAAGATAAAGAAGGAACCTGCTAACAACTACATATTATATTCTTAATTATTGGACAGAGTTATCTAAGATTATTGTTAAATACAAGCACGATGAGTTAAATATTTCTAGGTACTTCGTAATGAAACAATTTTAAGCATTTAATTTCCTTACCTGCTTGGTAAATAAAATTGCCTAGTGCTACTATTTTACGCCTTCAAAGTCACACACAAACTAAGTCGTTTTTAACTTTCAAGTTTTAACATAATGAACCGATTAAATCAGTGGGCAAAGTGAACAAATGTACGTATAATGCAAAAAATACTAATTTAAGAATTTAAAGAGCCATTGGCGTAACGACATGCGGATAAATGCAACTACTATTGAAGTACAACAAAGCCAGTGTTCAATAAAGCAAAACAAAACCTGTAAAATACGTGAGATTCTGCCGAGAGAATCGTACATTGCGGATAAATACATAAATTCGAGCAGGCGGACAGATCGCAGTGTTGACAATGCAATTTTGTGTGCATGTTAGGAACAATGTAAATTTGTTATGGACACCTGCAATGAATTTTACTCAGCTTGAAAATGAAACCGTAATGGTATTTAGAATGAATTAGCTTTTGTTTAGTATGAATGGTCCGATCGGGATGATTTTATGAAGTCTCCCTTTGTTAATGCGTTACCCATACCGTGACAAAACAAGGGGTTTATTTCCCAAATGTCTATCAAATAAACATAAAATGACAGTACAATTTAGTCCCATACATTAACTTTAATATAAAATAGATGACGGATAACTTTCCATAAACTCCATGGTCCAAAATATAGTAACTTGCATGTATGACTTGAGAAATGTTACCTATTGTGGTTATACAAATAGTTGATGCATTTAAGAAACAATTTTGAATATTATATAATTTCGTGCTTTTTTCAGGCGCATCCTATATATTGGTTTTTGGTCAGTAGCGACACCGCGACATAGCCTGAAACTGCTGAAGTAGATGAAATTGTCCTTAATATGCTAAGTTCTCAAACTTCCGAAACATAAGAGCATTTATACAATCTGTTCTTTCTTACTCCGTAAAAATGAAAGGAAATATAAACATCAGGCTGGCGCTGTTCACGAAGTCCCATTGCCTCGGATGAAGGGACTCTCCCATCACCCCGAATTCGTAACGTGATACTATATAAACGATTCTGCCAGCATCCCTACATTTAGTTGCTGCTTCAACATGCTTGGTTTGTCACACGAACACACCTAAGAGCGTAAGAGAGACTGAAATAAAATAATGACGGAAATTTCTACTTGCCCTCATAGCATAAAGCTTCTAGACAGACTTCTTTATTGCAGTGTGGAATGTGAGTTTGCTTACAGCACATATTGTATCTTAGTGGCTCAGTATGGAGTAGAGAGTTGTTGGCACCGAGTGAAATGGTGATACATGGGAAAGATACGGAAAACGAGTAGATGTTCTAGACAGCGCAGGTGTCGAGGGGTGGTTCTGGGAACAATTTAGCGCTCATTGGAGGACGAAGGCTAGGGGTATACGCACATGCACGTTCGTTGTGAGGGTATGTTTTTCAATGTATCTGCTGTAAGACGTATGTATGATGTATAACGTAAGAACCTTCTATGATGATATCTAACCCATCCTAGACTATCCTCTCATCATTTATTTCATTCTGTCATTGTCTGACCTAATCTACGAGCCATTCTAACCTAACCTAGACTATCGCCATCTATTCCATCCTGTTATCACCTAACCTAGACCTCCTCTGTCATCATGTATTCCATCCTGTCAGCGTCTAACCTAACCTGATACCGAACATTCTAACCCAACATAGTCTCTCCTCTCATCATTCTATTCCATCCAATCATCGTCTGTCCTAATCTAAACTAATCTCGACCATCATCTCATTATCTTTTCTATCCTACCGTTACCTACCCCAATCTCGCACTGAAAATCCTAACCTAACCTAACCTGCGCCATCCATCACTAAACCAACCTAATCCAACCGGGGGCTAACAAAGCTAACCTAATCCAGAAGAACCCCCTTATGATCTAAATAAAGAAGCTGTAATCACCTAAATGGATCCATAGATCAGCTCAGATACGAACGGCGGCAGCCGCAGTGTACACATCGTGTGGAACGTGAGCTCCGCTTAGAGTGCATTGCGTGATTTACCGTTTCCATCTTTCCTTGTGTTTATCTAATGAGTATCGTATTTGGATACGATGGCAACAAGATACATTCGTCAAAATACTATAAAAGCTACTTTCAAGAAAGACGATCCACGGCCAACAGCTCTGGATATACAACGTTGGATTGACAAAGTACTGCATGTTAAGGATGAGAAACTCCTAGTAATTCAACTGGTAGGCAAATAAAACGCAGCTTATATTAAATTTACCAACGAGGTGGTGTATAACAGATATTTACAGCGTCACAGTTACAGCGTAACATCGAACTGTTAAATGGGGCAACTAATTTGGTCAACATCACTCCGGGAGAAGAGGACCTGGTTACTGTACGCCTTCTAGACATACCACTCGAAGTTCCTAATGACTGGTACGCAATGTGTTGGTTAAATATGGCGAGATCCGAACGGTTGAATGGGAATTTTGGGCTTACAGGTATCGATTTAAAGTTGAAACTGGTATTCGAATCGCTTCCATGAAGCTTAGTAAACCGATTCCATCTACCATATATGTTGTAGGGCACGAGACCTACGTCATCTATCCTGGAAAGGCACAAGTTTGTTTCTCGTGTGACAGTATATCACATCTGCGACATGCATGTCCCAACAGGGGTTACCGCCAGCCAGTCAGTGTTAAACCAAGAACCCGGCTCAGTTTCAGTGATCTCTTTAAGCCACATAGCTCCTCATCTGCTCCGGTTACTGGTGACGCCTGCTTGGCTCCAGCTAACTCATCGGCAACTGTTGATGTCCCTACGTCTACTGCGGAGTGGTTGAGATGGAGACTGAGCTGCAGGTGGATGTCCCTACGGTACCACATCCCAGCTTGTCATTGGAACTGGAGCATCTTCCTGATTGGGCAGTTCAATGCAGCCACTGCGGTACCCCACTGCACTGCTTCAGAACGCGGTAAGGCTAGTTCCGAATCCGGAACGTACACTGGTGATGAACTTCTCGAGGGAGTCTCTGGTTCACGTGTTCCACCCGGAATGCTTATGAGCGCGAATAATGACGTCCCTGGGCCTGCTGGGAATAGGGTTCAGTCGGCTGGTGAGGACAGCGACACTACCCCATTTGCAGTCGAATTTCTGCGGACTGCCGATGTTCCACCGAATGCCATGGCTTTGGAGAAAGATAGTTTGAATTCCGAAATGCAAGCAGCGGGCACTCCGACGGCGATGCCACAGGAAGTGCTGAGCGAGGAGTTGCCTGTTGGTTCTGCAAGTAAATGTCGTAAGAAGGCTGCAGGCATTTAACAGGGATTTTCTCTTCTTCGTCCCCAGGAGTAGCGACCACTATGAATACTACTGAAACTTCTATATGCCGTTCTTTTCGATCCTATTTTGAACACGCTTTTCACTGGGATTTTCCTCGCCCTCCTTCTCTCAGTCACCTAGACGCATATAGACCGCCACCTCTTTCTGAGCAGAACAGTCAATACCTTGGCCAACCCATTCGTAAATCTGAAGTCTTTTTTTCCTTCTTCAGGGGAACACCTCCAAAACTCCTGGGAGTGACGGCCTGTCCATGGAGTTCTATCGTTGCTTTTGGAATATGATTGGTGCTGACTTAACAGCGATCTACAATACCATCTTACAACGTGGACAACTCTGTGCTTCACAAAAGCGGGGAATTATTCTCCTCATCAAGAAACCTCACTCTTCTTCTGTTGCTGATTTCCGTCCTATTACACTGCTCAACTTTGATTATAAGCTTCCGGCCCAGGCCATTGACCAACCGATTCCGACCTTTTGTCGGCCAGCTTGTTCATCCCTCACAACACAGTGGTGTCCTGCAACGAAACATTTTTGATGTTGTGTGTTGCTTACGTGACTCCATTACTTATTCCTCCTCCCAGGGCGCCCACTTTGCCTTATTATCCTTGAACTTCAGCTGCGCATTTGATAATGTTCGTCATGATTATTTGTTTGTCTTGGACTTGCTTAAGTGATACCTTTATCCAATATATAAATGTTTATATAACGGAATCTTGAGTTGTGTGTAGGTTAATGGCTTTCTTTCACATGAGTTTTCTATTGGTAGATCGGTCCTGCAAGACTGCCCAGCCTCGATGTCCTTGTTCATTCTTGCTTTGAATCCATTGCTTTGTCACCTTCAAAACACGGTTGTAGGCCTTTCCATACACTCACAAATTGGGTGTACTGGCATATGCTGATAACGTTAGTGTTATCCTTGACGATTCTGCTGATCTACGCTCCTTCTGGGATGTGTAATTCCAATTTAGCGTAATATAGGCCTTGAAATCCATCAGGAGAAGTCTAAAGCTCTTCCTGTTGGACGATGGACACCACCTGTATCACTGGCACCACTACAGATAGTTGTGAAACTCAAGATTTTGGGCATTACCTTTACCACATCCTTGGGTGAAATGCAACATCTAAACTGGTAACCAATGCTAGCCGCATTAAGAACACAGCGCAGACCTTCTATCATCCGGATCTGTGCCTGTATCAACGCAGTTGGGTGGTTCATATGTACCTCCTATCGCTGTGTTGCTTTGTGGTCCAAGTTTTGGCGTTGCCGAAACTATACTCCTGGCAGATAACCTGTGCGATCTCACTGGTTCCTCTGGTAGGGCTGTATCTTTAAAGCACTTATCTCCCCTTAGAGGAGATATCGGGCTCTTTAATTTTGGCTTCAGGTGCTTAGCATCATTGCTTTGCTGCGGGAGGAAGATATAAGCCTTGAATTCCACCTTTTCACCCATTTGGTGACTTCTTGGTCCACTCACCTGGATCTCCGAAATCCATTCCTGTCTCTCTACTCTATCTGCACTCATTTGACATAGAAGAGTAGGGGTATACGAACATGCACGTTCGTTGTGAGGGTATGTTGTTCAATGTATCTGCTGTAAGACGTATGTTGTATAACGCAAGGATGGTGTTATTTGAGTTTAGCTGTCAACGGCCTGGCAATCGGATGGTGCGCAAAATTAATGAAGATCTCATTCAAATATGCGACTTGCCTTCGATGTGCTTCGTACGCATTGTGCCAGCTAACCTTGACTACGAATAACTCTGGAAAAATGTCACTAGCACTATACTCTCTTGCATGGTTCGCTCCATTTGGTACCAAGCAGTCCACGACGTGATACCAACCCGTCAGCGGCTCGCGAGTATTCATTTATGTGACTCCTCCTTATGCCTTCGTTGTCAACCGCCGGACACTCTACTCCATCGCATTTAAAGCTGCTCTATGGCATCTGGTATATATAACCTTGCGGTAACAAGGTAGATTTCCACAGTTGCACTCCGGTAAGCTTTCTTCGTCCGGACTTCCGGTTTCCGCCTATGCAGCACAATAGCCTCATTTGGATAATTGGACACAGTGTCTACTGTCTACTTTGGAATTTCCGAGAAGCTACTGATGCCCAGCAGTATTTAGATTTCTTGCGCAGAGCACGATGGAAGATTTGCTCTGGTCGCAACTTTCAATGAATTTTTGGTGACTATGCACAAGTTCTCGATTCTTGGTCTGGCCGAAAATTACCTTGTGTGTTTGCCCCTTCCCATGGAGAATAACGCAATAACATACTGTACCATCCTGCCCATACACCCTTCTCTCTCAGGTGAAAACTCCCCGTAAAAGTAATAAAATAAATAAATTAAATGTATATAATTTAAGAAGAATTTAATAAATTAGCTACAGTAACAATTAAAGTTAAAAAGAAGAGTGCCTAGCTCAAAAACTTTCACGATACTTACGTTCGTTCCGAAACAAAGCACGACATCGCCACGTTTTCTGTCATTAATACCAACATCTGAATTATGAAACAATGCTGCCTAACGTCAAATGTAAAAGCAAAATTAACAAATAAAACTTCTATGGAAAATCAACATTTTCGTTAAACAAAGTAAGTGTATAACCCCTGATCAAAAAAAGTGAAATGGTGATAAATGGGAAAGATACGGAAAACGAGTAAAGGTACTAGACAGAGCAGGTGTCGGGGAATGGTTCTGGGACCAATTTTGCGCTCAATGGTGATAGAAGGCTAGGGGTATACGCGCATGCACGTTCGTTGTGAGGATATGTTATTCAATGCCTCTGCTGTAAGACGTATGTATTTGTATAACGTAAGAACCTTCTATGATGATTATATCTAACCTAACTTAGACTATCCTTTCGTCATCTATTCCATCCTGTCATCATACAACCTAACCTGATACCAAACATTTTAACCCAACATAGTCTCTCCTCTCATGATTCTATTCTATCCTATCATCGTCTGTCTTAACCTAAACTAATCTTGACCATCCTCTCATTATCTTTTCTATCCTAAAATTGCCTACCCGAATCTCGCACTGAACATCCTAACCTAACCTGCGCCATCCAACACTAAACTAACCTAAACTAACCGGGGGCTAACAAAGCTAACCTAACCCAGAAGAACCCCTTTATTGTCTAAATGGAGAAGCTCTAATCACCTAAACGGATCCATAGATAAGCTGAAGGAGACCTTGAATCAGTAGTTTTAACGCTCTTATGAGCATTTATAAAGTTAAAGGCTATTTGCTTCAGTTTCACTGTAATTTCACTCGCTTTTTCAGTGTGTTTGCTATGTTTTATAGTAATTTCTCTCGTTTTACAGTAGTGTGTAATGTTTTAATGACCATATCTCACGCTTGAGAGTCATTTCTCTCCTTTTACGGCACTTTTTTGTGCCTTAGAGCGATTTTGTGATGCTTTGAAGGTACTTTGGGCGCGGGTATTTCAAGCTCTGATAGAGATCTTTGGAAGGCACTGCTACAGTTATTCCAGGATTTGGATCAGATATTTTAATGCTCTTACGGAATATTTAAGACACCTTTACAAGCTTTCTAGGCAATGGAGTAGGTATTTTAGTGCATATCGGGGAGGCTTTGAATATATTTTAGCCCTTTTACGAACATTTTAGGCTCTTCAGCAGATATTGTCAGGTACTTCAGGAGATTTTGAGCGTACTTTACCCACTGGTGTAGGTCTTTACGCCTATTGGCATTGGCTTTTGGCACATTGTCGAACACTACGCAGAAACATTTGAGACGATTCAAGGTACTTGGAAGGCATTTTGAACACTGGAACCAGTATTTTTGGGAGGGCAGGCACCTTTACGATAATTTTACGCCTCCTTTGAGGGCATTTCTGGCGTAGAAATAGCTATTTTGAGCTCTCTTAGAGGTATTTTGTACACTACAAACAAAGCTTTGGGCGCTTTGATGAGTATTTTGAGTGCTTTGAAGCCACTCTATTATATTTAGACAGGAATTTCTCACGTTTTATAATGCTTTGATCCTGTTTTCACTATAATTTGCTATGTTTTACAGGCATTTCTATGGTTTTACAGTGATTTGCTATGTTTACAGGAATTTGAGGTTATTTTCGTAGTTTATTACCTCTTTAGAGTATTTGAAGCATTTTTCTCTGTTTTCGGATACTTTATAAGCATTTTGTTCACTGTTACAGTACTTTTCATATACCTATTAAGTACGTTTTAATATATATTTTATTAACCTATCTATGGAGAGCAGCTATTGTGTGACACGTGGAGGGATAAATTGTGTATGGTTTACAGTCTTTCTGAGGTGTATTGAACCTATACTAACCTAAGCTGAACTAGGGCGTCCTCTCCTCATCTATTCTATCCTTCCATCGCCTGACCTAACCTTGCAACGGACATGCCAACCTAACCTGACCTAGACCACCCTCTCATCATTTATTCTGTCCTATCGTATGCCCTAACCTAGCCTTACCTAGAGCTTCCTCTAATCATCTATTCCATGCTTTCATTGTCTGCCCTAACCTTTCTCCGAGCTTCCTAAACAAAACTATAGAATCCCTTATCATCTATTCTACCCTACCATCGTCTAACATAACCTCACACAGAACATCACAACCTAGAATAACCAACACCAGACTAGCCTAACCAGGGACTAATCCGACCACGATCATCCTCTAACCACCTATTCTAACTTCATACAAAACATTCTAACGTAAACTGCAACAACCATGATCATATATTGTAACTTGACCTACTCCACCCTAACCCCTCACCTAACCTAACCGACAGATCTGGCCACAAACGTGACGAAACGTGAACAGAAACATGTCCAACCCATTACTAAGACAAATACAAGCTAACCCATCCTACCTTAGACAATCAGTATGCAAGCCAATCCTACTCTAGCCTAGACCATCCCCTCATCATGGTTCTGTCCGGCCATCGTCTAACCTAATCTGATACCATCCTAACCTGATAACAAGCATTCTAACCTAAACAAGATATCCTTATCTATCATGCAATCGTCTACCCAAACTTAGGAGTGAATATCCTAACCTAGCCTGATGTGAGCTATCCAACAGTAACCAAAGCGCACCTTGAGTTTCTTTTAGTGAAACTGTGGCGTTTTATTCAGGTTTTACTACTTGAGAATCTTAATTATAAAGTTTTACGTTAACGTAGGTCTATTTCGAGATTTATTTTAGTTTATTTATTGGCGTCTCTCCTCTTTTATCTGGGATAAGACCAGCACCAGAAGTTACCCCTATTTGCAGAGTTGCCGCCATCCACTTCAACTCCTCCTCTTCTTCTTTCTTCTTCACTTCGGGTATATGTGAGTGATAGATAAATAGTAGGATATATAGAGGAATTCGAGCACAGTTTTTTGCGTTTATATGGGAAAGGATAGGGAAAACGAAGGTAGATGCTAGGTTGAGAGAGTCTTCAAGGAGGAAAATGCGTTTATATGGGAGAGATAGGGAATACGAGGACTGACGCTAGGCTAGACAGTGGTAGGAGGGGAGTGCGCTTTATATGAGACAGATAGGGAATACGTGGAGGGTGCTAGGCTAGACAGAGGCTGAGTAATGTATGGTTTATATGAGCGGTATAGGAAAACGATGAGAGGTGTTAGACTAGACAGGGCTTGAAACGTAGTGCATGGTTTATATGAGAGATATAGGAAAACGAGGAAAGGTGTTAGGCTAGGCAGAAGTCGAGGAGTAGAGTAAGGTTTATATGAGAAGTATAGGAAAACGAGGAGAGGTATTAGGTTAGGAGAATTGAGTTTGTGTTTATAAGGAGAGACGAGAAAACGGAGAGAGATCCTATGCTAGGATAGACAGGTGTTAAAGTTAGGTTAGATAGGAAACCAAGGAGTGATACTCAGCTAGAAGGGGGGCAGGAGGGAATGAGCTTTTGAGAGGTAGGGGATACGGGGAGTGGTGTTAGACTAGACAGGGCTTGAAACGTAGGGCATGGTTTATATGTATGAGAAGTATAGGGACAGGAAGAGGGGTGCTAGGCTAGACAGAGGTTGAGGAGTAGAGTATAGTTTATATGAGAGGTATAGGAAAACGAGGAGAGGAGTTAGACTAGACAGAGGTCGAGGAGCAGAGTATGGTTTATGTGAGAGTCATAGGTAAACGAGAGAGGCGTTAGGCTAGACAGAGCTAGAGGAGTAGAGTATGGTTTATATGAGAGGTATAGGAACAGGAGGAGAGGTGTTAGGCTAGACAGGTAGTGTAGCAGTAGGAATATGGACTTATATACAGGAGAGATAGGGAATAGGAGGTGCTAGACTTGAAAGCGACTTTAGACGTGAACATAGTGGTCAATGTTCTAGACATGCCCATCACGTAACCTATTCAGGGAAAAGGTGACTCGTTCAGGGGAAAAAGGTGACTGCTCAGGGAAAAAGTTGACTAGCAAAGGGAAAAACGTAACCAGCAAAGGGAAAAAGGCGACCAGCAAAGGGAAAAATGTGACCAGCAAAGGGAAAAAGGTGACCAGCAAAGGGAAAAAGGCGACTTGCAACGGGAAAAAGGTGACCAGTAAAGGGAAAAATGTCACCAGCAAAGGGAAAAAGGCGACCACCAAAGGGAAAAAGGTGAGCCATAAAGGGAAAAAGCTGACCTGCAACGGGAAAAGCTAACCCACTAACACTAACAGGTAAGTAATTCAGATAGTATTGCAAGAGGCTGACTGGATCATAGCAGTGTATGATTTCACAGGTAATTCAGCTAGTATCGTATGCATTTAGGCTAATTCGTCTAGTAACACAGGATAGATTCCAGATGCTAACTGCATCATGGCTCTGCATGATTTCACAGATAATTCAGCTAGTATCGTAGGTATTTAGGCTAATTCAGCTAGTATCACAAGAGGATAGATTCTAGGGTTGGGTATAGCATAGTTTCATATTTCACAGGTAATTCAGAGGGTATCGTAGGAATTTAGGATAATTCAAGTAACATAGGTGTTTAGAGTAATTAAGCAAGCAAGGGTAGGTTACAGGGGTTGGTTATAACCTAGCTTCGTATTTCACAGATAGTTCAGGTAATATCGTAAGTATTTGAGGTAATCGACAGAGCTTCACAGATATTATTGATAATTTCAATCAGAGATTTGTATCACAGCTATTTAAGTTAAATGCAGATGATTCAGGTTGTATCAATGGTATTTGAGTCATTTTAACAGGTAATTCAGATAGTATCACAGGTGCTCGTGCTAATTTAGAGCAGGAATTCGTATCAGAGCTAGTTAAGGTAATTTCACATGATTCGGGTAGTATCACAGGTATTTAAATCATTTTCATAGCCAATTCAGCTAGTATCGTGAGCATTTAAGCTAATTCAGCTAGTATCACAGGAGGCTAGATTCCAGAGGCTAACTGCATCATAGCTATGCATGATTTCACAGCTAATTCAGCTAGTATCGTAGGTATTTAGGCTAATTCAGGTAGTATCACAGGAGGCTAGATTCCAGGGTTGGGTATAGCATAGTTTCATATTTCAAGGTAATTCAGAGGGTATCGTAGGTATTTAGGATAATTCAAGTAACATAGGTGCTTAGAGTAATTAAGCAAGCATTACAGGAGGGTAGGTTCCAGGGGTTGGTTATAGCCTAGTTTCGTATTTTACAGATAGTTCAGGTAATATCATAAGTATTTGGATAATCAGCATAGTTTCACAGATGCTCGTAATAATTTCGATCAGAGATTTGTATCACGGCTATTTAAGGTAAATGCAGCTGATTCAGGTTGTATCAATAGTATTTGAGTCATTTTAATAGGCAATTCTGATAGTATCACAGGTGCTCGTACTAATTTAGAGCAGGAATTCGTATCTGAGCTATTTAATGTAATTTCACACGATTCGGGAAGTATCACAGGTATTTAAGTCATTTTAACAGGCAATTCAACTAGTATCACAGGTACTCATTGTAATATAGAGAGTAATTCGATTATAAAACTTTTCTCATCCAACGT
Source organism: Deroplatys truncata (assembly GCA_030765065.1). NCBI lineage: Eukaryota > Metazoa > Arthropoda > Insecta > Mantodea > Mantidae > Deroplatys > Deroplatys truncata. The sequence continues at coordinate 276,308,731 of CM060990.1, forward strand.
TACAACAATTTATATACTTTTTTCTAAATCTTACAAACTTATTATATGTTAAACAGTTATTGTACGATGCGGAGAGGGATAAACTGCATATTGGTTCACAAATTGAAAAGCTTTACGTCAACAAGCTATGCATGATTTCACAGCTAATTCAGCTAGTATCGTAGGTATTTAGGCTAATTCAGGTAGTATCACAGGAGACTAGATTCCAGGGTTGGGTATAGCAAGTTTCATATTTCAAGGTAATTCAGAGGGTATCGTAGGTATTTAGGATAATTCAAGTAACATAGGTGTTTAGAGTAATTAAGCAAGCAAGGGTAGGTTACAGGGATTGGTTATAACCTAGCTTCGTATTTCACAGATAGTTCAGGTAATATCGTAAGTATTTGAGGTAATCGACAGAGCTTCACAGATATTATTGATAATTTCGATCAGAGATTTGTATCACAGCTATTTAAGTTAAATGCAGATGATTCAGGTTGTATCAATGGTATTTGAGTCATTTTAACAGGTAATTCAGATAGTATCACAGGTGCTCGTGCTAATTTAGAGCAGGAATTCGTATCAGAGCTAGTTAAGGTAATTTCACATGATTCGGGTAGTATCACAGGTATTTAAATCATTTTCATAGCCATTTCAGCTAGTATCGTGAGCATTTAAGCTAATTCAGCTAGTATCACAGGAGGCTAGATTCCAGAGGCTAACTGCATCATAGCTATGCATGATTTCACAGCTAATTCAGCTAGTATCGTAGGTATTTAGGCTAATTCAGGTAGTATCACAGGAGGCTAGATTCCAGGGTTGGGTATAGCATAGTTTCATATTTCAAGGTAATTCAGAGGGTATCGTAGGTATTTAGGATAATTCAAGTAACATAGGTGCTTAGAGTAATTAAGCAAGCATTACAGGAGGGTAGGTTCCAGGGGTTGGTTATAGCCTAGTTTCGTATTTTACAGATAGGTCAGGTAATATCATAAGTATTTGGATAATCAGCATAGTTTCACAGATGCTCGTAATAATTTCGATCAGAGATTTGTATCACGGCTATTTAAGGTAAATGCAGCTGATTCAGGTTGTATCAATGGTATTTGAGTCATTTTAATAGGCAATTCTGATAGTATCACAGGTGCTCGTACTAATTTAGAGCAGGAATTCGTATCTGAGCTATTTAATGTAATTTCACACGATTCGGGTAGTATCACAGGTATTTAAGTCATTTTAACAGGCAATTCAACTAGTATCACAGGTACTCATGGTAATATAGAGAGTAATTCGATTATAAAACTTTTCTCATCCAACGTTACAACAATTTATATACTTTTTTCTAAATCTTACAAACTTATTATATGTTAAACAGTTATTGTACGATGCGGAGAGGGATAAACTGCATATTGGTTCACAAATTGAAAAGCTTTACGTCAACATACCTTTATTTTAGTTCGTTATAGATGTCTCTCCCCTTTTATCTAGGCTTGAGACTAGCACTAGGATTGCTCCTAATGGCAGGGTTACCACCTTCCCTTCCATCTTCTTCTTTCTTCATCAGGCGTCAGCTATCTGCATATACAGCACACAGATACCTTCTGTTTTAAGATTGTAGACTCACTAGAAAATCTTTATTTTTAACTTACATTCTTTTAAGCACTGTTTGTAATGGCGTAATGTCCATACGCATATGTTGTTATCCTGTCCTCAGCAATAATTCTTTTATCATCAAACGGAGTCAATGCAATTTTATTCACTTGTACTGTAGCAAGGGCATGCTTTCGTGATAGGATCAGATTCATAGGTGTTCTGATGATTTCACTGGTTTTAAGACAGTCTGTATAGCTGTCAAACGAAATGTACTGCTTAATAGCGCTACGTTTTATACCTTTAATCTTTTTTTATCATTGACCCTTGAATATCTAAGGCATACATCTTAGGACGTAGTCCAACAAAGCGTAGGATGATTTTGCTATTAGCCTCATCTTTAAATTTTCCCAATACCTTCTTGTTCTGAGTAGAGTAACATATATGGTTGGCAGGGTAATCAGCTGTATCGAGATGCTCAAGAAAACGTAGCTTGTCCTGGTACACATCTTCAGTTGTTACACGATGAATGAACGAATCAGTGTCCATATACATAAGCTTCAGGTTTTCAGCTCCATAATAAGGCAACAAAACGTCGTAATGATAGTTATACATTAATGTCTTGGAGATGTCCAACACACTCATACCAATGTATATAGGCTTGTTGAATACAATCTGACGAGAGGCCATATGTACAGCAGCTAGATTATCAGCATATATCGTCCTGTCGATAAACGTAGGCTTGGCGATCAGCTTCTCTAGAGTTTTTTCATTGGTCACCAGTCGTATATCCATACGGTTACGCAGGTTCTCCATAGTTTTTCCAAACATAGCGTTGTTAAAGAGCTTGTAGAGATCCTTCTCGAAATCATTTGCAGCTTGTTGTCGTAGCCTGTTGTTAAATTCCACATAAGGTTTCAACCACTGAGACTGTCGGAATTGTAGCACACGATGGATTTTTGTTAGTCGTAGTCCATGACTAAGAGCTTGCTTCAAAGCCATGTAATGCACTACATACTTCTTTCGAGGTCCAAGATGAGGTATCAGTTTCTTTGTAGATGATTCCAATGGTTTCATACACTCTGGCAGGAAAGGTAGATCGTTGTGTAGATCGTGAAGTTCTGCAGGATACTCGATGTCGACTTCTAATATGTACCCATGAGGATCATCTTCTTGTAGTGTTTCTAAGTTGATTTCTTCAGGTGACACCCACTGAAATCCACCAAAAGGAAGGGCGTGACACATTGCCCACCCATATTGGTTATTTGCGTCCTCGTATGTGATAAATTGGGTTGGTCTCGTCGGATCAAACTTCTCCATATAAGTGTTATTAGCCTCAGCATACCGATGAGAAACTTGGCATAAACCTCCTCTTATACCTGATTCCACCATGAGTAGTTGATCATAATCTTGTAACAGCTCTAACTTAATTCCAGTATACAGTAACATAGCGTCCCATGTTAGACCTGGAGAGGTAAAATAATGGGCGGGATCGACTTTGTGTGTTTTAAGGGTTTGCTCTCTGAACGTCTCAAAGACGTCAGCTAGAAGAAGTACATCCGAAGTTAAGTAGAGATCGCTGTACTCTCCCAGGTTTCTCACATTAAACAGCTCCCATACATTTCTAGCATGATCGTAGTCAGCATCAGTAATTTCTTCTTCATTTAATCTATTGTAGAAGGAGTCCTTAGGATGCAAGCAGGTCTCGTTCAGGGCATCCCATGACGTAACAAAATCATATGGAAATACACCCTTACGGGTCATCAACTTCAATTTGTCTTCTCCAAAGTACTTTAGCGTTTCAGGATACGAGGTTAGATTTTTTACCAACTTATCCAAGCTTGTACTGAGGAATCGGAAGCTATCCACAAATCGAAGCTTTATATCTCCTACATACTTGGTGAATGAGATATAGCTTTCTTCAGAGTTAGGAATTACCTCCACACGTTCACTTGTACAACCCAGCTCCTTAACAATGAAATGAGAGTCATATCCGCTAAGGTTATGCATGAAGACTGGTATATATTTAGGTGTTTTGCAGGCTAAATTACATTCATTATGAAGACTTCCACGATATTCACCGCTGATGTGATCATGGTCGCGTACTTTATAGTTCTCTTCTGTAAAGGGTTTTCTACACAAGTAGCATGTCGTAGAAGACTCGAAATTCTTTTGCTGTTGATCCGTAAGTTTCAGAGGCTTAGCAGATTTGTATATATTACCAATCATTTTTGCAAGAGATGTCAGGTACAGCATAAACTTCTGAGCAGCATCAGCACCACGATACACATAGGGATGCTTAGGAAGATCAGTTTCGAGATGTTCAACACTGGATGTAGGTTTCACGTAAACACAGAAGCTCATTGGTGTGTGCTCTTGATAAGGTGTTGTATAGGAAGTTTCAGGATTGGGTGTACACGTATGGCATGGAGTGAGAATACTCTCAAAATCAGCATAGATGACATAAGGTACTTTCAGCATCCTCTCAACATTTTTAAACTGTGCAATTGCTTTCTCCTTGCTAGGCATAACAACCCTTGCAACACCATGTTGAATACAGACGGCTGCATGTTCTTGTAGTTTTTCCAGTCCACTTCGTCCATATCGATTATCAAAATGTGTAAAACAGCGCTTGCAGGTATAAACACGTTCATTACATTTAGTTTTCTGGCGTCGAACGAGCTTCTCAAAATTCCTTATATACACGTAGTGATGTTTTCCACTGCTATCATTCAATAGTAGCAGGTCGCGATGTTCAGGTAGTTCAATATCAGCAACCTTTATCGGATACACTTCATGCTTCTCATCCAGCCCGAAAACGTTAATAGACATATTGTTAAGCTTCTCAAATTTAGGTATTTGAGAAAGTGGAGTAGGGTAGGAAACACAGCTGAAGTCGTACTTGTCTTAAAGTTGTTGGTATTTGTTCACACGCTGTGCATTCTTCCCTATGAATTTAGCTAATACAGAGTACATGAAACATTTCTCGTCGGTAAAGTTCTGAATGTTTATACACGCTTCTTTAGCTCCGACAGATGACGGTAGTGGTATGTAGCTACTTCCTCGTAACGGGTTGTACTTGTTGATACGAAGTCGAACTCCTTCCACAGCAAGCAAAGCCCAGCTGCTACCCTTAAGCTGAGACTCCTCCATTTCAGTCACCAATTTCTTGAATTTCACTTCCATCGCTGACTCCAGATCAGTTTCCAGGAAAACAGCTTGATTCCGTGTTTTAAATGTTTTGTCACAGGTTTCTCCAATACTGTTAACAAATCGACACTCAGCCAGCAGATTAATTTTAACACTCTTATGAATGCTAAGCTCTTTATGCACAGCCTGGATTATACGTTGTTTTGCCTCTTGCAGATACATATTTAGGTCCTTAGCTGATTCGCATCGTATAAAATACGATTTCAATCGTCCTTCGAATGAAGTTTCGTATTCTTTCATATCACAGTCCTCCATTGTTGACAATAACTGATGTTTAGTTGGCTCCAATCTTCTTTTCTTCTGAGGGCTGCTTATTTCACATATATCTTCGTGTCGCTGTCCCTTATAACAATCTTTGAAGGTTACATTACAATGTTTACATTTGAAGAGCTTCTTGCAGCTCATCTCGTGTCTTCTCTTGTCATAACCTCGGAGGAACTTCTTCCCACATTTTCCGCATGCATATCCAGTAGCGCTTGGAATAATATCCTTATACGCTGAGTTATTCATCTTTATTCTTGATGTAATAACGTATTAATCACTGATCAATGAAATGTAGACCTCTTCACCTTGACACCACTTTAGAAAGCTGATTATTCTTGGAGAGAACACGATGTTAACACCTCAAGACTAATTAGCACAATGAAGTCCAATGCCCTAGATCACCATATTTATAGAGGGAGCACGAACCTTTTAGATCAATCATAAACTCGCTCCATAACCACCTGTATATGATCGCTCAACGTGTACTAACCCCCCAGCCATATAACCTCAAGTCTAGAGACAGGATGTTTATGACGTCACACCCAGAGACAGGATGTCTGGCAGCATCAAACACGTTTAAACTCGTCTCATAACTACCTGCTTGTGCTGTCACACCAGCAAGAGAAGTATTCCCACACGCTCATTCAGACATATATTTCAAATTCAAGCCCACCACCACCATCACCACCTATTGTACCAAGGTTAATTCAAGCTGTATTATCACAATACTTAAAAGTAAAAGCTTAAAAGGAAACCTAGAAGATTTTCCCCCTTATTTACTTAATTATTTCATGTTTTTATTCCCTTTTCAATTCTTCCTTTCCATCTTCTCACAGAAAGACCATTACATTTCACTACAATCATGAGAAAAGCAATTTTTCCAGAGTTACACAGATTCTAAGCTTCTAAATCGAACCCGGTAATACTTTTAATAAATGTATTTTAGCTCCCCAATATCAGCATCTACCATTTAATCTTTACTCGAACCTGATATGATCCATAAGCTTGAAGATATATGAAATCACCCTTCGGGATTCGATCTTAGTACTTTAAAGTAATATTTATCACGATAACGATATTTAAGGACTAGATACTCTGTTTGCGTTTACCTTGACATGTTTATCTAAATTAAATTACGAGTTATTAAATTTTTGCAAGTAAATTTCATTGAATCGGTATTCGAACCCAGAACACCAGGAACAAGATAATTTATAATATTAGTCTGACATGTTAAACAAAGTTGTATGCAGTTACATCATCGATCTAAGTGATATATTCTAGTGTACAGAGGAAAATTAAGAAAGTCATTAAAAGATGGGGAATCGAACCAAGCACAACTGATTGGTAATTATATACAGCATTAATTACCCATCATAGAAGCTATCAATCATGCTTTAGTCCACTCCTCTACCTCACTTAGTTCCCGAGATAATGAAAATTTTAAAATTAGGATCGAACCCAGGACGTCATGTATCTAATTACACATCCACAAGATACTACCTAAAAACATAAACGCAATAAAGTTTATTTGGCGTCTTTATCTTAATTGGTTTAGGAGTTATTAAATTTATAAGTAAATTCCATCGAATCAGTATTCGAACCCAGAACACCAAGAACAAAATAATTTATAATATGAGTTTGGTATGCTTAAAGGTGCTGTATGGAGTTACAGCATCAATTTAAGTGATATTTTCTAGAGTATAGAGTAAAATTAAGCAAGTCATTAAAAAATCGGGATTCGAACTAGAGACAACTGATTAAAAATTATATACAGTATTAATTACACATTATAACAGCTATCAAACATGCTTTGGTCCATTCCTCTAGCTCTCTTAGTTTCCGAGATAATGAAGTTTTTAAAATTAAGGATCGAACCCAGGACACCAGGTACCCAAATATACATTTACAAGAAACTACCTAATGACATTAATGTAATAAAGTTTATTTGGCGTCTTTATCTTAATTAGTCTCTGAGTTATTAGAAGATGAATTTGTAATCACTTGTAGGATTCGAACCCAGGCATCCCGGTCAACTTGCAACAATGTCCTAATGACGCGGTGCATTCCAAAGAATTGACTAGTTTTTATCCCATTGTTCTATCTCTTTTCGTTCAGGAGATATAAGCGATTAAACAGTAGAAATATAATAGCGACTCCAGCAGATAAAGGATTTGCCGCCATCTGATAAGGTTCTTTGATCTACGCCGGCATGCTCCGCCCATTTTATTTCTACTGTTTAATAGCTTATATCTCCTGAACGAAGAGAGATAGAACAATGGGATAAAAACTAATCAATTCTTTGGAATGCACCGCGTCATTAGGACATTGTTGCAAGTTGACCGGGATGCCTGGGTTCGAATCCTACAAGTGATTACAAATTCATCTTCTAATAACTCAGAGACTAATTAAGATAAAGACGCCAAATAAACTTTATTACATTATTGTCATTAGGTAGTTTCTTGTAAATGTATCTTTGGGTACCTGGTGTCCTGGGTTCGATCCTTAATTTTAAAAACTTCATTATCTCGGAAACTAAGAGAGCTAGAGGAATGGACCAAAGCATGTTTGATAGCTGTTATAATGTGTAATTAATACTGTATATAATTTTTAATCAGTTGTCTCTAGTTCGAATCCCGATTTTTAATGACTTGCTTAATTTTACTCTATACTCTAGAAAATATCACTTAAATTGATGCTGTAACTCCATACAGCACCTTTAAGCATACCAAACTCATATTATAAATTATTTTGTTCTTGGTGTTCTGGGTTGGAATACTGATTCGATGGAATTTACTTATAAATTTAATAACTCCTAAACCAATTACGATAAAGACGCCAAATAAACTTTATTGCGTTTATGTTATTAGGTAGTATCTTGTGGATGTGTAATTAGATACATGACGTCCTGGGTTCGATCCTAATTTTAAAATTTTCATTATCTCGGGAACTAAGTGAGGTAGAGGAGCGGACTAAAGCATGATTGATAGCTTCTATGATGGGTAATTAATGCTGTATATAATTACCAATCAGTTGTGCTTGGTTCGATTCCCCATCGTTTAATGACTTTCTTAATTTTCCTCTGTACACTAGAATATATCACTTAGATCGATGATGTAACTGCATACAACTTTGTTTAACATGTCAGACTAATATTATAAATTATCTTGTTCCTGGTGTTCTGGGTTCGAATACCGATTCAATGAAATTTACTTGCAAAAATTTAATAACTCGTAATTTAATTTAGATAAACATGTCAAGGTAAACGCAAACAGAGTATCTAGTCCTTAAATATCGTTATCGTGATAAATATTACTTTAAAGTACTAAGATCGAATCCCGAAGGGTGATTTCATATATCTTCAAGCTTATGGATCATATCAGGTTCGAGTAAAGATTAAATGGTAGATGCTGATATTGGGGAGCTAAAATACATTTATTAAAAGTATTACCGGGTTCGATTTAGAAGCTTAGAATCTGTGTAACTCTGGAAAAATTGCTTTTCTCATGATTGTAGTGAAATGTAATGGTCTTTCTGTGAGAAGATGGAAAGGAAGAATTGAAAAGGGAATAAAAACATGAAATAATTAAGTAAATAAGGGGGAAAATCTTCTAGGTTTCCTTTTAAGCTTTTACTTTTAAGTATTGTGATAATACAGCTTGAATTAACCTTGGTACAATAGGTGGTGATGGTGGTGGTGGGCTTGAATTTGAAATATATGTCTGAATGAGCGTGTGGGAATACTTCTCTTGCTGGTGTGACAGCACAAGCAGGTAGTTATGAGACGAGTTTAAACGTGTTTGATGCTGCCAGACATCCTGTCTCTGGGTGTGACGTCATAAACATCCTGTCTCTAGACTTGAGGTTATATGGCTGGGGGGTTAGTACACGTTGAGCGATCATATACAGGTGGTTATGGAGCGAGTTTATGATTGATCTAAAAGGTTCGTGCTCCCTCTATAAATATGGTGATCTAGGGCATTGGACTTCATTGTGCTAATTAGTCTTGAGGTGTTAACATCGTGTTCTCTCCAAGAATAATCAGCTTTCTAAAGTGGTGTCAAGGTGAAGAGGTCTACATTTCATTGATCAGTGATTAATACGTTATTACATCAAGAATAAAGATGAATAACTCAGCGTATAAGGATATTATTCCAAGCGCTACTGGATATGCATGCGGAAAATGTGGGAAGAAGTTCCTCCGAGGTTATGACAAGAGAAGACACGAGATGAGCTGCAAGAAGCTCTTCAAATGTAAACATTGTAATGTAACCTTCAAAGATTGTTATAAGGGACAGCGACACGAAGATATATGTGAAATAAGCAGCCCTCAGAAGAAAAAAAGATTGGAACCAACTAAACATCAGTTATTGTCAACAATGGAGGACTGTGATATGAAAGAATACGAAACTTCATTCGAAGGACGATTGAAATCGTATTTTATACGATGCGAATCAGCTAAGGACCTAAATATGTATCTGCAAGAGGCAAAACAACGTATAATCCAGGCTGTGCATAAAGAGCTTAGCATTCATAAGAGTGTTAAAATTAATCTGCTGGCTGAGTGTCGATTTGTTAACAGTATTGGAGAAACCTGTGACAAAACATTTAAAACACGGAATCAAGCTGTTTTCCTGGAAACTGATCTGGAGTCAGCGATGGAAGTGAAATTCAAGAAATTGGTGACTGAAATGGAGGAGTCTCAGCTTAAGGGTAGCAGCTGGGCTTTGCTTGCTGTGGAAGGAGTTCGACTTCGTATCAACAAGTACAACCCGTTACGAGGAAGTAGCTACATACCACTACCGTCATCTGTCGGAGCTAAAGAAGCGTGTATAAACATTCAGAACTTTACCGACGAGAAATGTTTCATGTACTCTGTATTAGCTAAATTCATAGGGAAGAATGCACAGCGTGTGAACAAATACAAACAACTTCAAGACAAGTACGACTTCAGCTGTGTTTCCTACCCTACTCCACTTTCTCAAATACCTAAATTTGAGAAGCTTAACAATATGTCTATTAACGTTTTCGGGCTGGATGAGAAGCATGAAGTGTATCCGATAAAGGTTGCTGATATTGAACTACCTGAACATCGCGACCTGCTACTATTGAATGATAGCAGTGGAAAACATCACTACGTGTATATAAGGAATTTTGAGAAGCTCGTTCGACGCCAGAAAACTAAATGTAATGAACGTGTTTATACCTGCAAGCGCTGTTTTACACATTTTGATAATCGATATGGACGAAGTGGACTGGAAAAACTACAAGAACATGCAGCCGTCTGTATTCAACATGGTGTTGCAAGGGTTGTTATGCCTAGCAAGGAGAAAGCAATTGCACAGTTTAAAAATGTTGAGAGGATGCTGAAAGTACCTTATGTCATCTATGCTGATTTTGAGAGTATTCTCACTCCATGCCATACGTGTACACCCAATCCTGAAACTTCCTATACAACCCCTTATCAAGAGCACACACCAATGAGCTTCTGTGTTTACGTGAAACCTACATCCAGTGTTGAACATCTCGAAACTGATCTTCCTAAGCATCCCTATGTGTATCGTGGTGCTGATGCTGCTCAGAAGTTTATGCTGTACCTGACATCTCTTGCAAAAATGATTGGTAATATATACAAATCTGCTAAGCCTCTGAAACTTACGGATCAACAGCAAAAGAATTTCGAGTCTTCTACGACATGCTACTTGTGTAGAAAACCCTTTACAGAAGAGAACTATAAAGTACGCGACCATGATCACATCAGCGGTGAATATCGTGGAAGTCTTCATAATGAATGTAATTTAGCCTGCAAAACACCTAAATATATACCAGTCTTCATGCATAACCTTAGCGGATATGACTCTCATTTCATTGTTAAGGAGCTGGGTTGTACAAGTGAACGTGTGGAGGTAATTCCTAACTCTGAAGAAAGCTATATCTCATTCACCAAGTATGTAGGAGATATAAAGCTTCGATTTGTGGATAGCTTCCGATTCCTCAGTACAAGCTTGGATAAGTTGGTAAAAAATCTAACCTCGTATCCTGAAACGCTAAAGTACTTTGGAGAAGACAAATTGAAGTTGATGACCCGTAAGGGTGTATTTCCATATGATTTTGTTACGTCATGGGATGCCCTGAACGAGACCTGCTTGCATCCTAAGGACTCCTTCTACAATAGATTAAATGAAGAAGAAATTACTGATGCTGACTACGATCATGCTAGAAATGTATGGGAGCTGTTTAATGTGAGAAACCTGGGAGAGTACAGCGATCTCTACTTAACTTCGGATGTACTTCTTCTAGCTGACGTCTTTGAGACGTTCAGAGAGCAAACCCTTAAAACACACAAAGTCGATCCCGCCCATTATTTTACCTCTCCAGGTCTAACATGGGACGCTATGTTACTGTATACTGGAATTAAGTTAGAGCTGTTACAAGATTATGATCAACTACTCATGGTGGAATCAGGTATAAGAGGAGGTTTATGCCAAGTTTCTCATCGGTATGCTGAGGCTAATAACACTTATATGGAGAAGTTTGATCCGACGAGACCAACCCAATTTATCACATACGAGGACGCAAATAACCAATATGGGTGGGCAATGTGTCACGCCCTTCCTTTTGGTGGATTTCAGTGGGTGTCACCTGAAGAAATCAACTTAGAAACACTACAAGAAGATGATCCTCATGGGTACATATTAGAAGTCGACATCGAGTATCCTGCAGAACTTCACGATCTACACAACGATCTACCTTTCCTGCCAGAGTGTATGAAACCATTGGAATCATCTACAAAGAAACTGATACCTCATCTTGGACCTCGAAAGAAGTATGTAGTGCATTACATGGCTTTGAAGCAAGCTCTTAGTCATGGACTACGACTAACAAAAATCCATCGTGTGCTACAATTCCGACAGTCTCAGTGGTTGAAACCTTATGTGGAATTTAACAACAGGCTACGACAACAAGCTGCAAATGATTTCGAGAAGGATCTCTACAAGCTCTTTAACAACGCTATGTTTGGAAAAACTATGGAGAACCTGCGTAACCGTATGGATATACGACTGGTGACCAATGAAAAAACTCTAGAGAAGCTGATCGCCAAGCCTACGTTTATCGACAGGACGATATATGCTGATAATCTAGCTGCTGTACATATGGCCTCTCGTCAGATTGTATTCAACAAGCCTATATACATTGGTATGAGTGTGTTGGACATCTCCAAGACATTAATGTATAACTATCATTACGACGTTTTGTTGCCTTATTATGGAGCTGAAAACCTGAAGCTTATGTATATGGACACTGATTCGTTCATTCATCGTGTAACAACTGAAGATGTGTACCAGGACAAGCTACGTTTTCTTGAGCATCTCGATACAGCTGATTACCCTGCCAACCATATATGTTACTCTACTCAGAACAAGAAGGTATTGGGAAAATTTAAAGATGAGGCTAATAGCAAAATCATCCTACGCTTTGTTGGACTACGTCCTAAGATGTATGCCTTAGATATTCAAGGGTCAATGATAAAAAAAGATTAAAGGTATAAAACGTAGCGCTATTAAGCAGTACATTTCGTTTGACAGCTATACAGACTGTCTTAAAACCAGTGAAATCATCAGAACACCTATGAATCTGATCCTATCACGAAAGCATGCCCTTGCTACAGTACAAGTGAATAAAATTGCATTGACTCCGTTTGATGATAAAAGAATTATTGCTGAGGACAGGATAACAACATATGCGTATGGACATTACGCCATTACAAACAGTGCTTAAAAGAATGTAAGTTAAAAATAAAGATTTTCTAGTGAGTCTACAATCTTAAAACAGAAGGTATCTGTGTGCTGTATATGCAGATAGCTGACGCCTGATGAAGAAAGAAGAAGATGGAAGGGAAGGTGGTAACCCTGCCATTAGGAGCAATCCTAGTGCTAGTCTCAAGCCTAGATAAAAGGGGAGAGACATCTATAACGAACTAAAATAAAGGTATGTTGACGTAAAGCTTTTCAATTTGTGAACCAATATGCAGTTTATCCCTCTCCGCATCGTACAATAACTGTTTAACATATAATAAGTTTGTAAGATTTAGAAAAAAGTATATAAATTGTTGTAACGTTGGATGAGAAAAGTTTTATAATCGAATTACTCTCTATATTACCATGAGTACCTGTGATACTAGTTGAATTGCCTGTTAAAATGACTTAAATACCTGTGATACTACCCGAATCGTGTGAAATTACATTAAATAGCTCAGATACGAATTCCTGCTCTAAATTAGTACGAGCACCTGTGATACTATCAGAATTGCCTATTAAAATGACTCAAATACCATTGATACAACCTGAATCAGCTGCATTTACCTTAAATAGCCGTGATACAAATCTCTGATCGAAATTATTACGAGCATCTGTGAAACTATGCTGATTATCCAAATACTTATGATATTACCTGAACTATCTGTAAAATACGAAACTAGGCTATAACCAACCCCTGGAACCTACCCTCCTGTAATGCTTGCTTAATTACTCTAAGCACCTATGTTACTTGAATTATCCTAAATACCTACGATACCCTCTGAATTACCTTGAAATATGAAACTATGCTATACCCAACCCTGGAATCTAGCCTCCTGTGATACTACCTGAATTAGCCTAAATACCTACGATACTAGCTGAATTAGCTGTGAAATCATGCATAGCTATGATGCAGTTAGCCTCTGGAATCTAGCCTCCTGTGATACTAGCTGAATTAGCTTAAATGCTCACGATACTAGCTGAATTGGCTATGAAAATGATTTAAATACCTGTGATACTACCCGAATCATGTGAAATTACCTTAACTAGCTCTGATACGAATTCCTGCTCTAAATTAGCACGAGCACCTGTGATACTATCTGAATTACCTGTTAAAATGACTCAAATACCATTGATACAACCTGAATCATCTGCATTTAACTTAAATAGCTGTGATACAAATCTCTGATCGAAATTATCAATAATATCTGTGAAGCTCTGTCGATTACCTCAAATACTTACGATATTACCTGAACTATCTGTGAAATACGAAGCTAGGTTATAACCAACCCCTGTAACCTACCCTTGCTTGCTTAATTACTCTAAACACCTATGTTACTTGAATTATCCTAAATTCCTACGATACCCTCTGAATTACCTGTGAAATATGAAACTATGCTATACCCAACCCTAGAATCTATCCTCTTGTGATACTAGCTGAATTAGCCTAAATACCTACGATACTAGCTGAATTATCTGTGAAATCATGCAGAGCCATGATGCAGTTAGCATCTGGAATCTATCCTGTGTTACTAGACGAATTAGCCTAAATGCATACGATACTAGCTGAATTACCTGTGAAATCATACACTGCTATGATCCAGTCAGCCTCTTGCAATACTATCTGAATTATTTACCTGTTAGTGTTAGTGGGTTAGCTTTTCCCGTTGCAGGTCAGCTTTTTCCCTTTATGGCTCACCTTTTTCCCTTTGGTGGTCGCCTTTTTCCCTTTGCTGGTGACATTTTTCCCTTTACTGGTCACCTTTTTCCCGTTGCAAGTCGCCTTTTTCCCTTTGCTGGTCACCTTTTTCCCTTTGCTGGTCACATTTTTCCCTTTGCTGGTCGCCTTTTTCCCTTTGCTGGTTACGTTTTTCCCTTTGCTAGTCAACTTTTTCCCTGAGCAGTCACCTTTTTCCCCTGAACGAGTCACCTTTTCCCTGAATAGGTTACGTGATGGGCATGTCTAGAACATTGACCACTATGTTCACGTCTAAAGTCGCTTTCAAGTCTAGCACCTCCTATTCCCTATCTCTCCTGTATATAAGTCCATATTCCTACTGCTACACTACCTGTCTAGCCTAACACCTCTCCTCCTGTTCCTATACCTCTCATATAAACCATACTCTACTCCTCTAGCTCTGTCTAGCCTAACGCCTCTCTCGTTTACCTATGACTCTCACATAAACCATACTCTGCTCCTCGACCTCTGTCTAGTCTAACTCCTCTCCTCGTTTTCCTATACCTCTCATATAAACTATACTCTACTCCTCAACCTCTGTCTAGCCTAGCACCCCTCTTCCTGTCCCTATACTTCTCATACATATAAACCATGTTCTACGTTTCAAGCCCTGTCTAGTCTAACACCACTCCCCGTATCCCCTACCTCTCAAAAGCTCATTCCCTCCTGCCCCCCTTCTAGCTGAGTATCACTCCTTGGTTTCCTATCTAACCTAACTTTAACACCTGTCTATCCTAGCATAGGATCTCTCTCCGTTTTCTCGTCTCTCCTTATAAACACAAACTCAATTCTCCTAACCTAATACCTCTCCTCGTTTTCCTATACTTCTCATATAAACCTTACTCTACTCCTCGACTTCTGCCTAGCCTAACACCTTTCCTCGTTTTCCTATATCTCTCATATAAACCATGCACTACGTTTCAAGCCCTGTCTAGTCTAACACCTCTCATCGTTTTCCTATACCGCTCATATAAACCATACATTACTCAGCCTCTGTCTAGCCTAGCACCCTCCACGTATTCCCTATCTGTCTCATATAAAGCGCACTCCCCTCCTACCACTGTCTAGCCTAGCGTCAGTCCTCGTATTCCCTATCTCTCCCATATAAACGCATTTTCCTCCTTGAAGACTCTCTCAACCTAGCATCTACCTTCGTTTTCCCTATCCTTTCCCATATAAACGCAAAAAACTGTGCTCGAATTCCTCTATATATCCTACTATAAATAAACCTCTATTTTCTGTAAGCAAGCGCACAAAGAAAACCTACATATTAAGGTATGCATCGTATTCTCTTATGCAGGGCTCACAATGCTGTAATGACCATAAGCGTATGCAGCTATTCCGTCATCTTATGTGACTCTTTCGTTGTCATGAGATGAGAGAGCGATTTTGTTAGCTTCAACTTTAGAAACAATGTGATGACGAGACTGAATTAAATTCATCGGAGTTCTTACGATTACATTGCTTTTTAGCAACCCACATAAGTGTTGAAAGTAATACAGCTGTTAATATCGCTTTGTTAAATACCCTCAATATTTTAATTACACCTCCATCAATAACGAACGCAAACATTTGAGGACTAAGACCCACAAAGTATTGGATGATTTTTCAGCTGGCTTCATCGTTAAATTTTTCCAAAACCTTTTGTTTTGACTGAATAGAATATATGGGTTGTTGTTTATCAGAGGTATCTAGGTGCTGAAGCATGCATAGTTTATCCTGGTATACATCGGTTGTAGTCACTCGATGGATGAAGAAAACAGTATCCATATACAGGAATTTCGGGTTTTCAGCTCCATAATGCGGAAGTAGCACATGATATTGATACGAGTACACGAGGTTTTTGGTATGTCTAGCACACCCACGCCTGCCGTTTTAGTTTGTTTAACACAATCTGCAGTGAAGCCATATGTGCAGGAGCCAAGTTATCCCCATATGTAATTCTATCAATAAATGCAGGGTTTGTTATAAGTTTTTCCAGCCTTTTCCCATTTTTCAAAAGCTGTATATCCATTCGATTCCGATCTTCTCCACTGTTTTCCCGAGCACAGAATTGTTGAACTTCTTGTAGAGATCCTTCAGAAAATCATTTCTAGCACCTTGCCGTAAACAGGATCTCTCTCATGGACTACAAATAAAAGCTCATCGCTCACTTGTACTTCGACAATCGCGAGGGTGAAAATCTTTCACCGAATTTAATAACAAGCTACAAAAAACTGAGTTTTATTTGTGGACGCTCTTTAACTCCTATATTAGGCGTGAAAGACTGGTAATTTTTCTCAGAGGCCTCTTTATCAGGCTTGAGGTTCCATTACGTGCCGTAAATCTACGACACGGGACCACCGACTTTACTTCCCTTCCGTAGGAAGCCATGTTAAGGATTTTTTCAGGCGTAAAAATGGAATGGAGACGGTTTGAAGTTCTGGTAGATTGGTGTTGTAAACGGTCTTCTGTGGCTGATGATATGATGTAATGTCCTTCAAGGCATACTCGCGGGTGTAGCAGGATTCCAATCCGGCTGGCAGGTTGGTGGTGATTGTGTGGTGATTGGTCGACGGTGGTGATGGTTTCCTGCAAATCCTGTAGCTTCTGATTAAGAATGTCTGCGATCTTCTCCTCTATGGCGCCTAAGCGGGTATCGAAATTCATAAACTCCGCATGGAGGTCCTGAATGGCATCCGGCGTCGCCTCTCCGGTCGATGGTGCCGGTGAGGTTTCCTTGTTCGTCTCCGTGGTGGTGGTTCGTACTCGAATTGGAACCGGTGGGCGCCTCGCTGAAGGAGTCGCAGGCTAACAGGGGCTGCGCGTGTTTAGGGGACACTGCGCCTGGCCCACGAAATGGCCAGAGCCAACATAGGTGTCGCAGTACCGGCGGCGGTTCCTCAGCGAGTGCAACCTGCAGTCAGCGATTAGGTAGGAGGCACCACAGTAGCGACACCTAGGCGCGGCGGTGCAGTTCAACGCTT
Source organism: Deroplatys truncata (assembly GCA_030765065.1). Classification (NCBI taxonomy): domain Eukaryota; kingdom Metazoa; phylum Arthropoda; class Insecta; order Mantodea; family Mantidae; genus Deroplatys; species Deroplatys truncata. Next base: position 276,326,271 of record CM060990.1, read on the forward strand.
CATGCCCGAAGGAACAGCAGTGTCGGCAAAGCACCTGAAGATCGACTCCGCTAGCCTCGAAGCGTAAGCATCGCCCTAATAAGTGCAGACCCGCCCTCAAGGCCGCTCAGTAGTCTCCAGGGTCTGCGAGATCCAAACGCACAAGCGGCGGAGGTTCCTTGGAGGTATAGTTCCGAATGGCTCTCAGAGATGGGAACAAGTGCTGCTGCGCTGCGGCAAGCGTGTACCCTACTGGAAGGTCTCGTGGTACCCCAGTAATCACTACGGTGTATCGTAGGAAGCACAGATGGTGCTATATGAGGTGGGTAAGGTCCCACGGCAGCTGTGGCATAGATCGGCTGTTGTCTCGGCGACTGCGCCTGCAAAGTTCAGCTGGCTGGCTGCTAAGCGGCGGCTAAAGGATGGCTAACCTCGGGTGGCGTCGTCTGTGTTCCGTTTCCCTTGACTAATGCCGGCGGAGAGCCGAAAATTGCTGCCGAAGCTTAGCCTTGTGTTCTCCTCGCCGTCTCATAATGATGTGTCGAAGATATAATGTTTTTGAGTGAAGGAGTTTAGAAGTTAATTTCATGGACTCACTGTTCGAACCCAGGAAATTAGGAAAAAGGGTATTCATAAGTTAAGTTTTAATTTTTAAACTTATCTATCTATATTTCACTTCATCAATCTATTTGATATATCCTAGGGTACAGGTGAAAATTAACGAAGTCATTTATTCATCCGATTCGTACCAAGGAAATTAGAACAATAATTACTTGAAATATTAATTGCAGGTAATAATAGCTATTAGAGGAAGTTTGACGCAAATCGTTAATGCCCTTGGTCCTGGAATTAATCGACTTTTAAAAATTAAGACTGGAAACCAGAACTTCAGATACCCACATATACGTTCAAAGCAATCCACTTGATGACATAATTGAATAACATATATAGTTCACGTCTTTATCTAAATTAGTTCGGGAGTTATACGAAAAACAAGTTTTATAAATATACGCTTGATTTGAACCAGTATCCTCTACGAACTTATGACATCTAAATGATACACCGTATAGCAAGGATGTAAGTGCCTTTTATCGCGTCGTTCTATCTCTTGTAATTCAGAAGGTACATGCCTTTAAAGACTAGGCGGATGATGGCGGATTAGGCTCAAAGGTACATCAAATTAATTCAATTACACCCTTTGTCTGTATCTTGCCGAAAAGAGAAGCTGCCGTCTCACATTATACGTGTAAACAAATGTTTACAAGCGATTACATGTATTTGTAACACCTCTCCGCCACTAAAAAAGCCGAGGAGGCGCGTGGATGCCAAAGCATGTGTAATTGGCGGTCTTTGTTACCTGGAGCTGCCACTATCTCTCCACTCTTTAAGGCTATTATCCCAATGAAAAGAGAGAGAAAAGTGCGACATAAAGCAACTACATCCTTGAGAAGCCTTGCATAATTTACTTGTTATAAGTTGGTGGAGGACCCTGGTTCGAATTCGGGGTATTAAAAACTTATTTTTCGTATAAATCCTGACTTTATTTAGATAAAGACTTCAAGTAAATTTTATTAAAATTGCATCTTAAAGTACAGGCTTATTACAAAAAACAAACAGACTTTCAATATTTACTTGAACGACAATAGATGGAGGCACATGCGATACATCACTGAATAGAGAAAGGTTCAGAATTTTATTTTAGGTGTTCAAAATGAGCACCATTTGTTATGCGAGGACGACAAGGGCTTTTCCGTTTGCATACACAACCATCTTCCACGAATTCATTGTATAAATCGTAAATTTTTGTATGACTGGAGGGCTCGTTGTTGAACTTACAACAAAATGCACGCTGCAATGAAACAATGGATTCACTCTTTGCATAATGCAGCACACAAAACGACTTTTCGTCTGGCATCGCCATTTTCTCTTGTAAACAAGCACAGCTCTCCTGTAGGCACTGAATGGAAGTAATAGGTGGGACTTAAAACTCTGAGCTTTCCTCTATTCAATGATGTGTCGCTATCTATTGTGGTTCGTTAAAATGAATATTTAAAATTTGTTCCTTCTTTTTGAATAACCCTGTAGATTGTTTCAAATGTATATGAGGGTATTTTCAGTCTTGCATTCAAGAATTAGTACTTAAAAGTGTATTATCTCCAGAATACATTGTGTTAACGAGTTGTAATTAAACTGGTTTGTAGTTGTCATTATCTGAAATCAATATAGCAAATAATTAAGGTTCAATTCTCTTTGGTTTGAATCCAATAGTTGAAAGACTTCCCCAATTTTCCTATGTACACTAGAATATATTACTTAGATTGATGATGTAAAGTGTAGATTGCTACGCTTAAAATGTAAAATTAAAAGTTTATGAATACATTTGTTCCTTATTTCCTGGGTTCGGGTACTGATTAGATGGAATTTATTTCTAACTTTAATAGCTCTTGAAATCATTTTGATAAAGATTTCCAACAATCTTCATTAAGTGTACATAAGTACGTACTTTATTATAATATATATGATGGTATCTAAAGTCGTGAGTTTGAGTCTTAGTTTTAAAAAAAACTTAATTATCTCTACAACTATCAGCGCTAAGCGACTGCGGCGAAGGTTTAATTGTAGTTATGGTTACCTGTAATCAATACCATAAATAATTAGAGTTCAGTTTTCCCATTGTTCGAATCCCAAACTTTCATTGTCTTCCTTAATTTTTCCCTCTGCTCTAGGATATATCACATAGATTGATATGTGTACGGTGTATATAACTATATTTAATATGCAAAATTAATATTATGAATAACTTTTTCTAGTGCCCTGAGTTCTAACACTGACTCCAATGCATTTATTTCCAAATTTAATAGCTATTGTACTAATTTAGATAAGGACGGCGAATAAATGGTACAGATTTATTATATTCTTGAAATATTTTATAACGATAATAATTCCCTAAGTGTTCTCGGATCGAGTCCTGAAGGGGCGATTTCAGATGGCTTCATAACCATGAGCTTTAGATACTTCGAGTAAAGCTTGAATGGTATATGCAGCTGAGAGGAATTAAATGATTAAATACTTTTATTAAAAACATTACCTGGTTGCATCCTAGAAGCTTAAAATGTTTGTACCTTTGGAAAAATTAATTTACACAGGAATGGTCTGCGACAATTGAGTATTAATCATTTATGGAATCTCATAGTGTGTACTGTTTCTATGAAGAATTAAGGAAAGTTGGAGAGAAAGGATGAAAAAAGAATAAAAACGTTGTTATAATAGTGTATAAGAATGAATTATATAAAGAAGGGGAGAAAATGGATTACGCTATCTTTCAAGCACCTGCTTCTAAAGCATTGTGGTGATAGAGATGGTGTTAGCTTTGCTGTAGTGGGCTGCAGTGGTGGTGTCGATGGCGGCGGTGGTGGTCTTTTAATGGCTGTATCTGTGAATTGGGTGTGCGAGCGGACTTGTCTCTGTTTGATGTGAGGTCATATAGAGGTAGTTATGAGACGAGTTTCAACGTTTCTGATGGAGCCGGACATCCTGTCTCTGTTTGGGTGTGACGTCATGTGGTGGAGGTTAATACACGCAGAGGCACTAAAATGAGTGGTACACAACAAAACACTATTAGAGTATGGTTTTACAGCCAAATTTAACTGTTTATATCTTCTACCAAGTTATATATAGCTAAAATCATTTATATGTTAGTGAAGTACCCGAGTTTTGGAAACATAATCGCCATTTATTTCCTAAACTGACTGCATTATTGGATTGAAACTGATAAAAACGATAAAACAAATCGATAATAAGGAACAAACGATGTTTAATATTTAATGTGTCTTCTTAAAACCTTAAAATGCTTAAAATATGTGTGTTAACGTCAAACAGGAAATCGCGCAAAACGTTACATCATGAAATCTGAAATATTTTGTTTTCTGAGATGTCCGTATTTTTTATGTATGTTGGACTTCTTCGAGATTATATCCTATCATTGGTATTGTTCAGGTTTCATGGAGAATCCCAGCAATTAACCTTTGACGCACTCGTGTGTAATGCATGCCAGCAAATTAACTACACACATACTAACCGGGGTGCTATGTGGGATCCAGCAAATGCATGAAAGTACGTACTCACAAAGGAATATACGACTAACACGTGGAGAGGTTTTAGTGGGTATTCTGCATTTGAGCGGCTAGCCCCACATATCCCCATCCATTGCATAAAGCGTGGGGGACGATGCACTAATACTTTTCCCCCCACGAAAAACAATTATATCTTTAGTGTGCTAATTTGCTTCGGTGCAAGAGCATCATCTTTTCTAAGAAAAATCAGTTCTCGAGTGAGTCTAGAAGTTGTCAGGATGAAGAAGTGAGCTGCTTTGTATAAAGCAATCAAGGATACATTCATTAGTATTTATAACGATTCTTGTGGCATTTAGTAGATTGTATAAATGGCGACCGCTGCATTCCAAAAAGTACTTCCAAATACAATGTCTGCTAACAACCTAAACAAGCTAAATGTGGAAAGGAGTTTCTACAAACCTACCACAAGAGGCGACATGAACTGGGATGCAAGCAGCTCTTCAAACGTAACCATTGTGAAAAATTCAACACTATCTATAAGGGAGAACGTTATGAAGTAGATTTACTGCTTCTTGCAAGAAAATGAAGCCGCCGCATACAAAACATCAACTATTATCATTAATGGATGAGGGGTATGATATGAGAGTACGAAACAGCATTTGAAGGGCAACTGAAATTTTACTTCAATCGCTGTGATTCATCACAGGACATAAATATGTATATACAGGGTTCAAAGTAGCGTATAATTCAAACAGTTCAAAAAGAGCTTAGTTAAATCTGTGAAAATTAATCTACTGATGAAATGTCGATTTTTGAACGCGGTTGCAGATACCATAGATAAAACGTTTAAAACAGGTAGTCAGCCCGTATTTCTATAAACAGATCTGAACTCCATGCTGCAGATAAAATTCAATAAATTGACTACTGAAGTTGAGGAGTGCCAGGTTAAGTGCAGCAACTAGAATTTGCTTGCCGTGGAGGCAGTTCGGCTCCGTACTAACAAGTAAAATCCTCTTCGAAGAAGCAGTTATATTCCTCTACCGGCCTCTGCTGAAGCGAGAAAAGCGTGTATAAACCCATAGAACCGTGATGAAATTTCCTTCAGGTATATGCTACCCTTGCAAAATTCATACAAAAGAACCTACAACAAGGAGCTTGAAAATAAATATGATTTCTCATATGTTTCACTTCCTGCGGCATTCCCTAAGTTTGAGTAAAAGAATAACATGTCTATAAATGTGTTCAGACGAAATGAGAAACACTAAGTGTTTCCTTAAACATGGTTGATAAGGAACCACCGTGAACTTCTTCTGTTGGGTGATGCTGCTAGACTACAACCCTATGTTTATATAAACAATTTTGGGAAGCTTATTCGAGGGCAAAAGGCCATGCGTGAAGGACGAGTGTATACATGTAGACGATGATTCAATCATTTTGATGATCGGTATGTTCAAAGTCGACTGGAAAAATTAGAACATAGTACTATCTGTAGACAGCATGCAATCGCTATGATAGTCATGTCTACGAAGGGCAACTTTATAGTAAAATTAAAAAATCTGGAGAGGATGCTGAAACTATTTTATGTCATCTTTGCAGATTTTGAGGGTATTCTCAGCCGTATCATACATGCACTGCTGATCCTGACACTTCCTATATAAATCCATATAAAAACATTCCCGGATGAGACTTTGTGTTTACGTCAAGTCGCCATCTATCGTTGAACGTCTAGAAGCTGAACTTCCTACTCAGATTTATATGTATATAGTGGTTATGATGCTGCCGAGGAGTTCATGGAATACCTAACGTTCCTAACAACGAAGATCGATCGTATGTACAAGTCTGTTAACCCTCTGAAGCTCACAGATAAACAAAAAAAAGACTTTGAATCTTCAACAGAGTGCTAATTATGTACTAAGGTATCTACAGAAGAGAACTACAAAGTGTGCGACCACGATTATTTTAGCGGCGAAAACCGAGGAAGTCTCCATAATGTGTGTAATTTGGCTTGTAAAACGGCTAAATGTATACGTGTCTTCCTTTAGAACCTGAGCAGAAAAGTTTGGCATTTCACTGTTAAGGAGCTGGGATGTACAAGCCAGAGAGTAGAAGTGATTCCGAACTCTGGAGAAAGCCACATCTCATTCTCCATGTATGCGGGGGATATTAAATTCTAGTTTCTGGATACCTATCGTTTATTTAGTACAACGCTGGATAAACTAGTAAAAAACTTAATACCATATCCCAAAACAGAGAGGTACTTTGGAAATGAGAATTGGATTTTGATGGCTCTTAAGGGCGTATTTCCGTATGATTACGTTACTTCATGAGCTGTCTTGATTGAGAGACAATTTTCCTCAAGAGAAGCGTTCTACAGCTATTTAAGTACAGAAGAAATTAACAGTCAAGACTGTGAGCATCTACGAATGTATGACAGCAGCCTAATGTGAGAGATTTGGGTGAATACAACGAAATCTACTTACCCGAGATGTTGCGCTCTTAGCTGATATCTTTGAGACATTCAGATACCAGACCCTGAAAGCACATAATTGGGACGCCTTCCTTCTGTATGCAGGAATTGGCCTGAAATTGCTACTGGAGATTAGGATCAGCTTCTCGTGGTGAAATATGGCATAAAGGGATGTTTTTCCCAAGTATCCCAACGGTATGCAGAGGCTAATAACGCTTATCTGGAGAAGTTTGATCCTCTGAAACCATCACAGTTTATCACATACAAAGACGCCAATAACCAATATGGTTGGACAATATGTCGCGCCCTTCCTTGTAGTGGCTTTGAGTGGGTTTCCCCTGAAGATATAAACTTAAACACTTTGAATGAAGATGGCCCTCACGGATATATTTTGGAAGTTGATATCAAATATCCTGCTGAGGTCTATGACCTGCATAATGATTTACCATTCCCACCCGTGAGTCTGAAAGCAAAGAATTCTTCTACAAAAAAGCCAATTACCCACCCTGGACCTCTACGAAATTATGTTATCCATTGTAGGACATTGAAACAGGCTCTCTCTCATGGACTACGTCTAACAATAATTCATCGCGCACTAGGATTTCGACAGTCGGAATGGTTAAAACCTTCGTCGAATTTAATAACAAACTACGGCAAGGTGCTAGAAATGATTTTGAGAAGGATGTCTACAACTGCTCAACAATGCTATGTTCTGGAAGCAATGGAGCACATCCGCAATAGAATGGATATACGACTTGTGAAAGATCGTAAAAGGTTGGAAAACTTATAGAAAAACCTACATTCATTCATATAAGTATTTATGGGGATAACTTCTCTGGTAGGTATATGGCTTCACGGCAGATTATGTTTAACAAACCAATATATATTGGCATAAGTGTGCTAAAGATTTCAAAAACCCTCATGTACTCGTATCAATATGATGTGCTACTTTCACAATATGGAGCAGAAAACCTCAAACTCCTGTATATGGATACCGATTCCTTCATCCATCGAGTGACTTTAAGAGATGTATATCAGGATAAAACACACAGGCTTGAGTACCTAGTTACCTCTGATTACCCAACAACCCATATATGCTATTGTGTTAAAAAAAGATTTTACGAGAATTTAAAGATAAAGCCAACGAAAAATCATTCAACGGTTTGTGGGTCTTAGACCTAATATGTATGTGCTCGATATTGATAAAAGTGTAATTTAAAAAATTAAGGGTATTAAACAAAACGATGTTAACAGCTATATAAATTTCAGTAGTTATGTGGATTGCTATACATTAACGTAATCATAAGAACTCCGATTAATTTAACTGTATCTCGCCATCACATTGTTTCTACAGTTGATGCTAACAAAACTGATCCGTCATCTCATGACGACGAAAGAGTGATATCAGATGGAGTATCTGCATACGCTTATGGCCATTAGAGCATTGTGACACCTGCATAAGAGAACGCTATGCATACCTTAATATGTCGGTTTTCTCCCTGAGCTTGCTTACAGAAAATAGAGTTTTGCTCAACTATCACTCACATACACCCGGCATAAACCTGATGAACAAAGACGCAGAAGAAGAATGGAAGCGAAAGGCGATAATTCTGCCACTAGGAGTAATTCCTAGTGCTGATCTCAAGCCCAGATAAAAGAGGAGAGATGCAAATCAACAAACTAAAATAAATCTCGAAATAAGCCTACTTAGACGTAAAACATTCTAATTAAGACTCAAAGAAAAAAACCTGAATGAAACGCTAGAATAGAACTAAAATAAATTCCGGGTGAGCTTTGGTTAGTGTTGGATAGCTCTAATTCGGCTATGTTAGGATGTTCGGAGCTAGGTTATGGTACAGGATTGTAGGATAGATAAGGGGTGTCTAATTTAGGCTAGAATGGTTGGTATCATGTTAGAATGGTATAAAATTAGGTTAGGCAATGGCTGAATAGAATACATGATGAGGGATGGCCTAGGCTAGGTTTGATATGCTTGCACACTGATCGTCTAAGTTATGACGGATGCGTTAGCTTAGGTTGTTTAGCAATGGGTTGGGCACGCTTTTGCTCACGTTTTATGGTCACGTCTGGTCACCTTTTGTCGCGTTTTGTTAGGTGAGGGGTTAGGGCGCAGTGTGTCAAGGTACAACAGATGATAATGGATGTTCTAGTTTATGTTGGACTGTTTTGTATGAGGATAAAATAGAAGGTCAGAGGATGGTCGTTGTCAGAATAGCCCTTGGGTAGGCTAGTCTAGCGTTGGTTATTCTAGGTTGTGATGCTCTGTGCGAGGTTATGTTGGATGCTGGTAGGGTATAATAGAGGATAGGCGATTGTATAGTTTAGGTTAGAATGCTTGGTGCAAGGTTAGCGCTGACGATGGAAGTATGGAATGCATGTTTAGAAGATGCTCTAGGTGATACTAGGTTAAGGAATACGATGGAAGGATAGAATGAATGGTGAGAAGATGCTCTAAGCCAGGTTATTTGGAATATTCGGTGCAAGGTTAGGGCAGACGAGGAAGGCTAGAATAGCCGAGGAGAGGATGCTCTTGTTCAGGTTAGGCAATAGGTTGAATATACCTAAGAAAGACTACATTACCATACACAGTTTATCTCTTCACTTCTCACACGCTAGCAGTTCGCCATAGATAGGCTAATAAAATATACGGAAAAGTACTTCATAAGTATATGGAATGTACAGTAGCAGTGGACAAAATGCTTGCAGAGTATCAGAAAAATGATTGAAAAATGCTTCAAATACTGTAAACGGGGTTAAAAGCTACGAAAATAATATGAGATTCCTTGCAATATAGCAAATCGTAGTAAAACGATAGAAATACTTGTTAAACATAGCAAATGGTCGTGAAAACAGGATCAAAGCATTATAAAGGTGACAAAATACAGTAAAATGACTTCGAGGCTTTAAAATTGTCATAAAACCGCGAAACGCCTTGTTGTAGTGTTCAAAATACCTCTGCAGTATTTCGAAATAGCTATTCCTACGCTGGAAGTGCCCTTAAAGGAGGTGTTAATCTACCGTAAAAGTGCCTGCCCTCCAAAATATACCCGCCCCAGTGTATAAAATACCTTCGAAATGTCCTAAATGCCTGGAAAACTGTATAAAAATACTTAAGCAGCATGAAATACCTTAAAAATATCCCGAATGTCCTCAAGCCTGTGCAAATACCCTAAAATACCTGCTCCAGTCGGTGAAATACCTTCCAAATGCTTTAAATGTCAGAAATGTTCCTACTAGTGCTCCAAAGTGCGCCAAAAGGCTATTCCAATAGGCAAAAATAGCTACACCAGTGGGTAAAACCCCATCGAAAGATCCTAAAATGCCCGACAATACCCGCTGCAGCGCCTAAAATGTTCGGAAAAGGGCTCAAATATCTTCGAGGCATCCCTGAGACGCACTAAAATACCTGCTCAGTTATCTAGTAAGCCTGTAAAGGCGCCTTAAATGCCCCGTAAAAGCATCCAAACATCTGGTCTAGAACCCCAAATACCTGTAGCAGTGCCCTCCCCCCAAGGATCTCTATCAGAGCTTCTAAGAGCTGTTCCGGTGACCAAAATACCTTCAAAGTGTCTCAAAATCGCTCTAAAGCACAACAAAATGCCCTAAAAGCGAGAGAAATGTCTGTGAAATATGACAAATTGCCATTAAAACATCACACGCTACTAAAAAGCGAGAGAAATTGCTGTAAAATATAGCAAAATCTACCATAAAAAACAAAAGAAGTTACTGCAAAACTTGAAAAAATGACCATTGACTTGACAAATGCTCATAAAGCCGTCCACAATTACTCATTAAAGGTGTCGTTTAGCTGATCTATAGATCCAGCGAGGTGGTTAAAAACTCTCCATTTAGACCATACGATGGTTCTTTTAGGTTAGATATGCTTTGTTAAGATTGGTTGGGTTGGGTTAGTAGTGTTGAATGACTAAGGCTAGGTTAGGATGATCGGTGCGATATTAGAGTAGGCGATGATAGGAAAGAATAGATGATGAGTGGATGGTGAAGGTTAGCTTAGGTTAGACGATGATTGGATGGAATAGAAGATGAGAGAATAGAATAGATTAGGTTAGAATGGGCGATATCAAGTTAGGTTAGACGCTGACAGGATGGAGTATATATTAACAGAGGAGGTCTAGGTTAGATTAATTTAGGTGATTACTGGATGGAACAGATGATGACAGACCAGATTAGGTTAGAATGGCTCATAGGTTAGGTTAGACGATGACAGGATGGAATAGATGATGAGAGGATGGTCTAGATTAGGTTAGATATAATAATTATAAAACTTTCTTACGTTATATAACATACATACGTCTTACAGCAGATATATTGAACAACATACCCTCACAAGGAACGTGCATGCGTTTATACCCCTGGGCTTCTATCTTCAATGAGTGCTAAATTGTTCCCAAAACCATCCCTCGACACCTACAACTCCTGCTATTTGTAGTACCTCTACTCGTTTTCCGTATCTTTCCCATGTATCACCATTTCATTCTGTATCAGCTCCGTTCTGCTCCACCTACTTAGTTCCTATGTTTAATATTATTAAATTTTTAGGCTCCAAAATTTGCACCTAATATTTGCATATATTAATTTTGTGTTCTCGATTATATAGGTTGTCGCTCTAGCTACTGCCTGTATTTGTAGATATCTCTAAATTCATTAACTTTTTAGAGCAATATTCTTCCGCAATAGTATCAGGTTTAATGAAGAAGCAGATGAAAGGAAGTATTTGATCAAAAATTGCTAACCGCACTCTTTGGCTTCCTTACTTTTTATTGCATAATCTTCGCTGATGAAGTGTTTCAGTTTAAACTGTGTAATAGTGCTATTTATGAAATATTTGTGTCACAATAATCCGCTCATTCTACATACTCTAATCAGAATAAATCTCACTGTGTTGGTCAGTTTTGGCTTAAAACACCTTCAAATTTATGTTATGCACATCTTGCTCTCTGTTAATTATGCCTGCACATAAGCTACAGAATTATTATTCAGCGAGCGCCTCTACAGAAATTCAAATAGGCTTTTCTCCATAGTTAAGGGATTTTCCTTTACTCGTGGGAATATAAAAAGTCAACAAAGAATGCAAAGGCTAAACAAAAATAAAGCTTTACTATTGCAAAAACACAACCCAGAGCTCAACTCTTGTTATTGCGTTAACTGAAGAGGTTCTCTCTCTCCCACTTTTTCTTACACACTGCGATTCTCTCGTTCTATTTCCTCACTATTTGACTATCCCTATCTCGATCAGTCTCACTCTTTCTCACTTTCTCTCTCTCTCTCTCTCTCTCTCTCTCTCAGGTTCTCACTCACGCTCTCCCTACCTCTGTCTCTCAAATACTCCTGTTTTCTCTCTCCCGGATTCTCTCGCTCTACATCCTCACTATTTTATTCTCACTTAAATCTCAATCGTTCTCGCTGTTTCTCACTCTCCCCAGCTCTCCCTTCCTGTCTTAAAACCCGTAAAATCATCAGAACACCCATGAATCTGATCCTGTACCGGGAGCATGCTGTTGCCACAGTGCAAATGAATAAAAACCACATTGACGCCATACAACAATAAAAGAATCATTGCCGAGGATGGAATAACGGCATATGCATATGAGAATTACAGCATTACAAACAGCGTATAAAAGAATGTAAGTCAAGGATGAAGATTTTCTCCGTGAGTCTAAAATTTAAAAAATAGAAGTTTGTCTATGTGTGGTGTATACACCTAGCAGACACCTGATGAAAAAAGAAGGATAAAAAGATGGAAGGGGAGGCGTTAAACCTACCATTAGTAGCAATCCTGGTGCTAGTCTGAAGCCTAGATAAAGGGGAGAGGCGCCTAAAACGAACTAAAATAAAGGTATGCTGACGTAAAGATTTTCAATCAAGACTCTCGAATACTAAAACCTGAATAAAACGAAGCAATTTCATTAAAAGAAACTAGAGATTATCTCTGATTAGGCAGATTATGTTAGACGATGACTGAGTAGAATAGATGCTGACAGGATGGCCAGGGATTGGTTAGGTTAAGCTAGACTAGGTTCGGGTACTGATTATGAAGGATGGGTTAGCTTAGATTGTCTTAGCACTGAGTTTGTTACATGGCGTTACGTGGGTGTGTAACATGACGTTACCACTTGTCACGTGGTTACGTTCTGTTGTTACGTAGTGTTACGGCTTTTTACGTGGCTATGATATGTGATTACATGGTTGTTATGTCTTGTTACGTTTCTGGCTACATTATGTCACGGGGTGTTACGTCGTGTTACGTGCCTGTGATACGTGGATACATGGTAGTTACGTGATTTTACGTCTTGTTACGTGGTTACGCGCTTACGTTACGAGATTCTACGTGCTCACGTTATGTGGTGTTCGTTGGTTACGTCTTGGCACGTGGTTACGTGCTTATGTTACGAAATCTGACGTCTAGTTACGTGGCTATATTACGCTGTGTTTCGTCTTGTTACGCGGTTACGTGCTTATGTTAAGTACTGCGTCGTCTTGTTACTTGGCTATGTTACGCTGTGTTACATCTTGTCACGTGGTTACGTTCTTATGTTACGTAGTGTGACATCTTGTCATGTGGTTAGGTGCATATGTTACGCTGTGTTTCGCTGTTATGTTACGTGGTATTACTTCTTGTCACACGGTTACGTTTGTTGATTACTTTACGTCTTGATACGTGGTCACGTGGCGTTACGTCTTTTTACGTTGGTTAGGTTAGACGATGTTAAGATTGAATAGACAATGAGGAGTCTAGGTAAGGTTAGGTTACAGAGTTCGGTGTGGGGTTAGTTTAGAGTATTTTTCTATATCTTCGCTGTAAACCGATATACAGTTTATCACTCTCCATCTCGCACACTAACTGTTTAGCATATAAAAAGTTTGTAAGATTTAGAAAATGCATATACAAGCGTTGTAACGTTGAATGAGAAATGTTTATAATGGAATTACTCTCTATATTACCATGAATACCAGTGACGATATCTGAATTACCTGTTAAAATGACTTTACTACCTGGGATATTACCTGAATCATGCGAAATTACCTTAAATTTCTTTGGTACGAATCGCTGCTCTGAATAACCATGAACACTTGTGATACTAACCAGTTTACCCTACATATAAACTTAATTACATTAATAAATCAAAATACACGCGGCGGGGTAATTCGATCGAGAGTCCCCGTCCAACACTTTAGAGGCACGATGCCGGGACGTCAGCAGTATAAATCCTTGATTTTTTCAATAACGTTAGATGATGTTATGATGGACAAACATTGCCTGATTGATTGAGACAGATGTTTAGAAGTTTAGCGCCGGGAGACTTCACCCTCAGTGTCGAGAAAATATAGCCAAAGGGTGTCAAAATATTTGTAAGCTTTAGTTAGTGGTATATTTGTGGCCTAAACATCTTCCTCCTTTAACTCTGTCTATCCTAGCATCTCTCCACGTTTCCCCTATCTCTTCCGTATAAAGGGCATCCCTCCCTCCTTCAGCATCTGTCTAGCCTAGCATCTCTCTTTGTTTTCATACCTCACCTGTATAAACCTACATACCCCTCCTTCTGCATCTGTATAGCCTATCATCTCTCCCCGTTTCCCATGTATTTCCCATACAAATGCATACTGTATTCCTCAAGCTGTCTAGACTAGCACCTCTCCTCGTATTCCCACACCTCTCTCATATAAAGCGCATTGCTCCTCCTTCAGAACCTACTGTACCACAGATCTCTACTCGCATTCCCTATCTCTCCCATATAAACGCATTTTCCTCCTTGAAGACTAGTAGGATATATAGGTCCATCCTGGGCCACTTTTTTGCGTTTATATGGGAAAGGATAGGGAAAACGAGGGTATGTGCGGAGGTTCACGGAGGAAAATGCGTTTATATGGTGAAGATAGGGACTACGAGGATCGATGCTAGGCTAGACAGAGGTTGAAGGAATGAGGATGTGTTTTATATGAGAGATACGAGGAATACGAGGAGAAGTGTTGGACTAGATAGGGGTTGAGATGTGGAATATGCATTTATATGGGAAAGATAGGGAAAACGTGAACAGAGGCTAGGATAGACAGATGCTGAAGTAGGGGGAATATGAACATATTTTACAGGAGAGATAGGGGATACTTGGAGAGGTACTAGACTATTCAGGGTTTGAAGGGTAGAGTATGACTTTTTATATGAAGAGACGAGGAAAACCAGGGTATATGCTAGGTTGAGAGAACCTTCAAGGAGGAAAAAGTGCGTTTATATGGGAGAGATAGGGAAAACGAGGAGAGTTCTGAGGTAGAGCAGGGACTGAAGGAGGGAGAGATATGCTTTATACGACAGAGATAGGGTATACGAGGGGAGGTGCTAGTGCAGACAGAGGTTAAGGAGTACGGTATACGTTTATATGAGGAATATATGGAAAACGGGGGCAGGCGGTATGATAGACAGAGGCTGGGGCACTTTTACGTTTATATGGGAAAGGATAGGGAAAACGAGGGTAGATGCGACAGTTCAAGGAGGAAAATGCGTTTATGGGGGAGAGATAGGGAATACGAGGGCTGATGCTGGGCTAGTCAGATGCTAAAGGAGTGAGGGATACGCTTTATACGAGAGAGATAGGGAATACAAGGAAAGATGTTATACTAAACAGGACTTGAAGGGTAGAATATGGCGTTTTTATTGAGCGAGATAGCGAACCGAGGAGAGGTATTAGGCTAGGAGTTTTGAATGATAGAGTAGGCGTTTATATGCGAGAGATAGGGTATACGAGGGTCGATGCTAGGCTAGACAGGGTTGAAGTAGGGAACGCGTCTTATATGAGAGAGGTAGGGGAATATGAGGAGAAGTGCTAGGCTAGACAGGAAGGTCTGAATGACAGAGTATGCGTTTATGTGGGAAAAGATAGGGAAAACGAAGGTAGGTGCTAGGTTGAGAGAGTCTTCAAGCGGGAAAATGCATTTATATGAGATCGGTAGGACATGTGAGGAGAGGTGCTAGTCTAGACATGGGTTGAGGAGCAGAGTATACGTTTATATGGGAGAAATATGGAAAACTGGAGAGATACAAGGATAAACAGGGGTTGAAGGAGGAGGAATGTAGGTTTATACGGTAATATAGAGAGTAATTCGATTATAAAACTTTTATCATCCAGCGCTGCAACACTTTTATATACTTATTTTCTAAACCTTACAAACTTTATATATGTTAAACTAGTGCGCGAAACGGAGAGAGACAAATTGTATATCGGTTTACAGCGAAGTATACGTCTTAACCTATTGCCACCATGTTTGCTCTGGATCTTCTAATTGTCTATTCATTCCTAACATCATCTAACGTAACCAACAATAACCACGTAACACAACGTAACATAACAGCATGACAAGACGTCACACTAACTAACATAAGCACGTATCCTCGTAACATCACGTGACATCTCGTAACCAGAAACGTTACACGACGTAACAACACGTACCAACCATGCAACCACGTAACAAAACGTAAGAACAACACGTAACCAATCCATTGCTAAGGCAATCTAAACTAATTCATCCTTCATAACTTAGACAATAAGTACGAGAGCCTAGCCTAGATTAACCCGACCAATCCTAAACGTTCCTCTCATCATCTATTCTACTCAGGCATCGACTAACCTAATCTGGGTAACCAAAGATAACCTCAACTTTCTTTTAATGAAATTGCAATGTTTTATTCAGGTTTTATTATTCGAGAGTTTTAATTGAAAAGTTTACGTCAACATACCTTTATTTTAGTTCGTTGTAGGCGTCTCTCCCCTTTTTATCTAGGCTTGAGACTAGCACTAGGATTGCTCCTAATGGCAGCGTTACCACCTTCCCTTCCATCTTCTTCTTTCTTCATCGGTCGTCAGCTAGCTGCATATACAGCACACGGATAACCTTCTTTTTTAAGATTGTAGACTCACGAGAAAATCTTTATCTTTGACTTACATTCTTTTAAGCACTGTTTGTAATGGCGTAATGCCCATACACATATAACGTTATTCCGTCCTCAGCAACAATTCTTTTATCATCAAACGGAGTCAATGCAATTTTATTCACTTGCACTGTGGCAAGAGCATGCTGTCGCGACAGGATAAGATTCATGGGCGTTCTGATAATTTCTCTGGATTTAAGGCAGTCAGTATAGCTCTCGAACGTGACGTACTGCTTAATAGCACTACGTTTTATACTTTTAATCTTTTTTATCATTGAACCGTCGATATCTAGGGCATACATTTTAGGTCGTAGCCCTACAAAGCGTTGAATGATTTTACCATTAGCCTCATCTTTAAATTTCCCAAGTACCTTCTTGTTTAGAGGTGGATAGCATATATGGCTTGTAGGATAATCAACAGTATCTAGGTGCTCAAGAAAACGTAGCTTACCCTGGTACACATCTTCAGTTGTAATACGATGAATGTACGAATCAGTGTCGATATACATAAGCTTCAGGTTTTCGGCTCCATAATACGGTAGCAACACATCATAGTGATACCGGTACATTAATGTCTTGGAGATATCCAACACACTCATACCGATGTATATAGGCTTGTTGAACACGATCTGTCGGGAGGCCACATGTACAGCAGCTAGATTAGAAGCATATATAGTCCTGTCGATAAACGTTGGCTTTGCAATTAACTTTTCCAGAGTCTTCTCATTTGTCACCAGCCGTATATCCATATGATTACGCAGGTTCTCCATAGTTTTTCCGAACATAGCATTGTTGAACAATTTGTAGAGATCCTTTTCAAAATCATTTGCGGCCTGTTGTCGTAGTCTGTTGTTAAATTCCACATACGGCTTTAACCATCGAGACTGTTGGAATTGTAGCACACGATGGATTTTTGTTAACCGTAGTCCATGATCAAGAGCTATCTTCAACGCCATGTAATGTAGTACATACTTATTTCGAGGTCCTAGATGAGGTATCAGTTTCTTTGTAGGAGAGTCCTTAGGCGTCATACACTCAGGCAGGAAAGGTAGATCGTTGTGTAGATCCTGAAGTTCTGCAGGATACTCGATGTCGACTTCTAATATGTAGCCGTAAGGATCATCTTCTTGTAGTCTTTCTAAGTCAATTTTTTCAGGTGATACCCACTCAAATCCACCATAAGGGAGAGCGTGACTCATTGCCCACCCATATTGGTTGTAGGCCTCCTCATAGGTAATAAATTGGGTTGGTCTCGACGGATCATACTTCTCCATGTACGTGTTATTAGCCTCTGCATAGCGGTGGGAAACTTGACATAAACCTCCTCTTATGCCAGATTCCACCATGAGTAATTGATCATAATCCTGTAACAATTCCAGCTGAATTCCAGTGTACAGTAACATGGCATCCCATGTAAGTCCTAGAGAGGTGAAATAATGTGCAGGGTCGACTTTCTGTGTTTTGAGTGTTTGCTCCCTAAATGTCTCAAAGACATCAGCTAGGAGAAGCACATCAGAGATAAAGTAGAGGTCGCTGTACTCGCCCAGGTTTCTGACATTAAACAGCTCCCATACATTTTTAGCATGACCGTAGTCAGCATCACTAATTTCCTCTTCATTTAATTTATTGTAGGAGTCCTTAGGAGGTAAGCAGGTTTCGTTCAAAACATCACATGAAGTGATGTAATCATAGGGAAATACACCCTTACGTGTCATCAACTTCAACTTGTCTTCTCCGAAGTACTTCAATGTTTCAGGGTACGATGTTAGATTTTTTACCAGCTTATCCAAGCTTGTACTCAGGAACCGAAAACTATCTACAAACCGGAGCTTTATATCTCCGACATACTTGGAGAATGATATATAGCTTTCTTCAGAGCTAGGAATTACTTCCACCCGCTCAGTTGTACATCCCAGCTCCTTAACAATGAAATGAGAGTCATATCCACTGAGGTTGTGCATGAAGACAGGGATATATTTAGGTGTTTTGCAGGCTAAAGTACATTCATTATGCAGACTCCCCCGATATTCACCACTGATGTGATCATGGTCGTGTGCTTTATAGTTCTCTTCAGTAAAGGTTTTTCCACACAAGTAGCATACTGTACAGGCGTTAAAATCCATCTGCTGTTGATCTGTAAGTTTCAGGGGCATGACAGATTTGTATATATTATTAATCTCCTTTGCAAAGAATGACAGGTATTCCATAAACTTCTGAGCAGCATCAACACCACGATATACATAGGGATGCTTAGGAAGACCAGTTTCCAGATGTTCAACGTTGGTTGATGGTTTAACGTAAACACAGAAACTCATTGCTGTGTGCTCTTGATAAGGGGTTGTATAGGAAGTTTCAGGACTGGGAATACACGTATGACATGGAGTGAGAATACTCTCAAAATCCGCATAGATGACAAAAGGTACTTTCAGCATCCTCTCCACATTTTTAAACTGTACAATTGATTTCTCCTTTGTAGGCATAACTACCCTTGCAACACCATGCTGATTACAGATGGCTGCATGTTCTTCCAGTTTTTCCAGCCCACTTCGTCCATATCGATTGTCAAAATGTGTAATGCACCGCTTACAGGTATATATCACTCCATCATGCTTAGTTTTTTGACGTCGAACGAGCTTCTCAAAATTCTTACATAGTGATGTTTTCCACTACTGTCACTCAATAGCAGGAGGTCACAGTGGTCAGGTAGTTCAGTGTCAGCAACCTTTATCGGATACACTTCATGCTTCTCATCCAGGCCGAAAACGTTGATAGACATCCTATTAAGCTTCTCAAATTTAGGTATTTGAGAAAGCGGAGTAGGATAGGAAACACAGCTGAAGTCGTACTTATCTTGAAGTTTCTTATATTTGCTCACCCGTTGAGGCTTGACGCTGACAAATTTGGCTAATATAGAGTACATAAAGCATAGCTCAACAGTTAAATTCTGGATGTTAATGCAGGCTTTCCTTGCTTCAACAGATGGCGGTAGTGGTATGTAGCTACTTCCTCGTTACGGGTTGTACTTGTTAATACGAAGGCGCACCCCTTCCACAGCAAGCAGAGCCCAGTTGCTTCCCTTTAGTTGTGATTCCTCCATTTCAGTAACCAATTTCTTCATTTTGGTTTCCAGCATAGAGTCCAGATCCATTTCTAGGAAAACAGCTTGATTTCTGGTTTTAAATGTCTTGTCACAGGTTTCTCCGATACTGTTAACAAGTCTACACTCAGCAAACAGATTAATTTTCAAACTCTTGTGAATACCAGGTTCTTTATGCACGGCCTGGATTATCCGTTGTTTTGCTTCATGCAGGTATATATTCAGATCCTTAGTTGATTCACAGCGTATAAAATACGATGTCAAGCGTCCATGGAATGAAGTTTCGTATTCTTTCATGTCACACTCCTCCATTGTAGATAACAACTCTTGTTTTGTCGGTTCTAATCTACGTTTCTTCTCAGGTCTGTTTATTTCACACGCATCTTCGTGTCGACCACCCTTATAACTGTCTTTGAGGGCTACATTACAATATTTACACTTGAAGAGCTTTTCACAACGTAGCTCATGTCGTCTTTTATCATATCCACGGAGGAACTTCTTACAGCATTTACCACAAGAATATCCTGAGACACTAGGAATGATATTCTTATACACCGAGTTATTCATCTTTATTCTTGATGTAATAACGTATTAATCCTTCTTCAAGGGAAATGTAGACCTCTTCACCTTGATATCACTTAGAAAGCTGATTATTTTCTGAGAGAACAGCGATGTTAGCACCACAGAGATGATCAACAGAATGAATTTCATAGCTAGAGGTCGCTCTATTTATAGAGGAAGCACGAATCTTTTTTAATCAATTATATCCTGATTATTAATACTAAAAACGGTGTGAAGCGTGTAAGCTTTTATATTTCAATTCGTGTTACACTGATGTTCGAGCGTCTCCGTATAGCTTCGTATGCTTAGAGAAAGTGTAAAGTATTGTGAAGATGTATGTATTGTTCGGGTATAATCGTACAGATTCGGAGAGCTTGACTCGTGAAGGTGATGAACGATCCGTCGACCGAGCAGGAGGCAAGCATTCCCTCCGCGCAACGAAACCTAGATGCAAATGCAATAAAATCGTGATAGATGAGAAACCACCCAGACATTCGCCTGCAGACCATGGAAAACCATGAAAAATATGTCAGAGTGAGCGTCCAACGGAACTCGAACCCGGGACTCTAAAAGCACACGTAAAAGATACAAATTATATAGAATGAAAGGAAATCGGATTCGATGAGAAACCATTCCAGCATTCGCCTGCAGACCAGGGAAAACCCTAAAAAATATGATGTCAGAGTGATCAACCAACAGGAATCAAACAAAGGACCTTAGAAGCATATAGGTTAAGATGTAAATCAAATAAAAATGCAATAAAATCGTGATAGATGAGAAACCACCCAGACATTCGCCTACAGACCAGGGAAAACCACGAAAAATATGTCAGAGTGAACAACCAAAGGCAATCGAACGAGGGAAACCGTAAGATTACTCTAGAAGCATAAAGTTGCAAATGAAAGAAAATCGTGATAGATGGGAAACCACTCAGGCATTCGCCTGCAGACCAGGGGAAACCATGAAAAAAAAATCAAAGGTCTCAGCGACTGGCGGATAGAGTGTACGACCGACAGAGAAATCAAACAAAAGGACTCTAGAAGCAAAAAATAAAAAGATGCAAATGAAAGAAGATCATGATAGCAAATACCACTACAGCATTCGACAGCAGACCAGGGAAAACCATGAAAATCGAGATCAGAGTAAACAATTGATTGAAATCTAACCCTGAACACTAGAAATTTACGTGAAAATGGATTGAAAGGGAATCGTGATAGCAAATACCACTACAGCATTCGATAGCAGACCAGGGAAAACCATGAAAAATCGAGATCGGAGTAAACAATTGATTGAAATCTAACCCTGAACCCTAGAAATTTACGTGAAAAATGGATTCAAAGGGAATCGCGATATCAAATACCACTACAGCATTCGACAGCAGACCAGCGAAAACCATGAAAAGATCCGTGATCAGAGTAAACAATCGATGGAAATCTAACCCCTGAACCCTAGAAATTCACGTGAAAAAATACAAATAAAATGGATTGAAAGGGAATCGTGATAGCAAATACCACTACAGCATTCGACAGCAGACCATCGAAAACCATGAAAAGATCCGTGATCAGAGTAAACAATCGATGGAAATCTAACCCCTGAACCCTAGAAATTGACGTGAAAAAATACAAATAAAATGGATTGAAAGGGAATCGTGATAGCAAATACCACTACAGCATTAGGCAGCAGACCAGCGAAAATCGTGAGAAACCTAAGGCCAGAGTGCTCGTCCCTACGGGAATCGAATCCGAGACCTCTCGAATGCAAAGTGCTGCCGTTATTGACTGAACAAGACAGTAAAAACAGACCTCATTCGCAGTCGACAATGCTTAAACACGTTAACTTTCACCATATGACGTCACAGTTGGGGACAGTTTGACTATCGCCAACATGTCGAGACATGTACATTTTAGCCATCTCATAAACAAGAGAAGCATATACAGAAGTTTCATGCCAACGTACTCACTACGCTCGCAAAGATAATCTAAAATTTCATCGTTGAAATACTTTGGAAATAACGTAGACGTTTTTCCACCCTTATTTAATTAAATTCATGTATATACCCTATTATTTAGTGATTTTTTCAATAATTTCTTCCTCTCATGTCTATCATTCTTCAAAAAATCAGTGTACAATATGCATTTTTATACGTTTTAATGTCCGTTTATTTTTAAAACCGCTGCATTTGCCTGTAATTACGAGCAATAATTTTTTTGAGATTTCTCCGATTTTTAGCTTATAGAATCAAATTAGGAAATGTTTTAATAAATGTATTGTATTTTCTTTTACTTAAAGTATCTACATTTTTAAAGTTAGCAGGCCCGTTATTTGTATTTAGTGCAAAGATTATCATATATCATTTTTAAATCCGTCTTCTTAAATATAATGTATCGCAATCCATTTTTAAAATCAAATCATACATGCGTTTAATGCATATAATGGATGTCTTCATATACCTAATATGGCTGCCATGCACATTAAGCATTCAATATGGACGCGTCTAGACATCCTTCTTCATTGAACATGCTTCCGACTCTCTCCGCTAGGTGGAGCGCATGATGCATGCTGCGAGGATGGAGGGGGACAAAACAGATTTATTTACGCATGCATTAAAGATAGCGTGCCAGTCGGCCTGAGAGCCTCGTTCAGGGAGGTCGTATAGTTCTCGCAGCCATGGTAATACGCGTCGTCGTATCGCGTGTTCGTTACGTAATTTTTTTTGTTTTTACCTTTCTTAGTCATACATTCATCTAAGAGGTATAATATTCGTCAGAATGACAGATGTCCAAATATATATAACAAAGAAATTAGTTACTGATATAAATGTAATATCGTACGTTCACCATTTTATTTTTAATTACTTTTTTATTTTATTCGAGGATGACTTTGTATTCATGTCACTGGATTCAATCCTAGTCCTCCGGCGTAGTGAGTACGTTGGCATGAAACTTCTGTATATGCTTCTCTTGTTTATGAGATGGCTAAAATGTACATGTCTCGACATGTTGGCGATAGTCAAACTGTCCCCAACTGTGACGTCATATGGTGAAAGTTAACGTGTTTAAGCATTGTCGACTGCGAATGAGGTCTGTTTTTACTGTCTTGTTCAGTCAATAACGGCAGCACTTTGCATTCGAGAGGTCTCGGATTCGATTCCCGTAGGGACGAGCACTCTGGCCTTAGGTTTCTCACGATTTTCGCTGGTCTGCTGCCTAATGCTGTAGTGGTATTTGCTATCACGTTTCCCTTTCTATCCATTTTATTTGTATTTTTTCACGTGAATTTCTAGGGTTCAGTGGTTAGATATCCATCGATTGTTTACTCTGATCACGGATCTTTTCATGGTTTTCGATGGTCTGCTGTCGAATGCTGTAGTGGTATTTGCTATCACGATTCCCTTTCAATCCATTTTATTTGTATTTTTTCACGTGAATTTCTAGGGTTCAGGGGTTAGATTTCCATCGATTGTTTACTCTGATCACGGATCTTTTCATGGTTTTCGCCGGTCTGCTGTCGAATGCTGTAGTGGTATTTGCTATCGCGATTCCCTTTGAATCCATTTTCACGTAAATTTCTAGGGTTCAGGGTTAGATTTCAATCAATTGTTTACTCCGATCT
Source organism: Deroplatys truncata (assembly GCA_030765065.1). Classification (NCBI taxonomy): domain Eukaryota; kingdom Metazoa; phylum Arthropoda; class Insecta; order Mantodea; family Mantidae; genus Deroplatys; species Deroplatys truncata. The sequence continues at coordinate 276,350,021 of CM060990.1, forward strand.
CGATTTTTCATGGTTTTCCCTGGTCTGCTGTCGAATGCTGTAGTGGTATTTGCTATCACGATTCCCTTTCAATCCATTTTCACGTAAATTTCTAGTGTTCAGGGTTAGATTTCAATCAATTGTTTACTCTGATCTCGATTTTTCATGGTTTTCCCTGGTCTGCTGTCGAATGCTGTAGTGGTATTTGCTATCACGATTTTCTTTCATTTGCATCTTTTTATTTTTTGCTTCTAGAGTCCTTTTGTTTGATTTCTCTGTCGGTCGTACACTCTATCCGCCAGTCGCTCAGACCTTTGATTTTTTTTTCATGGTTTCCCCTGGTCTGCAAGCGAATGCCTGAGTGGTTTCCCATCTATCACGATTTTCTTTCATTTGCAACTTTATGCTTCTAGAGTAATCTTACGGTTTCCCTCGTTCGATTGCCTTTGGTTGTTCACTCTGACATATTTTTCGTGGTTTTCCCTGGTCTGTAGGCGAATGTCTGGGTGGTTTCTCATCTATCACGATTTTATTGCATTTTTATTTGATTTACATCTTAACCTATATGCTTCTAAGGTCCTTTGTTTGATTCCTGTTGGTTGATCACTCTGACATCATATTTTTTAGGGTTTTCCCTGGTTTGCAGGCGAATGCTGGAGTGGTTTCTCATCGAATCCGATTTCCTTTCATTCTATATAATTTGTATCTTTTACGTGTGCTTTTAGAGTCCGGGGTTCGAGTTCCGTTGGACGCTCACTCTGACATATTTTTCATGGTTTTCCATGGTCTGCAGGCGAATGTCTGGGTGGTTTCTCGTCTATCACGATTTTATTGCATTTGCATCTAGGTTTCGTTGCGCGGAGGGAATGCTTGCCTCCTGCTCGGTCGACGGATCGTTCACCTTCACGAGTCAAGCTCTCCGAATCTGTACGATTATACCCGAACAATACATACATCTTCACAATACTTTACACTTTCTCTAAGCATACGAAGCTATACGGAGACGCTCGAACATCAGTGTAACACGAATTGAAATATAAGAGCTTACACGCTTCATCACCGTTTTTAGTATTAATAATCAGGATATAATTGATTAAAAAAGGTTCGTGCTTCCTCTATAAACAGAGCGACCTCTAGCTATGAAATTCATTCTGTTGATCATCTCTGTGGTGCTAACATCGCCGTTCTCTCAGAAAATAATCAGCTTTCTAAGTGATATCAAGGTGAAGAGGTCTACATTTCCCTTGAAGAAGGATTAATACGTTATTACATCAAGAATAAAGATGAATAACTCGGTGTATAAGAATATCATTCCTAGTGTCTCAGGATATTCTTGTGGTAAATGCTGTAAGAAGTTCCTCCGTGGATATGATAAAAGACGACATGAGCTACGTTGTGAAAAGCTCTTCAAGTGTAAATATTGTAATGTAGCCCTCAAAGACAGTTATAAGGGTGGTCGACACGAAGATGCGTGTGAAATAAACAGACCTGAGAAGAAACGTAGATTAGAACCGACAAAACAAGAGTTGTTATCTACAATGGAGGCGTGTGACATGAAAGAATACGAAACTTCATTCCACGGACGCTTGAAATCGTATTTTATACGCTGTGAATCAACTAAGGATCTGAATATATACCTGCATGAAGCAAAACAACGGATAATCCAGGCCGTGCATAAAGAACCTGGTATTCACAAGAGTTTGAAAATTAATCTGTTTGCTGAGTGTAGATTTGTTAACAGTATCGGAGAAACCTGTGACAAGACATTTAAAACCAGAAATCAAGCTGTTTTCCTAGAAACGGATCTGGACTCTATGCTGGAAACCAAAATGAAGAAATTGGTTACTGAAATGGAGGAATCACAACTAAAGGGAAGCAACTGGGCTCTGCTTGCTGTGGAAGGGGTGCGCCTTCGTATTAACAAGTACAACCCGTTACGAGGAAGTAGCTACATACCACTACCGCCATCTGTTGAAGCAAGAAAAGCCTGCATTAACATCCAGAATTTAACTGTTGAGCTATGCTTTATGTACTCTATATTAGCCAAATTTGTCAGCGTCAAGCCTCAACGGGTGAGCAAATATAAGAAACTTCAAGATAAGTACGACTTCAGCTGTGTTTCCTATCCTACTCCGCTTTCTCAAATACCTAAATTTGAGAAGCTTAATAGGATGTCTATCAACGTTTTCGGCCTGGATGAGAAGCATGAAGTGTATCCGATAAAGGTTGCTGACACTGAACTACCTGACCACTGTGACTGTGTAAGAATTTTGAGAAGCTCGTTCGACGTCAAAAAACTAAGCATGATGGAGTGATATATACCTGTAAGCGGTGCTTTACACATTTTGACAATCGATATGGACGAAGTGGGCTGGAAAAACTGGAAGAACATGCAGCCATCTGTAATCAGCATGGTGTTGCAAGGGTAGTTATGCCTACAAAGGAGAAATCAATTGTACAGTTTAAAAATGTGGAGAGGATGCTGAAAGTACCTTATGTCATCTATGCGGATTTTGAGAGTATTCTCACTCCATGTCATACGTGTATTCCCAGTCCTGAAAATTCCTATACAACCCCTTATCAAGAGCACACAGCAATGAGCTTCTGTGTTTACGTTAAACCATCAACCAACGTTGAACATCTGGAAACTGGTCTTCCTAAGCCTCCCTATGTATATCGTGGTGTTGATGCTGCTCAGAAGTTTATGGAATACCTGTGATTATTTGCAAAGGAGATTAATAATATATACAAATCTGTCATGCCCCTGAAACTTACAGATCAACAGCAGATGGATTTTAACGCCTGTACAGTATGCTACTTGTGTGGAAAAACCTTTACTGAAGAGAACTATAAAGTACACGACCATGATCACTCCTCCTATCGGGGGAGTCTGCATAATGAATGTAATTTAGCCTGCAAAACACCTAAATATATCCCTGTCTTCATGCACAACCTCAGTGGATATGACTCTCATTTCATTGTTAAGGCGCTGGGATGTAAAACTGAGCGGGTGGAAGCAATTCCTAGCTCTGAAGAAAGCTATATATCATTCTCCAAGTATGTCGGAGATATAAAGCTCCGGTTTGTAGATAGTTTTCGGTTCCTGAGTACAAGCTTGGATAAGCTGGTAAAAAATCTATCATCGTACCCTGAAACATTGAAGTACTTCGGAGAAGACAAGTTGAAGTTGATGACACGTAAGGGTGTATTTCCCTATGATTACATCACTTCATGTGATGTTTTGAACGAAACCTTCTTACCTCCTAAGGACTCCTACAATAAATTAAATGAAGAGGAAATTAATGATGCTGACTACGATCATGCTAAAAATGTATGGGAGCTGTTTAATGTCAGAAACCTGGGCGAGTACAGCGACCTCTACTTAGTCTCTGATGTGCTTCTCCTAGCTGATGTCTTTGAGACATTTAGGGAGCAAACACTCAAAACACAGAAAGTCGACCCTGCACATTATTTCACCTCTCTAGGGCTTACATGGGATGCCATGTTACTGTACACTGGAATTCAGCTGGAATTGTTACAGGATTATGATCAATTACTCATGGTGGAATCTGGCATAAGAGGAGGTTTATGTCAAGTTTCCCACCGCTATGCAGAGGCTAATAACACGTACATGGAGAAGTATGATCCGTCGAGACCAGCCCAATTTATTACCTATGAGGAGGCCTACAACCAATATGGGTGGGCAATGAGTCACGCTCTCCCTTATGGTGGATTTGAGTGGGTATCACCTGAAAAAATTGACTTAGAAAGACTACAAGAAGATGATCCTTACGGCTACATATTAGAAGTCGACATCGAGTATCCTGCAGAACTTCAGGATCTACACAACGATCTACCTTTCCTGCCTGAGTGTATGTCGCCTAAGGACTCTCCTACAAAGAAACTGATACCTCATCTAGGACCTCGAAATAAGTATGTACTACATTACATGGCGTTGAAGCAAGCTCTTGATCATGGACTACGGTTAACAAAAATCCATCGTGTGCTACAATTCCAACGGTCTCGATGGTTAAAACTGTGTGTGGAATTTAACAACAGACTACGACAACAGGCCGCAAATGATTTTGAGAAGGATCTCTACAAATTGTTCTACAATGCTATGTTCGGAAAAACTATGGAGAACCTGCGTAATCGTATGGATATACGGCTGGTGACAAATGAGAAGACTCTGGAAAAGTTAATTGCAAAGCCAACGTTTATCGACAGGACTATATATGCTTCTAATCTAGCTGCTGTACATGTGGCCTCCTGACAGATCGTGTTCAACAAGCCTATATACATCGGTATGAGTGTGTTGGATATCTCCAAGACATTAATGTACCGGTATCACTATGATGTGTTGCTACCGTATTATGGAGCCGAAAACCTGAAGCTTATGTATATCGACACTGATTCGTACATTCATCGTATTACAACTGAAGATGTGTACCAGGGTAAGCTACGTTTTCTTGAGCACCTAGATACTGTTGATTATCCTACAAGCCATATATGCTATCCACCTCTAAACAAGAAGGTACTTGGGAAATTTAAAGATGAGGCTAATGGTAAAATCATTCAACGCTTTGTAGGGCTACGACCTAAAATGTATGCCCTAGATATCGACGGTTCAATGATAAAAAAGATTAAAGGTATAAAACGTAGTGCTATTAAGCAGTACGTCACGTTCGAGAGCTATACTGACTGCCTTAAATCCAGAGAAATTATCAGAACGCCCATGAATCTTATCCTGTCGCGACAGCATGCTCTTGCCGCAGTGCAAGTGAATAAAATTGCATTGACTCCGTTTGATGATAAAAGAATTATTGCTGAGGACGGAATAACGACATATGTGTATGGGCATTACGCCATTACAAACAGTGCTTAAAAGAATGTAAGTCAAAGATAAAGATTTTCTCGTGAGTCTACAATCTTAAAAAAGAAGGTTATCCGTGTGCTGTATATGCAGCTAGCTGACGACCGATGAAGAAAGAAGAAGATGATAGGGAAGGTGGTAACCCTGCCATTAGGAGCAATCCTAGTGCTAGTCTCAAGCCTAGATAAAAAAGGGGAGAGACGCCTACAACGAACTAAAATAAAGGTATGTTGACGTAAACTTTTCAATTAAAACTCTCGAATAATAAAACCTGAATAAAACATTGCAATTTCACTAAAAGAAAGTTGAGGTTATCTTTGGTTAGCCAGATTAGGTTAGTCGATGCCTGAGTAGAATAGATGATGAGTGGAACGTTTAGGATTGGTCGGATTAATCTAGGATAGGCTCTCGTACTTATTGTCTAAGTTATGAAGGATGAATTAGTTTAGATTGCCTTAGCAATGGATTGGTTACGTGTTGTTCTTACGTTTTGTTACGTGGTTGTATGGTTGGTACGTGTTGTTACGTCGTGTAACGTTTCTGGTTACGAGATGTCACGTGATGTTACGAGCATACGTGCTTATGTTAGTTAGTGTGACGTCTTGTCATGCTGTTATGTTACGTTGTGTTACGTGGTTATTGTTGGTTACGTTAGATGATGTTAGGAATGAATAGACAATTAGAAGATCCAGAGCAAACATGGTGGCAATAGGTTAAGACGTATACTTCGCTGTAAACCGATATACAGTTTGTCTCTCTCCGTTTCGCGCACTAGTTTAACATATGTAAAGTTTGTAAGGTTTAGAAAATAAGTATATAAAAGTGTTGCAGCGCTGGATGATAAAAGTTTTATAATCGAATTACTCTCTATATTACCGTATAAACCTACATTCCTCCTCCTTCAACCCCTGTTTATCCTTATATCTCTCCCGTTTTCCATATTTCTCCCATATAAACGTATACTCTGCTCCTCAACCCAAGTCTAGACTAGCACCTCTCCTCATATGTCCTACCGATCTCATATAAATGCATTTTCCCGCTTGAAGACTCTCTCAACCTAGCACCTACCTTCGTTTTCCCTATCTTTTCCAATATAAACGCATACTCTGTCATTCAGACCTTCCTGTCTAACCTAGCACTTCTCCTCATTTTCCCCTACCTCTCTCATATAAGACGCATTCCCTACTTCAACCCTGTCTAGCCTAGCATCGACCCTCGTATACCCTATCTCTCGCATATAAACGCCTACTCTATCATTCAAAACTCCTAGCCTAATACCTCTCCTCGGTTCGCTATCTCGCTCATATAAAACGCCATATTCTACCCTTCAAGTCCTGTTTAGTATAACATCTTTCCTTGTATTCCCTATCTCTCTCGTATAAAGCGTATCCCTCACTCCTTTAGCATCTGACTAGCCCAGCATCAGCCCTCGTATTCCCTATCTCTCCCCCATAAACGCATTTTCCTCCTTGAACTGTCGCATCTACCCTCATTTTCCCTATCCTTCCCCATATAAACGTAAAAGTGCCCCAGCTTCTGTCTATCATACCGCCTGCCCCAGTTTTCCATATATTCCTCATATAAACGTATACCGTACTCCTTAACCTCTGTCTGCACTAGCACCTCCCCTCGTATACCCTATCTCTGTCGTATAAAGCATATCTCTCCCTCCTTCAGTCCCTGCTCTACCTCAGAACTCTCCCTGTTTTCCCTATCTCTCCCATATAAACGCATTTTTTCCGCCTTGAAGGTTTTTTCAACCTAGCATATACCCTCGTTTTCCTCGTCTCTTCATATAAAAAGTCATACTCTACCCTTCAAACCCTGAATAGTCTAGTACCTCTCCACGTATCCCCTATCTCTCCTGTAAAATATGTTCATATTCCCCCTGCTTCAGCATCTGTCTATCCTAGCCTGTGTTCACGTTTTCCCTATCTTTCCCATATAAATGCATATTCCACATCTCAACCCCTATCTAGTCCAACATTTCTCCTCGTATTCCACGTATCTCTCATATAAAGCACATCCTCATTCCTTCAACCTCTATCTAGCCTAGCATCGATCCTCGTAGTCTCTATCTTCCCCATGTAAACGCATTTTCCCTCTCATATACCCTCGTTTTCCCTATCCTTTCCCATATAAATGCAAAAAAGTGGCCCAGGATGGACCTATATATCCTACTAAGTCTCACTCAACCTAAAATCTACTTTCGTTTTCGTCGTCTCACCATATAAACGCTTACTCTAACATTCAAACCCTCGTAGCCTAATACCCCTCCTCGGTTTGCTATCTCTCCCATATAAAGTCATATTCTACTCTTCAAGCCCTGTCTAGTCTAGCATCTTTCTGCGCATTGCCTATCTCTCATATAAAGCGTATCCTTCCCTCCTTCAGCATTTGTCTAGCTAAGCATCAGCCCTGGTATTCCCTATCTTCCCCATATAAACGCATTTCCTCCTTGAACCGTCGCATCAACCCTCGTTTTTCCTCGCTTTTCCCATATAAAAGCAAAAATTGGCCCAGCTCTCTCTATAATATTCTACTAGGATCACTACACACCCATTCTCCATCCACGAAGGGTATCATAGACAGGAGAGGATATTGGTAGTGGCATGTAATCCAGTTTACCGAAACGCTACTTACTCGACTTTTATTACCAGAAGCCTCTACTTTTCTATGAATGTAATCCTTATTAACCCTCAGATATTATCCTGTTAGAGCTATTAGCTTAAGTAAACTCCTGTATGCGTACTGTAGGCGAACCTTTACCTCCTACTTCACGTATAGGAACGCTTTGATTGCGTCCCTGCCCTTTATACTCACTGCCCGGCGCTACCATCGACTGAATGATTTAGTGAGATCTTGGGACCGATATGCGAGGGATTCTCCTGCAGGATTCCACCGGGAAGATGCCTAAACTTGATAATTTAGAGGAGGTAAAACTCGTAACAAGGTTAACGTAGGTGAACCTGCGGAAGGACATTAGCGGTATCTCCACCGGAGAACCTAGCACAAATGGAAGAATCCTTGGAGCTGTGGTTGCCTTGCGTCAGGGTTGGGTACGAAACCCGCCAAGACGTTGTCAGTTCCGCGCGAAGCACCGGATGTCTATAAACGGTTTTCGGTACCCGCACTATGAATTTTGGCAAAATTTCTGCATGGCGGAGGTGAGTGTCGCAATCTGAGGATTCCGTTTGCTGTACAGCGACGACAAGGAGCCTGGGGGTTTAAAGCCCGAGTTCTGCCAGTGTAGTTCCCTTCTCATCGGTGGGGGGCGGTTGTACGAAAACTTGCAGGGATTCCATGCTAGTGTTTGCCCGATTTTAACGCAGCCGATTGCGCTCTTCTTCAAGGAGAGCCGAGGTTCGCAAATACCGATACAACCCTGAGCTGTGCATCACTCGTCTGGTGGGTCGATGAAGATCACGCATAATGACGAGATTGGATGCATTACTTCATATACAGCATAATTTAAATACTTATGAGTAGCTTCTATAGAGGTATCCTGGCGCAGTTTTTTGCGTTTATATGGGAAGGGATAGGGAAAACGAGGGTGGATGCGGAGGAAAATGCGTTTATATGGGGAGATAGGGAATACGGGGACTGATGCTAAGCTAGACAGTGGCAGGAGGGGGAATGCGCTTTATATGAGACAGATAGGGAATATGTGGAGAGGTGCTAGGCTAGACAGATGCTGGAGGAGGGGGAATATAGGATTATACTGGAGAGATAGGGAATACGAGGGAGCTGCTAAGATAGATGTTAAAGCTGGCATGCGTTTATATGAGAGAGATAGTGAAACGATAGCTCTAGGCCGAGCCCAAGCTATACCATTATTAATAATTCGGGTAATTATTCGCGAGCTACGGACGTAACGAACCAGAACAACTTCGGACAGGAGGTGATACTGCCGCAATTGGAAACCGAGTAGAGATTTTAGGCTAGCAAGGGTGGATTGACAGAGTATGCGTTTATATGGGAGTGACGAGGAAAACGGAGAGAGATGCTATACTAGGAGATAGTTGAAGGAGAGGCAAATGCGTTTATATGGGAGAGGTAGGGAAAACGATGATAGGTCTTAGGAATTGTGATTAAAACCTGTGATTCAAAGAACTGCATTATTCAAGAACTTGAAGAATACAAAGGTCTAAGTATAGATCATTGCACGGTATTCGAGGAGGGGTATTTAGTAGAAAAACCTCCTAAGTCTCAGTAGGATATAATTGCCGATTCTAAATCACTAAATATGCAGGAATGTGCATTTATATGCAAATGAGGTCTCCCCCAACCCCCTCCGCCACCTTCTGGTACTTTCTGCTTGCAGCTGAGTGTCATACATCTTGTTGAGTATAATGGAAAGCTTGACAGGCAAGCAATTAAGTCTGTGAATCACCTGTCAAAATGAACAACAGAATAATGAATTATCTTCTTAACAAAAGCGGAGACGTTATTCTACGCGCTCCATATCCGTACACTGCAGCAAGCCGACGCTAGCCGCATTGTTTGACGAACACGTGTAAAAGAATAAAGGTTATCCATCACTTCTCAAAATGAACAATTGAGAATGCTGGAGGATTGTGAACAAAAGATCAGACGCTATTGTCCCAGCTCCATTGAATTCCCTGAGCGTGTAATTTTGCAAATGCCACCTGCAAACACGCAGTCACATTGTTTGACGAACACGTGTAAAATAACAATAGATCAGACTTGACCCGAGCTAACAAAGGGGCATATATTATTGTATCCATTTCTATTGTCAAGAGTAAGAGTTTCGTGAAATACCACCTATGTAGCATCCCGCTCCCACAGACATATAACAAACGGACGGGCTGGACCCTGCTAACAAAAGCTTGAATGACAAAAGAACATATTCTATTGTATCCCTTTCCATTGTCCCGGACACGTGCATGTTTTCAGCATTATCAGATTCGATTCTAGAAGCTTAAAATCAGTGTAACTTTGGAAAAATTACTTTGCATGTGATTGTTGTGAAATGTAATGATTTTCTGCGATAACCGAGTATTAAACGTACAGAAATGCCATATTGTATACTGATTTTTGGGAGAATAAAGGAAATCTGGAATGTAAGAACTGAAATGGGAATAAAAACATGAAATAATACAGTATATGCATGCATTTTACTAAACAAAGGAGAAAATTGGCGCGTCGCATCCCGAGGTTATAATTCGTTTTTATTGCATTGTTTTATCTCTTTTCATTCATGTTGTGTGCGTGAGTGTGTATGTGCAGTTGTATGTGTGTATGTGTGTATATGCATGTGTGCGTGAGGTGTATGTGCATGTGTGTAAGTGCACTGGTGAATGTATGTGTGTGCGTAAGTGTGTATGTGTGTGTTTGCACTGGTGCATGAGCGCGTGCACTGGTGTATGTTTGTTGATGTATGTACAAGTGCTCCTGTTTATGTGAACGCTTGGATGTGTGGAAGTCGAGAAGAAAGAAAGAGATAGAAAGAGGGAAAAGGTGAAAGAAAGAGAGAAGAAGAAAGAAAATAAGGTATCGTGTCTAAGTATCGGGATATCAAAGTATACGCCAGGGTTTAATATAAATAATTAAATTTATTAAATAGATTTTTAATCTTCCCGTGCATGCTTCCATAATTTAATACTTATTACGCATTAGAGTATTGCAGCGTAAGATTCAAACTAGGGGCCTCTTGGTAGCTGTGAACGTAATTAGGGAAACGATATATAAGAAATTAGATTATATTTGTTAAATACATTTTAATCTGACCGCACATACTCTCATAGTTTAATATTTTTAAGCATTAGAGTTTCGCACGGTAAGAATCGAACTAGGTCCTCTGAACACCCTTTCATTATTCAGGGTAATGATATAATATTATCAAAGCATCATTTTCTAATTAGCTATCAAAACATTAAACTTTTTGATTGCAGTAAGAATCGAACACCGAGCTATGGATATCTAAGTATACACATGGGTTTAATATAAGTAATGATATACGTTAAATGCATGTTTGATATCCCTGTTTGAAAGAGCCAAAAGAAGCGTAAACAGAGAGCTTGTATAACGATGTTCGGTATATCCGTAGGACTTCGTGAAGACTCTGCTGCTCTCAGAGAGAAGTAACTTTGACAGTGAGGGAGGCATGATGTCGGGTCTAGTGATGGTGGAATTTATTGTCTAGCAGGTAAACTGACCTCTCTGTCTTTCTCACGGTCAAACAAAGACAGCACCGTCTATAAAGCCTGCACAAGTTTCTTTTGTTAACAGTATGCCAGACTGCTTCTTTGTTATATTCACCTAACATGTACGTGTCCGGGACAATGGAAAGGGATACAATAGCATCGGCCCATTTGTTAGCAGGCTTCACGCTTCTCTTTTGTTATAAACATAATTTATGAGAGTCTTTGTTCATTTCGACAGGTGAAGGGCAAGCTTTGTCCATTTGCACGTGTTCGTCAAACAATGCAATTGCGAGGTTGCAGGTGGCATTTCTAAAAGTACACGCTCAGGGAATTAAATAGAGCTGGGACAATAGAGTCTGATCTTTTGTTCACAATACTCCAGCATACTCTATTGTTCATGTTGACAGGTGATGGATAACCTTTTGTTCTTTTGCACGTGGTCGTTAAACAATGCGACTGGGAGGTGGTTGTTTCAGTGTAGAAGTGCACACGTGTGCGGATATGGGGTGGGTAGAATAACGTCTCCGCGTTTGTTACAGAAGATAATTTATTATTCTATTGTTTATTTTGACAGGTGATTGACAACTTTAATTGCTTACCTGTCAAGCTTTACATTATACTCAAGAAGATTTATGGCCCTCAGCTGCAAGCCGAAATTATCAGGAGCTGGGGAGGGGTGGGGGAGACCTCATTTGCATGTGAATGCACATTGCTGCAAATTAAGTGATTTTGAATTGTCATTTACGCTCTACTGAGACTTAGGGGGTTTTCCGCTAAAGGCCCCTCCTCGAATGCCGTGAAATAACCTATACTTAGACCTTTGTATTGTTTAAGTTTTTGAACAATGCAGTTGTTTGTGTCACAAGTTTTAATCACAATCCCTAAGACCTATCATCGTTTTCCCTACCTCTCCCATATAAACGCATTTGCCTCTCCTTCAACCATCTCCTAGCATAGCATCTCTCTCCGTTTTCCTCGTCTCTCCCATATAGACGCATACTCTGTCATTCCACCCTTGCTAGCCTTATATCTCTCCTCGGTTTCCTGCCTGTCTCATATAAACGCATGCCAGCTTTAACATCTATCTTAGCACCTCCCTCGTATCCCCTATCTCTCCAGGATAAGCCTATGCCCCCTTTATTAGCATCTGTCTAGCCTAGCACCTCTCCATGTATTCTCTATCTCTCTCATATAAAGCGCATTCCCCCTCCTTCTACCACTGTCTAGCCTAGCATCAGTCCCCGTATTCACTATCTCCCCCATATAAACGCATTTTCCTATGCATCCACCCTCGTTTTCCCTATCCTTTCCCATATAAATACAAAAAACTGCGCCAGTATACCACTATATAAGCTAATCTTATGATTATTCTTAAAGATTTAACAAACAAATTGTCAAATCATCAATGTGAGGTTTCATAACGGAAGGGCATAGGCGGATTAAATAAGAATTAAATTGCAACCCTCTTAAAAACATTAAAATACAAAATAATACAGATTAAAATATTTTAATTCTATACCTACAAGTGTGTAGAATAAAAGCCTGCAAGTGGGCGAGCGTGCAGACCGTTGCCTCTTTAGTCGACAATAGTGAAGATCGCAGCGAGAGTTTACGAGTGTTCCCGATGAATGACGGTTCAAGCAAACAACGAGCGTTCGGCGGCTTTGATCATTCTTCTTATATGCGCTGTTCTGTAAGTGCTCTGCGCTGGTGATGTATACTTGAAGTAGCTGTGTTTTCTTGTGTAAATATGAATGTTGAAAATTCATTAGCGTCTACCTCAAGCAGAATTACAGACACCAATTCTGCATGAGTTAAGAGGTTGCAATATACATTTTTAAAAGTAGATGCAGAAAATAAAATTAAAACTTGAGAGTTTATGCTGTCGACAAGAAAAGGAAGCCAGTTATTAACATTTCCTGGACTATATTTGGAGAAGCAATTAACAAGAAGCCCTTATATACTGAAGATTTATTCACTGCTTCTCACATAATAACGCGAATATTTTAAAAAGTATCACTGGGCGCTCAGTTCCTGCAACACGCGAATTCTCCCACGCTATTTCTTGCACCGGTATAGCTCATATATCCTACGAACTGAAACAGAAGTTTCAAAGTGAATGCGTTGAAATACATGTTGCAGACATACGACCATTTAATGTGTAGCTAGCCATATTTCACTTTCTTAATTCAAATAGCCGTTGATTTTGGAGCTGAATATGGACATTTGGATGCCGGTAAGTGAACTTATGGGCATTATGATCGATATAAACTGCAATAGTATGAGGGGAAATGATGCCAGAAGTATTACAAGTGACATAAAAGGAATTTGTGTATCCTATTACGGATTTCTGGACAAAAACAACCACACGATTTTCGATAAAAATTTTTGAAAATAAACGAAAAGACTCTTCTCCTCATACTCCAGGGAGTCAGCAATCTAATTGTTGGAAACATGACTGCAAATTTTAATCACGTAAAGTAAGTTAGAATTAACGCAATGCTTCAGAAAACATTTAATTTGCTTCATGTGTGCAGAATTTTACTACTACAAAATGCCTTAACATTTCTAATTGTATACTGTATGCAAGTAAACTTTCCTGTATTATTATATATGAGAGCATCACATATGTACATACAATATACATGGTACGTTACATTTACCATGTCAGTTTTATCATGGTGATATCTGCTAATCTTATTGTGTGTGAAGCCTACTGATACAAAAACGTACCTTAAGCAATGTGTTGAAGCCGATGAATAATAATAATAATAATAATAATAATAATAATAATAATAGCTACAGAAATAAAATTCCGTAAAGGTGCAATCATATCAAAATAATTTGAAATATCAGAAAAGCACTTGCGCCTGGGAAAACTATAACTATCTGGCGAGATTTACAAACACACTCACACACACACACATATATATATATAGGGTATATCACCTAAATCTTGCACCGCAAATATTTCGGAAAGGGAAAGTACTATTGATGTGCAGTCTTCACAGCATTGATTGGTAGTCAGGGGCTCGTACATTTAGCCTATAAATAGATTTTAATAATACTGAGAAAGTGTATTTTTTTAGCAAACATAAACTGTTTTAAATAGAACAATGGCTAGTTACCACAACAGAATAAAGGTAGGGTAAATTAGAATGTTAGTGACGTTTGTTGCAAGATTCTTGTGCAAGTGGTTTACGACAAATCTTACTTTGAAACTTTTACACACCGACACTTGTACAACCTGCGGTAGCACAAACTAAAGAAAAACAAAACGAAATTGCAATACTTCTGTGGATTCTTAAAAGTAAAGAGAACATAGTTCCTCATAGGTTGTGTTCAAAATGACCACCGGTAGCTTCAATACACGCTTCCAGTCTACTATGGAAAGAAGCTGCACACGTTCTAGCATCTCAGCGGAAATTTCAGAGCAGGCAGCAGTAATACGTTGTTTCATATCGTCTGGTGTAGTTGGTACCTCCTTGTAGACAGTGTCTTTCAGCCTTCCCCACAGAAAAAAGTCTAACGGGGTGAGATCCGGTGAACGGGCCGGCCAAGGTACAGGTCCTCTTCGTTCAATCCAACGATTTGGAAACAATCCGTTAAGACAAGCTGTAGTACTTCGTGCACTATGGGCTAGACAGTCATCATGTTAATACCACAGGTTCCTGCTTTTCTGCAAAGGAACGTCTTCTAGCATCTGTGGCAGATGGTCTGTCAGGAGGCTGCGATACTTGTGCAAGTTCATTGTTCCTTCTATGAACAAAGGCCTATGAGCTGATGGTTCACTATCCCACACCACACGTTTAAACTCCATGGACAATGACGTTCCTCCTGACGAAGCCAACGGGGATTGTCAACAGACCAATAGTGCATGTTTCTGCGGTTTACCTGGCCATGATTAGTAAATGTTGCCTCATCACTAAACAAGATACAGGATGAATCTGGAGTATTATGTCTTAATGCCCATGTACAAAAAGTTAACACGATTCTCAAAATCGTTCTCATGCAGCTCTTGATGGAGAGAGATGTGATAGGGATGGAACCTATATCGATGGAGAATGCGCAGTACACTTGCCTGACTTATACCACTTCCACGTGCGATTGTGCGGCAACTAATTTGCGGATCTACTGCAACGGCAACCGAAACATTAATTTCTGCCTCTGCTACAGTCACTTGTTTGTTTCTGTTACCTTTTCCAGGTGTTACAGTACCACTTTCACGTAATTGGTTAAAGAGGTTGATAAATAATTGCCGAGATGGTTGACGTCTACTGGGATACATTTCCGTACACCGTACAGGAACGAACTGCATTCTTCTTACACTCTCCATACACCATGAGCATGTCGGCTTTTTCTACGTTAGTTAACCCCATCTTCCACTCACGACTTACTGCTTGAACTGTCACAAACTGACCAGAAATTCGCAATGCAATCAATGAACAGAAGACACAATGCAAACAAACAACAACATCGTATGTATCCAGCAACTAAGCAGGTTGAATGGGCCAAACAAATGTCGGGGTGGAAACTTTTCAAAATACGACTTCTCGTTAACCACCTGCACTAGAATCCTGCAACAAACACCATTGGCATTCTAATTTACCCTACCTTTATTCTGTTGATGTGACCAGGCATTGTTCCAGTTAAAAAATTGTATTTTTGCTAAAGAAATACGCTTTCTTATTGTTGTTATTATTATTATTATTATTATTATTATTATTATTATTATTATTATTATTATTAAAATCTGTTTATAGGCTAAGTGTACGAGCTTCTGACTACCAATCAAGGCTGTGGAAACTGCACATCAATAGCACCTTCCATTTTCGAAATATGCGTGCGTGTGCGTGTGTGTGTGTATCGTGACTTAGCGAGTTTTAAGGTCACTTCACTGTCCTCACTGTACCTTCGCTAAAGTGATTTAGTTCAAATTTTCACTGTCACTTCACTTTTATAGGTATATATTTGCGTAACGAAATACGCTCGACGTGGCCGCTTCTTACGCACAGTTCACACGTTGGGGAGTCTAATACAAGACCTATCTAATCTTTTGCACCAGCACTCTCTGCACGTCACTACAATTGTTACTACCTTACTTGGAGAACAGTACTTTTATCAGAAACCACTGGTTATCTCGCTCACTCGCGAGAAAACTCGCTTATATAACCGCTGGAATTATCCAGAGACTTCCTGAATGTTCGGCTGGCGGACATAAGGAAAACTTGAAGAAGATTATGGTTCTCTCGCTATCGCTTCTGATGTTTAACCAGGGAGAGAGCAGTACCCCTTTTCTTTTCCCGGCCAGTCGATCGATCGGCCAGTTGGCGCCTTCCCGATAAACTCAGGCAATCGCCACTGCGTCTAGTACGTACATGATGGCTGTAATAATCTTCGTCTGTTAACCTAATTCAGTGCTAAAACTCTTCCTGAATCAGTACACGTTAACTGGGTGCTTTTATTGACTCACCAATCCTCTGCAGCTTTTCCCATTTATGCTTTCAGAATGGTGGAAATAAAGCATAATTTTCGGAAAACCGCTTGCAGACATAAATCTAGTTTTGAGCCAACAGTCTGTAAGTTATTTTAAAATTGTGTTCAACGATTGAAACTTGAATAACCGTTTCCAATTTTCAATGTGAGTTTTCTTGGTCGGCAGTTTTATTATGATTCTATGATTCACATGAAGTTAACATTTATATTCTCAGGTAAGGTGTATACCTAATGTTTTATGAGTTTGAAGGGATAGTTACTTGTAGTTAAAACCTAGTCATCCACAAAAAGGAACACAAATATTCGAGCAATACAAAGTTCTGACTGCAACTTCGTACACTTCAGTAAACATAAACCAGTTAATTGATACTCGGATTATATTTATTAATATTGTACTAACATTTTAATAGTGTCATTATATAATGACACTCAGAGTAATAATATAGCGAACAGTTATTTTTACATGTACAAACAAAATCATTTTGATCACTTCTTTAATGTGTATAATACTAACAACGATAGGGGGATATATTTATGTTATACTGTTAAGCAAAGCAACTATACAAAATAATCATTCTTTATAGCACAACTTATTTTGGCACAGCCTTCAGGAAATTACCTGAAAGTAAGCCTTCTCGTAGTAGAACTTGCTTAAATAAAAAGTAACATAGCAAGGCTGAGTAATATTGGCCATTCAGAAGCTGGCATATGCTCTAACATCAACTTTAAATCTATTTTCTTGTCATTACTGACCTTTTTAAAAGATTTAACAGGCTTGGCAGAAATTTGTGTGATGTCTTGCACTTGACGTGTTTTGCTCGATCTATGATTCAAATACGTTAAATTAACTGTGAATATTTCTTCCTCTTGACTGCATGTAATGGACTTAATAAATGTTCTGCATCTTATCTTTGAGAGTGGCAGCAGTTTATAGTTTAAAACTTCAGATGTGGAATGGAAATCTTTAAAGCTTGAACTTTGTAACTGAAATTCTCTATAAGCCTTGTGTTTATATATTTACTAGTCCCAAAGTGAAAAGACTTAATTTACGCCATTTATTTCTCTATTACACATGTGCATTTTCCACTTCCTGACATCAAGGATCTCCAAGTAGATAATACCTTATGGTACTAAATTTATTTGTGGATTCTATATTTAAAAAGTCAGTAATCTCATTTACTGAAATAACTATTTCTAATAGCTTTGTGAAGGCCCTAGCTATATCACTTCCACTTCTACACTTTGTGATTCATTCCATAGTATAAAGTACACAGTTCTCGTTGTTGAAAGAAAACTGTTAAATTGTAGACATTTAATTTTCTGTTGTAAATAAAAAAGATATATTTCAGCCCTTGAAATATTAATGACATTTTGCAAGTCAAAAATGCATACCCGAACATCATTCTTCTTCTTCTTTCCATTCTCTCTCGTTCTTCATCAACATCTTGTCATTGAAATGCTTTTCATAGGTTTCATTTATTTCTTGCGTTGTTTTCTCTTGTTGAGCTAACCTGCAAGTTCACAAATGTCACATTTGTCACTTTCGGGTACATGAAAACCAAGATTAAATTCTGTCACAAATATTCGGTTCTATATTGATAATTTCACAGAGGTAATGTTCTTTTCACACTGATCCTTGTAGAGTGAATACATTTAAACTGGAGTCAAAGAGCGTCCATAAATAAAAACTCAATTTTTAAAAGAAAATGCCTTGTGTTGGATATGCAGCAAAGGTACTCTATAGTGGAAAATGGCTGGATGTTGCCTGTACATAATTTTGCTGTTCTTTGGGTAGTTTTCTAAGGTTGTGTATGGATTTTCGACGTATATCATATGCTTGTGTGTTGATTTCAACATTCTTGATTTTATGCACACGGTATACGGTCTTCTGTGAAATTCTGGGGCGTCCCAAAAAAGAATTATTTGCACACTTCAATTCTTGAATCCCTTAGATTAAAGAAATGGGAAAATGAAAACATTCTTCTTGACGGTTCACTTAAGTTTGCCTTTCCTTTTTAAACCGCTCAGCAGTAATAAGAATCGTGTGCCTTTTTTCGTTTGTGGACAATTTGTAATAAGGAGTTAAAATACTTTTTCTTTCAGTGTTGCTTATTTTGTGCTGCATTTGAATTTGAATGGCTGAATATCGTTTTTTTTGTGTAAATTTATCTTTGTGGCTATTTCCATCTTCTATTCACATAAGCCTGGCCTATTTCATGGTTCTTCTTTCTAATGATACTCTTCCATTTACTCGTCTGCTACTTTCCTAATACTGCTTTTAGTGAATTATCCATTGCAAAGTAGCTTTCAGCCCAATATAAGCTCAAATAATTACTAGAACCAATTGCACACAACAAGAATGACAGATAAACAGAAGAATGCAGAGTTAGAATCTTATGACTCCAACAGATGATTCAAGTGTACTGGTAGTTCGAATTTTTTTATTTTCTAACTCAGAAATCAACTAGTGTATCAGAGGGACTATTTAATGTCTTAAAGAGCATATAAAAGTGATTTGATTTTTCAAGTTGAACCATTTGTCTTGGTTTTGTTGGTTATAATCTGTCATTTCAAGACCGATATGCACAGCGTGTTTTACAATTCGACGATTCACTGTAAGGGATTATAGAGGATTTGGGGGGAACAATTGGAGATAGAGCACTTATGGTACCAGAGTGCATGATTTTCTGCAATAAGCCAAAAGAACTTTCAGCCATTACGCCACTGATACCAGCTCAATGGTATATGCAAGTATTTGCTGCACTGTCAAGAAGTGTACATGTGTGGCTCAGTGGTAAAGTAGGGAGCTCTCAAGTCAGCGACATCAGATTATAAGTTTAAGCCCTGCCGAATGTCTCCCTCTCCCTCTCTCTTATTTTGGTTTATTTTTCTTTCCTCAAATTGTTGAATGTGAGGTATATTAATACTGCACTGTTCCATTTGTTATTACCGCTGCTGTTAAATGTAATCAAGCAAATCAAACGAATGGATTTTAAGGACTGTACAACATAAGATACTGTAATGTTCTGAACCCATACATGATATCTAATCAGAATCCTTTATGGAGTTCATTCTAAAAATGGCGTTATCATGACCAGGGGTTAATATACTATTGTGCTAACAAATTGGAAGAATACGCTGTTAGCTCTAGAAAAGAAATAACTGGTGTGCAGGGCAAATCAGAGTCACATTCCTCCTTAAGCTTTATTTAATCACTTCCAGGAGCCGTAGGAAAACGGATATACGGAATCAGCTAACAGTGTGCATTCCCATTTGTGAACTCTGATTTTCTGAAGTATTTTCCTGTCGGGAAGCGCCAGTCAATCACGGGATAGCAGTCCTATACATTTCCAGAAACTGAAATATATCCAAGAAAACGCTTGTTACCATTTGCACAGGTAGCTCACTGGGTAATATCGTTTAGTATAGTGAAATAGTGCTGTATTTGATTCCCTCTGTAAAATAACTTTTGTTTTTCTTCTTGTGTTTAAGATGAGATGTGCATGTGTACGCGAATAGCAGTGGTAATCTTAATTTCTGAATAATGCAGAAGAAACAAAAATATTTGTCGTTAGGTAATAAAGTAACTTCTAAAGAGGGATTATTATATAGTTTAAATCGATTACGTAGGGACACCTGCAATATTCCTATTAGCACAGTACAGTTGCAATTCCTAAGCGCATACTCGAATCTGAAGGTCGCTGCGACTGGCAGTCTTGCTGTGTCATTTGACTTATGTTGATTGTATTCAGTGAAATAATGAATAACGATTATAGTTTTGAGGGGGAAACAGACATGCACTTGGTTTACGAGGAAACTAAAGCCAACATAACTGAAGCTGCGCGACTTTACGGAAGATATCATAACAGACATCATCCAAACCCCTCAACTTTACAGTCTACTCACCAACGTCTAAGCGAAACTGGATCGCAGGAGGTGCATCGACCAAACGCTGGTGCAAGACGAACACGTCGCACTCCGGCGTTTGAGGAAAACGCTCTCAGAAGGTTTCAGGAGACCCCTTCAGCTAGTACGCGTGCTATTGCCCGAACAATGGGCACACTCACTTGAGTGTATGGTGGTTGTTGCAGCAAGACCAACTCCATCCGTTCCATCTTTTGAAGGCACAATCCTTGACACCAGCAGATTTCTGCCGACGAATGCAGTTCTGTAATGGATCTCTGAATAGCACGTCGAACAGCCTGATTTCTTTTCCCGAGTGCTCTTCACTGATGATTATTGTTTTACAAGGATGCAATGGTATTCAAACTAAGAAATAGCTACGTGTGGAGCCATTACAATCCAAATGAGTAGGGGACGTTTGGGAGTTTAAAGCTACAACTGTATATTAATTTGATAACATGTGACGTCACGCTACTTTCGGAACTCGTATGACGTAAACACTTCCCTGTTAGGTCACCCAAACCTTGAGTGCCCAGTTCCTAAGTGAGTTTAGCAGTCTAGAAAGTAGATAAGAAACGACATGCAATTCCTCTTTAGCTAATGGTCAGGCCCGCTCCTCCATACGCTGCCAAAATGATCTTCCCTAAATTGATTGACCGCCTATTTGATCGAAAAGGGTTAATAAATGTATGGATAAAAAAATCCGTAATAATTATACTAGAAGAGCGATCTGTGTTTCTATTTTAACTCACGTTTTTACGCTGAATCCAATAGCGTCATTAGATTTGTTCCAAATTTGCGCTCACTTCCCATCTGGTAGTTCACGTACACATTGATCGATTAATATGAATAAGTGTCAAATAATGGGCTTCAAAATTTTGATTGTGCTGTAATTCGTTGCCTCTCGCTCCTAAACCGAAGGATGTGTGGACTATAGTGATATCAAATTGATATTTATCAGGTAAGTATCAAATCATTTCGCCTCTAGGTGATTCGAAGTGATCGAGTTCCCTCCTAAATAGTTGGTCGCTTCCTCCTAGATGGATTGACATCGATTTCGATAATTAAGGTGTCAAATAATTGACTTCAAAAGTCTGAATGACTTGTAAGTCATCAACCGCTCTCCTATATAGTTGGTAGTTTGCACTAGGATTTCAAGGTGTGATGTTGCCGATAAGTGCGAGTGGCAAAGAAAGCATATAAACTGGTTCCGTTAATTTTTCAAGAAATGCATTTTATATTAATTACCATCCCGCAACGATACAATAGCTAGTTATTAATAATATGTTATTGGGATGCATGGATTAAATTTATTAATTTTGTAGCATTGTTCTTGCGCTCAGTAGGGTTGGGAATTATTGCAACACAGACGTTAAAGTGCTGAAACGCGAAATGTATGTGCAAGCTCTCGCTCCTTACTAGGCGCCGAATCAGCTTATACACGTTGCATTATTATCGCTGATTCGGGTTAAGTCATTAGTACAAGAGGTGAAGGACAGCTGAGGTAGCAGTAATGCAACTTTAAAAACCCCTGACTTTTGGGACAAGGGGAGAGGTACTGCTACATGAACCTGCGTCAGTCTGATTTCTGAAAGGTTATTATAAAGTCAAGGTACCTCACGACGAGATCGCCGCCATGCTTCGTGCCGCAGCAACAGTTCAGGTAGGCATGCCATCATAGAGCTAAACTAGTTGTACCCCCGTAGGCGGCCTTGTGCCATGTTGTAATAAGTCTATATTTTTATAGACTTGTTGGGTCACTACATGTTTAGGACGATACTGGTCATACTGACACCTTCGCCTCTTACCTGTGTGTTAGATGCAGGCTCCTTTAAGGGCTTTCCCTTATTTCGGGACTTCCTTTCCGTGTGAGTTTCTCTACCCAGGGGCTGGAGACTCGTAGATCTCCAGCCACCTGTAAGTTAGCCACCGTCTTGAGATCCCTCTGAGTTACCTCTCCTTTATCCGTGACATGTGTTGTAGTTGCCTGAGTCTTGATCGCCACCCTCCTGTCCCCAGCAAATCTAACCGCGATATCTGGTGAAGGCGCCTCTTTAAGCGGCCCACTGTAACTTCTCCAAACATCCCCTCAATTGTCACCGCGACATCTGGTATGAGGCGCTTGGTTAAGCGTCTCTCGCTCCCATTTCAAGCCTTGGCACTTCCCACCGCTACATCATAAGAACGACAGGATTTTCTATTCTAGATGTCGAGTGATTAATATAAACTAGAAATTTATAATCGATCCTCTTTGTATATTAAAGAGGGATACTCATGCAGCCGGTTAATTGGATGGTGAGGGGAGCCAGAATATGTAACTATATGTTAGGTAATTTGCTTCGGTCTGGTGGCGGCGTCAATAACTAGTTAGAACCTGTCGAGCAGCCCTACTTTGTATTTGAGAACCTTCCCTTGAATGGCTCGCAATACCTGTGATGTTGTGAACAAGTTCTGGCTTGCAAACTATGCTGGCGCCTCTCCGTCGGTAACGACAATAACGTGTCCAACAACCCTCCCTTTGTAATCGAGAACCTGCA
Source organism: Deroplatys truncata (assembly GCA_030765065.1). Lineage (NCBI taxonomy): Eukaryota > Metazoa > Arthropoda > Insecta > Mantodea > Mantidae > Deroplatys > Deroplatys truncata. The sequence goes on from CM060990.1 coordinate 276,372,976, forward strand.
ACTGGCTCCTGTCTGGCGGGGATGTGAATAACAAGTTCCGATGTGAAATCTACCCCTCCGCCACCGCTTTGTGACGTAATTTAACGGGTAAAGAGGTCGCTGTGTATATAAGCAGCAATCCTCCTCATTGAATTTATTTATTGCTGATATACCATCATTCAGTGGTATTCGAAATGTCTACTGATAAAGTTGGACGTACATTGGATCAGCACGGTTACTGCAGCGAGTGTGGTGAGGATTCTCATCATTAGGTACATCCTATGAAAGGCGAACATCCTACCGCCATCGAGGAAAATGATGTGCTGTTAGCAAAGCACTTGTCTGAATGTAATACAGAATCATGCGATGGAGGCCTGCATTCTGTATCTTGCACTAATCTAGCACCGCACGATCGCATGACATCTTTCTTCCTGTGCAATGACAATTCTACTAACGCAGAAAGAGAAATCTTGGGTAAGTAATAGAAGTACTAAGCTAATTACATATTCCTTTATTACTGACTTTCTAACTTAAAACTTATTCCTTACAGATTGAGAATGGGTGACCCCGCGCTGGTCGAGGAACTGGATCCTGGGAGACGTGACATCGGTAAAGCAGAATATCTAATAGCATAGATTGATACTCGGCCTAAGGAAGAGGATGCGGCTTCAAACCCGTTAATATTGCTCACGATGAGTAAGCTATGCGTGTTGAGGAGTGGCTAAATCATAAGACTCCAAATTGCTCTCCACAGATACAGCGAGAAAAGAACAAAATCTCGATGTACTTATGCCACCCTCTAGTCATACTCTTTATTTTAGCATGTGAAAGGCATTCTTTAATACACGTATTTCCCTTTCCGGTGTATAAAGTTAGATGTATAGCATGATTTTAACAATGTGTCGAATATGTGTTACAGTGCTGCAAGTAGGCGGGGAAAGAAGAGGAAGAACGAGACAGTCGAAAAAATCAGAACCACAAGTGTAAGTGGAGGATCCTTAACGACGGCCACGTGGTCTTCTTATTAGTTGAGGATACCCAACAGCTGCCAGCAGAGAATGGAGAATCGACTCCTGATGCTTGATGACATCGCATATTTCCATCGCACAGCATCGGACTATGCTACGTCACCCCTCCCTCTACATAAATTGTTAAGTGATAACTCACTTGTTTGTATTACAAAATCAGACTGGAACATAATATTCAAAAACATTCCTGTGATTGAATATTATCTACAACAAGAAAAAAGTTCGGGTGTATAGAATATTGTGATAACGTAATTTATGCATAAAATGTTATATTCCTGGGCAATTCCATTCATTTAACATATACTTGCTTAAATGAGCGTGTAACATCTTTAAAAATTGATGCTGTAGGAAATATAAAACGCTTATTACCTTATACTGAAGGTCACTTGGGTAATTTTTAATGAATTCTACAAATCAGGAGCATTTATTTTTTCAGGGACTAGGATGCGGAGAAGGATTTGCTTCAAATGTATAAGAGCAATAAAAGAATATTATGGTATATAAACATAATTTACTATTTTTAAAAAACATCCAACAGGAATACATCACAAATAACCACACAATCATTTTGAAACACAATAATGATGATGATAACATTATAGACTTCTTACACAGTCAATTATATAATTGTTTGCTACACATGGGAAAGGGCTTGTAGGTAATCACTTTGCCATGAAGAATCAGGAAATACAGCACTTCTGCGCTGGGATATTTGCAGCTGCTTGAACCTCGAGCCTGATGCTAACACTTTCATTTACAGCCTCCTCGGATTGATGGGAGCAATCTATCACAAATAGTGCCGCACGCTGAAGAAAAGTTTCAAGAGAGGATAATTATCTTTGTCATAATAGTAGGGTTTTGAATTTGTAGTACATGTCATACTGAAACAGACTTGGAGTTTCTAAGGTCCAAGTTCAAATTATAGTAGTACTGGCATTTGCTTTTGAGGAATAATATCAAATTAGTAATGCTCGGTGGTCAAACTCTGAGCCAATCTTCCTATAATCACCCGATCTTACAGTCTGTGCTCCCACTATGACGAAGCGAGGCTTCTCAAACTTCGGTGTTGTTGATAAATTCCATGTGAAGGTTCTTGTCTGAGGTACAGAAGGCTGGGTGCGAAGATCCATGAAGCGAAAAGCGATAGCTATATGTCTATCAGCCTTTACGATTTTTAGAGTGTGAACCCCTTTGGCATCGGAAAGGGAATTATAGGCTTCTTCCATTTGTTCTAGTCAACTTCATATTAACCTACTCTCCATCTGAATCCTGGGCGCAATTTTTAGAATCTTTGTACCTTATAAGAACCAATTCAAACTTGCTGTCGAGCATGACTTTTTCTTCTGATCATCAGAAAATCCTAGGAGGATCGACAAAGGGACTACAGCATTGAAACTCCCATTTGCTGCATGCACCACGTGTACCTCCTCACAAGGATAAGTCTATACAGCATTCAGCAAACGATTCGACTCCATCCGGTTGAGAGCCACATAATTTTGTGTAGTTATAGTAATTTCATGATTCCTTGTTATGGATACTCGTATAGTTGTAGCATTCTTACCTAGACCAATTTCATCGAAAATGAAGGCTATGGCATTGTTGGTAAGCTCCGCTGCAGTAGGAGATCCATCTGGCTTGGCTAGAGTACCTTCGATGTAAAGCTAGCGTCTGTTAGGCATCGTGTACAAACCTTCAGCTTGGCAGGGTATTGTAGTTTCATCATTTACATACGGGGCAGATGTGTTGTGTGGTACAATAACATGCTTCTATTCCTTGATAACCTTGTCATCAAAGGCTGGCCTCGGTTACGTTTAAGATATTCATTATAGCAATTGTAGCCTTAGCCTTGCATCTCGAGGAACTTGCTGTTAGTATATGTTAAATCCTCAATGGTTGGAAAGCTAGTATGCCTCAAACGTGCTACACGCGGTCTATTATAGTATTTGTGATGTCTTTTAAAACGTATTCTCATTGCAACTTATGTGGAGTCTTGTAGTTATAACTTCGTTTCTGAAGTTGATTGCCTTGCCGAGTTGGTTTATCACGCCAAAAGTGATCTGATCTATATAGTTTGTATCTGTTAATGGTATATATATACCAGTAACAGATACATATATATATATATATATATATATATATATATATATATATATACCGGATTCGATTGCTCTATAGAGATGTGGTATCCTGAAGGAACAGGAAGGAAGAACTAGTAGAGCGAATGTCCTTTTTTGCCGTCAATGAAAAAACTTCTTGCAATACTACACTCCACACTTGTGATACTCTCTCTAAATATATTCTCAAGATCGTTAGATTCAGACACTTCTTCAGGAGGTATTATTTTAGTATCGGCAAATCCTAGAAGCGATGCTATAGATCTATTCTTAGAAAAATATATTGTATGGGGACATTTAATTCCAGCCTTTATTGTATTATTATTAGGCCTTATGAAAAGTACTTCGCCAACCAATCCTAGTTTATCCTCTAGAAATGCATTGATATCAGCAATTTCGTAGGTTTCATGAGCAATAACAATGGTTTCAGCCTTACCATTATGGATATAATGAAATCCATTATTACTATAATCGATGTTTGGTATTTAGTAGAATGTTTCGAAATTCAAGAGAGCAACCTTATAATAGCCTGAAGGATCTAGCTCTGGAGGAGGGTCGAAATGATAGAGTCTGATCCGCTCACTGTGACGGTATAACTCATTTTGTCATTGCAGCAACCCTTAGAGTAATATAAACTGCAGGCACAAGTGCCCACAGGTGATTGAATCGAAATTCTGATATCTCTGTGTATTATATCAGATTTTAACACCTTATAGATATTTCTGAATCTCAGGAGGCGGTTTCAAGTCGCCAAAACTATCAAACTAATATGCCAAACTACTTCCTTTCCTTATAGTAACCCATTGCGTTCCATCATTATCCGAAGTATCGAGATTAACAATAATCCTCTCTTTGGCATGTGGCTTTAAAGGTAGTTTGTCAGTCACATATACTCCTCTAAAATAAGAAACTTCTAATCGTCTAGCACACATCGATATGGATGTTACTCAGGGCTTCCTCCGCTATATGTACGACTGCTTCCGGAGTTTTTTGGCATCTTTAAACCATTGCCTTAATATGGTTTTAATTGTTTTACGTTTCCGGCAATTTTAGATGCCGCAGTTAAATACGACATGGGCAACATGGATAAAATGCCTCCTTTATATCTCTTCTTATTCCTTCCCTTTCGGAGCCCTTTTTGTTTAGCCTCCATCACCTGGTTATGCCTAGCGATTTTCGCTGTCTATGTGCAGACCTTTATTCTATTTACTGCAGAGGCTATTTGGTAAGCGCCTCCAGCCGCAGCACTTACAGCAGCAATGATAGGTATCAAGAGTAAAATCCCTCCTCTCTTCTTCTTACCAGCCCCCACTGCAGCCTTAGCCTTCATGATTGCAGCCACTATCATCGTCGCGATCCTTTCACCCAAAGTTGAGTCTGATGCATGAACATTCTTCCACGCCTCCTCTGCAAGAATCTTATCTGCCAAGTGTCTGAAAGCGGTATCCTTATGCTTAGCGTATGGAAAATTGTATTGTTTACAAACTTCATCTAATTGGTTAATTCTAGAGTCTCATCTTTGCAGGCGTTTTTCCAACTTAGTGCCATGTCCGGAATATCTATATCCAGTCAAGTGGGCTTCAAAGGGGAGTGAATTGATAATTGCAGAGCCGCGCTTATGATGCCATGACCTCGCACTCTTAGCTCCCATGATATACCAATATACTGCATAGATGTAGTTTCCTTTTATATATTTCCTTTAACGTATAACATAACTATCTCTTCCAATTGTCTATAAAAATGTGTATACTTATTTTATAAGTTAGTTAACATGGAGGTGTGTTCTCTAACTATCCAGATATTAGGTTTGGAAGGTGACATTAGATGTACCTGTCATGAAATTTGATTCCTTTTAATGTCAGAGCTCTTATTTTAGGAAGCTCCAGTGCGAAGAAAACGAAGGTTTTAATGGATATGCCGCGTCATTTGAAACTTTGCATACTTATTCAAAGTTTCTCTATCAGCTAAAGTATTAATACCTCAATAAAGTACTTGGAAATATTTATGGTATAGAGGTGAATACTTTTGACAATGTAGAAGGTGTTTTACAGCCTTTTGAAGCCAAAGAAAGGACCATTTTACGTTTGCAGCATCATTACCAAAAGCAGGAAAAGGTCGCATCCTTTTATAGTATGGGCAGACATTCGAATTATGACTCCGTATATCTAACGCAATCCTATGCTAAAGTACCAAAAGATTTAGTTCGCGATAATACAAATCTAGATATACTCCTCAGGCATTACAATTTAATCTTGAAGCATATTTATGAAGATTATGTAGTAAACACCGATGTGAGCTGCAATGAATTTAAAGGTCTATGTAAAACTGTTTGGAAGAGCGAATCAGATGGAATACCCTTTGTTGTAATAGTTCCTGATTTTTGCATGAATGACGGACGATATCTGAACGATTTGGTGTATTTACTAATATCGATAAAAAAAGAAAATGATAATTCTTAGTTAATCATGAGTATGAACAGGTTCGGTTTCCCAGAGGAGCGCTCCAGTTAGAAGAATACTTGATCGTTTTACTATAAATGGAGAAGTCAAAGGAAACTTCCAATTCAAAAACAACAGATCTTGCAATGTTCACAATCTGAAGATGATACCAATGCATCCAATAAAGTTATGTGGACGCACTCGAAAATATGATGGGCGATTTCTTGCTGCAAGATGCTAACAAGGTTGAGATTATGGTGGAGACTATGACCAATGAATAATTTCAAGATATATGTTCAAGAGAGGTATGTAAAATAATATCGCGATTGGCAAAGTTTGACTGCGAGTACTGCGGTTTCACAATAATGTGAATGCGAAGTTCGTCACCGAATATATCAATTCCCGTATGTAGCTGATGAATGGTAATGGTATCATTTTATTTACAACAAAAGAATTGTTTATATTGCAGATCCTCTTGGAGATATGAATGCTGTAAATAAAAAGTATGCCTGAGGGATCATATTTAAGAACTCGAACGAGACGCAACCACCGTTAAACAAATACTTGTCAAAAGAAATCGGAATGCAAATAGATAAGGAACTGCAAAACATCACAACAAATTTGAATAAAATTAATACAGTGGGTACTCTAGCAAATTCAACAAAGGAAACATCAGATTTTCTGAAGGCCTCTATCAAACAGCTGGCGGAGACATTGGTTAGAGAGAAAACGGACCTTCAGAATATAAGTAATGAGAAAATGAATAATTTAGAAAAATTAACGATGAAGCAAGTTTCAACTTTAGAGCGTGCAGTCACTCAGTTAAAGACAGAGAATTTGAGTATTCTCAAAAGCGATATGCAGTAGTTAAACAAATACTTACCAAATACAATCCAAACGCAAGTAGTTAAGAAGCTGCAATCATTCCAGCAAATTTGAACACGACTATGAATAAAGTGGATACTTTAACAAAATATGCAAAACGAACGACGGATTCTCTCGTGGACTCTATTTATCGACAGGGACAGACTCTTGATAGAGAGAAAACAGAACTTCGGAATTTATGTAATGGGAGAACGAACAACTTGGAAAAATGAGCAATTGATCAAGTTTCGGATCCAGAGAGTGCAATCAATCGCCTAAACACGGAGACCTTGTATACTCTCGAAATTAGTTCCTCAAATGATAAACTGAAGGCATTGGAGATAAATATAAATGCCCCAATGAATGGCCGCGACAAAAAAGCCAGCGAATTAAAGGTCTAGAGGAATCGATCAGGAGTCAGCATACGAATACAACAATCTTTGCTGAAGCCTTCAAGACATATATACTGGACATACGAAATATACTGAACCACTGATAACTTCGATCGGTATGATAGCTAAGGCTGTCGATCAATTGAGAGCTCTAGTTGAAAGCAAGCTATAAATTAAATATAATCTCGTATTTCATACTATTTGCAAGATGGATACTGAAGGTATAATGCTTAAAGAGTCTGTAGCTGGACATACCAATACTGTAATGGAAAAACTTAGAGTTCAGAAAGGTTTCAAATTCAAACTCGGCATGTAATGTTCGAATCTTTGAAATCTGTAACCACACCTTTCAATGACACTTTTGATATTCAATGAAAATCGGCTGTAGAGGATGACAAGAATGAGAGGTGAAGGAGGATGAATCTACAGGGATTTCTACTTAGCTCTTATAAGGTCACTCAAAGAGAAGGATCGCATTGATACAATATACGGTGTGAGATATCAGGATCGTAGTTATGTTCTTGGAAATACAGATATTAGTTTTATAAATATTCAAATATTGATAGGCGATGAAACCTATGAGTCTACTTGAAGTTTGAACGAGCTCATCTATAAGCGAATACCCCGGATGTCTGCATTAACTAGCGAAGACTCGAAAACTTACGCCGAGATTATGAAAAACATTTTTCTTCATAGAAATGGTTACAGCAGGCAGCGACGTTTCAATTATGGTAAATAATATAAATACAGGTACATAATACGTCCTCTTCTCATTACCCATTCTGATCTAAGACTGATGTGGAAGGACCATTAGCCTAATAAGAATGTTCACTGCGTTTTCTGAATAAATCCTAACACATTAGTGAATAGACTGAGGCTACTCATTGCATCGAGAGGCAACGGTAATAACAAACATACTCAAGAGATGGATGAATACGTTCGAGAGTTGAAAGCATCTAAAATTATAGCATAACGGAGAAGTAAACTATCGCAAAAGAGCATCAAACAAGCGAGAAGGAACTTTCTACGACACAAATTATCAGCAAAGGTCTCAATGATTTGTCACAAATTGACTTGGTTGAAATGATACCGCAAATTTCAATAACACACTAACTGCCATCAATTTCCACTCTAAAAAAGCCTATGCAAAGCGTTTAAAGGATAAGGGCGGAGTTAATGTTGCAAAGGCTATGGCGGATATACCACAAGAATTGGAGGCACCACCCAGGAACATTCAAAGCGATAACGGAAAAGAATTGTATAAAAAGTTCTTTAAAAGGTTAATGCTACAGTATAATATTAACCACTACAGTATCTATAGCAATGTGAAGATTGCAGCTGTTGAACTCTTAGTTCGAACCTTGAAGGATATAGTGTATCACGTGTTTTTAGTCCAAGCATTGTACAAGTGGTTACAGGTTTTACCAAGAGTCATTATAGAATACAATGATACTTTCCATTCAACTATCCACATGAAACCTAATGAAGTGAAGAACAAGGATGTTCTTCTGACGGCGTATGACTATAATCAGGATCGAAGAGAGAAGGGGGGTGCAAAGAGGTTTAGTGCTGGTGATTTTCAGAATATCTAAATATAAAGGACATTTTGAAAAAGGTTTTGAATCCAATTGGAGTGTTGAAATCTTTCAAGTTAATCGTGTGAAGCGTACTAATCCTGCTGCATACATACTAAAGGGCAGCAATTAAATTGAGTTTTATATATAGATGCTCTTTAACTGCTGTGGTCCTTAGCGTCTCATTATATATTGGGCGTGAAAGACCGTTAATTTTGTTCAGAATCCTCTTTATCACGCTTGAGGTTTTTACGTGCCGTAAATCTACAACACGGGACCACCGACTTTGCTTCCCTTTCAAAGAAAGCCATGCTAAGTATTTTAACGCCCGAAAAAAATCCATCGCCCCGCCGGATTTGAACCCGCGACCTCGGAAACTAGAGGCTAACATGGTAACAACTACACCACGGAGGACGACAAAGGACAGGAATGAAGAAGTGATAAAGGGTGCCTTGTGTGGACATGATCTAAAAAGACTAAGTATCCTAAACCTTAGTTAACAGAAAAAGTGCTACGTAGATGAGGAAAGAGAGTTCTTGTAAAGTGGTATGGTTTGGCAGATATGCATCGGAACAATAAAAAGGATCTAGTTTGATATATAGAGAAAGGATCAATAAAAGGAAACGTTTTCTGACTGTAAACCGTTTGTCTTTCATTCATTTATTTATAAAATCGCTGTATTAGTGTGATGACTGTGTATAACGAATGCTTTGATAGAAAAAATGCTAATAAACTAATGCTAATTATTATGCATTAGTTAATGTTAACAAATGCTAATAAACCAAGTCCTGGCAATAAATTTTTAAAACCCTCATTAAAAGTAGAAATATACAACATTAAGGGGCATTTTTGGGGAAAATAATAATGTTAATTTAAAAAAACACCCAGTGATGAAGTAAATATGTACAATATTACAGTATATTATGAGGGAAGAGCCATCATTAATGAAGTAGATAAACAATATTGAAGTTTTGGTATACAGTAAATATATTACAATGATTTAAGACTCACATATACACATCAACTACAGGCTAATGCTAACAATAATCAAGTTTAAGGTAGCAATGAAACCAGGCGAGAGTATTATATGTTCCTTCAATCATATTCCTATTGTCATCTTTTCCCCGGAATGGCAATTTATTCGTCTCAATTTTTAAAATGTTTTCTACTTCGAAAGGTTTTCTGTGTGGTAAAGTATCTCTTACCGAGATATTTCAAGCATTCAAAATATTTACCGAAATTTAATAATTGCGTGCCTGCTGTGGTGATGAACTTTGTTTTTTAACAGTCTAGCTGAATACTTCTATGCGTATAATTCGGATTTTAAACCAATATACTCCTGCACAAGCATCCGCCTAATTCGTCAGGGGAGAACCTAATCTTTTTCTTACTGTTTGCTGAATTCCATATTCAATATCTGTTGTATAATTTGACGTATCGAAATATTGTGAATTATGTATAGTGAATTTATAAGAACCGCTACTCATTTCAAAGATGATGAGTCTTTATCAATATAATACAATACCAACTCCTAATTGGACTTCATGACATAAAAGAAGTCGAACATTATAAATTTAGAAATCTCCCTAGTCGCATGCCCAATATAGATCGGCTTATCCATATGCACTTCTTCTCTAGCAGGTCAACATCTACAAGGCTTTCACCGAAGATTAACGACCTGAGATACGTGCTTCTGGCTGTAGGATTCCTAACCTGATCCCATTTTGCGACACTTTTGATATCCGTATACTTACAGACGTTCTCCATAATTTTCAGATAGACGGCATTAGTCATCCTCTTCTACAGTGTTTGGCCGAATTTAGATTTCTCTAGGGCTCTCTTCTCCATATTCAGGTTGATGTAGGTCTTTAACCAGTTAGGCTGTTCGTACGACATCAGCCTGTGAATATGTCTCATAGTTAGGCCTTGTTGTGTACACTGCTGCATGACCCTGTAGTGCAAGACATGTTTGCTCTTAGGTTCTAAAGTTGTTAGCAGTTTTTTGTAATACCCGTTTGGTGGTATCGCGCCTTGAGGGAAGAAAGGAAGCTCGTTATGAGCGTCATGAATATGAGGAGAATATTCAGTGTCAACCTCCAGCACGTATCCTGTGTTTGAATCTACAACGGTTTTCATGATGTCAATTTCCTTGATCTCATCAGCGGTTAGCGATCAAAGAATTCGTAGGGTATCGCTGATATCGACTTTGCGTATACATTATTAATTCCTAAGCATGATAAGTATTTGGCAGGTGCATGCTAATCAATGTTTGTAATGCGTCCGTGGTTGGTCTTAGAGTAGCCCTTCACCACAGTGCACAGCCCACCTCTGATTCCAGACGCGATGAAATCCGGCATGCTCTAGACATCGATTAAACAGATCATAGCGATTTCGATTTCAACATGGCGTCGAAAGCAAGTCCTGGTAATGTATAAAACCATGCTGGGTTGAGGTTATATATTTTCAGCAAGATATTTCGAAACATCTAAAAAATATCTGCCAAGTGCAGAGTATTGGTCTTAAGATACAGGTCCCTGTATTCTTCCAGATTTTGGATGTTGAAGGTATCCCAGACTTTTTCAAGCATGCCTGTAATCCTCATTGCTAATGACCTCTCCCTGCAGTGTGCTGTAGAAGTCTTCCTTTGGCGGTAGTTGCATCTCGTTGAGCGTTTCAATAGAATTCACATAGTCGTAGCGGAATATGCCCTTGCTTGTTGCCAGGTTGAAATTCTCTACAGCAGGATATTCACTCCGTGAAATTTTAAAGTCGTCTTTCTACAGGATGTCAGCCAGGCTGGATAGCGTATCATCCAGGAATTTAAAGCTAACCATAAGCCTGAACTTATTGCTCCTGTACTTTTCATTGGATGACAGACGTCTTTCTGACGTTTGCGCGATGCATAAAATGGGCTTATGATCATATGTCAGGTGTCTTATAAGGAAGCGGCTGTCATAATTCGATATATATTGGAAAAGGATAGGTATGACGTCAGGGAACTTTATTTAGATTCCACTTGTTATGGGCTGCACCCAGATATTTTCCTTCCCCGTAGATCATGGTCTCTTACCCTTATTTCACCCATAGCGGAACCCTTAATGTATATGTGACACTGAAAGGCATTATCGAAATTCTGGTGTTCTTCAAGAGTGAGATACATTGTTTTGCAATTCGAATACACATCGAAGATTTCATCAGCAAGTGATTGTAATTGTTTGAGGAAATCATCGCTTTCATTAGAATCCCTGAACAGGAAGAATTTCGATAATGGCTCATCATGTCTACATAATATATTTAAAGCTATCGACATTGCCTCATGTTCTTGAATAGTTCGGAGCGCGCTCAAATTGCTGGAGTACTCTAAAGAGCGGACCTTTTCCAGCACAGATTCAATGTCTGCATAAACTACAAAAGGTACAGGAGCGATTACAGAGAACGATTTAAATTCAATGAAGCCGCTCAATTGCTGTATCTTAACAACTTGATAGTCATTACATTTCAAAGCGTGGGCTTCAAGGGCCTTCTCACTAGCGCGCCTATTCATGCATGCCTCCCAAGCCGACATTCTAACATCATGCCTCGTGACCTGGCCAATTATCAACCTGGACAACTCTTTGATGAGAAGTAGTTGGCCTTTTCTTCCTTCTCGATATGTAAGCGGTTAACGTGATGATCTCTTTTTTTCCTGAGTTTGGTATATAGGAATAATGTTTTCATTTTCCTCTATACCAAACACTTAAATTGATACTCCTTTGTTCTCCTTTCCAAATTCGTCAATTTGATACAGATACACTGGGAATTTAATGTCATCATAATTGTATGCTTTGAAAATTATGCTCCTGTTCTATATCCATAATTAGTAGTAGGAAACTTAGCCGCTAGCAGGCACTATGCGAAAAGAAGTAATTTTTATTATTTATATTAACCTCCGCATTATTTTCTGTATTTTCTAGGGCACTTGTATATATGGTGCGGCATGTAGCGTGTAATAAAGAGAAGAGCTAATCACCAGAGGATGCCCAGCAATGCTTTTGATGAAGCTTCCCCCTCGATTATAGAAATGCTTTCCTAAATCCCTCCTGCTATTGCAGCGAAGATCTGATCAAGATTACTTGATACAAGAATCAGATTGGTTTTATAATTAAAGACATATGAAATTTACATCTCTTCATCAGGTTTATGAATAAGATATGTAAGCTCTAGAGAGCAGTTCATTTTAAATCTAAATCTGCTTCTATTTAGAATGCATTTTCATCTCCTTAATGATGAGAACATTACACTCGTTCAATAACTCTCTGGGATCAAGTATTTGTAATTTATTATGAATTATACTGTTAAAAGTGCGTCCTTTGAACTCAGATAAATGACATTGCGTTCTAGACTTTGACAATCATTAGCACTAACCTTCAACCTTTTGCTGTAGTGAGAACCGAACTGTGATGTCTTTCTTTTCGCGACCGTGAGGTTGTGACTACAGCGGTCATTTCGCGGGACTCTGGTCTCAGTCCTCCGCGAAATGGTTGATTGGTGGGTGGCACATAGTCGATGATGTTCCTCTTAAAATAATAATATGAATAATATAATAATAAGTACTGAAAGTACTGCTGATGATGATGGAAGTGATGATGACAAATAATGCTGAAAATGACTATTTTAAAATTCAAACAGGTAATTTTGTATAATAGAATACACTGTATATGATGTAAAACAAGTCTTACCATTCGGAGATGAGTCTCATGCATCCTGCCCTGTAGCAGGAAGAATACAGGAGTCTGCTGCAACATCGTTAGATCCAGGCCTCGTGCTAGCTCCTGCGCGAAGTTTGAGCACATCCCCAGCGAACGATGAAGCAAGACTGAAATCATAATATTAATAATTACAATGATGGTAATAGTAATAATACAAATAATAGTAATGATAATAGGTGGAGTAAATCAATAATCCTTTGTATAATACAGTACACTGCAAATAATGTATACAAATCCTTACCATTCGGAGGTGAGTCCATTGAATCCATCGCGGCTGCAGGATGAATATTGGAGGCCGGTGCAACATCGTGAGATTCTGAGGCTAGCTTCTGCCAGAATAAGTTTGGACACATCTCCAGCAAGCAATGATTGCAAGCCTGTGGTTATAATAATGGTACAATTATAGTAGCTGGATTAATATTTTTAGTTGGTATAGATACCATAAATATATAAAAGCGCATAATTCTCACCCATTTTCAGCGGTGCGAGATATGTATGAGCTGAGCATTCTGGAAGGTAAATAATGAACCTTAAAGTCTCGTATATCAGATCCCGGTTTCTAGAGATACTTGATGATCTAATGGCTTCCTCCATATCGGGAGTCCACACGTCTCTTAGAGGTTGGAAAGCTGCCTAATTGTAACCTTTCTCGACCTCGCTAAACCAGAATACTGAAAGAATGAGCAATTATTTTGTCAATTAGATTTATATACATATATTAGATTTAATTATATTATGGATAGATAAAGGTATTTTTAAAAGAGGTTCATTATTTGCTTTAATAGAGGGATAGTTTGAAGCTTTATATTTTTCCATTACAGGCTTCCTCGTTTAAACATAAGTAAGCGCTGATTAATTAATGTTTAGGTTCCATTAGTTCAACATATATTCTTGCATCCATATTTGCATTGGATGGTTACTCTTATGAGAGGACATTTATCCTGTGTACATTATGGTGCATCGATATCATATTTTTGTAATTGCACAATGTAACCGTTATACGAGTTAAATGGAATCACATGCTCTAGTAATCTTTTCAGTTGTTTCAAAATGTATCATTTACGAGCTATAGCGTGCTGAGACTTGCTTTTGCCGGCTTATTTCCTTAAATGCGAGATGTGTTGTCGGTGTAGTAGTCATCATTATATTAGGGAAAAATTAATGTTTGCACACATTATTCCGTTAACTATATACACCACGTTTTGTTAATACATTGAATTTAAGAGCATTTAAGCCTTATAGAAAGCAAACATATTATTAAAAGCAAATACTTGATAATATGTGTAATATAAAACTTCGCTTTTAAGAATGCGCACAATAATACATTAACTGATATTCTCGAGCGTTTAGCTCATGTGGATAAAAACACGTGTCATTCAAGACAAATGTTTTAGGGAAATGTTTATTGTGTAGTATTAATTCTGCTTTTTAAGAAAGTGGTTTATTTTCACTAGGAATGCAAGGTTATAGAATAAGATTCTTAAATATATATATTTCTCGCTCTAAGATGAGCTGTTAGTCGTGAAAAACTTTATACATTTGGAACAATTATAAAACAGCTTCCGGTGAATACAGTAAGAAATATATTCTAGATAAAGAGTGAATATATTTTATAACTTACCAGACATTTCAGCAAAATTGTAGTAATAACTTTCAATGACGATGGTATACCCCATTTTGCTGACTGCAACTAGTAAATCGATCAGTTCGACTTCTCGCGAAACGCTGGTGCTTTAGACAAGAACTGCGTCTTTTTATAGAAACCTGTACGGCAGGAGGAACGTCTTCTTGCACTCCATTTCGTATAAGGAAGTGATTCAGAGAGCCTCAAAATTTTTTGTAGAAAGCACGTTTTTCTTCCGGATTATGGGTGACAATGTGTCGCAACGTCACAACGTTGTTGCGTGTGCAATGTGTATTAAAGTTTGTCTACCACTTATGGTTTATAAATTATAAAATATTCATTCAAAATGAAGATGACTTCACAGCTATTCCCAAAAAATTCAGGATATGCATTTTATTTGTCATTCAAAAGTATTAAACATATCATATTTTATTCAAAATCGTTAGTAGTTTTGAGTAAATAAAAAGTAACCAACATTTTTCCAACTAAAGTGTAGTTTGAGGTGATGAATTTTGTCTAAGGTCTTTGTGTGGCTGTCCTGGAGGATGTTAAACTTAAATACCAAGTATTCAAGAAAACTATAGTCTTTTAGTTATGCTGTTTTGGAAATACTACGATCAGCATGCATAAAAAACTGACCTCTTAGCGCATTATCAATCTAGCAGGTTTTACTATACCATAGAGTATACTGTGATTGTCGTGCATAAAACATAGAAACAGAGTTTGCTTCTTAGGAAAGTGGTATTGTAATGCACGCTAATACTTCAGAGATGTCTCCACTGTACCCTATGGCAACCAGTGGAAGGAATAAGGCGTGTCTAGCTAGCTTCCAATAGGGTGCATCTGCTGCGCCTCTTCTTTCGATTGAAATCACGGTTCAGTCCGGACCTATGTCATTAATCTTGGCGAAATGTGAAATAATATACGTTGGAGTGTTGCGGAAAGTACAAGCAGTGTATCACAGCTTCTGAAGCTGGCAGTGTATGTGCTTGGAATAATTTTATTACTTTCAATATTCAATGCTGTATATGCGATTCATGAACTATGTAATGTTTCTATTATAGCATTACGGTTCATCTTCTAAATGTGAATTTGAAGATTGGCCCCTCCAGGCTATGTCTACGTATGAAATATGTTTTTGCATACAGTTTAACTATTAGGCTACGCGCTTTCCTCTCCCTGATACATTCCGTCAGGTTCGGGAATCGAACCTGGAGCTTGCGATTGTGAGTCTCACAAGTTAACAATGCATCAGATCGCAAAGTTTTGGCTATTTTATGTATAGAATTTCTTGTTCGTTACTGGGGCTTGTTATGTTTAATTTACAGTACTGTCTAATGTATCCCCGTGGAATAGTAATTAATAAATACATTTTTAAAATTAACACCATCAGTACAGTCTCCGTTTAATAGGCTGTCGTGATTTAATGTTAGAAGAATGACTACCCATCATGAATATTCATATTGGAAATTATGGCGATTGTAGCAATAGTGGACGTTTAAGTCAATTACTAGCCACCTTAATTGTCAAAATCGATATGTCAATGGATCTAGAACAAAGTGATCAACCATTTGTAAGAGAGCTCGATCAATTTCTAGCACCTAGACGCGAAATTATTTGATACTTAACTAATCAATATCAATGTGATATTACTATTGACCACACGTCCTTTGGTTTAGGAGCGGGAGGCAGCGGATCACCGTATAAGAAAAATTTTGAAGGCAATCATTCAATGTCTATTCATATTTATCGTTCAACGACACGTGTGCGTGAACTACAAAATGGGAAAGGAGTACAAATTTAGAACAAATCTAATGGCGCCATTGGATTTAGCGAAAAAATGGCTGAAACTGACACTCAGATTGCTTTTCTAGCATAATTATTACGCACGTTTTATTCATACATTCATTAACCCTTTTCGGTCATGTAGCCCACGGTCAGTCAATTTAGGGAAGATTATTTTTGACAATGTTTGGAGGAGTAGGCCTGACCATTAAGTAAGGAGGAATCACGTATCATTCCTAATTTACCTTCTAGACTGCTAAAAGCACTAAAGAGTTGGGCAGTCAGGGGTTTGGTGACCTAACACAGCAGTATTTACGTCCTATAAGTGCGTGTGTGTGGCGTGACGTCACGTGTTATCTAATTAATAATCAAAAGCGGCCTTAAACTCTAAAAACTGCCTACTCACATGCCACTGTGCAGAGGAGCAGTGAGTACATGTACGGCATCAACATTTTGGCTGGCATAATTCCCAGTTACTTTGTTGGTCCATGTCTTCTTCCACCTCAGCTAAATGGACACATGTATCGCCAGTTCTTGATTCATGGTTTTATCTGGGCTTCTGGAGGACGTTCCGGTCGAAGTGAGCTCGTCTTCGTCGTGACCGGGGGACGCAAGGTAGGCTCAGGGGCTTTCTTTGCATTTCGTTCCTTGTCGCAACCTCGACCTCACTTCTCTGTTCTTTGGTCTCCGTTTCCAAACATTTCGCACCACGTCAATTCGCACTATAATTTCATTTACTTCCCTGCCGGCTTACCTTGCGTGCGGAACGCTCACGTATTTGTCCACGAAAATGTTTGACCCCTTTTTGTTTCTTTTCCCCCTTTTCCTTCTTTACTCCTCAGTGGATACAGCCTGATGCATACCCGCGCACTGGGTGCGCAGCTGGTGAGTGGGTAATGGCGTCATCCCCAACACCCGGGGTCATCATGTAGGATCTGTGTCTGTATCCGCTGTTCAACTGCATTCCCGCGGAGGGGCCATTGCATGTGCTGCTGACTCACGATAGCCATTGGGTCCCTCTGTCTCTGTCCTGGAGAGGTGTGACCCTGGGGTGAGAGAGGTATTAATAGGCCAATCATCCAAGCCGGTAAAGGCGCCCGGGGAGTCAAAGACCGAGATCGGAGACAACTGCAATGGTGGAGGACTTCATCCATCATGGGGACCACTTCATCCAATTTATCTACTAAGCACCGTAGAGTTTTTGAGAAGAAAGTAACGCCACCGTCATCTGGCTGTTACTTAGTTATTACCCGTACTGAGGAAGGGCAGTTGTTTGCGAAGCTAAATACTTTTATCATTCAAAAGGGCCTGGCCTCCATTGTTAGTGCGGTTCAGTCCCGCAGTCGGCTTCATAATGGTTTCTTGTTGGTAGAGAGTAAGTCGGAACTGCAGACCAAGACCTTGTTGCGAGCCACACTTCTCCCGGGTATCCCATTCTTGTGGAGAAGCACCGCACTTTAAACTGCTGTAATGGGCGTGATCACCACCTATTGCCTTGACGGAATGTCGGACAAAAACCTGGTCCAGTACCTATCCGACCAAGGAGTAACGACCGTACATAGGGTGCAAACTAGACAGGATGTGTGTTGGTATCCACCCGTACGTTGTTCCTCACCTTTGATGGCGTAGAACTGCTCACGAGTATTGCTGTTGGGTACGAACGTATTGCTGTGAGGCCCTACATACCCAGGCCTCTGCGTTGCTTCAAATACCAACGTTTTGGACATACACAAGCTCCTTGCAAGAGCGCGTTTCTATCTGTGCCTCATGTGGTCAGACCTCACACAATGGTGACTGTTTGTCACCTCCGGTCTGTGTGAATTGCAAAGGGTCCCATTGCGTATCCTATTCCACCTGTCCACGGTACTTGGACGAGAAAGCGATCCAGGAGCTGGGGGTCAAGGAAAAACTTTCCTTCGCTGAGGCTTGGAGGCGTTACCAAGCACACTAGCGTACGCTCCTGCGATCTGGTAACTTTAGTTCCCTTGTTGCCTCAGCAGTCCGAAGGAAGGATGCTGTAACGTAGACCTGGACCATGATTGCCTCGAACGACGCTACCACCCGGCCTTCCATATCTTGCACTACCTCTAAGCCGTCTAAACTTCGTCCAAAAGGATAAAATGCCCAGCCCGCGAGAAGCAGTCCAAGCAGAAGTACAGAAAGGAAAACTTTCTTAAAGCTCCTACTCAGCGTACACGAGCTCTCAAAAATTCACCTTTTCCTCGGAGGTTGCAATCCCAGGACGCCCCTGGGACGAGCCGCGTTCAGCGGCATTCTTCACCCGTTACCACACAGAATCGATTCTCGGCGTTGGAATCGGTTCTGGCATTGAGCGCGAGGGCTCCCCCTCCGAGGAGACTATGGAGCCCGGCTAGCTCCACAACCATAGTCCGAGCCCTACGGTTAAGAAAAATGTTACTCTGAATCGCCCTTCCAAACAGGAAGTTTATCCCTTGTAATCATGGCTAACCTGACATGGAATTTACGTGGTGTACGATCGCATAGGTCGGAACTACAACTTTTGTTGCGTTCCCAATCACCTACGGTCCTGTGTTTGCAAGAAACTAATCTTTGCGCTCAAGATTCTTTTGACCTATGACATTATTCTCCGGTGCGCTGTAATCTTGCACCGGAAGAGGGCACTCCTGCTAATGGCGGTGTCATGATATTGGTCTGTAACGACATTCATTATCAGCCTATCACACTTACGTCTGACCTGCAAGCTGTTGTCATTCGAGTACATCCACGTGGTTTTTTCTTTTCTGTTTGCTCCGTCTATTTACCTCTGCCGTCTCCCCTCGTCAGTACGGACATTCGGGATTTACTATCCAGTTTCCCAACACCGTTTCTTCTGTTGGGATATGTTAATGCCCACCAAACCCTGGGGGTTCGCCAAGGGCCTGCGCAAGGAGAACGGTTCTTTTTTACCTTTTCGATCAGTTCAACCTCTCCATTCTCAACACCGGTGAACCTGCTTTTGTTTCGGATTCTTCTGGGACCTTATCTCACTTGGACCTAGCCGTTTGCTCCTCACAGCTTGCCTCTCATCTGCAGTGGAACGTCGTCGCTCACATCTACTCCAGTGTTCATTTCTCTCCCATCGTTTCTACGCTTTCTCACCACGTCCAACATTCCAAGGCACCTACCTGGCAATTCAATAAGGCAAAGTGGAAGCTCTATTCCAGCCTCGTGGCTTTTGAGGGCCAATGCTATGTTAAAGTCGAACAAGTGTTGCAGCACCTTACCTCTACAATTCTTTCTGCCGCCGAAGGCGCAATTCCCCGTTCGTCCTCACAAACCTCGACGCATTCCGGTTCCATGGTGGACCGCGGAATGTCGGACCCCGTTGGTACCCGTAGAGCTGTCCTGCGGGTGATTCAACAGCACCGTACTCTGGACAATCTGGTATACTTTAAACAAGCGCGCACCAGGGTTCGACGCATTATTAAGGATAGTAAGAAGGCGTCTTGGACTCCTTTTGTGGAGTCTTTTAATAGCTTCACGCCTTCTTCTGTAGCTTGGGATAAACTTCGCCGCTGCTCTGGTAAAGCGTCTCAATCTACTGTATCTGGCCTTCAGGTTAATAATGTCACCATAGTGGACCCACCTGCCGTTTCTAACTCCCTGAGTGCTGCCTTTGCGGCAGTTTCTAGTTCCGAAAATGATTCGGCCACTTTTCGCATTATCAAAGAGGGGGTAGATTCAGAGGCCTTCAATTTTCGATCTGCTAACTAGGAGTGTTACAATGCGATTTTCACTTTGAGGGAGTTGGAGCAAGCCCTTCGTTTGTCTAAGCACTCCGCTCCTGGGTCGGATGGTGTTCATGTTCTAATGTTGGTGATCCTTTCGGCCGACAGTAAACGCTTTCTTTTGCAGGTCTATAATCATATTTGGCAGGACGGCAAGTTTACTTCAGTTTGGTGCGAAGCCACCGTCGTCGCCAAACCTAAGCCTGGCAAGGATCGCCAACTACCTTCCAGCTACCGCCCTATTGTCCTCACCAGTGGCATTTGCAAGGTATGGAGCGAATGATCAACGGGTGGTTGACTTGGTGGCTTGAGTCGCAGAACCTCCTCGCGGACGCCCAGTGCAAGTTTTGACGCCATCGTTCCACGACCGACTATTTTGTGTCTTTATCCACGCATCTTATAAATGGCTGTTCGCGTAAGTGTGAAACCGTAGCTATGTTTTTTGACCTGGAGAAAGCATATGACGCTTGTTGGAGGGGTGGTATTCTACGTAGCTTCATGCCTGGAATATTCGAGATCGTCTCCCCGTATTTCTTCGGAAGTTCATGAAGGATCGGGTCTTTCGAGTACGCGTGGGCTCGGTTTTATCTCGTCCTTTCAGTCAAGAGAATGGTGTACCGCAGGGTTCTGTCCTCAGTGTCACACGCTTTGCCATTGCTATCAATCCTATTCTGCAGTGTGTTCCTCCCCGGATTTCGTCGTCTCTGTTCGTTGATGATTTTGCCATACACTGCAATTCTCGGCGGACCTGTCGCTTAGAGAGCCGTCTCCAGAGCTGTATTACCCGTTTCTACGCTTGCAGTATCGAAAACGGGTTTAATTTCTCCGCTGGAAAAACCGTGTGTGTGAATTTCTGCCGCCGCAAGGCCTTTCCTTCGCCCTCTTTACGTCTTGGACCGGATGGTCTTCTGTTCGCAGACGAGGCAAAATTTTTGGGATTGATATTTGATCGCAAGCTGAGTTTTAATTTGCATATTACCCTTTTAAAAGCAAAGTGTGACCGTTCCCTTATTCTTTTACGTGCTTTAAGTGGCACATCCTGGGGAGCTAATCGGTCCGTAGTTCTACTCCATTATCGCTCATTGGTTCGCTCGAAACTTGATTATGGATGTATTGTATATTCCTCGGCGCATCCATCTGTTTAGTCGTTTGAATGTCATTCACCATCATGGCATAAGAGTCGCTACAGGTGCATTTCCTACTTGCCCTGTACCCACTCTTTATGCTGAAGCAGCAGAACCTTCTCTATCCTTTAGGCGTGAGATGCTTTTATGCAGCTATGCATGTCGACTGTCTTGCTTGCCTGACCACCCATCTTTCGAGTTGTTTTTCGATGATTCATTCTATCGTCAGTATTTAGCTAGCTCCTCGGCACTACTCCCTCCACGGTTTTGATTTCGCCAGCTTCTTCGGCAATTGGACGTGGCGCTTGCGCCCACCCTTCCCAGGGGGAAACCCGTTTTCCTCCCTGGCTGCGTGCTCAGACCCACTGCCACCCTGGGCTACCTCCATGCCGAAGAATGTGACCCATTCTTTAGTACTTAGATCGGCCTTTCTAGAACTCCAGGCACAATTCGGGGATTTCTATTTTATTTTTACTCATGGGTCTAAGACTGGTCTTGGAGTAGACTGTGCTTTTGTTGTTGGACTACAGAGTTTTGCATATCGTTTACCTAGCCAATGTTTGATTTTTACTGCCGAATTGTTTAATATTTATCAATTCCGTTTATACATCCAGCGGCAGGACTTACGATGCTGTGTTCTTTGCAGACTCTCTGAGCGCCCTTCAGAGTATTAACGCACTGTACAATTACCATCCCCTCGTACAACGCATACATGATCTCCTCCACTCGCTCGGTATTTCTGGCATCAGCGTCTCCTTTGTGTGGATTCCCGGTCATGTGGTCGTCTCTGGCCTGTAGTTGCCGCTGCCAAATCGGCAATTTTATCGCCAAGATGTTTTACTTCTGTTATTCCCTCCACCGATTTGTATCTAATTTTACGTCACTGTATCCTCTCGTGTTGGCGCGATGAGTGGGCGGCCCTTAGGGGAACAAGCTGTGGGAGGTTAAACCTCTGCCGGTTGTCTGGGCCACCTCTTCTCGTACTTCTCGTCGGGAAGAGGTAATTTTAACACGACTACGTATTGGACATTGCCTCTTTAGTCATAGACACTTGCTTAGTGGTGACCCCGCACCATCTGTGAGTAGTATGCGGCACCCTTAATGGTGCGTTACATTTTAGCAGAGTGGTAGGTTTTAGCTCCATTGCGCATCCATGTATCCCTGCCAGTTAGTATATCCAACGTTTTGGCAGATGACGCACAGTCTGCAGAACGTCTTTTAAGTTTTATCCGTCGGAGTGGCTTTATTGGGCGCTATTGATGCATCTATGTATCATTTGATTTTGTGACTTATACTGTTGGTTTTTCCGGGGGTTTCGCCCCCCCCCAAGTATTTGGCATCATTTTTATCTTGACTTCTACAATCCCTGGCACCTCCCTTTAAGCAGAGTTTTATGCTTCTCGGAGTTGTCTCCCGTCTTATCCGTTTTGGTTTTTACCTTTTATGTGATGTAAGGGCACTAATAACCCTTGCTGTTGAGCGCCCTTAACCCCAACTCATCATCATCTCATCATGGAGGACGTTCCTCTTGTCCTCCGATGCCGCATGTGGTTCAAGTATGACGGAGCTCCGCCCATTTTTGACAGGAATGTTAGAAACCATCTAAATAATGCATTCCTAGGACAATGGATTGGTCTTGGTGGTACTGTTTCTTGGCAATCACGTTCTCCTGGTCTCATTCCTCCAGATTATTCCTTATGAAGTCACATTAAGAACCTCGTACACATACCTCAATAAACTCAAAAGACGAACAGCTTGTAAGAATGGTGGTTGCCTGTGACGTAATCTGTGACACTCGGGGCATCTTCGAGAGGGTACGAGATGCATTTCTCCGTCGTTGCCATTTATGCTTGAAAATTGAAGGACGTCAGCTTCAATGGTTCCTTTGAACTGCTTTTTGCACGAAAACATGAATAACATGTCCAATTTTCCTTATTTGTTCTTATAATATTCAAGTTTCCTTCACTTACAGGATAAATACGAGCTTATATGTTCCTTGATCTTCCTTTTTTTTATAATTTTTTTTCCATCCTAGCATCCTAGCTTTAATGTTCCTTTGTCTTCCTTGCTTCGTATTACTCTTTTCCGGTCTAAGGATAAGTAAGAAGACAAATTTTCTTTCATCTTCCTCGATTTTCGCAACCTTTTTAATCATTTTTGCACTTTCCTCCAATCCAATCCCAGGGTAAATACGAGCTTTCATTTTCCTTTATGTCTCGTGGTTTTTACAAGTTCCTCAACTATGAAATAGGAAGAAACACACTTTCTCCCTAATTTGTCCTTATCGTTTTCCAGTTCCCACTACTCTAATGATAAATAAGAACGTTAATTGTCCCTGATCATTTTGGATATATTTATGGACTCTCTTTAACAGATGTAGCCCTTAGCGTCCTATTCTATTGGGCGTGAAGATCCATAATTTTCCTCAGAGGCCGCTTTATCATGAATAAGGTTCTTTTACGTGCCGTAAATCTACGACACGGGACCACCGGCATTACTTCCCTTTCGAAGGAGGCATGCTAAGTATTTTTACGCCCGGAAAAACCATCACCTCCGCCGGGTTTGAACCCGCGACCTCCAGTCCGAGGTTTGAATACACAGCCCCTCCTGTGTCCTTGCTATCGCTTTCAAGCTTCCTCCACTACCAGGATAAACATTTTAAATTTTCCCGGTTCTTCGTTGTTTACACCTAATTTTCTGCAGCCTGAGGTATGAATAAGAGGGTTATTTTCTTAATTTCGTCTTGTCATTTTGTAATTTCCTCCTCTCAGAGATATTAATAACTACTTTAATACTTCTTACTCTATCTTATTGTTCACAAATGAATACAAAGACGCAGAAAGGGCACATCTAACAAATTTTTCAATACTTGTTTTTTCGTTTCAGCATATGCTGCATATAGAGCTCTACCAAACTGTGTAAAAAGAATACCGACACAGGCATGGGAACCTTTTTAGAGCGGCCAAGAAATTCTAGTAAGATGCAGAAGAGGCGTATCTAGTGTAGTTATGCCTTTTCTGCAAAGTAGGGAGTTAATGATCAAGCTGTTGGTAGCATTGCTATAGATATTAAGCTGTTTGCCGCCATTTTATGCATGTGTTATTCGTCGTGCTGTGCTTGAAAGCTAGGAATAATGTCTTCGGAAGAAGAAAGCAAAGGAAAAAGAAAATGAAACAGTGACAATCACAGGAGAGATGTTATTAAAAAGGCTAAGGTAACAGGAGAAGAATATATAAATTGGAGAGGACAAATGTTACAGGCAATAAAACATGAGAAAAGTGCAAGTAAGTTACAACTTAACCTAACCACAATCAAAGTATGATATAGTACATTTGACATATAAGTAAAAGAATTATTTATTTACTTTTCCAGGTGTAGTCTGAAAAGTTTCAATACAGTAACAGAGGACCAAAAAGTGAACATTTTACATACTCTTAGTGCTTTAGAGAGTAAATATCGACAAGACCTTATTATCCAAGGCCTAATCGACTATCATCCCATAAAAGGAAGGACAAATACAGAAAAGCAATAGAAGGAACCTGATCCTTGATCTCCAGAAATTTGTAAGCGAAAGTACAACTTCTCCTATAATATTCTGCGTTGTAACACACGAATAAGAGTGTATAAGAAAGCATTTGTATCACTTTATGGGATCTCAATGAAACGGGTAAGACGGCTATGTAATCTCACTGTAACAGGAAGGTCACCAAAAGACAAACGAGAAAACCAACGCAGTGCTAATAGTGTTCCAGCATAAGCATTTGTAAAGACACATGACTTTATCCAGGCATTTGATGTAAAGAAAGCACATTACTCAGGTGGTTGTAGAAACTATTCAGACGCTAGATTGATTATAGAAGAAATGCACACTAATTTTTGGACAAACATCCTGAAAATCATGTCAGTTACGATTTATTCCGTTTGTATTTCAAGGAAAATTGAAATTACCCTTTTGGAAGGCTCCAGGTAGATGTATGAATTGCATGCGAAGATCTGAGTATTAAACGTAAGGGGGGGCCTCTTAATGACAATGCAAAGCGTGTACGTGCTGGAAGAGCTGCTTGTACATAAACACTGGGCTCGAAAGTTTTACAAGAAGCTAGACACAGCAAAACGGAGTTTTCAAAATGAGGAATATGCAAAACACACTAGGGCACTGAGCTTTGATTTCACGCAGAATCTGCCATTACCCCACATTCCAGTGCAAGATGGATTCTTTTTTAGGCAGTTATGGGTTTTTACAATCTGCATACATAATATAGGATCTAACAAGTGGGATCTTCTTGTTTACTATGAAGGGATGGCAAAGAAGACGCCGAATGAAGTGCGTAGCTTCTTGTTGCATTATACTAAAGAACACAAGACTCTGGATGTGAATCATCTTATATTCTTCATTGATTGATGCTCTAGCCAAACAAGGAACCATACCCTTGTGCGATTTCTTCTTAATATGGTAGAAAATGGTATTTTTGAAACAGTTACACACTATTTTTCTATTCGTGGTCACTCATCTTTGATGTGCGATAGAGACTTTGGCTCTATTAAACACTTGGTGAAAAAATGTGATAGAATTTACACTGTTCAAGAATACTGTGAACTGATGAGGAAAAGTGGTGCATCTGGCCGTTTTACCATTAAAGATGTCACTACAGATAACATTCTAAGTTTCAAAATCTGGTGATTAGGAAACTATAAGAAAATATGTCTCTCAGATGAATCATCGGGGAGAGGAGTTCCCAAGGACCAGAAAGTTAATTTTCAGTTATCTCAGTTGAGACATTTCGTATATAAAGCACCGGACAACAAAGGCAAACTGATAGTATCTGAATTCATTGAATGCCTTTTGGCACATACATTTGCTTTGAGTATGTGTAATGTTCCCCCATGCTGCCTCAAGATTAGGCGTATATTGCAGGTTCAGTTCCTGTTCATATTAACAAAATCACAGACCGGTAAAAGCTCTCGTTTCAAATCCCACAAGGATATAGAATGTTTTATAATGCCATTGTTAACTGGAAAACCTCAGCTGAGGAGTAAGATCAGGATGAACACTTGGCAAACTTGTTTGAGAGCAATGTGTTAACAAGGGTAGTACTACAGTTTATGTAAACTCCTACACAATAACGTTGCATGTAGTGAAAGAGTGAAAGAAAGTTCAATGTTCTTTTACATAAGTTTTTAAAAAAATATTTTTGATGTAATAAAAATTGTCTGTTTTGTACATATTGAACTATATAAAGAAGACATAACCACATTTTCACAAATATGTTGTGATATGTACAATGTTATATTTCATTGTGATTTGTTTGTAGACATTCTATCATCTTCTGTTTGAAGAGGTCATTAATGTAACACATGGTTCATAGTACCATCCATGGTTGTGTTTATTTAGTCTTTTGTGTCTCCTGTAAAATTATTTTGTTAAATGTGCCCTTTCTGCATCTTTGTGTTCCTTCTCTACGTAGTATGAACATGTATGAATTCTATTGTAGTTCATCTTTAACAGCTACATTTCTCCATCCATAAGGGGGAATGCATAGAGTAATCAATTTTGTGCATTTCTCCCTTAATATTTACACAATGTGTTACCCCTTTTCATGACGCAACAAAATTAAAATTAAACTGTGTTTTATTTATGGACGCTCTGTAGTTGTGGTGCTAAGCGTCCCATTCTATATTGAGCGTGAAAGACCGGTAATTTTGCTCAGAGGCCTGTTTATCAGACTTGAGGTTCTTTTACGTGCCGTAAATTTACGACACGGGACTACCAACCTTACTTCTCTTCCGAAGGATGCCATGCTAAGAATTTTTACAGCCGAAAAAAGTCCATCGCCTTCCGCCGGGCTTGAAGCTGCGACCTCGGGAACTAGAGGCTAGCAGGAAAACCACTACACCACGGAGGACGACATGGCGCATATAAGTCTCCGTAACCAGTACATTTTACCATTCACACCTATTCTTTTTATGATTACTGGCATCTGTTTGCATGTGAAGCATGAATACCGAATTATATTTGTGTGTTTCCTCCGGCCTACTGTGAAATTAAATACTGTATTTCCTTCTTCATTCATTATCTCTAACATTTCGTTTTCGTAAATTTACACCACACCTGTAATAGGCCACCGTCATGTCATTGCCGTTGCATTGTTTAAAACGCATGCACTATATCATTCCCTGATCATTTCTTATATCCGTCTAACGGAATATTTATTGCCACTTCTTTTGTACAACGTTTATATTAATAATAAACATTTAACTAAATATAATTGAATATCGCCATTGTGACCTTTAGAAAGGAGCAGGCGTCTAACCATTGCAACCGCATTATGCCAGCAGGAATATTGCTAGTGTTCCTACGCAGTATATTTAAACAGCATAATAAGCACTCTTTGGAAGTGACTTTATCACACTACAACTAAATGCTTTTTCTGCTGGAATATTAAAACTAAATTTAATTGACCCTAAAATGACCATCATAACGTCCTCCAAACAAAACACGCATTTATTTTCTCACATAATATCAAGCAACCTTTATAACGACATTTCTTTCTACAACGCTTAATTTTGGAGATATTGTACAGTCTCAACTTAAGTGGTCCACCCTGTATATCCGTTGGAAACTTCCACATATTCCAGAATGTTCGAGAAAGAGAACGTCCAGAAGATTCGGTTTATCTGACTAGCGCTTCCGGCGTTTGCGCTGGCGTGAGTGCTGTGGTGAGCCCTCTTGCCTTTGTTTATCTTAGACTACCCGGCGCAGACCTTACCTAACCTTGGGTCATAGCCATTGCGTCACAACATATGTTATTCTTTGTGTAGTTTACTTACGCCACGAATGCCAAGCTGTGTGCATTACCAGTCACTCTGTGATGCTCTCATGTTTAATACAGAACACGAGCACTCTCGCGACAGGTAAGCAATCCTCACGGGTCATGCCGGGCGAGCGGAAGGAAAACACGAATACAAGCGACCGTGCATTAAGAGAGATCGGCGAAGCTAAACGCCGAAACCGGTTTACATTGCTCCTTTTCAGTCATATAATGTAGAAGGGAGATTTATATCTTAATTTTGTACCAAATTGAATGTTTGTTTTTTGTCCTCTATTTACCGGAAGAAAACAAACCATTTAAAACTTCAGCTCCTGAAATGTAATGATCGAGTCACCTTATTCATTGGTTTCCTTCTCTCGTTCTCTCTCTCTCGTTCTCCCTCTCTCTCCCTCTCCCTCTTTCTTCTTCTTCTTCTTCTTCTTCTTCTTCTTCCATACTTAGCTTCCTTTCGCTGCCAAGGTGTTTTAAGATGATTGGTGAGATTAATGAAATTAGGGCAACAATGAACCTAAAGTAATTAGACAACTTATGTTAAATGGATGCGTTTTTAGAATAGGGTAAAACTGCAAAACTCTTAACCAAGTAAAACATCAAACTCGAGCTCTACAAATTGAGACTTTCATCACAGAAGGAGGGATCAAGTTTATGGATAGTCAACAGTATTGCAAAATATTGTAACGCATGGGTCAAGTTAAGTTACATTATTTTCCTAAAAATGACTTTTCTTTAGAATTTGGTTCACGTAAAGTTTATTTCTTGCATTCCTACTTCACATGGTGTAACCCAGGATGTACAGTGAATGGTCGTTTAGCACTAGTCATTCCCTGTGGTATTATGTGGGTTGATTATGCCAACTCATAGAGTAGGGGTTATCTCTCCCTATATGGCCATATCCTGTGTGGAGGCGTCTAGCTATAATATAAAAAGCCTCCCATAAATCTAAGGGCATGGCAGACAAACGACTGGAACTAAGCGTAAGGACATGGTAAACGTATTTTCGCCTATTATACTTAATTTAATTGCAGGAGGTGATTAGTATTCTTGATTGTAGGGATACTATAGATAAATCAAACAAGGATAACTTCGTAATCAGTTTCGAACTAAACACAAACCTCACTCCTACCCCCTCTAGTCCCCCAACATGATAGTATTAAGTGAAACAGCTATTTAAAGTCGGAAAGATGTACAATTATTGCAAGTAATTAACATACATCTGGTAATAACAAACAGAAATGCACACCTAAAACGGTAACTTTTTTTAATAATACTTCATCCGATATCATGCCAGTTATTTTTCATGAAGAGTGTTCGGATATTTCGATAGCTATAAATGTAGGTAACAAGTAATGCAAAAGCGTTTACTCAGTAGTTAACCACTCCTTGAAGTGTTTTCTGAATGGGCATAACGCTATACCAATTTAAGTAATAATTATATAAGTCTGTTTTATTATAAATACTTAGATTACACATTTATCGGTTTCTAAGATTTCTAAGTTTAGTTCTGTTTTATGTGTAATAGAAAGTGGTCCAGTATGTAGAAATTTCTTCTCCATTATTGTAATGAAATGATTAAGTGATTTATTGCATTTATCAACTATGTTTTCTTCTACGCATTTTGCTTTCTCTTTTTATCCTCTACATTTCTGGAATCATGCCATATTTTAATGAGTTAATAATGTAAAGCTTTGAAAACATGACATACTGTGCGTGTCCTGGTACGGTTATCATTATTAATATGCAAGCAGTAAAACGCATTTAATTTGCCCTGAATTATATATGCTAATGCGAGAATGGTTATTTCTCACGTGTTAAGTTATTCATTGTGAATTTCGAACTTGGTGATAAGTAAAACATTAATTATTACTTTAAGTTCTGATCATACTTATATCTTTTTAAAATAATTTGGAATTTTATAAGAGAAAAAATACCTAAAACGACTCATTGATCTATATGGAGATCTCTCATCGCATTCGAGCATACTGGATGCTGATGTGTAATTTATTTTATTTAAGTCCGCTTGTCTAACAAAAAAGAATTCTTTCACAAGCTACAGAATGAAAATAACCATCACAGAGTCACCTTTATGTATAAGAGGAAGAATACCTGCATATAAAGACCAACAGAGGGCCGGTCTGGAAGCAAAGCAAAAAAAGGAAGAATCAGAATGATTCTCAATGAGAATGGAGCTATGATGAATCATATCACTAGATTCTGTATTATTATTGTTATTATTATTATATTATACCACACAATACGGATGAAATGGACGGCTAATAAAAAGATGACGATTAAATATATGATGAAAAAGCATCTTTATTGTGAATCATAACAATTGACAGCACGTTAAGCAAGCACTCGGACGCTGAACAGCGACAGATATTTGTTAACTTACAAGCACACGTATACACATTTCCTTTAACATGTTAAGGTTATTTTAATAAATTCAAGGCACATATATTGATATATGTAGAGTTAGACAAAACTACAAGTCTAGGATATAGAGAAAGACGTCGTCCAATAAAGAATCATTCGTTAGATGTTAGAGTTCACTATTAATCATGTTAAAATACAGAAACCAATGAGCCGGCGATTACTGCAGTAGAGCAGTAAGCGAGTTGAATACCCTTCGAAATATGTGAAGCCTCTAACATTTCAAGGATCGCTAAAATGTAAGCCTATCTCGCAAAGTCCAGCCAATATGTAACACCATTTCACTAATATGTATCCCGGTCTCGCTAAAGGCCAGCAAATATGTAACCCCATTTCACTAAAGTGTAACCCAGTCTTGCTTAAACCAGCAAATGTGTAACCCAAGTTCATTAAATGTAACCCTCTCCCGCTAAAGGCAGCAAATGTGTAATCCTATCTCGCAACGCCAGCAAATATATAACCCTATTTCACTAAAAGGTAGGATGATTTTCTGTAGAAGTTTCAGCTTTGTATATATCTGATCTACCTAACCCGCAGCTAGCCCAACTTGAACATTCTCTGTGCTATCTAACCAGTAACTTTGCCTCCATTTCATGCTTATTGAATTCGAATATAATTAATAAAATAGTTGTAATTTATATAATTCTGTAATTAACATGGAATTCAAGAATATTCCTGATTGCCATAGCTTGCCTTTAGGGTTTATAGCTATCAGTACTGAAGGATCATGTATAAAATGCAATATTAGTTGAGTATCCTGTTGATGTATACAAGTTCAACTTCGATAGCATACACTGTCCAGTAGAGGTATACTACTTTGAACACGTATCCTCATAAACACGTTCAATTATAGGCAACGTAAGAGAATCTTAATTCCTCATATAGTGCTTATGGGAGGAGAATCGTTTTATTAAGTGTTGCATATGCAATAGGAATTTAAAAAACTGATCTAGTTCAAGATTTAAACAGCATAGGAGAAGATGTGGTAAAGATATGTCCAGCTGTGTAGTGTCTTGAACTTCCGCAAGTGATCCTGAAATTCCTTCAACACCGGGAGTATTGGATTCAAGATGTACAGTAATTGTAACTTCCGCAAGCGATTCTGAAGTCTCTTCAATACTGAGGGTGTTATATTCAAGACGTGCAGTACTTAGAATTTGCGTAAGTGATCCTGAAATATCCTCAAGAGCCAACATGCTGCAAGAACAGCAGTGTCTTAAGAAGAGCAAACTCTGAATAAACACAAAAATGAAAGCAAACATTCAAGTCGTGACTTGCCAAGTCAAGATGCTGTATACTAAGTGATTACTGATGACGTATTATACCCCTACGCTGATCCTAATGACTCAGTATACAGCCTAAGGTTGTTAACGACGTCCAATGCGGCTGGTAAAAATGACTTTTCCGACGGGATTAGTGAAATTATTCAGAAGTTAAAGATGGCCGGTTGTATAGCATGATTAAGAGTGAACTCTAATGTCTAATGAATGATTCTTTATTGGACGTCGTCTTTCTGTATGTTATAGGCTTGTACATGTTTTTGTCTAACACTACATATATCAATATGTATATCTTGATTATATTAAAGTAACAAAAACATTTTGAAGGAAATTTGTACTTGTATGTTAAAAATGTCTGTCGCATTTCAGCGTTCGAATATTCACTTACTGTATTGTTAATATTTACTACTTGCATCATCACCTTCCTTAGGGTCCTGAACAATGCACAATATCTTATTCCTGAATGGGTAGTTTCCTTCACCATTACTGTTTATGATGATGAAGTGATGTAGTGATATTTTAACTCACGCATTCCTCTGAATCTTTCAATATTCATGCTGAGCTATGAATATGCAGCTTCTTTAGTATGTGCCTTAATATATACATCAAATCTGCTCCTATATTGACCCTCAATCATTGGGGAAATTCGGGAAATATCACCGTAAAGGGTCTTCCTTCTGAGGAGCTCTCTCCAACACTTTTGCACAAATCTTTAAACTCTGTATACCACACATCAGTGTTTAAGTAATCTTCATATATATGATTCAAGTTTAAATTGACTTGTCTGAAAAGTATAATCATGTTCGCATTATCACAACTTAAAATGTTTTGGTACTTCGGTATAGGACAGTGCTAAATATTAGAGTCCAAATTTCGATGGCTACCGTGCTGCAAAAGGTGTCGCAAATCACCTTAAGGCAACGATAGAAAGAGTATAAAAGAACAAAGCAATGATAAAAAGTCAGTTCGTATACAATGAGAGATAAGAGGGTTAAGCCCGCAATAGGTACCGGGATTAACTAACGCTCTCATTAATCTACTGCCATTTGAAACATATTTGCCTGGTTACGGATATTACGGGGTCTGGAAGGAAACTAGAAAAAAGATTTAAAGAGGCGATTCCTGAATCAATCCCCTAGATTAAGCGTGCAAACTTCAGAATATTACCTACACCAAGCATAAGGATTTTGTGTCAAGAAACATCGCCGATATGGTCTTCGCTGAAAAGGCGTGGAAAAGAGTGCAATCATCTGATGTTACATTAGTGGAAGAGTTGGCAGCGAGACTGGTAACATCAATTATGTTGGGAAAGGCGGCTCTTGGTGCTGGATAAGGAAGAAGAAATGCGGGGGATTTCTGGCTCTTATACCAATTATTGCAGCTCTAGGAGCGCTGCTAGAGGGGCAGCTCAAACTACCACAGCAGTGATTAAGAAAAAGACTGCAGATAAAGAGCTTGCAGAAAAGATGAGGCATAAGAGGGAGATTGAAGCAAAAAGAAAAGGTCTTCGAATGAAAAGGAATAAGCGAGCAGAGTGAAACGGAGTTCAAAAGTTGGTGCAAAGGGTTACACTTGTCCCGAAAAAAGCCTTGAGTAATATTGATCGCGACGTTTAAAGGTCCATAACTTTAGAGGTATGCACGCTCGACCAGCTGCCTTCAAAGCCCCGTTACAGAGAGAAAGAGAAATGTATCGCCAGTCTCGACACTTCAGATAATGAGGTCCCGCATTGTGTTGTAAAGCAGGACGGTGACAGCATGTTTATATGGATAGCTGTGGAAACATGATGCCCCGAAAGAGATACAGAGGTACCTAGCGGTGTTAAGTTGTTTTGTAATGTGAAGAGGCTTCAGAGTTTCAGATTGGTCACCTGTGGGCGCTTTTGCTTTCAATTTGTATCGCAATGAGTTACCCTACTTCTGCCAGCGGCAATGAATTTGTTATTACTACATACCTGGTTCCCCCACCGCATATAGACCATATATTGCTGTATTGGATTTTGAAACCTTCTATTCTATTCCCAATGTTGATCGGAATAATAATCAGTACATTTACACTGATGAGCTGAAGGCCATCGTTATATCCTAATGGAACCTATGAGATTGCTGATATTAATGAATACATCAAAGATAAGCTAAGGTTGAATGAGAATGTCTTCTTTTTTCGACCTATTAATAATACCATGAAGGCTGTAATTAACTGTCCCTTCACTGTTGATTTTTCCAATTAGTGTTCTATAGGATCAACTTTGGGTTTCAGTGACAATAAAGTTATCGAGCTAATCGGCTGACTGAATCTGGTTTCCTGGTAAAGATTTATGGTATCATACGAGTCGAGTGCAGTATTGCAACAGGCTCTTTCATCGATGGTAAACCCCCCAGGGGCTCACCTCGTGTGAGTACGGGTTAGGCGCACCCGGGGTCCCGAGCCACTCGCCAACATTTCACCCCCTCCGTTCTCATCTACTGTGCCACGTGCATTTTTTATTCATTTCTTCACGATCTTCTTCCTCTTCTAGGCCTCTTCTGATTCCTAGCTTTACGTTTTAGTCTTATTAACTCCTGTTTCACCAGCAGAGAGCTTTTCTGTCTCCGTGGTTCTTTCTCACGGTTCCCGCGCGGCTTCCGACATGTGTGCTCTACTGAGGTCACAGGCGCGAAGGTCGGGTGGACCCCTCGCACTGCCCCTGTGAGTAACCTTAGGTACGGAGCCCGTCCACGCCGTCATGTACACCCACGTAACTCTCTGGGGGCCAGGCATGTGTTAATTCTCCGACGACCGAGTGTCGCTGGATTAGTATCATGGGCAGCACATGTTACCGCTGACGGAGCCTCGGTGTAATCAACCACAAGTCCCCTGAATCCGTGTCTGTGTCTTGCTTGCAGCGCGGCTTAGAGTGGGGAGCCATGAACGGTTATACCCATGGTAGGGGCTTAAAGCCGGGGTGTGATGATGATGATGATGATGATGATGATGAGATGCGGTTTAAAGGCGCTAAACTGCTAAGGTCATCAGCGCCCTTACAATGTATAAAATATAAAGCCAAAAATATAAAAGACGGGTAAAAAAACCCGCATAATTAAAAAACGGGACACAAACCCGCGATGTCCAAAAAGCTAAAACAAACAATACACCAATCCCAAAAACCAACACACTAAAAGCATAGGCAATAAGAGTAAAACGTGTCAAGAACTGTAGAATGCGAGGGATATGAGCGCCATATGTCCACTGGGGAGTAGAGCCCCATTAAAACAGACAGAATAAAATTACAAAGCTAAAGGACGCTCAACGCATCAAATGCGCAGATTAGAACCACTGTCACGAATAAAACGTAAAACACATTCAACAGCACGCGCGTCGTCTGCCAAAACGTTGGCTAGGCCAACAGGCAGACGAACACGAACGCGCAACTGAGATAAAACTGGACACTCTGTTAAAATGTGACGCACAGTTAAGGGCGGATCACACTGCTCACACAGTGGTGCGGGGTCACCACTGAGCAGGTATCTATGACTAAAAGGACAATGTCCGATTCGTAAACGAGCTAAAAGTACCTCTTCCCGACGAGAAGAACGAGAACTGGTACCCCAGACTAACGAAAGAGGTTTAACGTTCCGCAACTTGTTCCCCCTAGGAGCCGCCAGCGCGAGAGGATACGGTGACGTAAAATAACATAAAAATCTGAGGAAGGAACAACACAGGTAAAACATCTGGGTGATAAAATGGCAGCGGCGTCGGCAGAATCGTTGCCTGAGATGCCCACATGACCTGGAATCCACACGAAGGAGACGCTGATGCCAGATGCACCAAGCGAGTGGAGCAGGTCATGAATGCGATGTACGAGCGGGTGGTAACTATACAGCGCGTGAATACTCTGAAGGGCACTCAGAGAGTCCGTACAAATAACACAGCGCCGTAAGACGTGCCGCTGAATGTATAAAACACATTGATATATACTAAAAAGTTCGGCGGTATAAATCGAACGTTGTCCAGGTAAAATAAAGTAAAACTCTGTGTACCAAAAACAAAGGCACATCCTACTCCAACATAATTCTTAGAGTCATCGGTATATATAAAATGACAGTCCCCGAACTGCGCCTGTAGTTCTAAAAAAGCGGATCTAAGGACGGAAGCAGGGGTCGCAGTTTTCGGCATCGACGTTAACCCAAGGTGACAGTGGGCCTCAGCGCGCGACCAAGGAGGAAAACGCGTTTCCCCCCGTGGAAGGGCCGGCGCTGGCGTAACGTCCAAATACCAAAGTAGCAGTCGAAATCGAACCCCTGGAGGGAGCAATGCAGACGAGCTAACTAAATAACGCCGATCAAGCGAATCCTCGTAAAATATCGCGAAGGACGGGTGGTCAGGCAAGCTGGAGAGTCCACAGGCATAACTGCACGAGAGCATCTCACGCCTGAAGGACAGCGGAGGCTCTGCAGCTTCAGCATATAGGCTAGGTACAAGGCTGGTTGGAAAGGCCCCTGAAGGGACTCTTATGCCACGATGGTGAATGGCATTCAATCGACGTAATACATATGGACGCGCCGATGAATAGACAAGGCACCCGTAATCAAGTTTGGATCGGACCAAAGAGCGATAAAGATGTAGAAGGACGGTCCGATCAGCTCCTAAGGATGTGCCACTTAAAACACGTAAAAGATTAAGAGAACGGTCACACTTTGCTCTTAAAAAGGAAATGTGAGAAGTCCAGCTCAGCTTATGATCAAATATCAACCCCAAAAATTTCTCCTCGTCTGCAAATGGAAGGACCTCCAACCTAAGATGGAAAGAGGGCGGAGGGATAGCCTTCCGGGGCCAGAAATTGATGCAGATGGATATTTCGGCGGAGAAACTAATGTCGTTGGCGTTACTCCAGGCGTAGAGACGGCCGATACAACTCTGGAGCCGGCGTTCCAGTAGACAGGTCCGCCGTGAACTGCAATAAATGGCAAAATCGTCAACAAACAAGGACGATAAAACGCCAGGTGGAATACAATCAACAATGGGTTTGATAGTAATTGAAAAAGTGTTACACCGAGTACAGAGCCCTACGGTACTCCGTTCTCTTGAGTAAAACTAATAGATAAACACGAGCCCACACGTACACTAAAGACGCGGTCCGTCATAAATTCCCGAAGAAATATGGGAAGACGACCGCGAATATTACATGCGTGAAGTGTACGTAAGGTGCCGCCCCTCCAAAAAGTGTCATAAGCTTTCTCCAGGTCAAAAAACACAGCAATGATTTGACACTTTCTCAGAAATCCATTCATAATATGCGTCGACAGGGACACCAGGTGGTCGACCGTAGAGCGATAGCGACGAAATCCGCACTGAGCGTTCGCTAGAAGTTTCTGAGACTCAAGCCACCATGTCAACCGCCCGTTGATCATGCGCTCCAACACCTTGCAAATGCAACTTGTGAGGGAGATAGGGCGGTAGCTGGAAGGTAGTTGGCGATCCTTCCCAGGCTTAAGTATAGGGACAATGTTGGCTTCGCGCCAAACGGAAGGAAAAAGGCCGTCTTGCCAAATACGGTTAATTACCTGTAAGAGAAAGAGTTTACTGTCGGCTGAAAGGTTCTGTAACATTAGGACACGAATGCCATCCGGCCCAGGAGCGGAGTGCCTGGAGCAATGAAGAGCTTGCTCCAGCTCCCTCATTGTGAAAATTTCGTTATAACATTCATGATTAGCAGACCGAAAATTATATGTTGTGGAATTCAGTCGGCCCTTAATAGAGCGAAAGCCGGAGGAATAATGGTCTGAACTGGAAACCGCCCCTCAGGGGCTCACCTTATTTGCTGGCGTACCCGGGGGTTCCCGAAACAATCATCGCCAACATCATCCCTTCATCCCCGTCCAGTCGAGGTGGGTTCGTTCTCTTGACCGGGGGACTCAAGGTAGGCTCTCGTGCGTTCTGTGCATTTCATTCCATGTCGCCCCTCGCCATCGTTTCTTTCTTCTCTTCTACTTCTGCACATTTCGCCCCACGTCCATTCATTTACGCCTCTCTTTTTCTTCCTCGCCGGCCTACCTTGTGTGCGAAACGCCTACACAGTTTTATTTCTCTTACATTTCATTTTAATCCTCCGTGTACACAGCCCGACGGATACCAGCGCACTGGGTGCGAAGCTGGGTGAGTGGGTAATGGCGTCATCCCCACCACCCGGGGTCGTCATGTAGGGTATGTGTTCGTATCCGCTGTTCAACTGCAGTCCGCAGAGGGGCCATTGCATGAGCTGCTGACTTCCGACGGCCATTGGGTCCCTCTGTCTATGTTCTGGAAGGTGTGAACCTGGGGTAAGCTAGCTTTAGATAGGCCACTCACCCAAGCCGGGGTAACGCCCGGTAAGTCAGAGCCCGAGGTCGGAGACTGTTGCAATGGTGGAGGATTTCATTCGCTATGGAGCACCCTTTCTCCATTAATAACAAGCGCCGAAAAGTCTTTGCAACAGAAGTAGCACCACCAACATCTGGTTGTTACTTAGTAATTTGCCGAATAGGGGAAGGCCAATTTTTTGAGAGGGTAAAACCTTTTGTTATTCAAAAGGGTATGATACTATTGCTGGTTCTGTTCAAGCCTGCTCTCGTCTTCGGAATGATTCTTTGCTGGTTCAGAGCAACTCCGAATAACAAAACAAGTCCTTGTTATGCGCCACGCTTCTCCACGGTTATCCTATGCGTGCTGAGAAGCACCGCACCTTGAATTCCTCTCGAGGCGTCGTCACCACTCACAGCCTCAACGGAATATCTGACGATGAACTGGTTGAATATGTTTCCGACCAAAAGGTTACAGCGGTTCATCGAGTGCAGGCTAAACGCGACGGAGTGTTGGTACCGACTCGTACCCTGTTTCTCATGTTCGATGGCGTCGATCTGCCCACTGGTATTTCGGCAGGGTACGAAAGTATTGCGGTGAGGCTCTATATTCCTAGACCTCTGCGTTGTTTTAAATGCCAACGTTTTGGGCATACGCAAGTCCCATGTAATAGTGCCGTTACCACCTGTGCAACATGAAGCCAGCCCTCACACGAACGTACCTGTTCAACAGCCCCCGTCTGTGTTAATTGCAAAGGGTCTCATTCTGCGTCCTTTGCCGACTGTCCGCGGTACTTGGACGAGAAGGCGATCCAGGAGATCCGGGTGAAGGAGAAACTCTCCTTCGCTGAAGCCCGGAGGCGTTACGATGAGCGCCAAGCTTCGCTCCTGCGATCTGGTATATTTAGTTCAGTTGTTGCCTCGCCAGTACCCCGGAAGGATGCCGTATCACAGACCTGGACCATGACCGCATTGACCGCCACTACCATCCGGCCGTCCATTTCAGCCACAGTTAGCAAAGCATCTAAAGCTGGTCCTAAGGATATGAAGTCGCAAGGCGCTGACAAGAAACCGAAACAGAGACTACGCAAGCAAGATTGTTTGAAAGACCCTCCGCGTGCACGCGATAAGAAAACTTCATCTTCTGCTCCTCGAAGGTCGGATTCACAGGATTCCGCTGGGACAAGTCGCGCTCAGCGGCGACCTTTACCCATTGCCACCCAGAACCGATTCACGGCGCTTGAATCGGTTTCTGGCACTGAGCGCGTGGGCCCTCCCTTCGAGGAAGCTATGCAGTCTGACCAACTCCATACCAAAATCCCGAGCCCAAAGGTTAAGCAAAAGATTATTTTAAGCCGCCCTTCTAAGTAGACAGTTTATCCCTTTATCATAATGGCTATCCTGATCTGGAATTTACGTGGTGTTCGATCGCAAAGGGCGGAACTGCAACTTTTATTGCCTTCTCATTCGCCTATGGTCGTGTGTTTACAGGAGACCAAGCTTCGCCCTCACAACCCATTCGATCTCCGAGGGTAAACTCCCGTTAGCTACGATCTTGAACCGGAGGAGCGTACTCCTGCTCATGGAGGTGTCATGTTGTTAGTGCGTAACGACGTTCATTTTCAAACTCTCGCTCTTACGTCCGACTTGTAAGCTGTTGCCATTAGACTGCACCTACCCGGTTTTTTCTTTCTGTGTTCTCTGTGTATTCACCTTCATCGTCTCCCCTCGCTCCTGTGGACATTCTAGCTCTCCTGTCCGCTCTCTCAACACCATTTCTTCTGTTAGAAGAATTTAACGCCCATCACCCCTGTGGGGTTCGCCAAGGGCTTGTGCGAGGGGAACTCTTCTTTCTGGAATTTTTGATCAGTTCAATCTCTCTGTTCTCAATACAGTTGGGCCTACGTTTCTTTCTGATTCTTCCGGTCCATTTTCTCACTTTAACCTTGCCGTTTGCTCACTCCAGCTTGCTAGTCGTCTGCAGTGGAACGTCGTCGCTGACACCTACTCCAGCGACCATTACCCCTGCATCGTTTCTCTTCTGTCACACCACGTACACCATTCCGGAGAATCTACCTGGATATTCACAAAACCCAACTGGAGCTTGTATTCCAGCCTGGTGCATTTTGACGACCAGCCCTTCTCTGACATTAACCAACTAGTGCAGTACTTTACGTCTTCGATTTTCTCTGCCGCCGTACGCGCAATTCCCCGTTCGTCCTCTCACTTTCGACGAATTCCTGTTCCTTGGTGGAACGAGGAGTGTCGGGTAGCCGTTCGTGCCCGTAGAATTGCATTAACGGTGTTTCGGCGTCACCCTACACTTGAAAAATTGGTTACAATCGCGCGCCAGGGCTCGTCGCATTATTCAGAATAGCAAGAAGGCAACTTGGACTCATTTTGTCGAAACTTTTAATCGCTTAGCACCTTCCTCTGTTGTTTGGGATAAACTCCGTCGCTACTCCGGTAAAGTGTCGCATTGTACTGTGTCTGGCCTTCAGGTTTCCAATGGCGCCATAGTGAACCCGGCTGCCATTGTTAACGCTCTGGGTACTGCCTTTGAGGCGGTTTCCAGTTCAAAACATTATTCTACCGGCTTTCGCTCTATTAAAGATCGGCTGGATTACGCATCACATAATTTTCGGGCTGCTAATAATGAATGCTATAACGAACTATTCACAATGAGGGAGCTGGAGTTCGCTCTTCATTGCTCTCGGCACTCCGCTCCTGGGCCGGACGGCATTCATGTCCTGTTGTTAAAGAACCTTTCAGGCGATAGTAAACCCTTTCTTTTACAGGTCTATAACCGTATTTGGCAAGACGGCTTTTTTCCTTCCGTTTGGAGCGAAGCCACCATTGTACCTATACTTAAGCCTGGGAAGGATCGCTAACTACCTTCCAGCTACCGCCCTATCTCCCGCCCCAGTTGCATTTGCAAGGTGATGGGGCGCATGATCAACGGGCGGTTGACATGTGGCTCGAGTCTCAGAAACTTCTAGCGAAC
This sequence comes from Deroplatys truncata, assembly GCA_030765065.1. NCBI lineage: Eukaryota > Metazoa > Arthropoda > Insecta > Mantodea > Mantidae > Deroplatys > Deroplatys truncata. The sequence goes on from CM060990.1 coordinate 276,414,256, forward strand.
GCTCAGTGCGGACTTCGTCGCCATCGCTCTACCGTCGACCATCTGGTGTCCCTGTCGACGCATATTATGAATGGATTTCTGACAAAGTGTCAAACCGTGGCTGTGTTTTTTGACCTGGAGGAAGCTAATGACACTTTTTGGAGGTGCGGCATTTTACGTACACTTCATGCATGGAATATCCGCGGTCGTCTTCCCATATTTCTTCGGGAGTTTACAACGGAACGCGTCTTTCGTGTACGTGTGGGCTCGGTTTTATCTAGTCATTTTATTCAAGAGAACGGAGTACCGCAGGGCTCTGTACTCAGAGTCACACTTTTTGCAAATGCTACCAACCCCATTGTTGATTGTATTCTACGTGGAATTTTATCGTCCCTTTTTGTTGACGATTTTTCCATTTATTGCAGTTCACGACGGACCTGTCTACTCGAACGCCCTCTCCAGAGCTGTATCGACCGTCTCTACGCCTGGAGTAACGCCAACGGCTTTAATTTCTCCGCCGAGAAATCCCTCTGCATCAAACTCTGGCGCTGGAAGGCTTTCCCTACGCCCTCTCTCCATGTTTGATTCTGAGGTCCCTCCATTTGCAGACGAGGTGAAACTTTTGGGGTTAATCTTTGATCAAAAGCTGACCTAGACTTCTCACGTTTCCTTTTTAAAAGCAAAACCTAACCGTTCTCTTAATGTTTACGTGTTTTAAGTGGCACATCCAGGGAGCTGATCGGAGCGTTCTACTTCGTCTTTATCGCTTCTTGGTCCGATCCAAGCTTGATTACGGGTGCATTGTCTATTCATCGGCACGTCCATCTGTGTTACGTCGCTTGAATACCATTTATCATCGTGGTATAAGAGTCGCTACAAGGGCCTTTCCAACTAGCCCTGTACCAGGTCTGTACACAGAAGCTGCAGAGCCTCCGCTGTCCTTCCGGCGTGAGATGCTTTTGTGCAGCTATGCTTGTCGGCTCTCAATCTTGCCTAACCACCCGTCCTTCGAGTTATTTTACGAGGATTCGCTTGATCGACAATATTTAGTTAGCTACTCTGCATTACTACCTCCAGGGGTTCGATTTCGACAACTCCTTCAGCATTTGGACGTTGTGCCAGCGACGGCCCTTCCCAGGAGGGATACGCTTTTTCCTCCATGGCTGCGCGTTGAGGCCCACTATCACCTTGGGCTAAAGGTGATGCCGAAGACTGAGACCCCTTCTTCAGTTCTTAGATCAACTTTTTTAGAACTCCAGGTGAAAATCGGGAACTTTCATTTTATATACACTGATGGATCTAAGACTGATGTTGGAGTATTGTGTGCCTTTGTTTTTGGTCAGCAGAGTTTTACTTTTCGTTTACCGGAGCAATGTTTGATTTTTACCGCCGAACTTTTTAGTATTTATCAGGCACTTTTATACATCCAGCGGCATGATTTACAGCACTGTGTTCTTTGCGCATACTCCCTGAGTGCCCTTCAGAGTATTAACACGCTGTACAATTATCACCCACTTGTAGAGCGCATACATGACCTGGTCCACTCGCTTGGTGTCTCTGGCATCCGCGTCTCCTTCATGTGGATTCCAGGTCATGTTGGCATCTCAGGGAAGGAGTCTGCCGTCGCCGCTGCCAAATGGGCGATTTTATCACCCAGAAGTTTTACCTCTGTTGTTCCCTCGTCAGATTTGTTTACTGTTTTACGTCGAAGCATCCTCTCGCTTTGGAGCGATGAGTGGACGGCCCTCCGGGGGAACAAGTTGTGGGAAGTTAAAACTCTCCCGTTAGTCTGGGCTACCTCTTCCCGTGCTTCTCGTCAGGAAGAGGTAATTTTAACACGCGTTTGTATCGGACATTGCATTTTTAGTCATAAGTATTTGCTCAGTGGTGACCCCGTACCACTCTGTGGGCAGTGTGATGCGCCCTTAACGGTGCGTCACCTTTTTGAGGAGTGTCAGGTTTTAGCTGCCCTACGTGTTCGTGTGGGTCTGCTTGTAGGCCTAGCCAACGTTTTGGCAGACGACGCGCGTGCTGTAGAAGGTGTTTTACGTTTCATTCTCGACAGTGATTTTAATCTGCGCATTTGATGCGTTAAGCGTCCTTTAGCTTTGTAATTTTATTCTGATTGTTTTAGTGGGGACTCTAATCCCCAGTTGAAATACGGCGCTCATGTCCCTCGCATTCTACACCTCTTGACACGTTTTAATCTTTTATTGCCTATGCTTTTAGTGTGTTCGTTTTTGGGTTTGTCGTATTATTATTTATAGCTTTTTGGACATCGCGGGTTTGTGTCCCGTTTTTTAATTATGCGGTTATTTTACGCGTCTTTCATATTTTTGACTTTATATTTTCTACATTGTAAGGGCACTGATGACCTTAGCAGTTTAGCGCCCTTAAACCGCATCTCATCATCATCTGGAAACCGCCTCAAAGGCAGCACCCAGAGTGTTAACCTCCCAGGTGCTCACCTTATGTGAGTACGGGTGTTGGCGTATCCGGGGGTTACCGAGCCACTCATCGCAATTTTCATCCGTTCATCCCCGTCCGGTCGAGGTGGGTTCGTCCTCGTGACCGGAAGACTCAAGGTAGGCTCTCGTGCGTTCTGTGCATTTCATTACATGACGCCCCTCGCCATCGTTTCTTACTTCTCTTCAATTTCCGCACATTACGCGCCACGTCCATACATTTCCACACATCTTGTACTTCTTCGACGGCCTACCTTGAGTGCGAAACGCCCACACACTTTTAGTTCCTTTTAACCTTTTATTTTAATCCTCCGTGGACACAGCCTGACGGATACCCGCGTACGAGGTGCGCAGCTGGGTAAGTGGGTAATGGCGTCATCTCCACCACCCTGGGTCGTCATTTAGGGTTTGTGTTCGTATCCGCTGTTAAGCTGCAGTCCCGCGGGGGGCCATTGCATGAGCTGCTGACTTCTGACGGCGAATTGGTCCCTCTGTCTATGTTCTGGGAGGTGTGACTCTGGGGTGAGATAGGTATAGATAGGCCAATAACCCAAGCCGGGGCAACGCCCGGGAAGTCAGAGCCCGAGGTCGGAGACGGTTGCAATGTTGGAGGATTTATTTCACTATGGAGCACCCTTTCTCCATTACTCACAACAAGCTGGTTGTTACTTGGTCATTTAACGTACAGAAGAAGGACAAAGCTTTGAGAAGGTGAACCCTTTCATTATTCAAAAGGGCGTTGACGCTATTGCAGGTGCGGTTCAGTCCTGCACTCGTCTTCGATTTGGTTCATTGTTGGTTCAAACCAAATCCGAACCGCAAAGTAAGTACTTGTTGCGCACCACGCATCTGCATGGATATCCTATCCGTGTCGAGAAGCACCGCACCTTGAATTCCTGTCGAGGCGTCGTCATCACCCATAGCCTCGATGATATTTCGGACGAAGAACTTGTCGACTATTTTTCTGATCAAAAGGTGACAGCTGTTCATCGAGTGCAGGCTAAACGTGACGGAATTTTAGTACAAACTCATACCCTGTTTATCACTTTCGACGGCACCGATCTGCCCACGAGTCTTTTAGCAGGGTACGAGCGTATTGCTGTGAGACCCTATATACCTAGACCTCTGCGTTGTTTCAAATGCCAACGTTTTGGGCATACCCAAGTCTCATGTAAGAGTGCCGTTACCATCTGTGAAACATGTAGCCAGCCGTCACACGAAGGAACCTGTTCCACAGCCCCCGTCTGCTCTAACTGCAAAGGGTCGCATTTGGCGTCATTTGCCGACTGTCCGCGGTACTTGGACGAGAAGGCGATCCAGGAGATCCAGGTAAAGGAGAAACTCTCCTTCGCTGAACCCCGAAGCGTTACCATGCGCGCCAACCTTCGCTCTTGCGATCTGGTACATTTAGTTCTGTTGCTGCTTCGCCAGTATCACGAGTAGATGGCGAAACTCAGACCTGGACCATGACTGCATTAACCGCCACGACCATCCGGCCGTCCATTTCTGGTATTGTTAGCAAGCCATCTAAAGCTGGTCCCAAATCACTGAAGTCGCAAGCCGCTGAAAGGAAACCAAAGCAGAAACTACGTAGGGAAGATTTCTCCAAAGTATCCTCCGCGTGCGTGCGGTAAGAAATGTTCACCTTCTCCTGCTCGGAGGTCGCAGTCTCAGGACGCTCCTGGGACAAGCCGCGCTCAGCGGCACCCTCACCCATCGCCACCCAGAACCGATTTTCGGCACTTGAATCGGTTTCTGGCTCTGAGCGCGGGAGCCCTCCCTTCGAGGAGCCTATGGAGTCTGACCAACTCCATACCAAAAGCCCGAGCACAAAGGTTAAGCACAAGGTAGTTATGAGCCATCCTTCTAAGTAAGACGTTTATCCCTTTCTTTATGGCTATCCTGACCTGCAATTTACGTGGTGTACAATCACATAGGGCGGAATTGCAACTTTTATTGCGTTCCCATTCACCTATGGTCGTGTGTTTGCAGGAGATTAAACTTCTCTCTCACGATCCCTTTGATATCCGAAGGTATACTCCGGTTCGCTACGATCTTGAGCCGGAGGAGGATACTCCTGCCGATGGAGGTGTAATGCTTTTAGTGCGTAGCGACGTTCATTTTCAAACTCTCGCTCTTACGTCCGACTTGCAAGCTGTTGCCGTAACTGTTTAATTACCCGGCTTTTTCTTTTCTGTTTGCTCTGTCTATTCACCTCCATCGTCTCCCCTCGATCCCGCGGACATTCGAGCTATCCTGTCCGCTCTCCCAACACCATTTCTTCCTTTGGAAGATTTTAATGCCCATCAACCTCTGTGGGGTTCACCAAGGGCTTGTGCGTGGGGAACTCTTCTTTCCGACTTTTTTTTACCAATTCAATCTCTCCATCCTCAATACAGGTGAACCTGCTTTTATTTCTGATTCTTCTGGTACATTCTCTCACCTGGACCTTGCCGTTTGCTCACTCTAGCTTGCTAGTCGTCTGCAGTGGAACGTCGTCGCTGAAACCTACTCCAGCGACCATTACCCCTGCATCGTTTCTCTTATATCTCACCACGTCTAGCATTCCAGAGTACCTACCTGGATATTCCGAAAAGCCGTTTGGAGATTCTATTCTAGCTTCGAGTCTTTTGCGGACCAACACTTCACTGACGTTAACAAAATGGTGCAGCACTTTCGTCTACGATTCTATATGCCGCCGAGCGCACAATTCTCCGGTCATCCTCTCACCCTCGGCGTATTCCTGTTCCGTGGTGGAACGAGGATTGTCGGGGCGCCGTTCGTGCTCGTAGGACTGCGGTTAGCGTGTTTTGGTGACACCCTAACTTGATAATTTGGCTACATTTAAACTATCGCGCGCCAGGGTTCGTCGCATTATTCAGGATAGTAAGAAGGCGCCTTGGAATCGTTTTGCCGAGTCTTTTAATCGCTTTACCCCTTCATCTGTTATTTGGGATAAACTTTGTCGCTTCTCAGGTAAAGTGTCGCATTGTACTGTTTCTGGCCTTCAGGTTCCCAATGCCATCATACTAGATCCGGCTGCCATCGCTAACACTCTGGGTGCTACCTTTGAGGCGGTTTCCAGTTCAGACCATTATTCCACCGGCTTTCGCTCTATCAAAGACCGGCTGGATTCCGCACCATATAATTTTCGGTCAGCTAATAATGAATGTTATAACGAACTTTTCACAATGAGGAAGCTGGAGCACGCTCTTCATTGCTCTAGGCACTCCGCTCCTGGGCCGGACGGCATTCATGTCCTGTTGTTAAAGAACCTTTCAGGCGATAGTAAACTCTTTCTTTTACAGGTCTATAACCGTATTTGGCAAGACGGCTATTTTCCTTTCGTTTGGCGCCAAGCCACCATTGTCCCTATACTTAAGCCTTGGAAGGATCGCCAACTACGTTCCAGCTACCGTCCTATCTCCCTCAGAAGTTGCATTTGCAAGGTGATGGAGCACATGATCAACGGGCGGTTGAGCTTGTGGCTTGAGTCTCATAAACTTCTAGCGAACGCTCAGTGCAGATTTCGTCGCCATCGCTCTACCGTCCACCATCTGGTGTCCCTGTCGACGCATATTATGAATGGATTCCTGAGAAAGTGTCAAACCGTTGCTGTGTTTTTTGACCTGCAGAAAGCTTATGACACTTGTTGGAGGGGCGGCATTTTACGTACACTGCACGCATGGCATGTCCGTGGTCGTCTTCCCATATTTCTTCGGGAGTTAATGACGGACCGCTTCTTTCGTGTACGTGTGGGTTCGGTTTTATCTAGTCGTTTTATTCAAGAGAACGGAGTACCGCAGGGCTCTGTATTCAATGTCACACAATTTGCAATTGCTATCAACCCCATTGTTGATTGTATTCCACCTGGCATTTCATCGTCCCTTTTTGTTGACGATTTTGCCATTTATTGCAGTTCACGGCGGACCTGTCTACTGGAACGCCGGCTCCAGTGCTGTATCGACCGTCTCTGCGCCTGGAGTAACGCCAACGGCTTAAATTTTCCGTCGAAAAATTAGTCTGTATCAATTTCTGGCGCCGGAAGGCTTTCAATCCGCACTCTCTCCATCTTGGGCCAGGGATACTTTCGTTTGCAGAGGAGGCGAAATTTTTGTGGTTGATCTTTGATGGGAAGCTGAGCTGGATTTCGCACATTTCGTTTTTAAAAGATAAGTGTGAGCGTTCTGTTATTCTTTTACGTGTTTTAAGTGGCACATCCTGGAGAGCTGATCGGACCGTCCGTCTACATCTTTATCGCTCTTTGGTGCGATCCAAGCTTGATTACGGGTGCATTGTCTATTCGTCGGCGCGTCCATCTGTATTACGTCGATTGAATGCCATTCACCATCCTGGCATAAGTGTCGCTACAGGGGCCTTTCCAACCAGCCCTGTACCTAGCCTATATGCTGAAGCTGTAGAGCCTCCGCTGTGCTTCAGACGTGAGCTGCTTTTGTGCAGCTATGACTGTCGACTCTTAAGCTTTCCTGACCACCCGTCCTTCGCGATATTTTACGGGGATTCGCTTGATCGGCATTATTTAGTTAGCGCCTCTGCATTGCTCCCTCCAGGGTTCGTTTTCGTCAACTTCTTCGGCATTTGGACGTTACTCCGGCGCCGGCCCTTCCAAGGGGCGAAACGCGTTTTCCTCCATGGTTGCGCGCTGAGGCCCACTTTCACCTTGGGTTAACGTCCATGCCGAAGACAGAGACCCCTGCTTCAGTCCTTAGATCCGCCTTTTTGGAGCTTCAGGCACAATTCGGGGACTGTCATTTTTTATATACTACTGGGTCTAAGAGTGATGTTGGAGTAGGGTGTGCCTTTGTTTTTGGTGAAACTAGTTATACTTTTCGTTTACCGGGGCAATGTTCGATTTTTACCGCCGAACTTTTTAGCATCTATCAATCGGTTTTATACGTTCAGCGGCACCACTTACGGCATTGTGTTATTTCTACGGACTCTCTGAGTGCCCTCCAGAGTATTAACGCGCTGTACACTTACCACCCTCTCGTACAGCGCATACATGACCGGCTCCACTCGCTTGGTGCCTCTGGCATCAGCGTCTCCTTCCTCTGGACTCCAGGTCATGTGGGCATCTCAGGGAACGAGTGTGCCGACGCTGCAGCCAAATCGGCGATTTTGTTACCCAGATCCTTTACCTCTGTTATTCCCAGGTCAGATTTGTGTGTTCTTTTACGTCGCCGTATCCTCTCGCTTTGGCGCGATGAGTGGACGGCCCTCCGAGGGAACAAGTTGCGGGAGGTTAAGCCTCTTCCGTTAGTGTGGGGTACCTTTTCTCGTTCTTCTCGTCGGGAAGAGGTACTTTTAGCCCGTCTACGAATCGGATATTGCCTTTTTAGTCATAGATACTTGCTTAGTGGTGACCCCGTACCAGTATGCGAGCAGTGTGATGCGCCCTTAACGGTGCGTCACATTTTACCAGAGTGTCAAATTTTAGCTCCATTGCGCGGTCGTATGGGTCTGCCAGTTGGCATGGCATGTATCCGCGAAAAACCCTTTTCACTGACATATTTTTAGTTATGAATTTAGCAAGTGATGGAAAAGCGTTCAAGGGCCTTAGCCCTTTTTACATAATGCGTTAGGTGGATCGGATCTGTGGCCAGGTAAAAAACGCGACGCGACTACGAGACGGTACGTTATTGATCGAGACCGCCAATGCCGAGCAGTCCCAGAAACTGTTGAAGGCAAGTTTGCTGGGCTCCTATCCTGTCCGGGTAGTCCCACATAAGTCCTTAAACTCTGTTCGGGGGGTTGTCACCACCTCCAGTCTCGATGATCTCTCCAACAATGGCTTGGTTCTTGTCTTTTCGATCAACGTGTCTGTTAGGCGTACCGGCTATATCGCAAAAGGGACGGTCAGGAATACTCACTGCGTACTGTTTCTAACTTTCAAGTGTATTGTGTTGCCGGAGTTCATTTTTGTGGCTACAAACGTGCCGCCGTGCGCCCTTATATTCCGAATCCCATTCGCTGCTTTCGGTGCCAGAACTTCGGCCATACTACCCGCTTGTGTGCCCATCCTGCTCTCTGTGAGCGATGTGGCCCACCTGCCCATGACGTCGCGGCCTGTGTTCGTAACCCTAGTTGTGTTAACTGTGGTGGATGTCATCCGTCTAGCTCACGACAGTGTTCTCACTTTTTGGACGAAAAGTGTATACAGGAGTTGCGCGTTAAGGAACGCCTCACCTTTCCTGAAGCACGGCGGCGCTTTGCGCAACTTTAACCTGCAGACACCACTGGTTATTCATCCACCGTCCGCCGCACTCCTGTTGCCACTGTTTGCTCACCACTCACGTCCGTTGCCCATGCTTCGACACAAACCGAGCCTCCTGCGAATACTTCTCCATCGTCTCGAGTTGACAGTGCTGTACAGTCTTCATCTTCAACCGTGTCGTCGCCAGCCTGCAAGCCGTCTTCCAATGCTCGCCCTTCAGCGACGTCTACTGAGGGTGTTCGTTCTTGGCCTCAACATAGACCGAGTAGTCGCACTTCCTCTGTGAAGATCAGGTCCCGTTTCAGGAACCGCAGAGGCTCTTCTGGTTCCCGGGCATCGCAGGGCAGAGGATGCTGCTTTTACTGTCATTGGTCTGAAATCCGTCAATGTGCGGAAGAAACTCAAGCGATCATCTTAGCCTTTTTAAATGGAAATACTCCACTGGAACGCTAATTGGTTTCGGGCACGCCTTCCGGACTTACAGTGTTTAATTTCCCAACGTTCTGCCTCAATCATCTGTTTACATGAAACCCATCTGCAGCCTACTCACGCTTTACATCTTCGGAGCTTCTCCAGCTTTAGACATGGCTGTGTTGTTCGACAGCGTGCCAGCGGTGGGGTTGCTATTTTTTTGGCGTATACTATTTGTGCTACCAACATAACGCCTCGCACACCAATGTTGGCTGTGGCTGTGCGGGTCCAATTGAAGGGCGGCTGTTTCTCTGTCTGCAACGTGTATCTGCCACCGCTCAGTGTAGTTCAAGCGCACGAACTTCGGACCCTTTTGGCACAGTTACCCCCACCGCTACTTTTCGTTGGTGATTTCAACGCCAAACATTCTCTCTGGGGTTCCAATATTGATGATGCTCGTGGCTGCCTTATTGCAGACGTTTGTGATATGTCCGGCTTACTTCTTTTAAATACTGCTGTCCCTACCTTCTTATCCTCTGCCTATGGCACAGACTCAGTCTTAGATCATTCTTTCTGCAGCTCGGCATTACTGCCCCTCATTGATTGGTTGGTGCTTTCAGACATTTATGGCAGTCATCATTACCCCATTGGCATACGTTTATCCGGTCACTATTCGCTACCTTCACGACATTATTATTTCTAAGGCTGATTGGGAGAGGTGTCGTTCCCTGGTTCATTTAACCGCTACTAGTTTTGCCAGTGGTCTGCAGTTCGGCGTATGTATGGTAGGTGTCGCAGGGTAATCATTCCCGGTCTTGCCGTAAACGTCTCCACTCTTACCAGCGAACCCGATATAGCCGAAGCTCTTGCCAGCTCATTTGCTACTTTTAGCCAGACGGCTAGTTTTGATAGCTCGTTTTTATCCATCAAAGCATCTGCTGAGCGGTTGGTCCTTGATTTTAGCAGTGACTGTAGCGACTCCTACAACGCACCTTTTACCGTTGCCGAGCTGGCGCATTCTTTGTCTCTCGCCAGGGATTCTTCCCCTGGTCCTCATGACATCCACCGACAAATGCTACTTCATCTTCCGCCTGAAGCCATTTCATTCTTACTTGGGATCTTCAACCGCATATGGCGTCGACAGGAGTTTCCGTGCTCGTGGCGGACGGGTATTGTCATTCCTATCCCGCGACCCGGTAACGATCTGTCACTTCCGTCTAGCTACCGGCCTATTTGTCTGACGAGTGTTGTGTGTAAGACCTTTGAACGAATGATTAACGTTCGGTTGATGTGGTGGCTACAGAGAAATAATCTCCTCTGCAACGTGCAGTGTTGGATTTCGTCGTCATCGCTCTAGTGTGGACAATCTGGCTCGGCTGGAGGTTTATATGCAAGACGCTTTTCTCCTGAAGCAGCATGTTGTGGGTGTCTTCTTTGACCTACAGAAGGCGTATGACACTGCCTGGCGCTATGGTATTCTTCTTGCACTCCATGGTTATGGTTTGCGCGGTCATTTAGCTGCCTTTCCTTCAAACGTTTTACAGCTTCGATGTTTTCGTGTCCGCATTGGAAACACGCTATCTCAGGAGCGTATCCAGGAGAATGGTGTATCCCAGGGGTCGATTCTTAGCGTCACTCTCTTTGCGGTAGCCATTAACGGCATCTCTAGCGTTGTTAGTAGCGATATTTCGATGTCTCTGTATGTTGACGACTTTGCTATATATTATCGTTCTTATAGTGTGGATCACATCGAGCGTCAACTACAGCTGGCCATAACATCACTTGCAACCTGGGCGCCACGCAACGGCTTTCGTTTCTCCGCTTCGAAAACGCAGTGCCTTCACTTTTATCACCTTCGTGGTATACATCCTCCTCCTGACCTTCACTTGCTCGGCACACCCTTGCCGTTTGTTCCGCACCTCAGGTTCCTGGGTCTTTACCTCGACAGCAAACTTACCTGGGAGTGCTTCGTGCTTCGTGCTCTCGGGTACTCAGGCTTTTATCTGGCGCTTCTTGGGGCGGGATCGCACCGTAATGTTGCGACTATACCGCTCCTTGGTTCGGTCTAAACTGGATTATGCCTGTTTTATCTACGACGCCGCGTCCGCTTCTAAACTCCGCCTCTTGGATACTGTCCATCATGCTGGTATCCGTCTTGCAACTGGGGCTTTCCGCACTAGTCGTGTCGACTGTTAATACGCTGACTCTGGCGAACCCCCGTTGTCTATTCGGCGCTCGTTTTACTATGTTCTTATATTGCAAGGTTGGCGGCTCATCCAGGTCACCCTTGTTTTAACTCTGTTATACACCCGGCTCTCTATATCTGATATGTGCGGAATAGTAGCTCTTCCCGCCCCAGCGGTATCCGGTTTCGCGATCTTCTTGTTTCACGTAACCTTCGACTGCCTGCTGTAGAGCGGTTCTCCTTTGGACGTTGTCCACCGTGGCAACTCCAGCGCGCCCGTTTTGACCTAGCTCTTTCGGCGAATGCTCGCCACTGCACCCCACCGTTGGTGTTCCGTCGACTTTTCGCCGAGCTTTTGGGGAGTTACCTGAACTACACTCCGGTTTTTACTCATGGTTCCCAGGTGGGTGGTGCCACAGGTTGCGCTTTCGTCGTTAACGCCACGGCTCACTCGTATCGCCCCTTCGACGTCAGTTCCGTTTTTACCGCCGAGCTCTCTGCCATCTTTTATTTCTTGCTTTTTATCTCCAGGATTTTATAATATCTGCTCCGACTCTTTAAGCGCCCCTCAAGCCTTACAACAGTTTCTCGGTTCCTCCACCTTAGCCGTAAAAATTCAGAACATCGTCTCCCAGCTGCTTTACCGAGGATATCATTTAGTTTTTACATGGACCCCCGGCCATGTGGGCATTGCCGCTAATGAGGAGGCGGATGCGGCTGCAAAGTCCGCCTGACATTTGTCGGAGTTTTCTACAGCGACTGAGCCTTACCGAGATGTCCAGCGTTACTTCCGGCGTAATATGTTTCTGGCCTGGCAGGAGTCATGGGTGGCGTTAAGTGGCACACAACTGCGGACTATTAGGGACACCGTCCACCCCTGGCCCACTTCTTGCAGGGAATCACGGCGATCCGAAGTTGTTCTGACTCGTCTACGCCTGGGTCATACACGCGGCACTCATGGTCATCTTTTGCGCGGAGACCCGGCCCCAGTTTGTCCGACATGCGACGTTCGCCAGTCCGTCTCACATGTTTTATTTGAATGTGTCCGCGATTCGCCCGTGAGCGCCTCTCCTTTGGTCTATGTCATACCCTATGTGTTGTTTTAGGCAACGACCCTGTGGCTGTCGATCAGGCACTTCGGTTTGTTTTAACTATTGGATTTTATGCGCAGGCGTAAGTTGCTTTTATCTCTTTTATATTCTGATTTTAAGCTTTTAGACCTGTGCCTGTGTAGTTTTTCGCTTTCTTTTAGCTTTTAACATATGCCTTTTATGGTTTTAGGCTTTAACCTTAGGCCCGTATAGTGTTTTAGCTTCCAATATGACTTTTAGGCTTTAACGGTTTAAGTTTTGACCTCGGGCTCTAATTACCTAGTTGTCGATGGGCCCTTAAACCCCACTCACTCACTCGATGGTAAAAGTGGGCACTATATCTGCAAGCTTTTCCCTTCCTTTGCCTAGATATCATATATCTCAAGAACCATCAAATCCAATTTACCTGTCTATCATAGTCCCTGACATTATAGACCAAAACACTCTTCGAGTAATGGACCAGAAAAGAAATATCGTCAACTTTAGAAACGATGATATAAGCACAAGTCCTCACATCCGCCGCAATGGCAACAGCTTTTAGAAGAAGCCAACGTCGCCCAGAATCTAATAATGGGTGATTTGATGCACATATCATATTCTACGTCTGATATCCACAATGGTAATATCAAGCAATCGCGAGTTCCTCCAGACATTGGGCTTCAGAATCCTATAATCCTTGGCATCTTCAATGTTACCGAGAAACCCAGATTCAACAAGATCACCAAAGAAGAAGATCATTTATTTCTGCCATACGATACATCGACTCTGATGCTAATGACGAGATTAGATTCCTTTGCCAGGCTGAGAATTTATATGCTTTACCTAACCTGAGTTATCTATACATCGAGGAAGTATTACTTAACTTGTTGGAGCAGCCATTACTGCATAGCTTGCCAATAACGCTATTGCATTCATGTTTGAGGAGATTCGACTGGACAGGAAAGGATTAATTATTGATCGAACCAAAATCCCGTGGATAGTATAAACTCTGCGTATCTTTGCTGCACTCAGCCCTATGGGATCTACTCGCCAGCTGAACGCTGGATGGTGCTACCCTGGAGAAAACGCGGACATTGCGCATGCAGCAAATGGAGCCTTCAATTCTATAGGGCCGCTGTCGATGTTTCTGGAATTTGCCGACGACCACAAGAACTCATACTCAATAGCAAGTTTGAGTTGATGCTGATTCGATTCAAGGACTCTAAAACTGCATTATAGCGCCTCAGTGTGAAGAGGATGCTACTATTAAACTTGAGCGAATCGGGTGGAGAATGCCTGTGATTCGGGTTTCTGATGCTGAAAAGATTGAAATACTCAAGATTGTCAAGTCGGACAAAGCGCTTTCGCCCCTTTAGGACCATGGACCTGCATACTCAGCCGACTGTACCACAAACTAAACCATTCACGTGGAATGTGCAACCATATGAAAAATGGAGAAGCCAAGATTTGTCATTTTGGGTGCTCAGACTTCAAGATCGAGTAATGCATCTAATGACTGTTCCCTGTTTGATAATTGCAACATAACTAATTTAAGACTTTATCTAAATAGTGAATGTTGTCTCTGCCACGACATGAACCGGAACTTTGGAAACTCAAGATTTGCTTTGTTGTATGAAATGTATTCAAAGTTTCAAAATCATGTTATGAAAAAGATAATTATCAATTATTGAAGGGAAAGGAGTTTCTTAAATATGCACCTATATTTATTATAGACTATTCACATCAGCCCTAGGAGGTTGTAAATGGTGCTGTCAACATTAGACTGGAAATTCAAGCTAGTGCAAATATCCCTGCACGGACCTCCTTGTATTGCATGATAATTCATGATAAAGTATTTACATACAAGCCTTTGACTCATCTAATGCAAGCTTAATTTTACGTGAGTCATTGTAAAATCATTGGTTTTTTAAATGAATAATAAGAAATATGTAAGCTCATATCATCTTTGTTTTTATTATTTATTTATCATACAATTCCAGTACTTCCCTCCTCCAACTCCTAGTTCCAACGTAAGTAATTTGACTTGCAAGGTTAAGTTTACCTGTATGACAATGTACATATAATTCAAGTATTTTTAGCTGACAAATTTCATACCTATTTAGAGGTATCTCACAGCTATTTAATTAGTATTCACAAATCTGATATTTTCGTTTTCCATATAAGCAATGACATAAGAGAAAGCAATATTTTCACTATATTTCACTCACGGACACTTTCACAATTACAGAAATGCTTGGAAGACAGGGAGATTTTCTCGAATTATCCCCAGTCATTCGTTTTCATATGTACAAAATTGTCTGCTTTTTCACATTAAGCACTGGAATGTCGTAGAAGAGCCAGATGTTAACGCTGTGGCTTCTCCAGATGCAGACGTCTCGCATCGCGCTTCTTACCTGCATGTTTCTTGGGAGTGTCGATGCTGGTTACTCTATCCTCCAAGAACTTCCCGACTCCTTTGTAGATCGGCAATGCTGTTTTTCTTATTTCCACGTCAGACACATTACACAATGAAAGCCTTAGAATACATGATTTGGAAATGAGGTAGCCTGAAAAAGAATTACATTTGTTATGTTACAGGTGAATGACAACGCAAAGATTACTTTTCTTCTAGTTATGGAAATACTCACATTAATGTTTCCTGAGATCTGCCTGTTTGCCGGGGGAAGACTGTGGAGTGAGCTGCATTAGATCCTCGTCAACTTTGGAATTGCACTCCTTCCGACCGCCCTCTATATAATAAGTAGCCTGCGGGTGCTGCAAAAGGGTATTTCCACTACATTCTCTGCACATCTGTCCTCCAAATATATCTCGTTTTTAGGTACAGGCGCCGTTATTTGAATTTTGTAAAAGCCATAATAATTCCCTTGATTAGTTATACAGCGATACGATAGCACCGATGTAGGATAGTACCAATGTACGATAGTATTACATACGCAATTTTTACAGTAATGATTTACAATGTTACTTATACACTGATGCCGATGTACGATAGTATTGCGTATCCAATTAGTTTTGCACTGCCACTTCTTTAAGTTTCTCTGCCTGAACTGGTATACGCTGTAGTTCTCATTGTAGGACAGTACCAATGAACGATAGTATTGCGTATGCAATTAATTTTCTTACAGTAATGATTTCCAATGTTACTTATACGTGATGCCGATGTAGGATAGTATTGCATATGCAATTAGTATTGCACTGCCACTACTTTAACTGTCTCTGCCTGAACTGGTAACGCTGCAGTTCTCATTGCACGGGAAGTATGGGGTCATCTGAGCGTGCACCGCCGGCTTGTCGCATAGAACTGCGTGAGTATATCCATACAGCACACTGAATCGCACAGGGAGGTGTGGCTTGAAACGATACTGTCCACCTCATCGTCGCTTTCGGAATCAGCCACCCTAAGAAAATAAAATAAAATTAAGACATTCTATTTTCCAAGAGTAAGCCTCTTCAGAAATGGCATTCAGGGAAATCTTTGCTTACATCATAATTTTTGTAGACGAACCGTTGTCCGTTCATCTGCCGCGAGAAGACATCTGGCCATGATATGAAGGCGTGTTACCCACCATGGAGTGCATGGTGTCGTTGCTCGAGTCTTTATGGTAATAAGTGTAATGATGTGCCTCTTTTCCGCACTCGCTCCAAAAATCATCCATCATATCGTCTCAATTACACATCAAATAATATTTCAGACAGGGGCGAAGGGACTCCTTATACACACGAGATAGAAAACTGGTTCATTACATCACATATAACGACGATGGGGCGAGCAGCCCGTGGGAAGCGGGTGGAACGTTCTGCAGGTTGGGTCTGTTTTTTGTGATACAAGAGAATCGAGAGGCCGCTGGGCCATGGGATGCAGAGGTGAAATAATGCAGGAGATGTTAGCTCATATTACAGAGGGGAATACAAGGCAAGTTTTTTAATATCAGTGCTCTGAAAAGTCGATAGGGCCAGGTGCAAAGCAGAGAATGGAATGCGGAGGGGGAGGGTAGGGACGCAGGTGTGTGTTTCATGTCACACAGGTGCTTTGGTATTACGGAATGTCTAGGAATGCAGGTATGTATTTGGAATAGTCGCGTGGGCGAGGTGCAAAGCAGAGAATGGAATGTCGAGGGGGAAGGACGCAGGTGCGAATTTCATGTCATGCAGGTGCTGGGTATTGCGGAATGCCGAGGATGTCCAGGATAACGTAGGAATAGAATCCAGTCTCCTTTTGTCGTAGAGGATAACAAACAACCGGCGTCTTTTCCCGGGGAAGGCATCCATTGTTCACCAAACAATACAGGGGAAGGGGTATAACACCTGGTAATGTTAAGTGCCATCCTTTGTTTAACAAACAATACAAGATTTATGATATACCCAATTGTCCTCAGCATGCAGGGGGCGTGGTATGCAAAGTTCATGCATGTGACAGGTCTCGAACCAATGGTATCTGAACTAGCTTGCCTATATCTACACCACTTATCAGCTTAACAAGATACGATTCGTCTATCTAACGCAGTATGAATTCACTTTTGGTCTGGCTGCTATGTGCTAAATGCCGCATCCTTTAGTTCCACGAGATGCGAGTTATTTTGTCGAAATCATCAGCAATTCACTTTCTGCCTCTATCTCTTAAACCTTATATACCACTGTCATTGCATCGATGACACTGCTAACTTTCGGAGCCTTTAGTTCAACAAGATGCGAGTTCTGCTGTCAAACTCATCATCAGTTCACTTTTTGCCTGTATTTTATGCCCTATGTACCACCGCCATTGCATCCAGGAGGATAAGTGTTGGGATCTTTAATTTAGCAAGATGCGAGTTCTGCTGTCAAGCTTAGCAGAAGTTCATTTTGTGTCTATATCTCCAAATGTGCCTAAGAAATTTAATCCCAGGCACGGTTAAGTGTCACAACCCTTACTTCAAAGAGATCGAGTTCTCCCTCCAGTGTATCCGGAATTCACTTCGTGCCTATATCTCATATATGTCACTGCACTGCATTTAGGAAACGCCTTAGTATCACAGATTTTAGTTCAACAAAATGCGACTTTTGGCGCCTCACGCATTAGCAATTCAATGTCTGTATATATCCTACGTATTACACAACTGCGTCGAGGACAAGGCTAAGTGCCACAAACATAAGTTCAACTGCTATCTCCAACTTCTCCTATGCAGGTTTGTGGCATTTGTAAGGGTTTTATTCCGTCTTACGTATATTTTGTTGAGAAATTTAGATCTAATGTTCAACATATTATTAGCCCATTTTATCAAGTGTCCGAAACTATCAGCTTATATGATTATCAAGATTTTAAATTAGTTGATGGGAATATAGTGCGCTATTTATACTCGTTGTTTTAAATAAAAACCACTTTTAGCTTAAAAATAAAATTGCCCCAAATTATTTAAAATAGACTTATCTATTTGGGTATGTATAACTGCAGTAGTATTTTAATAATTCAAGTGGAATGGGACCAAGACTTTCTCGAATTATCCAAAATATGGGTTATGTAATCAAGAAAAGGCAGACTCATTAGATTAACTAGATTTTTACACCCGTGTTGCAGTACAAATCAGCTACAGTACACATATTCATTTTTAAAATACTTATTGTAGTATAGTACATTTCTATAGTTTTTAATGACTCCGCGGGGTTGTTTGTTTTTGATGGGTTGGGATATCCTAACTACAACATCCATAACACTTTCATCATTCCGTTATATATTCCATTGATGTAAGGTCGTAGAGGATAAACATTTTATTTGGGATTGTGCCCAACAGAAATTACCAATACTCGAGTTATCGAGATTATTCGTTATGTGCTTCACCTAAATGAAGTATGGCATTTTATTGCAATAGTAAGCATACTTATTAATTATTGTGCATAGGGCTTGAAAAAATCATACATTTTAAGTTTTATTGTTTGTTATTGTTATTCCTCTTCTTCTTCTTCTTATTATTATTACTCTGCTGATCAGAAGTTTAAGGTTTAACGAGACCTAAACTTAAAATTAGCACAAACAATGCCGCTATATAACATATTGTTAGGAAATATGTATTTTCTTCCCCTATAAATTAGGAATTTGAACAGGTAGTCCTCAGTCTATCATGATATTCGGTCATCTCTACTCCAGTAGCGAATAATATATTTTAAAATTAATTTATTTCCATTATTAGCAACAGAAGTCCAAAAACTGCTGGATTAAATTTAAAAAACATGCGTAGTATTCGGAGTATACTGAAATCTAATTTTATTATGACATTGAAGTATGCAGAGTAAGAGACTACTTCCAGTTTTGTGATCAATAAGTTGATAAATCTTCATTCAGCATTCCTTTTCCAATCACTGGGGTAAAAATATTGCACGTTGAAGGTTTTCAACACAGATTGAAAAGAAAAGTGTTCAATGCCATGTTCTGACCAAACGCCACTAATCTCCTGGTGGGTGTGTCGTCATGGTCGGTTTTGTAATGGCTTTCTAGGTTTCAATTTCATCACGGGTTTCAAACTTTTACATTGATCAGTACAGACATCAGTATATACAGAATCTATCATTCAAATTTGTTTTAATGACTTTTTTGGGAGGGGGAGCAAAACCTTACACGATGAGACAGTATACAGATCAGTTCATAGTGTCAGGACAATGCCGCACATATTGCAAATTGAATTATTACATGCAGTAAGATATATTAGTATTGGCTTAAGTAATATTTTTACACAAATAATCAAGCATTTGTGCAATATGTGCGTTCTGTGCTACAGACGTAGTCTTGAATTTGTATTTATTCTATAATTGATGGTTCCATAAACGATAGTTATAAATCACATGCATACAAAAAGCCAAAAATTAAACACCTGAGCTTCAAAATAGTTAGTTTCAGTTGTATCCATATTGTTTTCTCCGTTTTAAGTATTTCTAACACACGAAAGTAAATGCCAATCCATTTCATGTTGAATATTTATAGCTAAAACTTCAATAAGTATGTTGATTGTAACAGAAAGCAACATAGTAAACATTCTTGCTTAACAAGACAATTAACAAGACTGTACAAATTCGTTCTTCCTTGCTCAACTACGGGTCGAATTCATAATCGTCGCTTACTTCAAGGAAATCCTTAAGCAGCGATTTTAAATACACAGACGCTACTCTTTCAGGCCAATAAGGAAATACTTTCCATATAAGGAAGCTCCGACCTCTACTTTTGTGCAATAAGGAGAGCCGACGCCATATTGTATCAACTGCTTACTACGGTGGTTAACGTAATAGCGATTTCGTGGAGTATGTGGAATTTCATAACGAAATTGTATTGCGCATTAAAAAAACGTTTTCGCGTGATTTGCAGAATTCACCTGATAGGTATAGGGATACTGAATTTAAGAAGCGATATGGTTTACCAAAGCCGCTGTTGTCATAATCTAATGCCTTTGCTAAAAAACGCAACTTTAACAGAGGCTATGAAGTTGCAACGTGAGACAGGTTTACCTGAAAAGATAAGGCATAGAATCTCAGTGCTATAACACAATCCATATGCCGTATGTTCAGACATTTTCCCATTTACGTTGTCAAAACTCATTAGGTCCCTAGAAAACGAGATTCCGCTGCATTAATTCGAATCATTTAATACAATCCTAAAAAGAAAATGCGGAAATATTAGTGTAATAAACAGTAGATTTCTCGATAAAATTGCCTAGTTTGTATAATCACTACGACAGCAATGGATCACTTAACAAGCCATATGTCTTTACTATTAATTCGCAAATATACATCGGGTTATCCAAATCTTGAACAGAGGTTTACCGATTTCGGATGTAAAACCGCAGTTCAAGCCAAACATTGTAAGCTGTTGGCTACTTTGCGTTTCTGTTTACTGCTAGATGGTGTAATAATTGCATTTGTGGTTTGCTTCCAAGCATGCATATACACAGTGCGCAAATTGTTGTAAGTACTTCTAGCTACTAAAACTTTACGTTAGCAAGTCGATTTTTCAGATTTAAAATAGTCCATGGGTGAATACCACTGGCCAGTACAACACAGCGTCTGATTGCCTGAATTCTACGATGTCTTTGTGTCTCAGCACAAACTCTTTTAGTTGGTTTCTTTCCTGCCCCCTGAAATGTTTTCCTTTTTGGCATATTTTCGACCTAACTAAGTAACTGTTTAACTAATACAAGACTTAGCTAAATTTACAATCTACTTTATCGTAAACTAAGGTTAACTAATTATTAAATGTACCATTTAAAACTCGCAAACCTGCACCACGTGCTCAACAGCTATTGTCAACAAAACAAAAACGAATATGGAAATGGCGGCTATGGAAATGGCTATGTGGTCACTTGCATGCGCGTTTACACATTCCTTTGCGCATCCGAGTGCCTATGAAACAGCTGAACCATTTTGTCACATGTGCTTCGGAAATAAGTAAGCGTGTAGCACTGAGCATATAAGAACTGTTTATGCATACCAAATAGTAATAAGCGTTTTCTTATCAGATGGAAATACTTATTGCTTCAGCATCTGCTTTTCACATAAGCGACGACTATGAATTCAACCCTATATCTCCGCAGTTGGAGTAATTTCCATTATAAAAATCGTTATTCCATATTAGTTAGATCCATTTCTACAGCTAATAACTCGGCGTTATTTCAAAGTAGCTTGTAGAAAATCTGCGTTGCCACCGGGAGATCTATCACTTACCATGAAAGGGCTACAAAAGAAAGGAGGTTGCATAACAAGGTTTACAAAATAAGAAAGTACTTACTTTCTCCGTCGTAACTAATGGAATGTCTATGTTATAAAAATAGCTTTTATTTATTAGGACTTTCATAGGTTTGTTATTGCACATAGATAACGAAAGTAAGTTATTTTCCTTATCCTCTACTATTCGAATGATATTACATCCAGAAATCTTTATGTTACGGGAAATTGTTCCAAATACCCTTGTAGTTAACTGTTTTATTAATTTTAAACAGTTTTTGGTCTCATATAGACTGTTTTCGCGTTTTCTGTATTTTATATTATGATCAGGTGAGGTCTGCATTGGCAACAAGCCTCCAAACCCTATTTTTACGTTACGAAAGCCATCTCTGTTCTCATAGACTTGGCAAAAGCTACATAGCATGATAAAGATAAATATCACACAACGCCATATCAGCAGATCGGCTAGTCTTAAAAGTACCCGAGGAACGCTGTATTCTTATAGTCTTCTGTATAGAAGTACTAAAGACTACTTTTCAGAAGGAGGGGAGAATCTGACTCCTACTTTCAAACGTCGGTGCTGATATCCCTTAGGCTCTTGTAGCGGGTTACAAAATAATACCATTCGGTTAACTTACTGTTGTAGTGTTCATACACTTATCTGCGTGAAATAGTTTAGCAGATTACACGAATGTTTAGATGCAGGCACAAAATAATTGATGTGATGCTTATATTTACATATTTCATGTAGCAACAGTTAGTAATAATTTACGATACAAGGATTGAAAGAATGGTTATATATATATATATAAAATGGGGTTTCGAAACTAATCCTTATTCGTGTTCAGTTCTGGTAACGTACATTATTCAATTTCATACTATACAGACTTAAATTATTTTTATAACTATTAACGTATATAATGCTGAAGTTATTAAATGCAATAAATATACTTATTACAGAGCGATCTATACACGAGCAGCCAATGGAGGGAGAAGACAAATTGTACTAAGTTCAAAATGAGATAAAATACTCGACATTTTCAAGCAAATAAGGAGGACTTGACCTTATAATTTATATTGCGTGACTCACTTGCCCTCTCTGGGCACTCCAGTACTGGGACGGATCTTCGAGCCAGAAAATGTTACGGACTTCCTCGCGTCTATGTGCCTAATATGCCTGTAGCCTGCTGTGGCCCCTTCACTTCAATCCTTCTTCCTGGGGGTGGTAGCCGCACTAGATCTCCCGTATGTCGCATTGCGCGAGGTGTCCCCCTCCTCATATATATATACCCTCGTTTGCTTATAAATTACTAATTAACTTGCCCTTGGTTTTTAATATATTCGTGAAAGTACCGTCCCTTTTGGGAACATTGCTGTTTTTAAGACCACTAATTGTGAAATGAGATATTGTATGAAATAAAAGATGTTGTGATCAGTAAATCTCAGTAAAGTTATTGCAGGGGAAATTCTCCATATCGTACCACTTTGCAGTTTTTATTTTTTAACTCACTCATAGCCGTTATTTGTGTTATTTTCTTCCATTATCCGTTAAACTGGAATGTTCGGAAGCAAATGCATTTATTGGAGCAGTTATCTCAGGTAATCGTGCCCTTTTAGGGCATTTTTCCAGTCACCTGCAAGTCGTTTCACTTTTAGCAACAGTTTTCCGAAATCGTACCTGTAGTGAAGAATGCAAAGCAATACAGAAAAATATTACATTTTATAATATACAGTATTGTTATATTATGTGTTTTATACCATGTAATTATACATTGTGTGTCTTTAAGATCTTTACATTTGATATCTATCAGAAATAGATTGAATTTGTCAACTCTGAGAGAGAAAAAAATAAATTAATGGCAATTACCTTACTGCTAAGGAAAGAAAATTACTGCAAAATGTTACATAAGTAGGCTAGATAATTATTAACATACTTAAAACAACTGAATATCTTTGATAAACATAGAAGACAGTTTCATATTTTGATACTGTGGTTGGCATATCACATACACGAAAGTGCGATTCTTTCCCTTTTGTTTACTAATATTCGCACATCCTTCGTGTGACATTTATTACTGTTATAACTCCGAATCACGTCTTCAAAAAACGTTTCCCCACGTAAGAAACAATACCAATCATCTTCGTTAGCCTCTATGACTATGTGCTTAGATGTCGATGCTCTCTGTTTTCCTTCTGCTTTTTGGTTCCCTTGCGAGCTTGTTCAACTTCGGATATCTTCAGAAGGCATTTGTAGGGACTGGATGTTAGAACAGCTACTTCTTGTGCCTTCTTTCTGCGTCTTTTTTCCACAGTTGGTTTTGGCTTTGGTTTTGGACTAAGCTGTTCTATTGGTACACGAAAAAACTCTGGAGTATTCGGTGAGTTGATTATGCTTGTCGTAGTTTCATTTAATACAGTTATAACTGCTTAATCAGATGAACTTCCTGCTTTGATTTCAGTGATGATGATGATGATGATGATGAGATGCGGTTTAAGGGCGCGCAACAGCTAAGGTCATCAGCGCACTTGATTATGATGATGATGAGATGCGGTTTAAGGGCGCTCAACAGCTATGGTCATCAGCGCCCTTACAAAGTATAACATGTAAAGTCCAAAAAATAAAATAGGGGTAAAAATCCGCAGATACAACAACACTATAAAATAAGCCATCGAAGTCGAAAATTTAAAATCCAGAAATTAAAATACGGGACACAAACCCGCGTAGTCGATATATTAAAATACATATCCATGTCTAAAAAACAACCACACTAAAAACGTTGCAAATCAAATAATAAAAGAGTAAACTACGTGTCAGGATCTGTAGAAGCCAAGGGTCCAGAGCGTCGTATGACCCCAGGGGAGAACAGCCCCCTCCATTAAAATGGACAATATAAAATCATAAAACTAAAAGACGCTCCGCGCATTAAATGCGTCGAATAAAACACTGTCACGGATAAAACATAAAAGACTTGCTCAGTATACGCGTCGTCTGCCAAAATGTCGGCTAAACTAACAGGAGAGACAGACGAGCGCGCAATTGTGCTAAAACCTGACACTCCGTTAAAATATGACACATTGTTAAGGGTCCATGCACAGTGATAACACAGTGGTGCGGGATCACCACTAAGCAAGTGTCTATGGCTAAAAATGCAATGTCCGATACGAAGGCGTGTTAAAATTACCTCTTCCCGACGAGAAGCACGGGAAGAGGTAGCCCAGACTAACGGGAGAGGTTTAACTTCCCACAACTTGTTCCCCCGGAGGGCCGTCCACTCATCGCTACAAAGCGAGAGGATGCTTCGACGTAAAACAGTAAACAAATCTGACGAGGGAACAACAGAGGTAAAACTTCTGGGTGATAAAATCGCCCATTTGGCAGCGGCGACGGCAGACTCCTTCCCTGAGATGCCAACATGACCTGGAATCCACATGAAGGAGACGCGGATGCCAGAGACACCAAGCGAGTGGACCAGGTCATGTATGCGCTCTACAAGTGGGTGATAATTGTACAGCGTGTTAATACTCTGAAGGGCACTCAGGGAGTATGCGCAAAGAACACAGTGCTGTAAATCATGCCGCTGGATGTATAAAAGTGCCTGATAAATACTAAAAAGTTCGGCGGTAAAAATCAAACATTGCTCCGGTAAACGAAAAGTAAAACTCTGCTGACCAAAAACAAAGGCACACAATACTCCAACATCAGTCTTAGATCCATCAGTGTATATAAAATGAAAGTTCCCGATTTTCACCTGGAGTTCTAAAAAAGTTGATCTAAGAACTGAAGAAGGGGTCTCAGTCTTCGGCATCACCTTTAGCCCAAGGTGATAGTGGGCCTCAACGCGCAGCCATGGAGGAAAAAGCGTATCCCTCCTGGGAAGGGCCGTCGCTGGCACAACGTCCAAATGCTGAAGGAGTTGTCGAAATCGAACCCCTGGAGGTAGTAATGCAGAGTAGCTAACTAAATATTGTCGATCAAGCGAATCCTCGTAAAATAACTCGAAGGACGGGTGGTTAGGCAAGATTGAGAGCCGACAAGCATAGCTGCACAAAAGCATCTCACGCCGGAAGGACAGCGGAGGCTCTGCAGCTTCTGCGTACAGACTGGGTACAGGGCTATTTGGAAAGGCCCCTATAGTGACTTCTATACCACGATGATGAATGGTATTCAAGCAACGTAACACACATGGACGTGCCGATAAATAGACAATGCACCCGTAATCAAGCTTGGATCGGACCAAGGAGCGATAAAGACGCAGAAGAACGTTCTGATCAGTTCCCCAGGATGTACCACTTAAAACACGTAAAATATTAACAGACGCTCACACTTTGCTTTTATAACGAAATGTGCGAAATCCAGCTCAGCTTCCTATCAAATATCAACCCCAAAAATTTCGCCTCGTCTGCAAACGGAAGTATCCCTGGCCCAAGATGAGAGAGAGAGAGCAGAGGGAAAGTCTTCCGGCGCCAGAAATTGATACAGACGGATTTTTCGACGGAGAAATTTAAGCCGTTGGCGTTACTCCAGGCGCAGAGACGGTCGATACAGCTCTGGAGACGGCGTTCGAGTAGACATGTCCGCCGTGAACTGCAATAAATGGCAAAATCGTCAACAAAAAGGGACGATGAAATGCCAGGTGGAATACAATCAACAATGGGGTTGATAGCAATTGCAAAAAGTGTGACTCTGAGTACAGGGCCCTGCGGTACTCCGTTCTCTTTAATAAAACGACTAGATAAAACCGAACCCACACGTACACGAAAGACGCGTTCCGTCATAAACTCCCGAAGAAATATGGGAAGACGACCACAAATATTCCATGCGTGTAGTGTACGTAAAATGCCGCCCCTCCAACAAGTGTCCTAAGCTTCCTCCAGGTCAAAAAACACAGCAACGGTTTGACACTTTGTCAGAAATCCATTCATAATATGCGTCGACAGGGACACCAGATGGTCGACGGTAGAGCGATGGCGACGAAGTCCTTATTGAGCGTTCGCCAAAAGTTTCTGAGACTCAAGCCACCATGTCAACCGCCCGTTGATCATGCGCTCCATCACCTTGCAAATGCAACTGGTGCGGGAGATAGGGCGGTAGCTGGAAGGTAGTTGGCGATCCTTCCCAGGCTTAAGTATAGGGACAATGGTGGCTTCGCTCCAAACGGAAGGAAAAAAGCCGCCTTGCCGAATACGGTTATAGACCTGTAAAAGAAAGAGTTTACTATCGCCTGAAAGGTTCTTTAACAACAGGACATGAATTCCGTCCGGCCCAGGAGCGGAGTCCCTAGAGTAATGAAGAGCGTGCTCCAGCTCCCTCATTGTGAAAAGTTCGTTATAACATTCATTATTAGCTGACCGAAAATTATATGGTGCGGAATCCAGCCGGTCTTTGATAGAGCGAAAGCCGCTGGAATAATGGTCTGAACTGGAAACCGCCTCAAAAGTAGCACCCAGAGTGTTAGCGATGGCAGCCGGATCTAGTATGATGGCATTGGGAACCTGAAGGCCAGAAACAGTACAATGCGACACTTTACCTGAGAAGCGACGAAGTTTATCCCAAATAACTGATGAAGGCGTAACGCGATTAAAAGACTCGGCAAAACGAATCCAAGGCGCCTTCTTACTATCCTGAATAATGCGACGAGCCCTGGCGCGCGATTGTTTAAAAGTAACCAAATTATCAAGTGTAGGGTGTCACCGAAACACCCTAAGTGCAGTTCTACGGGCACGAACGGCAACCCGACACTCCTCGTTCCACCAAAGAAGAGGAATCCGTCGAGGGTGTGAGGACGAACGGGAAATTGCGCGTTCGGCGGCCGATAGAATCGTAGACGCAAGGTGCTGCACCAGTAGTATTAGTGCCGGATGAGCCAATTGGATTAACGATAATCCTGCCGCTAGGGGCGCTAGTGTCGCTAGTGTCGCTCCAAGCGACGGCGGCGGCGGGAAGTTTGAAAAGCGCCCTGTGCGGGAGGATTATCGTTATTGCAATTGGTTCATCCGGGACGAGTTAAAAGAATTGAGGATTAGGGAAAGGTGAAGGAAAAACAGGAAGTGACGTGGAGTGTTTTGATTGGTTCGTTAATTCGGGTGGAAGATGAAGGAAGGAAGATGAAAGAGTATGGAGGTCACGTGATGGAGAGGAGTGGGGTGGCGAGGTGTTCTATGTGCGGAGGTCGGGACTGAAAGAGGCAAAAGATGGGAGGCGAGGGATAAAAAGTATAACAGGAAGTGACGTGTGAAGTTGTGATTGGTGGGAATAAGAAGTGATGTTATTGGTGGAAAGGAACAAATGAAAGTTGTTGATTGGTAAGAATAAGAGAGATTATGATTGGTGGAAAGAAAAAGGTGTGGGAGTGGGATATGTTGGAGGTGATGAGAAAGGTAAGTTTTGCTAGCAACAAGATTTGCAAAAGCCTGTCGAGAACTGATCAGCAATTTTTTGTACGTTGGATGGTAGTTTTCTTGAGTGGATAGAGAGATGGGGCGATATGAGATGCGGTGGCGAAAATGGGAACTAAACAAGATGGTTGAGACAAGAAGTTTAAGGACGAGGAAATTTGGAGGTTAGTGGTGAACATGGCGGTCGCAAGAGGTGGGGGCAAGGAGACGCGGTGGTGAGAATGGGAACTAAAAGATGATGGCGGTAGCAAGAGCTTAGAAGAGCAGATTTTGAGGTTAAAATAGTGGGAACTAAAAATGGCGGAGGGTCTGCGACAAGGAGATGCGGTGAGAACTAAACAAGATGGCGGACGCAAGAGGAGGGTAAGGAGATTTGAGGTTACAGTACCAAAACACGAAAGGATATATTCCTACGCCAAGCAGGTCCGAAAAATAATTATGCGTGTGGTACTTACCTGTTACTGGTGAGGATGCGTCACCAAAAGCGCAGCAGCTTCACGCGACGCGAAAAAATAAAGCAAACTGTTTTTGAAAATGCTTAACCACCTTTAAGATCAACCAACATCACTACGTACTGATATACCTAGGTTTTTTAAAGCGGTACAGACGCCCTTTGCAGAGACGTAATTTAACTATATCAAAAACCTGGTACTGGACCATCGTGATGGTCGCTAGCGTACGTAGGAGCAGGGTTCTCATAGCCGGTCGAAAGCGGTCAAAAAAGTGTACGACGTAGGTGTTCACAGTAGTTGCGGTCGAGTCAACCGTCGAGGTGTGAATGAACGAGATCTGTTCTTGCCGGCAATCTGGTTGGGAGATGAGAGGCGCGGTGGTAAAAATGGGAACTAAATAAGATGGCGGAGGCATGAAGTTGAGGTTAAGGAGCGGTGAGGTGTTGTCTGTGCGGAGGTTGGGACTGAAAGAGGGGAAAGATGGCGAACGAGGGATAAAAAGTATAACAGAAAGTGACGTGTGAAGTTGTGATTGGTGGCAATAAGAAGTGATGTTATTGGTGGAAAGGAACAAATGAAAGTTGTTGATTGGTAAGAATAAGAGCGATTATGATTGGTGGAAAGAAAAAAGGTGTGGGAGTGGGGTATGTTGGAGGTGATGGAAAAGGTAAGTTTTGCTACCAACAACATTTGCAAAAGCCTATCCAGAACTCATCAGCAATTTTAAATAACTAGTGTTTCGGGGTTTTCTCTGGTTGGTAGACGAATGCAAGCTGTTTCTGCTTTTTCATAGGTTTTCCCAAAATTGAAAATGCATATATATTGTAACACAAATGTGTGCAGTGCAAAAGAAAATAAAAATTAAATAGGCGCACACACACACACACACACCCGTTGCAGTAGCCATACTTATATTATTCGTCTTTTCCTTTTTTTCTTTTTTTCTTTTGGTTTTTTTTAAAAAATAACTAGTTTTTGGGGGTTTTCTGCGGATGGTAAACGAATGCAAGCTCTTTCTGCTTTTTCATAGGTTTTCCCTGGTTGGTAGGCGTTTGCTGTAGTGGTTGACGAAGCCGTTTCTAATTTTCGAGGTTTTTCAGGTTTTTAGTGGTTGTCCCTGTCCGGTAGGCAAATGATGAAGTTTTACCTTGTCGGCGCACGGATACTAGGCACATACTCGCACACACACACACATTTAATAGGAGCGTGTAGCAAACTGTTTTTGAAAAATGCTTAACCAGCTTTAAGATCCACCAACATCACTACGCACTGATATACCTAGGTTTTTTTAAAGCGGTACAGACGCCCTTTGCACAGACGTAATTTAACTATACCAAAAACCTGGTACTGGGCCATCGTAATGGTCGCTAGCGTACGTAGGAGCAGGGTTCTCATTGCCGGTCGAAAGCGGGCAAAAAAGTGTACTGTCTTGTTTTCATGGGTTTTCCAGATCGGTAGGCGTTAGAATACTCTTAGAGCTTTTTTCAAGTTTTTCGCGGTTGTCCCTGTCCGGTAGGCAAATGATAAAGTTTTTCTATAATGTCGTCGTTTTGGCTTGTGGCGCACGGATACTAGGCACATACTCGCACACACACACACACTATAATAGTAGCGTATAAAAAATTTAACAAACAAAATCTACAGAATGACAAAATTGAAAATGTATATATATTTTAACACAAAAGTGTGCAGTGCAAACGATTTTCTAGCCCCTAGTGAGTGTAAAATTGCGTTTACTTCACTTCTTTCAAACTGCTTAAAAATCATATAAATGGTTGTTTCACGTCATAATAAGCCTATATATACCAAGAATACTGAGTTTTTAAAAAGTAAAGAAATTGGATTTTCTAGCTCCTAGTGAGTGTAAAATCGCGTTTACTTCACTTCTTTCAAACTGCTTAAAATTCATATAAATGGATGTATCACCTCATAATAAGCCTCTATAAACCAAGAATATTGAATTTTTAACAAGGCAAGAAAATCGATTTTCTAGCCACTAGTGAGTGTAAAATCGCGTTTACTTCACTTCTTTCAAACTTCGAAAAAATCATATAAATGGTTGTTTCACGTCATAATAAGCCTATATATACCAAAACACTGAGTTTACAAAAGTCAAGAAAATGGATTCTCTAGCACCTAGTGAGTGTAAAATCGCGTTTACTTCACTTCTTTCAAACTTCGAAAAAATCATATAAATGGTTGTTTCACGTCATAATAAGCCTATATATACCAAGAATACTCAGTTTTTAAAAAGTCAAGAAATTGGATTTTCTAGCTCCTAGTGAGTGTAAAATCGCGTTTACTTCACTTCTTTCAAACTGCTTAAAAATCATATAAATGAATGTATCACCTCATAATGTGCCTCTTTATACGAAAAATGCTGAGTATTCAAAAAGTCAAGAAATTCTATTTTCTAGCCCCTAGAGAGTGTAAAATCGCGTTTACTTCACTTCTTTCAAACTGCTTAAAAATAATATAAATGGATGTATCACCTCATAATAAGCCTCTATATACCAAGAAAATTGAGTTTTCAAATAGGCAAGAAATTCGATTTTCTAGCGTCTATTGAGTGTAAAATCGCGTTTACTTCACTTCTTTCAAACTTCGAAAAAATCATATAAATGGTTGTTTCACGTCATAATAAGCCTATATATACCAAGAATACTGAGTTTTTAAAAAGTCAAGAAATTCGATTTTCTAGCCCCTAGTGAGTGTAAAATCGCGTTTACTTCACATCTTTCAAACTGCTTAAAAATCATATAAATGGTTGTTTCACGTCATAATAAGCCTATATACCAAGAATACTGAGTTTTTAAAAAGACAAGAAATTCGATTTTCTAGCCCCTAGTGAGTGTAAAATCGCGTTTACTTCACTTCTTTCCAACTGCTTAAAAATCATATAAATGAATGTATCACCTCATAATAAGCCTGTATATACGAAAAATGCTGAGTATTCAAAAAGTCAAGAAATTCGATTTTCTAGCCCCTAGTGAGTGTAAAATCGCGTTTACTTCACTTCTTTCAAACTGCTTAAAAGTCATATAAATGGATGTATCACCTCATAATAAGCCTCTATATACCAAGAAAATTGAGTTTTCAAAAAGGCAAGAAATTCGATTTTCTAGCGTCTATTGAGTGTAAATTCGCGTTTACTTCACTTCTTTCAAACTTCGAAAAAATCATATAAATGGTTGTTTCACGTCATAATAAGCCTATATATACAAAGAATACTGAGTTTTTAAAAAGTCAAGAAATTCGATTTTCTAGCCCCTAGTGAGTGTAAAATCGCGTTTACTTCACTTCTTTCAAACTGCTTAAAAATCATATAAATGGTTATTTCACGTCATAATAAGCCTATATACCAAGAATACTGAGTTTTTAAAAAGTCAAGAAATTCGATTTTCTAGCCCCTAGTGTGTGTAAAATCGCGTTTACTTCACTTCTTTCAAACTGCTTAAAAATCATATAAATGAATGTATCACCTCATAATAAGCCTCTATATACGAAAAATGCTGAGTATTCAAAAAGTCAAGAAATTCGGTTTTCTAGCCCCTAGTGAATGTAAAATCGCGTTTACTTCACTTCTTTCAAACTGCTTAAAAATCATATAAATGGATGTATCACCTCATAATAAGCCTCTATATACCAAGAAAATTGAGTTTTCAAAAAGGCAAGAAATTCGATTTTCTACCGTCTATTGAGTGTAAAATCGCGTTTACTTCACTTCTTTCAAACTTCGAAAAAATCATATAAATGGTTGTTTCACGTCATAATAAGCCTATATATACCAAGAATACTGAGTTTTAAAAAGTCAAGAAATTCGATTTTCTAGCCCCTAGTGAGTGTAAAATCGCGTTTACTTCACTTCTTTCAACTGCTTAAAAATCATATAAATGGTTGTTTCACGTCATAATAAGCCTATATACCAAGAATACTGAGTTTTTAAAAAGTCAAGAAAATGGATTTTCTAGCACCTAGTGAGTGTAAAATCGCGTTTACTTCACTTCTTTCAAACTTCGAAAAAAAATCATATAAATGGTTGTTTCACGTCATAATAAGCCTATATATACCAAGAATACTCAGTTTTTAAAAAGTCAAGAAATTGGATTTTCTAGCTCCTAGTGAGTGTAAAATCGGGTTTACTCCACTTCTTTCAAACTGCTTAAAAATCATATAAATGAATGTATCACCTCATAATAAGCCTGTATATACGAAAAATGCTGAGTATTCAAAAAGTCAAGAAATTCGATTTTCTAGCCCCTAGTGAGTGTAAAATCGCGTTTACTTCACTTCTTTCAAACTTCGAAAAAATCATATAAATGGTTGTTTCCCGTCATAATAAGCCTTCATGTACCAAAAATACTGAGTTTTTTTTCGTACTCACCTATAAGAGATAGAGGGTAGAGGTCATACGAACGTAACACTTGAGAATTTTTAACCTGCAGTTGGTGTTACTCCTTAGAAAGGAAGTATCTGCTGATTCTATTTAATTCTTACATTTTACATAACACGTATGCACGGCACAACACAAAAACACTACACACGACACTCATAGTTTTAAATATTGCACTAGTGGGGGTGGAAGTTGAACCACTATTAACAACAGGTAGCAAGCGTTACAGTTCTCCTCACTTTAGTATCGGAGAAAACAGTAAAAAAGAATCATTCTCATGACCAGCACTACGTGCAAAGACCGTGTGCTGATGTGTGTGTAAAATGAGCGTGAGAAACGGATGTTCGTCAGCGATAAAATCTTTTAAATGCAGTTTTATTTTCGATGGAAGGGATCGTGCAGTGGTGCATCGTGACAGGAAATGCACTGCAAGACCTTAGTGCTAGGCAACTGTACCTCTGTTTCTATACGTGAACGGCAGATTGCAGCTTCGATACGTGTCCACGGAGACCTTAGTGCTAGGCAACTGCACCTCTGTTTCTATACGTGAACGGCAGATTGCAGCTTCAATACGTGTCCACGGAGACCTTAGTGCTAGGCAACTGTACCTCTGTTTCTATACGTGAACGGCAGATTGCAGCTTCGATACGTGTCCACTGAGACATTAGTGCTAGGCAACTGTACCTGTGTTTCTATACGTGAACGTCAGATGGCAGCTTCGATACGTATCCACGGAAACCTTAGTGCTACGCAACTGTACCTCTGTTTCTATACGTGAACGGCAGATTGCAGCTTCGATGCGTGTTCACGGAAACCTTAGTGGTAGGCAACTGCACCTCTGTTTCTATACGTGAACGGCAGATTGCAGCTTCGATACGTGTCCACGGAGACCTTAGTGCTAGGCAACTGTACCTGTGTTTCTATACGTGAACGTCAGATGGCAGCTTCGATACGTGTCCACGGAGACCTTAGTGCTAGGCAACTGTACCTCTGTTTCTATACGTGAATGGCAGATTGCAGCTTCGATACGTGTCCACGGAGACCTTTCGCTTCAGGTTGACAAAATAACACTAGGCACTTGTGTGCCGTGGTGTAAGCAGCAATCACGGCATTGGTAGCGTGGATCTCCTTGGGGCTCTCCTCGGAGTTACCTCAACACCACGTACATGACCTGGTTCGTCACGGGTACACTACCACTTCCTCGGCGTTGAGCAGGCCCAGGAGTCGATCGTACCGGTACACCAGCTAGCACGTGGCATCTTGCTCAATATGGTTTTTGTTTTATTGCCCGGCGTGACGCATTGCGCGGCGCGCGTTTGCCGTAAACCGTTACAGTTGCCATACTTATATTATCCTTTTTTTTAAAAAAAAAAATCTTCGCCATCTTAGTTCACAAGTTCACCGCTAATTCCTTCTCGTCATTTTTCATCCAATCACCTTTGATTTTATTTTTGCCTATCACATCACGTTATTTCAATTTGTCCACCTATCAGAGATCGTCTTATTTTCACCAATCACAACGTTCCTTGTCACTACTTGTTCTGCTTTTTAACCCTCGGTCGTGCATGTTTTGCGTCCTTGAGTTTCCATACCTCGCACACGCAACACCACAGCGCGATAACATGTCCACGTGCTAGCTGGTGTACCGGTACGATCGATTCCTGGGCCTGCTCAACGCCGAGGAAGTGGTAGTGTACCCGTGACGAAGCAGGGCATGTACGTGGTGTTGAGGTAACTCCGAGGAGAGCCCCAAGGAGATCCACGCTACCAATGCCGTGATTGAGGCTTACACCACGGCACGCATGTGCCTAGTGTTATTTTGTCACCTGAAGCGAAAGGTCTCCGTGGACACGTATCGAAGCTGCAATCTGCCGTTCACGTATAGAAACAGAGGTACAGTTGCCTAGCACTAAGGTCTCCGTGGACACGTATCGAAGCTGCCATCTGACGTTCACGTATAGAAACACAGGTACAGTTGCCTAGCACTAAGGTCTCCGTGGACACGTATCGAAGCTGCAATCTGCCGTTCACGTATAGAAACAGAGGTGCAGTTGCCTACCACTAAGGTCTCCGTGAACACGTATGGAAGTTGCAATCTGCCGTTCACGTATAGAAACAGAGGTACAGTTGCGTAGCACTAAGGTTTCCGTGGACACGTATCGAAGCTGCAATCTGCCGTTCACGTATAGAAACAGAGGTGCAGTTGCCTAGCACTAAGGTCTCCGTGGATACGTATCGAAGCTGCAATCTGCCGTTCACGTATAGAAACAGAGGTGCAGTTGCCTAGCACTAATGTCTCCGTGGACACGTATCGAAGCTGCAATCTGCCGTTCACGTATAGAAACAGAGGTACAGTTGCCTAGCACTAAGGTCTCCGTGGACACGTATTGAAGCTGCAATCTGCCGTTCACGTATAGAAACAGAGGTGCAGTTGCCTAGCACTAAGGTCTCCGTGGATACGTATCGAACCTGCAATCTGCCGTTCACGTATAGAAACAGAGGTGCAGTTGCCTAGCACTAAGGTCTCCGTGGACACGTAGCGAAGCTGCAATCTGCCGTTCACGTATAGAAACAGAGGTACAGTTGCCTAGCTTTAAGGTCTTGCAGTGCATTTCCTGTCACGATCCACCACTGCACTATCCCTACCATCGACAATAAAAGTGCATTTAAAAGATCTTATCGCTGACGAACATCCGTATCTCACGCTCATTTTAAACACACATCAGCACACGGTCTTTGCACGTAGTGCTGGACATGAGAATGATTCTTTTTTACTGTTTTCTCCGATACTAAGGTGAGGAGAACTGTAACGCTTGCTACCTGTTGTTAATAGTGGTTCAGCTTGCACCCCCACTAGTGCAATATTTAAAACTATGAGTGTCGTGTGTAGTGTTTTTTGTGTTGTGCCGTGCATACGTGTTATGTAAAATGTAAGAATTAAATAGAATCAGCAGATACTTCCTTTCTAAGGAGTAACACCAATTGCAGATTAAAAATTCTCAAGTGTTACGTTCGTATGACCTCTATCCTCTATCTCTTATACGTGAGTACGAAAAAAAACTCAGTATTTTTGGTACATGAAGGCTTATTATGACGTGAAACAACCATTTATATGATTTTTTCGAAGTTTGAAAGAAGTGAAGTAAACGCGATTTTACACTCACTAGCGGCTAGAAAATCGAATTTCTTGACTTTTTAAAAACTCAGTATTCTTGTTATATAGGCTTATTATGACGTGAAACAACCAATTATATGATTTTTAAGCAGTTTGAGAGAAGTGAAGTAAACGCGATTTTACACTCACTAGGGGCTAGAAAATCGAATTTCTTGACTTTTTAAAAACTCGGTATTCTTGGTATATATAGGCTTATTATGACGTGAAACAACCATTTATATGATTTTTTTGAAGTTTGAAAGAAGTGAAGTAAACGCGATTTTACACTCAATAGACGCTAGAAAATCGAATTTCTTGCCTTTTTGAAAACTCAACTTTCTTGGTATATAGACTCTTATTATGCGGTGATACATCCATTTATATAATTTTTAAGCAGTTTGAAAGAAGTGAAGTAAACGCGATTTTACACTCACTAGGGGCTAGAAAATCGAATTTCTTGACTTTTTGAATACTCAGCATTTTTCGTATATAGAGGCTTATTATGAGGTGATACATTCATTTATATGATTTTTAAGCAGTTTGAAAGAAGTGAAGTAAACGCGACTTTACACTCACTAGGGGCTAGAAAATCGAATTTCTTGACTTTTTGAATACTCAGCATTTTTCGTATATACAGGCTTATTATGAGGTGATACATTCATTTATATGCTTTTTATGCAGTTTGAAAGAAGTGAAGTAAACGCGATTTTACACTCACTAGGAGCTAGAAAATCCAATTTCTTGACTTTTTAAACACTGAGTATTCTTGGTATAATAGGCTTATTATGACGTGAAACAACCATTTATATGATTTTTTTCGAAGTTTGAAAGAAGTGAAGTAAACGCGATTTTACACTCACTAGGTGCTAGAAAATCCATTTTGTTGACTTTTTAAAAACTCAGTATTCTTGGTATATAGGCTTATTATGACGTGAAACAACCATTTATATGATTTTTAAGCAGTTTGAAAGAAGTGAAGTAAACGCGATTTTACACTCACTAGGGGCTAGAAAATTGAATTTCTTGTCTTTTTAAAAACTCAGTATTCTTGGTATATAGGCTTATTATGTCGTGAAACAACCATTTATATGATTTTTAAGCAGTTTGAAAGAAGTGAAGTAAACGCGATTTTACACTCACTAGGGGCTAGAAAATCGAATTTCTTGACTTTTTAAAAACTCAGTATTCTTGGTATATATAGGCTTATTATGACGTGAAACAACCATTTATATGATTTTTTCGAAGTTTGAAAGAAGTGAAGTAAACGCGATTTTACACTCACTAGGAGCTAGAAAATCCAATTTCTTGACTTTTTAAAAACTGAGTATTCTTGGTATATATAGGCTTATTATGACGTGAAACAACCATTTATATGATTTTTTCGAAGTTTGAAACAAGTGAAGTAAACGCGATTTTACACTCACTAGTGGCTAGAAAATCGATTTTCTTGCCTTGTTAAAAATTCAATATTCTTGGTATATAGAGGCTTATTATGAGGTGATACATCCATTTATATGAATTTTAAGCAGTTTGAAAGAAGTGAAGTAAACGCGTTTTTACACTCACTAGGAGCTAGAAAATCCAATTTCTTGACTTTTTAAAAACTCAGTATTCTTGGTATATATAGGCTTATTATGACGTGAAACAACCATTTATATGATTTTTAAGCAGTTTGAAAGAAGTGAAGTAAACGCAATTTTACACTCACTAGGGGCTAGAAAATCGTTTGCACTGCACACTTTTGTGTTAAAATATATATACATTTTCAATTTTGTCATTGTGTAGAATTTGTTTGTTAAATTTTTTATACGCTACTATTATAGTGTGTGTGTGTGTGGGTGTGTGGGTGTGCGCGTATGTGCCTAGTATCCGTGCGCCACAAGCCAAAACGACGACATTATAGGAAAACTTTATCATTTGCCTACCGGACAGGGCAACCGCGAAAAACCTGAAAAAAGCTCTAAGAGTATTCTAACGCCTACCGATCTGGAAAACCCATGAAAACAAGATAGTACACTTTTTTGCCCGCTTTCGACCGGCAATAAGAACCCTGCTCCTACGTACGCTAGCGACCACTACGATGGCCCAGTACGAGGTTTTTTGGTATAGTTAAATTACGTCTGTTCAAAGGGCGTCTGTACCGCTTTAAAAAAACCTAGGTATATCAGTGCGTAGTGATGTTGGTGGATCTTAAAGCTGGTTAAGCATTTTTCAAAAACAGTTTGCTACGCGCTACTATTAAATGTGTGTGTGTGTGTGCGAGTATGTTCCTAGTATCCGTGCGCCGACAAGGTAAAACTTCATCATTTGCCTACCGGACAGGGACAACCACTAAAAACCTGAAAAACCTCGAAAATTAGAAACGGCTTCGTCAACCACTACAGCAAACGCCTACCAACCAGGGAAAACCTATGAAAAAGCAGAAAGAGCTTGCATTCGTTTACCATCCGCAGAAAACCCCCCAAAACTAGTTATTCTTTAAAAAAACCAAAAAACAAAAAGAAAAAAAAAAAAGGAAAAGACGAATAATATAAGTATGGCTACTGCAACGGGTGTGTGTGTGTGCGCCTATTTAGTTTTTATTTTCTTTTGCCCTGCACACATTTGTGTTACAATATATATATGCATTTTCAATTTTGGGAAAACCTATGAAAAAGCAGAAACAGCTTGCATTCGTCTACCAACCAGAGAAAACCCCGAAACACTAGTTATTTAAAATTGCTGATGAGTTCTGGATAGGCTTTTGCAAATGTTGTTGGTAGCAAAACTTACCTTTTCCATCACCTCCAACATACCCCACTCCCACACCTTTTTTCTTTCCACCAATCATAATCTCTCTTATTCTTACCAATCAACAACTTTCATTTGTTCCTTTCCACCAATAACATCACTTCTTATTGCCACCAATCACAACTTCACACGTCACTTTCTGTTATACTTTTTATCCCTCGTTCGCCATCTTTCCCCTCTTTCAGTCCCAACCTCCGCACAGACAACACCTCACCGCTCCTTAACCTCAACTTCATGCCTCCGCCATCTTATTTAGTTCCCATTTTTACCACCGCGCCTCTCATCTCCCAACCAGATTGCCGGCAAGAACAGATCTCGTTCATTCACACCTCGACGGTTGACTCGACAGCAACTACTGTGAACACCTACGTCGTACACTTTTTTGACCGCTTTCGACCGGCTATGAGAACCCTGCTCCTACGTACGCTAGCGACCATCACGATGGTCCAGTACCAGGTTTTTGGTGTAGTTAAATTACGTCTCTGCAAAGGGCGTCTGTACCGCTCTAAAAAACCTAGGTATATCAGTGCGTAGTGATGTTGGTTGATCTTAAAGCTGGTTAAGCATTTTCAAAAACAGTTTGCTTTTATTTTTCGCGTCGCGTGAAGCTGCTGCGCTTTTGGTGACGCATCCACACCAGTAACAGGTAAGTACCACACGCATAATTATTTTTCGGACCTGCTTGGCGTAGGAATATATCCTTTCGTGTTTTGTTACTGTAACCTCAAATCTCCTTACCCTCCTCTTGCGTCCGCCATCTTGTTTAGTTCTCACCGCATCTCCTTGTCGCAGACCCTCCGCCATTTTTAGTTCCCACTATTTTAACCTCAAAATGTGCTCTTCTAAGCTCTTGCTACCGCCATCTTCTTTTAGTTCCCATTCTCACCACCGCGTCTCCTTGCCCCCACCTCTTGCGACCGCCATGTTCACCACTAACCTCCAAATTTCCTCGTCCTTAAACCTCTTGTTCAACCGTCTTGTTTAGTTCCCATTTTCGCCACCGCATCTCATATCGCCCCATCTCTCTATCCACTCAAGAAAACTACCATTCAACGTACAAAAAATTGCTGATCAGTTCTCGACAGGCTTTTGCAAATCTTTTGCTAGCAAAACTTACCTTTCCCATCACCTCCAACATACCCCACTCCCACACCTTTTTCTTTCCACCAATCATAATCTCTCTTATTCTTACCAATCAACAACTTTCATTTGTTCCTTTCCACCAATAACATCACTTCTTATTCCCACAAATCACAACTTCACACGTCACTTTCTGTTATACTTTTTATCCCTCGCTCCCCATCTTTTCCCTCTTTCAGTCCCGACCTCCGCACAGAGAACACTTCGCCACCCCGCTCCTCTCCATCACGTGACCTCCATACTCTTTCATCTTCCTTCCTTCATCTTCCACCCGAATTAACGAACCAATCAAAACACTCCACGTCACTTCCTGTTTTTCCTTCACCTTTCCCTAATCCTCAATTCTTTTAACTCGTCCCGGATGAACCAATTGCAATAACGATAATCCTCCCGCTCAGGGCGCTTTTCAAACTTCCCGCCGCCGCCGTCGCACGGAGCGACACTAGCGCCCCTAGCGGCAGGATTATCGTTAATCCAATTGGCTCATCCGGGTGTGTGTGAGTGTTCACAGTAGTTGCGGTCGAGTCAACCGTCGAGGTGTGAATGAACGAGATCTGTTCTTGCCGGCAATCTGGTTGGGAGATGAGAGGCGCGGTGGTAAAAATGGGAACTAAATAAGATGGCGGAGGCATGAAGTTGAGGTTAAGGAGCGGTGAGGTGTTGTCTGTGCGGAGGTTGGGACTGAAAGAGGGGAAAGATGGCGAACGAGGGATAAAAAGTATAACAGAAAGTGACGTGTGAAGTTGTGATTGGTGGCAATAAGAAGTGATGTTATTGGTGGAAAGGAACAAATGAAAGTTGTTGATTGGTAAGAATAAGAGCGATTATGATTGGTGGAAAGAAAAAAGGTGTGGGAGTGGGGTATGTTGGAGGTGATGGAAAAGGTAAGTTTTGCTACCAACAACATTTGCAAAAGCCTATCCAGAACTCATCAGCAATTTTAAATAACTAGTGTTTCGGGGTTTTCTCTGGTTGGTAGACGAATGCAAGCTGTTTCTGCTTTTTCATAGGTTTTCCCAAAATTGAAAATGCATATATATTGTAACACAAATGTGTGCAGTGCAAAAGAAAATAAAAATTAAATAGGCGCACACACACACACACACACCCGTTGCAGTAGCCATACTTATATTATTCGTCTTTTCCTTTTTTTCTTTTTTTCTTTTTGTTTTTTGGTTTTTTTTAAAAAATAACTAGTTTTTGGGGGTTTTCTGCGGATGGTAAACGAATGCAAGCTCTTTCTGCTTTTTCATAGGTTTTCCCTGGTTGGTAGGCGTTT
This sequence comes from Deroplatys truncata, assembly GCA_030765065.1. Lineage (NCBI taxonomy): Eukaryota > Metazoa > Arthropoda > Insecta > Mantodea > Mantidae > Deroplatys > Deroplatys truncata. The sequence goes on from CM060990.1 coordinate 276,454,905, forward strand.
GCTGTAGTGGTTGACGAAGCCGTTTCTAATTTTCGAGGTTTTTCAGGTTTTTAGTGGTTGTCCCTGTCCGGTAGGCAAATGATGAAGTTTTACCTTGTCGGCGCACGGATACTAGGCACATACTCGCACACACACACACATTTAATAGGAGCGTGTAGCAAACTGTTTTTGAAAAATGCTTAACCAGCTTTAAGATCCACCAACATCACTACGCACTGATATACCTAGGTTTTTTTAAAGCGGTACAGACGCCCTTTGCACAGACGTAATTTAACTATACCAAAAACCTGGTACTGGGCCATCGTAATGGTCGCTAGCGTACGTAGGAGCAGGGTTCTCATTGCCGGTCGAAAGCGGGCAAAAAAGTGTACTGTCTTGTTTTCATGGGTTTTCCAGATCGGTAGGCGTTAGAATACTCTTAGAGCTTTTTTCAAGTTTTTCGCGGTTGTCCCTGTCCGGTAGGCAAATGATAAAGTTTTTCTATAATGTCGTCGTTTTGGCTTGTGGCGCACGGATACTAGGCACATACTCGCACACACACACACTATAATAGCAGCGTATAAAAAATTTAACAAACAAAATCTACACAATGACAAAATTGAAAATGTATATATATTTTAAAACACAAGTGTGCAGTGCAAACGATTTTCTAGCCCCTAGTGAGTGTAAAATTGCGTTTACTTCACTTCTTTCAAACTGCTTAAAAATCATATAAATGGTTGTTTCACGTCATAATAAGCCTATATATACCAAGAATACTGAGTTTTTAAAAAGTAAAGAAATTGGATTTTCTAGCTCCTAGTGAGTGTAAAATCGCGTTTACTTCACTTCTTTCAAACTGCTTAAAATTCATATAAATGGATGTATCACCTCATAATAAGCCTCTATAAACCAAGAATATTGAATTTTTAACAAGGCAAGAAAATCGATTTTCTAGCCACTAGTGAGTGTAAAATCGCGTTTACTTCACTTCTTTCAAACTTCGAAAAAATCATATAAATGGTTGTTTCACGTCATAATAAGCCTATATATACCAAAAACACTGAGTTTACAAAAGTCAAGAAAATGGATTCTCTAGCACCTAGTGAGTGTAAAATCGCGTTTACTTCACTTCTTTCAAACTTCGAAAAAATCATATAAATGGTTGTTTCACGTCATAATAAGCCTATATATACCAAGAATACTCAGTTTTTAAAAAGTCAAGAAATTGGATTTTCTAGCTCCTAGTGAGTGTAAAATCGCGTTTACTTCACTTCTTTCAAACTGCTTAAAAATCATATAAATGAATGTATCACCTCATAATGTGCCTCTTTATACGAAAAATGCTGAGTATTCAAAAAGTCAAGAAATTCTATTTTCTAGCCCCTAGAGAGTGTAAAATCGCGTTTACTTCACTTCTTTCAAACTGCTTAAAAATAATATAAATGGATGTATCACCTCATAATAAGCCTCTATATACCAAGAAAATTGAGTTTTCAAATAGGCAAGAAATTCGATTTTCTAGCGTCTATTGAGTGTAAAATCGCGTTTACTTCACTTCTTTCAAACTTCGAAAAAATCATATAAATGGTTGTTTCACGTCATAATAAGCCTATATATACCAAGAATACTGAGTTTTTAAAAAGTCAAGAAATTCGATTTTCTAGCCCCTAGTGAGTGTAAAATCGCGTTTACTTCACATCTTTCAAACTGCTTAAAAATCATATAAATGGTTGTTTCACGTCATAATAAGCCTATATACCAAGAATACTGAGTTTTTAAAAAGACAAGAAATTCGATTTTCTAGCCCCTAGTGAGTGTAAAATCGCGTTTACTTCACTTCTTTCCAACTGCTTAAAAATCATATAAATGAATGTATCACCTCATAATAAGCCTGTATATACGAAAAATGCTGAGTATTCAAAAAGTCAAGAAATTCGATTTTCTAGCCCCTAGTGAGTGTAAAATCGCGTTTACTTCACTTCTTTCAAACTGCTTAAAAATCATATAAATGAATGTATCACCTCATAATAAGCCTGTATATACGAAAAATGCTGAGTATTCAAAAAGTCAAGAAATTCGATTTTCTAGCCCCTAGTGAGTGTAAAATCGCGTTTACTTCACTTCTTTCAAACTGCTTAAAAGTCATATAAATGGATGTATCACCTCATAATAAGCCTCTATATACCAAGAAAATTGAGTTTTCAAAAAGGCAAGAAATTCGATTTTCTAGCGTCTATTGAGTGTAAATTCGCGTTTACTTCACTTCTTTCAAACTTCGAAAAAATCATATAAATGGTTGTTTCACGTCATAATAAGCCTATATATACCAAGAATACTGAGTTTTTAAAAAGTCAAGAAATTCGATTTTCTAGCCCCTAGTGAGTGTAAAATCGCGTTTACTTCACTTCTTTCAAACTGCTTAAAAATCATATAAATGGTTGTTTCACGTCATAATAAGCCTATATACCAAGAATACTGAGTTTTTAAAAAGTCAAGAAATTCGATTTTCTAGCCCCTAGTGTGTGTAAAATCGCGTTTACTTCACTTCTTTCAAACTGCTTAAAAATCATATAAATGAATGTATCACCTCATAATAAGCCTCTATATACGAAAAATGCTGAGTATTCAAAAAGTCAAGAAATTCGGTTTTCTAGCCCCTAGTGAATGTAAAATCGCGTTTACTTCACTTCTTTCAAACTGCTTAAAAATCATATAAATGGATGTATCACCTCATAATAAGCCTCTATATACCAAGAAAATTGAGTTTTCAAAAAGGCAAGAAATTCGATTTTCTACCGTCTATTGAGTGTAAAATCGCGTTTACTTCACTTCTTTCAAACTTCGAAAAAATCATATAAATGGTTGTTTCACGTCATAATAAGCCTATATATACCAAGAATACTGAGTTTTAAAAAGTCAAGAAATTCGATTTTCTAGCCCCTAGTGAGTGTAAAATCGCGTTTACTTCACTTCTTTCAAACTGCTTAAAAATCATATAAATGGTTGTTTCACGTCATAATAAGCCTATATACCAAGAATACTGAGTTTTTAAAAAGTCAAGAAAATGGATTTTCTAGCACCTAGTGAGTGTAGAATCGCGTTTACTTCGCTTCTTTCAAACTTCGAAAAAAAATCATATAAATGGTTGTTTCACGTCATAATAAGCCTATATATACCAAGAATACTCAGTTTTTAAAAAGTCAAGAAATTGGATTTTCTAGCTCCTAGTGAGTGTAAAATCGCGTTTACTCCACTTCTTTCAAACTGCTTAAAAATCATATAAATGAATGTATCACCTCATAATAAGCCTGTATATACGAAAAATGCTGAGTATTCAAAAAGTCAAGAAATTCGATTTTCTAGCCCCTAGTGAGTGTAAAATCGCGTTTACTTCACTTCTTTCAAACTTCGAAAAAATCATATAAATGGTTGTTTCCCGTCATAATAAGCCTTCATGTACCAAAAATACTGAGTATTCAAAAAGTCTAGCGCCCACAGTGCATGCAATTAGCCTGCATAGATAATTTCCGATTAAATGACCGAATCCAACTGTATTATTCTTAAGAAAATCTAATATCAGATGGGTGTAGAAGAAATACTCGTGATATTTAAGTAGTCGTAAAATTGCTGCTAAAAGACAAATATTTCACATCCTCTCAATGAAAGATCCGTAACACTTGTATAGCTGAATGATAGGATATCCTTAGTAATTTCTAACTTTGCAAAGTATATAACTAATTGGTGAATGAAAATCAAGCTCACATGTTCGAATATCACGTTTAACCACATTTCGCTGGATTGTGAAAACTAAGGATTAAGTTCTGTTCGTTGAATGGCTGTCACATGTAAGCAAGCCGCCACTTCGCTTGATTATGAAAACTCTCAAGTGTATGCAATGTAGACGGTTTATATAGGAGGTCTTTCAATATCACTCCCCTTCTATAGTTCCATATGTGTTAAAGAAAACAAAAAAAATTTATACAAGTTATGGTACTTCATTAACACTCGACCGAAAATCCCTCATGCTGCCCTCCCCTTGATCCCTCTTCCCTCTGTAATAATTGAGCTTAAGAATCCCGGATCTGATACATTTTGCGCTAACATTGTATTGGTAAGACAGGGAATGCTTGTTTACTTTTTACGCTATAAAGCATGTATCTCTGTGAAAAAGTTCCGATTCCGTCTTTACAGTGTTCCATTAGGTATTTATAAGGGGTATTCATTTCAATTTTATTTCATATTTAATTGTACATACAATTTTAAGTAGACCTAAGAAGAGTGTGTACTCGATTCTCAGGAAATTTATTTATTTTATTCAGAGAAGCTATTATGACCTGGATGCGGGCGCGTGTATATGTGTGATATGTGCGAGAGAGAGAGAAAGAGGCGAGATAAAGAGAGGGGGAGGGAGTGTCACGTATTCCATGACTAGCTGGAAATGTTGCATTTTTTATTACCTCTCTACAATTCAGATTGAATCTAGAACAGAAGGAAAGTGTCATTTAGATATTTCTTGCTATAAAAGCAAACACGTTTCCGGAAAATGACTTTTAAACTTGTCCTCTCCAAAAAGATTTCTTGTTTTAGAGTATTATCTGTGCCCTCTGTCGGAAGTCATATATGTGTTGTAGCATTTAATTCCTTTGGCACCTCTGTGGGAAACGTTAAGATTCATTGTGTTTTAATAGGGATTATGACTGTTTTTCATTCTATTTGATATTTCATTGTAAATACAGATGGAGAGTGAAGCTCTTATGACTTGGGTTTATGTATGTAATATGTGCTTTCGAGAGAAAGAGAGAGAGAACACGCTAATTAGTTGTCACTATGAAGAAAAAAATTGTTCAATATAATTTAATATGTGTTTAACTCTGTGATACACTAACAGCACTTTAGTTAAAACAGGGATTGGCGAAATGTTTTATATATGCATTCATTTTTTCAATGAAAGCGGTATATGCCGCTATAGGGCTGAGTTCTGTCGACATCTATGGTGGAGAATATGAATTAAGAAAAGGGACCAGCGAGCACAGTGACAGCCAAATCAGGGAGGATGACTTTTTAACTGAAATCCTCTACACAGACATGCGGGTTACAGCCTGTTCCAAAATCGGTATTCAGAATGAGTTATACTGTAGCGTTTTAAGTTTGCTTGTTTGCGTGTGAGTTTGTGGGCGTGTGTGTGAGAGAGAGAGAGAGAGAGGGAAGGGGGAGAGAGAGAAAGAGAGAAATATATTTCCCCAACAGATATTAATACTTCCCGTCTCGATATTTTGGATCTGATTGTTCTCTTTGCTGTATATTTAGAAGAGTGAATGTTATTTCGAAATACATTGTAGACCACTTGGGAAAGATTTCTAAATTCCCCCCCCCCCGCGCTTAACTCCTTATGACGTGTTAAAGAAAGGCTATTCTCATCTCTTGTTGCAAGTGTTACACAACCTGTGAATGTTTCCTCTCGCAAATTTTTTAACGCTTAGTGCGTTTCATTCGAGAATTAGTATAAAATTCGGATGCTCTGCGGCTTTAGAGGGTGCGTTAGCATAGTGTTTGGTGATTTTCCATGAGGACGTTTTTTAACCCTTTGTCATTAAATATGGAATGTCGCCGGCGTAGGGCGAGAGAATTATCTCCTGCATCCGGGAGGAGGGCATTAACTACAGGCTGAAAGGACCAGTTAACACATTATATTCTCGCTGTGCATATGTATGCGAAGGGAAAAGCGAAGCTTTTTAATGTATTAAAGAACCTTTTCATTCGTTAGGCGTGTTCGCAGCCATTCGTCACTTATATTCATGTCTTTTAAAGTGTGTATGTATATGAGAGTGAGTGTGCGAGTGTGTGTGTGTGTGATTGGTGTTATTCTTTGCGTTGAATACTTTGGAGCGCTGGTTCTCGGGGGATGATGAATCATGTTTCATAGCCGTCTGGGAATGCTGACATTGTTTTTATTACCTCCCCTACCAGAAGCCCGTATTTGGCTCAGAAGGAAGGTGTCATTTGGGTTCCCTTTGCTCTAAAGGACATCATGACAGTACTTGGCTTAGAAAGAAGGTGTCGTTTAGGTCTTCTATGTTCTAAGGGACATCGTGTGACCGGAAATACTAATTAAACGCAATTCAAGCCCATTAAAGCCATTTAAATATCTTGTGAACACACGGTCCTGGGGCGGATAAGTCATACCGCATGCTACTGATACCCCTTTCCCTTCAAGTACTACCTACCACCCCTCAAAATACTTGAATTTGAATGAAGATTCCCTCCCTACTTATGCAGCATTTTCAGAACATGGTGGACTGTCGGGAGGGGGCTTAACTAAGTCGTACATACTGCCGATGTCTCACGTCATTCTGCGTGAATATTGATTTTCTTTTTCATCTGTTATTATGAATAGCCTGGGCTGTACGTAATCCATTATAAGGCGAGGATTCATCATAAATATCTTCTGGATCATTGTACAATAATTCATTAAGAAAGCGGGTAGGTAAATTAAATGAATTAGATCGTCATTCTAGTTTAAATAGCTACCCATGCAGCGTTGTATAAGCCAGCTAGTAGTGTACAAAGAGAGAAGGAGCTTGTGCCAGTCCAGGAGGACTTCCATCGCTTGAAGTGGTAATACAGATCCAAATGATTATTATATATTCAATTATTGTTTTCCTTTCAACTTATTACTTATCTTGCCAATATGCAAGAATTTTATAATAATCAACGGTCTTTATCAAGTCCGTATTGGCAGAAATATAATACAACTATAATTCAAGTAACCCTGAGGATGCCCGATCAAAATTAACCGATGCAGTAAAAGGTTGCACGAAATAAACCAAGAAATATGCTATGTATAAAATAAGATATTTTCGATAACTTGTAGATTATTATTTATCTCACTTTTTACATTGCTAAAATCTCCTCTCTAGATCGAGAATTGGTAGCACCTAGCGTTAGGACACCAGGTAACAATCACGAAAATGCGAATTTTGCACAGGGTTGCGGTTGCAACTGAAAATACAATTTCGGTGTCTCACTACAATACTCTGCTTGTGAGATGATCAATTTATAATGACGAGTTTCCCGATTGCATCAGTGCTTGCGTGCTGCCGGACAGGCACGCAACAAAATCATATGTGCATTTAAAAGTGGAATGGATTTCCTATAAGAAAACTGTTATAAGAACATAAAGAGAATTATAAACAAACTGAATGTGCGTTTTTTTTCCTTTCTATTTAAATTAACGAAGCAGATATAGAAAACACATTCCTTTAGTTAAAAACGTTGGTATCCATATGAAATGCAATATTAAACAAACCTGTAATACCTTAATTTCATTTAACGATAGTCAACATGTCATATTTTGCAAATGTTAACTTTAGCAGCTTCATGATATATTACCTCAAAAGCTGCTGAGTATGAAGTGATTTTGCATAGTGTTGTTATGAAGACATTTTGTTGTAATTGGTGAGAAAAAAATGAATTAAAGGGCAAAGAAATAATTTGCTTCCTAAAGGAATCAATGATGAAATATAGAACATTGAGAGTTAAGTCATTTTGGGATATATCTGTTTATTATGGTCTTATTTGAAAGTTTACCGATGGAAGAGTTTTAATTTATTAGAGTAGTGCGGAAACTGAAATACGTTTCCTTATTTAGTAAACTACTTACTTCAGACCTATGCAGTTAAGTTTTAATAGCATTAAACGGGCAGTCCTCTTTCTACTACCTAAATATCAACATGGTAAATTTTGTTGAAAGACTTTGTTGGGTTTAGGTAATGTTCCAAAGGTTTTAAGTTGTAGGGATAACATGAACTTCAATCTCAATTCGGGAAATAAGGTATTTCGTTAAATATCCTTTTTTACTCTTACTATTACTAAGTATACTAATCAGTTATTAATTATTCCATCAGAATAATTGCTAATAAAGTAAAAAGTTAAAGTATTGAGTTACAAATGTCACAGAAACCCCTGCCACATCAGTTACCATAACTTTCTCATTGAACATCTCATTACACCCCTTAACAAAAAAGCTCGGTGTTCCGGATTTTTAGTAACGCTCTCCTAAGTAAACTAAGAAAATGGCCAGCTGATAACTAAGTAAGTTCTTACAAAGGTGACAAGTCGTAGAAGTAGGCATACGACCATGTACTTTACCACTCACATTCAATCTGTCATTTTGTTTTCTGAAGTTTATAACAAATTAATTTCAGATATTCTCCTACAAACACAAAGAACAATTGTTGTACTAACCACCACATGGAAATTTTGAAAACAGGTGCAGCTACAGATTTGCATTCATATTTACTTATGTAGACATCACACCCATAACCGTCACTCGACCCAAATGTAATGTTACATTTTACTGGGAAAATGAGATTCTTCATTTTTAAAAAGTTTTATAGATCAATATCTTAACTTTCCCTTGAATTGATTGTTGCATAGAAGTAGTTGGTCAAAATGTCAAAACTTTACACTTAGTAATTATTCTCTCTTCGGCTAACCAGGAAGAGGAAGTATTCTATTCCACCAAAAGATTCCCCATTGAGATTCCACCACAAATACATGTTTGCTAATCCGCGGAAGAATAACAAATTTCCTATTTAATCAAGGATCTTTCAAAATCGTATAACGGAGGTTTTTCGTGAAGCTTCGCCACCGCAAACTACTCTTTCTATACATAAAATTAATTATTTTTGGTTTCCAAAGAACACCCATACAATTTATTAAAAACCCTGGTTCGTTACATTCCATAGGACTTTCTCTATTTTTATATAGCCGCCACAAACTATTCCTACAAAAGCTGTTTTTTATTCGCTTCACATTAATCTACGTAAATGTCTACAGAAATAATTTCATGACACAGCTCGTTGTATACAAAGATGGATACAAGAAACCGAAGCTATGGTAAAATGTTTAAAAGAGATCTTTATATGCTGGCCTTAAAGCTGCATATAGAACTCCGTCCATCGAACGAGCTTTGGTCACTATTGTGTACCATTCATGCCTTTGAATACAAATGAGCTTCTGCATATAGGCGGGTTGGGTGTACTGGATTCCGATCGGTGTCCTCCTTTCCGTTTGGTATACCGAACGGGTATGTGTCTCATTTCCTGTTCGAACGTTCAAAGTGGCCAAACCCATGGGGGCTCAGTCTGTTTACTTCACTAGCGTTGTGGGCTTCTTTGTACGTAGCTCAAATTCCCGTGATAATGGAGTTGACTGATACAAGTGAAATGCAAACGCAATGTGTGTACTAGCAATGAATTACAATAATAAGCTTTGTCGGCAGATTAAAACGGTTTATTATTTGGCTATTGTGTATGTAGATTATGAGGTATATTCTTGCTTTGAAGCCATGACAAAATTTCAGCTTTCCTAAAATTTGTATTAGGGACATCTTCTTTAAGTATAGAGTGATATCTCGCATTGTCCATTACTATCGCACACCCTTCCATTCTCTGAAGGAGATCGGTAAACCTTTCCCTAAACACCACATTTCTCATTTGTTTATAATAATCACCACCACCTTTTAACTGAAAAACTAAATCTGCCTTTTCTATGAAACCGTATTTGGTCTGTCTGGCATGGAAGATTATTAGATATGAAACTTTATCTAATGGAATTTTAGACCAGCATTTCATTTAGAATCCTGCCAGGTAGGTACAACTTGTAACATGATTTTGGTTTGCCGAGCTTCAACAGTGTAAATAATAGGACCAGAGTGTTCTTCTGGGCTTTAAAGAATGATCATTATTTAATTTTTTGCATTATAATATATAACTTGTAATGTTTACTTAACCAAATGTTTATACAGATGACTGAGTTGTTTGTTCCTCTCACAGAAGTTCCAAATGAAGTTATATATGCAACTTTTTATAATATTTGTTTTGAAACATATATTCTTACATATTTTACTTAGGTGCAATGATAAAACAAAATATGAAAGTGGAATTTGTGTATAGAAATATAGTAAAAGAGATCTTAAACGTAAGAGTAGCTAGCAACAAAGTCGAAAACGCAGTAACATGGCACAGGCTATTGTCTTTCCTCTGCCTTAACGCACTGAAGCAATATGCCTGATAACCCCACAACGATGTGAACTCTCGAAAGAGCGAATACTCCAACGGGTAAATACCCATTTCCCACGCTGGGCATGTGAACAAGAAGCTCGACCGTAGTTAGTATATTTGTTGCTGCTTTTCGAACGAGTTGGGATGGAAGAAACGAGCGAGTCTCATTATGTACCACATGAAACAAATGAATAAAACGCATGTCATTCACAGCTCTAACTGCATACTCTTTCAATGACATCATTAGTTAACAGATGAATGGTGATCACCTCAAAAAAGTCTTATGGGTTACATTTGCATGGCGTTCTCTACTTAAAATCATTTATTTTTATATCTACAAACTATGCTTACCAAAGCTTATTTTAATATCCACTATATACTAATAAAAGTATACTTTGAAAAAATGGCTTCATTTTACATTCATTGTAGATATAAAGGGGACACAGGAAACCCAAGCGATAGTACAATGTTTAAAAGCAGGTAGCTATATGCTGAAGGGGATACAGGAAACCCGTGCCATAATAAAATGTTTAAAAACGGATACCTATATGCTGAACCTGAAAATCCATACCCTTTCAGTGACGTCGCAAGAAACAAGTGAATGGTGCGCACTTTAAAAAATCTGATGTGCTACATTCACCACCCATAATTATCTATTTATATGTAGCTTTTACAAGATATTCTTACAAAAAACCGATATATATATATATATATATATATATATATATATATTACTACATCGTCTTAATCGAGATAAATGTTTGCATAAACAGTTAGCCTGATGAGCTCGAAGATACAGAACGGGATCGCCAGCTAACATTCTTGGTACTGCGGTAGTGCCTTTCGCACAACAAGCTCCACTGAACTGCATCGAGTCACACCGTTAGGTGTTAATCCGATGAGCTCAAAAATGCAGAACGGGATCGTCGGGTGACATTCTTGGTGTTGTAGCGACTTTGCGTCAACAAGTTCCATTGAACTGCTTTGAATCAAACTGTCAGGTGTTAGCCTGAGAGCTCGAAGATACAGAACGGGATCGTCAGCTAACTCTCTTGCTGCAGCGGAATAGTACGAAGCGCATCCAGAAAGTGAACTTCCCGATTTTGTTCCCTTTAAAGTAAACGTATTCAGCCGAGAAAATTGCGCATGCGTAACAGATCTATGACGTATCAATCATATGCCGGCCGGACAGTTCCCGCCTGGTACCAGTAGCGCGGCAGCCTTGGCCCGAAGAGGCAGCTCCTATTCGTTCTCCCGCCGCCTGCGAGGTTCGGTCAGTGATAAAGTTCCTTACTGCACAAAACATAGCGCCGATCGAAATTAATCGTTAGATGTGTCAGGTCTATGGGCCGAACATCATGAGTAAACATGGTATGTCGCTGGTGTAGGAAGTTTTCCGAAGGTCGTCAAAGTGTCCATGATGAAGAGCGCAATGCGCGACCGTCCCTCATCAATGATGATCTTGTTGAGCTGGTGCGAGTCGTGGAGAACCGTCGCTTCACGATTACGGAGCTCAGCAGCCATTTTCCGGATAGATCACGATCCTTGTTGCATGAAATTGGCACTAAGCAGCTGCCTTTCGGGAAATTGTGTGCCAGATGGGTGCCGAAAAACCTGACACCCGAGCACAAATTGAAGCGCTTAGACGCAGCGCTAATATTTCTGCAGCGGTATCATGATGACGGCGACGAGTTCCTCGACAAGATCGTCCTGGGCGATGAAACGTGGATTTCGCACTTTACCCCGGATACCAAGCAGCAGTCAATGCGTTGGCGTCACAGTGGATCTGCGATCAAGACGAACTTCAAACAGACTGTGTTGGTGCAGAAAGTAATGTGCACAGTGTCCTGGGATAGGAAGAGCATTCTGCTCATTGACCTCCTGCTCGGAGGTGAAACAGTGAACACTGACCATTACTGTGAAACACTGCGGAAATTGCGACGTGTCATTCAAAACGAGAAGCGTTGAATGTTTACTGCAGGTGCTGTGCTGCTCCATGGCAATGCTCGTTCACATACGGCTCGGTGCACAGCAACTCTTCTGCAGGAATTCGGCTGGGAGCTGTTTTATCATCCACCATACAGTCCTGATCTTGCTCCCAGCGATTTTCATCTTTTCTTGCACCTCAAGAAATTTCTGTCCTCCGGCCAGCCTTTTGACAATGACGAAGAGCTGAAGACGACTGTCACACGCTGGTTCCATTCACAGGCGGCAGACTTCTACGACACCGGAATACAAGAGTTGATCCCACGATATGACAAGTATCCCAATTCTTTTGGTGACTATGTCGAAAACAGGCTCACACATTGTTGAACCCGTGGCCACTAAAGTTTTTCATGTAACTGTGTTTTCTTTGTTTTAAAATAATTGGGAAACTTACTTTGGCAACACGCCTCAGTAGAGTATATAGAGGAATTCGAGCGCAGTTTTTTGGGCATATATGGGAAAGGATAGGGAAAACGAGGATAGATGGGGAGGTTCAATGAGGAAAATGGGTTTATATGGCAGAGATAGGGAATACGACGACCGATACTATGCTAGACAGGGTTGAAGGAGGGAAATACGTTTATATGGAAGAGATAGAGGAGAGGTGTTAGGCTAGACAGAGGCTGAGGAGTAGAGTATGGTTTATATGAAAGGTATAGGAAAACGAGGAGAGCTGTTAGGCTAGACAGAGTTGAAGGGTAGAGTATGCCTTTTATGTGAGAGGTAGGGAACAGGAGGAGAGGTGTTAGGCTAGACAGAGTTGAAGGGCAGAGTTTGTCTTTTATATGAGAAAACTAGGGAACAGGGATAGGGGTGTTAGGCTAGACAGAGGTCGAGGTGTAGAGTATGGTTTATATGAGAGATATAGGAAAACGAGGAGAGATATTAGGCTAAGCAGGTTGAGTATGCGTTTATAAGGAGAGACGAGAAAACAGAGAGATCCTATGCTACGATAGACAGGTGTTAAAGGTAGAATGTGTTGTATATATGTTAGATAGGAAACCAAAGAGATACTCAGCTAGACAGGGGGGCAGGAGGGGGAACACGCTTTATGAGAGATAGGGGATACGGGGAGAGATGCTAGACTAGACAGTGGTTGAGAGTAGAGTATGCGTTTATATGTATGAGAAGTATAGGAACTGGAGGAGGGGTGTTAGTCTAGACAGACGTTGAGGAGTAGAATGCGCTTTATATGAGAGCGGTAGGGGATACGGGGAGAGGTGCTGGACTAGACAGAGGTTGAGGAGTAGAGTATGGTTTATATGAGAGGTATAGGAAAACGAGGAGAGGTGTTAGGCTAGACAGAGGTTTAGAGTAGAGTATGCTTTATATGTATGAGAGGTATAGGATCAGGAGGAGAGGTATTAGGCTAGACAGATACTGAAGGAGTAACAATATGGGTTTATATACAGGAGAGATAGGGAATAGGAGAGGAGGTGCTAGACCTTGAAAGCGACTTTAGACGTGAACTTCGTGGAAAACTGTTTCATGTCAATGTTAGAACGCTAATTCTAGACAGGCCCATCACGTAACCCATTCAGAGAAAAGGTGACCTGCAACGGGAAAAAGGTGACCAGCAAAAGGGAAAAAGCTGACCGCAAAGGGAAAAAGGTGAGCCATAAAGGGAAAAAGGTGACCTGCAACGGGAAAAAGGTGACCAGCAAAGGAAAAAAGGCGTCCCACAAAGGAAAAAGGGTAGGGAAAAGGTGACCCTCTCACAGGAAAAGCTAACCCACTCACACTAACAGGTAAGTAATTCAGCTAGTATCACAGGAGGCTAGATTCCAGAGGCTAACTGCATCATAGCTATGCATGATTTCACAGGTAATTCAGCCAGTATCGTGGGCATTTAAGCTAATTCAGCTAGTATCACAGGAGGCTAACTGCATCATAGCTATGCATGATTTCACAGGTAATTCAGGTAGTATCACAGGAGGTTAGATTCCAGGGTTGGGTATAGCATAGTTTCATATTTCACAGGTAATTCAGAGGGTATCGTAGGTATTTAGGATAATTCAAGTAACATAGGTGTTTAGAGTAATTAAGCAAGCATTACAGGAGGGTAGGTTCCAGGGGTTGGTTATAACGTAGTTTCGTATTTTACAGATAGTTCAGGTAATATCGTAAGTATTTGGGTAATCAGCATAGTTTCACAGATGCTCGTGATAATTTCGATCAGAGATTTGTATCACAGCTATTTAAGGTAAATGCAGGTGATTCAGGTTGTATCAATGGTATTTAGGGTAATTCAAGTATCATAGGTATTTAAGCCAAACCAGATAGTATCACAGGTGCTCGTGCTAATTTAGAGCAGGAATTCGTATCAGAGCTAGTTAAGGTAATTTCACATGATTCGGGTAGTATCACAGGTATTTAAGTCATTTTCACAGGCAATTCAGCTAGTATCGTGAGCATTTAAGCTAATTCAGCTAGTATCACAGGAGGCTAACTGCATCATAGCTATGCATGATTTCACAGGTAATTCAGCTAGTATCGTAGGTATTTAGGCTAATTCAGCTAGTATCACAAGAGGATAGATTCTAGGGTTGGGTATAGCTTAGTGTCGTATTTCACACGTAATTCAGAGAGTATCGTAGGTATTTAGGTTAATTCAAGTATCACAGGCATTTAGAGTAATTCAGCTAGCATTACAGGAGGGTAGGTTCCAGGGGTCGGTTATAACATAGCTTCGTATTTCAGAGATAGTTCAGGTAATATCGTAAGTATTTGAGGTAATCGACATAGCTTCACAGATATTATTGATAATTTCGATCAGAGATTTGTATCACAGCTATTTAAGGTAAATTTAGGTGATTCAGGTTGTATCAACGGTATTTGTGTCATTTTAACAGGTAATTCATCTAGTATCATTGGTATTTAAGGCAAACCAGATAGTATCACAGGTGCTCGTGTTAATTTAGAACAGGAATTCGTATCAGAGCTAGTTAAGGTAATTTCACATGATTCGGGTAGTATCACAGGTATTTAAGTCATTTTAACAGGTAATTCAACTAGTATCACAGGTACTCATGGTAATATAGAGAGTAATTAGATTATAAACATTTCTCATCCAACGTTACAACAATTTATATACTTTTTTCTAAATCTTACAAACTTATTATATGTTAAACAGTTATTGACGATGCGGAGAGGGATAAACTGCATATTGGTTCACAAATTGAAAAGTTTTGCGACAACATACCTTTATTTTAGTTCGTTGTAGGTGTCTCTCCCCTTTTATCTAGGCTTGAGACTAGCACTAGGATTGCTCCTAATGGCAGGGTTACCACCTTCCCTTCTATCTTCTTCTTTCTTCATCAGGCGTCTGCTAGTTGCATACACAGCACACGGATAAACTTAATTTTTTAAGATTGTAGACTCACGAGAGGATCTTTATCTTTAACTTACATTCTTTTAAGCACTGTTTGTAATGGCGTAATGTCCATACGCATAGGTAGTTATTCCATCTTCGGCAATAACTCTTTTATCATCAAAGGGATTCAATGTAATTTTATTCACTTGTACTGTGGTAACAGCATGCTTTTGTGACAGGATTAGATTCATGGGAGTTCTGATGATTTCACAGGTTTTAAGACAGCTATACATACATCGTAGTAATGGATATATATATATATATATATATATATATATCAGGTGAGTCAGCTGACCCTAGGTATTCCTATCTATGCAACCCGCTGTTTATAGTTTAATGTGAAAACATTGACCCTTTTAGCAAACAAACTGTTATTGTAGCTCTGCCCTTCTATTTGGCACTGTACGAAACTAGCTTTAATGATTAAAGGCCTGAATGAGACTAAAGAGCTGCGAAAGCCTTAAAAAAGAAGGCACTTTATGAATATAACGCTTACAAGCAGATAAAGGAATGTTTTCCCGAAGAGCGTGATAGACTACGTGGGTTCTGGCTAAGTGGTTTAGCTGCCGGAATGTGTTGAAGCAAAGGTTAGCGTCGGAGATTTGAATCTGATACAAACATAAAATTGTTTTGGTTCTTTTTTTTCTCCTTGTGTTTATTTTCTGTATTTTAGTGTACTAATTTATTTATTTTAGTTACTGGCTCTCCTGTGAGCCAAACACATAAGAATTACAATCAGATAATTGTATGTCATGTTTACCCTAATAACATGTACCGTATCTGGTGTTGTAAACAGTGTTACGTAGTTAGCTTTCATTCTCTTGGGAGCATATCGACGATATTAAATATAACAGTTTTTGTTACATGTTTAAACCCTATGCTTCATTTCTTCTATTGACAAATGAGTTGTAAATGTGCTAATTTCACGGGCAAACAGAATAATAAATTGTTAAAAGCGTGGCTTTCATCAAGGAAGTAAATGTTCAAAATGATGACCCCCTTCATCAATGCACATTTGTTTACGTTGCCGGAGAGACCTTATTGCATTCTGTAACATGCGCGGTGTAATCTGCCTGCATTCTTCATGTATGAGTGTGTCCGTATATGATTTGAGCTTTGCCGTTCTTCTTCTTTGTGGTGGAAAACATGACGATTATTCTATTTTGTACACACTTATAGTGTTATAAAAATGTTATTTATATCATAATATCAAATTATAGGCCCAAAGAGATAAAACGAAAGGTAATAAAAAGTTAGAAATTCACCCAAAGGATTGAACCCGAATTAAAGTAGCATAGTGATAGAGCAACCATGATAGTACCATTCGGTCAAAGCCACCTTACGAGTTAAGGTTCCTACACGAAATAGTAATCGCAGAACTAGACCCGCCTCGAATCTTTACACGCTTTTGCAACGGCATACAATGTTTTGAGCTCGGTTTGGTAGTTTTAATTCAAACAAGTAAACTGCATCAGTCATTAGAATTACTGTATGATCTGAAATACGCCATAGTTTGTGAAATAAGAGAAATTATGTACCTAATACTTAGCATGCTTTGACAAGGTTGTACATTGACTAACGACTTAAATCCAATTGGTCGCACTGCGTAGATCTGCCATTTTGTTTTCAAATGGTTTTGCAACCAATGCATGCGATAGGTTGTTCATTCCGGGGCGATTTCAAAGGGATTCATGGATGTGTGCTAAAGAATAAAAGTTTGTAAAATTGGCTAAAATTGCTACTGGAGCTCTCAGTGTCAGGGTGGGATGTTTTTTTGCATCGGCATACATAATGATTGCCTACTGTACCGTAAAACACTTATGCACTGAGTTATGTATCCCTCCTCTACAAAGTGTTACGCAAATCAGCCATTAGAAGGCATTCAAGAAGGCGTAAGTCACTATATATATATATATATATATATATATATATCCGCAGTTTATAGTCTCATGTGAAAACATTGACCCTTTTAGCAAACAACTGTTATTGTAGCTCTGCCCTTCTATTCGGTACTATACGCAATTGGGATTAATGATTAAGGATGTGAATGAGGGTCAACGAGCTGCGAAAGCCTTAAAAGAGAAGGTGTTTCATGGATATAATACTTGCAAGGAGATAGAAGAAAGTTTTCCGGAAGAGCGAGAGAGACTAAGTGGGTTCTGGCCGAGTGGTTTAGCTGCCGGAATGTGGCGAAACAAAGGTTAGCTTTGGAGGTTCGAATCTGATACAAACATCAAATTCTTTTTTGGTTTCTTTTTCGCTCCTTGTGTTTATTTTCTGTATTTTAGTGTACTAATTTATTTATTTTTGTTTCTGGCTCTACTTTGAGCCAAAGACATACGAATTACAATCCGATAATTGTGTATTATGTTTACCCTATTAATCTGCACCGTATCTGGTGTTGTAAACCGTGTTACGTAGTTAGCTTTCATTCTATTGGGCGCATATAGACGATATTAAATATAACAGCTTTGTTTCATGTTTAAACTCTATGTTTCACATCTTCTATTGACAAAGGAGTTGTAAATGTGCTAAGTTCATGGGTAAACAGAATAATAAATTGTTAAAGAGCGTGGATGTCAGCGAGGAAGTAAATGTTCAAAATAACGACCACCTTTATTAATGCACATTTGTGTACGTTGCCGGAGAAACTTCTTGTATGTTGTAACATGACGGTGTAATCTGGCTGCATTCTCCACGTATGACTTCCCGTAGATGTTTTGGGCTTTGCGGCTCTTGAGCCTAGACCCGTTCCCTTAAATGACCCCACAGAAAGAAATCCAGCGGGGTGAGATCAGGTGATCTAGGTGGTCATGCGATTGGGCCCCCTCGTCCAATCCATTTTTGCGGATATGTTCTATGTAAGTGATTCCTTAAAATCAGTGACCAGTGTGGTGGAGCTCTATCCTGCAGGAATCACATTTCTATCCGCTTCTCTAGTGGCACATCTTCTAGGAACAAGGACAATTCTTCTTGCAGAAATGCAAGGTACCGTGGTCCTGTGAGATTGCCTTCAAAAAAGTACGGTCAAATTAGCTGGTCTCCTATTATTCCGCACCACATTGATGCTCCACTGTACCTGGAATGCAACTTCTCTCATCCAGTGAGGATTGCCTATACTCCAGTAGTGCATATTATGGCGGTTAACAGTTCCGTTATTGTGGAATGTGGCTTCATCACTGAAGATAACACTTCCTAATACTCTGCATCCATTTGCGCTCGCTGCTGTTGTGCATATATCACTCGCGCTTGAAGGTCGCGTCCGTAGAGATCCTTTCGTAATTGTAGATGGTACGGATAATATTTATTATGATGCAATGTGCGCATCACGGACTGACTTATGTACAGATCTTCTGCTATGACTCTTGAACTGGTATGTGGATTGTTTTCTATTGCGTTTCGCACAGCTTCTTCATCGCCTTCAGAGGTTACTAGAGCTTCGCAAGCGGCGGTGCTCTTCCAAATGATCCTGTTTCATGAAGGCGTCTTTCAACCCTTCGAAAAGTGGCTGCAGTAGGTGCCCTCCTTCCTGGAAACCGTTCTTCAAACAGGCGCTTTACTGAAAGTGCATTACACCTTGTTTCTCCATAGATTAACAGCATGTCAACATACTCGTTGTTTGCATACATTATGACAGCAGCGGTGTCTCGTAGAAAGGATTCAGATACTGAGTAGACAATGGAGACAGACTTATTTATTGACGCCAAGCGTTGACGCAGGTGCAAATAGCTAAAGCCACTTTGCATGTGGGAAGTATTTTAAACTTGGTTGAATGGGTCAAGCTAATACTGACCGCAATAAAACACTTACTACGAAGTACAAATTATCCACCTGCCAGTGGAAACATGATGATTATTATATTTTGTATGCATATATAATGTTATTAAAATGTTATGTATATCATAATATCAAATTATATGCCCAAAGAGATAAAAAAAGGTAACAAAGGGTTGAACTTAACCAGAATTAAAGTGGCACAGCGTTGAAGCAACCATGATAATACCATTCAACCAATGCTACCTTTAGAGCAGAGGTACCTATAGGAATTAGTAATCGCAGAACTAGACTCCACCTCGAATCTTTACACGCTTTTTGCAGTGTCATACAGCGTTTTGAGATCAGTTTGGTAGTTTTAATTCAAACATATAAACTGCATCAGTCATTACAATTACTGTATGATCTGAAATACGCTATAGTTTGTGAAATAAGAGAAATTATCTACCTAATACTTAGCCTTTTTTGACAAGGCTGTACAATGACTAACGGCTTAAATCCAATTGGTCGCACTGCGTAGATCTGCCATTTTGTTTTCAAATGGTTTTGTCAACCGATGCATATGATAGGTTGTTCCTTCAGGGGCGTTTTCAAAGAGGTGCATGAATGTATGCTACAGAATAAAGGTTTGTAAAATTGGCTAAGTGTGCTTCGGAAGCTCTCAGTGTCAGGGTGGGATATATTTGCATCGACATATATAACGATTTCACTCTGTCCTATAAAACATTTATGCACTGAGTTATGTATCCCTCCTCTATAAAGTGTTATGCAAATCAGCCATTAGAAGGCATTCAAGAAAGGCGTAAGTCACATATGTCGCTTAGCACGTTGCATAAATTAAAAAATAAGTAGGCGCAACTAACTCACATGGTATATATATATATAGTTACGTTTTGTAAGCATGTATATATACATGCTTACAAAACGTAAGTATAATATTTGTTTCGCTTTAGTATACTTTACCCTATGTTACCATTGGTAATTTCTCTCACATTAATGTACACCTTTAAATACCCATTTGACATCGGATAAATCATTCGTTTTCTTTGTACAATATAGAATGTATATATAAGTGCGTTGAAGTTTTGTATTGTGTATTATTTATTTCATTTGCTTCAATATAGTTTTTGCATATGCTATAATGCGTAATTTCTCTCTCATTAATGTGTAACTTGATATATTCTTCATCACATAAATCACTCATTCTGGCAAACATCGTAATTGCTGTCTCATTAAAATATACCTGTATATATTCATTTGACATCTCATAAATTACTCGTTCTCTCTGTTTGATTCAGATTTCAAGTATAATTATATTAAAAAGTTTTGTATTGTATATTATTGGTTTCATTCGGCATTTTTTTGCATAGCTCGAGTTCATATTTGTTATATTCATCGTAATAATATATACTCACGCTTTCAAAACGTAACTATGAAAATCGCGTCACTTCACTATACATTTTTCGTATGTTAAAATGTGTAATTTCTGTGTAATTAATGTGTACTTTTAGATATTCATTTGCCATCGCAGAAATCATTCGGTGTCTCTGTATGACATAGCTTTCGCATATATGCTTTTAAGCTTTATATTGCTATTACCTATTTCATTCGCTTCAGTATACTTTTTGCATATCTTACAATGTGTAATTTCTCTCTCATTAATACGTACTTTTATATACTCCTTTGGCATTGCATAAATAATGCCGTCTATCTGTGTGATGGAAATTTCGAATATACGTGAAGTGAATACAAGTGTTGTATTGTATATTACGAGTATGTATTTCATTTGCTTCAGTATACTTTTTGTATGTAATTTCTGTCATTATTGTATACCTTATATATTCATCTGACATCGCGAAAATCATTCATTGTCGAAAACCTCGTTAGTACGTTAATGATCATAGTTCACGAATAGCATCTTTAATTAATTTAATAGAGGATATGTACACCTTTGACCGCTCGAATGTTGTGCCCTCAGTCTAGAGGGTTGCTTTGTAGTAGCTGTATACCAGTAAGACAAGGCTGCAACTTTTGCTATAATATTGATGGTAGACTATACCTTATAAAGTTCCTGTTTATATTTATGGACGCTCCTTAACTGTTATGTTTCTTAGCGACCCATTCTATATTGGGCGTGAAAGACCAGAATTTTGCTCAAAGGCCTCTTTATCTGGTTTAAGTTTCTTTTATATGCCGTAAATCGACGATACCGGATCACCAGCTTTACTTCGCTTCCGAAGGAAGCGATGTTAAGGATCTTATACCCGAAAACCTCCATCACCCTCCAGCGGTTTTGAACCCACCACCTCGGGTATTAGAGGCTAGAGTGTTACCACTAGACCATGGAAGACGACTTGAACTCCTGAATGGTATACCTAGACATACAAACATTCAACTCACATTTCCTACGTATACATCCTTCACCATAAATTATATCTCCCTCCTACTAACTCTGCTTCAGCTTAACCGTTACGGATCACCATCATCCTCCCCGTATCAATCCTATTGCATCATTAACCTCGGGATCGAGCCGATACACACAGCTGGAGAGGATCCATTCTTCCTTACTACGTCATGTGGGCGCCTATTCTATACTACATCTTGAGGGGGTCCATTCTAACTTAATGCGTTTAATTACATATATATTTTTAAAAAATCTTCCCGCTAATCCACAAAAAAACGCTTTCAAAGTTACACCACTTTAATATAGGAGTGTGATACACGCAAGTAGGATATATAGAGAAATTCGAGAACAGTGTTTTGCGTTTATATGGGAATGGATAGGGAGAACGAAGCCAGATGCGAAGGTTCACGGAGAAAAATGCGTTTATATGGGAGAGATAGGGAACACGAGGACTGATGTTAGGCTAGAGAGTTTAGAAGAAGGGGAATGCGCTTTATATGAGAGACATAGGGAATACGTGGAGAGGAGCTAGGCCAGACAGATGCTGAAGGAGGGGGAGATAGGGAATACGCGGGAAGGTGCTAACATAGACGAATGTTAAAGGTGGAATACGTTTATACAGGAGAGATAGGGAATACGAGGAAACATGCTAGGCTAATCAGAGGTCGAGTAGAGTATACGTTTATACGGGAGAAGTAGGGAAACGATGATAGGTATTAAGGTTCATGGTTAAAGAAACTGTAATACAAAGAACCGCATTATTTAAGAATTTTAACAACAAAAAGACACAAAAGTAGATAATTTGTAAGGTATTCGAGGAGGGATCTTTAGTCAAAAAACACTCTAAGCCAGTAGGAGGAAAATATGGTTTCTAGCGCACTTAATTTGCAGGAATGTGCAATTAATATGCCAATTAGGTCTCCCCCACACACTGCCCCGCCCCTTGGTAACTTTTGGTTCCAGCTGGGGTCATAAACTTTGTTGAGGATAATGGAAAGCTTGACAGGTAAGCAAATAAGGTTGTCAATCAACTGTAAAATGAACAATAGGATAATAAATTATGCTTTTGTAACAAAGGCGGAGACGGCATTCTACTCATTCCATAGCCCCACATGTGCACTTCTCCACCTGCAACCCCCTACCCCATCAGCGTTGTTTGAAGAACACCTGCTATATAACAATAGTACAGGCTTGTGCTGTGCTAAGAAAAGTTTGAATAACAAAGGGACAGATACCATTGTCTCCCTTGCTATTGTCCACCACAAGACTTCGTTAGGAAGACCCCCGTGTAGCACCCATTGCGCTGCAATGTAACAAAAGAGTCAGTCTGGCGCAAGGATAACAAAAGGATTTCTTGTCGTCTTTATACCCGGTCCAAATTTGTTTGACTGGGAAAAGAGAGAGTGTCCGGTTTTCCCCCGAGGCAAGTTTCATCTACCTGCTCTGTCATAAATTCACCGCTTGGCTTCGCCATCATGGCGTCGACACCGCCTGAGGCTAGTTCTCTCTGAAAGCTGCAAAGTCGTCACGAAGGCCTACGAGAATCACCGAACATAGTTATACAAGCTCTCTGTTTATGCTTCTATTGGCTCTTTTAAACAGCGATATCAAAAATGCGTTTAACATGTATCATTACCTATATTAAACCCCATATGTATACTTAGATATCCATAGGTTGGTATTCCAACCTTAATGCAGTCAGAAAGTTTAAGGTTTTAATTCCTAATGAAAAATTGATGCTTTGATGGGATAAAACATTATTCTATCATTATCCTGAGTAATAAAATACGTTCTCGGGTACCCAGAGGACGTAGTTCGAATCTTACCATGCGAAACTCTAATGCTTAATAAATATTAAACTATGAGAATGTGTGCGGTGAGATTAAAATGTATTTAAAACATATAATTATTTATATTAAGCCCTGGTGTATACTTAGGTATCCCCAATTGATACTTTGTAGGGTAAACGTTATTATACCATTACCCTGATTAATGAAATGGCGTTTTTGTGTATTCAGAGGTCCGAGTTCGAGTCTTAGTGTATTGACACGTCAATGATCAATAACTAATAAATTATAACAACTATTAAAATTTAGGAACATAGACAAGCAATGGTAAATCCTGTTAATTTGTATATATAACCACGATACTTAATGTAGCATATTCTTAGGTGTCCTGAGGCCCTAGTTTGAATCTTATCCCAGCGAAACTGAAATGCTTAATAAATATTAAAGTACGCCATCATGGACGGTCAGATTAAAAATGTATTTAACAAATATAATTATTTGCATTAAACCCTGGTGTATACTTAGGTATCCCAATGCCTAGACACGATTCTTCATTTTTTTTCTTCTTCTCTCTTTTTTATTTCTTTTCCCTTTTTTTTCTATCTATCTCTTTCTTCTTGACGTGCATACATCCAAACATTCATATATACACATGCTAGAGCCATTACACATGCATATACACTCATACACATAGTCCTTACACATACATATACCAGTGCACTTACACATGCACACACGCACGCACATACATCACTGTACGCCCGGATGCACCAGTGCATGCACATACATCAGTACAGATACACCAACGCACGCACATACACCAGTGGACGCACACACATACATATACCAGTACACTTACACATATACACACTCACGCACACACACGTTCACACACATGTAATAACATGCACGCACATTCACACTCAGCACACACATCTACATACGCCTACAAGCATAGACACATACACCAGTGCACGCACGCATGTGCGCCCACACACACACACGATAGCATTGGAAATTATCGTCTTTACAGAATTCAATAATCTTTGACTCACTTCACTCTAACCTAGAGAAATGTAATTTTTTCAGGCCATCACCTTCACATGACTTTCATCCCAACGCATTTTATAGCTCGTGTAAAGACATTATGAAGGTACTCTCTGAGAGAAACAGAGAGAGAGCGAGAGAGAGAAGGGGAGTTGAAGCAAGTAGGGATAGTAGTGCTGAGAGCCTCTGCGCTTGCGCAACAGGTGATAATTCCATTGGGTGCAATAATCGCTTGACGTGTAAGCATCCTCTCACCATGGCTTTGCGCTTTCAATATAAAAGATATAGCCATTAATCATTGTTTATTATTAAAAATCAGTATACGATTGTTCTAAACAGGTCCGTGTCAGCTCTATAATTAAGATACCTTCAGTCATTAGTCTTTATTGTGCCAATGGGTCTAGATGTGTTAACATCGTGTACTCTCCAAGAATAATCAGCTTTCGAAAGTGTTATCAAGGTGAAGCCGTCTGCATTCCATTGAGTAGGGATTAATACGTTATTGCCTCAAGAATAAGGATGAATAACTCTGCATAAAAGGATATAATTTCTAGTGCCTCAGAATATTCTTGTATTAAATGCAGGAAGAAATTCCGAGGTTATGACAAGAAAAGGTATCAGATGTGCTGCAAGAAGCTGTTCAAATGTATGCATTGTAATGTAACCTTCAATGATCGTTATAAGGGTCAGCGACATGAAGATTTATGTGAAATAAACAGACCTCAGAAAAAAGATTTTAGCCTACTAAGCATCAGGTATTATGAACAATGGAGGACTGTGGTATGAAAGAATAGGGGACATCTTTAGAAGGACGATAGAAATGGTATTTTATACGATGCAATTCAAGAAAGAACCTGAATATGTACCCGAATGAGGCAAAACAACGGATAATCCAGGCTGTACATAAAGAGCTTAGCATTCACAAGAGCGTAAACATTAATCTGCTAGCTTAGTGCCGATTTGTAAACAGTATCGGAGAAACCTGTGACAAAACGTTTAAATACGGAATCAGCCGTGTTTCTAGAAACAGATCTGGACTCAATCCTGAAAGCGAAATACAAGAAATTGGTTACTGAAATGGCGGAATCATTGGCTTAAGGGTAGCAACTGGGCACTGCTTATAGTGAACGGGGTTCTACTTCGTATCAACAAGTACAATCCGTTACGAGGTGGTAGCTACATTCCACTTCCACCATCTGTCGGAGCTAAAGAAGCGTGTATAAACATCCACAACTTTATCGATGAGAAATGTTTCATGTATTCTGTATTGGCTAAATTCATAGGGAAAATGTGCATCGTGTTAGCAAATACGAGTAACTTCAAGATAAGCACGACTTCAACTGTGTTTCCTACCCTACTCCACTTTCTCAAATACCTAAATTTAAGTAGCTCAACAGGATGTCTATCAAAGTTTTCGGGCTGGATTTGAAGCATGAAGTGTATCCAATAAAGGTTGCTGACAATGAACTACATGAACACCGCGACCTCCTGCTATTGAGTGACAGTAGTGGAAAACATCACTACGTATATATAAAGAATTTTGAGAAGCTCGTGCGACGCCAGAAAACTAAATTTAAGGAGCGTGTTTATACTTGTAAGCGTTGCTTTACACATTCTGATGAGCAATATTGGCAAAGTGGGTTCGAAAAACTACAAGAAAACGCATCAATCTAATCAATATATAACCGCGAAGGCAGTTGTGCCTACCAAGAAGAAATCAATTGTACATTTTAAAAATTTTGAAAGGATGTTGAAACTACCTTACTTCATATATGCTGAATTTGAGAGTATTCTCGCTCCATGTCATACGTGTATACCTAATCCTTAAACTTCCTATACAACCTCTTAACAAGGGAGCACACTCCAATGAGCTTCTGTGTTTACGTGAAGCCGTCATTCGGTGTTGCACACCTGGAAACTGGTCTTCCTAAGCAACCATATGTTAATCACGGTGTTGATGCTGATCAGAAGTTTATGGAATACCTGTCGTTCCTTACGAAGGAAATTAATAATGTATACACATCTGCCAAACCTCTGAAACTTACAGACCAACAGAAAAGGGATTTTAGTCTTCTATGGTATGCTGCATGTGTGGAAAACTACAAAGTAAGCGATCATGATCACATCAGTGGTGAAAATCGTGGAAGTCTCCATAATGAATATAATTTAATCTGCAAAACACCTGAATATATCTCAGTCTTCATGCACAACCTCAGCGGAAATGACTCGCATTTCATTGTCAAGGATCTGGGTTGTAAAAGTGAGAGGGTGGAGGAAATTCCTAGCTCCGAAGAAAGCTACATCTCATTCACCAGGTATGTAGAAGATATAAAGCTTCGGTTTGTGGATAGCTTTGGATTACTGAGTACAGGTTCTGATAAGTTGGTAAAAATTCTAACCTCATATCCTGAAACGCTAAAGTACTTTAAGGAGAAGGCAAATTGAGGTTGATGACTCGTAAGGGAGTATTTCCATATGATTTTGTCACGTCATGGGATGTTTTGAACGGGACCTGCTTGCCTCCTAAGGACTCCTTCTACAATAGATTAAATAAAGAAGAAACTACTGATACTGACTATGATCATGCTAGAAATGTATGGGAGCTGTTTAATGTGAGAAACTTCGGAGAGTACAGCGATCTCTACTTACGTTCGGATATGCTTCTTCTAGCTGATGTCTTTGAGACGTTCAGAGAGCAAACCCTCAAAACATACAAAGTCGATCCGGCACATTATCTTAACTCTCCAGGACTTGCATGGGAAACCATGTTGCTGTATACAGGAATTAAGCTGGAACTCTTACAAGATTACGATCAACTACTCATGGTGGAATCAGGTATAAGAGGCGATTTATGCCAAATTTCCTATCGGTATGCAGAGGCTAATAACGCGTATACGGAGAAGTTTGATCCGTCGGGACAAACCCAATTTATTACGCTAATAACCAATATGCTTGGGCAATGTGCCACGCCCTCCCATATGGCGGATTTCAGTGGGTTTCACCTGAAGAAATCAAAATAGAAAGACTGCAAGAAGATGATGCTCACGAGTACATATTAGAAGTTCACGTCAAGTATCCTATAGAACTTCACAATCTATACAGTTGTATATCTTGCCTGCCTGAGTGTATGAAACCATTGGAATCATCTACAAAGAAACTCATACCTCATCTTGGACCTCGAAAGAAGTATGTAGTGCATTACAACACTTTGATGCAAGCTCTTAATCACGGGTTACGTTTGAGTAAAATCCATTGTGTGATACAATTCCGACAGTCTCTATGGATGAAACCTTATGTTGAATTTAACAACAGACTACGGCAACAATCTGCAAATGATTTCGAGAACGATCTCTACAAGCTCCTTAACAACGCTATGTTGGAAAAACTATGGAGAACCTACGCAATCGTATGGATATACAACTAGTAACAAATGAGAAGACTCTGGAGAAGTTAATCGCCCAGCCTACGTTTATTGATAGGACAATATATAATGCTAATCTAGCTGCTGTACATATGGCCTCTCGTCAGATCGTGTTCAACAAGCCTATATACATTGGTATGAGTGTGTTGGACATCTCCAAGACATTAATGTATCGCTATAATTATGATGTGGGCGGCACCGTGGCCGAGTGGTTAGACCGCTCGCCTCCCACCTAGGCGGCCCGGGTTCAATCCCAGGGACCTGCATGTGGGATTTGTGGTGGACGAAGCGGCGTCTGGGCGGGTTTTCTCCGGGTTCTCCGGTTTCCCCCGCAATTCATTCCACCAACTGCTCCATCATCACCTTTCCTTTCATCCCTTTCACCAACATTTCGTTTCATCTACTTCCTTCATCCCATACCAGGCATCGGGCTGATCACCCATCCTGGATGCTCTGTATGATCCATGAGTATCTGCTCCTCGACGGTCCTCTGACCCCAGGCACCCGCTTGTAAGTCCTGGGGGGTGTAAGTCCTACATAAGAGGAGGGTAAACAGATAATGAATGAATGAATATAATTATGATGTGTTGTTGCCATATTACGGAGCTGAAAACCCAAAGCTTATGTACATGGACACTGATTCATTCAGTCATTGTGTAACAACTGAAGATGTGTACCAGGACAAGCTAAGTTTTCTTGAACATGTCGATACAGCTGATTATCCTGTCAACCATAAATGCCCCTCTACTCAGAACAAAAAAAAAGTGTTGGGAAAATTTAAAGATGAGGCTAATAGCAAAATAATCCTACGACCTAAG
The DNA here is from genome assembly GCA_030765065.1 of Deroplatys truncata. Classification (NCBI taxonomy): domain Eukaryota; kingdom Metazoa; phylum Arthropoda; class Insecta; order Mantodea; family Mantidae; genus Deroplatys; species Deroplatys truncata. The sequence continues at coordinate 276,483,561 of CM060990.1, forward strand.
ATGTACGCCTTAGGTATTTAAGGCTCAATGATAAAAAATTAGATTATAAAACGAGTGCTATTAAGCAGTACGTTACATTTGACAGCTATACAGACTGTCTTAAATCCTGTGAAATCATCAGAAAGCCCATAAATCTAATCCTATCACGAAAACACGCTGTTACCAAGTGCAAGTTAATAAAATTACATTGAATTCCTTTGATGATAAAAGAGTTATTGCTGAGGATGGAATAACTACCTATGCGTATGAACATTACAGCATTACAAACAGTGCTTAAGAGAATGTAACCCGAAGATGAAGATTTTCTCCGGGAGTCTAAAATCTTAAAAAATTAAAGTTTACTTATGTGCTGTGTATGCACACAGCAGACCAATTTTGAAGAAAGGAGATGGAAGGGGAGGCGGTAACCCTGCCATTAGGATCAAATGCTGGTGTTAGTCTGAAGCCTAGATAAAGGGGAGAGACGTCTACCCTTACAATAATTGTTTGATGAAGCAATGGTTTAACCAATAAAGCTGCTACACTTGAGCAAAATATATAAGCATATAAAACAATAAAACTGTCTAAAAATGTTATAATATGTCCTCAACAATATGGATGCGCTAGTTATGCTACTTCTATACACCCTCACTGTTTCACCCCCACCGTCTCACGCGCTAACTTTTTAACATATAAAAGCTTATAAGGTTTAGGAAAAGTATATAAGGGTAGTGTAATCTGTGATACTATCTGAGTTATCTGTTAAAACATAGTTTCATTTCCATAAATTTTCAGTAATGATCGTTCGTGATTTGTTCAAGCACGAGTTGCGACAACATATTCGACAGCTGCAGCTACATCAACTGCAACAATAGCTACAGCAACAACCGGTTACACAGCAACTTTAGCAACAGCAACAGCTAATCCGACAGCTGTAGATTCAGCAGCCTCAGCAGCAGCAAGCATCACAACAACAGCAACAGCAAATACGACAGCTGTAGTAGCAGTCACAGCAACTATAGCACCAGCAGCTACAACGATAGCAGCAAAGAATAACCGGTTGCATAACAGCTGCAGCAGCAGATAATCCAACAGCTATACATTCAGCAGCTTCAGCAACAGTAAGCATCACAGCAATGATAATCCAGCAGCTGTAGATTCACCCGCCCCAGCAACAGCAGTCATCACGACAACAGCAACATCAAATACGAGAGCTGCTGTAGGAGATGCATCACTGCAACAACATAGGCTATAACAATAGCAGCAACAGATCCGGCAGCTGCACCAACATTAGACACAGTCAGCTAAATAGCTGTAGCAGAAGCAAATACAGCAGCTATCGTAGCAAATACAGCAGCTGTACACCAATAGCTGTAACAGATCCTACAGCTGTAGCAGCATCTGCTACATCAATAGCAGCAGCATCAGCCGCGGCCACAATACTAGCCGCAGTTGCAACAAGACTTCGCGCTGTAACATCAGCAGGTAATCCACCAGTTGCAAATTCAGTAGCCACATCTATGAAACTGAATTACTTTTTTAAAAAATGCGTTCGAATACCTTGAGTACTACTTGAATCAGCTGAAATTACATTAAATAACACCGATAAAAATCACTGAATGAAATCATCACGATCACCTATGACAGTACTCTATTTGTTTTAAACACAATGAAACAACTATCATTTCCAGTAAACAGCTTTCCTGACCATTGCGTCTAAAGTCGCTTTCAAAGTCTAGCACCTGAATAGTTAGCGAACAACCTCGCTTCACCAGATCTATCACAGAATGTAAAATATATAATTCTTAATATATATATATATATATATATATATATATATATATCAATTAGTATACCATGAGAGCTACGAGGTTAAGATCGCAAAAGGTTCCGGTTTAATTAACTCTCTCATTAACCGGCTTCCATTTGAAGTGCATTTACCTGGATACAGATACTGCGGGCGTGGGACAAAGCTAGAAAAAAGATTAAAGAGAGGAGACCTTGAAATCAACCCGTTAGACGAAGCGTGCAGACTTCACGACATTACCTACGCTCAGCATAAGGACTCTGGTTCGAGAAACATTGCAGACAAAATCTTGGCTGAAAAGGCGTGGAAAAGAGTGCAACCATCTAATGCTACATTAGGTGAAAAGTTGGCACCGCGACTAGTAACAGCAATTATGAAGGCAAAGGTAGCTGTTGGTGCTGGGTATAAGAAGAGGAAACGAGGAGGATTTTTACCGCTCATACTAATTATTGCAGCTCTAGGGGCTGCCGCTGGAGGTGCATCACAAGTGGCCACACCTGTGAATAAGAAAAATACAGCGGATAAACAACTGGCCGAAATGATGAGACATAACAGAGAAATTGGGAGGAAGGTGTCTGTTGGTGCTGGATACAGAAAGAAGAAACGAGGAGGATTTCTACCTCTATTACCAATTATTGCAGCTCAAGGTACTCTTGCTGGAGGTACATTACAAATTTGCTACAGTTGTAAATAAGAAAAAGGCTGCAGAAATACAGCTTGCCGAAATGATGAGACATCACAGAGAAATTGAAGCAAGTGGGAGAGGCCTTCTAGTGAAGAAGTATAAGGCGAGGAACACCGAAGGAAGAGGAGACAGAGCAAGAAAGGGAATTCAAAAAACTCCGGCAGGAGGCTATACTTGTCCCGCAAAAAGTCTTGAGTAACATAGACCTTGACATGTATGCCCAACATTTAAAGATTCCTCATTTTAGAGGTGTGTACATGATCGATCAGCTAACCTCAAGCCCTCATTACAGAGAGAGAATTATCGTCAATCTCGACACTTCAGAGAATGAAGGCACTCATTGGGTTGCTATAAAGAAGGATGGCAACGTGTCATTTTATTTCGATAGCTTTGGAAACTTGAAACCTCCAAAAGTGATAGATAGGTACCTCAGAGGCGTTAAGGTTCTGTATAACACTAAGGGGTTTCAGAGCTTCAGCTCAGTCATCTGCGCACACTTGTGCTTGCAATTTCTATCTCAATGAGTTACACTGTTGCTGTCAGTGGCAAAGAGTCTGTTCTTACTACATACCTGAATCCTCCTCTTCAGATAGATCCAAAGGGTCATTATGAGATTGCTCTATTGAATTTTGAAACCTTCTATTCTATTGCTAACGTTGATCGGAGAAATAATCAATTTCATTACATTCATAATGATGAAATTAAGATCATTGATATACCTGTTGGAACTTATAAGATTACTGATATTAATGAATACATCAGAGATAAGCTAGGGGTGGATGAGAATGTCTTCTTTATTAGACCTAATAATAACACAATGAAGGCTGAAATTAAATGTCCTTTCACCGTTGACTTTTCCAATGTTCCTTCAATAAAATCGCTCTTGGGCTTCAGTAGCAAAGTTATTCCAGCAAATCAGCTGTCTAAATCTGATTTACTGGTCAATATATTCAAGGTGAGCATCATACGAATTGAGTGCAGTATTGCAACAGGCTCTTTCATCGACGGTAAAAATGGACACTGGATCTACGAGTTTTTCCCATTGTTCTGCCTGGATATCATATTTCTCAAGAACCGTCAAATCCAATTTACCTTCGAATCATAAACACCAATGCCATAGAGCAAATTAGTCTTCGTGTAGTGGACCAGAACGGTAATATCATTGACTTTAGAAACGAAGATATAAGCATAAGGCTTTACATCCGTTGCAATGACAATAGATTTTAGAAAGAAGTCAGCAACGTCGAGGATATAATAATGGAGTGATTCGACGCACGCGTCATACTCTGCCATTGACACCCAGCTGGTTAACATCACTCAATCGGCAGTTCCTCCAGGTATTGGGCTTCAGAATCCCATAATCATGGGCACTTTCAGGACGCTAATGACAAATTTAGAATCCCTTGTCAAGCTGAGGATTTATATACATAATCGAGGTTATCTATACATTGAGGGGAGTATTACCAAACCTAATGCAGCAGCCACTACTGTAAAGCTTACCAATAGCGCTATTGCATTCATGTTTGAGGAGATTGGACTGGATATGAACGGCTCCACTATAGATCGAACCAGAAATCCCGGGATCGCATAATTTACGTAACTATGCTGCTCTCAGCCCCATGGAATCTGATCGTTTGCTGAATGCTGGATGGTGCCATCCTGGACATGACATGGACATTGTGAATGTAGAAAATGGAGCCTTCAACGCTATAGTGCCGCTTTCGATGCTTCTGGAGTTTCCTGACGACCACAAGTAACTCATACTCAATAGCAAGTTTTAGTTGGTGCTGATTCGATCCAAGGACTGTAAAAACTGTATTATACACCTCAGGGTGAAGAGAATGCAACCGTTAACTTCCACGTATCTGGTGGAGAATGCCTGTGATTCGACTTTCTGATGCTGAAAAGGTTGAAATTCTCAAGATTGTCAAGTCGGACAAGGCGCTCCATCTCCCACTTAGGACCATGGATCTGCATATTCAGGCTGCTGTGTCTCAAACTAAATCATTTACCTGAAATGTCGCCACCACATCAAAACTGGAGAAGCCGGGATTGGTCATTTTGGGTGCTCAGACTTTAAGATCGAGTAATGCCTCTAAAGACTGTTCCCTTTTTGTTCATTGTAACATAACTAATTTGAGACTATCTTAATAGTGAATGTTGTCCCTATCATGACATGAATTTGGACTCTGGAAACTCGAGATTTGCATCATTGTATGACATGTACTCAAAGTTTCATAACTCTTATTATGAAAAACAGAATTATCCCTTATTGAAGAGAAAAGATTTTCTTAAATTTGCTCTTAGATTTGCTATAGATTGCTAGCATCAGCCAGAGGAATTTGTAAATGGCGGTGTCAACATCAGAATAGAAATTCAAGCTAGTGCAAATATCCCTGCACAGACCTCGTTGTATTGTTGAATAATTCATGATAAAGTATTTACATACAAGCCTCTGACTCATGTAATGCAACTTATATTTTAAACTAATCATTGTAAAGATTTATTTTTGCATTAGGAATGTAAGGATTTTGAATGAATAAAAACATGATGTAAAAGCACACCTTCATTCTTTTTATTATTATTTGTCATGCATTTCATCACTTTCCTCATCCAACTCCTCGTTCGAGCATATGGTATTACGCTTGCAAGAGCTAGGTTACCTAAATGGTAATCTATAAACGATTCAAGTATTTTTAGCCTGCAAACTTTATCGCTATTTAAAAGTAATTCAGAATCGTTTAAATTGGTGTTCAAAAAGTTTATTTCGGAGTCTTGCATATAAGCAACAATATTACAAGAGAAAAGAATATTTTCACAATATTCCACTCGCGGGCACTTTCTCGATTGGATGAATGCTTTGAATGTAGGAAGACTCTTCCGAATTATCTCCCAGTCTTGAATTGTCATGCATAAAACTTGTCTGTGTTTTTCACTATAAACACTGGAAGATCGTAGAAGATTCCTATCGTTGTATCTTCTAGAGATGTAGACGTCTCGGCAACCGCTACTTACCGACATGTTTCTTGGGGGTCTCGATGTGGCTTTTTCTATCCTCCAATAGCGTCAGCCTGCTTTGCGGGTCTGTAAGGCTGTTCCTCCTCTTCTTCTTCGCCTTATTGCACCGTCTGAAACATAGTCCAATGAAATTCTTAGAAAATATCCTTTGGGAAGTAAACGTAAACTGAAAACAATTACATTTTTGGTTAGGATACATGTAAAATGAAACAAAGGAATTGTATAAACATTAGGATATCAGTCATTATTTCAATGGGATAGATATAACTAAATTCAAAACCGGTGATATTGCGATTTGTGAATTTTTTATAAAATTCTATAACATGTACCTTTTGTATCTTTATATGTAATGTCAATGAGTCAGCTGTTTTATTTATGAATCGTTTTCATAGTAAAATAGGAGAACATTTAATACCTAAGTTTGACATTTCTACATACCTTCGCTGTAGATACAAAAGACAATTTACATGTCTTAAATTTCCCCATCTCTGCCATACCGTTATATTTGAGGTATAACTTTCCAGGTATTACTGCAAGCTCTTGATCGGTTAAGGAATTATAGCGCTCAGGCAAGAACACTTGACAATCCTCCAGCGAAGGAACAATCCTGGAGCCGTAGTTTGTTTGAGCTCTATTTAAGGTCTTTATATCATATTTAAGACCTATTTAAAGATCTTGAACTCGCCAAGTCGGTAGGATACTGTGCTCTTCAGTCATCTTGTTAAGTCTATCTGCTAAACAATCTGTAACAGACATTGATCATGAATTATTATTTTCAATTCATTAGTCATGTTGAAGGACAAGTTATACAATTTCTTTATATTAGAACTAAAGTGTGTTGTGCTGCATGACCACAGATTTGGAAGTATGCTTATGAATTTTAGAGAAACAAAGAATGAGTAGAGAAAATATTATGAATGTTAATGTAGGATGAATATGTAGAGAAATAAAGAATAAGTAGAGAAAATCGTAAGAATGTTAATTTAGGATCAATGTGTAGGGAAACAAAGAATCAGCGGAGAAAATCGTATGAATGATAATGGAGAATGAATGTGTAGAGAAATCCATGTGAGTGTAAAGTTCAGTTAAAGAAATATGATACTCATGCAACGAGTTGTCTTTCATGCACTGCATGGTTTAAACAAAATTAAATGTATTGTAAAAGCCAACAGCGATTTTGTATAGTTATGTAAAAACTCACTCACCTTGCATTCCTTCGTGTTGATGAATGCTGTATGTGTAGAAATGGATGGCTCACACCTTTTCTTAAATTAAAAAACACCTTGCGTTCCTCTTGAATTTCTTTAAAATTTAGATGTAGAGTTAATAATCTCTCAAGGGCTCTAGCATGCGTCGTTAGCTGTTTATATAAGGGTCAAAAACCCTCCAGGCGATGTCAGCACATCATCATGGCGGAAAATGTATACACGTCACGTAATTATTGCACCCAATGGAATTATCACCTGTTGCGCATGCGCAGAGGCTCTCAGCACTTCTATCCCTACTTGCTTCAATTCCCCCCTTCTCTCTCTGTCTCTCTCTGTCAGAGGGTACCTTCATAATGTCTTTACACGGGCTATAAAAATGCGTTGGGATGAAAGTCATGCGAAGGTGGTAGCCTGAAAAGAATTACATTTTTCTAGGTTATAGTGAAGTGAGACAAAAATTTTAGAATTCTGTAAAGACGATAATTTCCAATGCTATCATGTGTGTGTGCGTGCACATGCGTGCGTGCACTGGTGTATGTGTCTATGCTTGTAGGCGTATGTAGATGTGTGTGCTTGAGTGTGTATGTGCGTGCATGTATGTATGCGTGTGTGGGCGTGTGTGTGTGCGTAAGTGTGTATGTGTGTAAGTGTACTGGTATATGTATGTGTGTATGCGTGTGCGTGCACTGGTGTATGTGCGTGCGTTGGTGTATGTGTACTGATGTATGTGCATGCACTGGTGCATGCGGGCGTACAATGATGTATGTGCGTGCGTGTGTGCATGTGTAAGTGCACTGGTATATGTATGTGCAAGGACTATGTGTATGAGTGTATATGCATGTGTATATATGAATGCTTGGATGTATGCATGCCAAGAAGAAAGAAAGAGATAGAGAGAAAAAGGGAAAAGAAATAAAAAAGAGAAGAAGAAAGAAAATAAAGATTCGTGTTTAGGCATCATGATATCTAAGTATACACCAGGGTTTAATGCAAATAATTATATTTGTTAAATACATTTTTAATCTGACCGTCCATGATGGCGTAGTTTAATATTTATTAAGCATTAGAGTTTCGCAGAGATAAGATTCGAACTAGGGCCTCAGGACACCTAAGAATATCCTACATTAACTATCGTGGTGTTATATAAAAATTAACATGATTTACAATTGCTCGACTATGTTCCTAAATTTTAATAGCTATTATAATTTATTATTTATTAAGCATTAATGTGTAGCTACACTAAGACTCGAACTCGGACCTCTGAATGCACGAGAACGCTCTTTCATTATTCTGGGTAATGCTATAATAATGTTTTACCCTATCAAAGTATCAATTTGGAATACCTAAGTATACACCGGGGCTTAATATAAATAATTATATTTGTTAAAGCTTCTTAAATCTGTTAAGAAATATTAAAAGTTAGAATGATTAAAAACTAACTTTAAAACCCTAGCCCTGAAAATGGCAAATACTGAAAGATTCCTAAAGGAGTAACAGACGGAGTTGGGAAGGTTTGCACCATGTCATTTTTTCTTTCAGTTCTTTTTTTCCACGAATCCTTGCTTTAGAATCAGTGAGACCTAAACTTATGCAGTAGAAACTGCGGAACGATGACGTTTCTAAAAATAATAGTAACAGCCAAATGAAAATATTTCATTCAATTGCTGTGATGTCATCGCTTAATTACTATTCTGGAAAACACTCCGATGTTCACGTAGATCTTTTCAGCTTTCATGCTTGAGTCCACCATGCCACATGGAATTCCTGGGGGAAAACTGAAACACAGTAGATATAAACAAGGTCGCCTGTATGTGGTCTTATTGGGAGGAACGCAGAAAGATGCCAGAATATAAAATAGCCTACATAACATGGTTAAAAGTAATAAAGAAAACCATAGCATATATATATTTAATATAAAGTTATTAAATATTGTGAAGCTGTTCAATACCATTTTTCGAAACTCGCAAAATTAATTTGTGGAATGGAAGATGAAAGATAATTTAGATAATTTTAAATGTATTTGCAACAATGTCCTTCATTTGGCATGAAATGAATATGAACTGCTGCTTCGCAATTGCTCAAGAATCCAGCAGTTACACAACTCAATATAAATTAAAGCAGAATGAAAACAATTTAGAATCAAAACCTTAGAAGCCATATAAGTTCGCGATTGGTGTCTGTATTTCAAAAGTACTCAACCTCAACGTTCGTACCAGGACTTTCTCTCATGTCTCTCACCCCTAGAGCATGACTCTCAAGATCACTATAGATAATGGCTTCCAGTCATAGTTCCGGCTTCGACCTACAGCTATTATACATGTAACGCTGTTTTGTAGCGCATGCTATTGAATTTCGAACGTTCTGGCATACAGGTACATTGCAAATGGATGATGAAGAGCAGTGCTGCCGTATTTCCTTCCGCAACCTAAACATCTGCAATCACATATTGTTTAGATGAGCTTATTGTTAAACCACCAGAAGCAATGAATAGCTTGTCATATCATCGTATGTCCTTGGAATGCACTCCCCCAAAACGTCGTGTTTTTGCGTCCATCCATCAAATAGTTAGACCCTCGTCGCTTTCTTAACGAGGCCACCAAAAGAGCAGGCCAAAGAAATGAGGGTGTTGAATTTCCCGTTCCCATAGCTGAGCTCTAAGCAGAACAATGTATACTGGATGCAGAACAAATAAAAACTGCCGCTATCTGAAAATTAAGACGGACTCTTTTCCTTAAGGTTAACCTGCACTCTCACGTTATGCATGAAATTATCATTCAGCGATGTCGACAGCTTGAAGCCGTTTTAAGCTCGTTCTATAACATAACTCAATGTTTAAACGTCAGTCAGTAGTATTCAGAGCTGAGAAGAAACGAAATCATGTTATTTGAGTGGAATTAAGTAATAAATTATTATTGCTTTAACATATCTGCAGCTTTCATATCTTATTTCTTTGCCAGGTAATGAATAAGAGAGGAGTCATTTGAGGCGAAGTATCAAAGTTGTAATACTTTTCATTCGTTTAAAACCATTCATGGAATGCAAACGGCTAACAAAGAAAACGAGTATTCCATATAAAATAATCTATTTTACCAAATGGAAATAATATTGCGGATAATTTTGCTTAGAATAGAGCACCGTGCTTATGTTATCGTCCCATGCAGCGGTACATCTATTTATAAATGAATATTTAATAAACATGTTTCACCATATTGGAAACCATTAACTCTTAATACTGTGCTGTTCATAAGACTAAAATTTAATACTTTAACGTGTCTTTAAATGTGCTTCACAAAATAGTCCTAGTTTTGAGCTTGGGGCGCACACAGATATTTCTTACAATTAAAATGTGTTTTCAAATAAATCATCAATTATTTTACTGTTGTCTTTCAAATATTTAATATCCTTTCTTTATATGGGAATCCATTGTAGTTTTTTTTCGGAAGGGTTGTAGGAAGGGTTGAAAGAGTTTTATACACATTTTGTTGGCATTCCTAAAATATTTACATGTTTTGAATTAAACTTGATAAAAGTTGCACAGCACAGAAAAGGAATAATCTTACGAATAACAAAATTTGGTACTTTTTAGAAATATTTGAACCTCAGCTAATTATTTACTTGGAAAATCAGTTCATTATCTTCTATATTCTCAAAAACATTAATGGTTTCAAGTAAAATATGTTATGTAATGCTAAATAGCTGACCAAGGGTATACGAAAATGTATATTGGATTTTCTGTGAAATGCCCGTTAAATCATTTTTATTCTTGTGAAGTCTAATACAACTAGAATACAATGCTCAAAAAAGGGTTGCTGGAAAACATATCCATATGGCGTTAAGCATATAGTTAATATAACCGTACCAACTTCTTGGTACAAAAAAAATGCGTTACCGCGACATTTCCCAATCCAAGGCATTTCTAGGTGGAGTTTACGATGTTAATGTAAAGGGACTATATCTGCAAACAATATACCTTTACACAGGAACAGTTCAAATCGTAGACCTCTTTTCCAAGGAAAATCAACCGGATATTTAAACCTTCTCATTTCTTATTCTGCCCTAACAGTCAAAAGTAGTGAAGTTTTGGCCTTAAAATTGTGCAAGTTGTGTAGAAATTGTCAACCGAATTTTTCAAATGGAACCTTTATGCCCTCAAAAGCACCTACCTCTCAGTTAAGTGCAAATTTTAAATACTGAGAAATACTACGTAAACGACATTGATATTTATTACTTAACCTATCGAGTAACTGAAAATTGTATGGTTTAATTGACCTATCTCAGAATTACTGCTTAATGAATTTATGTTTTTTTAAACGAATTACCATTGCAGTGATTTACATCAGGGTTTCTCCAAACGCGTGCCACGAAATTGCTCTGTACGGTGAAAAAAGCATTGGTAAACTGAGTTTTCACATAAAAACAGCCTTGTGTATCAGAGGCGTAGCCAGGGAGGGTTTTGGGGTTTGGAACCCCCCTTACTAAAAGAATATTACTAAGACTTAAAGATGGATTATCTTTATTTACAACTTTGAAGGATATTAGTTTATTTAACTTAAAGTCTTAATATATTAGTTATAGATCTTTTTATTGGAAATCAAGTGTACTTATTGCACTAAATAAAAACATTGGTAGCAAAAATACCTTGGTTAAAATCATACCACCTTTCTAGGTTGCCGGAAACGAGATACTTCCTAATCGTGTCACTGGTAGTGCTATATTTACGCCGCATGTCTTAGATAATATGCCAAAGGTGACAGCACAGAAACTGTGCTTTAGATGACGTGGGTACAACCATGTTAAGATATCGGGGCCATGTTTTCGTTCTGGTGCTAATTTTGAGTGGTTTCCAAATGAGTGCAATATCTCCTAGTTTAGAACATGTCTAGAAACACTATTTTGTAGTGAAATAAAATGGTCTACAGCGATAATATAAAATACTTCACAGTGGTCATTAATTCTCATATCACAATACATTTGCCTCTTAGAATACACACAACATCCTCCGTCTACCAGCTTTCTAGGTTGGTACCGGAGGGTACTAAGCCATCTTACAACCTCGCCAAGGCATCGCCCAGACTTACCCAAGCTCCCATGGGTTTCGGGAACCACTACTTCACCGAGTCCAACCCAATCCGGACCGCTCCCTTCCGGGACAGGCTCAGATTTTCGGCCTGGCGTACTTCTAGTAATGTCAGAAGTACCACGAGTGCTAAGGGTCCGCAGCATCCGCACCTCGGCAGCTGAAGGGGTCGAATAGCACCTTACGAGGTTTATTAACCTAATTTTAATTCCAATCGCTGTACCTTAATCTGTGAATGTAAGCCCCATTTATTTAATACTTAAACTCAGGATTAATTCGTATTTATTATTTAAGTTGGTAAAAACTGTTTAAAAATTCGATCCCTATACATAACCCCGCTTAATATTCTTTCTGACTACGCCACTGTTGTGTATTAGATATTTTAGTAATGTCATTTATTAATATTAGAGAACTAGTAACACATGCAACATAAATTCAAAAAAAATTGTGTCAATAATGTTACACTATTGCTGCAGTTTACTGTGGAAGGTGAGCTTCTTTACTTTTGTACAATTAGGGAAGAATCAGAAACACACGTGTAATTCTTGATCTACTGAAAGAAGTCTCTCGCGTGTGTTATGTTTACGTGGTTCAATGCCGAAAATATAGGTTGGGATAATGTCTGTTGCGATATAGGTGCGTATATTTGTTGAAAACGGAAGTAGTAAATATATGGCATGCTGTTAGAACACTGGGAACCCTCTTTTCCTAAAATCCAGAATTGAAGTAGTGTTTCCTGCCTAAATCTGAGCTTCAAAGTTCGACCAACTTGAAGTTCAGTCAACTCTTTTGCCTTTTCTAATGGTAAGTGTTTTGTGTCCTCAGCATTAACGGCAAATGGATTGCGAAATCAGTCACATTCGTTCACATTGAGGGAAGGACACATCTGTTGCAGTTCAACCTCCAGAACAGTAAGATGTTCTAAAGTCATCTTGGAACAAATGTCAGTATCATTTCTAAGAGAAAACATTTCAAGTTCACCTATTTCAACTTTTGACTTCCGCAGTTTGATTTTCTTTAAGAACGCATTTACCTTTATAAGAATCATGTCTTCATACTAGCAATAGACATTCAAATGACCAAAACTAGCAGATGGGTTTGCAACTTTGGAACACCATGTTTCGTCGCTAATTAGGATAGCAAACTCATATTTTCTGCCGCAGATATTTGTAACCAGAACTTTAACACGAAGTTTGGTATTTAATTTTGTTTCCTATTGCCTTTACGTTTTCAGACACGCATGAGCGCACCCTATTCTAAAAGGTTTTTTTACGTGGGTTTCAGGGAGACTGAAAATCTCAATACTAAGTGTTAGTGTAGAATGCAATATTTCCAATTTCGTGGGATGATGTTTAAAATGACTTGTCAAGGAGGTCAAAACTACTTGATGTTCGTATTCGAAATTTTTTTAATCATTAATATTAAATTATATTTATTAATAGCGTCTCTGTACATTATTAAGAGTTGATTACCTAAAGTAACAATTGAATACGAAATAAAAATGTCATCACATTTACGTTGCTACATGGAACGCTATACATCATTATATAAAATTGTCCCTTATTTTCTGGAGGAGGATGGCCAGGTTTTGCACATATTAATTTATTCCACCATTTTTTGTAAGACTAGAGAAAAAAATTTTAGAACTGCGCGCTAAGGTTGTGTTCTATTTCTACAGTTCTGAGCTCAAAGAGAAGTATGCATCCAAAAGGGTTTTTTTTTCTCGATGAGAGCACTACATTAACGTGTTTAGCATTTTATTCTCCACGTAAAATGTATCTAAGCAATTTATTTGTGTTTTCTATAGCAAGAAGAACATTCCACAATGGTTGTAGATATGTATGAGCATTAACAGAGCCTATTAGAAATGTTACATTTTGTTGACTCTAAAATGCATAATTGGACTAAGAAATACCAAGTATTGGACCCAGTCTGGTCTTCCAGTTTTAATACCAGACAGAACTCATCAAACCAGATATCGAGATTGTTGTATTAAACAAAATAGTCACGAGTTTTTTGCGGTGATTTTACCTTCATCTACTGGGCTACACATGAACCCTTCGTGTCCTGAACCAAACAGATTCTCATGCTACTTAAGGTTCCACTTTTACAAATAGTGCTGACTTATGTGCTTAAAGAAGCAGACCCATTAAACAATATGAACAAATGCTTTTGTACCTTCAGTAAAATACTATTTCTACCAACTAAATGGAGACTTATATTTATAATACGAGTAATTAAAACCATAATATAAATAAGCTATACATTTTTGAAGCTTTGGTGTCAAATTTATACGAAAATTATTTTGTTTCAGATGTCTCTGGTAGCAATCGCAGCAGACAATGAATTTCGAGAGAAGAGACTACAAGATGTTCAGAACTTCTGTCCTCCTCAAATGGTATGCTTTTTTCATTTAATAGTATCATTTTTGTGCAATGTAAACCAAGAAATTATGTTTTTAAGAAGACATTTTAGCACCCTATAAAAATAAATAAGTTTAGGTGTTCCTTTTAATTTGAAGTCAAAAAATACATGAAAGGGCTTAGTGTTTGCCATAGAAAGCTATAAGTTTCAACAGCTATGACAATACGTTTTGGTATGAGCTGCCTCACGGTGTATATTAATAACGTCTACTTCGCTTTCAACCCTGTAACTTAAATGTATAGATTTTTTTTATTTACTTATTTTTTCCGGCTTTGCTGAAGCAATAGGTTGGTAAGCAAATATCCATAAAAATCTGAATTTTTATACCGAAAAGTTAAGACTGCATTCCTTTTATATTTCCACAGCATCAAATTGTAGGAGTAAAACCACTGCTTACTGGAACTGATAATAGTAGCAGAAAAAACTATAACAGATTTCGTAAGGATTTTAATTCACGTTAATTTCAAATAACGCAGTCCACTTTTCTTCACGCGGGGCACCATTTCCCTATCTGGATTGTTTCAGAAATGCTATCCTAAAACAACAAGCATTCAAAGTACAGAGCGTCAGTGTTTATGCACTGGCTTAAGTTTAGTTTGCAGGCTGTTATTCAAGATGTAACTGACTTCCTGATATCTGTTGAAAGATTCGAGGGCGAGAAATTAATTGTCTCTGTATTGAAAACTTTGCTACAAATACTGAGTTGCACGTTGGTAGTGTTATTCTGCGTACTCTTCAACTGGATCTTTTCTTTAAGTAGTACTCTCTAAAACTGATGTTTGCGTTGGAAGCATAAAAATAACCAGTAACGCTTTATTTAATGCCCCCAATAAACCATGCATTATTCCATACATGTACGTTTACTTTGCCCTAACCGAGCCGGATGGCTCAGGCGGTAACTTCTGTGCCCCGCATTTGGAAGGCCATGGATTCGATTCCCGTGGCCAATCTTACTGACCATGGTTTTTTTCGGGAGTTTTCCTGGTCGCCAAGCGAATTCTAAAAATTATTAAATTCTCCGGAATTTCCTGTCCCTCTATTTCATCCCCATTCTCATTTCACTTCACCTCTCATCTGTTTGGTTTATTTCAGGGTTACAAGGATCGGTGAGAGGTTTCGGCGTGTGCATGGCAGGGGAAAAGGATGCTCTGAGGAAACCTTCGTCCCCGGACTGTGAGCGGTCTCCGAGTCCCGCGCCCCCAAGGGATGTGTAATCCCACAGTTGGAGGGGACCGGCTGCACCAGCCAGCATCCGGGGAGTTCAAATCTGTCAATGGTAGGGACCCTAACCTCTCCTTCTCCTACCTCCTGGTCCGGCCACCCTCTGTCTCCTCTCACCTCATCCCTCCTTCCCGGGGGTGCCCCGACATGGGCCTAGGCACAAAAGATCTGCGTAGGTCGAGGTGCTAAGTCCCCCTCCGCTTCTAGTCCTATCCTTCTTGCCCTAGTAAAAGAATTCTGTTATGGAAAATTCCAACACATAATGATAAAAATAAAGGAAAGGCTTTCTCAAGGGAAGATATATCCCCCTGTGTTACCACAATCTAATTTACTGGAAAGAAATTTCCAAATTTCTGGATGTCATTCATGCTTTATCGAACCAAAAAGTAAGATTTTCTACTATGTGATTTTTCCAATAAGCGTGTGAGATGAGGATAAATAAAAAATACCTAGTTGAAGCGTGTGGTCAAATGCTTCGTCATTCTACGAGTAGTTCAACAAATGCGGAAAAACGGCAACATTAGTGCTGAAATGGGGAATTCATTATAAGCTTTGATGTCCAGTGGTTCAACATACATAGAAAATAGTGTCTTAACGCCTGCTTTGCCAAGCTGTGTAAAATACGATAGTTGCAAATGGTAGCAATCGGTTAGGAATTATCATTCTTTAGATTCTGATATACAGATCGATGTTTACCATAACCGACAGCTACATTGTTTGCTGTATAGGCGCGCAGTCACTCTTTGAACATCCAAGTTGTTCTCTTTTATAATACTCCTATGCGATCAGCAGTGACATCTGATGTTCATTAGAATCTCTTTATAAATCCATAACTCTGGAGAGAAATCCCTAATATCCTAGGAATAGACTTTGTGCAAGGGGGATTTTGGTATTTGTTTCTAGAGATACCAAATATAATTCGAAATAAAAGTACCAAGCATTGAAGTTATTTTGAAAGATCTACACAGAATGGGGCCCTAAAATATTGCAAAATGTTGTTTTTGTCCAGAGAAGATATTTTTTAATCTGCAAAACATTTCTCATTGCTTAGTTTAATCATACTAAGATGAGAAATGGAAAACAATGGCACACCAACATCGTTTTCTTTTCTGACTGTGAGACTGTAGGTTTAGTTACGCTTTGAACCCTCCTTATGCTTTTCGGAATTAGCAATTCTTTAAAACCATACCATTTAGCTTCGAAAATAATTGAACACGGCATACATTTGCATTTCATTGTTGTTCCCTGACCGTTAACGATATATGTGATT
This sequence comes from Deroplatys truncata, assembly GCA_030765065.1. Classification (NCBI taxonomy): domain Eukaryota; kingdom Metazoa; phylum Arthropoda; class Insecta; order Mantodea; family Mantidae; genus Deroplatys; species Deroplatys truncata. The sequence goes on from CM060990.1 coordinate 276,500,250, forward strand.
TCGTCTATTAATATAGCCTCCATTACTCTATTTAGAAACGGGAATATCTCCTCGTTGATTACATATGGCACGGTAATTGTTTAAATAAAGTAGCCCTACTAAATTCAAGAAGGTATGCTACCATAATATAAACGACGGGATATAATGAAATATGTGATTATAGTCGCACAATGGCACCGATTAAGATATAAGCTTTTGTATATAATATTATAAGTCGCAGAAGAAGGAGCTTAGTTTGGAAAGCCACCCCTATCCTGGGCCGGTCAACACTTAAAACAAATAGGGACAAAAACACCGAAGCTGTACGAAAAAAGCAGCAAGCCCCGCGGGTACCTTCGGCGCCAGATCGATTAGGTCAGTTTCTACGTATATGATAAAAGTAGAAGGTACAGGGGATTATAGTCATAAAAGTCTATACCTTACATAGTTTGGATAAAACTCATTTCCAACAAGTGCCGTGAGAAATAGAGAAAGCTAGGAATGAGTCGAAACGCATAAATGTTTAGGAAATAGTTTTAAAATGACAAATATGTAACGGTGAATAGCAAACCAGGAAACAGTCACATTATTAGAAAGTGAGACAATTAAGTACGTGACATACGCGGAGAAGGAATGAAATCTGACACGGTGAGAGTTAGAAATTTCAAGTATCTTCACTCCTCCGAATTCTTTTTTGTTGTAAGGAAGCACAAGCTTTAGTCCTCCAAGAAGCTTCGGCACTTAGAAAATTCGTCGCCTCAGAAATATCGCGATGTTCACCGGGACTACACGTATACTAACTCAACCGTGTGACGATTGAGTAATTGTCTTGAATAAACTAACAACAAAATACAGTTCTAGAAGTTCACAGCTGTAGCACATCGAAAAGATAAAGAAAGTAAACGCCACCCTTGTATTAATTTGCTATATTCAATGAAATATCAAACTCCCCAATTAATACTACATAAAGCATACTAAGAAACTGCAAAATAAGAATGGCAATAGTACAAAAAAAAACATCCAATAGCTTATCTACGGGACCAAACTACAAATGAAACGGCCACTGACTCTAAACACATATTGGATATCCTATGTAACGTATTCACCGAAATTTATAGTAATGTTCACTTTCAAACTCCTCTACAAACAAATAACAAATATGTAACATAGCTGGGCTCAATAAATAATCAAGATTACAATGAAGAAATCACACTAACAGAGATCCCTGAAGCCTTGCAGGAATGTAATTCTGCAACTCCTGGCCCAGATTCAATCCCTTATACTTTGTTAAAACAATTTTCTGATAATCACTTATTGTTGCTACTAAAATGTTACAACTATATATCGGTACACCAAGTATTTCCTATTAAATGGGAAGAAACAGCTGCTCTGACACCAATTCCTAAACCAAAGAGCGATTTAAACATGCCTGAAAACTATCCACCTATAAATCTCAGCTGCACAATGAGCAATGTAATAAAAAATTTCGTCTACAGACTACTGCGACGGACATTGGAAAATATGACTTTTTCAGCATTAATCCACCATAGTATTTGACAGTATCTCTCTCCAATGGACTGTTGATAACAACAGAAATCGATATAATACGCACTCAATAAATCATAGCATTACACAGAAGTGAGTGCAAATATAAATGAAACTTACGAATCAGTATGGAGAGAGAATATAATCCTCATAGAAAATCAGATCATTGGAAATATGTAAGGATTGGCTAGGAGCAGCTAACAGAGGGGACACCCAATACCTCGACCCCCAATGAATCTTTTGTGCGCAAACCCCCGGAGGAACGGTGTTGAAGGTGTTTACCTTTGAGTTGGAGGAACATGTGAAAATCACACCCACGCTCCGGTGAATACGGAGGATACGAGAAATCTTCCAAGTTGAATCTTGACCCAGGCGAAGCTGAGAACATTCAACTGGGAAGCTTTCTCGCATCCTCCATATTCACCAGATCTTTTCCCAAGTGATTTTCACATGTTCTCCGACTCAAACGTCATCTTGAAGGTAAGCACTTTAACACCGTGACGAAGATAAATCAGAAGTGAACCAGAAGTCGGGTCCTGTGCTCGTAACCAGCTGTTCACTTCCGTTCACCGATGATGAAGTCAAATCAGGGAACAGCTGGTTGCGAGCACATGACCCGACCTGGTACAACACTGGCTTGGAAAAACTTATGTCACGTCCCCAAAATTGCTTGGAATAACATGTTGACTATGTAGAAAAGCAACAAAGGGATTGTACAATATAAATAAAATTAATTCAACATAATCAATTGTGTGTAATGTTTTAATAAAATACGGAAACTATCTTATTGGACGCCCCTCGTATATAACTACCTGCTCGTATTTCTGAATCATACCACGGTTAGAGGCAGAATAACATTGTTTATAAAATGAGTTTTCAATCCATGCAGCAATGCCAAAAACGCAATATAATGTTGGTTTCCAAATAAGCCTATTGTTACAACATATGTTTGCTGTTTCCAACAATAAGACCATTGTTGTAACATATATTTATAATTTTGAATAAAAGGAATTGTTACAAGTTGGACCAAGGGAGGGCCGTTTTGTGACCACTTCGAAATTTAGTCTATTTAATTAGGTTTTCAACCAACAAATTTGATTGTCTTTATTGAATCGTTAACTTTATGCTATTTCTGACACACAATGAGAAAACCATGGTCTGAACATGTTCTATACTATAATAATAACAGTTATAAAAATTGTGGACATAAATTGACGCTCCCTTGGTCCGTCTAGGGTAAAAACATTTGACTATCGCTTCAGCTTGCTGCATCTCCCATGTACCGACAACGAAATGTATAATGAAACTATTGCAAACGTTTATCTCGATTAATACAAAGTAGACAGAAAAATAAGGTTTTGTAAAAACACCTTGTGGAAACTACAGTGCTGTTCCTTCACCTCATGGCCACGTCATGCCTGCTGGCGCGCCAAACCGACACACCTTATACTCTCGCCGAAACAGTTATATACCCTCTCAACCACCTCACCTTTCATAGTTACAATTACAATTATAACAATAATGAGAATATACCTTATCATAAGAGATGTTGGAAATATTGTCCTTCTCTGTCCACATATTTCTGGCATTTTTTCAGAAAATTTTCCTGCACACCGGTGACTTTAATATCCGAATTTGGGTGAATTTCTCGCCTGATGTTTTCTTTCAACTTTTACAATGTACGGGGTATTGTTGCACACACCTTATGTTTCATGTGATCATCAAAGTCGAGTAAATTTCTGTAATGGATTCTGCGAAATGATAGAGTATTTGACCCACGCTTAATCCTCCGTCAGTCGCTAGGGGCCTTAGAGACCCCTGGCATTATATAAATGTTATAATTTTCGAACGAACGCACCTATGCAATTGCCTGACTAGGACATCTAACATTACACCTTGCGCGATTATTTGCTGCAGCGATAACCTTATCAGTTTATTTGTTTGGCTGGAGGAATGAATAGTCAGCAGTTACGTGTCGCACAAGTCAAACGGGCCCCGCGCGCCTGCTCTCGTTACATATTGTTGACAGATTTGTTTCTCATTAGCTTTTGTGCAATATTGCTTTACTATTGCAAAGAGCTGTTACTGCTTCGTCATAAATACGAGTAAAAGGTACGATCTACAAAATCCGAATGATTTGGAAGAAGTACATCGCCTACTTTGCAATGATGATGCCTTGCCCGTGGATGACAACTTTTATGAATCAGATCACTCTGATTCAGAAGATAAACTCGAAACGAGATCTTTAGATTCAGAAACTGACGATGAAGATGAAGAGGAAGATGATGAAAGCAGCTTGTGTGGTAGCATGTATTTTATAGGTAACATCATATGCGTATCATAGTAATTCTTCTTTTTCTTCTTCTTCTTCTTCTTCTTATTATTATTATTATTATTATTATTGAAAATACATTCTGTTTTTATTTACAGGAAGAGATGGAACAAAATGAAGAAAAGCACCTTTGAAAATAACACAGACAAGGGGCCACAATATATTGACCAAACTTCCTGTTGTGGTAGGAGCTGCCAAAAATGCGAAAATGGAAATTGATTGTTGGAACCTTTTTGTTACCGAGGATATAGTTGATTTGATTGTTGAAAGCTCAAATACTTACATTAGCAGTGTGCAGCACAAATTTGATCGTGAAAGAGACAGCAGACCTACAGATGTAATAGAAATAAAACCTTTCCTGAGCTTATTGTACAGGGCAGGAATTTTTCGTGGTGGACGCCAGAATATTCACGATTTTTGGAGAACCGATGAACCTTGGAATTCCTCTATTCCGAATGGCTATGTCCGAAAAACGATTCAGTTTTCTAATACGCTGTATTCGCTTTGATGACAAAAGCTCCAGACTGGAGCGACGAAGATTGGATAAATTGGCTGCTGTTAGAGAAATGTTTACATTGTTTCTGAACAACTGTCAGAACCATTATTCTCTTGGACAAAATGTCACTGTCGACGAACAGTTGCCGGCATTTCGTGGTCGATGTGGTTTTCGACAATATTGTGGCATGTGCACAGATGATATAATGGTAAGACGCTCTCTGGACTCCTACAGATGTAATAGAAATAAAAGCTTTCCTAAGCTTATTGTACAGGGCAGGAATTTTTCGTGGTGGACACCAGAATATTCACGATTTTTGGAGAACCGATGAACCTTGGAATTCCTCTATTCCGAATGGCTATGTCCGAAAAACGATTCAGTTTTCTAATACGCTGTATTCGCTTTGATGACAAAAGCTCAAGACTGGAGCGACGAAGATTGGATGCTTTTGTCATCAAAACGAATACAGCGTATTAGAAAACTGAATCGTTTTTCGGACATAGCCATTCGGAATAGAGGAATTCCAAGGTTCATCGGTTCTCCAAAAATCGTGAATATTCTGGCGTCCACCACGAAAAATTCCTGCCCTGTACAATAAGCTTAGGAAAGCTTTTATTTCTATTACATCTGTAGGAACTCGAAACGAGATCTTTAGATTCAGAAACTGACGATGAAGATGAAGAGGAAGATGATGAAAGCAGATTGTGTGGTAGCATGTATTTTATAGGTAACATCATATGCGTATCATAGTAATTCTTCTTTTTCTTCTTCTTCTTCTTCTTCTTCTTCTTCTTATTATTATTATTATTATTATTATTATTATTGAAAATACATTCTGTTTTTATTTACAGGAACAGATGGAACAAAATGAAGAAAAGCACCTTTGAAAATAACACAGACAAGGGGCCACAATATATTGACCAAACTTCCTGTTGTGGTAGGAGCTGCCAAAAATGCGAAAATGGAAATTGATTGTTGGAACCTTTTTGTTACCGAAGATATAGTTGATTTGATTGTTGAAAGCTCAAATACTTACATTAGCAGTGTGCAGCACAAATTTGATCGTGAAAGAGACAGCAGACCTACAGATGTAATAGAAATAAAAGCTTTCCTAAGCTTATTGTACAGGGCAGGAATTTTTCGTGGTGGACGCCAGAATATTCACGATTTTTGGAGAACCGATGAACCTTGGAATTCCTCTATTCCGAATGGCTATGTCCGAAAAACGATTCAGTTTTCTAATACGCTGTATTCGCTTTGATGACAGAAGCTCAAGACTGGAGCGACGAAGATTGGATAAATTGGCTGCTGTTAGAGAAATGTTTACATTGTTTCTGAACAACTGTCAGAACCATTATTCTCTTGGACAAAATGTCACCGTCGACGAACAGTTGACGGCATTTCGTGGTCGATGTGGTTTTCGACAATATATACCATCCAAGCCAAACAAGTATGGCATAAAGATATTCTGTTTGAGTGATGCATAACTGTTTTATACAACTAACATGGAGATTTCTTGTGGACAGCAGCCGGGCGGACCATATTTGTTAACTAATTCGGCAGAGGCTGTAGTGCTGAGACTAACTGAACCAATCTCTGGCACTGGACGAAACGTTACTGCAGATAATTGGTTTACCAGTGTATCGCTGGTGAATGAATTGCGCAAAAGATAACTTTCTTTCGTCGGTACAGTGCGAAAGAACAAAAAAGAATTACCCACTAATTTCACTTCTCCAAAAGATCGCAGACAGTACGAAAGCATATTTGGCTTCACAAAAAATGAAACGCTTGTTTCATATGTTCCAAAAAAGGGTAAAACAGTAGTTTTGCTCTCAAGTCTACGTGTTTCATCCACACAGTTATCAGAAGGTGCTGAGAAAAAGCCTGAAGTAATCCTGCATTACGACGACACTAAATCTGGAGTTGATGTAGTAGATAAATTGTGTGCTACATACAATGTAGCCAGAACAACGAGAAGGTGGCCCATGGTAATTTTTGACCATATCTTGAAAATTGCAGGTATTAATTCTAGGGTTATGTTTCTTGGAAACCAAAATAAATATTCCACAAGGCAGGAGTATTTGAAAGCACTATCTTTAGCTTTACTGTTGCAACAGCTACAAAGGAGAGCAACATTATCAAATCTACCCGGTGATTTGAAAGGTATTTTGACAAAATATAAACCTGAAGAATCCGGCGTAGATGAATTGTCAAATACACCACTATGCACATTGAAAAGGAAACGATGTGAACCCTGCAACAAAGATAAAATGAACTGCAAAACTAAATATGCTTGTGGGAAATGCAACACCCCCCTGTGTTTGAGCAAACATGCTAAAATTATTTGCGAAAGTTAGTTAGTCAGGGAAAACACGGGTGAGATAGTAGATGATTCTGGGTAACTGAACATTTGAAATCACAAGTTGTATGTATACCTGGAAATGGCAATGTATTTCTTTATACTTACTGTAATACAATTTATAACGTATATGTACTCATATTTTAGCTTGTATTTTTATGTTGTAAGATAATACCTATTAATGAAAGCCTGGTACGCTTAATCCAAACAAAGGTAAAAACAGGAAAAAAAGAAAATAAACGAAAGAAAACAAAAATACAAACAATAACAACAAAAATATAGCGCGGGTCTACTGGGCCCCGCGCGACTAACGGCGTTCTACCAAAGCGCGCGCCTGACGGAGGGTTAATACTCTTCTCTGACGATGCATCTTTCCATTTGCATGACTATGTTTCGTCGTAAAATAACAGAAAGACGATTTTGCACAAGAGATTCCCTTGCATAGTACAAAAATTGGTGTGCAGTAAATGCATGCAGAATAATAGGAGCTTCTGTTTTTTGAACAGACAATAAATGCAGAGAGATACAGCAATGACTTGCTCAATCTTTTGAACAGCTGATCGACGTTGAATGTCAGTCTGGATTTCTCCAACAAGACTTCGCTACCGTGCATACAGGTGATGAGTCATTACATTAAATTCAGGACATTTTTGAACAGAGGGTAATGAGTAAAGAATTATGGCCCTCACGATCCTCTAATTTAACACTATGTGATGATTATCAATGGAGAAACTTTGAAAATAAGTGTGTGCAACAAACCGCTTACAATGAAAGTACTAAAATGAAACTTCAGGTGAGATTTTTACTCAGTTTCGGCTATTAAACTCTCAAGTGTGAATGAGAATTTCCTGTGAGGATGCCAGAAATATAACAAAATAGAAGAACAACCTTTCCATCATCTTTTATGATAAGATATGTGTCTATTAATATTATAATAGTAACTATGAGGGCCTGAGGAGATTGTGGGGATATTATAGCTATTTCGACGGGAGTCCGAGCTGCGGCGGCTGGCGCACAAGCAGTCACGCGGTGGCCACAGTGTGAAGGAAAAACACTATATATGTCGCAGGTTTTCACAGGGCCCGGATTTTGATGACAAAAAGGTTTGAAAAAGGACCAATGGAATCACCCCAAATTTCACAAAAATGGCATAAAATTAAAACTTATAACCTAAAACTGATATTTGTTTAATTTCGTTAGCTACAGAAAGTTATAAATGAATTTATGCATGGATATAACTTGTACTACACAAGTAGAAAAAGGAGCTATAGAAATAAAATGAGATAATTTAGAAAATCCATTAAAATATAACTGTTGCATGTTCTTGTTTGAAGAATCTGAAAAGAAAATTAAAGTTGTTGTTGAAGAAAGTCTTACAGAAGTGTGGCATTATATCTTTTGAGTTCTAAGATTATATAAAATTCATTGAGAATGAAGAGGACTTACGTCACTACACAAGGTGAAGGACAGTAGCAACCTGATTGTAGTAACCAGACACTAGGCACTTATTCACGCAAAAAGGAATGCTGACCTACCTTATCCCTAGTTTGTGACAGGAACTTGTAACCGAAATTATACCTCCCACCCTGACAATATCCACATCTACACCCGAAAACAACCTTTCCAGACTAACTAGTAAATATAAATGTGAGTTTCTTTCCAAGAATGCGGGTAAAGCATATACAAAGTTACACTTATTTCTCAGTAGTGAAACTTCGAAGCTTTGTAATCTTATCCTTATGTAAAATATCAATAATACAAACACCTTTATATACTCAATGCAAATGCAACAAAATGACTAAATGAAGACGCAAATGCCAAGAAAATGACAAAATAATGCCGTAAAAGCGAAAAAATGCTTTAAAATTGAAAAGGGCATAAGATGACAAAACCATGACCTAATAAATATGCGTTTGCAGAACCCGAGAAACGTGATAAGAATTTATGTATACCTTAAATGCCCATGATGCAACAATTAAAGCATGACATCTCATTAAAGTATTGTTCCCTCTCGGCCAAAGCTATGCCGACAATTAATGAGGCGTATAATCGGATTAGTTTAATTGACCGTGCAATTAGATTACACGTGTTTTTGAACCTCAGCGGCTTTGAGAGGACTTCCCACCAAAAGAGTCGGTGTCTTTAAGCGCTTGTCACCTATCAAGCTTGATTGTCAAGGGTTTACAAGGGTTTCATAAACGTTCACAGGTGATGTACGACATGTCAATCAATCAGATATAGGTCATACATGTGTATAGTTATCTCGCATCATCGACTTCAAAATGCTTAAACCGCTAACAAGGATCTATACCGCCTTTAGAGCTTGGATGTTCGGTATCACATGTCCTAAATGGCTGGTCGCATGCCATTGAATGGTTAATAGTGCTTTGAACCCTCGGCGCCTTTGAGGGAGGTTACTGCCAAAGACCCGCCGTCTCTAAGTGCTTGTCACCTGTCAAACTTGATTGACAAGGGTCATAGGTGTTGTGTGAGATGTCAATCAGTCAGATAATGATCGTACATGTACATAATTATCTCTCCTCATTGACTTCAAAGGGCTTTAATCGCTATCAGAGGCTATATCGCTCTATAGCGGCTTGGATTCCCGGTATTACGTGTCCTAAATGGGTAGTTGCGTGCCATTTATAGGTTAATATAACTATTGCGCACCAATGACTTCAAAGGTTGAAGCCCGCCGCTAAAGTCTCAGAGGACTTGGATTTCCGGTAGCTATGTCTTAAATCCATGGTCCCGCGCCATTGACTGATTAATATAATTAAGTGTATATTAATTGATTCGCAATCTTCTATCGAGAATATGTTACTACCTGTCCGACAACATTCTGCATGACTAGAATCGGAAGTGTTCAAATAAGAAAGTAATAATCCGATATATAAAATCGCTGTCTTTCCAAAATACTTAATTGTATAGGATTATATTAGATATTTCTTCATTGAGATACATGTGCCGATGAATCTGTTAACATAACTAAGCGATTATTAATTGATTTCAGAGTAAAACATACTGTTGCCGCATCTCATTGATAACCTCATATGAACGTTCAGCCTCATTCAGGAGTAGAAGTGTTTTGTAATTATCCCGAATGAGACATAGTTAATTTATATGACTGTATATTGATTAATAATTCAATTCAAAGTGAAAGATATCGTTGCTGCGTCTCGTTAGTAACCAAATATAATATTTCGGTCTGATTATCGTGTAGAAGTTTCTTATAGTTATACCGAATGACTGCCATTACAATTAAAAAAATTACATGAATAATTTTAGCCTTTAAACATTTCCTAGCTAATACACTACAGTGTAAAATATGGTACAAAAAATAAAGTGAATGTAACACATAAGATGTTTTTTCATATAACCACTTGTCTAATTCTGTTTTGCGGGAAATGCTCTGGCTTATAAAACATTACACAGCCTAGATTAATTAAAATGCATGAATATAAACAGAGCTAACGTAAATGATTACTTCAAAATGCGTAAGATGCCAACGCATTTATAATGGATACTTTTGGTTAGCATCAAGACATTAAAATCCTTTAGTCATTGAGGTCCTACAGTCGTTTGAAGGCTGTATGCCTTCGCAAACCTCTGGCACAGCTATTGGAACTTAACCCTTACCAGTAGGAGGAAGCAGATCCAGAACGACAAGTCCGCTCTCGCATACGTGGATAGTACGTTAAAACCGTTTCCCCCTAACCTCTCTGTCTCACTCTCTCACTTTTTAACGTAGCTATGAGCAGGTTCCTACTTGGCCGGTCTCCGTATGAGATAAACAAAGCTGGAAGCCGAAGCATCACGGGATAGCTTTTAACATTTCCACCTTAAAACCAAATACATGTTCTTCGACTTTCCAGAAAAACAAAACTGTTCTGTCCCTCTCTCCCTCCCTCTCTCTCTCACTACATTTCATTTCAAAATAACGCACATGAGCGACTTTCAAAAATAACAAAGAATTTTTAAATTTGATTGAATAATTTTCTGACAAATTAATATACTAAAAATCATATTTACAGCCTACACCACCTCCAAAAATTCTGAGAAATAACGCCAGGGTAAAGCTTTTGAAAAAAACATGTTTACAACTGCTGGAATATTCCCTCGTGGCATTCCGAGAAAATGTATACTTAACGATAAACCGCTCTTGAGAAAAGTAATTTCATAGATTGAAAAAACGTGTATTTTACGCTTTAATGAATATTAGTTGAAAATGTGTTTACAACTGATGGAATTTACCCTCACAGTATTGCTGAAAAACACATATACTAAACGATAAACCAGCATCGGGACAAAAACAAGATTAGCATTTTCTCAAAAACGCGTGTCTACATTTTATTTCTAAGGATTGTTTACGCAAATATTTTTTAAATTCACAACAACTTTCCCACGCTCTGGCTCGACATGGAAAAACATTAAAATGAAATATGACCTCCTTTAAACCTGATAGGATAATTTCTTGAAAACATTGTTGACAATAAACCGGCCACTCGATCAGTATATAACGTGTTTCTTGTTATTCTTTTAATTAAGTATTTTTACAACAAATAAAAGCCCACGTCATTCTACGCGCAAATTGATTGAAATATCACTTAAAAGGGGATGTTTATTTTCCTAGAACAATTGAGTTCAAACTTGTATATGCAAGTTTAGACTCGTGCTCCGAAATTTTTAGAAAAATGTTACTTACAACTAGCCAGTCCTTCGAGCTAAAAACGTGTTTCTTGTTTTTCTTTTAATAAAGTATTTTTTACAACAAATGGAAAGCCTATGTGTATGCAAGCTTAGACACACTACGAGACTCCGAAATTCTTAGAGAAATACAGTTTACAATAATCTGACCTTCAGAAAAGAGATTTCATAGATTGAAAACCGAGTACTTTTAAGCTTTAATGAATATTAGTTCAAAATGTGTATACAACTGATAGGAAAATACAGGGTTACAATTACCTCGAAAAACGCATAACAAAATCCGGAACCCTTTCTACTATTCTCTATTCCATCCCATGGATTTCTAATACATCAGAAAAAATCGACTTGAGTAAGAATTATTTGCGTAGCCACTAATACATAATAGAGGATAAAGAAAGTAATGTGAATTTATTACATTAGAAACATGTAAATACAATGGATAAAGATCGAGCCCACCAGAAACTAAAAAATTATAAACGCATAGGTAGAAGGGATGCTGGCAGGCCACGAATGATGTGAAGATGTAAGTGTTCTGAAGATGGAGCAAGTCACAAGGTTTATGATGTGTTGATGACAATTATTATTTCAGGTACAACATTATAAGTTATATAAGTAATTTCACTCCTTAAACAACCCCTCTCTCACACACACATGCGCGCACAAATACACACACACACACACACACACACACACACAACTTTAACTCTCCCTTCTCTCTGTACAGCTCGTATGTTGTAACGTTTCGACACCGATATCAAACTGATGATTATTGGATGTTAATAAACAATAAAATATGAGATGAAGGGAATAAGAAAAAGAATGTTGTGTATTTAAATAAAACGTGAGAAAGAATTCAACATAATCGCATGTTCATTTCTTGGTCATTCTCTGAAAGATCCTTCAACATTGAGTTATTTTTCGCAATTGCATGGAGACACTATGGAATTTTAAGGTGAGTATATGTAGTCCTGACCTTAAACATCTGACTGTCGCTCTTCCTTTTCTACCTACAGCGAAATATGTAATATAGCTATTTCGCCAAAAAGTTTATTTGTATACCCTCTAATTAAACATAGAGGGTAGACAAAGTCATGCGAGTGTATTACATCAGATATTTCTTATTAACTGCGCGACAGAATAGAAATCTTTATGTTATGGATACATATAAGGATTTTTTAAAGTACTGGTTTATAAGAAGAAAACTATTGCAGTTTTTTCTAAGTATTGTTTCCTTCTTTAGTGCAGCGACGAAGTTCATTATAATAATAATCATGATTATTATTTAAGAAGCGAAACCGTAATTTCTCAAAATGCTAAAATGGTCAGTGAAATTAACATTAAGGAACACTCTCTTGAACTCTCCAAGCGAATGACCAATGCCGCTAACCTGATGCATACACAATACGTATTTAGACAGTGCTATCTATGAGACCGGAGTCCCAGGAGGGAGCGATAACATCCATATGTATGAACCTATCATTATATCGTACAACGCCATTCAATACGTGTTTGTATAATGCTTAAAATCATTGGTATTACTTTCTTCACAATTACATATATTCTAGAAATACCCTCTATAATTGATAAAAATAAATAAATCAACAAAAGAAGATATCGTTAGTGTACATTAAAGTTCTTTAAAAATATAAAGAATGAAAAACTTTGCGATCCAGTAACAATTTTCTGAGGAAGAAAGACAATTCTAATAAAGCCCCGCTAAACAAGAAAGCCTGTATAGGGTCACAGAAAACAGCAGTTCCAAACACACAGGACGGTTTCTTTTAAGAGCGAAACTTTTGAATTACATACAGCCTTTTTATATCATCCTGTATGTATGAAGGCCATGTCTCTGAATGGGTAGAATCCAGATTAAAAGCCGCAAATGCGTAGTGATATTGGGATTATTCAGCCTGGTTGGTTAGACGTTTTACAGATTTACGTTGATTGGATCTTGAAATGAAAGCTCTTCATTGGCGTGCAAGAAATATTTTTGTTGGGTCGTTATGGAATGGCAGATAGTCCAGGACTATGAAGCGGCCGTTTTGCGACTTATCTGACAGATTTAAACATGTTTTTAACTAGTGTTCATTCGACCATAAACGTCACAGACTTTCTATTTAGGAGATTTTCGTGTCTGAACGGGTTTTTCTGTGACGGCCGTTTATTAAAACTGCATCTTCTCACAAAAGTATTATTACATCACGATATGATGATAGGTGCATACATATGGATGCGATCGCCCACCCCTGGGATTCGGGCAACGTATATTAGCCTGTATAAATAACGCATTGCATATAGTATTTAACTATAATTTTAGGGTAAATAATGAGAAGAGAGTATGTCTTCTCCTAATAAAACAGTTTCATGATAAGTTACTTGATATAATGTTCCTGGGGCAATATAAGGATCCTATACACGTGCTTATGTTACACCAAAACTGAAACACCAGTCTGTTTTAAAATGAAATAAGCAGATAACCTTTCTTGTATAGCGGACCTTTATTAGAATTGTCTTTCTTCCTCAGAAAGTTGTTACTGTATCGCAAAGTTTTAATTCTTTATATTTTTAAAGACTTTTAATGTGCATTAAAGATATCTTCTTTTGTTGATTTATTTATTTTTTATCCATTATAGAGGGTATTTCTAGAATACGTGTAATTGCGAAGAAAGTAATACAAATTATTGTAAGCATTATACAAACATATTGAATGGCGTTGTACGATATGATGATAGGTTCATACATATGCATGCTATCGCTCCCCCTGGGACTCCGGTCTCATACATAGTCCTGTATAAATAATGTATCGTGTATACATCAGGTTAGCGGCATTGGTCATTCACTTGGAGAGTTCAAGAGAGTGTTCCTTAATGTTAACTTCACTGACTATTTTGGCTTTTTAAGAAAGTGCGATTTCGCTTCTTAAATAATAATGATTATTATAATGAACTTGGTCGCTGCACTGAAGAAGGAAACAATACTCAAAAAAACTGCGATAGTTTTTTATCTTTTAAACCATTTCTTTAAAGAATCCTTACATGTATCCATAACATAAAGATTCCTATTCTGTCGCGCAGTTAATAAGAAATATCTGATGTAATACACTCGCATGACTTTGTCTACCTTCTATGTTTAATTAGAGGGTATACAAACAAACATTTTGTAGCAATAGCTACATTACACATTTCGCTGTAGGTAGAAAAGGAAGAGCGACAGTCAGATGTTTAAGGACAGGACTCCATATACTTACAAATTCCATAGTGTCTCCATGCAATTGCGAAAAACAACCGAATGTTGAAGGACCTTTTAGAGAATGACCAAGAAATGAACATGTGATTGTGTTGAATTCTTTCTCACGCTTTATTTAAATACACAACATTCTTTTTGTTATTCCCTTCCTCTCATATTGTATTGTTTATTAACCTCCAATAAACATCAGTTTGCTATGGGTGTCAAAAAGTTACAACATACGAGCTGTGCAGATAGAAGGCGAGGGATAAATCTGTGTGTGTGTATTTGTGCGGTTATGTGTGTGTGTGAGTGAGAGATTGTTTAAGGAGTGAAATTACTTATATAACTTTTATAATGTCGCACCTGAAATAATACTTGTCATCAACACAGCATAAGCCTTGTGACTTGCTCCATCTACAAGAAAACGTACCTCTTCACCTCTTTCGTTATTTTCCAGCATCCCTTTTACCTATGCGTTTATAATTTTGTATTTTCTGGTGGGCTCCATCTTTATCCATGGAGTTTACAGGTTTCTAATGTGCTAAATTCACATTACTTTCTCTATACTCAATGATGTATTAGTGGCTACACAAATAATTCTTACTCAAGTCGATTTTTTTGCTGTATTAGAAATCCATGGGATGGAATAGTGAATAGTAGGAATGGTTCGGGATTTGGTTATGCGTTTTTCGAGGTAATAGTAATCCTGTCTTTTCTTTGTTGTTGTACACATATTTTGAGCTAATTTTATTAAAGCGTAAAAATACACGGTTTATATCTATGAAATTTCTCTTCTGAAGAATGGATTATTCTCAACAATACTTATCCAAGAAATAAAAAAATGCTTTGTTATTTTTGAAAGTCGCCCATGGGTGTGATTTTAAGACGAAATCGAGTGAGAGAGAGAGCGAGGGGAAAGAGAGACAGAACTATTTTAATTTTGGAAAAGTCGAAGAACTCGTATGTGGTTTTAAGGTGGAAATTTTAAAAGCATATACCGGAAGACTTCCAGCTTTGTTTACCTCATACGGAGATCGGCCAAGCAGACCTGTTCATAGCTACGTGAAAAAGATAAAGAGTGAGAGAGAGAGAGAGAGAGAGAGAGAGAGAAGGTATAGAGGAAACGGTGTTAACGGACTATCCACGTATGTGAGAACGGACTTGTCATTCTGAATCTGCTTCACCCGGGTGGTAGGGGAAGGTTGCAATGGTTATGCGAAGGTTTGCGAAGGCATACAGCCTTCAAACGGGTGTAGGACCTCGATGACAGAAGGGTTGAATGTCTTCATGGTAACCAAAAATACGCATGTTAAATGCGTTAGCAACTTTCACATTTTGAAGTAATCATTTACGTTAGCTCTGTTCTTAACCATGCATTTTTAATTAATCTAGGCTGTGTAATGCTTTTATACGCCAGAAAATGTTCTGCTAACAGAATTATACGAGTGGTTATATGAAGAAATTTTATGTGCTACATTCACATTATTTTCTGTACAATTTTTATACTATAGTGTATTAGCTAGGAAATGTTGAAAGGCTAAAATTATTCTTGTAATTTTTACTAATTGTAATGGCAATCATTCAGGATAATTATAAGAAATTTCTACACCCAACTTATCCAGAAATTTTATATTTGGTTATCAACTAGACGCAGTAACGGTATGCTTCACCTTGAGTTGATTTAATAATCATACAGTTATGTTAATCATTTACAGTCACATAAATTGATTACTTCTCATTGGAGATAGTTATAAAGCACTTCAGACTGAAATTTCATATTCGGTTATCAAGGAGATACGGCAACGATACCTTTCCCTCCGAAATCAATTAATAATTGCTTAGTTATGTTAACAGATTCATCGGCACTGTTGTTCAAAGACTAAATATCTAATATAATCCAATAAAATTAAGTATTTCGGAATTAGAGTGAGTTTTTTAAATATCGGATTGCTATTTTTAATTTGAATACTTCCGACTCTAGTCATGTAGAATGTTGTCGGACAGATCTAGCGTATTCTCGATAGAAGATCGCGAGTCAATCAATATACATTTAATTATATTATTCAATCAATGTCATGCGACCATCGACTCAGGACATTGCAACCGGAAATCCAAGTCCTCTGAGACTTTAGCGGCGAGCTTCAACCTTTGAAGTCATTGGTGCACCATAATTATTTTAACCTATCACTGCATACTACCACCCTTTTAGAACACGTGATACGGGGAATTCAAGCCGCTAAAGGGCGATATAGCTTTTGTCAGTGGTTTAACCCCCTTTTAGTCAATGAGGCGAAATAATTATACACGTCTACGATCATTATCTGATTGAGTGACATTTCATACAACACCTGACAACCCTTGTCAATCAAGTTTGACACGTGACACGCACTTAGATGATGATGATGATGTGGGTTTAAGGGCGCACAACATCAAGGGTTATTAGCGCCCTTACCACACATAAAAGTTAAAACCAAAACGAGCAAGGCGGGAGACAACTCCGCGAAGCATAAAACACTGACTAAAGGAGGCGTCAGGGACTGTAGAAGTCAAGATAAAAATGATGCCAAATACTTGGAGGCAGGCGAAGTCCCCGGAAAAAACAGCAATATAAGTCACAAAATTAAAAGGTGCATAGACACATCAAATGCGCCCAATAAAACCACTCTAACGGATAACACTTATAAGACGTTCTACAGACTGCTCGCCATCTGCGAAAACGTTAGATATACCAACTGGCAGGGATACATGGACGAGCAAAGGAGCTAAAGCCTGGCACTCTGTTAAAATGTGACGCACTTCTAAGGGTGACGCACACTGCTCACAGAGGGGTGCGAGGTCACCACTAAGCAAGTGTCTATGGCTAAAAGGGCAATGTACGATACGAAGTTATGTTAAAATTACCTCTTCCCCACGAGAAGCACAAGAAGCGGTGGCCCAGACAACCGAAAGAGGTTCCTCCCGCAGCTTGTTCCCGCTAAGAGCCGCCCAGTCATTGCGCTAACTTGAGAGGATACAGTGACGTAGAATTACATACAAATCAGTGGAGAGAACAAAAGAAGTAAAACATCTGGGCGATAAAATTGCCGATTTGGCAGCGGCATCTGCAGACTCGTTGACAGAGATGCCCACATGACCCGGTAGCCACACGAAGGAGACGCTGGTGCCAGAAACACCGAGCGGGTGGAGGAGACCATGTATGCACTGTACGAGAGAGTGGTTATTGTACAGCGCGTTAATACTCTGAAAGGCGCTCAGAGAGTCTGTGCAAAGAACACAGTGTCATAATTCCTGCCGCTGGATGTATAAAAGAGATTGATAAATACCAAAAAGTTCGGCAGTAAAAATCGAACATTGCCCCGGTAAACGAAAGGTAAAACTGTGTTTACCAACAATAAAGGCAAATCCTACTCCAACATGAGTCTTAGACCCATCCGTATATATATAAAACGAAATTCCCCGAATTGCGTCTGAAGTTCTAAAAAGGCTGATCTAAGGATAGAAGAAGGGGTCTCATTCTTCGGCATCGACATTAACCTAAGGTGACAGTGGGCCTCAGCACGCAACCAAGGAGGAAACCGCGTTTACCCCTGAGAAATGTCGGCGCTGGCGTAACGTCCAAATACCGAAGAAGCTGGCGAAATCGAACCCCTGGAAGGAGCAATGCAGAGGAGCTAATTAAATATTGCCGATCAAGCGAATCCTCGAAAAATAACCCGAAAGACGGGTGGCCAGGCAAATTTGAGAGTCGACAGGCATAGCTGCACAAAAGTATCTCACACCTGAAGGACAGCGGAGGCTCTGCAACTTCAGTATACAGACTTGGTACCGGGCTAGTTGGAAAGGTCCCTGTAGCGACTCTTATTCCACGATGGTGAACGGCATTCAAGGGACGTAACACAGATGGACGCGCCGATGAATAGACAATGCGCCCGTAGTCAAGCTTGGATCCGACCAAAGAGCGATAAAGACGCAGAAGGACGGTCCGATCAGCTCCCCAGGATGTTTCACTGAAAACACGTCAAAGATTAAGAGAACGGTCACACTTTGCTTTTAAAAACGAAATGTGCGAAGTCCAGCTCAGCTTTCCATTAAAGATCAAAACCAAAATATTCGCCTCGTCTGCAAATGAAAGACTATCCGGCCCAAGATGGAGAGAAGGCGAAGTAAAAGTATTCCGTCGCCAGAAATTGACACAGACGGATTTCTCGGCGGAGAAATTAAAGCCGTTGGCGTTACTAGAGGTGTAGGGACGGTCGATACAGCTCTGGAGACGGCGTTCGAGCAGAAAGGTCCGCCATGAACTGCAGTAAGTGGTAAGATCGTCATTGAAAAGGGACGATGAAACACCAGGTGGAACACACTCAACAATGGGGTTGATAGTAATCGCAAAAAGTGTGACATTGAGTACACAGCCCCGCGATACACCGTTCTCTTGAATGAAACAACTAGATAAAACCGAGCCCACACGTATACGAAAGACGCAATCCGTCACACATTCCCGAAGAAAAATGGGAAGACGACCGCGTATATTCCAAGCGTGGAGTATACGTAAAATGCCCCCTTCCAACCAGTGTCATAAGCTTTCTCCAGGTCAAAAGACACAACCTCTTTTTGACACCTTCTCAGAAATCCATTCATAATATGCGTCGACAGAGATACCAGATGGTCGACGGTAGAGCGATGGCGACGAAACCCGCACTGAGCTTTGGCCAGAAGGTTCTGAGATTCAAGCCACCACGTCAACCGCCGTTGATCTTGCGCTCACTCACGTTGCAAACGCAACTGATGAGGGAGATAGGGCGGTAGCTGAAAGGTAGTTGGCGACCCTTCCCAGGCTTAAGTGTAGGGACGATGGTGGCTTCGCGCCAAACTGAAGGAAAAACGCCGTCTGGGCAAATACGGTTATAGTCCTGTAAGAGAAAGAGTGTTCTGTTGGCTAAAAGGTTCTTTAACATTAAGGCATGAATGCCATCCAGCGCAGCAGCGGAGTGCCTAGAGAAATGGACGGTATGCTCCAGCTCCCTCATTGTGAAAAAGTTATTATAGCACTTCTGATTAGGAGACCGAAAACTATAGGTCTCGGAATCCAGCCGGTCTTTGAGAGTGCGAAAGCCGGCAGAATAATGCGCAGAACTGGAAACCGCCTCAAAAGCAGCACCCAGAGTGTTAGCAATGGCAGCCGGATCCACCATGGTGGCATTGTGAACCTGAGTACCAGACACAGTACAATGTGACACTTTACCGGAGAAGCAAAGAAGTTTATCCTAAACAACAGAGGAAGACGTGAAGCGATTAAAAGACTCGACAAAACGAGTCCAGGACGCTTTCTTGCTATCCTGAATAATGCAACGAGCTCTGGTGCGCGATTGATTAAAGGTAACCAAATTATCAAGTGTAGGGTGTTGCCGAAACACCCTAAGCGCAGCTCTACGGGCACGAACGGCGTCCCTACAGTCCTCGGTCCACCACGGAACAGGAATACGCCAAGGGTCGGAGTGCGAACGGGGAATTGTGCTTTCGGCGGCAGATAGGACCGTAGAGGTAAGGTGCTGCACCATTTGGTTAACGTTAGTAAAGGGCTGGTCCTCAAAAGACACCAGGCTGGAATACAGTCTCCAGTTGGCTATGCTGAATTGCCTGATAGGTGCTATGGAATGCTGTACGTGGTGAGACAGAAGAGAAACGATGCAGGGGTAATGATTGCTGGAGTAGGTGTCAGCGACGACGTTCCACTGCAGACGACATGCAGGCTGGATGAAGCAAACGGCAAGATCCAAGTGAGAGAATGTACCAGAAGAATTAGAAATAAAAGTAGGCTCACCTGTATTGAGGATGGAGAGGTTGAACTGAGCAAAAATGTCGGAAAGATGTGTACCCCTCGCACAAGCCCTTGGCGAACCCCACAGGTGGTGATGGATATTTAAATCTCCCAACAGAAGAAACGGTGATGAGAGAGCACACAGAAAATCCCGAATGTCCGCGCTAGCGAGGGGACATGATAGAGGTGAATAGACTGAGCAAAGAGAGATAAAAGCGGGTAATTGAAGCCTAACGGCAGCAGCTTTCAAGTCGGGCGTAAGTGTGAAAGTCTGAAAATGAACGTAATTACGCACTAATAGCATGACACCTACATGAGCATGAGTACCCTCATCCGGTGCAAGATCGTAGCGAACCGGAGTATACCCTCGGAGATCAAAAGGATCGTGAGGTCGAAGGTTAGTCTCCTGCAAACACACGACCATAGGTGAATGGAAACGCAATAAAATTTGGAGTTCCGTCCTATGCAATCGTTTACCACGAAAATTCCTGGTCAGAATAGCCATGAATAAAAGGAATAAACTTTCTACTTAGAAGGGCGATCAAAATAACTTTCTACTTTACCTTGGGGCACGGGCTTTAGTTATGGAGTTGGTCAGACTCCATAGCCTCCTCAAAGGGAGCGCCCACGCGCTCAGTGTCAGAAACCGATTCAAGCGCCGAGAATCACTTCTGAGTGGCATAAGGTGAAGGGTACCGCTGAACGCGGCTTGTCCCAGGAGCGTGCTGGGACTGTGACCTCCGAGGACGAGAAGGTGAGCTTTTCTTAATGCGCGCACGCGGAGGGTCTTTAAGAAAATCTTCCTTACGAAGTTTCTGCGTCGATTTCTTCACAGTGCCTTGGGACTTCAGTACCTTAGGACCAGCTTTAGATTCCTTAACGCTCCATCAGGGTTAGTCGCGCGGGGCCTACTACAACCGCGCTATAATTTTGTTTTATTTGTTTGTATTTTTGTTTTCTTTCGCGTACTTTCTTTTTTTCCTAATTTTATCTTTATTTGACTTAAGCGTACATGGCTTTCATTAGTAGGTATTATCTTACATCATAAAAATACAAGCTAAAATATTAGTACATATACATTATAAATTGTATTATACTAAGTATAAAGAAATACATTGCCATTTTAGGTATACATACAGCTTGAAATTTCAAATGTTCAGTTACTCAGAATCATCTTCTGTCTCACCCGTGTTTTCCCTGACTAAGCAACTATCGCAAATAATATTAGCATGTTTGCTCAAACACAGAGGAGTGTTGCATTTCTCACATGCATATTTAGTTTTGCAGGGTTCACATCGTTTCCTTTTTAATGTGCATAGCGGTGTATTTGACAATTCATCTACGCCGGATTCACCAGGTTTATATTTTGTCAAAAGGCCCTTCAAATCACCGGCTACATTTGATGATGTTGCTCTCCTTTGTAGCTGTTGCAACAGTAAAGCTAAAGATAGTGCTTTCAAATACTCCTGCCTTGTGGAATATTTATTTTGGTTTCCAAGGAAGATAACTCTAGAATTAATATCTGCAGTGTACAAGATATGGTACAAAATTACATGGGCCACCTTCTCGTTGTTCTAGTTACGTTGTATGTAGCACACAGTTTATCTACTACATCAACACCAGATTTAGTGTCGTTGTAGTGCAGAATTATTTCAGGCTTTTTCTCAGCACCTTCTGATAACTGTGTGGATGAAACATGTGGACTTGAGAGCAAAACTACTGTTTTACCCTTTTTTGGAACATATGAAACAAGCGTTTCATTTTTTGTGAAGCCAGACATGCTTTCGTACTGACTGCGATCTTTTGGAGAAGTGAAATTAGTGGGTAATTCTTTTTTGTTCTTTCGCACTGTATCGACGAAAGAAAGTTGTCTTTTGCGCAATTCACTTACCAGCGATACACTGGTAAACCAATTATCTGCAGTAACGTTTCGTCCAGTGCCAGAGATTGCTTCAGGTAGTCGCAGCAATGCAGCCTCTGCCCAGTTAGTTTGCAAATAAGGTCCGTCCGGCTGCTATCCATGTTAGTTGTATAAAACAGTTTTGCATCACTCAAACAGAATATCTTTATGCCATACTTGTTTGGCTTGGATGGTATATATTGTCTAAAACCGCATCGACCACGAAATGCCGGCAACTGTTCGTCGACAGTGACATTTTGTCCAAGAGAATAATGGTACTGCCAGTTGTTCAGAAACAATATAAACATTTCTCTAACAGCAGCCAATTTATCCAATCGCTCCAGTCTTGGGCTTTTGTCATCAAAGCGAATACAGCGTATTAGAAAACTGAATCGTTTTACGGACATAGCCATTCGGAATAGAGGAATACCAAGATCATCGGTTCTCCAAAAATCGTGAATATTCTGGCGTCCACCACGAAAAGTTCCTGCCAGGTTGAATAAGCCTAGGAAATCCTTTATTTCTATTACATGTGTAGGTCTGCTGTCTCTTTCGCGATCAAATTTGTACTGCACACCGCCAATGTAAGTATTTGAGCTTTCAACAATCAAATCAACTATATCTTTGTTAACAAAATGGTTCCAACATTCAATTTCCGTTTTCGCCTTTTGTGGCAGCTCCTACCACACCAAGAAGTTTGGTCAGTATATTGTGAGCGCTTGTCTGTGTTATTTTCCAAGGTGTTTTTTTCATTTTGTTCCATCTCTACCTGTAAATAACAACAGAATGTATTGTCAATAATAATAGGAAGAAGAAGAATTACTATGATAAGCATATGATGTTACCTATAAAATACATGTTATCACTCAAGCTGCTTTCATCATCTTCCTCATCATCTTCATGGCCAGTTTCTGAATCTAAAGATCTCGTTTCGAGTTTATCTTCAGAATCAGAATCATCTGATCCATATAAGATGTCATTGTCAGGCAAGGCATCATCATCCCAAAGTAGGCGATGTACTTCTTCCAAATCATTCGGATTTTGTAGATCGCACCTTTTACTCGTATTCATGTCGAAACAGTAACCGCTC
Organism: Deroplatys truncata; assembly: GCA_030765065.1. NCBI lineage: Eukaryota > Metazoa > Arthropoda > Insecta > Mantodea > Mantidae > Deroplatys > Deroplatys truncata. Next base: position 276,523,704 of record CM060990.1, read on the forward strand.
CTTGTAATAGCAAAGCAATATTGCACAACAGCTAATGGAAAACAAATCTGTCAACAATATGTAACGAGAGCAGGCGAGCGGGGTCTGCTTGACCTGTGCGACACGTAACTGCTGATGAGTCATTCTTCCAACCAAACAAATAAATAGACAAGGTTATCGCTGCAAGAAATAATCGCACAAGGTGTAATGTTAGTTGTTCTAGTCAGGCAATTGCATAGGTGCGTTCTTTCGAAGGTTATAACATTTACATAATGCCAGGGGTCTCTCAGGCCCCTAGCGACCAACGGAGGGTTAATAAGTGTGCCACAGATGGACGGCCGGATGGTAGTTGCGCCATGGTCTAGGTCTGAGTTTCGGCCTCCTTCCGGGTACCGGCAAGGCAACAACAGAACTGAATGTACCCGATCGCAGGAGCGAAGGTTGGCGCGTAAGGAATTGCCTCCGGGCTTCAGCAAAGGAGAGCTTTTCCTTTACCCGGATCTCCTGGATCGCCTTCTCGTCCAAGTACCGCGGACAGTCAGCAAATGACGCAGAATGAGACCCTTTGTAATTAACGCCGACTAGGGGTGAGGAACAGGTACCATCGTGTGACTACATGAGGCACAGATGGAAACGGCACTCTTACAAGAGACTTGCGTATGCCCAAAACGTTGGCATTTGAAACAACGCAGAGACCTGGGAATATAGGGTCTCACCGCAATGCGTTCGTACCCTGCTGAAATACTCGTTGGCAGATCGGCGCCATCGAAGGTTAGAAACAGGATACGAGTGGGTACCAACACTCATTCGCGTTTAGCCTGCACTCGATGAACAGCTGTTATCTTTTGATCAGAAATATTTTCGTCCAGTTCATCGTCCGACATACCATCGAGGCTATGCGTGCCGTCGACGCTTCGACAGGAGTTCAAGGTGCGGTGCTTCTCAACACGAATGGGAAAACCGGGGAGAAGCGTGGCGCACATTAAGATCTTACTTTGTTGATCGGATTTGTTTTGAAGTAACAATGAATCGTTTTGAAGTCGAGTGCAGGACTGAACCAAACAAGCAATAGAAGCAATACCTTTCTGAATAATAAAAGATTTCACGTCCTTCCTCTGTGCGGGTATTGACCAAGTAATAACCAGATGGCGGTGGTGCTACAAGTGTTACGATAACTTTTCGGCGCATGTTAGAAGTAATGGTGATAGGGGACACCATAACGAAAGAAAGCCTTCACCATTGCAACTGTCTCTGACCTCGGGCTCTGACTTCCCGAACGCTACCCCGGCTTGGGTGAGTGGCCTGTCCATACCGCTCTCGCCTCAGGGTGACTCCTCCCAGAACATAGAGAGAAGGACTCAATGGCCGTGGGGAATCAGCAGCTCATGCAATGGCCCCCCGCGGGACTGCAGTTGAACAGTGGATACGAATACAGGCCCTACATGACGACCCCGGGTGAAGGGGATGGCGCCATTACCCACCCACTCAGCTGCGCGTTCAGTGCGCGGGTATCCGTCAGGCTGTGTCCATGGGGGATTAAAATAAAAGAAATCGGAAAAGAAATCAAAGATAGTCCAACGAATTCCTGGACCGATGTGTGGGCGTTTCACAAGCAAGGTAGGCCGGCGAGGAGGGAAAAGAGATGTGTGAATGGTCGTGGAACGAAATGTTTAGAAATAGATACCAGAGAAGAAAGAAACAATGGCGAGAGGCGCCATGGAATGAAATGCAAAGAACGCACGAGAGCCTACCTTGTGTCCCCGGTCACGAGGACAAACCCACCTCGACCGGACGAGGGTGAAGGGATGACGATGAGTGGCTCGGGTACCCGGGTGCGCCAAAGCCGTACTCACACGAAGTGAGACCCTGGGGGAAGCACTTAGAGACGGCGGCTCTTTGGCGGAAATTCCCCTCAAAGGCGCCGAGGTTTCAAAGCAGTATTACCAACTAATGGCACGCAACCAGCCATTTAGTGCTTGTGATAGGGAAATTCAAGCTCTAAAGCTGGTATAGTCCCTTGTTAGTGGTTTAAGGCCTTTGAAGTAGATGATGCGAGATAATTACACATGTATGATCATTATCTGATTGATTGATTTACATGTCGTATGTCACCTGTCAACCCTTATCAAACCCCTGTCAACCCTTGTCAATCAAGTTTGTTAGGACATAAGCACTTAGAGACGGCGGCTCTTTTGGTGGGAAGGCACCTCAAACGTGCGAGGTGTCAAAATACACGTGTAATTAAATTACACGTTTAATTAATCTAATCGATTACACGCTTCATTAATTGGCGGCTTCCCTTTGGCCAGGAGGGAACATATTATCCCTGCTCATCGTGCTCGTGGTTACCACGATAGCCTCTAGTTACCGAGATCGCGGTTTCAAACCCGGCGGAAAACGGTGGATGTTGTCGGGCGTAAAATGCCTTAGCATGGTTTTCCTCAGAAGGGAATTAAAGCCGGTGATACTTTGCCGTAAATTTACGAAACGTAAAGGTACCTCAAGCCTCATAAGGAGGCCTCTGAGCAAAATTTATGGCGTTTCACGTCAAAATAGAATGAAACGGTAACGACCACAGCAGTTAAAGAGAGTTACGAAAAAAGGTCATCAGAATCCGGATCCTGGCCATCACTGTAGTTCATTGAAAATCACATTACAACTCCAAATCTCAAACATATGGATGTCTCTTTCATTGCACAATCTTACCCTCCTAGTCGATTTAGTAGTTCACCATGCACACACTTTTTCTTTTCACAATTTTTTGAAAGACTGGCATCTCCTGCGGAAAAGGTAGGGAAGATACGAGGCGTATCCCTAAACTAAAGCCCGTTTGGTCATAATAACAACATTGCTCATGAGACAAGGTTTTTTATTGACAGTAACACGTGCCTACATATAGACTTTTCTTTTGCACATAATCGCCGTTCACATCTATACACTGGCTATAACGCTTCACCAGCTTCTTTAACCCCTCGGCATAGAAGTCTGCCGCCTGGAACTTGAACCAGTTGGTAACGCCCATCTTGAGTTCATCGTCGACTTGAAATCATTGTCTACCCAACCACCGTGTCAAATGCAAGAAGAGGAAATGTTCGCTTGGTGCCAGGTCAGGACTGTACGGAGGGTAGTTAAAAAGTTCCCAACGAAACTCTTGAACCTTCTCGGTGGTTTAATAGGGGTGTGCGGGCGTGCGTTGTCGTGTAGGAGGATGATGCGAGACGACAGTTTCCTGTGTCGCCGATTTTGGACCGCACGTCTGGGTTTGGTAAGCGTTGCACAGTACACGTCAGCTGTAATTGTTCACCCATGGTCCATGAAATCAATAAAAAGGACGACCTTTTCGTCCCAAACACGATAGCCATCATTTTGCGATCCGTGTACAGTGCTTGCTTACACTTTTTTGGTTTGGTTGAACCGGAACGGCGCCACTGCGTTGACTGTTGTTTCGATTCTGCGTTGCTTTATGCTATACATGTCTCGTCGCAGGTAACAATGTGGGAAAATAAACCATCTCCATCTTGTCTATAGTGCTCCAAAGCTGTCGTGCACCACGCATTCGTTGCTCTTTGTGCTGACCGGTGAGCCGTTTTGGCTCCCACCTCGCACTAAGTTTCCGATATCCAAACTGTTCAGTGACAATCCTGTAAAGTGAGGTTCGAGCAACATTTGGGAATTCATCAGCCATATCACTAATCGTCAAACGCCGATCTCTTCGAACTTTTTAGTTCACTTGCTCAACGATGTCGTCGGTCCGATTACTGGGCTACCACTCCGCTGTTCATCGTGCACATTTGTGCGGCCATTTTGAAATTCTCGACACCATGGTCGAACCTGTTTGTCACTCATTACGGCCGGTCCATATACGAGGCATAACTCTCGATGGATGTCCGCAGGTGACGATTCTTTTGCCAGCAAAAATCCAATCACCACGTGTACTTCACAACTGGCGGGATCTACGATTATTGCGGCCATTGTGATCTGCTTTCACCGATTGTCAAACGCCGACTGCGTCACACAAACAGTGCGGTAGGTTTCCCAGGAGTCGGTAGATAGCACTGCAAGTGTGAAACGTCATTCAGGCCTACCATCCGTTAAATATTGTTCACTGCACCTTAGTTTCGGAATACGCCTCGTAAATGGCATCTCTCAGTTTTTAACCTCCCATGGGAATACATAAAACGAACTCATCAAAAAGCCCCCCCCCCAAAAAAATACAAATCTAAGTAAGTGATGAAGATATTCCTTCGGAATATTGTGGTTACCCCGTGGTTTTTAGGAAGTAATGCTAGTGTAGTCCTTGCAGCTTACTGTTTTCCTTTTTTTGAAGTATTTGTTTTATTAAAAATCAATTCATCTTACGAATTTTTGTAGTATAAAGTATGATGTTTCATAATAAATAAAGAGTCATTTTTTAAAATTATTTTATGTGTATATGTGATGCTATATATGAAATGATAGAAATAACCCCGGTTTCTGCTAATAATACTTTTATAACACATCCATGTGCAACGTTCCGTAGCGTAATTAAATAATTCACTTCTTTCGCTTGGGCTCTTTAACTAGTTCTGCTTCCAGTACTTGTCAGTGTTATAATTTGAGTGTCCACTTTATCTAAGATATAGCCGCACCTTTAACTGTAATGATTTTAGTGCATCGGCCTGCTATGAAATACTTTTTCATCCATTATCTACACCTAAGAGAGTCGCTTATTTTTAATAAACATATTTATAGTATACGCCAAAATAAATTAATATACAAACATGCAAATATTAATATCAGAATTCGCTAACTACTCATATTGGTTGTTGTACATTTCTCCTTCTTATTTATAGTGTGCTTATTTATATGTTAGTTATTTTGCTTTCTTATGGGTTAGCCAAACCGTGGCTCTCTCCGCTGATAGTATTATCAAAATTGAACTCTCCTGTGTATGCCCGAAAATAATGAACTTGATTCCTCATTATTTCATCTCCAAGTGGTTCCTTCGGACTTGGTAAGCAGCTAAGAGTTCAACCTTTAAAGCTCTGCAGCCGAGGAGGTGCCTTTGGAACGATAGAGGTTGTCCGTACTACTACCATCATCAGTAGAAATCCATTTAGCTTCCATCTCATGTTTCTTTCAATAATTGTATTCGTCTTTGATCTCCCAAAGGTTTGATATTATCGGACACTTAAACAAGAAAAAGCAATACCTGTATAAAGTTTGCATAAACATCTACACCTTATTGCGTAAATAGCAAACCCCAAATCGTATCCTTAGGCAAAACAAGAGTAAAAAATGCAGACAACTTAGAAAAACAGATAATTCGAAAGGACAGAATTTATATCCCACAGAACTCAGATGTCTTTTCTGAGTTGCAGTTGACCATGAAAACGGACTGCTCTCCGACGATATATCATTTGTTGGCGGTGAAAACGTTAAATGCAACGGTACTTTCAAGTGTTTCACGGTGGGGTTGGGGTTTATTCCAAAACATAAGATAAAACCGAAAAATGTTTATTGTGCTAGCAGATTTACACTTAACTGTTATTTTGTTCTGTATTCATAGGTAAACATATTTCATTAATTGCAGCAATATTATCAAAAAACCTGTAACTGTATATTGTAACTGCACTTCAATAAAACCAAGCCTTTACGGTATGAAGTAAAGATGAGCAGTTTAGTTGAAATATCTCTTGTAAATGGCACGGCCATTCTGAACAGTTTTTCGTAGTTTCACCGGGTAGGCGAATGTCGGGGTCGTTTCCCTTCTACCAAGAATTTTCTGTGCATCAGGAAGTTTTCTTTCATACTTTTCAGGGTTGTATATGGTCTTTCAACTAGAGTGTCCTATCTTTGAACTTAAATAAATTACGTTCTATAAATGATAGAGGTTTATTTTTTTATTTTGGAACATAATTAATGTCATTACGTGTGGAAGAGAGCATCAGTTAAGTGACCGCCGCGACTTCGTTGGGTTGCGCGTATACGGTTGACCCAGTTTTCAGTGACAGAAGAACGTAAATTAGGTCCAACTTCACGAATAACACCGTGATGTTATTCATAAGATCATTTACTGTTTCTGGCTTGTTGACCTCTGAACTTCTCCTTCAACAGACCGATTGGTTCGAGAGCAGTATGACATATAGCACCATCTTGCTGGAACCAGATCCTTCTGAGATCCATACAATCCGATTGAGACCAAAAATAGTCCCTTATAAGAGCCCGGTATCTTCATCCATCTTCAGCCATCTTCATCTTGGAAAAAATATGGACCAATGACTCCACCATAACAAAATCCACACCACACATTAACCTTTTGGGGATAAAGTAGTCGTTCTTGAATCTGCATTGGATTGTGATTGCTTCAATAGCGGCAATTCTGTTTAACACAACCATCCATCCAAAAGTGGGCTTCGTCGCTGAAGATGATTTTTCGACAAAAATCCGGGCTAGCTTCAAATTGCTCCTTAGCCCAGTCAGCGACTACACGGCGCAACCTATGGTCGTTGGGATTCAATTCTTGAGCTAACACCATTTTATGAGCGTGAAACTTCAAGTCCAGTTGCAGATTTCGCCAAGTTGTGGTCGGCGTAAGCCCCAATTCTTGCGCTCGACGAGCAATTGATCTGTTTCCGTTCTCGTGTACACTCTCACGAACGGCGCGTATGTTTTCGTTGGAGCGCTTACGTCGATTACATACAGGCGTTCTTTGATCGCTGACAGAACCATTTATTTCAAATTTATCGATCAAACGCCGAAGCGTTCTCTCGCAGGGACGATTATGCACACCGTAAACTTCACGCAATACACGGAAGGTTTGCGAACAGATTATCCATTTTGATAATAAGTTTTCACAATTGCTACGCGTTGCTGAATGCTGTAACGTTCCATGGTTATATGCCAATAACAACTGTAGCCACATGAAAAAATGACCGCTGTAACTCAATAACAACGGCAGCTATCACATGTTAAAGATAGGACACTCTTGTTGAATGATCCTTTAGGACCAGCCGACAGCGGTTGGTATGTTGTGGCAGGACCTTGGAATTTAAGCTGTGGAAAGATTTCTCCCTGGCGCTTAGCGGGACCGCTGGGCGCCTTTCTTCCTGGGAGTGTCTCGTCTATTCCTGGGACACCAGGTTGCGGATGGCTAAGGCAGGACTAATCAGCATCAGAATTGGTGTCATGTTGGAATCATTAGGGACACTGCCCTTACTAGCGCACATCTTCGTACGGATGTGGTTGCCTTTCGGTATCGTTTTCATTCCTTCCTCCCAGGGTCACGTTGGAAGCACAAAGGACCCACTATGGCCTACGTGCGATACTGTGCTCCAAATACTGGAGGCCCTCCATCTGACTACTCCTAACTCGTGTACATTTTCAGAATATTCCTCACAAATTCACGAGGTCAGATTATGGCAGTTGTTTCTTTGGTATTTGGAGCCTGATATGAAGAAAGAAGTCAAATGCTTATTCACAGTAGTGCACTAAAATGCTAGAATAGGACTCCAATAAATGTTGGCTGAAATCTTCCATCTTTAATTATCATAACATCCGGAAAGCACGATTTAAAAGGATGTTTCTGTTGAGTTCTTTTTTGTCGAACATCCAGTTTTACCAACTAATACTACCTTTCCTAGCTCACTCCCTTCTTCTCTCTCTCTCTCTCTCGCTCTGGGTATGTCGTCACCTAAATATTAAGCTTGTCTTAGTATAACTGATATTAAACAATCCCATTAATATTATTCCATTATTAAAGAAAGGAAAATATTAACGAAACTCCTTCCATTTTCATTGCGCTAAAATCTTCAATATCTTAGTCCCAAAACACGCGACTTTAAAACACTAGTTGTACTTCTATTTTAATAAGCAGTTATGACAGAATTAGCTAGAAATTTTAAATCTCCCTGGCATACTAAGACTAAAACTGGCTGACATTGGAAAAAACAAGGTAGTTCCTAGAGATTATGCGAGAGGGTTTTTTTTTGAAACCATCAGATCACCAGAACGTTGCCAATTTTTTACTGCACATTTGCTTTTGTATTCTTTTCTTATGGGACACTGGGACTGAATTTTATAACTTTTTAATTTTAAAGCTGTTTACATGAAAATTGGGACACTTAATATGAGTAAATAAAGAAACGACTGTGCAGCAGTTCAAAGCTCTAGCACAAATAATTTCTAACATATCACAATTAAACATTTCTAATTAGCGAAAAAGATGCATAACTTTTAAATCCGCCATGCGCATTCACATTTGTCAGAGAAGTATGATAGTGACATTTTCTGATACCTTAGTACAGTGAAAATAAATGTTAGGATTTGATTGAAGTTGACGTTATTTGTTGTAGAAAAATAAGTTTTTGTTTTTACGAAGTTGCCGGTATTATAATGTTCCTTGTTATTCAGTATAAATGAATTGTTTGTGTGCCAATGAATAAATCTATCATAAAATGCATTCTTAAATCACTAGATAGCACATTTGAGATTATGCATGCTAATTTCCATACAAATCAGGGAAAAACTGAAATTTAAAGAATAAATTCTTTGCAAGAAAGTCAAAAATTGAGAACAGATACATGCAAAAAGGGTACAGTGGGGTTAAAAGAGAGCGCACTCATGATTTACACATTTCACTGGGCTTTTAAAAATGGTGGATAGTTAAAAATGCTTGTCTAAGAGGATTCACAGCAGTCTGCAACCCATTTATATGATTTAACTAAGAAAAAAACAAAATTGTCATTTTCACTTAAAAACTCAGTTACAGAGTCCCTTAAAGCTTTTTAAGATACTACAAGTAGGTTTGAAAATTTACAGTGCTCAATTAGCGATAATTTTACTATCACTCGTGCTATGGGTACCAGCGTGTAATTGTCCAACTAAACCTTCCGGGCAAAAACCAGTACACTATCCATTTTGTTAAAAAGTTCCTAGCGATATAAATGAATAACAATGCTTATTAATCTTTGAATCCATATCACATCGTTTGCTATATGTTTTCTCCCGAAATATAACCATCAAGGTCTTATACTTAAACGATTTTCAACCAGTGGTATTGTGTAACATTACCGATTAGCTACTGCCCTTATTTGGTAGGTACATCCCATGAACATTAGCATCGCAGTAAACGTTACAGGCACCGCGCGAGATGCCGCCGCGGTAACGTGTGCGGCTCGAATTCTGGAGGTCCCGGATTCGATCCCGGTGACCGCCCACTTTGACCCATGGTTTTTCGAGGTTTTTCCGGAGTCGCAGAAGTATACTGAAGGGGTTGCTTCTCTGCATAATTTCCTTTCCATCATTTACCTTTCATTCCGTCTCTTACCCATCTTCCAGGTGTGTTTCTAGGTTTCGTGGCGTATGAGGGTGCCGGACAGATGGGCGGACGCTGCTCAATGGAAAGAGTATTCCCCGTGGACAACAGAGTGCTGTTTGACTGATGGGTCGTTCATTGCCCGCTCTCGGCGGCTCCAGCATTGAGACGAGTTTGCGAACTTGGAAACTTTAGGGACTTCCGCGCGTTTCTGTAGCCTGTATGTCTTCGGCTGTAGCCTCCTGTGGTTCCTTCACATCATCCCTTCCTCTTGGAGGGTGGTAACCACAATAGATCTTTGCAGGTCGCAGCGCGCGAGGTGTTCCCCTCCGCTAAATAGTCTATACCTATACCTAAATGTTACAGACTACATAGATCTATTCATATTTTATTGCTCATGTTTTCACAGATATTGTATTATTACTATTATTATTATTATTATTATTAGTGCTTCACGTTGTCACGTGGTAAGAGCATACTACCTTCAAAACTGGTAAATTTTGCTAAGGCTTCTAGAAATGTGAGTCTTAAAGGTATAAAATTTCAAGCTCATTCAGAAGTAACTAATGCCCAGACTCTCAGACCAATATTCTCATATTTTATTTAATTATTTCATAGAAGTGGGAAATAGATTGTTCTGAAGTCTTGACGCTACTAGTGTGAAATTTGATTCACAAATTCAGTGAAATACTGAGTGGTTCGCCAACTAACACTGTAATGTTTCCAGTTATATTAGTTTCTTCTCCTTACTCAAAAGAGAATCTTTAGAAACAGGACTACATTTTAAGTAAAATTTCACCATTCGGAGTAACAGCAACTATTTTGATAATTACCAGGCATATCTATCATTATAAAGGGAATATGAAAAACAAATTTTCTGTGTTATATACTCCGATACATTTCAGAGATGGACATTTCACCACAACGACTCCATAAGCATATAAGGTGTCTTCAGTTACAGCTAACTTTAAAATACATATAGCGGTCAGAAAGTTTAATCTTGCATTTTGTACAAGTTCGAACTTATACCGAGTGAGTCTTCTCAGCCGGCACTGCACAGGCTATGCCCTAAACTGTCCACTGTACCACGTCGTATTAATTTCGGTCGAAATGACTGCTTTGCATCCCGGGGTCTGCAGTGACTTACAAGCCCTAATCCGCGGGCTTGTGAATGCGGTGTCAGCACCTGCATTTCGCATCGTCTGTAAAATGCAGGTTTGCCTAGTTAACAATTCCCAGGATGAGAAGACTCACGCGGTATAATCTACACTATAGGCGTCGTCGTCATCAATAATCATTGTTGCGTGTAGTCGCTACAAGAGGTTCGAGGTCTGAGGAAGTTTGTTCGGCCGACTGGAGAAGGAACCGCCTACTTGGTCCCGGGCGCTTCTTCAGGTGAGGTGGCTCTAGGCGATAAAACCGGGTTCGTCATGTCATCTGGCTGAATGTGGAGGTCCCGGTAGGGTGGACAAGGCTCCTCTTGGCAGTGTGAGGCACACTAGTGATAAGACCACTGAGCTCAAACACTGCCCGGGATCGTGAAGTCGTTTTTACGAGGTTCTCACGGATAAGGGAGGACGGAAGATTGCCGGACAGGGCATACGATTTACTTCACTGACGAATGAGTCAACTATCCATGCGGTTTAAAGGACGCCACTTTGATCGGTAGCGATGATCAGTTAAGACTAATTGCCCGTTTTTTTCGAGTGGAGCAGAAAAACACATGCTACGTGCTAACCTCAACCCGGATGGGAGTCGTAGGCTGAGTGTGGCGCTTGCCAGTAGTTGGCCATACCCACTAAAAACTCCTCCACCGGAAGGAAAATGAAGAATGAAAAACAAGTAATTCGGGCGAGGAAATGCAGCGTACCGCAATTGCACCTACGCATTCAGGGAACGGTTATAATGGCTGGTTCAATGGACCTAATCCGGGTCAGACGAGAGCCAGGACGATAGCATGGCCTAGGCCCTACTTACCATCTTGGGAATTCGGAGTGAGGAATTAAAGAAATTGAAGTAATGCGTCTCCAGATAGAGTTCCCGTCTTACTGGTCATAATTTATTTGCTATGTTTTGCTGTCCAGAAACATAAATGGACATAGACATTTGTATTATTAAATAAGTTGAGTTGGTTTGCTGCTTAGACTTCAGGCAGTGTTGAGACACATGCGAAGTTTTCCCCTCCTGGGAGTTCGTCGTTCTACCATAGCCGTTAGGGCCTCGAGGTCTGGTGTCATCCTAAAACAGTGAATTGTTTAGGCTTTAGTATACTTACAATTATTTGGCTGTAAGCCTTATCACTGATAGTGGTTGGTACTAATTATGCTAGTAATGCAATGCTTAGTGTTATTTTGGCGGTGAGCCTTTTCATTAGATTCATGTAATTGTGTTTTAGGACTAACTTAATGTTTTTCAGCGATATCCATTTTGTGTTGCCTTGGTCAAATTTTAGGTGTCCACCTGCAACGCAGCCTACCCAATCGTGGCGCGGCTGCACTCAAACGTCACTATGGTGGAAGTGGAACCCCTCCCCGGGGACCGCCTTGTCTAAGAGCAAGGCCACTGTTGTCATGTTAGATAGTGACTATGCCATGGCTAGTTTGCGAGTTTTTATGTGTAGTTATGTTCGCATTAGAGCGTCTAGGTAGTCTTGGATATCGATCTCTATTTCCCCCAGTACAATATTTCTATCAAAGTGTGATAGAGGTCCTTTGGATTTATCTCTCTTGTTGTTGTAATTACCTAAGTCGCGAATTAGAGGGTTAAAAGTTTTGTCCTTTCTGTTGTATAGGTTATAGCTTTGTAACTTTATAAATTCTTCTATGGAGTGAAGCTGTAGCTTCTCGGGTACCAGATAAGCCGCTCGCTATAATTCTAAATATCCTGTTTTCACGGTTTGTAGCCTATGTAGGTGTGACTTTGCAGCATATCCCCAAACTGGTGCTGCATATGTTATTATAGGTCTTATCAGCGTCTTATATAGCGTGAGGGCCATATTTAGTTGAAGTTGGAAGTTCATGTTTATCATATGATAGAGCTTGTTTAGCTGGCCATTGGCCTTTGCCGTTACGCTATTTATGTGGTGTTTCCAGGTGAGACCTTGGTCTACAGTGACTCCTAAATAAGATACTTGGTTCTTCCATGCTGTTCTCTCGCCATTTAATGTCGAGGGCGGTTGCGCATGTCTAGGTAGTTTGTGTTGCACTCTTTTGGTAAAAGTTATTGACTGGCATTTGTTGATGTTTATTTTAATTTGGCATTTTGTATACCATGGCTCTAGCTCATTTAGAGCATTCTGTAGCCGTAGGTGTAATATCCTGTGTTGCGTGGACTGCGTTACAAGCGCTGTATCGTCGGCGTATATGTATTTTTCTGTAAGGGTGAGTTCGGGTATCTCATTAATATATAGATTGAAGAGTGTCAATCCGAGCAAACTTCCTGTGGAACTCCTGCCCTGATACGCCTAAGGAAGGAAGGGGAATCCTCCACCGCTGCTCGCCTTCAGTTAATCGTAAGAGTTGAAGCGTCGTTGAGCGCTGTGACGTTAATCCAAATTGCTCTGAAACTACTATGTTGTTCTTCAGAATGTGTGAATTTATTCGTTTTAGAATTACGTTTTCTAATGCGTTTCCACTTGTGCATAATAGGTTAATTAGTCTGTAGCTTGCGGGTAATGACAGGTTTATGTTTTGCTTCGGGAGCATTATTATTTTTGCCACTTTCCATTGTGGTATAAATCTACCTTCGTCTAGGGCATAGTTAAATATTTTGGCTAAGAGCAATAGCGCTCCTCGCGGAAGATTCTTGAGAACCACATTGGTATTGCGTGCGGCCCGAGAGCCTTCCTGTAGCGCAGTTGGGTGATGATCCAGCTTATTTCTCCTGCATTATTTTTTTGAATTTTATTGTGTGATCGAATAGCCTGTTTCGCTTATTTCGTTCTCAGTTTCTTGTATTTGATTATCTTGCTCCACTTCAGGGTTGGGCATAAGGTGTCTTCAAGGTGTGATGCAAAGACCTCTGCTTTGGCCTGAGGGATTTCAGCTATTGTGTTAATAAGATTATTAATTAGAGCTGCTATGTTTGTTTTGGAACGCCTGAGGCATTTTGTTATTCGCCAAACCGAGTTTGTTTGCCGATTGATATTTTCAAGGGTTTGATTCCATTGGTTGCCTAAATATTCCCTAGTTTGGGCTCTTGTCTCGTTCCTGAGCTCGATGTATTCTTGTTGATGAATCGGATTCCTAGTTCTTTGCCATTTACGCCTTACCCTGTTACGACTTGATGCAATAATTTAATGCCGGCTGTGTATTGGCCATTTATTGTAGGTTATTAATTAAACGTTACACTTTTAAGTGTCGCTAGTATTATTGCTAAGTTCAATTTATCTATAGTCTTATCTTGCGATTGTGGTGAGTTTACTTCAAAATTGGGGAGATAGTGCTCGACGGTATTCTTGAACTCCTCCCAAACTACTTGATTGTAATTTAGCCTAAGCGGTTCCGCTTCTAAAGCTATCGGCAGTGCCATTCCCACTGACCGGTAAGTGATCTGACGTTAATTCGCTTAAAATGCTAAATTATATATAAAACGAAACGTAATTCATTATGACAATATTCAGAACGTCTGACATGTGATTATCGTTATATGGAATATGAGTAGGCTCCTTTGGATCTGATATGAGAAAGTTAGCATTATTAACGTAGTTTAATAATCTTGTACCCTGCGTGTTTTTGTTTATACTATACCATAACAGATGCTTGCATTATAGTCCCCGGCAGCTATGACCTTCGCACCTAAATTCATAATTTTGTCTGTCTTGTGTATCTACATCTCCTGGAGCGTTATAAATTGATGCTAGTGTTATTTCACTATTAAACGAGAATATACTAATAGCTGTGGCTTCCAATGATTCAATTATGGAACATGTATTTAATGATGCCTAATGTTATTTTGAACGACTGTTGCTGTCGCCCTCCCCTACGATATCTGACTATAAATCGCATACCCAGAGATCGAAAAACGGTCTAAGTTCCCTAACTGGATTTCATTAAGTAACGCAATTTGTACTGAGTTTGGAGAAAGTCCGCTAAATCCTTACGTTTCCTGCGTACTCCTTGGCAATTCCACTGTATTGTACGAATCTTTTTGGCAGTGGTTGTGAAGACTGGCAATTAGTTTCGTGAGGAAGAGTAGCGTCTAAATTGTCAGTCCCTTGTGTGAAGAAGCCAACGAGTCTGTCTAACTGTCCCTCAAGGAATTCCACGGGGACAGTGCTTTTGGGTCTGACAATCAGATGCATTAATTTGCCCACGACCGTGCCTGTTTTGATCGTCTGTCTTCTTCCCTAACCCCGAGGAGCGAGCGACTAATAGGAAGGAGGGTGAAGCCCTCCTGCCTTTTTGACGGGTATTGAAGGTGTATTTTGTGTATGCTGTTCTGTCGGGGTGTCGCTCATTCCTTGCTGGGCCTTCGTTGGTGACAAGCCGGGGGCCTCAGTCGGAGGGTGCTCGGCTAATGGGGCGGGTCGCGTCCGGCCTTTCTTGTCCCTAATGAGCCACAGTGCGTTGTGCATTTCTGCACTATACCTAGCGCTAACCTGAACATAGCTCCTAGTATTTATACTTTCTGCACCTTGTGGGGTTTTTGCGGCTGCGCGCGGTTTGTCGGCACACTGTTCGTGACTACTAGTAGTAAGCGGTGTAACCGCGTCAAGATGCACCGTGCTCACTCTGGCCGCAATGCAGGCAGTTCTGTTCCACAGGCGGAACGGAGCAGAATCCTGAGGGGTGTGGCCCTAAACATTTGGCACAGACTTATTTGGGGAACCTATATTCTCCCTGTACGTGCCAGAACTGCTGGCGCTTAGTGCATTGTTTAGGTTCGGGATCGGTCCTATACCTTTCTACTCTAACTCTAAAATGTGCCAAGTAAGTGAGGTCCAACGTTTTGCTGTTTTCTACGGTATCTGCCGCCTCGAAGAGGTCTATTGGTAGAGGGGTGCGGCGCGAGTTGCGTTTGCGCATTTATACGGCTCTGAGCGCCATTATCCCTAAGTCTGCCAGGTCTTGTTTAACTTCGTCTGCGGTGAACTCGGCGTACAGGCCTTTCATCACAAACCTAACTGTCCTCTCCTGGGATAGGGAGTGAGTAAAACATGTATATGCCTTTTGACTTGAGGTATTCTACCAATCTTTGGTAGTCACTCAAGCATGACAATTTGTCTGAGCAGACACCGTAGTTTCGTACGGTAGTGACAGTGTAATCATGTGTTGGTGTATATGTCTTGTCGAAGTCTCGCAAAGGGTGTGAATGTGTGTTGCCTGGCTTTTGTGCATAAAGAGCGGCGCAAGGACTGAGCTCTTATAATTAAGCGTATCTGTGGGTGTGGTTGGAGTGGCACTCTCCGTGGTCGCTATGTCTATGTCTGATCTTGTGTCGGTCGAGGTGCTGGCTACCGGTGAGTCTGGAGTGGTAAGAACAGGTTTCTTGGGCGTTGGAGTTTTCTGTGTGGGTTTAGAAGTAGGATACGCGGGTTTGGTTTTGGTGGAAGAGGATTTAGATGGGTTGCTCCGTAGTGTCATAGTGATCGTCTCGGTCGAGGAAGAAGTGGTTGCCTACGAGTTTTCCGTCATTGTGCCGTTAGGTGTGTCAGAGAGAGACAGAGCGAGAGCGAGACAAAAAGGATGTGTGTTTAAATCCTAGTGGACAAGGCAGCTTAATCTACGAAAAAGAGGAAAAAGAGATAGAGAAAATGAGCAGCTAGCGAGCGCTAAAGAGCACGGCGATACAGAAGGCCGGACCTCAGATAGGCGCTTAAGCATGTCTTTTGACTGCTCGCTATGGCCATATTTCCCCCTACTCGACTAAACCATGGTGCGCATCGCTCAAAGAGCTAAGCAATGGCATTAGTATGACTACCGCGGCAATGCCGAGCTGATGGCTTTGGTATTAATACCACGGCAATGCCGAACCGTATCCACCGGTGGCCGCTTCTTTGCAGCGAAGTGCTTCTTCTTTCTTGTCCTAGAGATGCTCTCTTAGATGTTGTCTCGTTGAAGTCTCGAAACGTAGTCCCTTACCTGTTTTTTTCGAGTGGAGGAGAAAATGACTTAATCACTAACACCAGCCCCGGTGGGAGCCAAGACTGAGAGTGTGGGACTCGCCATAGTCGGCATATCCACTAAAAACTCCTCCACCGGAAGGACAATGGAAGAAGGAAAAAGAGGAATTCATGAGTGATAGTGCAGCTGTACCGCTATTTTACCAGCGCAGTAGTGGTGAGGATATATTGGCCGGCCACGAGGGCCTAAGCCACCTGAAGATAAGGTACCAGGAGACAAGCATGACCAAGGCCCTGCTTGCGCCCTTGGGAATACGGGAGTGAAGTGGGAAGGAAAATTATGAGAGGAAAAATGTGTCGATAGGCAAGCTGGACGAGGACCAGTTTCCCGCCGCGAAGTGAAGTGTGGTGCTGTTTAGTAATTCCTTGGGTGTCTCTTGTGGCCTCTGGGTGCTGCATCTGGCCAGTCCGGTGAATCCGTGACTGGTTGGTGAACTTTCCTGCCGAAGTGGAGTTCGTCCTTGACGATTTTTTAATTGAACAGCGGAGTTTGTCAAGGTGGGTAAGGAAATTCCCACTCTTTAAAGTGCTCTGTAGGTGTAGTTTGGAATAGAAGATGTAACCGCTGGATTCGACTTGGAGACCTCGAAGCCCCATCAATTGTGCCTGAAGGGCTCCACGTCGCGTCGTTCGGTCGTCGGTTTCATCTTCGGCGTCGTCTGGTTGGACGAGATGGCCGTAGATGCGTTCCAGATTGCGCTGAACCGATGCGAGGATCCCGTCATCACCTTGGAGGTTCACGATCTACTTTGAGAGGGCGGTGATTGCTCTGGCCGTGGTCCGCTGTTTGGCCTCCACAGACGCAAGGCGCGTGTTGGTTGCGCAGCGTAACTCTGCCAAGCGAGAGGTGAAGTCCTGGAACGTGGCCTGCATTGCAAACAGAGTGGCTTGCGGATCTGGTTGTATTGTAGAACCAGGAGTTGGTGTTTGAGGCTTGGTCCTTCCACGGGGCGGCGTAGGCGTCGATGGAGGAAGTTGAGCGACCGTAGGTAGTCCAGTTTGTTGTTTGCTCCGGGGTTACAAGGGGCATTGAGCCTGCCCTGTGAAGTGCGTATGCCCGGAGCAAATGGCGCAGAAGCGGTGACGTTGGCGGAGGTCATGTACGGTGCAGTTTGCTGTGAGACATCCTGCCCCACAGTAATAGCACCGACGTGCAGCGCTGCGTGCCTCCGCTGTGTGACCGAAGGCATAGCAGCGGCGGTAGGGTGCCGCACCTTGACTCCTGCTGACCTCGACACGCAAACGTTGCCCAAGAAGGGGCAGACTAGATCACAAGGCCGACTGATCGTACGGAGCGGAAATAAGATGGAGGCCTACCAGCGGCGTTGGCCCTCTGTTCGACGTTATTCGGGAGGCTCGAATACCAGAGCACCAGTGGTGCTTCGCAGCTTCCAGCACGAAGTGCGCTGGAAGATTTCTAGGAACTGCACAGATGACAACAATGTGGGGACCATCTGAAGGCAGGTGCGTCTGAGGTGATAGTGGACTCGCCTCCATTTTCGGAGGTAAGCCGGCGGTAGTCGTTGGCGTAGTACAGCTCTGTGTAGGAGTAGCAGGGCTGGTGGCAAGCTATGGTGCTGGAAGATCAGGTTCCGGCGTTGCAATGCTGTGACGGGGCGAAGCAGTGGCCGAAGAGCAGCTAGGCCCAGGCAGCGGTGGAGGCGAAGCAGTTCGCCGGGCAAATGCCGGGGGAGATGCCGGCGAGACGACTGCGTCTGCGGCCGGAGTCGGCTGGAGAGTGGTGAACTTCTCAGCGGCAGCCGAGGAAGCAGCGCTGGATCCTTCAGCGGCTCGACGCTTTCTTCTCGTTCCCATTTCGGCGATTCTTCGCGAAGCGTAGAGATTTTACCTCTGCGGAGTCTTGAAGCGAAGTCCTACCTTTGCCTGCCACGCCACTCCGTTTATTCATCACAGAACCGTTGCTATTGGGTCGTAACTCCTGAGCTAATTACCCGTGGTGCCATTTAGTTTATTGAGCTTAACTTAATGTACATCAGCGCCGCTGTGGAGCGCGCGTGAACTCTTTACATATCATTTGCTATTTCACAGTATACTAGAGATTATGTGGCATGCGTCGAGTTTGTGGTGAACCTGTCTGTCTTTGTAGCGGGCTAAAACTTCAGTCGTCCTCCCAGTTCACCACAGGTGGATGTTGCTGAGCCGATGTGTCGCCTTCTACGGCACCTGCGCCGGCATTTCTTCACTGCTGCTCCGTTGCGTTCCGGCCAGCTTGGAGCCCTAGGGCGTTCCGGGTCTTATGGTGGATCATTTTCTTTTTCGGTTCGCTGTACAAATCGCATAGGTCTGCGTGGGGAAGTGAGATTGGTATGAGACGCCTTGTTCCCTCTGTGGCGGTGTCCAGCTCTCATGGTTCCACCCTTAGCGGTAACTTAAAGAAGTACCGGATCTCTGCTTGGCACGTGCCATCGTCGATTTCTATAGTGAATTGAGGTGCGCGTTTTTCGAGTGGAGGAAGAATACATTTACGTACTAATCCCATTGCGGAAGTGCGCAACTCCACTACGGCCCGAACTGTGGCCCTAACCACTAAAAACCTCAACCGGAAAGCATTCAGGTGAAGTGTAGCAGCTTATAGCACCTGCGGATTCAAGGAGCTGGTGTATTGGCCGGCTGCTAGGGCCAAAGCAGGGTAAAGGTGAGGAGCCAGGACGTATCCATGACGAGGCCCCAAAATACTCCCTGGCGAATTCTGGTGAGGAGTTAGGATAGTCTGGGCGTTGTTGAAAGTCCTGCCACACCGGAACGCTGCGTCCTATTGTATTCCTTGCGTTGTGCGTTCCAAGTCTGCACTTGTTCGCCAGGCCAGGTTCTTGAGCCAGTGGCTGCGTCTCTGAAGGAGCTAACATAGGCATCCATGCATATAAATTAGTACATCTATATAAATTCCCAGTACATTTATGATTTTCATTTGCAATTCATTATAGCATTTATTGATATTATTTAGGAAATGCCATACGGCTTCGTCAATATATATCTGTAGCACTTTAAGTGCTTCGCCTAATGGCGTCGTAATATAACTAAATTATTATTCGGAAGCTTTTGATACTTTCTGTTATTTCGGCATCGTCGTTTCACATTTATCGTGTCCTTATTACAGCTTGGACGTGTAGATTCCACAACCGGCGGGTTGCCTGCCTGAAAGTGCAGGTACAGGCCTGTGCCACTCAGAGAGCGAGGACTTCGAGGGCTACCGATGGTTACGTAGTGTAAGTGTAGTTATGGGTAATGCTTATGGGTATAATACTAGGGCATCAAGTTATTCTTGTATGTTGATTTCCGGTTCCCCAGGCCGAAGGTTCTGTCAAATACTGACAGCGGGCGCATGGGCTTTTTTCGTTTGTTTTGTTCCTAATTCTTGTAGCAGTGCATTGTTGTTCTTTTCTTTGAGCTTGTATAAGTTACAGCTTTGACTCTTAATAAATTCTTAAATTGAGTGTAGTTTTATCTCGTGATGTACGAGATATGCCAGTGCTACCGACGATTGTTTAGCTACTATTCTTATCATCCTGTTTTGAAGTGTTTGCAACTTTAGCATGTGTGTTTTGTCAGCATGTCCCTATACCTGGGCCGAATACGTAATGATTGGCCGAATTCGTGTTTTGTATTGGGTAAGTCCCATATTTGGCTTCCGTTGACTCTTAGTATTAAAGAGTGGCAATAATCTGTTCAGCTGGCCATTGGCCTTAGCTTTGACTTTGGCAATGGAATTATTCTAGATAACACCTTGATCCATAATTAGGCATAGGTACGTCATTGGGTCTTTCCATTCCATTCCTACGCCTTGATAGTTTAGGGGTTGCATTGCATATTTACCTTTCCGATGAAGAAGTGTTTTTGTAAACATTGTTGCTTGGTTTTTTTTGGCTTCACCTTAATGCTCCATTTGATGAAGCAACGTTCGACCGTGTTTAATATATTTTGTAGTCGCAACTGTATAACTCGAGGCTGCGTAGATTGCGTTATTATGGCAGTATCATCAGCATATACGTATTTGTACGTCCTTAGTAGATCCGACATGTCGTTTGTGCAAAGGTTAAACAGAGTTGGTCCTAAAAGACTTACCTGTGGAATTCCTCCTTTTATTTGTTTGATGCTTGATACTGCTTCCTCCACTGTGGTATGAAAGCGTCGGTGGTGGAGGTAGTCCGCAATGAAGCGTAGATCAGAGTCTGAAAAGTGGTGTCGCTTCAGCTTCCTGAAACGCCCGGAGTGCCAGAGTTTATTGAATGCGCGTTGAATATCTAGATAGAGGGCGCTCGTCGATTTTCTTGTGTTAAAAACTTTCGTAATTTCTTCAGTCATTCTTAGTAATTGTAGGGTGATCAAGTGTTGCGCTCTAAAACCAAACTGTTCGAGTACACTGCTTACAGTATTTAGGGAGATAATTGGCATATAATTGATGAGTAGTGCTAGATTTTTATTCGCTTTGGGGAATAAGAGTATTTTGGCCTCTTTACAACAAGGAGGAAACCTGCCGTGTTCAAGTTTGTAGTTAAATATTTTAGCTATCAGCTTTAGCGCTCTGTTTGGGAGGTTGTTTAACCCCACATTCAGTATCTTGGCCTTTCCGGGCCCTTTTGTAGTAGGCAGATGATTGATGATACAACCTACTTGGCCGGGGATTGTTTTTCACATTGTGTTGTGCGTGCGCGTTTGGCCTGTGCTATCGGCTTCATTTTCGACTTCTATAATTCGTCTTGTCCTACTATTACGTTGGGAGAGAATACTTCCTCTAATGTGACCGCAAAGGCTTCGACCTTGGCCTGGGGTGTTTCAGCTATAGTGTTGTTAAATTGGACGGTAGGGATATTTGTACGTGCTCGCTATAAACATTTCGCTATCCGCCAAACCGTACTCTGCTGAGAACTTAGATTTTCAAGGGTGGTGTTCCACAGATCTCGAATGTAAGTACTGAGGCTTTCTTTTGCTAGGATTTTAGCTTGGTAGTATTCTGTTGCGTGTATTATATTTAGCGTTTTTTCCATTTGCCTCTGGGTCTATTTTGTGCCTGCTGTAGCATACTTACATGGTTGGGAAATCTAGAATTTACCGTATGTTGCTGTATTAGGGGTTCGCAGATCGAAGTGGCTAGATTTATTGCTAATGCTAGTTTATCTATCGTAACGTCTTGGTCTCTGGCAGAGTTTGCTTCTAAATCTGGGAGGTAGGTATCACTGTGTGTTTAAAAACCTCCCAGTCTACCTGGTTGTAGTTGTGTTGTAAAGCGGCAAGTTTAAACGAAATTGGAGCCTTGATTGTCAATAAAACCGGCAAATGGTCTGACGTGAGCTCATGTGATTCTTCGAATTCAACGTTAGAGGGTGTATTATTTAAAACCGTGATATCTAGTATATCTGGTGTGTGGTTCGGCATATGTGGTTGGGAAAGTGGCCTCTTCCGGGCCATTAATTATGTAATGTGTATTGTTTATGTAATTTAGTAATTCAGTGCCTTGCGGATTGGTATTCGTGCAATTCCAAAGACAGTTTTTGCACTTTTAATCACCTGCTGCGATTACTCTTGGGCCTGGTTTCATGATTTTGTCTATGTCGTTCGTGTCAATGTCCCCCGGGGAACTGTAGACTAACGCTAATACAGTTTCGGTATTGTGAATATTAAGGTTTCTTGCCGTTGCTTTAGCGCGTGCTAGCGTTTGCGACTTAATTTGAAAATATTAATTATTACACTGTAGAGCTATCGCCGTTTCTCCTCCTCTACGGTCGCGATCGTTTCTATATAGTCGGTAGCCGGGAACAGATAAGCGGTCTACGTGGTTTTAATGTGTTTGGTTTAATAATGCTATTTGTATTGAGTGTGTTTGAAGCAAATCGGTGAATTACTTAGTCTTCTTGCATATTCCGTGACAGTTTCAGTATATTATTCTGACTGGCTCTGAAGTGCCCATGGCTAAATTTTACGAAGGATTGTCACCAGTTCGGAGAGAAAGTGTGCTACTGTTGCGGGGTTCTGCTCCTTGACCGTTGATAGCATTGTAGAGCTTTTTCACCTGTGTTTGGTCTTCTGTGATCCTTGCTTTGTTGCTGGTCGTCCCTAGTGTCATCACTACTTTGGCCATTTTCTTGCCCGCAGCTATGTGCTTTTGTTGTTGTGTTTTCCGAGGGAGGATCGACTTTGCTGTTGGGTGACGCCCAGCTGCCGACTGTGTGGGACGTTCATTTAAGGGTGGAGTATTCTTTGATCGTGGATGTCACTCTTCGCTGATAGGGTCAGCCTCGGTAGTGAACCGAGGTTTACCAACCACAGAGGTTTCGTCTACTGGGGTTGGGCGCAAGCGGCCTTTACTATCCCTAGTGAAACACCCTGCTTGTTTTGTGGCAGCCTCTGCATATGTTTGCCCTCTTCCTATCCTTGGCCTAGGACGCTGTCCACGAGGCCAGGTCTTCTTCAATGCTGCGTTATATGTGGTGTAAAAGTGCAAGTTGCACCATGGCCCGAAGCGACACATAGAACGCATAATTGTTCCGCAGGTGGAACTGAGCACGTGCCTGAGTAATGGGGTCCTGTGCATTTGGCGCAGATTGGGTTGGGGACCTACATTCTCTCATCACGTGCCAGAGTTTCTAGCACCGTGAGCATTTATTACAGTATGCAACGGACCTGTACATCTCTACCTGGATTCTAAAGTGGCAAAGAAATCTGAGGTCCAGGATTTAACTTTTTTCCTGGGTGTCCCGGTGTTCAATTAAGAACATCAGCAGGGGTGCTATGCCTGTTGCGCCTCCTCATCTCGATAATCTTAATGATGTGAAAACTACATTGTCCCAATTTCTTTAATTTATTCTCCGGTGACTTTAGAGTACAGTCCCTTAATAACAAATCTGGCGGTCGTTTCTTCAGGGTGTGAGAGTAGATAATGCTGTACTCCTCTGGTCTTGAGATGATCTACCAGAATTATCTAGTTACTCATGCAGAAAGGCTTAATGTAAAAGTCGCCAGAGTTGCGTGCTGTACTTACAATATATATTTATTATTAAGTTGGCACATCTTGTCAATTTGTTTCATTAGTTGGTAGAGGTTCGCGGCCTGGTTCTTATTGGCTAAAGCTGGTGCTATGTCTGACCTCTTTTACTTAGTGAAAACGAAGGATGCCTGTGTAGCGTCTTGTTTTCAGCCAGTAGAACTGCCAGATTTGGGTGAGGAAGGGTTGATAGGATGGGGTACAGTTGGAGTGGTGTTAGATGTAGGACTTGAGGTTGAAGCAGAAATAGGCTAAGGTGTCATAGAAGGTTTAGATGTGGAAGAATTGGGACTGGAAGGAGTAGTGGGGACTGGAGTTTGGATGTGAGGACTTCTTCCTTTTTGTCATAGTCTTAGCCAGTGATAGCGAGTGTTTGGTAGCCACCATAATCTCGCTACCCTTTGCTATACATATGAATCTTTGTCTAGAGTGTTAAAGAGAAGAAGAGAATTAAAACTTAAGGCTGGCCTTTCAAGGGGATTATTCTATAGAGAAGAGAGTAAAAATAGAATAGCAGAAGAGAAAGCACAGTTAGCGAGCGCTAAAAAGCACGGGGAGATAAATGACCCAACCTCAGAGAGACAGCTAGTCTTGCGACCGCTTGCTATGACCTTTTATCCCCTACTCGTCTATACGGTAAGGCGCAATTCTCAGAGGGATCTTGCTTGGCTTTGTTTAGACACTGCAGCTATGCCGAGCCAATAACTTTGGTATAAATACCACTGCAATGCCGATCCGTATCTACCGGTGGCTGCATCTTTTAAGATGACCGCTTCTTCTTTCTTGTCTTGGAGTTCCTCTGGTAGATGGTGTCTCGTTGAAGTCTCGAAGCGAAGTGGAGCGAGGTGCGTTTTTTTCAGAGTGGAGAAAAATCTTTTTAAGCATTAACCCCCTAAATTGGAGTGTGGGCTTCTACCGCGGCATCAGCCGCAGCCCTTGCCAGTAAAAAACCTCCACCGGAGTGAATTAGCTAGAGATGAGGCAGTATCGCATATGCACCTGCAGATTTAAGGTGTTGGTACATTGGCCAACCCTTAGGGCTTGTACCATTGTAAGGAGAGGAGGCCGGACGTAGCCATGACTGAAACCCTGATTACGCCCTGGCAAATTTAGGGAGTTTGGTTGGAGGTGATTACTTGATCACGCCATAGCGTTTCATCGTATTATATTAAACGTGCTGAGCGTCACAAGTACGCACTTGTGCGCGAGTCGTTGGAGCTTGAGTAGATGGCTGGGTCTCTGAAACAAATTATTCTAGTCATGCATGTACACAATATATATACATTAATATTAGCGTTATAAGCTTAGAGTAAATATATTTGCTTATTAGCTCTTATTTGAACATTCATAAGTGTCGTATTAACTGTACGTAAATTCTACCATGTGGCTTCGTCTTAGTGCACGTACATTCTTAGTGTTAATCTGGATTTTGATAATATTGCTATGCTCCGCCTGGTGGCGTCGTCTTTTCCTTATAATGATTGATTTTGTGTTTATATTAGATTGACAATGAGTATTTGCTTTTTAGCCGTTTGGCACTGTGCTTAGATTTTAGAAACCATTTTCAATTTCCATACACATTGCAGGTTCTGATAGAGTGCGCACACGGCGGGCTGTCTGCCTGAATGTGCAGCTGCGAGGCAGTGCCACTCGCGGGGGATCCGTCAGTCCCTGGGGGCCGCCTTGACTCAGAGAGCAAGGACTTCGAGGGCTACCAACGGTCACGTAGTGAAGCTGTAGTCATGGGTATTATGGGAATGCTACTAGTGAGTCAAAGGTACTCTTGAATATCTATTTCGGGTTTCCCTAGGCCAAAGGTTCTGTCGAATAATGACAGCAGTCGCTTGTGTTTGTTATCATGGGTTTTGTATGAACGTAATTCTTGTATTAATCTATTTGTGTGCTTTGTTTCCCTTTTGCTTATAGAGATTAATGCTGAGACTCTTGATGAATGCTTCGATAGTGTGGAATTTTAGTTCTTCGTGTAGGAGATATGCCGGTGCTACCGGCGGATGTTTAGTTGTTATTCGTATTATCCTATTTTGCAGTGTTTATAACTTATGTATGTTCGTCTTGGCCGCATATCACCATACCGGGGCTGCATACGTCATGATTGGCCTAATTAGCGTTTTATATAGATTGAGTCCCTAATTTATTTTCAGTTGGTTATTTATGTTAAATATTTGGAACAATCTATTTAGCTAACCATTGACCTTGGCTCTAACTTTAGCAATGTCTTATTCCAGGTCGGGCCTTCATCTATGCTAAGACCTAAGTAGGCCACTTGGTCCTTCCATTTGATTCCTTCTCCTTGAAAATTAAGTGGCTGAGGTACGTGGCCGTAGGCTGACTGTAGTCTCTTGGGAGCGGTGCTATACTGGTTCATTTCACCTGACGCCATTTGTTACTCGGCGGTATAAGCAGTAGTTTGGTGGTTGTCTGTTGTGGGCTTCGGATTCTGGCCCGCCTTCGGTTAAGATATGTGCAGCTTTGTATCGGTCACTGGAGACCTTAGCAATGCTGCCATCCTCGCTGTGGCTTTCCACCATATTTCCATCGTTGGCCAGCACAGGGAAGGATCCCCTGTATGGTGGCAGTAGCTTGTGTCTCCCTATCTCCACTCTGATGTATACATGCGAGACTGTGCGGAGGTCTGGCGGTAGGTATTCCTCGGTAGTCCTTTAGCCGTATCTGGGACTCCCTAGAGGCCCTCTCGCGTGCCATAGTGGATGGCACGGAAGATGTCCATGGGAAGGCGTATAGACTGCTGGAAGTCTCTTTCCGCGGCACTCTGGTTGTCGCTGTCAGCTCTTGCAGTGCGTAGCCGAGGAGTATTGTGGGTAGCTTCTCCACCCAGGTAGCTGGATTGCGATCGACCATAAGGGCGGCCTCCAGACATCGGTGCCGTCGCTCAGTTTTCCCGTTTGTTTGCGATTGGTACGGGTTGGTATGGTATTTCTCTAAGCCTAGTGACCGAGTGAGCTCCAAAAAAAGCTCCGCCTCGAACTGGCTCCCCTGTTCCGTTGTTATCCTGGTAGGCGTGCTTAACCGACTGATCCAGTTTTGGAAAAAAGACTTTGGCTATGGTGACTGCGTCTATGTGTTTAAGAGGGATGCATTTCAACCGCCGTGTTGCTCTGTCAATCATGGTGAGTCAAAAACTGTGTCCTCCGGAAGTAGGTAGCGGTCCTACTATGTCCAGGTGCACATGTTCGAACTTGGTTGTCGAGGGAAACTCATGTAGTGGTGCTCTGGTGTGGCGATAAATTTTGGCTATAGCATTTGTGGAATTATTTGGCCCATTTCTTAATGTCCACGTTTATGAAGGACAGAAGTATCTCTGTGACTAGTTTGTGTGTAGCACGTATCCCCGTGTGGCTCATACCGTGTATTTTGTGGAATATATTTCTCCGTACTGCCCTGGGGCGAATGGGCGGTTCTGGCCTACACTCGTGTCGCACGTGACGATTGGACCGGTGTCCGGGATGTGGACTTGCTGTATGTTTAAGTGGTGTGCATGATGGTAGCTCCGTATCTGTTGCTTGTGCTTCAGCGAAGAATTCGTCGCCGGCGCAGTTTATGGTTGTTATGCGTGACAGTACCTCGGCTAGCGCGTTTTTGTCTCGTTCGCAGTATTGTATATCAGTGGAGAATTGTGAGATGAATCCAAGTTTTCTGGTTCTCCTCGGTATGCTGCTTCAAAAATCCTGTGTGGGCGTGTGTGAGAGGCGTATGATCTGTGAGAATTGTAAAGAGTCGCCCTTCCACCTGATCACTGAAGTGTTTAAGGGCTTCGTATATGGCCAGAAGTTCCAAGTCGAAGGTGGAGTACGCCCGCTGGGCTGAGCTTAGCGCTTTAGAGGAAAAGCCCAGTATTTGTTGTTTTCTATTTTGATACTGATGTAATACCGCGCCGATGGTTACATCACTGGCGTCTATAACCGTGTACAGTGCGGCTATAACCGTGAAGTGTGTGCTAGCAAGGTTGCATTTGCTAGAGCTTGCTTTGTCTTGGTGAAGGCGTCGTTGAGTATTTCAGTCCATTGGATGGGCGTTCTGTCCTTCTTGCTGTCTTGTAGTAGCTTGTTCAAAGCCTGCTGGATGGTGGCTGCATTGGAGATGTTCCGCGGTGGAAATTTACCATACTCAGGAACCGTCGGAGGTCCATAATTATCTTTGTTGGGGGTAATCTGTGATGGTTTTAACTGTGGTGGGTGAAGTCGTGCTCCCTACCCAGAAACCAGATTTCTGAGGAACTGCATCCATTTTTTTTGCCGAGGACGCACTTGGAAACATTTACATGGAGGACATACTCTGCGAAACGCTGCAGGACCGTGCGTAGGTGTGTACGGTATTGCTCTGGTGACTCAGAGGAAACTATAATGTCATCCAAGAAGCAAAAGGTGAAAGGGAGGTTGCGAGCAGGTGATCCATATATCGCTGGTAGGTTTGTGCGGCGTTTTGTAGTCCGAAACCCATGCGAGTGTATACAAATACTCCAAAGGGTGTAATGATGACCGTCTTGGGTACGTCTTCCGGTGCAATCGGAATATGGTGACATGCCTTTTGGATGTCTAAGGTGGAGAATATGGATGCTCCACTTAGGAGGGTGTTGAAGTCCCGTATGTATGATATTGCGTATCGGTAGGGGATGATTTTCATGTTCAGCTGCCGATAGTCCCCTCAGGGACGCATGCACCCGCCGGGCTTTTTGCTATGTGCAGGGGTGTTGCCCATGGATATTTTGTGGTCGGATGGTGCTGCTGTAAGGAATCTGGTGAACTCTTCTTTTGCTGTGGTGTAAATGGCAGGGTGTAGTATTCGGAATTTAGCCTAACTGTTGCGTCCGTGGTTTCTATAAGGTGGCAGATACCGATGTCTTTGTATGGTTTGTCTGAGTGACCCTGGTGTATTCTTCTAGCAGGTAATTGAAAGGGCTTTGTGGTGAAATGGAAGAAACCTGGTTGCTTATGGCTTCTATGTGGCCCTGGTAGTGTATGACTGAGGTTATTAATTAGGCATCTGGCGTTGACATACACTGAGAGACCGAAGTGTGTGAGGAAGCTGTTACTATGATGGCTTTGTCGACATCAGCGATCAGGAAATCCCAAATGTAGGTGGCAGTGCTCACTGCAGTGCTGCTCTCTGTGTACCGTACGTGTAAATCTAGGTTCTATGCCCAGCATAGACGATATCCTCGGTTGGCTGGGCCCCAGGTATGATCTTGTTAGTTGGGATGGAAATGCAGGCTCCTGTATCATTCAGGAATGGAATTTGGTTTTGCTGCCATTGTATGAAGAGGTGGATGGAGTGGTTGCTTACATCCGTTTCCGCCATACTGGCTGTACCGTCTCGTTTCCCTGTCACCTGCTGTTAGAGATGCGGCACGGTAGTATGATATTCCTTGAATTTGGAACCTGGCGCCTATGGTACCAAAAGATAGTGTTTGGTTGTCTTCTTGCTTCCTGCCGTATGGTCTGGCCATGCGTGTCGGTCCACCCTTCTAGGGTACTGAGTCTATTGGATATGGCCTGGAGTTCGGCCGTCCAATCTGGGGTGTTCTGTTGCAGGTGGACTCCTGCCAGAGTTTTGCTATAGTGGTCCAAGGTGCTGTCTGCAATTCGGGCGACACGGTCCAATGATTCTTCTTCCCAAGCCGCCAGCAGAACATGTCGGAGTAGCTCCTCTTGTGTGCTGGCTCCCGCCAGGTGGTGCATGTCAAATAGGAGTTATGGCGGCTTCTGGTCGCCTAGCTGGATATCTCTGAGCAGTTCTTGCAGCTATTGTTGCCCCGGTGGGGCATAGAAAACGAGCAGCCGCTGCTTCAGCGGTTGGTAGATTTAGTCCTTGGGTTAGTCACGAGATCAGCTACGTGAACCACCATCTGTCGTGAACTTTGAACCACAATGCGGTGGAAGCGTGCGCGTTGTGACAGGATGTTGTGCATTGCAAAGACTGCTTCGACCTACAGGAAAAATGCTGCGGGATCATCTTTGTATGAAGGCCGGCAGGGTGGCGGTGGTGGCTCGAACGGCTTTTAGTTGTGCTGTGATACCCTGTGGTGTAGCTTCGTCGTTGGTCTCCAATGCCGTGGTCTGTGATGCGTCCATTGTTGCGTCTTGTCACTACAAGAGGTTCGAGATTGTTCGGCCCACCGGAGTAGGCTACGCCTGCTTGATTCCAGGCGCTTTCTCAGATGAGGTGTCTCTAGGCGATCAAGACGAGTTCGTCATCTCAGCTCAGTTGAGTGTGGAAGTCCCGGTGGAGCGGACAAGGTTCCTTTTGGCAGTGTGAGGCACATTAGTGGTAAGACCACGGAGCTCAAACACTGCCCGGGATCGTCATGTCGTCTCTACGAGGTTCTCACGGATAAGAGAAGACGGGTGATGACAACAGATAACATAGGATTTACTCCACTGACGAATTAGTTAACTATCCTTGTGGCTTAAGGGACGCTACTTTGATAGGTAGCGAGGGTCAGTTAAGGTAATTGCCTGGTTTTAATTTTTCGAGTGGAGAAAAATACATGTATATTGCGGGTGTGCAGGAACCTACCCATCAAAAAACCTCCACTGGAGAGCATTCAGGTGAGGTGTAGCAGTACCGCTTACAGCACCTGCAGATTCAAGGAGCTGATGTATTAGCCGGCCGCTAGGGCCTAGGCCGGGTGAAGGTGAGGAGCCAGGACGTATTCATGACCGAGCCCCTGAACACTTCTTGCTAATTCTGGCAAGGAGTTACGATAGTCTGGGTGTTGTTGAAAGACCTGTCACACAGGAGCGCTGCGACCTCTGGTATTCCATGCGTTGCGCGTTCCGAGTATGCACTTGTTCGCTAAGCCCGGTTCTTGAGCCAGTGGCTGCTTCTCTGAAAGAGCTAACATAGGCATGCATGCATATAAATTAGTATATCTATATAAATTCCTAGTGCATTTATAATTTTTTATCTGCAATTCATTATAGCATTTATTGATATTACTTAGTTAATGCCATACGGTTTCGTCGTTATCTAACCGTAGCACTTTAAGTACTTCGACTAATGGCGTCGTCATATAATTAAATTACTCTTTGGAACCTTTTGGTATTTTTTGCTATTTTGGCATCGTCATTTCACATTTATCGTGTTCTTATTCCAGCTTGGACGTGTAGAGTGCACAACCGGCGGGCTGATTGCCTGAAAGTGCAGGTGCGAGCCAGTGCCACTCGCGGAGGGGCCCTCATTCCCCGGGGTCGCCTTGGCTCAGAGAGCGAGGAATTCGAGGGCTACCGATGGTTACGTAGTGTAAGTGTAGTCATGGGTAATGCTTATGGGTATATTACTAGGGCATCAAGTTATTCTTGTATGTTGATTTCCGGTTCCCCAGGCCGAAGGTGCTGTCAAATAGTGACAGCGGGCGCATGTGCTTGTTTTCGTTTATTTCATATGTTCTTAATTCTTGTATTAGTGCATTGTTTGTTTCTTTGCGCCTGTATAGGTTACAGCTTTGACTCTTAATAAATTCTTAAATTGAGTGTATTTTTAACTCCTGATGTAAGAGATATGGCAGTGCTAGCGGCGGTTGTTTAGCTATTATTCTTATTATCCTGTTTTGGAGTGTTTGCAACTTTGGCATGTGTGTTTTGGCTACGTGTTCCCATACCGGGACCGCATACATAAGGATTGGCCGAATTAGTGTTTTGTATAGGGTAAGTATCATATTTGGCTTAAGTTGACTCTTAGTATTGAAGAATGGCAATAGTCTGTTCAGCAGGAAATTGGCCTTAGCTCTGACTTTGGCAAAGAGATTATTCCAGGTAACATCTTTATCCATAATTAGGCATAGGTACGTCACTGGATCTTTCCATTCTATTCCTTCGCCTTGATAGTTTAGGGGTTGCAGTGCATTTTTACCTTTCCGATGAGGAAGTCTTTTTGTAAACATTGCTGCTTGGTTTTTTGGGGTTCGCCTTAATGCTCCATTTGGTAAACAAGGTTCGGCCTTGTTTAATATATTTTGTAGTCACAACTGTATAACTCGAGGCTACGTAGATTGCGCTATTATGGCAGTATAACCAGCATATATGTATTTATTCGTTCTTACTAGAACCGACATGTCATTTATGTAAAGATTAAACAGAGTCGGCCCTAAGAGACTCCTTTTTTATTGGTTTGATGCTTGATACTGCTTCCTCCACTATGTTATGAAAGCGTCGATCGTGGAGGTACTCCCTAATGAGGGCTACAGCGGAGTCTGAAAAGTGGTGTTTTTCTGGCCCGGAATGCCAGAGTTTGTCGAATGCGCGTTCAATATCCAGATAGAGGGCGCCCGTCGATTTTCTTGTGTTAAAACTTTTATGTAATTTCTTCAGTCATTTTTAGTAATTATTGGGTGATCGAGTGTTGCGCTCTAAACCCAAACTGTTCGAGTATAGTGCTTATAGTGTTTAGTGGGCTATTTGGCATATAATTGATGGGTAGTGCTTTCATTTTTATTCGCTTTGGGGAACAAGAGTAATTTGGCTTCTTTATAAGAAGGAGGAAACCTGCCGTGTTCAAGTGTGTAGTTAAATATTTTAGCTATCAGTTTTAGCGCTCTATTTGGGAGGTTGTTTAGCACCACGTTTGGTATTTTGGTCTCTCCAGGCGATTTTTTGTAGTAGGCAGGTGATTAATGATGCAACCTACTTCGCCGGGGCTCGTTTTTTTGCATATTGTTGTGATGATTATCATATGATGGGGCTTAAGGACGCTAAACATCTAAGGTCATCAGCGCCCTTATACTTTTTGTGTGTGCGCGTTTGGCCTACGCTATCGGCTTCATTCTCAATGTCTATCGTGAATTCGTCTTGTCCTACTATTACGTTGTGAGAGAATACTTCCTCCGCAAAAGGCCTCGGCCTTGGTCTGGGGTTTTTTAGCTATAGTGTTGTTAATTTGGAGGGGAGGGGTATTTGTACGTGCTCGCTTTAAGCTCTTCGCTATCCGCCAAACCGTATTCTGTTGAGGACTTAGATTTTCAAGGGTGTTGTTCCACTGAAGTCGTATGTAAGTACTGACGCTTTCTTTCCTTAGAATTATAGATTGGTAGTATTCTGTTCGGTGTATTATATTTAGCGTTCTTTGCCATTTGCGTCTGACTGTATTTTATGCCTGCTGTAGCTTATTTATATCCTTGGGAAATCTAGTATTTACTGTATATTGCTGTATTAGGGCTACGCAGATCGAAGTAGCTAGATTTATTGCTAATGCTAGTTTATCTATCGCAACATCTTGGTCTTGATAGAGTTTATTTGTAGTTCTGGTATGTGGCGATCAATTGTGTTTTTAAAAACCTCCCAGTCTACCTTGTTGTAGTTGTGTCGTAAAGCGGCAAGTTTAAACGCAATTGGAGTCTTGATTGTCAACAAAACCAGCAAATGGTCTGACGTGAGCTCTTGTGATTCTTCGAATTCAACGTTGTAGGGTGTATTATTTAAAACCGTGATATCTAGTATATCTGGTGTGTGGTGTGAAAGTGGCCTCTTCCGGGCCATTAATTAAGCAATGTGTATTGTTTATGTAATTTAGTAATTCAGTGGCTTGCGGATTGGTATACATGGAATTCCAAATACAGTTTTTGCGGTTTTAATCACCTGCTGCGATTACTCTTGGGCTTAGTTTCATGATTTTTTCTACGTCATCCGTGTCAATGTCCCCCGGGGAATTGTAGACTGACGCTAATACAGTTTCGGTATTGTGAATTTTAAGTTTTCTTGCCGTTGTTTTAGCGCGTGCTAGCGTTTGCGACTTAATTTGAAAATGTTTTATATTACACTGTAGAGCTATCGCGGTTACTCCTCCTCTACGGTCGCGATCGTTTCTATATAGTCGGTAGCCGGGAATAGATAAGCGGTCTACGTGGTTTAAATGCGTTTGGTTTAATAATGCTATTTGTATTGAGTGTGTTTGAAGAAAATCGGCTAATTACTTGGTCTTCTTGCGTATTCGGTGAGGGTTCCAGTAAGTTATTCTGACTGGCTCTGAAGTGCCCATGACTAAATGTTACGAAGGATTGCCACCAGTTCGGAGAGAAAGTGTGATATTATTGCTGGATTCTGCTCCTTGACCGTTGATAGCATTGTAGAGCTTTTCCACCTGTGTGTGGGCTTCTGGGAACCTTTCTTTGTTGCCGGACATGCGTAGTGTTATCACTGCTTTGGTCATTTTCTTGTCCACAGCTATGTGCTTTTGTTGTTGTGTTTTCCGAGGGAGGAGCAACTTTGCTGCTGTGTGAGGCCCAGCTGCCGACTTAGTGACACCTACATTTAAGAGTGGAGTATTCTTTGATCGTGTGTGCGTCTCTTCGCTGATTGGGTCAGCCTCGGTGATGAGCCGAGGGTTCCCAACCACAGGGGATTCGTCTACTGGGGCTGGACGCGACCGATCTTTACTATCCCTAGGGAACCACTCTGTCTGTTTTGTGGCAGCCTCTGCATAAGCTTGCGCTCTTCCTAAGCTGGATCTAGGAGGCTGTCCACGAGACAAGTTCTTCTTCAGTGCTGCGTTATATGCGGTGCAACCGCGCCAAGTTGCAATATGACCCTGAGCGCCACATAGAACGCATAATCGTTCCGAAAGTGGAACTGAGCACGTGCCTGAGTAATGGGGTCCTGTACATTTGGCGCAGATTGGGGTGAGAGATTTGCATTCTCTCATCACGTGCCAGAGTTGCTGGCAGCAGGAGCATAGTTTTGACTCTTCAGCGGAACTATACTCCTCTACCTGGATTATAAAGTGGAAGAATTGTCTGCCACTTCTCTCCTATTCATCACAGAACCGTGGCCATTAGGTCGTAATTCTTGCGCTAAATACCCGTGGTGCCATCTAGTTTATTCCGCTTGACATAATGTACATCAGCTCCGCTGTGGAGCGTAATTTGCTCTCTAACAGTTTACTAGTGCTCATTTGGCGTGCGTCGAATCTGTGGTGAACTTGTCTATCTTTGTGGTGAGTTCCCGCTATAATCATCATCATTATTAACTACACCGTCGTCCTCCGTGATCTAGGGTTACCATACTAGCCTGTAGTTCTCGAGGTCACGGATGCAAACCCGGCGGAGGTCGATGGATGTTTTCGGGCGCAAAAATCCTTAGCATGGCTTCTATCGTAGGGGAAATAAAGGCGGTGGTTTCGTGTCTTAGATTTACGGCACGTAAAAGAACCTCAAGGCTGATAAATAGCCTGTGAGCAAAATTTCCTGTCTTTCACGTCCAATATAGAATGGAACGCTAAGAAACACAGTAATTAAAGAGCGTCTATAAATAAAACTCAATTTAATTTCCTTTTTCTGCTATACCATAACCATCTTGATCTTTGTTTCCAATAACGAATAGATTCTATTTTCTGCGTTCTCCTAGAATCTCATTATGCTTTGGCTTACAATTGCTCATCTTAACTAATAATTTAAACATGAGTATAACATTTTAATATAGCAAAAGCACCATATCTAAATACCTTAGTACCTCTTCCAAACATTCAAGAAACTGCCAAACTAATAGCATACGTTTATAAAACATAATTCATTTTAAAAAATGCGTTAATCGCCTGCTATTATATAGCGGTGAATTAGACTAGCAATCGTAAATACAATATTCCATTTTAAGCCTGCACGCGCTTAATGCAGCATTTGAGACAATAATTAAGGCAGTTATATCATTAGCAGCATCGTTCAAAGATTCGCATGGAATGGTCTTTTAAATCGTTAACAATTATTTAACCTTGGAAGTGAAAAATATTTGGGTACACCAAGTTAATAAACAATTGTCTAATGCCTCATAGTGCACTACAAATCATTATTACCTTTACTTGCAAATATATTTACATGGACATATGTGGTCCAGAAAACACTGAAACGTTAGTTGGAGGCAACATGTGTTTTCACAAGATCGTGCAGCGATGAAGTAATTGGTTCATTTCCATGGGACGTAATGCCCATGCCGACTAATCCCATAACATCACACCTCATTTCATTCTATTACATATCAGCCCATTTAATTCCATTCGTTTCTAACTCAACTCGCCTCATCCCATTTCATCCCAATCCATCCCATTTGATCCCGTTTCTTTCTATTCCATCCCATCCTCTCCCATCCCATACCATCTCATCTAATTTCATCCCATGTCATTCCATTTAAACTCATCCCATCCCAAATTATCCTATCCATCCCGTCCCATCTCATTCCAACCCAACTCATACCATCCCTTCTCATCCCACTTCAACTAACGTCATACCATCCCATCCGATATAATCCTATCCCATCTCACCCTGTCTCATCCCATCCCATTTCATACCATCTCGCCTCACTCCAACTCATCACATATCACATTAATCCATTTCATCTCATTCCATGTCATACTATTTCGCCCCGCTCCAACTCATCTCATAATATCTCGGTCCATCCCATCTGATCCCATTTCATACCATCTCGCCCCACTCGAACGTATGCCATATCATATAAATACATCTCAGCTGATCCCATTTCATACCATTTCGCCCCACCCCAACTCATCCCATATCATATCAATCCATCTCATCTGATTCCATTTCTAAACAGCCGGTAAACGAAACTAATGATTTTTTCGTTTATCGTGTTTGATGACTAGGGTATACCAATATAACTATTTTCGTCCTAATATTTCTCCTGAGATATTTCGTTAAAATCAATACTATTTAAGAATCTGTAGCAAGATTACCTCTTTCAAACATCTGCATGGTTTAAGCGTATGATCTAGCTGATGTGTGAAACACTACACTGTAGGATGAGCGCCTGCAACAAGAAGAATGTTTGCAAAAAGGGAAGCTAAATTTTTTAAAATTATTTTACACTTATATAGTTTCATGCTGAATATTTGGTTTATTTGTTACGTTTCTTAAATATTTGGCATAAGATGTAGTCACCAATATTGGTGAGGTTATCTTAAGGTTATAAGTGGCTATTATAAAGCGGTGTAAATTGATATCCTACAGCGCTGCTTTATGCAATCATTCAACACAAATAAGGTAATTTATAAACTATGATATAAAATAATGCAAAGAATTTCATGTCAAATTTTCTCAAAACGATGTTCCATTTAATGTAAACTATCAGCTTTACGAATCATTCTTGAAGCGATAACTAGCAACATAGCCACGCCATCTAGGTGCTCTAAAGCACAACAGCTTGTGTTCAGAGGAAGCAGTAGTTGTACATGTAATAACTCATTGTAATTAAAGGTTGGTATAAATGTAAGAGATTACCCCTCTAAAAGACAAAAAATCTCTTAGGGAATCGCGAGACATTTGAACACCTTCAGCGTTTCCCTTCGCAGTAATCGCCAGTGTTTGAATGGCATATGATCCAAGCCGCTAGGTAATGTCCTACAAGTTCCTTTTTCTCGTACTTGGAGAAGGAAGAGATTTTCACTACTCCTGACTTAAAACTATCGTGTTGTAGAAAAATTGTAAACAACGAAGAAAGATTCACTGGCAACGCAAAAATTCGGCCAGTTTTTTACCCACTTCTAGTACACTAATTTCAATTAAAGCTTAAGCGAACACCTGGAGTGCAAGTATAGAAATTGAATAAAATACCGAATTAGTTACATCCGATTAATTCGTTGTCCCTTTCCTGAATTTTAGATTATTTTTAAGCAATTTAGCTTTAAGCACCTTTCATTTTATTGCTCTGAGCTCTGCAAGGAGTATGAAATACCAAGTACTAAACAGCTGACTGTTGTATTTGCCTCCTGTTTGCTCTTGTGTAACTGCTGCAAAGTATATTGAAACCTGTCTACCAACATTTCAGTATCACGGTTAACAGAAGATCCGAGCGAGGTGACGCCGGGTAACGTGTGCGTGTCGGGAGGTTCCGGGTTCAAACCCCCGGGCTCGACCAAACTGACCAAAGGTTTTTTCACAGTTTTCTTCGGGTCCGCTCTATCCTAATCCACAGGCGAGATACAGCAGGCTAGGGAGTCTAGCCACACTCCACAAACAGCATATTTCCGGCCCAGAAATACAGGCTGTCTTAACGGCAGAGAGCAGTTCGACTCGTACCAAATGACTTGCAGGTTTCAGCCTGTTTACATATATATATATATATATATATATATATATATATGAGAAGGAGAAAAATAAGTCCGCAAGAGCCGTCAGTTATAATCAAATTAAAAATCAGTTCCTACCTTCAGAGAGAAACATACATGTATGTTAGCATATGATAATATGGTTACAAATTTTGATTTTTGAAAGCCAGGTGCTTAAGTTACAGAAAAGAATTCAGCGAAACGCCTAACTCTGTCATTTGTGTGTTAAAATTACAGAAGAAGAATGCAATGAAATAGTGACAGCAGCTATAAAAAGTTACAAAGTATTACATGTCATGATATTTGCTCCTTAATGTTCACTATCCTATTAGTTTCTTTAAATTACTTCTGTAGTGCATTTACTACCCTGAGTCAAGAAACGTTTGGCCGGCAGTTTACCTTTTCAATTTAAAGGGCTTCTTGAGTGGGGGAATTTCTGGAATATCTGCGCCTTGCACTCATAAGAGGTGCGCGACTTAAATGCGAATGATGTTCTTGTTTCCATTTCAGCTATGCTGTTCAGCATCTACCAAAACCAATAAAAATTAATGTTTTAAAAACGTTCTGTTTATTTATGCCCACATCAGAAAGAATTTGGAGCTCATTCAAGTATACAGATTGTATGCAATAGGTTTTCTCGTCGAATTAACCACTTCCGAAATATGGTACTGGAGAAGAAAGACATTTTCACTACTGCTAACTTAAAGCTATCGTGTTGTAGACAACTATAAAATAAATTAACTGGCAACTATTTAGCAGTTACCCGCCCTGCTGCCAACTTGTTTTCCCCCATACTATTACCTAGTTTTTCCATCCTGCTTTGCTGCCATGCCGGTATGCTTGACTTGACGACCACACAAGCGGTCGCCCAAGTTAAGCAGTATTGGGCTTGTTCAACACATGGTTGCTAGTCCTCCCATGTGGGAACACCGAGACCCAGCCAATGGTAGCGCAGAAAGCTAAACTCCGCCCAAGACAAATATCAAAAGCTTGGGTATATCCTTATTAACTTCTTTAACGCACAGCTAAGGCCCCATTTGCGGCTAGATACTGTGGCGATCACATTCTGCACAGGTGAACCTGGGCGACCTGTTCTCGATTGCTGTATTGCTGGATTGCATCGATTCGGCTGGTGTTTGAACCACATCTACTGCACTAAATTCAATTAAAGCCCAAGCGAACAACTAGAGTGCTATAAGTTTAACACATTGACATATTGGTCTGGACTGGGCTGGACTGGTGAACGTAGCACTGCGACCCTCAAGGGATCTCTATGCGTACGCCAGTAGAAACGGATGAGGTGAGGAAACTGCAGGGGACACATGGCTTATAGAGCGAAGCCGGCTCAACTGGACAGAGACGTGTAGAGTTCCTTAACAGTTCCAAGTTTGACCATCTGGCCCCGGGAGGGCCGCAAGTAGACGTACTTCTGCTGGGACTGGGGAAACATTTCAAGAGGGAAAGCCTCCGCGCTATCTGCCCGACACTGACCGTGTCACAGCCCCGGGGTCCTCCTGAAATATGAAAAGGAAATGGAATGAGAGGAAATTGGGGAGACAGGAGAGCAAAGTTGGAATACACCAATTTAGCATTCACCTTTGTAAACCAGGGAAACCCACAGGAAAACCCATGCTCAGAGTGTGCGGCAAACGCGAATCGAACCTGGGACCTCCTGAATGTCAGTCTCGCACGTTACCGCGGAGCCATCTCGGTCGGTTCACATATAGGAATCGACTTTGTGATTTACATTATTGCAGCTGGTCACTTCTAAACACTATCAATTCTAAGTCCCAGGATACCGCAGTTGGCTTCTTCCTCTCTCTAACTTTTATCTATGGTACGTAGAATAAGTGTTGCAACACACCTGAAAATTCGATATCAGCAGGTGAGTAGTCTAAGAATAAGAGAGTTGGCTCTATTTGCATAATACAGGAGCCGACTAATCAGATTAATTGACCGATTAATTCATTACACGTGTTTACATGTGTTTGGACACCTTGCTGTCTATGAGGGGTGACATGCCGTCAAAG
The DNA here is from genome assembly GCA_030765065.1 of Deroplatys truncata. NCBI lineage: Eukaryota > Metazoa > Arthropoda > Insecta > Mantodea > Mantidae > Deroplatys > Deroplatys truncata. The sequence continues at coordinate 276,563,213 of CM060990.1, forward strand.
GAACCGGCATCTCTAAGTGCTTGTCACCTGTCAAATTTGATTGAAAAAGATTGACAAGGGTTTGATAACGGTCGACAGGTGATGTATGCCTTGTCAATCAACCAGATAATAATCGTACATGTGTAAGGTTATCTCGCTTCATTGACATCAAAGAGCTAACCCTCTCATAAAGAGTAAACGCCTTTCGAAGTTTCTATTTCCAGTATCTATGTTCTAAATGATTGGTCTCGTGTCATTGATTGGTTAACATAATTACTTCGCCTCATGGACATCAAACAGCTAGCCCGCTCACAAAGCGCTTTTTGATGTTTAAATTCTTCATAGTTTATCGTAAATAATTGGTCGAGTGTCATTGATCCGGTAATATACTTTGACTCAATTTGCACCATAATCGAGCGACCTAATTAGTTTAATTGCGATACAGGTTTTTACATGTGTTTAGACACGCCCCCTCTCACAGTTTGATTGTCGCTTGTCGCTAATGGAAGTGTCTAAATTTTGATTGACATGGGTTTTGATATGCCAATCAATCAGATAACAGTTATACATGTGTAATACGCGAACAAAGGGACGTCGCTAATTGAATTACCCATTTTTATACGTTTTGACATGATTTGTCGGTATTACAGACCAGCTACAAAAAATATCCCGCTGCTTTCCTATCGGGTTCTAAAACTGGTATCCCCTCTCCTAAACATATAATTGATTACATAATTGAAGTACTTGTTTATGAGTGCTTTACCGGAAAAAATCGCGATTCTAAGTAGTTGATAAATTTGATTGAGACACACACACACGCGCACGTATGCATTCACGAATCTCTATTTCCTATTCGATCTCCTTCTCCTCTCTCTCTTTCACATATCTCGCTTTAAACTCCTGTACGATTTTCAAAGATTTTCAACTGAATTAATTATTATATAAATAATACCATTCTTTAAACATACCATTTTTAAACATTCTTTTATGTTACTAGTGTACAGAGGAAACTTAAGGAAGTCATTGAAATATCGGGATTTGAAGCAAGGACATTAGATCTCTAATTATTTGCGGTATTGATTACAGGTAATAATAGCTACAATTCAATCTTTATTACAATTCTTTAACGCTCATAGTTCCCGAGGTAATGGAGTGTTAAGAAAAAAGTTCGAACCAATGACGTTAGATACCGTCGTATACTCATATAAAATACGTATACATATGCACTTAATACAATTTCATTGAAGTCTTCATCTAAATTAGTTCAAGAGCTATTAAACTTAGAAGTAAGTTACATCGAATCAGCATTCGAACCAGGGATAACAGGATAAAAGCTATTCATAATATTAATGTTATATGTTGAATTACGTTTACATCCACCTTACAACATCAATCTAAAGTATATACTCTAGAGTATAGAGCGAGCTTAAGGAAGTCATTGAAGGTTCGGGAATTGAACCAAGCACAACTGATCTCTAATTGTTAGGTATATTAATCGCATAAGCCATTAGTTATAAACTATGCTTTGTTCTAACCCAGCACTCTTAGTTCACGAGATAATTGAGTTTTCAAAACTAAGGTTCAAACCCAGGATCTCAGATACCGTCGTATACGCATACGAAGTACGTATATATATGCACTTAATACAATTTAATTGAAGTCTTTATCTAAATTAGTGCAAGAGCTATTAAAGTTAGAAGTAAATTACACCGAATCAGTATTCGAACCATGGATATAGGATCAGAAATATTTACAATTTTAATCTCGTATGTTAAACGCGTTTATACGTGTATAACGCAAGGCTTTTCATATAGCCGCTCGCCTAATTCTGCTGAGGGGGTGTTGTCTGTCTTATAAGAACATTACACACCTTAGATTAATTAAAAATACTTGTCTAGAAACAGAGCTGTCGTAAATGACTGCTTCAAAAATGTAGAGAGACAAACTCATGAGAATAAGATTTTTTGTATACAGAGTCGTCTTATTGTGTTGGTAGGAAATCGCCCTGCGGATGATGTGAGGAAGTGCCTTCCTACCTCGATGTCCATTCGTTGTCAACAAATGGAAGAAGCGTGTTTTTTATGGTTCAATAGGTATAAGTTGAAAATTTGTTTACAAGTGTTGGAATGTAAAAGCGTATACTCGACATCCCTTTTAAACATCCTACTATTATGCCGGAAAAAATGAAGCAGACCAATAAATCACCGAGATGCGAACGAAAGACAATTAAATCCGATATCTACAGACGGCAGGGCAAAGCAGGTATAATAATAAATTTGCTTTCCCTTCCCGTAAACATCCCTCCCCCGCACATGAATCAGTCTGATGCATTTCCTCTCTCTCTCTGTACCTGGTGTCTCGACTTCTATGCTGTAAACAAAGGGTAGGAACCAGCACCCTGAATTACTGAGGGTTTTAATATACATATTTCTTGAAAAGTGAGGGCAATACTATTTGTAAGAATTGTTTACAATAGTATTTTTAAAAACAGACAAGCCTCCCACGCATTAGCTAGTGCAAAAATATTAAGCCTGGAGAAGAGAATACTGTTGACAATAAATTCATATTCACCTTAAAACCGAATACACGTGCTTTGAATTACAAAACAAAAATAAGCCTATTCTCTCTCTCTCTCTCTGTTTCATTCCACTTGTCTTAAAATCAAACTCATTTGAGACTTCCAAAATAACACAAAGCATTCTTTAAACTAGCCTTAAGAACATAAGGAAAACATTGAAAATGAAATAAGGCCTTCTATTGATCACAACTGATGGTATGTTTGCCTAACATTTCCAAGAAAAAAATATATTTAAGAACACCTGCTCAAACACGAAAGCCTCCTGAATAAGAAATCCTGTCTTTTATGGATGAATGAAAATTATTTTAAAAAGTATGTTTTCAACTCATTGAATCTTTACCTCACATTTCCAGGAAAAATGTATATTCTTAAGAAGACCTGTTCAAACATGAAAATCGTGAAAGGGGATATACCACACACACACACACACACATATATATATATATATATATATACATATGAATCAATATTAAACAAGAATTGTACATAGTGTTAATATAATTCACCAAGAAATATGTTAGAATATTTAACAACCAAGAATTGTACAACAGCAGATTGTAACTTAGATATGTAAGGAACAAGTGAGCTAGCTAATTCCAGGTAAAAGATAATTCTATGTAGAGCCCACCTTTCACCAAACTAATGAGCAGGGAACTTGTAGCAGTAAGGAGAAATAGAAAGAGACAGATAGAGAAAGGAAGGGGAACAAAGATATTGAACGCGCTTCACTCGGACGCGTATGCGAGATCTTTTGGAGCAGAATATTCTCATACATAATAAGGTAACGCGGTCTGAGGACAAGATATAAACGTCGTTACATTTTGAGGCGCGGAGGTAAGCGTCACTAGGCGTAGGTATAAAAAGGGGAAGAACGCCCCAAATTTTCACTCTCTTATTGAATCTCGTCGACACACAGTGTTACTCTCTGGACGACAAATGCACGTGTGTGCATTGGGTGGAAAGCATGTGCAGTTAGACTAGGCTCCTTATTTATTATAATGGTGGGAATTGTTATAAGGAGAAAAGGTAGTGGCCCATAAATATTTATTGGATAATACACCACATTCTTAAGGGAAATGCAGTGTATTTTAATTTCCCTCACCTACAAATAACCCTGAGACCCGTGAAATTAGGTATATAGGTAACAATTAGGAATGGAAAATACAGCAGCTGACAAGCAGCAATAGCCGGAGACACGAACACTGCAGCAGAGGGCATCAACCAGACGAACAACGTTTTCCCGCTACAATGATACACAACGCTTTCCCACTACAATCTGTTAAGTAGAAAATCTGTTTCTTTTATGGATGAATGAACATTATTTGAAAAATATTCTTTCAAGTAATTTATTGAATGCTTAACTTACACTACCGAGAAAAATATGTATCCTTAAGAAGACCCGTTCAAACAGAAAATTCTCCTAAACAGAAAATCTGCGTTTTTATGGATGAATGAACATTATTTGAAAAATACACTTCCGAGAAAAATATATATACTTGACAAGACCCGTTAAAACACAAAAATCTGCTAAATAGGAAATCCGTGTCTTTTATTACTGAATGCACAGCAGTTAAAAACATGTTTACTTACGCAATTAAGAGAAAAACAGATTTTAATATTTGAGCAAGTCTGAACATGAATAAGCCCTAAGCTATCTCCCCTTCCAAAGTAAACCAGCAAAAAAGGTATTTGTTGCAAGCCAGTGAAAGGGTTTTCATCTCAAGAACCAATGAACATAAATCTGTAAAAACAGACTGACCAATCATATTACTCCATTTATCTCGAATACGCATGCCCAGACATTAATCTGATTCTATCCATGCAAGCAAGAGGATATAAACCACGGTGTTCTTTCAGGAATTTCACTGTCTCACAACAAAGCGAACTGTGATTGTTGTGCTCTCCAGAAACTGTCTACATTCTTCGGTGTAAGCCATTACTTAATCCCAGCGAAAATGCCTGGTGAGTTTTTAAAGATATTCATTTTCTATTTTTAAAACATATTTCGTATTGCATGCAGTGGAAGATTTTTTACAAATATTTCAACATATACAAGCTTTTTGCGAGTATTGCATCATCTTAACGCTCGAATTATGTGCATTTTGAGAATCTAATACTCCAGCCTATGATTCTTAATTGAAAAATAAACTATAAGATAACCGAAATTAATACTTTATTTTTAAAAAATATTTGCTTGAATAGCACGTTATTTCATCTCCGAGAGTTAAGCATTCGATTATGTTCGTTAATAGCGCGCAAACAACAAAAATGATAGTGAACTTCATTTTTCTAATGTAATCAGATTCGTGTACTGGTGCATTGGGCAGGCCAGTACATGTTAAAACTTGTTACAAGTAGTCTATCAGTACTTTGAAGCAATTCAAAATATTTCGAAAAATGTATATTTCCTTTAACGCACATACCTGCTTCATCTTAAATGTATATACACATATCGATGTTTAATAGTTTATGTAGTGTGTTTATAACTTTATACTCGAATGATAATTATTTCAAGTTAACACGCGATCATAATACTGACTATATCACCGTAAATATGCTATTGAATCTATACGAGGGCGGGATATTTAATTATCAGGACGGAAAATTTTTTTATTAAGAGCATTCTCATCTTTAAAGAAGAAAGCGCGGCTTGTGATATACATTCTTTTAAGCTATCCTCTAATAACGGTAAAATTATGTATAAGTAAGAATCTCATTTTCTAATGATAGTTGCTTTCAATCATCTATTTTTTATTCAATGACTAATAATGTACACAGTGTTTCTTATTCTTTACTAGCCGCTCAAATGATAGTTATATCACATTAAATGTCAGCCCATGACGGCAGCCCATCATTTTTAAAAAGTGCATACCTATGTTTAAACAGAGAAGCATGCTCTGTAATGTAATGCTTTAAACTACCACTCTATTATAAAACAAATGAACTTCTTTAAAAAAAGTATATAACCCTACTATAAGCCAAATTTAAGACGAAAATTCTTTGTTTTCCAGAATCCTCGTCTGGTAATCTAGAAACCGCTCACAAGCAGCTGCAGGAAACAACATTTCTTGCAAGTCTTAGAAAATTGCAGCGAGCTCCGACTGCGCCGATAAGCATGCCTAATCGGAATATTCCCGGACCTTTCCAGCCACTAACGGATATTTGGACCCCTACCATGGCTGAAGCACTCCGATTTTGGACTGGGTTTAGAGGTCGGTTTTGAATGGTGAGAAATCTTTATACTATATTCGCAGTGTGTTCCATTATGCAATTTTTATTATGATTGTTATTATTCCAGTGGATCCAGCGTTTGCTGACGAGGCGGGTAGGCTCCACGAATCGATGGACACAGATGCAGCCGCCTACCTTCTTCCCCCAGCCAGCGTGGGCGCAGCGAACTCGCATGCAAATGGTCAGAATCGTTACATATTATCTGTAGTGCATTTAATTATACAAAAAATTTTCTTCCTCATACTCCTCCTGTTCTTCTTATTATTAGTATTACTTTTATCATTCCAGTCATACCGTTTGCCAGCAAGTCGTGCAATCTCCACGGATTGATGAATGCATGTGCAGCCTCCTACTATCTTGCCCCAGTCAGGGTGTACGTTGTGAACTCACAGGCTAATGGTGAGCAATTTTTATACCTTATTTGCACTGTATTTATTTTATAAAAATTCTTCTTCCTTCTCCCAGCTTCTTTTCCTCTATTTATTATTATTACTATTATTATTTCAGGAGCTTCACCGGCTGGAGCAATGTTGGCCCATTTCGGCAGAGGTTTGAGCTCGGGCCCTTGCAACATGCCCGCTGCGGAACAGCCTACTTAGGCAACACTCTGCTGCGGCCGTGGCCCCGCAGCTGGCTCGTTGCAGCATCAGCCTCTTCCTCCTCCAGCAACACTCCGCTGAGGATTGAGTCTTTCAGCATGGTCGCTGCAACAGCAGCCTCCTCCTCCTCATCCAGGAAACCTCCACTGCGGCCGAAGCCTCTCAACATGGTTACTGGAACATCAACCTCCTTCTTCAGCATCCCGTCCACATCTAGAGGAAAAACAGACCAGCTAATGGGGACAAGGAAGCAAACTGACAACGAGCCTCTCACCATCAAAAAGGCTAAGGTTAGCGCTAATGACTGTCAGGGTCTGGAATGCAAGATTATTTGTCTGCATTCAAGCGACGCATTTTAATGGTAAGATTGACAAAAAATTAGAAATATTTGACGCCAGGGCGTTTTTGAATGAACGTAAGGTTCTCGTGATTAAAGAGATTAGAGACGTCTTAAATAAAAGCAAGTCTGGATTGAAAATGAACTACTCCCTGGAGTATTCATATTTAATCCACAAACCTGAGGAAGAGAACATAATTTCATCATTCTTTAATTCTAAGACTTGCCCGTTTCTTGCATCCAGTGATCTCAATCAGACCTTCTATGCAATAGCCGTGGATATTTTGTGAAATATTTCCAAATTCGAGGGCAGGGCTCCATTTTATGACCCTGTACATGCAACATCTCACACTGAATTTCCAAAGAAAATCATAAATAAGCATGCATTCATGAGTATCAAGAATTTATACGAATGATGCATTGCATGGTGTCTGCTAGGGGCTAAATACCCTGTTAAGAAAACAAATGGAGAGAAAACAGGGTCGTGCCCACGAGATAGGCAGTCACTAGTTAGGCAGAATGTGGGCATACAAAGCAGCCTGAAGAGGTTTGCCAATAAAAAGACTCGAAACCCACAGGCTGAGGTGTGGTAAATGCCAATTACTTAAAATGCCACAACAGGATGGGAGTATTAAATTTGAATCATTCTCCAAAAGCGCTCCTGTACCTTTTGTTGTCTACGCTGGCATTGTATCTGTTCTGGCAAAGGTCCACTCTTGCAAGCCCTCTAGCAATTCGAGCTGGACTCCAGCTATTCAAGAGCACGAGGCAATGTCAATAGCTTTAAAGGTAGTGTGTAGACATGACAAGGCACTATCGAAATTCTTCATTTTAAGAGCTCTAAATGCCACTGATAACTTCCTCAAGCAATTAAAATCAATTGCTGATGAAGTCATAGATGTGTATTCGAACCCGAACCCATGGATCTGACTTCTGAAGAGCAACGGAATTTCGACAATGCCTCAGAGTGTCATACGTGCCTTATGGGTTTTTCTATGGATGATATTCGCACGAGGGACCATGATCGAGTGGCCGTGAAACATCTGGGTGCTGCTCATAATAAGTGTAATTTAAATAGAAAGGTCGCTGAATGCATAGCTATCTTTTTGCATTCCCTATCAAATTATGGCAGCCAATTTCTAATAAGGCACCTGGCATGTGATGATAAACCCATATCATGCATAGCACAATCCTGTGAAAGGTATTTAGCATTCACCAAAATGTATAGCAGCATTCAGTTCAGGTTTCCGGGTAGCTTTAGATTCTTGAATGATAAGCTATCCAGTCTGGTTGACATGCTAGAGGAGGATGATTTCAAAAGTAGAAAAGCTGTATATCCTGATGCAGAGCATGTCAAGTTGGCAACGAGTAACGGTGTATTCCCTTACGATTATGTATCATTCCCGGAAAAGTTGAACGAGACAGAACTACCACCAAGGGAAGCGTTCTACAGCACTCTGCAAGGACATTACATAAGCGAAGACGTTTACAGGCATGCTGAAAAAGTCTGGGGTACCTTTAATATCCAGAAGCTCGCAGAATACAGCAATTTATATCTAAATACTAACATACTGCTCTTGGCAGACATTTTCGAGATGTTTCGATATCCCTTGCTGGAAGCGTATAATCCCGACCCAGCGTGGTTACATACATTACCAGGACTTGCTTTCGGCGTCATGTTGAAATCAACAAAGGCAAGACTCTCTCTCTAACACATGACAAGAGCATGCTGGAATTCCTCGATTCTGCAATGGGCGGGCTGTGCACTGTGGTGAAGGGGTACTCTAAGGCCAACCACACGTACATGTCAAACTTTGATGAGAATGCATTTGATAGGTACTTATCGTACCTGGACATCAACAATACATATGGCCAGTTCATAATTTCAGCGATGCCTTATGGGAAACCTCGATGGCTCACAGAGAAATAAATTAAGGTAATTAACTTTATGACAGTTTCGTGAGATTAAAAAACAGGCATATGTGCTGGAAGTAGATACTGAATATCCCTCGCATTTCCATGACGCCGATAACGAGCTTATTTTCTACCCTCAAAGTACGATACCACCAAATGGGTGATACGAGCACCTGCTTGCAACATTAGAAAACAAAAGCAAATTTATCTTGTACTACAGAGTCATACAGCAGGGCCTAACTGTGAGACATGTTCACAGGGTGGTATAGTACGACCAGTCCAACTGGCTTAAGACCTACATCGACCTGAATACCCAGAAGAGAGAAAAATAAAAATAGAAATTTGGGCAATACTTGTGGACAAGATGAATAATGCGGTGTATGGAAAATTCATAGAGAACTTTCGGAAATATACAGACTTCAAAATCGTGTCAAAATGGGGGCAAGCCAGGAAACTATCACCCCGCAGCACGTATCTCTGGTCGATTATCGTAGAGGAGAGTCTTGTAGGTATTGAGTTGGCTAGAAAGAAAGTGCACATAAACAAGCCATTAGATATTGGGCATGCAATTTTGGATATTTGAAAATTTATAATGTACGATTTTTTATAATGTCATGAAGCCTAATTTGAAGGACTCGGCGTTGAATTATATGAATGCAGAGTTTAAACGAGTTTTGATGTCTATAAATTGATTAGAGTTAACACCCCCTATTTTGGCACTTCAAATTACAGTAAAAATAATGCATATGGCATTCAGCGAGACAACCAGAAAAAGATAGGCTTGTTTGTCGACGAATTGGGCGGCATGATTATGGAGGAATATATCGAGCTGAGATCAAAACTATAGGCATATAAATATTCATGTCAGACTGCGCAAAACGCAAAGGGCATCACCGGAGCAGGTATGCAAATGCTAGATTCTGAAAACTATTTTTATTGCTTAAAAGATCTAAGCATCAACTATAACACAAAACACACAATGTTTCGGAGTAAATAACACAACTTTACAATCATTGAGAGTAATAAATTGGCATTGCAGGGGGAGATGATAAGAAGAAGGGGTGGAAGGAATATACAAAACCCTAGCCCAGGGCCATTACTCCCTTGGACGTGACGCTTGATGGCACCTAGCCTGAAGACTTGTAAATATTGTATATATTGTGAGAGTTTTAAAATTTATTACGATATTTTTATTTGGCTGATCAAATTATGACACAATGTTGTATATATGTTTTCATTGATGAGGGTTATTTAATTTGTTGTATTAGTATTAATTTTTCCGCCAAAAAATATATTTGGTTTAGGTATACATATTTTCAATGACGAGGGATTTTTTAATTTATTGTATTAGTATTGTTTTCCCCTCAATGAGAGTATTGGTTATTATGTATATATGTTTTTCATTGATGAGGCTGTTTAATTTATTGTATCAGTATTAATTTTTCCCACGAAGGATATATATATGTGTGTGTGTTTTTCATTCATGAGGATTTTTTAATTTATTGTATTATTATTAATTTTTCCCTCAAACGATGTATTTGTATATGTGTTTCTCATTTATGAGTGCTTTTTAAAACATGCATTTTTTCCTCAATGAAGGGTAGTTTATAAAATAACAAAACTTCAGTGGTTTACAGATATAAAGCAAAGCTATTTATTTACCTTTCTCCAAACACACTAAACCAAATCTTCTGTATTGATCCATTGGGTATCAACAAAACCGCACCACTTTACAAGAACTCTGTCCCTATGTCTATGTAGCACCTTTTCTATTAAATAAGTGTTTGGATAATTAGTCTTCTTAGTTCATGTCCCTAGAAGGCACCTTATTTCACTCCGCCATCCTTGTCCTTTACTATGCATTTTGCAGGATTTGTATGCCTCACACGAGAAATTTGGAAGATTTCAACACTCCAGTTAGATTCAAAACCCTTTACAAAATGTTCTTTATGTTCAGATACCCTGACATAATCAACAACACTAAACTTCTGTGCACCCTTCTTCTCTCTTCGAACTTGATTATAGTTATACTCAGACAGAAAACCTTGTTTTTCACTTCATTAGGCTTCATGTGGATAGTCGAATGAAAGGTATCATTGTACTCTGCAATGATCCTAGGTAAAAGGTCTAACCACTTGTATGAGATTTGCCTAAAAACTATCGATACGTTATATTCTTCAGGGTTCGAATTAAACGCTCAACAGTTGCAGCCTTCACATTCCTATAGGCGCTGTACTGGTTAATATTATAATTTAACACTAATCGCTTAAACGACTTGTTATAAAATTCCTTCCCGTTATCGCTTTGAATGGTCCTCGAGAGCCTCCAACTATTGAAGAATATCTACCACAGCTTTTGCAACATTAACTCCGATCTTGACCTTTAAAGGTTTTGTATATGCGATTTTAGAGTAAACGTTGATTGCGATCAGGATGTATTTGAACTTTTTGTTGACGTTTGCATATGGTATCATTTCAATCAAGTCAATTTTAATAAATCATCGAGACCTTTGCTGATAATTTTACGTCGTAAAAGTTCCTTCTCGCTGGCCCGTGAAGCTATCTGGTGACATTTTCTTTGGCAGTCATGGCATAATTTTAGATGCTTTCAACTCACGGATAATTTCCTCAATCACTTGAATGTGGATATTCTTACCAACGTCCCTCGATGCAATAAGTAATCTTAATATGCTCACTAATGTCAGGATTTTTCCAGAAAACGCAGTCAACCTCCTTATCTGGCTTATGCTCCTTCCATACCAGTCCTAGACCTAAATGTGTATTGAGCAGAGGACATATTATATTCTTGTATTTATACAATTTACCAGATCTCAAACGACCATGCCTGGTGTAGGCACTTCTATGAAGAAAAGTGCTTTTTAGAATCAAGTGTAGGTGTCCAAGTCTTCACTGTTGTATGCAGACAACTGTGGTAATCGCTTAAGTATGAGCTCCTTCAAACCCCTGGTAGACTCTTAAGTTTCATCTCCTATAAATATTTTATTATTTATAAAATGAATAGCTTTATCTCCAAGCATGTAACTAGCATCCTGATATCTCACACCGTATAATGTATCAATGCGATCCTTGTCTTTTGAGTGAACTTGTTGAAGGTAAGCAGAAACACTTGATGATTCCCCATATTCATTCCTGTCGGTCTTCTCAGTCGATTTCCGTTGAGTATCCATAATATCCTTTAGAGGGGCGGTTACGGGCTTTAAAGCTTTGGATATTACATGTTTGGTCTCAAACTTGGGACCTTTTAGAGCTCTCAGTTTTTCTTTTAAGCCTTGGTATATCTGGCTACAGACTCTTTAAGTCTTATACCTTTACTATCCATTTTACAAATCATGTGAAATAAGTCATTACCTTCAATTTACAGTTTACGTTCACCTTGAGCTGTCAATGTGTCGATAGCCTAAGCTATCATTCTGATCGAATTTCTCAGTTGTTCAGTTTCTTTCTTATGTTCCTGTGTATGTGCCTTGAAAGCCTCGGCAAAGATTGCCGTATTGGCATACTGGCTTCTTCTAGACTTGTCATTTCCTGCATAGGCTTGTTGTGGCTATCCGTCATCATGTTTACATTTTCCTCAAATCTTTTACGTTTATCATTGGAGAAATCAGTTCTCAGAGTACTCAAAACCTCCGTCTCTAACAGCTTGACAGTATCCTCTAGACCTGAAACTCGCCTCATTGTTAACTTTTCCAAATTATTCGTGTTATGATTACATACGTTCTGAAGACTTGCTTTATCTCTATCAAGATCTTCGGTTAGCTGTTTAATGGAATCCATTATAGAATCCATCAATGCTATAGTCCCACTGTCGACGCTCCCATAATTTTCTAATGATCACTAGGAGCTCATACTAAACAGCAAGCTTGAATTGGTTTTCATAAGATCCAAAGGTTATAAAATTGTGTCCAGATTTCGAATGGAGAGGAAGCTAACGTAAAGTTAACTAGAATCGAATGAAGGATGCCTGCAATTCTTCTTTCTGATGCTGAAAGTGTTCGCATTCTAAAAATTGTAAAGTCTGATAGACTTTACACATCGCCTTTCGTTCCATGGATCTTCATACCCAGCCTGATCTACCCCAGACAAGATTTTTCACATGGAATGTAGCAACAACATTTAAGCTCGAGAAACTCGCTTCATCATTTTGGGAGCGCAGACAGCAAGATTATGGCAAGAACAGTTCTGATTTTGATCACTGCAGCATTACTAGTTTGAGACTATTCCTCAACAGTGAATGCTACCCCTACCATGATTTGAACTTGCACTTTAAAAATTCAAATTTGATTCACTATATGAAATGTGCTGTACATTCCAAAGTTCGTATTATGAAAGAGATAATTATTCCCTCTTAAAGAGAAAGGATTTGCTCCATCGTGCACCATTATTCGTAATAAACCGTTCTCATCAACTCGAGGAGACTATCAATGGCGGTGTGAACATCAGACTCGAGATTCAAGCATCTGCGAATATCCCAGCCCAAACGTCACTGTATTGCCTGATTCCACACGACAAAATATTTACCTACAAATCTCTTTCCCACGTGATGCAAGCACTTATATAATTATGTGTGTTTGGAAATGGATGTATGTTTTTTGTGAAGGATTGTAAAAGGATAGTATTTTAATAATAAATTTAATTCATATACTGTAACACTGTTTTGTTGTATTTATTATACATTTTCAAGCATTTTCTTTCTCACCCTCCTACCCCCTGAAAAAAACTAGATGCTCTTGTCTTGTAGAATTCATTTATATATTCAAGTGTCTTTCAAAATAGGGCAATAGTCGCTTTAGATTCCCTACACCATCGATGTCTTAAGATATTAAATTATCATTGGAACAAATATTTATGGAATGAATTGAATTGTCAACAAATACAATAATATTTTATGAATAAATTACATTATCACAATATTCTACACACGCAAACTTTCTTTCTTAATGTAGTTAATCCTCAATCGTTGAAATGCTTTTGGATATTATGTCCCAGTCTGATTTTGTAATATAAACAAATGATTTATCACTTTCACACTTTATGCAGACGGAAGGGATGTCATAGCATAGTCCAATGTTAACAGTATGGGAGGGAGATATACTTATGTCGTCAAGCATGTGTAATCGATTCCTCTTGCGAATGATGGGAATCTTGGATGAATAAGAGGATCATGGGACGTTCGTTGAGGATGCTCCTCTTACACCAGCGCTTCTGCTTTGTCTGGTCGGTCTGGTTCTTCCTCTTCCTCCACTCTCTTTTCGTAGTTCTGTAACATATATTAAAACAATGTTTGGATTAAGTTTATCAAACGACATAATGTACCTGTAACAGAAATACATGTATTAGAAAATGCCCTTTACGTGTGTCACAAAAGTATGGTTAAAGAGTGTCATAATTCAAGGGTTTGCGAGTTTCTGGTTGTATCTCCGGTGAGCAATCTGGACTCGACTGATTTATCCACTCTACAACCTTCGTAGATCTTCATCAGAAGCAGTAATACCGGACAATGAAGCGACATCCTCATCAATAGGCTGGGTATGAAGCTCTGCGATTGGATATTCCACTATATGGACATCACGTCCCTCAGGATCCAGCTTCTTTATTGACACGGGTACCTTAGGCAGTCATTCGCAATTTGTAATAAATTATTTTAGGCTAGACACGAGAGAAAAGCATTAGAAGCAATAAATTAATATCTAATTTACCATTTCTTCTACTTACTCAAGTTTTCTCTTTCTGCGTTGCTAGAATCACCAGTTATCATTACATAGGAAGAAAGATGACATGCGCTCGTGCTGCGCGGGATTAGCGCACAATACTGAATGCCTGTATCCATTACATGATTGTGTATTACATTCAGACAAGTGCCTGGATACAAAGACGTCTACTTCGTCGATATCACTAAGATGATCGTCTTCCATATCATTTCCTCTGAAAAATAAAGTGAATTTCAAATCAGATTTCATTTAACACTCGTGCAGTGTATTACTGTATTATAGAAAAAGTATTACTTACACGTCCCGTCTTTGATAAACCGCACAGTTCTCTGTACTCACATCCATTGTAGTCATCTGAATATGATACGACAGCTGAGTACGCAATATTGTACGCATTAAGCAATTGCAGGTTTTGGTATGAAATTATACATAATGATAATAATCTTCATCACACACGCTCCATGTAAATCTGATACACGACAGCGTCATCACCAGTCCTTTCAAATATCTCTGAATGAAGACACCTCGAGCAATAAATGCCCGCGAGGAGAGGGATTGCTACTTACATACATAACAGCCTGTTTACACTCATAAACCTGTTAATAATGTCACGCAGCGGATGTGGAAGGGATGAAATACAGGTTGAAACCTGTTATTGCCATCCCCGAGCCGGCTAGCGGTTCTCAATTACAAGGGAAGGGGTTGGTGAACAGGGTTTTAACACGTTTTATTGACACCGACAGACCTGAGCTAGGTTAGTTTTCAGGTAGAGACTTGTTAGTCACGTCACGCAGCAGCTGTGAAGGGGGTGAAACCTAGGTCGAGACTTGCTATTGACATCATCGCCAGACAGAAGTCGGCTGGCGGTTTTCGATTACAAGGGGAAGGCTTGCTAGACAGGTTAAGAGTGATAATTATTGAAGGTTCGGGAGTCAATTAATATACACTTAGCTATCTTAACTAATCAATGGCACGCGACCATCGATTTAGGACATTACCACCGGAAATCCAAGTCCTCTAAGACTTTAGCGACAGGCTTCAACCTTGAAGTCATTGACGCGCAATAATTATATTAACCTATAAATGACATGCAACCAGCCATTTACGGTACGTGATACCGGTAATCCAAGCCACTATAGAGCGATATAGCCTTTGTTAGCGGTTTAAGCCTTTGAAGTTAATTATACACATGCACGATCATTATCTGATTGATTGATATGTGACAAGCACTTAGAGATGCGGTCTCTTTTGGCGGCAAGCGACGTTCAAAGGCGGTGGGAGGGGGCGTGATGTCAAAACACGTGTAAACACGTATCATCCAATTAAACTAATCAGGTGGATCCATTATTATACAAATTGAGTCAAAGTATATTAACCGATCAATGACACGCGACCAATTATTTACGATAGTACTACGATGAATTCCAACATCAAAAGGCGGTAACTCTTTGTGAGTGGTTCACCTCTTTGATGTCAATAAGGTGAAATAATTATATTAACCAATCAATGACACGCGACCAATTATTTAGAACATAGCTACTGGAAACACAAACTTCAAAAGGTGGTACTCTTTGTGAACGGGTTAGCACTTTGATGTCAATTAAGCGAGATAATCTTACAGATGTACGATCATTATCTGATTGATTGACATGACGTACATGTCAACCTTTATCAAACCCTCGTCAACCCTTGTCAATCAAATTTGACAGGTGACAAGCACTTAGATATACCGGTTCCTTTGGCGGCATGCCAACCCTAAAAAACAGCGATGTGTCAAAACACATGTACACACGCGTAATCAATTAATCGGTAAACTAATCTCATTACGCGGCTCCTTTATTATGTAAATACAGACAAATCTCTTATTTTTAGACTACTGAGGTGCCCTAAATAAAATCAAGTATAATATGTGTGTATGTGTGTGTGCACGCATAAAAGCTATTACTTCGAGACACAAAATCAGATAATTTCCAAACTTCATATTTGAATGAGCCAATATTTAAGTAAGCCAGGCCAAGATTTCCAAGAAAAATCAACCCTCTTCCAAACTACCCTACTCATCTTCTCAAAAATTCTATAGAGTGTTTATTAAAACATATTTTGGGATACGACTGTGACAATTTCAATGTATATCTTGATTTTTTGGTATAATCTCTGAAGATCTCTTCATGTTCATTGATTTTTGTAATAGTTTATAATGGGTAGAAGACCATTAGAGGTGGACAGAAACTTAGTTCAGAAAGAATGTGAAGGTTGTTGAAGTATAGAAATTGTATAAAATAAGTTTTATCGTCGAATTAGCCACTTCCGAGATATTCTTTGTTCTTTGCTTGAATTTTAGATTATTTTAAGCGATTTAGCTTTACGCAGCTTTTATTTTGCTTGTGCTGAACTCGTAAAGGATTATGAAATACCATATACATAACAGCAGGCCGTTGTATTTGCCTCCTCTCTGCTTTTGTGTATCTGTTGCAAAACATATTGAAACCTGTCTACCAGCATATTAGTATCACGGTCAACACGAGATCCAAGTGAGGAGGCCCCGCGGTAAGATGTGTGACCCGCATTTGGGAGGTCCTGGCTTCAAACCCCAGGGGTAGACCAAATTGACCAAAGGATTTTTCATGGTTTTCTTCGGGTCCCCTCTATCCTAACCCACAAGCGAGATACAGCACCTAGCGGATCTAGCCACACTCCAACAATAGCATATTTCCGGCCGTTAAGTAGAGGATGTCTTAACGGCAGAAAGCAGTTTTCAGCCAGTATATATATGGATGAGAATTCTGCGAGAGCTGTCAGCTATAATCAAATTAAGGATTTGCTGCTAGTTTTAGAGAGAAATTAGTTAGCAAAATCTGTGTTAGCCTATGATAATATATTTAACATTTTTGATGTGAGAAAATTAGGTGCTAAAGTTATAGAAAAAAAAGAATTTAACGAAACGCCTAACTCTTACCATTTATCTGTTACAATTACAGAACAAAAAGCAATGAAATAACGACAGCAGCTTAAACAAATTACAAAGCAATAACAAATTCAAACAGATAAATAATGCCTATCTCGGAAATGGTTCATGCCAGAAGGAAAGGCCTAACTAGTCATTTATTTCTCAGAATAAATAAACCGTTCGAACAAAATGAAAACGAAATGAAAGTAATGATCACTATCACGTTAAACTTTAATGAGACAATAAAACATGTCAAGATGTTTGCTTCTTTATGTTTACTATCCTATTAGTTTCTTTAAATTACCTCTGCATTACACTTACTACACTGAGTGTCCTGAAAGTTGTGGCCGGCAGTGTACCTTTCAATTTAAAGGGCTTCTTGGGTGGGGGAATTCCCGGTAAACCTGCACCTTGCACGCATAAAACGTACGCGACTTAAATACAAATGTTCATCCTCTTTTCCATCGTGTTTTCAGTATATATGTGCGCGCGCACACACACATAATACCCTTTTTTTAGTTATGCTGAAACCCAAAAAACAATTCGTTCCCTAAAAAGGTTCCATTTATTTAGGCTTACTTCAGAAAGAATTTGGAGGACGTTCAAGTATACAAATTGTATACAATAAGTTTTCTCATCGAATTGACTACCTCCAGAATATGGCACTGAAGAAGGAAGACATTTTTGCTGCTCCTGACTTAAAGTTATCTTGTTGTAGACCAGCTACATACAAAAAGGAAAAATTCACTGCCACCGGTACGCTCGCATTCGACTGGTTTTTGACCCAGTTCTACTGCACTAAATTCAATTAAAGCCTAACCGAACACCTGGTGTGCTATAAGTTTAACACATTCATACATAGGACTGGACTGGTGAACGTACGAGGCGCATTCAAAAATAATATTCCCTATTTTTTTTTAAAACAAAGGAAACAGTTACATAAAAAGGCTTTGCCGGTAACAGGTAGAGAGCAATGTTTGAGCTATTTGTCGACATAGTCACCAAAAGAATTGAGACACCTGTCATATCGTGGGATCAACTTTTGTATTCCTGTGTCATAGAAGTCTGCCACCTGTGAATGGAACCAGCGTGTGACGGTCGTCTTCAGCTCTTCATCGTTGTCAAAACGCTGACCGGAGGACAGGAATTTCTTGAGGTCCCAGAAAAGATGGAAATCGCTGTGAGCCAGAGCAGGATTGTATGGTGGATTGTCAAACAGCTCCCAGCCGAACTCCTACAGAACAGTTGCTGTGCGCTGAGCCATATGTGGGCGAGCATTGTCATTGAGCAACACAACACCTGCAGTAAGCATTCCACGCATCTTGTTTTGAATGGCACGTCGCAATTTCCACAGTATTTCACAGTAACGGACAGCGTTCACTGCTTCAGCTCTGGGCAGGAAGTCAATGAGCAGAATGCCCTTCCTGTCCCAGAACACCGTGAACATCATTTTCTGAACCGACAAAGTATGTTTGAATTTCGTCTTAACCGGAGATACTCCCGAGGTCGCGGGTTCAAACGTAGAGAAGGGCGATGAATTTTTTCGGTCGTAAAATCCTTAGCATGGCTTACTTCGAAGGAAAGTAAAGCCGGTAGTCCCGTGTCGTAGATTTACAGCACGTAGAAGAACCTCAAGCCTAATAAAGAGGCCTCTGAGCAAAATTACCGGTCTTTCACACCCAATATAGAATGGGAGGCTAAGGACCTCAGCAGTTAAAGAGCGTCCATAAGTAAAACTCAATTTAATTTAATTAACCGGAGATCCACTGTGACGTCAATGCATTGACTGCTGCTTAGTTTCCGGGGTAAAGTGCGAAACCCACGTTTCATCGCCCGTGACAATCCTGTCGAGGAACTCGTCGCCGTCATCATGATACCGCTGCAGAAATGTCAGTGCTGCTCCTAAGCGTTTCGTTTTGTGCTCGGGTATCGGACTTATCGGCACCCACCACGCACACAATTTCCTGAACAGCAGGTGTTTAGTGACAATTAAATTCAATAAGGATCTGATATCTGCGGAAAATTACTCCTGAGCTCCACAATCGTGAAGCAACGATTCTCCACGATGCGCTGCCGCACCAGCTCAAAAAGCTCATCATTGATGAGAGACGGTCGCCCACTGCGCTCTTCATAATGGACACTTTGACGACCTTCGGAAAACTGCCCTGTTTGCTTAGGATGTTCGGCCCGTAGACCTGACAGAGCTGACGATGAATTTCGATCGGCTCTATGTTCTGTGCAGTAAGGAACTTAAACACTGGCCGAACCTCGCAGGCGGCGGGAGAACGAATAAGAGCCGTCCTTTCGGGCCGCTGCTGACGCGCTACTGGCACCAGGTGGGACCTGTCCGGCCGGGATATGATTGATACGTCATAGATCTGTTACGTATGCGTAATTTTCTGGTCTAAATACATTTACTTTAAAGAAAACAAAATCGGGAAGCTTACTTTCTGGATGCGTCTCGTAGCACTACGATACTCAAGGGATCTATTATGCGTACATCCCGGGAGAAATAGACGAGGTGAGGGAATCGCAGAAGGCACAGGGTTGCAGATCGACGTCGGATTAACTGGACAGAGACGCGCAGAGTTCCCTAACAACTCCAGGCTTGACTATCCGGCCACGGGAGGGTCGCTCGGAGACGTCCCTCTAGTGGGACCGGAGAAACATTTCCAGAGGGGAAGCCTCCGAGCCATCCGCCCGATACTGACCGTGTCACAGCGCAAGGGTCATCCTGAATTATGAAACGGAAAAGAAATGAGAGGAAAATGGGGGAGAGCCATAGTAGAATACACCACTCCAGCATTCGCCTTTATCAGCCAGGGAAAATCACAGGAAAGCCCATGCTGATAGTGAGCGGCCACCGGGAATCAAACCCGGGTCCTCCCGAATGCGAGCCTCATACGTTAACGTGGAGCCATATCGCTCGGTTCACATATAGAAATCGACATTGCGATCTTTCATTATTGCAGCTGGTCACTTCTAACCACTACCAATTTTAAGTCCCAGGATACCGCAGTTGGGTTTCTTCCCCTTTATAACTTTTATCTATGGTGGTTAGAGTAAGTGTTGCATTCCACCAGAAAATTATATATTAGGAGGTGCCCTAAATAAAATGAAGTATAATGTGTGTGTGTATGTTTGTGTGTTTTCATGTATAACGACTATTACTTGGAGACACAAAATTGGATAATTTCCAAATTTCATACTTGAATCAGACGATGTTTAAGCTAGGCCAAGATTTCCAAGAAAAAGCAGCCTTCCTCCAAACTTCCAATTTCATTTTCTCAAAAATCTCTTTAAAATGTTTAATAAAACATATTTTGAATTACTAACGTGACAAATTAGATATATATCTTGATTTCTTTGATATAACTGTCAAGTCCTCTTCACTTTCATTGATTGTTGCAATAGTTTATAATGGATAGAAATTCATGAGAAGTGAACATACGCTTATTTCGGAAAGAATGTGGGGATTGTTCAAGTATACAAAATTATAAACTCAGCCTTGTCAAATAAGCCACTTCCGAAATATTCGTTTTTCTTTGCTTGAATTTTACATTATTTTAAGCAATTTATCTTTAAACGACTTTCATTTTGCTTGTGCTGAACTCTGCAAGGTTCATGAAGTACCAAATACTAAACAGTAACTGTCGTATTTGCCTCCTGTTTGCTGTTGTGTAAGTGCTGCAACATATATTGAAACCTGTCTACCAACATTTTAGTACCACAGTTAACAGGAAATCTGAGCGAGGTGGCACCACGATTACGTGTTCGTCCCGCATTCGAAACTTTCGGGTTCAAACCCCTTTGGGGTTGACCAAACTGACCGAAGTTGTTATCGTGGTTTTCTTCATCCAGTGAAAGTAATGCGATTCAGCGTTTAGCTTGAATTATTATTTATTCCACTTAAGTACAAGCAAAAAAGGATCACTGTTTAGAGACCAATATTAGTTAAAAAACGAGTATAGTATAGCTGGCGCAAAACTTCTGAAATTGTAACCTTGATTGCCACCCCAGCTGCCGAACCTAGGAATAGTTTACGTTTAGCTTAATCAACGAAAGCAATATAATACCTTTGCTTACTCAGCGCGTAACACATACAGCCTGCATAAAAGGTGTTCCGCATCTGGTTATAATTTCAAAGAGAGCAGTACCTAAATAGTGCTTAAATTATATTTGTGACATTTATAACCATGGCTCCTACTTCTCAAAGTTAGTTGGTAAGGTATCACATAGTCAAAGCAGGGAAATAATTGCAAATGTCATCGGCTTCGTGAAGCAAGAAGCAGAGATGAAGGAAGAAAGCATATGTTCACCTGAGTTCCACAAAAGCCTTGAGAGAGTGAAAGAAAGAGTAGCCAACGCAACTGGTGTTTCATTGAGTTCTGTTTCCAGGGTTCTCAAAGATAAGAAAAACAATGGATGAAGGAGTACCATTTTACACACCTGGGAAGAAACTTAAGGTCCCTAAACGTATTATAGAAATAGACGATTTCGACAAATGCGTCATTCGGCGCACGATTCACAATTTCTATGTGGAAGAATAAACTATGTCAACAATAAGCAGATTGCTCATCAAGCTGAAAGACAGCATAAACTTTCAAGGTGGTACTACAAGTCTCAGAAAAATTCAAAATCTTCTATAAATTTATTATATCAACTGTAAATTTGTTATGACGAGGCGGCTCTTTGTTGAACTTACAACGAAATGCACGCTGTAATGAAACAGTGGATTCACTCTTTGCATAAGGCAGCACACAAAACGACTTTTCCTGTGTCGTTGCCATTTTCTCGTAAAAGAACACGGCACCGCTGTAGGCACTGAATGGAACTAACAGGTGGGGCTTAAAACTTTGAACTTTCCTCTATTCAATGATGTGTCGTATGTGCCGTTATCTATTGTTGTTCATTAGAAATAAATATGAAAAGTCCTTTCCTTTTTTGAATAACCCAGTACTTGACCGGATGGCCATAATGTACCTAGACTGCCACCGTATCACCCAGAAATAAACCCAATCCAATTAATCTGGGCTGATGCCAAAAAATGGGGCCTGCAGAAATATTACTTTTAAATTGAAAGATGGGAGATATCGCCAGCGATTTGCAGAAATTGGAAAATCCAAAATGGGAAAATGTATGTCGACATGTAGAACAAATTCAGAATCATTATTTCGAAAAAGATGGAATTGTAGAAAATCAAACAGAAAGAATTCTCATACTGCAAATAAGTTTATCACATGCAGTACAGTGTTGTGCATAACCGGTGTGCAGATATTTGACACTGACTGTCCCACGCACTCCTCCAGCAAGAGACGATCGGTCACCTCCTTATCTCGTAAGTAACTCGCTTCATAGCTGTCATTAAGATTTTCACATGTCTAGAACTGTTGCGCCAATTATAATACGTTTTGAAGGTTTACAAAGCTGGTTTCACACTGGGTTCTTCTGCCTGCCCGGTAACCATCCAGGCATCCATACCATCTATTATTTAACCTGGGCCCACACCATCCTAATCCACTGGCGTGATAAAGCACCCAGCACGACTAGCTACACTCCAGCAACAGCATATTTCCGGCCGTGGAATAGAGGCTGTCTTAACGGCAGAGAGCAAATGATTTGCAGCTGTGACCTGTTCCCTTGGGTTTCCATTTACTTGGGCCCTTAAAGGATGCCAGTGAGGATTTGAAGCTAACCTTTAGATGGAAAACCTTTAGTTATTTTTAACTTCTCAAAGATGGATCTAATAAATTTGATTACCAGGATATAGTGACTTGCAGTATCAAATGATTTGCAGCTTTCAACCAGTATACAGGGTGGGCAATATAAGTTGAGACTGTAAAATATCTCCAAAAGTAAGCGTTGTAGAAGTAAATGTCTTGAATAAAATTTGCTTGATATTATGAGAGAAATTAAATGTCATTAGTCACGTTTTGTTTGGATGACGTTGTGATGATTATTTTAGGGTCAATTTAAATTTTCCATTTAAAAAGAACAACTTTTTGTTAACAAGTTTGAATGACAGGAACAAAACATCGGAAAACGTATACTTTAGAATCCGGAAAAGACTTCCATACTCAACATACACACAAATCTAAACTGACCAATTTGGAAAATGTTACGTAAATTTTTACCTTATAACTTATAAGTGCTACAAAAGCATAATCCTCAGACCAGATAAAATCTAAACTGGTATGGAAATGCCCAAATTCCTTGATTGCCTTGTCATCCTGCAAAGGGCTCGAAATGCGGTGGATGCCGAGGCATCAGGGCATCTATGAAAATGAGAAAGCTAATCATATGGCTAAAAGGGGTACTGAGATACCTTATGTTGGTCACCCGCGACTGGAATCAGTACACGTACTGCCAAAATCTCGGTAAAAGTATGTATCAGGGAAGCACATCATCTCGGGTGGAAAAAAAACCTTTCCTGGACAAACACAAGTCAGGAAACTGCGTCTTACGTCCTAGCAGCACTGTTTTCTCATCTCTCCTGAGATTGGGTAGAACAGGTATAAGGAAGCATCAATTTCTGAACATGGTCACTTCAGGAAACATCTACGTAAAGTAGGCCTCTACAGGGATGAAACCATTTAGAGAATGTGCAAAGAGGATGAGAAAACTGCCTCGCAGCTCTTTGACTGCCCATTTCTGCAACTTGATCTGGGAACAGATTTTGGGAAACAATGAAAACATCCTTTCCAATGGTGTTTCACAATAAGCCTTTTAGGCTGATATGCGGGAAGCCGACAAAACTCCAGCAACAACCAACCGTTATCTAATCTGATCTAGGATATAATGAATATTACAGGCTACTCATACCTTTGAAAATCCTCCTCAAATCTTTATTTTCAGTTCCTTACTTAAAAATGTACACCATTAACCCACTTCGTATACATACATACAGGAGCTGAACATTATGGGCTACCTTGCAAGTTTGAAAAATTGCTCAGATAGCAAGGGTTTTACAAGATTAGTTTGTAGAATTACTGTGAATTGTGCAGGGAATGTCCTGTTATTCTTTATACACACATTTTGACACAGGAAATTGGGTCGATTTTGAGCCACGTAGTGGACAAGAGACACAAGGCAGATTAATGAAATGGCGGTAACATTAAATAAAGACAATTAGAGATTGAAAACCAAGAACTCGTCTTATGTGACAGCCGAAGTGTTGCGCAAATTCGGCAGTATGGACGTGGCCAACAGCTCTATAGAGTACACACGTATATTTAGGAATTGTTTTATGTGCGCGGTTACACGTCCGTCGGATACTGCACGGTGGGAGTTTTTAGTAATGTGATGTGGAGTGCATTTCATTATTTTATGTGTTTTCGTGAACATAACCCAAGAGTATCAAAATACTGATTATATTGAAACGCTATCTATCGTAATATAAACTCTTTATCATGATCATTGGAAGCACTGATGGGAATTATACGTATTGTTTACATCGAAGAGGAAACCACGTAGTATATAATACCATTTCAGTTATATTCTTACTTTCTCTACTATGTAGGGGAAGCATTGTAGTCCACCCAAAAAGTCGATGTCGTGACTTCATCGGAAATATAAGTTTTGAGTCCTCTTGAACCAAAAAAAGTTTTTTTTAGAAAAATGTGTATGTGTGTGTCTGTAAACAGCATAACTCAAAAACGAAAAGTCGGATAAATGCCAATCTTGTCATTTAAGTTCAGTACCTGCCAAACATGCGATACAATGGCTTTCAAGAAAATCCCTCTACTCCTACCACCCTTTGCATTGAAAATTTTTCGACATTTTTTATTTTCTACAAAAGACTAACAGTTTTGATTAAAATAGTAAATATTAAGGATATCCACATAACAAAATGTTTATATTGAATTTTCCGGGAATAGTCTATGAGATCCTCTTCATTCGGGAGGAATTTTATATAATCTTGTATAACTGGAAGCGATAGACGAAACCGTACCACACAAAAATGTCGATCTCTTTAAAACGCCTAATTTATTCCAAATAACATTCCTTGTTGCATAAGGCATTTCTGAGATATCCATTATTACTGGTTAGAACTGTTTAAGACTGCCACTCTATTAAAGTTCTTCTTAACAATTAGTTGTTTCTTGCGATTGCATAGAAAGAATGGGTCCACATATAGCATCCAGTTCTTAAACATTTGACTTTCGCTATTATTTTTGTGTGTGTAACTAAATATGTAATGCAGCTTTTCTGTAAAGGTCTGTTTGGATTAAAATGAAGTAGACAGAAAAATAAACTTTATTCAGAATAGTTTGTATGTCCACTAATAGGTGATAGAGAGTAGAGAAAGTCATGTGAACGTATCGCATTACATTTTTACTCCTACAAATAAAATTTATTGCACTATCATACTAAGAAAAGTGTAGTTCGAAGGTATATAATTATGTAGTTCAGTGTTTATAACAGTTTTAATTTCTCCTGAATGTATGCTAGAAAAGGAGGCAACCATGTTAAACATGTGTTATGCCCTATATCTGTTTCTAGCCTAAGGAATGCTCTTCTTTTAATTTCTATATAATATTATTTTATACTAGGTAAATATTATATTGCGATACGAGTGTGGTAAATGCATTAAGTGCATCATTGGAGAATAAGGAATAACTTAAAAATACGAGACGACGAGTTATCTTCTACTTCCAAGATTCTCCAATTGGCGTAGCGCATGTGTATTGCCTATTGTTTTGTTCAACGTTAGTAAATAATAGAAATAGTGCTTACGGGAAAGTAAAATTTATTACTAACAACTGTTGAACATACGTGATGACAAACATTAATATTGGCGGTGAACAGACGATCTATTATCAATGCCTGTTTGTTGACCTTAAAAGGACCGAGCGAGGTGGGGCCGCGGTAACGCATGTGACTTGAATACGGGAGCCCCAGGGTTCGATTCTCGGCGACCGCCCACTCTAACCCATGGGATTTCCTTGGGTTTTCTCGGGTCGCCAGGCGAATGCTAAAGTGGTTTCTCTCAGCCCCCAAATTTCCTGTCCCTCCATATCGTTCTATTAATCATTTCATTCATTCTTCATCCCGTTAGGTCTGTTTCAGAGTTGGAAGTGTCGGCGATGGTGCTCCGCTGCGGCGTGGCTGGGAAAAAGAATGCTCTATGTAAAGCTTTCTCCGTCCCTCGGCCTTCGGTTGGCTGCCGTCCCTTGGGGGGACGTTGGACCCTCTGTATAGGTGCTGGTTCCCCGGTCTGCCTGTCCGACTGCCGGAACGCCTCAATCTGAAAACTGTAGGGACCCTGTCATTTCTGTACCGTCACCCCGCCCGCTGTCTCCTCTCACTTCATCCTTCCCTCCCGGGGTGCCCCCTCGAACGCATAGGTTCAATATCCGCATTCACTGGATGGGTGTCGAGTCCCCTCCTATATACATTCCATTCCATTACCTAAAAAAATCAATAACTTGCAGCTCATACTTGGTTGCAACATGAATTATATCATAAATAAATATTAAGAAATAAAAAGTAAATAAAGTCCCAGGAAGGATTTAAGTGGAGAAATAAAATTCAACTATCGAATGTAATTGTATTCCACACCTGCAGTAACAAATATTTCAAACGTTAATGGAGTTACTATAGTTCATGCATTTGCGAACAGCAACATAGGCAGACACGCAGGTAGTTAGGTAGGTTACCAGCACTGAATGTAGGAAATTCAGCTTTTTCACCAGACAGCATGAACGGGAAGTGATACAAAACACTATCGTCGGAAAAAACATTAACGTTGTTCAATGTGGTCATAAAGAATAAAAGCGCCAACTAACACAAAAAATTAAAACATATAGTTATTGTACTTAGCAGTAGGAAGATGGGGATTCACCTTTACCTTTGATATCAAATTAATCCAATTAATCGATCGTTATCACACTGTCGGCACGTGCCGCCTAATAAAAGTCAGCATGCCGACAAAGGAACTGTCATGTCAAATTTAATTGATAACGGTTGACAAGAGTTTAATAGGTGTTGACAGGTGTGTAAGATTATCTCGCTTAACTGACTTCAAAAGACCGAAGCCGCGGCCAAAGCATTTGCCGCTCTCTAGGACGGGAATTTGCCGAGCCATTATTCATTCCCCTAAATTGATGCTTGCGTGCCTCGAAGAGGATCTTCCGCCCCCTTCTAGCATTGTCAGTTGCTGTCCCGCCGCCTAAATTGATGAAAGAGATTTGGGCCACAAAGGCGGCGACAGTTAATTGACTGTGTAATCCGATTAGTCTAATCGAGTGTGTAATTACATGCAAAAATGTGTTTACACATGTTTTGACACCCTTTGTCGGTATTTTCCCGACACAGGAAGTCCCCTTCCCACTCCTTTGTGTGGGTGAAGTCCCGCGCCGCAAAAGTTCTAAATAGCTGGTCGCGTGGTATTGATCGATTAATACAATTGTTCTAATTAAGTACTTCTTTGATACGGTATAAACAGTTGATGCCGATAAACTAGACCGCTCACCCCCGCAAGCACGCGCGCCCACGCAATTTTTTTTCTAAAACTCTCTCTCTTTGTTTTTTGTGCTAGCGCGCCGCTACCTTAACATAATTACCGCCCCATTGATGATATGGCGGGCTACCCCCTACCTCCTCGTAATTCATTGGTATAAGTATTCGTTTGATTTACCGAAATCCTAATTAAAAATTAATGTTGTAACAACTTACACGCGCCGTCTACCACAATTCAAAATATGTTTAAGAATCCATCCCCTCTTTATAATCGAAACTATTTTAAGAGTATATTCATTTCAATAAAAAAACCGCCCCCCCTCCTCTGTATAACCAAAACATGTGTAAGAACCCTCCACCTCTTTTATCGGTATTATTTATAAAATTAAATATTCGACGTGTAATCGCAGCCTTATGATTCACAGTATATGAATTTCAACAAAAGAACAGATACCACCCTCCTCTATATAATTTATTTGATTTACCGAACCCTAATTAAATATTAATGCTCTAACAGCTTACACGCGCCGTATACCGCAAATCAAAACATGTTTAAGAACCCATCCTCTCTTTATAATCGAAATAATTTTACATGAAGTATTCAAGATTTTAAAGAGAGGAACCGTCACCTTTCTGGTATTGGATGCGCTCGCGAATTATACTAACATCCTAAGGCACACTGGTAGTGAATTTTGAAATTTCAATATTATTGTATTGATAATTCTGAAACTTTTACTGTGAATTTATTACTGTTAGATTAATGTGAATACCAAATTTCATTTCAGTTAGATAAATACTGTGTGAGTTATTAATTAATTCATAAATTTTGTTATGCAAAGATATCGCATAATTAAAATTAACCACGTGCTTAATGAGTTCAGAAAATTGGTTGAAATTTTTGGAATTGAAACTTTTAATCAATTACAAAAAAGTATGATTTGAAAGTTCAATAAATTTTAATTAGTTAAAAATGATACTTTTGTAATACTTTGGAAATTTGAATCTCTAAAGCTCAACATTTTTTCATAAAAAATATATTTTTAAAAAATTATTATCAGTGTTAGGCATATTTTTGCAACATAGTATGTTACAATAGATACTTCTGGAGATACTGAGAAATTTTAGCTGTATTTAAACAAAAACTCATGCGTGAGGATAATTTTGAATGTGTGAAAATGAAGTTTTGAGAAAAACACTGATTTATTAAATATTATGCTGGGAAACAGTGAATTGTATGCATTGCATATCAGAACTCTCCTGTTTATAAGCCTGTGTGTATGTAGTGCCCTTTGTGTTCTTTTTCTGTACTTCTGTGCCCTTTTTGTCACCTGTAGATCCTTTCCTGTCTGTAGCAGCAAACCTCCTCCTCTCGTAGAGTCGAGTTGTATCAAAGTGTGACTGATCTTTAAGGGACACTGGGACTGAATTTATAAGTTTTTTGAAAGTTGTTTACTGAAAAATCCGTACACTTAATTAATGGGTAAATAGATAAATGACTGTGCAAAAGCTCCAGCTCAAATACCTTCTCAGATAATACAACTCTATATTTTTCATTAGCAAACAGAGCTTTTCAAGCTACAGGCATTTTCACATTTATCAGAGAATTATGATAGTGACATTTTTCTATACATTAGTACAATGAAAAGAAATCTAAGCATTTGATTGAAATTGATTTATTATTTGTGTAGGAATAAAAGTTTCTTTTTATGAAGTTGATGTCAAAATTTTCCTTCATTTTAGTAACAATTCATTTTATGCGAAACAATCATAAAAATGCATCCTTACAACTTTATATATTACATTTGAGAAGACGTGTGCAAATTTACTACAACTCAGAGCAAAACTGAACTGCAAGGAATCAATTTCATGTGCAAAAATGAAAAACTGAGAAAAAATACATTTTATAAAATATGCACATTCTTTTTAAATTTACCGTTTAACAGGTACTTATAAGTGCCCAGAGGCATATGTTTTCTCATCCTTTTTCTGTTTGACTTCCTCCTTTTTCATTTTTGGTAACTTACTCTTCCTGCAAGCTGTTTCCTTCTCCGTAGTTGAAGATTGAGCACACTCATATTTTCTTCTGTTGTCGCATCTCTTCAAAATCACATCTGATACACTGCAAATTGTACTATTCTTTATAGTAGATTTCATTTCTCCTGTAGCTCACTACCTCATTATTAAATTCTGACCAGCATTTGTTACAGTAATTGTGATGTTCTGCTTTGATACAAAAAATTATTTTCAATATTCCTCCATAACATGGCGTGCAGCAATTTATGTTGATTTTGAGTAACATCCCTTACACATTTATTAAGCAGCTCATCACAGGGTAGTCTTTGGTAGACAGGCATTACCTTGAAAACGGTTGATTCAGAAAGCTGTATGGACATTTTATCACTGGTATCAGGATGTGTACCATTAACTGTACCTTTGTTGTAAAACCACCAGGAGTCAGTGCCAGTGGGAAATTTGCCATTTGAGGTTTGTTGTCTGTTGACATACAGTGACTGACGATGACATAAATAGCCTTTTTCATACCACATTTATCAATATTTTCTACTACAGCATTTCTTTTGGTAAAAAAGTTAATTTGCTAAACATGGAATTACATATTTTCTGTTTATTTCAAATAGAAACCTCTAGATATTTTTTGTCTTTAATGACATGAGGACTGTAATATTTCTGGGTAGCGCTAAAACCACAATTGTTATACTTTCACACCTAATTTTTGAGCAAAGCCGTGTCTCTCTCTAATCTTTAGTCATATTTGAATACTCACATTCACTACAGTAGGCATTTTCAAATAAATCAGTAAAAGTTTGCTTTCAATACTGCATATGGTACATAAACAACAAAGTGTATCAAAATACCTGTAAGATAGATATATAAACAAAGCCTTAAACAACCAATAAAGTATTAAAATTTCTGCAAAATGCTGTAAAATAAGATGATATGGGTAAATGGAGAGAATTTTAATGAAATAGGCTCTTACATAACCAAAATATAATTTTCTTGTAAAAGTCGAAACTTGTGTTTATTACGTAGTAAATAGTTATGCATTTAGGCGCTAGATGGAAGCACAAGGTAGGTAATTATATGTGATTCCAAAACGCGGCCAAATAAATCGAAAAATAAGCAAAAATTCGAAAATTATGATCGTTTGCAAATTGAACCAGGAAGTGGGCGGGTACAGTGGAGTTTTAAGGTAGCACACAGGTGATTTAAACGTGTCGCTAGGCTTTTAAAAATGGCAGAGTGTACAAAATATTTGTCCAAAGTGATTCACAAGTGTCTATAGATTATTTATGTGATATAATTCCAAAACCGAAGATTTTGTCATTTTTACCTAAGAATTCACTCCCAGTGTCCTTTAAACACTTCTGCCAGTTATGTGGTATACCCCCTGAGGTGTGGAAACCGGACCTCGCTAGCTGATTATGATGATCGATTTCGCTTTCGAAAGCATTCAGAGACTTGGGGTTTTTTGCAGTAATGGCACGGGATTCCCAAATAGCTCACTTCGCTTTTCAGGAACGAAATAGCATCTCCACACTCGTGAATGCTAAAGGAGGTATAATATCATAGAGAAGACTGACACGTGACTCGAGGTGGTAGGATCGAACCCTGATCAGTAATATTTAATACTAATTGATAATAAAGTAGATTGTAGAATTAAAAACATTAAACACCACTGGAAATTGAACCCGGAACTCCACTGATACAAATGCTTTATGAATAAAGAAACATGGGTGTATATTGTATGTGTTTCCATAGAGAAAATTTGAATGTGTTACACTCATATGACTCTCTCTTCTCTCTCGGGAAGTGTCTCCCCCCGAGACTCAATATACGGCAACCACATAGAATATTTGTGGATGAAAAAATCCGATGTATTACACTCACATGCCTTTTCCACAAACGCTTATTCCTATGTCCACAACATAAAAACGATTTCTTATTTGACAAGATATATAAGTATTGCCAAAATGTAATTAACATGGGCCTGGCGGATTTAAAACATACATTTTCGGACACTCGATGTAAAATACAGGGGACCTTCAAAACAAGCATTTCCAGTGAAAATAAGGTGCTGTGGGAGGATGACTTTCTCTGGGTTCTCCATAGAAAAAATCAAATATATATTACACTCACATAGCTTTGCTCCTATTTTTCTACAAGCTCTTATTCCTATGTCCACGATATAAAAACGAATTCCCATTTGAGAAAGTACAAGTATTGTAAAAATGTAAATAACATGGGGCCAGGGGGCATTAAAACACACATTTTTGGCAATTAAGTTAACATTACCTAAATATAAGTTAAGGTACTTATTGGACTTACTTTTTTAACTTTCCCTAAAAAGGCTTGGAACCTTCAAAACATGTATTTCCTCTGGAATAAGGTGTTGCAGGAAGGGAACGTTAACATGGAAAATTCTTGTGGAACTTAAAACATACGATGTCGAAAGTCGTATTGGGTACCCTAACACAAATTGGAACCATGGACACTTCGAATATATATTTGACACTTATTTGTTTTAAAACGTTTTCCAAAAATCCATGTATACGGTCTTCAAGAAATGTAATCATATATCCTGAAAGACCACACCTATCGGAAAAAGCTCTAAATACATCCCAGTTAGTGCCTTTATTCTAAACCAGACAATGTGATACCTTGAATGTATCTTCAAAAATGTTGTATGTTAATGTAATTTGGAGTGTTGGATTTTCATTAATATATTCATGTCATATTTTTATAGTTAAACCATGATCGTTGAATTGGTTTCCAAATACTAGCAGATATTCGAGTCTAAACAGGATTTTTATGTGACGGACCCTTTATTAGAAATGTTTCTTCTCACAAAATTGTCATTATAACACGATATGATAGCAAGTACATGCAAAGCATGCTAACGCTCACCCCTGCCACTCCGGTCTCACACATAAGTCTGTACAAATAACGTACTGCATGTAAGCAGCTTATATAGAGGAATCCTGGCGCAGTTTTTTGCGTTTATATGGGGAAGGATAGGGAAACCGAGGGTGGATGCGGAGGAAAATGCGTTTATACGAGGGGGATAGGGAATGCGTGGACTGATGCTAGGCTACACAGTGGTAGAAGGAGGGGCAAAGCGCTTTATATGAGACAGATAGGGAATACGTGGAGAGGTGCTAGGCTAGACAGATGCTGAAGCAGGGGGAAAATAGGATTATACTGGAGAGATAGAGAATACGAGGGAGGTGATAAGATAGATGTTAAAGCCGGCATGCGTTTATATGAGAGAGATAGGAAACCGAGGAGAGATATTAGGCCAGCAAGGGTTGAATGACAGAGTATGCGTTTATATGAGAGAGACGATGAAAATGGAGAGAGATGCTATGCTAGGAGAAGTTTGAAGGAGAGGGAAATGCGTTTGTATGGGAGAGGTAGAGAAAACGATGATAGGTCTTCGGGATTGTAATTAGAACCTGTGACACAAAGAACTGCATTATTCAAGAACTTTAACAATACAAAGTTCTAAGTATAGATCATTTGT
This sequence comes from Deroplatys truncata, assembly GCA_030765065.1. Lineage (NCBI taxonomy): Eukaryota > Metazoa > Arthropoda > Insecta > Mantodea > Mantidae > Deroplatys > Deroplatys truncata. Next base: position 276,596,526 of record CM060990.1, read on the forward strand.
AAGCTATTCGAGAAGGAGTCTTTAGTGGAAAAAACCCTTAAGTCTCAGTAGGGTACATTTGCGTGGACTGGCGCATTTAATATGCAGGAATGTGTATTCATATGCAAATGAGATCCCCCACACCCTCCCCCACCTTATCTACTAGTTTCATGGTACTTTCTGTTACAGCTGAGTGTCATAAATCTTGCTGAGTATAATGAAAGCTTGACAGGTAAGCAATTAAGGCTGTCAATCAACTGTCAAAACGAACAACGGAATAATAAATTACGCTTCTGTAACAAAGGCGGAGACGTTATTCTACCCATTCCATATCCGGACACGTGCACTTCTGAACCTGCAGCAAATCACCCCCAAACCCGCATTGTTTAACGACCGCGTGCAAAAGAACAAAAGGCTATCCATCAACTGTCAAAATGAACAATGGAGTATGCTGGACAAAGGATCAGACGCTATTGTCCCAGATCTATTAAATGCTTTTAGCAATGCCACCTGCGAGCTCGCATTTGCATTGTTTGACGACCGCGTGCAGAAGAACAATAAAACAGGCTTGACCGAGCTAACAAAGGAACAGATGCAATTGTATCCCTTTCTAATATCCAGAGCAAGGCATCTTTAGAAAGACCACCCGTGTAGCATCCCATTCCACTGGAATATGAAAAAAGAACAAAGCTGGACCCTTTCTAACAAAAGGGAGCAGACGTTACTATCATCAATTCTATTTTTCGGCCACGTGCATGTATTAACAAAAGAATCTTGTGGAGGCTTTATACCCGCCCCTGTCTTTGCTTGTCCGTGTGAAAGACAGAGAGGTCAGTTTACCTGCTAGACCATAAAAAATTCTACCATCGATCGAGTCCGCCATCATGGCGCCCTCACTGCCGAAGGCTACTTCTCTCTGAGTGTCTTCACAAAGTCCTACGGATATGCTCGAACATAGCTCACTGTTTACGCTTCTATTCGCTCTTTCAAACCGAGATATAAAAATGTATTTAACATATATCATTACATACATTAAACCTCTGTGTATACTTGGATATCCATAGATCGGTGTTCGATTCTTACTGCAATCAAAACGTTTAATGTTTTAATTGCTAATGAGAAATTGATGACTTGATAATATTATATCATTACCCTGATTAATGAAAGGGTGTTCAGGGGGTTCTAGTTCGATTCTTACTGTGCGAAACTCTAATTCTTAATAACTATTAAATTACGAGAGTATGTGCGATCAGATTAAAATGTGTTTAACAAATATGATTATTTATATTAAACACGAGTGTATACCAGGGAATATCCCAAATTGATAATTTCATAGGGTAAAACATTATTATATCATTATCCTGATTAATGAAATACGTTCACGGGTACCCAAAAGTCCTAGTTCGAATCTTACGCTGCGAAAATCTAATGCTTAATAAATATTAAACTATGTGAGTATGCGCAATCAGATTAAAAATGCATTTAACAAATATACTCATTTATATTAAACCCTGGTGTATACTTAGATATCCCGACGCCTAGACACGATTCTTTCTTCTCCTCTCTTTTTCCTTCTATTTATCTCTTTCTTTCTCCTCGACTTGCACACATCCAAGCGTTCACTTACACACTCGCACACTCACGCACACACATACACATACACATACATACACCTACATCCATAGATACATACACCAGCGCAGTTACACACTATCACACTCACGCACACACACATACGCCTACAAGCATAGACACATACACCAGTGCACGCACACACACCCATACACGCATTCACCAGTGCGCTTACACGCAAACTCACACCAACACACACTCACGTACACACATACCGCAGTATACCTACACAATTGCACACTCACACATACACACACGCATACACCTACAAGCATAGACAAATACACCAGTGCACGCACACACACATACACACCCATACACGCATTCACCAGTGCGCTTACACGCACGCACACATACACACACGCATACGCCTAAAAGCATAGACACATACACACACATACACGCATGATAGAATTGGAAATTATTGCCTTTACAGAATTCGAAATCCTTTGTCTAATTTCACTGTAACCTAGCAAAACGTAATTCTTTTCAGGCTACCATCTACATATGACTTCCACCCCAACGCATTTTTATAGATCGTGTGAAGACATTATGGAGGTACTGTGAGAGAGAGAGAGCACTAGAGAGGTGAAATTGAAGCAAGTAGGGATAGAAGTGCTGAGAGCCTCTGCGCATGCGCAGCAAGAGATGATGTCATTGGGTGCAATAATCACGCGACGTGTGTACATACCCCCACCATGACGATGTTTAGATCCCTATATAGACAGATATCAGCTCATGCTAGAAACATTGTGAGCTGATTAGCTCTACATTTAAACTTTAAAGAACTTAAAAAGTAACGCGAGGTGTTTTTAATTTAAGAAGAGGTGCGGGCCATCTACACGTACAGCATTCATCAACACGAAACAATGCAAGGTGAGTGAGTTTTTACATAACTAAACAAAATAACTGTAGGCTTTTACAATGCATTTAATTTTGTTTAAAGGATGCAGTGCATGAAAGACGATGCAAGAGTGTCAGATTTTTTAATCTGAACTTTACACTTATATGGATTTCTCTACTCATTCTTCTTCTATTAACATTTATATAGTTTTCTACACTCATACTTTGTTTCACTATACATTCACACGATTTTCTCTACTCATTCTTTGTTTATCTGTAGGATCATCTTCCATTAACACTCACACGATTTTCTCTACTCATTCTTTATTTCTCTACTGATTCATCTTCTATGAACATGCACACGATTTTCTCTACTCATTCTTTGTTTCTCAACGCATTCATACGATTTTCTCCGCTCATGTTTGTTTCTCTACACATTGATAACGTTTTCCCCACTAATTCTTTGTTTCTATTTACATTCATACGATTCTCTCCACTGATCCTTTGTTTCTTATTCACACGATTTTCTTTACTCATTGTTTGTTTCTCTGCAGGTTCATCTTCCATGAACATTCACACCATTTTCTCTACTCATACTTTGTTTCTCAACGCCTTCATACGACTTTCTCTGCTCATTCTTTGTTTCTCTACACATTTATAAGCATACTTAAAAAACCTTTGGTCATGTAGTACAACACACACTTTAGTTCTAATATAAAAAATATATAACTTGTCATTAAACTTGAAGAAATCATCGAAATAATACTTAATGATCAATGTATGTTACAGATTGTTTAGCAGATAGACTCAACAAGACGGCTGAAGAGCGTAGTTTCCTACCAACTCGTAGAGTTCAAGATCTCGAAATAGGTATTAAATATGAGATAAAGCCCTTAAAGAGAACTCAAATAACATACGGTACCAGAATCGTATCTTCGCTGGAGGATTGTCATGTGTTCTTGCCTGAGCGCTATAATTCGTTAACCGATCAAGAGCTTGCAGAAATACCTGGAAAATTACAGCTTGAATATAACGGTATGGCACAGATAGGGAAATTTAAGACATGTAAATTGTCTTTTATACCTGCAGAGAAGGTATGTAGAAATGTCAAACTTAAGTATTGAATGTTCTCCTATTTTATCATGAAAGAAATTCAAAAATAAAACGGCTGACTCATTGATATCACATATAAAGATACAAATGATGCATACTATAGAATTTTATACAAAATTCTCAAAATCACAATATCATACGTTTTGAATGCAGATATATCTATGGCATTGAAATAACGAGCAATACCCTAATGTTTATATAAATTTTTATGTTTCATTTTAAGTGTGCACTAAAAAATGTAATTCTTTTCAGATTACCTTTACTTCACAAAGCAGTTTTCTAAGACTTTCATTGTGTAATGTTTCAGACGGTGCAACAAGGGGAAGAAGTAGAGGAACAGCTTTACAGACCTGCAAAGGAGGCTGACGCTATTGGAGGATAGAAAAAGCAACATCGAGACACCCAAGAAACATGCCGGTAAAAAGCGTGTGCCGAGACGTCCACATCTCGAAAAGGCGTAGCGTTAAGATAGGATTCTTCTATGATCTTCCAGTGCTTATAGTGAAAAACACAGACAAATTTTTATACATGACAATTCAAGACTGGGAGATAATTCGAGAGAGTCTTCCTACAATCAGTGCATTCCTCCAATCGAGAATGTGTCCGCGAGTGGAATATTGTGAAAATATTGTTTTCTCTTATAATACTGTGCTTATATGCTAGAGTTCGAAATAACATTTTGAATACTAATTTAAATGATTGTGAAATACTTTTAAATAGCGATGAAATTTGCATGCTAAAAAGACTTAAATCGTTTATAGGTTACCATTTAGGTAACCTAGCTCTAGCAAATGTAATGCCATATGCTGGAACGAGGAGTTAGAGGAAGAAAGTGATGGAAAATGCGAGATAAATAATAATAAAAAACAATGAAAGTATAACTTTACATAGTGTTTTTATTCATTAAAAGTCCTTACCTTCCCAATGAAAAAATAAATCCTTATAATGGTTAGTTTAAAATATAAGCCACATCACATGTGTCAGAGGTCTGTATGTAAGTACTTTATCGTGAATTATTAAACAATACAATGAGGTCTGTGCAGGAATATTTGCACTAGCTTGAATTTATATTCTGATGTTGATAGCACCATTTACAACCTTCTCTGGGTGATGTGAGCAATCTATAACAAACATAGGAGCAAATTTAAGAAAATCGTTTCTCTTCAGTACAGGATAATTCTCGTTTTCAAAATAATAGCTTTGAAACTTTGAGTACATATCATACAATGATGCAAATCTCGAGTTTCCAACGTCCAAATTCATGTCATGATAAGGATAGCATTCAGTATTAAGATAAAGTCTCAAATTAGTTATGTTACAATGATCAAAAAGGGAACCGACTTTAGATACATTACTCGATCTAAAAGTCTGAGCACACAAAATGACATATTTCAGCTTCTCCATTTTGAGGCGGTGGCAACATCCCAGGTGAATGATTTAGTTTGTGGTACAGCAGGCTGAGTATGCAGATCCATGGTTCTAAATGGGAGATACAGCGCTTTGTCCGACTTGACAATCTTGAGAATTTCAACCTTTTCAGTATCAGAAAGTCGAATTACAGGCATTCTCCACTCGATTCGTGCAAGTTTAACGATTGCATTCTCTTCACCCTGAGGTGCTATAATACAGTTTTTAGAATCCTTGGATCGAATCAGCACCAACTCAAACCTGGTATTGAGTATGAGTTCCTTGTGGTCGTCAGCAAATCCCAGAAGCATCGAAAGCGGTACCATTGCGTTGAAGGCTCCATTTGCTGCATTCATAATGTCCATGTCTTCTCCAGGATAGCACCATCCAGCATTCAGCAGACGATACGATTCCATTGGAATGAGAGTAGCATAGTTTTGCGTAAAGTTGATGCGATCCCGGGGTTCCTGGTTCGATCAATAGTTGAGCCGTTCATATCCAGTCAAATCTCCTCAAACATGAATGCAATAGCGTTATTAGTAAGCTTTGCAGTAGTAGCTGCTCCATTAGGTTTAGTAATACACCCCTCGATGTATAGATAACTTTGATTAGGTAAAGTATATAAATCCTCAGCTTGACAAGGGATTCTAATCTCGTCATTAGCGTCCAGAGCTGATGTATTATACGGTAAAAACACATGTTCCTCTTCTTTAGTGATCTTATCCTCGAGTCTCGGTGTCCCGGTAACATTGAAGATGTCCATGATTATAGGATTGTAAAGCCCAATGTCTGGAGGAACTGTCGATTACGTGTTGTCAACTCAATGGGTGTCAGGGGCAGAGTATGAAGAGTACGTCGAATCAATCCATTATTATATCCTCCACGTCACTGATTTCTTCTTCTAATATCTATGGACATTATGCTTATATCATTGTTTCTAAAGTCAATGATGCTGCTGTTATACTCTCCTACACGGAGGCTGATTTGCTCTAAGAAGTGGATGTTTATGAATAACAGGTAAATTAGATTTGATGATTCTTGTGAAATGTGATATCCAAGCGTAACAGAAGGGAAAAACTCATAGATCGAGTACCCACTTTTACCATTGAGGAAGGAGACTGATGCATTACTGAGCTAGATTTGTATGATGCTCAACTTAAATATATTCACCAGGAAATCAGATTCAGCCAGCTGATTAGCTGGAATAACTTTGTCGCTGTAGCCCAAGAGCGAGCCTATAGAACAATCACTGGAAAAAATCAAGGGTTAAAGGACATTTAATTTCAGCCTTCATTGTATTATTATTGATCTAATAAAGAAGACATTCTCATACTCCTCTAGCTTATCTCTGATGTATTCATTAATGTCAGTAATCTCATAAGGACCATGACGTATATCAGTGACATTAATTTCATCATTGTGTGTGTAATTAAATTGATCATTACTCCTATCAACATTGGGAATGGAATAGAAGTTTTCAAAATTCAATAGAGCACTCTCATAATGACCCTCTGGATCTAACTGAAGAGGGGGATTCAGGTATCTAGTAAGAACGGTCTCGTTGCCACTGACAGCAATAGTGTAACTCATTGCGATAGAAATTGCAAGCACAAGTGCCCGCAGATGACCGAGCTGTAACTCTGAAACCTCTTAGTGTTATACAGTATCTTAACGCCTCTTAGGTACCTTTCTATCTCTTTTGGAGGCTTCAAGTTTCCAAAGCTATCGAAATAAAATGACATGTTGCCATCCTTCTTTATAGCTACCCAATGAGTGCCTTCATTCTCTGATGCATCGAGATTAACAATAATTCTCTCTCTGTAACGATGTCTTGAGGGCAGCTGATCGATCATGTATACACCTCTAAAATGAGGAATCTTTAAACGCTTGGCATATAACTCGTGGTCCATGTTACTTAAGGCTTTTTCCGGGACAAGTATAGCCCTCTGCCTGAGTTTTTGAATTCCCTTTCTGACTGTCTCCTCTTCATTTCGGTGTTCTTCGCCTTATTCTTCTTCACTCGAAGACCACTACCTCTTGATTCAATTTCTCTGTTGCGTCTCATCATTTCGGCAAGTTGTTTATCTGCTGCCTTTTTCTTATTTACGACTGTAGCAATTTGTAATGCACCTCCAGCGACGGCTCCTAGGGCTGCAATAATTGGCAAGAGTGTTACAAATCCTCCTCGTTTCTTCTTTTTGGATCCGGCGCCAACAGCCGCCTTTCCCTCAATTTCTCTATTATGGCTCATCATTTCGGTAAGTTGTTTATCTGCTGCCTTTTTCTTATTTACTGCTGAGGCAATTTGCGCTGCAGCTCCAGCGGCAGCACCTAGAGCTGCAATAATTGGTATGAGAGGTAGAAACCCTCCTCGCTTCTTCTTCCTGGATCCGGCACCAACAGCCACCTTTACCTTCATAACTACTTTTCTAGTCTCGCTGCCAAATTTTCACCTAATGTAGCATCAGATGATTGCACTCTCTTCCACGCCGTTTCATCCAAGATCTTTTTGGCAATGTTTCTCGATGTAGAGACCTTATGCTGAGCGTAGGCGATGTCGTGAAGTTTGCACGCTTCGTCTAACGGGTTGACTCCGGGGTCTCCTCCCTTTAATCATTTTTCTAGCTTTGTCCCGGGTCCGCAGTATCTGTATCCCGGTAAATTCACTTTAAATGGCAGCCGGTTAATGAGAGAGTTCATTAAACCAGAGCCTCTTGCGATCTTAACCTCGTTAGCTCTCATGGTATTCTAATTGATTTTTATAAGTGCATTGTTCTTTTATACTCTGTCATTGTTCACGAGCATTAGCATATATTCATTAAGCATTATTTATTTTACATGATATGATAGAACTGGTGAAGCAAGCTTGTTCGCTACCTATTCAGGTTCTAGACTTTGAAAGCGACTTTATACGCAATCGCCACGGAAAGCTGTTTACTGGAAGGGTTCGTTGTTTCATTGTATTTAAAACAAATAGAGTAGAATCGCAGGTGTTCGTGATAATTTCAATCAGTGACTTTTATCGCCGTTATTTAATGTAATTTCAGGTGATTCAAGTAGTATGGAAGGTATTCGAGCCTATGTTTTAAAGTAATTCAGTTTCATAGATGTGGCTACTGAATCTGCAACTGTTGGATTAGCTGATGCTGTTACCGCGCGACGGCTGGTTGCTACTGGAGGCTAACATTGTGGCCACGGCTGATGTTGCTACTATTGTTGTAGGAAATGCTGCTACAGCTGTAGGATCTGTTACAGCTATTATTGTACAGCTGCTGTATCTGCTACGATAGCTGCTGTATTTGCTTCTGCTACAGCTATTGTACTAACTGTGTCTAATGTTGCTACAGCTGTCTGATCTGATACTGCTATTGCTATAGCTGATGTTGCAGTGTTGTATCTACTAATAAAACTGTCGTATTTGATGTTACAGCTGCCGCGAGGACTGCTTTTGCTGTGGTTTGGGAATCTACAGCTGAAATATCATTGCTTTGCTGCTTACTCTTGCTAAGACTGCTAAATCTATAGCTGCTGGATTAGCTGCTGCTGCTACAGCTGTTATGTAACCGGTTGTTGTCGCTCCTACTGTAGCAGATTTTTCTGCAGCTGTAGGATCTGTTACATCTATTGTTGTACAGCTGCTGTATCTGCTACATTAGCTGTTGTATTTGCTTCAGCTACAGCTATTGTGCAGGTTGTGGCTGATGTTTCTGTAGCTGCAGGATCTATTCTGCTATCGTTGTAGCTACTGTTACTATAGATGCTGTATCTGCCACTACATCTGTCGTATTTGCTGTTGTGGTGATGCTTGCGGTTGCTGAGGCTGCTGAATCTACAGGTCTTGAATTAGCTGCTACTGCTACAGCTGCTATGTAATCGGTTGTTGCTGCTGTAGCTCTTGCGGCACTGGATTTTGCTGCAACTGTCGAATATGTTGGCGTAACTAATGCTTTAAACAATCACGAACGATTATTACTGAAAATTTATCGAAATGAAAACTTCATTTTAATACATAATTTGTAGTATCACAGATTACACTACCTTTATATACTTTTCTAGACCATGCAAGCTTTTATATGTTAAACAGTTAGTGGGTGAGATGGTAAGGATGAAACAGTTAGAGTGTATAGAAGTAGCCTAACTAGTGCATCATCATGGCTGAATAGATAGAACATTTTTAGTGAGATTTATTGTTTTACATGTTTACATTTTTTGTTCAAGTGTAGCAGCTGCATCAGTCAAATCATTGCTTTATTAAACAAGGATTGCACGGTTAGACGTCTCTCTCCTTTATCTAGGCTTAAGAATAACACTAGTATTTGGTCCTGACAGCAGGGTTACCACCTCTCCTTTCATCTTCTCCTTTCCTCACCATTTGTCTGCTATGTGCATACACAGCACATGAGTAAACTTTAATTTTTTAATGGAATTAATTGTTCTTTCACACAAGCCTGTGTTAGACAAGGTTAGAAAGGTAGAATCAGATGACTGAAAAATTCAATGCCATAGCCGGGATTTGAACCACGGATCTCCCGGTCTCCGTCCGGTTTCTCTAACCACTGAACTACCATGGCAACAGGCCGACACCTTTCCAATACCTTTCCAACCTTGTCCAACACACGGCTTGTGTGAAAGAACAATTAATTCCATTAATTGACCTAATAATGGTTGCAACTATAAAGCTCGGGACTTAAGTATTTGTAAGTCGCCATTGGGGTATGATATCTCAATACAATTTGAGATCTCCTTGTGGTTTACCGGAAAAAATGCGAATCAGCTGGAGAAGTTAATGTCGTGTCGACATGTTGCCATGGTAGCTCAGTGGTTAGAGCAACCGGACGGAGACCGGGAGATCCGTGGTTCAAATCCCGGCTATGGCATTGAATTTTTCAGTCATCTGATTCTACCTTTTAAATTTTTAAGTTTGTAGACTCGCAGAGAAAATCTTCATCTACGGGTTACATTCTCTTAAGCACTGTTTGTAATACTGTAATGTCCATACGCATAGGTAGTTATTCCATCCTCGGTAATTACTCTTTTATCATCAAGGGGATTCAGTGTAATTTTATTCGCTTGCACTGTGGTAACAGCGTGCTTTCGTGATAGGATTAGATTCATAAGCGTTCTGATGATTTCACAGGTTTTAAGACGGTCTGTATAGCTGTCAAACGTAATGTACTGCTTAATAGCGCTACGTTTTATACCTTTAATCTATTTTATCATAGCGCTTTGAATATCTATGGCATACATCTTGTGTCGTAGTCCAACAAAGCGCAGGATGATCTTGCTATTAACCTCATTTTTAAATTTTCCCAATAACTTTTTGTTCTGAGTAGAGTGGCATATATGGCTGACAGGGTAATCAGCTGTAACCAGATGCTTAAGAAAACGTAGCCTGTCCTGCTACACATCTTCAGTTGTTACACGATGAATGAAGGAATCAGTATCCATGTACATAATCTTAAGATTTTCAGCTCCGTAATAAGGCAAAAACACATCGTAATGATAGTGATACATTTATGTCTTGGAGATGTCTAGCACACTCATACCAATGCATATGGGCTTGTTGAATACAATCTGTCGAGAGGACATATGTACAGCAGCTAGATTAGCAGCATATTTCGTCCTATCGATAAACGTAGGCTTGGCGATCAACTTCTCCAGAGTGTTCTCATTTGTCACCAGTCGTATATCTATGCGGTTACGCAGGGTTCTCCATAGTTTTTCCAAACACGGCGTTGTTAAAGAGCTTGTAGAGATTCTTCTCGAAATCATTTGCAGCTTGTTATCGTAGCCTGTTGTTAAATTCCACATATGATTTCAACCACCGAGACTGCCTGAATCGTAGCACACGATGGATTTTTATTAGCTGTAACCCGTCATTAAGCGCTTGCTTCAAAGCCTTGTAATGCACTACATACTTCTTTCGAGGTCCAAGATGAAGTATCAGTTTTTTTGTAGATGGTTCCAATGGTTTCATACACACAGGCAGGAAACGTAGATAGTTGTGTAGATCGTGAAGTTTTGTAGTATACGTGATGTCGATTTCTAATATGTAGCCATGGGGATCATCTACTCGTAGTCTTTCTAAGTTGATTTCTTCAAGTGAAACCCACTGAAATCCGCCATAATAAATGGCGTGACACATTGCCCACCCATATTGGTTATTAGCGCCCTCGTATGTAATAAATTGGGTTGGTCTCGACGGATTAAACTTCTCCATGTACGAGTTATTAGCCTCTGCATATCAATGAGAAACTTGGCATAAACCTCATCTTACACCTGATTCTACCATGAGCAGCTGATCATAATCTTGTAACAGTTCCAGCTTAATTCCTGTACACAGTAACACTGCATTCCATGTAAGCCCTGGAGAGGTAGAGTAATGTGCTGGATCAACCTTGTGTGTTTTGAGGGTTTGCTCTCTGAACGTTTCAAAGACATCAGCTAGAAGAAACACATCTGAAGTTAATTAGAGATCGCTGTACTCGCCTAGGTTTCTCACATTAAAAAGCTCCCACAAGTTTCTAGAATGTTCGTAGTCAGTATCAGTAATTCCTTCTTAATTTAATCTATTGTAGAACGAGTCCTTTGGAGGCAAGCAGGTCCCGTTCAAAACATCCCATGACGTGACGAAATCATATGGAAGTACACCTTTACGAGTCATCAACTTTAATCTGTCTTCTCCGAAGTACCTTAATGTTTAAGGATATGAGGTTACATTTTTACTAACTTATACAAGCTTGTACAGATGAATCGGAAGCTTTCCACAAACCGAAGCTTTATATCTCCTACATACTTGGTGAATGGGATATAGCTTTCTTCAGAGCTAGGAATTACCTCCACTCTCTCGCTTGTACAACTCAGCTCCTTGACAATGAAATGCGAGTCATATCCGCTGAGGTTGTGCATGAAGACAGGGATATATTTAGGTGTTTTGCAGAATAAATTACATTTATTATGTAGACTTCCACGATATTCACCACTGATGTGATCATGGTCGCGTACTTTGTAGTACTTTTCCGTAAAAGATTTTCCACACAAGTGGCATGCCGTAGAAGACACAAAATCCTTTTGTTGCTGGTAGGTAAGTTTCAGAGGCTTTGCAGATTTGTATACACTATTAATTTCCTTTGCAAGGAACGAGAGGTATTCCATAAACTTCTGAGCAGCATCAGCACCGCGATATACATGAGGTTGTTGAGGAAGATCAGTTTCAATATGTTCAACACAGGATAAGGGCTTCACGAAAACACAGAAGCTCATTGGTGTGTGCTCTTGATAAGGGGTTGTATAGGAAGTTTCAGGATTGGGTATACACGTATGACATTGAGTGAGAATACTCTCAAAATCAACATAGATGACATAAGGTAGTTTCAACATCCTCTCAACATTTTTAAACTGGGTAATTGATTTCTCCTTTGTAGGCATAATTACCCTTGCAACACCGTGTTGATTACAGATGGCTGTATATTCCTCTAGGTTTTCCAGTCCGCTTCGTCCATATCGTTTATCAAAATGTGTAAAACAGCGCTTGCATGTATAAATACGTTTATTACATTTAGTTTTCTGGCGTCGAATGAGTTTCTCAAAATTCTTTACATATACGTAGTGTTGTTTTCCACTACTGTCCTTCAATGGTAGCATGTCACGGTGTACAGGTGATTCAATATCAGCAAACTTTGTCGTATACACTTCATGCTTCTCATCTAGACCGAAAACGTTGTTAGAAATCTTGTTAAACTTCTCAAATTAAGGTATTTGAGAAAGTGGAGTAAGATAGGAAACGCATCTGGAGTCGTGCTTATCTTGAAGTTGTTTGTATTTGCTTACACCTTGTGCATCCATTCTCAAAGAATTTAGCTAGTACAGAATACATGAAACATTTCTCGTCGCTAAAGATCTGGATGTTAACGCAGGCTTTTCTTGCTTCAACAGATGACGGTAGTGGTATATAGCTACTTCCTCGCAACGGATTGTACTTGTTGATACGAAGTCGAACTCCTTTCACAGCAAGCAAAGCCCAATTGCTACCCTTAAGCTGAGACTCCTCCATTTCAGTCAGTAATTTCTTGAATTTCGCTTCCAACATTGACTCCAGATCAGTTTCTAGGTAAACAGGCTTATTCCGTGTTTTAAATGTTTTGTCACAGGTTTCTCCAATACTGTTAACGAATCAACACTCACCCAGACGATTAATTCTCACATTCTTGTGAATATCAAGCTCTTTATGCACAGCCTGGATTATCCGTTGTTTTGCCACATGCAGATACACATTCAGGTCCTTAGGTGATTCGCATCGTATAAAATACGATTTCAATCGTCCTTCGAAAGATGTCTCGTATTCTTTCATATCACAGTCCTCCATTGTTGATAATAACTGATTTTTAGTAGGTTCCAATCTTCTTTTCTTCTGAGGAATGCTTATTTCACATACATCCTCGTGCTGCTGAACCTTATAACCATCATTGAAGGTTACATTAAAATGCTTGCATTTGAGGATCTTCTTGCAGCTCATCTGATGTCTTCTCTTATCATAATCTCGGAGGAATTTCTTCCTGCATTTAATACAAGAGTATCCTGATGCACTAGGAATTATATCTTTATATGCTGAGTTATTCATCCTTGTTCTTGATGTAATAACGTATTAATCACTGTTCAATGAAATGTAGGCCTCTTCACCTTGATACCACTTTAGAAAGCTAACTGTTATCGGAGAGAACACGATGTTAACACATCTAGACTCATTGGTACAATAAAGACTAGTGACTGAAGGACCCTAATTATAGAGGTGACACGAACCTTTTTAGAACAATCATATACTCAATTTTTAATAACAAAACGATGATTAATGGCGATATCTCTTCTATTGAAATACATGGTTATACAGCCTGGTGGAGGGGAGGGGTGTATACACGTCACGTGATTATTGCACCCAATGACATCATCTTTTGCTGCGCATGCGCAGAGGCTCTCAGCACTTCTGTCCCTACTTGCTCCAATTCCCCCTCTCTATCGCTCTGTCTGCTCTCTTTCTCAGAGTACCTCCATAATGTCTTTACACGATCTATAAAAAATGCGTTGGGATGGAAGGCATGTGAAGATGGTAGCCTGGAAAGAATTAGGTTTTGCTAGGTTACAGTAAAATGAGACAAAAAGTTTTGAATTCTCTAAGGCAATAATTTCCAAAGCTATCATGCGTGTATGTGTGTATATGTGTACTGGTGTATGTGTCTATGCTTGTAGGCGTATGCGTATGTGTATGTGTGTGTTTGTGCAAGTGTGTAAGCATACTGGTGTATGTATGCACGTGAGTGCGTGTGTGTGAGAGTGTGTGCGTGTAAGCGCACTGGTAAATGCGTGTATGAGTGTGTGTGTGCACGCATGCATTGGTGTATGTGTCAATGCTTGTAGGCGTATGCGTGTGTGTATGAGTGTGAGTGTGCGAGTGTGTAAGTATACTGTTCTATGTATGTACGTGAGTGTGTGAGTGTGTGTGCGTGTATGCGCACTGGCGAATGCGTGTATGGGTGTGTGTGCGTGCACTGATGTATGTGTCTATGCTTGTAGGTGTATGTGTGTGAGTGTGCGTAAGTGTGCGAGTGTGTAAGTGCGCTGGTGTATGTATCTAAGTTTTAGGTGTATGTGTGTGCGAGTGTGTAAGTGCATATGTGAACGCTTGGATGTGTGCAAGTCGAGAAGAAAGAAAGAGATAGATAGAAAGAAAAAGAGAGGAGAAGAAGGAATCGTGTCTAGGCGTCGGGATATCTAAGTATACACCAGGGTTTAATATAAATGAGTATATTTGTTAAATGCGTTTTCAATCTGATTGCGCATACTCACATAGTTTAATATTTATTAAGCATTAGAGTTTCGCAGGGTAAATTCGAAATAGGACTTTTGGGTACCCGTGAACGTATTTCATTAATCAGGGTAATGATATAATAATGTTTTACCCTATGAAATTATCAATTTGGGATATTCCCTGGTATACACTCGTGTTTAATATAAATAATCATATTTTTAAACACATTTTAATCTGATCGCACATACTCTCGTAGTTTAATAGTTATTAAGCATTAGAGTTTCGCACAGTAAGAATCGAACTAGAACCCCCCTGAACACCCTTTCATTAATCAGGGTAATGATATAATATTATGAAGTCATCAATTTCTCATTAGCAATTAAAACATTAAACGTTTTGAGTGCAGTAAGAATCGAACACCGATCTATGGATATCCAAGTATACACAGAGGTTTAATGTATGTAATGATATATGTTAAATACATTTTTATATCTCGGTTTGAAAGAGCCGATAGAAGCGTAAACAGTGAGCGATGTTCGAGCATATCCATAGGACTTTGTGAAGACACTCAGAGAGAAGTAGCCTTCGGCAATGAGGGCGCCATGATGGCGGACTCGATCGTTGGTAGAATTTTTTATGGTCTAGCAGGTAAACTGACCTCTCTGTCTTTCACACGGACAAACAAATACAGGGCAAGTATAAAGCCTCCCCAAGTTTCTTTTGTTAAACCATGCACGTGTCCCGACAATGGAAAGGGATACAGTAGAATCTGTTCCTTTGTTAGTAGAATTAGGGCTCTCTTTTGTTACAAACATATTTATCATAGCCTTTGTTCATTTTGACAGGTTATGGGCAAGCATTGTTCTTTTGTTATACGGCTGTGGAAGCGGGGTGCTACACGGGTGGTCCTTCTACAGAAGCCTTGCTCTGGACAATAGAAAGGGATACAACAGCATCTGTCCGTTTTTTAACTCGGATCCGGTCCGTTCTAAGCATCTGATCCTTTGTCCAGCATACTCTATTGTTCATTTTGACAGTTGATGGAGAGCCTTTTGTTCTTTTGCACGCGGTCGTTAAACAATGCGAGTGTGGGGGTGAGTTGATGCAGGTTCAGAAGTGCACGTGTCCGTATATGGAATGGGTAGAATAACGTCTCCACCTTTGTTACAGAAGCTTAATTTATTATTCCATTGTTGCTTTTGACAGTTGATTGACAGCCTTAATTGCTTATCTGTCAAGCTTCCATTATACTCAACAATATTTATGACCCTCAGCTGCAACAGAAAGTACCACGAAGTTGGGTGAGGGTATGGGGGAGGGTAGGGGGAGGGGGACCTCATTTGCATATGAATACACATTCCTGCATATTAAGTGCGCCAGTGCCCGCAAATGTGCCCTACTGAGACTTATGGGGTTTTTCCACTAAAGACCCCTTCTCGAATACCTTACAAATTTTCTATACCTAGAACTTTGTGTTGTTAGAGTTCTGAATAATGCAGTTCTTTGTGTCACTGGTTTTAATCACAATCCCTAAGACCTATCATCGTTTTCCCTACCTCTCCCATATAAACGCATTTCCCTCTCCTTCAACCATCTCCTAGCATAGCATCTCTCTCCGTTCTCATTGTCTCTCCCATATAAACGCATACACTGTCATTCAACCCTTGCTGGCCTAATATCTCTCCTCGGTTTCCTATCTCTCTCATATAAACGCATGCCGGCTTTAACATCTATCTTAGCACCTCCCTCGTATTCCCTATCTCCCCAGTATAATCCTATATTCCCCCTCCTTAAGTATCTGTCTAGCCTAGCACCTATCCACGTATTCCCTATCTGTCTCATATAAAGCGCATTCTCCCTCCTTCTACCACTGCTTAGCCTAGCATCAGTACCCGTATTCCCTATCTCCCTCATACAAACGCATTTTCCTCCGCATCCACCCTCGTTTTCCCTATCCTTCCCCATAGGATCCTATAATTTTTAGACGGAAACTGAAACACATGTCTGTTTAAAATGAAATAAACACATAATCTTTCTTGACGATATGTTGATAGGTTCATACATATGAATGCTATCGCTCACCCTTGGAACACCGGTCTCATACGTAGCCTGTATATATAACGTATTGTGTATACATCAGGTTACCGATATTGCTCATGCACTTGCAGAGTTCAAGAGAGCGTTCTATGATGCTAACTCCACTGACTATTTTAACTTGTCGGGAAAGTGCGATTTCGCTCCTTAAATAATAATAATAATAATAATAATAATAATAATAATAGTAATATTAATTAACTTTTTTGCTTCATTTAAGAAGGTAATATACATAGAAATGTTTCCGATAGTTAATTTCTTATAAAGCACTACTTAAGAAACACATATATCCATAATATAAAAACATATATGATGTGATACACATCCATGCCTTTCTCTATCCTGTAGGGTTATACAAGGAAAAGCAACAGATAGATGTTTAAGGACAGAACTCTATATACTCATCTTAAAATTGCATACTGTTTCCATTCAATCGCGAGAAACAACTGAATGGTGAAGGAGTTTTAATAGAATGTCCATGAAATAAAATTGTGACTAAGTTGAATTCTTTCTGCCATTTTAATTCAACATATAATACACTCCTTGTCATCCCCTCCCAATCAAATTTCTTTGTTTAATGACATCCCATAAACATCAGTTTAGTATCGGTGTCAAACCATTACAATATACGAGCTGTACAGAGAGAAGTGAAGGCTTAAATATGTGAGACAGAGAGAAGGGAAGGTTTGAAGCTTGAGAGGTTGGGTGCGCGTGTAGCGCGAGAGAGTCAAATAGAGAGATAGAGAGAGAGGCAGAGAAATATTGTTTAAAGGGTGAAGATATGTATATAACTTATAATTTGGTACCTTAAATAATAATTATCATTATCACAATATAAGCCTTGGGACTTGCTACATCTTCAAGAAAACCTATCTCTTTACCTCATACAATTTACGAGCTTTGCAGAGAGAAGGGACAGTTTAAAGCTGTGAGAGAGTGTGTGTGCATATATTGTGAGAGGGAGAGGGATAGAGGAAGATGGAGAGATATTCTTTAAAAGGTGAATTTATTTATATAACTTATAATGTCGTACCTCAAGTAATAATTATCATCACATCACAAGCCTTGCGACTTGCTCTATCTTTAAGAAATCCTATCTTTTCACCGTATTCGTGGTCTGACAGCACTCCTTCTACTTATACGTTTATACTTTTGTATTATCTGGCGTCTTCGATTTCCAATTCATGCTGTGTACATATTTCTGATGTGATACATTCGCATGACTTTCTCTCTCCTCTATTGTATTAGCGGGTACACAAGTTATTCTTACTCAAGTCTACTTTTTCTACGGTGTTAGAAATACATGAGATAGAAGAGTGAATAGTAGAAAGCGTGCGGGACTTGATTATGCGTTTTTCCTGGCTTGTGCTTGTAGTTGTATACACTTTTTGAACTAATTTTCATTAAAGCACAAAAATACAGGATTTTTTCATGTATGAAATTTCTTTTCTGAAGGATGCATCATCGTCATCAATATTTTTCTAAGAACATCGAATACTCGTAGCGTGTGTAAAGCTGCATGTATGTGCTTGAACGGATATTATGCACAAGGTACATTTCATAAATAAACGCGCCTAAACGAGTTAGGGGTCTTCCAGCATCATGCATATGGAAAGGTATATGACGGTAGGGAGAATCCTCCCAGCGCGTGTATAGAACGCTAGACCATTGTTTTAATACGTGTATTGCAAATGTTTATTCAGGCGTGAATGCTTTAATAGACATCAAATAAGACTAAAATTCGCTGTTTATTCCGCTACCAAAATATTCCCTCAAGTGTAAGGGCTCAAGACCCTTTTTAACGACATTCAGGGTATCGCATTGTCTGGTTTAGAATACAGACGCTTAATGGGATGTGTGGAGAGGTTTTTCCAATAAGTATGGTGTTTCAGAATGTATGATTTCACTTCTCGAAGACCGCATGCATGTACTTTTAGAAAAGGGTTTAAAAACGAATGAGTATCAAATTTATATTTGAAGTGTCCGTGGTTCGAATCTCCGTTAGGGTAACCAATACAACTTTTGACATCGTATCTTTCTGGTTCCCCTAGAATTTTTGATGTTAACGTCCCCCTCCTGCAACATTTTATTCCAGTGGAAATAACCGTTTTGAATGTTCGAAGCATTTTTAGAAAAAAATTAAAAAAAATTAAAACTCGAATAAATACCAAAAGTTATGTTTATACAATGTGACTTTAATTGTGAAAATGTACGTTTTAAAGTCCTCAGGCCCCATATTATTTACATTCTTACAATACATGTATTATCTCAAATGGGAATTCGTTTTTATATAGTGAACATAGGAATAAACACGCTTATTAAAAGACTAGAGAAAGCTATGTGAGTGTAATATTTTAGCTTCTTTCTATGGAGAACCCCGAGAAAATCATGCTCCTGCAACGTCTTATTTTCACTGCAAATACTTGTTTTGAAGGTCCCCTGTATTTTACATCGAGTTTCCGAAAATGTGTGTTTTAAAGCCCTCAGGCCCATGTTATTTACATTTTGGCAATACTTATATATTTTCTCAAATGAGAAATGGTTTTTATGTTGCGGACATATGAATAAGCGTTTGTAAAAAAAAACCATGTGAGTGTAATACATCAGATTTTTTCTTCCACGAATATTCTATGCGGTAGCTGGATATCGAGTCTCGGGGGGGAGACACTGCCAGAGGGAGAGAGAGTCATATGAGAGTAAACATTAGAATTTTCTCTATGGAAATACATGCAATATACACCTACGTTTCTTTATTCATAAAGCATTTGTATCGGTGGAGTTTCGGGTTCAATTCCCAGTGGTGTTTAATGTTTTGTAATTCCACAATCAACTTTATTATCAATCAGTATTAAATGTTACTGATCAGAGTTCGATCCTACCATCTCGAGTCACGTGTCAGTCTTCTCTATGATATTATACCTCCCTCAGCATTCACGATGTGGAGATGTTATCTCGTTTCTGAAAAGCGAAGTGAGCCGTTTGGAAATTCCGTGCCATTACTGCAAAAACATCCAAGCCACTGATGCCATTGCATGTGAAACGGACCATCATAATCAGCTAACGAGCTCCGGTTTCCACACCTCAAGGGGGTATACAACATGTGTGCCGAAGGGTTAAGACGGGAGTATAAATCTCGGGCGCATCCACTCGCAGGAAGGTGACGGTTTCTTTATTTTAAATCTATTTAATATAAAGTTGTTTCGATTACAAAGAGGGGATGGGTTCTTAAACACGCTTTGATTTGGATTAGACGGCGCGTGTAAGCTATCACAACGTTAATATTTAATTAGGGTATGGTAAATGAAATCGATTATACAGAGGAGGGTGGGGTCTGTTCTTTTGTGAAATTATATACTCTGAATTATAAGGCTGCGAATACACATCACCTGTAATATCTAATTTGGTAATAATAGCGCTAAAATAGCTGGAAGTTTTCTAAACATGCTTTGGTTATGCAGAGGAGAGTGGGGCGGTTATTTTTTTGAAATGAATATAACTTAAAATTGTTTCGATTATAAAGAGGGAATGGGTTCTTAAACATGTTTTGATTTGGATTAGACGGCGCGTGTAAGCTATCACAACGTTAATATTTAATTAGGATTTGGTAACTCAAATCGATTATGCAGAGGAAGGTGGGGTCTGTTCGTTTGTTAAATTAATATACTCTGAATTATAAGGCTGCGAATACACATCCCTGTAATATTTAATTTTGTAAATAATACCGCTAAAATAGGTGGAAGGTTCCTAAACATGCTTTGGTTATGCAGAGGAGGGTGGAGCGGTTATTTTTTCTGAAATGAATATACGCTTAAAATTGTTTCGATTATAAAGATGGAATCGGTTCTTAAACATTTTTGATTTGGGGTAGACGGCGCATGAGAGCTGTCACAACATTAATATATAATTACATACTATAATTAGAGTTCGTTAAATCAAATCGATACTTATACCAATGAATTACGAAGGGGGGCAGGGGATAGCCCGCCATATCATCAACGAGGCGGTAATTATATTAAAGGTGCACCGTGCTAGCACAAAGGACGAAGAGAGAGAACTTTATCGGCATCAACTTTTTATACCGTATCAAAAAAATACTTAATTGAAACAATTGTATTAATCAATCAACACCACGCGACCAGCAATTTAGAAGGTAAGCGGCGGGGACTTCGCCGACTCAAAGGAGTGGGAGGGGAGACTTCCTGTGTCGGGAAAAAGTGTGTCAAAATATGTGTAAATACATGTTTTACATGTAATAACACACTCGATTACACTAATCGGATTACACGGTCAATTAACTGTCGGCGCCTTTGTGGCCCAAATCTCCTCCATCGATTTAGGGCGTGGGACAGCAACTAACAATTGTAGAAGGGGCGGAAGATCCTCTTCGACGCACGCAAGCATTAATTTAGGGGAATGGCTCGGCAAATTCCAGTCCTAGAGGGCGGCAAATATTTTGGCCGCGGCTTCGGTCCTTTGAATTTAAAGAAGCGGTATAACCTTACACACCTGTCAACCCTTATCAAACCATTGTCAGCCCCTGTCAATCATATTTGACAGCTACATGATTGTCCCTTTGTTGGCATGTCGACTTTTAATAGGTTGCACGTACCGACAATGAGATAACGATGGATTAATTGGATTAATTTGACATCATAATTAAGGGTGAATCCCCATCTTGCTTCTACTATACTTAAATTTACCGCTGAAGATATTGTAAATAATGTGCTAAAAGGGAAACCCACTTGCTAGTGAGCGACGCCGACTACGCGCAAGTTAATTTCTACCTGTTTTGAAAGTGCCCGACCGCGCGCTGAGGCCTGTTTTAGGTATAGCTCAACTGCGTACGGGATCAGTTTTGCATCTTCCTTCCCATTTTTAGAGACTTCGGTCTCTCTGTGAATGCTGCGCTATATGCCATTCATAACTATGGTTGAAAATGCAGTGTTATAGTATGCATTCCGAAGGACATTTGTCAAGACGTTAAAATACTTACGCATACTTGTATTAGAACAGGGCATTTTCAAGAAGTTAAAATATGTACTTAAATTATAATAATACCTTGTAATAATAACAAATACTATGCAATGCAAGATAATTATTTATCCGTATTTTAAAATTAATTCCTCTAGGTATTGGCTGCGCTTTTCGCAGGTAATTTAGATTTTCAAGTATATGTATCATTAATTTTTAAGTAAATACTTGACTGCGGTGAATGATAGCATCAACAAAATGGTATATTTTGGATGTGCATCCTTAAAGTTACGTCCGAAACCCCAGTGGAATGCCTCACAAGCATTGGTTGATGTATCTTATGTTATAGTGTCAGAAGCCTAAGTTTCTGAATGAAACGCACAATCAGAATCTATGAAATTTGTAGTTAAATAATCTGCAAAACTTGCAACATCTGGATTGTTGGGTTTTATGGGCATTAAATATTCTAAAAAGGCATCTCCTAATTCCTCAGGAGAGAGCAAAGCTAAACCGAACACCCAGTGCGAGCATTTACCGACATGAGTACTGTTTTGTTTATATTCAAAAGATAGCCCTAAAGTTTTAATCTTTATCCATAAAGCCTGTGTGAAACTAACTCTAGAACCTACTACAAATGATGGTGGCGACACCTGGCAAACCTCTTTACGTATGGCTACTTCAAAATCAACCACAACTACAAAAGGTTCCAACTTAATATTAATATTATCACAGGCGTTTCAGATTTCCGTCAACAACTTTTGTGCGTGACTGTTGTGTTATTTAGCAATAAGCAAAAAAACTAATGGAATATACTGACCCTCATTGCATACCTGAATTGTGAACACTTGTTAAAAAATTACAAGAGTAATCTAAAATATCATCTACAAAACACTTATTACTCTCACAGCAGTTGTAGATTACTGTCCGTGCAAAACAAACGATGTTTAAGTTACTGCCAGTAGCATATTATACAAAAAGATGGCTCACTTTTTTGCCTTTATATGGGAAAGATAGTGAAAATTATGGAAGATGGTAGGTTGAGAGAGCCTTCAAGGAGGAAAATGCGTTTATATGGGAGAGATAGGGAATACGAGGGTCGATGCTAGGCTAGACAGGGGCTGAGGGAGGGGAATACGCTTTATATGAGAAAGCTAGGGAATACGAGGAGAAGTACTGGGCTAGAAAGAGATTGAGGGGTAGAGTATGGTTTATATGGGAAAGACAGGGAAAACGGGGAGAGATGTTAGGCTAGACAGAGGCTGAAGGAGGGGGATGCGCATTATATGAGAGAGGTGGGGAATACGACGTAAAGTGCGAGGCTAGACAGAGGTTGAGTATAGTATTCGTTTATGCGGGAAAGATAGGGAAAACGAGGAGAGAGGCTAGGGAGGCTAGTGTTCGTGTATGTGTAATGTTCGTACAGGTATAACATCATCTAGCATAATTGACTTCAAAGATTTAAACCGGTAACAAAAGCAATATCGCGCTCTAGCGTCTTGGATTCCCAGTATCACGTAACCTAAAGGGCTAGACACATCATAGTTGTGAGTGATTTCACAGGTAATTCAACTAGTTTCGTTGGTGTTTAGGCTAATTCAGCTAGTATCACAGGACGATTTAACCAGGGGTTGGATATAGCATAGTTTCGTATTTCACAGATAGTTCAATTTGTATTATCGTAAGTATTTAGGGTAATCAGCATAGTTTCACAGATACTCGTGCGAATTTCGAGCAGCGATTCGAACCAAAGCTGCTTAAGGTAATTTCGCATGATTCGGGTATTATCGCAGGAACTTAAGTCATTTTAACAGATATTTCAGATAGTATCATAAGTATTTATGGTAATATAGAGAGTAATTCAATCCTTTATAAGCAATCCTTATCTAATGTTTCAACACCTTTATATCCTTTTTCTAAATCTCATCAACATTCACATGTTGTGTGAGACAGAGACAGCTAAATTCTGTATAGGGTTAGAGTGAGGGTATATAGAAGTACTATAAACTAACCCATCCGCATGGCTGAGGAGATATTATAATATTTTAGTTAGCTTTAGTGTTTTATATCATCACATTTTTGTCCAACTGTAACAGTTTCATCAGTTAATCATCGCTTCATTAGATAGGGATTGTAAGGTTAGACGTCTCTCCCCTTTATCTGCCTGAGACTAGCACTACGATTTGCTCCTAATGGCAGGTTTAACGCCTTCCCATCCATTTTGTTATTCTTCTTTCTTCACCACGTGTATGCAGAGTGTATACTCCACACATGAGTAAACTTCAATTCTTTAAGATTGTAGACTCGTTGAGAAAATATTGATCTTGAAATTTAGTTTACATTATTTTAAGTACTGTTTGTAATACGATAATATCCATACGCATATGTAGTTATTCCATCCTCTGCAATAACTTTTTTATGATCAAAAGGAGTCAATGTGATTTTATTCACTTGCATTGTGCTAACAGAATGCTCTCGTGACAGGACCAGATGCATGGGCGCTCTTATTATTTCTCGGGTATTAAAACAGTCTGTATATCTGTCAAACGTAATCTACCGTTTAATAGCACCATGTTATATACCTTTAATTTTTTTATCATCGACCCTTGAATATCTGATGCATACATCTTGGGTTATAGTCCTACAAAGCGTGGGATGATTTTGCTATTAGCCTCATCCTTTAAATTTTCCCAACACCATTTTGTTCTGAGTGGAGTGACATATATGGTTGATAGAGTATTCAGCTGTTACCACATGCTCAATGAGACGCAATTTGTCCCAGTACACATCTTCAGCTGTCACCCGATGAATGAATGAATCAGTGTCCATATACATAAGTTCAAGGTTTTCATAATACGGTAACAACACGTCGTAATGGTAGTGGTACATTAATGTCTTGGAGATGCTCCACACGTTCATTTCAATATATATAGGCTTGTTGAATACAATCTGACGAGAGGCCATATGGACATCAGCTAGATTGGAGGCATATGTTGTCCTATCGATAAACGTAGGCTTGGCGATCAAATTTTCCAGTGTTTTCGCGTTTACAACCAGTCGTATATCCATACGATTACGTAGGTTCTCCATAGTTTTTCCAAACATGCAAGTCTTGCAATGCACTACATACTTCTTTCGAGGTCCAATATGGGGTATCAATTTCTTTGTAGATGACTCCTTAGGCTTCATACACTCAGGCAGGAAACGTAGATGGTTGTGTGGATCGTGGAGTTCCGCAGCATGCTCGATGTCAACTTCTAATATATATCCATGAGGATCATACTCTTGTAGTGTTTCTAGGTTGATTTCTTCAGGTGAAGACCACTCAAATCTACAATATGGGAGGGTGTGGCACATTGCCCAACCATATTGGTTACTGGCGTCTTCGTATGTAATAAATTAGGTTGGACTCGACGGATAATACTTATCCATGTAGGTGTTATTTGCTTCGCATACCAATGGGAAACTTGACATAAACCTCCTATTATACCGGATTCTAATATGAGTCATTGATCATAATCGTGTAACAATTCCAGCTGATTTCCAGTACGCAGTAACATGGCATCTCATGTAAGTCCTGGAGAGGTGAAATAATCAGAGTGGTCAACTTTGTTTGTTTTGAGGGTTTGATCTCTAAAGGTATCAAAGACAGCTAGAAGAAGTATATCTGAGGTTAAGCAGAGGCTTCTTTATTCTCCCAGGTTTCTCACCTTAAACAGTTCCCATACATTTCTAGCATCATTGTAGTCAGCATATGTAATTTGTGCTTCATTTAGCCTATTGTAGAACGAGTTCTTAGTAGGCAAGCAGGTTTCCTTCAAAACATCCCATGACGTGACGTAATCATAGCGAAATACTCCCTTACGAGACATCAACTTCAACTTGTCTTCTCCGAAGTGCTTCAGTGTTTCAGAATACGATGTTAGGTTCTTCACCAGCTTATCGAAGCTTCTACTGAGGAACCAAAAGCTATCCGGAAATCGAAGCTTTATATCTCCTACTTGGAAGATGGTGTATAGTTTTCTTCAGAACTAGAAAATACCTCCACTCGATCACTTGTATATCCCAACTCCTTAACAATGAAGTGCGAGTCATACCAACTGATGTTTTGCATAAAGACGGGAATATATTTAGGCTTTTTCAGGCTAAATTACAAACATTATGTAGACTTCTAAGAAATTCACCACTGCTGTGAACATGATCGTGTACTTTATAGTTATCTTCAGTAAAGGGTTTTCCACACAAGTAGCATACTGTAGAGGAGTCGAAATCCTTCTGCTGTTGATTTGTAGGTTTCAGAGGCAAGGCAGGTTTGCATTTATCATTAATTTCCTTTGCAAGGGATGACGGATATACCATAAACCTCTGAGCAGCATCAACACCACGATATACATAGGGATGCTTAGGAAGGCTAGTTTCATGATGTTCAAAAGATTGAGTAGGTTTCATGTAAACACAGAAACCCATAGATACATGTTCCAAATAAGGGGTTGTATATGAAGTTTCAAGATTGGGTATACACGTATGACATGGAGCGAGGATCCTTTCAAAGTCTGCGTAGATGACGTAAGGTAGTTTCAATATCCTTTCAAACTGTTTAAATTGAACAATTGATTTCCCCTTTGTAGGCACAACGACTCTTGCAACACCATATTGATTACAGGTGGCTGCATGTTCTTCTAGTTTTTCCAGTCCACTTCGTCCACGCTGATCATCAAAATGTGTGAAGTAGCGCTTACAGATATAAACACGTCCAATATGTTTAGTTTTCTGATGTCGAACGAGCTTCTCAGAATTCTTTATATATACGTAGTAATGTTTTCCACTACTGTCACTCAATAATAACAGATCACGGTGTTCAGGCAGCTCAGTCTCAGCAATCCTTATTGGATACACTTCTTTCTTATAATCCAGTCCGAAAACGTTGATAGTCATACTCTTAATCTTCTCAAACTTTGATATTTGAGATAGTGGAGTAGGGTAGGAAACACAACTGAAGTTGTACTTATCTTGAAGTTGGTTGTATTTACTCACCCGTAGCGCATTCTTCCCTATGAATGTGGCTAATATAGAATACATGAAGCATTTCTCGTCGGTATAGTTCTCGATGCTTATGTATGCTTCTTTAGCTCCAACAGATGGCGGTAGTGGTATACAGCTACTTCCTCGTAACGGGTTATACTTGTTGATACAAAGTCGAATTCGTACCCCAACAAGCAGGGTGGTTCCGGTTCTTAGAGCAAGTGTTTGAAGTATTGTGCGGGTGTATGTATGTGTTCGGAGATGTTCATAGGTCTTAGTAGAGGTTCGTGTGCTTAGAGGAAGTGTACGTATATATTTATGTGTTCGGAAGTGTTTTGGGTCTTCGTACACTTTTGAGTGCGTAGAGTGTTTGATGCATTGAACGGGCGTGTGTATGTGTTCCGAAATGTTCGCAGGTCTTCCTGCAGGTTCGTATGCTTGGAGGTGTACGTGTGTATCTATGTGTTCGGAGGTGTTCGTAGGTCTTCGTAGGGTTTGAGTGCTTAGAGTAAGTGTTTGAAGCATTGTGTGGGGGTACGTATGTGTTCGGAAATGTTCGTAGATCTTCATGCATGTTCACGTGTTTAGTGAGGTTTTCCGAGGTGTTTATGTCTGTTTAGGTGCGATATTGTACGAAGACCTACGAACACCTCCGAACACATAGATACACACGTACAATTTCTCTAAGCACACGAACCTCCACTAAAATCTATGACATCTCCGATCACATACCTAAACCCGCACAATACTTCAAACACTCACTCTAATTACTAGAAGCTGTATGAAAACCTACGAACACCAGCAAAAATGGACACACACGTATACTTCCTCCAAGCACACGAACCTGCACGAATACCTACGAACATCTCCGAACATATATATATATACACCCGCACAATACTTCAAACACTTTCTCTAAGCACCCGAAGCTGTACGAAGACTTACGAACACCCCAAACACATAGATACACACGCACACGTCCTCCAAGCACCCCAAATTGCACGAAGATCTACGAACATCTCCGAACACATACACCCGCTCAATAATTCAAACTCGTACTCTAAGCAGTCGAACCTGTACGAAGACCTAGGAGCACCTCCAGACACACGTTCACTTCCTCTAAGCAGACGAACCTCCACTAAGACCTACGAACATCCCCGAACACATATATAGACCTACACAATACTCCAAACACTTATTCTAAGCACCGGAAGCTGTACAAAGACCTACAAAGACCGCCGAACACATAGATACATACGTACACTTCCTCCAAGCACACGAAGCTGCACGAGGACCTACGGACATCTCCAAACACATAGGGATACATGCTCAACATCTTCTAAAACCTCCTCCAAGCGCACGAAGCCATCCAAAGACCTACGAATACGTACAATCATACATAAACACCTATGAACAACCTCTCTAAACACGTAAACATCCACGAAGACCTACAGACACGCTGGAACACCTGTGCAAACACGTATTAAAATGTAAGAGTTTAGACGCTTAATCATCATTTTATTATTAAGATGAATATATAATTGATCTAAAAGGTTTGTGCCCCCTCTATAAATAGGGTGATCTTGGACACTGGACTTAAGTCTGCTAATTATTCTCGAGGTATCAACATCGTGTTCTCCTTGACAATAATGGGCTTTCTAAAGTGTTATTAAGCTGAAGGGGTCTAAATTTCCTTGAATAAGTATTAATACGTTTATATATCGGGAAAAAATGAAGAGTTCCGCATAAAATGTTGTAATTTCTATTGCATCAGGATATTCTTGCGGTATATGCGGAAATGAATTTCTACAAGGTTATGATAAGAGAAGACATACGATGGGGTGCAAGAGACTCTTCAAGTGCAAACATTGTAGCATAACCTTCAATGACAGTTATAAGGACCAGCGACACAAGAAGTATGTGAAATATACATGCCTGAGAACAGAAGCGTATTGGAACCCGCTAAAGACAAATTATTATCTAAAGTTGAGGAGTGTGATATGTAAGAATATGAAACTTCATTCCATGGACGTTTGAAATCGTGTTTTGATTTATGTAAATCATCTAAGGATCTGAATATGTACCTGCATGAGGCAAAGCAACCGATAATTCAGGCTGTACATAAAGAGCTTGCTATTCACAAGAGTGTGAAAATGTTTAGTGCCCATTTGTTAAGCGTTTCGGAGAACACTGTGACAAAACATTTAAAACACGAAATAAGCCTGTTATCCTAGAAACGAATCTGAGCTCTATGTTGGAAGAGAAATTCAAGTAATTGATTACTGTAATGGAGGAATCACAGCTTAAGGGTAGCAACTAAGCCCTGCTTGCTGTGATAGGAGTTCGACTTCGTATCAACAAGTGTAACCCGCTACGAGGAAGTAGCTACATGCCACTACTGCTATCTGTTGGAGCTACAGAAACCTACATAAATATCCAGAACTAACCGACGTGAAATGCTTAATGTAACCTATATTAGCCAAATTCATAGGGAAGCATGAGCTACGGGTGAGTAAATACAAGCAACTTCAAGATAAGTACTTCAGCTGTGTTTCTTACCCTACATAACTTTCTCAAATATCTAAGTTGCAAAATCTTAACAGTATGTCTATCAACGTTTTCGGATTGGATGAGAAGCAACAAGTGTATCGAATAGGGATTGCTGAGACTGAACTACCTGAGCACCGTAGCCTGTTACTATTGAGTGACAGTAGTGGAAAACATCACTACGATATATAAAAAATTCTGAGAAGCTCGTTCGACGTCAGAAAACTAAACACAATGGACCTGTTTATACCTGTAAGCGCTGATTCACATATTTTAATGATCAGCGTGGACAAAGTAGACTGGAAAATCTAGAAGAACATGCAGCCATCTGTAATCAACATGGTGTTGCAAGGGTAGTTCTGCCTACAAAGGAGAAATCAATTGTACAATTTAAACATTTTAAAAGAATGTTGAAACTACCTTACGTCATCTACGCAGACATTGAAAGCATCCTCGCTCCATGTCATACGTGTATACCCAATCCTGAAACTTCATATACAACCCTTATCAGGAATATGAGCCTATGAGTTTCTGTGTTTGCGTGAAACCTGCTCAATCTGTTGAACATCTTGAAACTAGACTTCCTAAGCATCCCTATGTATATCGTGGTGTTGATGTTGCTCAGAAGTTTATGGTATAACCGTCATCCCTTGCAAACGAAATTAATAATATATATAATCCTGCCAAACATCTGAAACTTACAGATACACAGCAGAACTATTTCGACTCCTGTACAGTATGCTACTTGTGTGGAAAACCCTTTACTGAAGAGAACTATAAATTACGCAACGATGATCATATCAGTGGTGAAAATCGTGGAAGTCTGCATAATGAATGCAATTTAGGCTACAAAACACCTAAATATATTCCCGTATTCATGCCCAGCCTACTGGGTATGACTCGTATTTCAGTGTTCAGGAGTTGGGTTGTACAAATGAGCGGGTGGAGATATTTCCTAGCTCCGAAGAAAACTATATATTATTTTGCAAGTATGTAGGAGATATAAAGCTTCGGTTTGTGGATAGCTTTCGGTTCCTCAATACAAGCTTGGATAAGCTGGTGAAGGACCTAACATCGTATTCTGAAACACTGAAGCACTTCGGAGAAGACAAGTTGAAGTTGATGACTCGTAAGGGAGTATTTTGCTTTGATTATGTCACGTCACAGGATGTTTTGAAGGAAGCCTGCTTGCCTCCTAAGCACTCGTTATACAATAGGCTAAATGAAGAAGAAATTTCTGATGCTGAATAAAATTATGCTAGAAATGTACTGTTTAATGTGAGAAACCTGGGAGAATAAAGAAGCCTCTGCTTAACCTCAGATGTACTTCTTCTAGCTGATGTATTTGAAAGCTTTAGAAATCAAACCCTCAAAACACACAAAGTCGACCACTCTGATTATTTCACTTTTCCAGGACTTACATGGGATGCCATGTTACTGCATACTGGAAATCATCTGGAATTGTTACACGATTATGATCAATGACTCACATTAGAATCCGGTATAATAGGAGGTTTATGTCAGGTTTCCCATCGGTATGAGAAGCAAACAACACCTACATGGATAAGCATGATCCGTCAAGACCAACCCAACTTATTACATAGAGGACACCAGTAACCAATATGGTGGTCCATGTGTCACGCCCTCCTAATTGTGGATGTGAGTGGGCATCACCTGAAGAAATCAACTTAGAAACACTACAAGAAGATAATCCTCATGGATACATATTAGAATTTGATATCGAGTATCCTGCAGAACTTCACCATCTACACAACGATCTACTTTTCTGTCAGAGTGTATGAAGCCTAAGGAGTCATCCACAAAGAAACTAATACCCCATATTGGACCTAGAAAGAAGTATGTAGTACATTACATGACTTTGAACAAGCTCTTCATCATGGGTTAGTTTGTGCAAAATCCGTCGTGTGGCACAATTCAGACAGTCACAGTGGATAAAACCTTATGGAGAATTTAACAACAGGCTACCATAATAGGCTGCAAATAATTTCAAGAAGGACTTCTACAAACTGTTTGCCAACGTCATGTTTGGAAAAACTATCGAGAACCTACGTAATCGTATGGATATACGACTGGTTATAAACAAGAAGACACTGGGAAAGTTCACCGCCAAGCTTACGTTTATCGATAGGACAATATATGCCTCCAATATAGCTGCTGTGTATATGGCCTCTCGGCAGATTGTATTCAGCAAGCCTATATACATTGGAATGAACGTGTTGGACATCTCCAAACATTAATGTGCCACTACCATTACGACGTGTTGTTACCGTATTATGGAGCTGAATACCTAAAGCTTATGTATATGGATTCATTCATTCATTGCGTGACATCCGAAGATGTGTACCAGGACAACCTGCGTTTTATTGAGCATGTGGATATAGCTGATTACCCTGTGAAAATTATGTCACTCCAGTCAGAACTAAAAGGTGTTGGGAAAATTTAAAGATGAGGCTAATAAAAAATCATCCAACGCTTTGTCGGACTACGACCCAAGATGTATGCATTAGATATTCTATTCTCGATGATAAAAGAACTAAATGTATAAAACCTAACGCTATTAAACTGTACATTACTTTTGACAGATATACAGACTGTCTTAAATCCCGATAAATAATAAGAACTCCCATGAATCTGATCCTGTAATGAGAGCATGCTGTTAGCACAATGCAAGTGAATAAAATCACATTGACTCCTTTTGATCATAAAAAAGTTATTGCAGAGGATGGAATAACTACATATGCGTATTGACATTATCGTATTACAAACAGAACTTAAAATAATGTAAACTAAATCTCAAGATCATATTTTCTCAGCGAGTCCACAATCTTAAAGAATTGAAGTTTTCTCATGTGTGGTGTATACACTCTGCATACACTTGGTGTAGAAAGAAGAAGAAAATGGAAGGGGAAGCGTTAACCCTGTCATTAGGAGCAAATCTTAGTGCTAGTCTCAAACAGATAAAGGGGAGAGACGCCTAAACTTACAATTCCTATCTAATGAAGCAATGATTAACTGATGAAACTGTTACACTTCACAAAAAATGTGATCATATAAAACATTAAAGTTAACTAAAACATTTTACCTCCTCAACCATGCAGATGGGTTAGTTTATACTACTTCTATATACCCTCACACTAACCTTATACACAGTTTAGCCGTCTCTGTCTCACACACTAAATGTTTAACATGTGAATGTTGATGAGATTTAGAAAAAAAGGATATAAAGGTGATGAAACATTAGGTAAGGAATGCTTATAAAGGATTGAATTACTCTATGTTACCATAAATACTTATGATACTATCTGAAATATCTGTTAAAATGACTTAAATACCTGTGATACTACCCGAATCATGCGAAATTTCCCTAAATAGCTCTGATTCGAATCGCTGGTCAAAATTAGCACGAGTATCTGTGAAACTGTGCTGATTACCCTAAATACTTACGATATTACCTGAACTATCTGTGAAATACGAAACTATGCTATACCCAACCCCTGGAATCAATCGTCCTGTGATACTAACTGAGTTAGCCTAAACACCAACGATACTAGTTGAATTACCTGTGAAATCACTCACAACTATGATATGTCTAGCCCTTTAGGGTTCGTGATACCGGAAATCCAAGACGCTAGAGCGCGATATAGCTTTTGTTACCGGTTTACATCTTTGAAGTCAATTATGCTAGATTATGT
Organism: Deroplatys truncata; assembly: GCA_030765065.1. Classification (NCBI taxonomy): domain Eukaryota; kingdom Metazoa; phylum Arthropoda; class Insecta; order Mantodea; family Mantidae; genus Deroplatys; species Deroplatys truncata. Next base: position 276,629,646 of record CM060990.1, read on the forward strand.
TATACCTGGACGAACATTACACATACACGAATACCAACTTCCCTAGCCTCTCTCCTCGTTTTCCCTATCTTTCCCGTATAAACGGATACTCTACTCCTCAACCTCTGTCTAGCCTCGCACTTTACCTCGTATTCCCTACCTCTCTCATATGAAGCGTAAGCTCCTCCTTCAGTTATCTCTCCACGTTTTACCTATCTTTCCCATATAAACGCATACTCTACCATTCAATCTTTGCTAGCCTAATACCGCTCATTGTTTTCCTATTCTCTCATATAAAACGCATTCTACTTTTAAGCCTGTATAGCCTTGTATCTTTCCACGTTTTACCCATCTCTTCCATATTAAGCGTATTCCCCCTCTTTCAGCATTTGTCTAATCTAGTATCTCTCCACGTATCCCTATCTCAACCATATAAATGTCTTTTCTAGTCTCCTAGACTTAGCCTAACACCTCTGCTCGGTTTCGTTACCTTTCTCATATAAGCCATACTCTACGCCTCAACCTCTGTCTAGTCTAGCACCTCTCCGCGTATTCACTACCTCTCGTATAAAGCGTATTCTCCTCCTTCAGCCTCTGTCTAGCCCAGCATCTCATCCGTTTTCTCTATATTTCCCAATTAATGCATACTCTACTCATCAACCTCTGTCTAGCTTAACACCTCTCCTCGTATCCCCTACCTCTCTCATATAAAGTGTATTCCTCTCCTTCATCCTCTGTCTAGCGTAACATCTCTTCCCGTTTTCCCTATCTTTCCCATATAAACCAGTCTCTACTCCTCAATCGCAGTTTAGCCAAGCACTTTTCCTCGTATTCCCTACCTGTCTCGTATAAAGCGTATTCCCCTCGTTCAGCCATGTCTAGCCTAGCATCGACCCTCGTATTACCTATCTCTCCCATAGAAACGCATTTTCAACCTTGAATGCTCTCTCAACCTAGCATATCCCATCGTTTTCCCTATATTTTCCCATATAAACGCAAAAAATTGAGCCAGCTTTTCCTATAATATGCTACTACTGTCGTTAATCACAAGTTTTCATTCTTTATATTTAAAATTAGCATTTCCTGCAAACTTTTGTAAACTTCGTCTAACTTTTTTGGTAACGGCAATAAAATTGACCTTCTAGCGCAATAAATACATGTCCTAATGCAATTCACGTCTTTACTTGATATTTAACTCTTTCAGAGAAAATTTCTTTGAAAATCAACGTTAATGCTCTTTCACACAATTCAGTAACAGCTTTGCGCTTTACATTATTGGAGATGACTTGCCTATTCAAACTATAAACGGTTTCTAGTTATGACTTACTTAATTACTAAATAAATTGTGAGTAGCAGTATCATTTAAATAAATACGGGACTTACATGTATTAACAGTGCAGCTCCACAATACCTCTCGCTGTGTTTACCTATCTATGCGAAATTTATATCCATCTATAATTACCAAACCTTGTCCCTTTTGGCTTTTTATAACTAGCAAATAAGCGTTGGAATCCTTTGCTCTATAGAGACACACATTATGAGTACACTGTTTTATACACAACACGCCATTATACAGGGTGAATCACCTAAAACTTGCGCCGCAAATATTTTGGAAATGGAAAGTGCTATTGATGAGCAGTATTCACAGCATTGATTTTTAGTCAGGAGCTCGCAACTTTAGCCTATAAATAGATTTTAATAATACTGAGAAAGTGTATTTTTTGAGCAAACATACAGTTGTTTAAATGGAACAATGCCTAGTTACATCAACATAATAAAGCTAGGGTAAATTATAATGTCAATGGCGTTTGTTGCAAAATTCTAGTGCAAATGGTTTACGAGAAATCATATTTTGAAGCTTTTACGCACTGACACTTGTACAACCTGTGTTAGCACAAACTAAAGAAAAACAAAAGGGAATTACAATACTTCTGTGGATTCATATAAGTAAAGAGAGCATAGCCCTTCAAAGGTTGTGATAAAAATAACCACCGGCAGCTTCAATACAGGCTTCTAGTTTGCTATGGAAAGACTGCTGCACACGTTCTAGCGTTTCAGCGGAAATTTCAGAGCAGGCAGCAGTAATACGTCTGGTGTGGTTGGTACATTTTGTAGACAGTGTCTTTCAGCCTTCCCCACAGAAAAAAATCTAAAAGGGTCATATCCGGTGAACGGGCCGGCCAAGGTACAGGTCCTCTTCGTCCAATCCAATGATTTGGAAACAATCCGTTAAGACAGGCTGTAGTACTTCGTGCACTATGGGCTGGACAGCCATCATGTTGGTACCACAGGTTCCTCCTAGCCTGCTAAGGAACGTCTTCTAGCATCTGTGGCAGATGGTCTGTCAGAAGGCTGCGATACTTGAGCGAGTTCATTGTTCCTTCTGTGAACAAAGGGCCTATGAACCGATGGTTCACTATCCCACACCACACGTTTAAACTCCATGGAGCTAACGTTTCACCTGACGAAGCCAACGGGGATTGTCAACAGACCAATAGTGCATGTTTCTGCGGTTTACCTGGCCATGATTAGTAAATGTTGCCTCGTCACTAAACAAGATACATGATGAATCTGGAGTATCATGTCTTAATGCCCATGTACAAAAGTTAACACGATTCTCAAAATCGTTTCCATGCAGCTCTTGATGGAGAGAGATGTGATAGGGATGGAACGTATATCGATGGAGAATGCGCAGTACACTTGCCTGACTCATGCCACTTCCACATGCGATTGTGCGGCAACTAATTTGCGGATCTACTGCAACGGCAGCCAAAACATTAATTCCTGCCTCTTCTCCAGTCACTTGTTTCTTTCTGTTACGTTTTCTAAGTGTTACAGTACTACTTTCACGTAATTGGTTGAAGAGATTGATAAATAATTGCCGAGATGGTTGACGTCTATTGGGATACGTTTCCGCATACACCGTACAGGAACGAACTGCATTCCTCCTACACTCTCCATACACCAATGGGATTGTCGGATTTTTCTGCATTAGTAAACTCCATCTTCCACTCACGACTTACTGATTGAACTGTCACAGACTAACTGATCAGAAAGTCGCAATGCAATCAATGAACGGAAAACACAATGCAAACAAATATAGCAACATCGTACCTAGCAACTAAGCAGGTTCAATGGAGAAATAATTGTCCGGGTGGAAACTTTTCAAAGTACGATTTCTCGTAAACCATTTGCTCTAGAATCCTGCAACAAAGACCATTGACATTTTAATTTACCCTACCTTTATTCTGCTGATGTAACTAGACATTGTTCCTTTAGAAATTGTATGTTTGCTCAAAAAACATACTTTCTCGGTATTATTAAAATCTATTTATAGGCTAAATGTATGAGCCCCTAACCACCAATCAATGCTGTGAAAACTGCACTTCAATAACACTTTCCATTTCCAAAATATTTGCGGTGCAAGTTTTAGGTGATTTACCCTGTATACACTTGGAACGCCTGGCAGTCTACGGTGCTACCATTCCTATAACCTACCACCACAACTATTCTCGAAACAAATGACTGACGTTATTTACTAATGGTGCCACACTTCTGTTGTTTTTGACGCATTTGACGTATGTGTGGTATACCCGTTCGCGCGCAGCTGAACTGTTTACCCTCCAGTGGCTCGCGCGCATTTGACCTGTTTGCAATTCAGTCGCTCGCGTGTAGTTCGGAAAAAGTTGACCCTTTCGCACGCCGTCGGTACCCTCCTTGCTTCAGCGCATGCATTTTATCTTTTGAACTTATCAGCAAACAGATTTTATTTCTTAAGTTTATTTCTGTAGCGTGTTTATATGTTTATTTAATATACGCTTTCTTTTCTTTTTCTTTTTATTACTCTGCTTCTTCTGCTTCCTTTCAAGGTTGGTTCTTTGCTACCACGTTCCGAGGCTCATTATGGCATCCAGTAGCGTAGCTAGGTTCTAGGATGCCCCGTGCATAAGGTCCAAGTGAGGCCTTAACTGAAATTTCAAACATGAATTCAGAACTTCTAAACCTTACTTACATATTCATTACACAAAATTGGATTTAACCATGGATTAATAACTATGTATACATAATACTTAGTTTTATAAATTTGCAGAAGAGTGTTATCAAATAGTGAGATGTTAATTCTCTGATTTAGCTTTGTATACTTGTCTAAACGGTAGGGCATTAACTTACTGTTACTATAAGGTCAGCAGAATCAGAACCGGTGTTATTTTGTTACCCAACTAAAATAGCCACATGTCTTTGAAAACAACAATAATTTGGGTATGGCTATGCGTGGATAAAGTAATTGAGGTTTTTATAAATTTAAAATCGAGAACATAGTTCAACTACGTCACCAATAGGTATTATAGTATTTACAAAAAAGGGGATTTGAGCACACTGTTAAAATATCTTCGCCACATATTTGTTGGAAGTTAGGTACATACTCTGTGCTCAAAGCCAAAGCGTGTGTAAAGGATATAGCGATGGTACGGCGGGAACTGTGCAGTAGCCGCTCTAGATAAAGTATATGGAAATAGAGAGAAAAAAAAAGAGATGTGGGAAATGTGTGCGTACTCGCGCGCTCCTATCCGGCCGATGTTGGTAGGAGCTGTGCACGTAGCCGCTCTAGGTAAAGTATATGCACAGAAAGGAAAAAGGAGCGTGTGCGTCAGTGCATATGTGTGCTCGCTTGTGTGTGAAGATGGTTATGAGATAAAACAACATGAAGTACAAGGAATGTTGGTTAATGTACTGAAAAGACAAAAATAGGAATAGGAGCGTGTAGGTTAATAATGCAAGACAAAAAAGCTAGGTTGCATGTGTATTCTAAATTGAGGTCAGCAGAAGATGACTGTGTAAATGAGCAAGTTACACGAGCGTAACGGTATAAAATAAGATCACATCTCCCATGCAAGAATAAACACGTTCAAATTCCTTCCCTTCCAAGCAAGCACGATATGTGAAAGAAGCATAGATCTGCGTGCACAGTTGACTGTGAGCGAGAACGATGAATTGTAAATTTATAAATAAAGGGCAATCGAGAGCAACAGCACCTACCGGTTGAACCTCGCAGAGTACGAGCTAATGCAGCAGCACTGTGTCGATAAGCATGAGAAATTATGCAATTGTGATACACATAGCATCATCTGTAAAGATCCTACACATCACGAACAAATGATCACATTATTCCCTTGTGGAGAATACTGCGATGTGTATCGCAGTTAAATGAGTAGTAAAGTAATAAATATGTGAAGTTCGTGGCTGAGTAGTTATTGCAGGGAAAGATAAACAAAAATAAATAACGTGTGTATAAAGAACGCTCAAAGGTAAAGATGTGCCCCCGTACCGGAACGTGGATCATTCGGTGCCGACGTCCGAGAAAAGTACCCAGCCCATGTACAAGAATGAATGTGTAGAAGAAGAAGGAGTACAAAACAAGAATTTCGTAGTCAATGAAGAAGAGTTTCATTATTCAAAGTAACTCATTGGTAAATCAAAGACCGTGTGTGTATATCTCTAGGTCCAATAAGAAGCCGGAGGAGAGGAACAAGTTCAAATTTCGTCAAAAAGAAGAAGATGATCGATTCTGCTCAAGAAAACGTTATAGTAATCATCTTCGATCCCATTCCAGAAAATTCATATGCTCGACGACATCTCCATTACCTCCAACCATCTTGTGAATATAAGACTGCATTACGAACTCCCATCCGTTTACATCATAGCAGGTGACGAAACAATTTTATACATAACAAAAGAGGACTGGTTCATAATAGTTCTGAGTATAAAAGTGATTAAAACCCATCTGAAAGATGGTAATCTTCCCTGTTTATGTTATAGTGAGAAGACAATCTGCGTGTAATATAGTATTGTATATGAATAAAGTTAATGAAATAGCTTTTATGAATTCAGTTCTAAGCGAAAATGTCATAAATCTGGACAGAATTACACTACTAGGACTGAAGAGACTAATTACATACAACGAAAGATATTCATTTGAATTGCATGATATTCATAAATCAATGTACTCATACGATGTTAGAGATAGGAGTGCCAGGAAAAGGGAAAGGAGATGTATGCTTAGGTCAATAAAAATACAATACCAGTTTCATTTCATGGTTTATTAACATCAAAATAAAAATAATACATTTGCTATATAATAGATTGAAGAATATGAGTTAGTGGTGTTTAAGTCAGCAATTTATCATTAGTAATTAAACAAACTAATTATGTTTGTAGTGGAAAGTTTGCTGATACTTGAATTCCAATCTGGTGATAACAGCTCCAGTCACAGTCACCTCAGGTTGATAAGAACAGCGATGACAAATAGTGGTGCATATTTCAGAAAATCCCTTCTCTTCAAAGGAGGATAGTTTTCATTGACATAATAAGAGTGTTGAAATATAGAATACTGGCCATAGAGAGATGTAAATCTTGAATACGGGAGATCCAAATGCATGTCATTATGTCTCAACTCACTGTTGAGATAAAGCTTCAGATTTGTGATATTGTAGAGATCAAAGAGAGAGTTTTCTTTAGCAAGATAATTCATTCTGTTGATTTGTGCATACACCATGACAAAACGTGATTTCTCAAGTTTCGATGTCGTTGCAACGTTCCAGGTGAATGCTTTAGATTTGGTACCGCAGATTTAGTGACTAAGTCCAAGGTTTGAGAGGTAATGTGCAGAAGTTGGTCTGACTTGACGAGTTTCAGTTTCTCAACCCTCTCAGCATCGGAAAGTCGAAGCACGGCCATCATCCACTCCATTCCCGTTAGTTTAACAACATACGGATCGTTGCCCATTATAGGTACAATTATTATAATTTCTAATGAGAACAGGTTCAAACTTGCTATTAAGCATGACTTCCTTGTGATCGTCCGCAAAACCTAGAAGATTCGAAAGAGGAACGATAGCGCCCATGACTCCATTCGATGCGTTCACGATGTCTGCATCTTCTCCGGGATTGTTCCACCCAGAGTTTTGTAACCGGTTGGAGTTCAAAGGGTTGAGAGATGCATAGTTGCGCATAGTCAAAGAAATGCCTGGATTTCTTGTTCTATCTATAGCAGTTCTATACATATCTATGCGAATCTCATGAAACAGAAACGCCATGGCATTGTTAGTTAATTTTGCCGTTGTAGTTTCACCATAAGGTTTAGTAAGAGATCCTTTTATGTAGAAATAGCTTCTGCTAGGAAGCGTCTACAAATCCTCAGCCTGATATGACATTCTAATTTCATCGTTCACGACAAGAGCAGACGAGTTGTAAGGTAGGAAGAAATGCTGTTCCTTTTTACTAGTCTTTTCATAGAATGATGGAACTTCAGTCACATCTAAAACATTTATTACAGAAAGTCGAAGCCAAGCCCCTCAAGGAAACTTCGATCAGATGATATTAGAAGTGTGCATGTCGAAGACTAAGTGGGTCTTAACCCTGAAAGAAGCTCTTTATTATAGTAATGCCTTTTAAAACGTACTCCCATTCTGTCTCGTGTGTAGCCTCACAGTAGTAGTTTCGCTTCTGAAGACGAGCGTATCGCCACTCTGGGCTACCACTCGTATTTTGAGATTATTAATTTGATTTTTGTCAATAATGTTAGATATCTAGGACTGTACGATTCTTGAGAGATGTTAAAATTAAATTAAATTGCGTTTTATTTATGGACGCTATTTAACTGCCGTGGTCCTTCGCGCCCCATTCTATATTGGGCGTGAAAGACCGGTAATTTTGCTCAGAGGCCTCTTTATCAGGCTTGAGGTTCTTTTACGTGCCGTAAATCTACAACCCGGGATCGCCGGCTTTACTTCCCTTCCGAGGGAAGTCATGCTAAGGATTTTTACGTCCGAAAAAATCCATCGCCCTCCGCCGGGTTTGAACCCGCGTCCTCGGGAACTAGAGGCTAGCATGGTAACCACTACACTACGGAGGACGACTCCTGAGAGATGTGGCAGGCTAGAGGAACTGACGAGAAAAACTCTTAAAGAGAATGACCACTTTTACCATGAATGTAGGATCCTGTGCCAAGACTAAATTCGTTTCGTAGTATGCTGACCTTAAAAATGTTCACCAGTGTATTAGAATTTCTCAGTATAGTGAGCTTAGCAAAATCAGTAGCATAATAGACTGTATCTCTGACGTCATAGTGTTATTATAGGGACAAAGAGAAAGTCATCGCTTGCTTCGAGTCTATCCCGGAGGAAAACTTTATAGCATGTATTTCATAATTATCAGGTGGAATCATAGCCATTTCAATCATTCTATCGCGAACGTAATGGAAAAGTTTATTGCTTCCATCAATATTTTTGTCCAGCAAAATGTCTCGAAATTTAATACAGCAATCTCGTAAACACTATAGGATGCAGTTGGATTGGCAGAATTAGATAGGTAGAAAATCTGGACTCAGAACCGCGCAAAGTGATAGTGTAACCCATTTTGATCATTCAAACACTTTGATGAAGCATTTTGTAGCAGAAACTGCAAACACAAAAGCACAAGTTACCGAATATCACAGAATTGAAATCATAGCTAGGTCTGTTATACAATATTTTAGCACCAGTGAGATAGAACTAACCTCATTTGCTGGCTCCAGATTCCAGAAACCGCCAAAATAAAACGCTAAATTTCCATCCTTGTGTACAGCAACCCAATGGTTTCCTTGATTATGAGAGCTGTCTAGGTCTTAGATGCAGTTTGTCGAGCATGTATACACCACTAAAATTAGGAATGTGCAGATGGCTGGCTTTAATCTCTGTAGTGCTTAAGGCTTTTTCCGGGATATGTTAAGGCTTCGTCCCAAGTTTTTGGATATGGATATAAGCCATTTCCCTTCTGTTTTCTGCGCCTTCTCCCTACGCTGTTAAGTCCGTTACCCTTAGTTACGGCTTTCATTCGCTAGTTGTGACCAACCAGCTAGTTCAGTTGCATCTCAGCAGCGCGTTTCTTATTCACGGAGGTAACGATCTGAGTAGTTCTCCCTGCAAAGCTACCCGCTGCATCCAGTGCCGCCAACAGCAGTAGTAAAGGTAGCCACTTTAGCGGGCGGTGGTAGTAATCTCCTCCTTTACTACGTTTCTTACACAATCCAGCGCACATAGACAGCTTCCCCTTCATGAGTTTTTGCAAGTCTAGCAGCAAGCTTTTCACCAAAAATAGCGCCAGCAGACTGTGCCCGATTCCAAGCTTTCTGCACAAGAACTATGTCAGTCAAATGCCTCAAACCCGTGTTCTAATGCGTTACAATCATTTTACGATTATGTTTCGTTATCTATTTCGTCAACAGGCGACATAAATGGTTTATTTAAAATAGTGTGATCTGTCTTCATTAGTGATTCTTAAAAGATTCACATTATGTTCTTTCAGCAGTCATCTATGTCATATACTGTAACTGATATATCCTCATTTTGCATTTCAAATTTTTCAGTTTCATCAAGGGATACAGGAAACGTTATACCCCGAAATCAAATTCTTTAAACGTATTTTATTTAGAGTAAGAACTCACTCTGAGTTTGTTACGCTTTACAGGATATTTAGATGCAAATAGACAGTATCCAAAGCATTTAATATCTTTATTTTTTGTATTAGTTATTGTCATTTTGCATTTTGTGAATTCAGGGAGTTCTGTGTAGCAATCGGAATTTAGGGCATCATCCTGACTTGCATATAGAATTAGTGAACGTAGAGATTTCGAACTGCTTTTTGATTCCAATCGTTCGATGCTTGAAAGTATGTGTTGCTTGAGCTTATTCTCGCTATCGTATGTGCTCTGTAAGCTAGATTCAATTTACCTGTGGAAATTTAACGTCTCAATTCTTTCGTTTTCAGGCTTCAGAGCTATATGTCGGCAAACTAACATAGCAGATAATTTTATTTTAGACCTGTATCGAATCAGATTACTCTCATTTCCATTGCTTAGCAGAGGCTTATATGTACCTAAAAACCACTGCGGGCCTATTACTTCGAAGGTGGTTTCTATCTGACTTGTGTAAATTTCAATTGTAAATTCTAATTCTATCATCATAGCATATCAAATCCTGTTTCGTCTGTGCATTCAGCGGTTCTGCTCTACCTTCGTTGATACAAGTGCATTATTCCCGACGGAGTTGCTGGCAGCCATCTTGACTGCTGTGTTGTCTGCTTCATTCGAGATCGTGTGCTTGTAATGGTCTGAAATAGTAATAATAATAATAATAATAATAATAATAATAATAATAATAATAATAATAGTAACAATGTTACATTTTACGCATGCATACAGACAATAGCTTTTATATTTAAAATAAAATATTTAGCAGCTCCTTTATTTAAGCTGAACTCTATTTGCACATATAAAATGAATCGTTAATGTGAATACACTATAAGTAGTATTGTGGCAATAACAATAATAATAATTTACATTTCACACACGTATTGAAACAAAGGCTTTTTATATTTAAAATAACATTTTATATGCATTATATTTCAAGGTGAAATGTATTTGCGTATTTACAGTAAATATTTGATACGTATAAATTATAAGTTGCTTTTATATTGTCACGACCTTTGTCATGACAACTGAAGCAAACGTATGTTAAGAGCATTGGTGAAGAATCATACTCGAAATATAAATCGTGACCATGGCTTTAAAACATAATTAACTCCTCTCTAAGAAGAAGCCTCACTTTAGACTGATGAACTGTGTTGAGTAGTCACTTTGAGTAGACTTACCTAATGGCAATGAATCGTGCGACGCTAACCAGCACGGATTCGTCCTTACACACCAGATTTTATTGTCCGTCAAGAAGGTCCGACCTATCCTTTAAATACTGGTTCAGATTTCGGTTCATTCCATGAATTTGCTGTATTATGTCCAATAATGTACAACATCGAGACTTTCCAGAAGTTCTTGGAATCAAACAACAATGCCTGGATTTATTGCCGGACATGCTTTACCATTAGAACTGCTCACTGAGGTACATGCTCGCACAAACACAGGACATTGCGGTCTTAACCGGACCTTAAGCTTGGTTTCGTAACTTCCGAGAATGTGTAATATCCTTGTGTCAATAATGAGTAATCGAATGAACAGTTTATAACAAGAAATATGTACCAAAATCTAAAGACCCAAATTGATATTTCTCAGCCGCCCCCCTCAGGGGCTCACTTTATGTGAGTACGGGTTTGGCGTACCCGGGGTGACCGAACCAGTCCTCACCATGTCATCCCCTCACTCCCATCTGGACTAGCCACGTTTTCTTTATTTGTTTTCCTCTTCTACAATTATTTCTTATCTAGGTCTAGGCTCCCTAGGTTTATTAACACCTATCTCACGAACAGGGATATTTTCAACCTCCGTGGTTGCTGTCCCACGGTTTCAGCGCAGCTTCCAACCTATGTGCTCTCCGGAGGTCTCAAGCATGAAGGTTGAGTGCACCAACCTTCACTACCCCTTTCATAAGACACTGGGTGCGGAGCCGTTCCATTGTCATTTACACCCACGTAGCCCCATAGGAGTCGGGCCCCTCGGGCAGTTCGGTGGCCCCGTGCGGCTGGGTTGACCGGGAGGACTAGACGTGTTACCGCTGTCTGGGGCCCGATGTAATCAACTACAAGTCCCCTGAAACCACGTTGAATCTGTTGGGGCAGCGTGGTCTAAATTGGGAGGCCACTGTCGGTTATTCCAGTGGTATGATGAGATGCGGTTTAAGGGTGCTAAACTGCTAAGGTCATCAGCGCCCTTACAATGTATAAAATATAAAGTCAAAAATATAAAAGACGGGTAAAAATAACCGCATAATTAAAAATGGGACACAAATCCGCGATATCCGAAAAGCTAAAAACAACAATACACCAATCACAAAAACCAACACACTAAAAGCATAGGCAATAAAAGAGTAAATCGTGTCAAGAACTGTAGAATGCGAGGGACATGAGCGCCATATGTTCACAGGGGAGTAGAGTCCCCATTAAAACAGAGAGAATAAAATTACAAAGCCAAAGGACGCTCAATGCATCAAATGCGTAGATTAAAATCACTGTCACGAATAAAACGTAAAACACATTCTACAGCACGCGCGTCGTCTGCCAAAACGTTGGCTAGGCCAACAGGCAGACCAATACGAACGCGCAACGGAGATAAAACTTGACACTCTGTTAAAATGTGACGCACCGTTAAGAGCGCAGCACACTGCTCACACAGTGGTGCGGGGTCACCACTAAGCAGGTATCCATGACTAAAAAGACTATGTCCGATTCGTAAACTAGCTAAAAGTACCTCTTCCCGACGACACGAACGAGAAGAGGTACCCCAGACTAACGCGAGAGGCTTAACTTCCCGCAACTTGTTCCCCCGAGGGCCGTCCACTCATCCCTCCAAGGCGAGAGGATACGGCTACGTAAAATAACAAACAAATCTGTGGAGGGAACAACAGAGGAAAAATATCTGGGTGATAAAATCGCCGACCTGGAAGCGGCGTCGGCAGACTCATTACCTGAGATGCCCACATGACCTGGAATCCACATAAGGAGCCGCTGATGTGAGAGACAACAAGCGAGTGGAGCAGGTCATGAATGCGCTGTACGAGCGGGTGGTAACTGTAAGGCGAGCTAATACTTTATAGAGCACTCAGGGAGTCTGAACAAATAAAACAGTGCCGTAAGTCGTGCCGCTGAATGTATAAAAGAGACTGATAAATGCTAAAAATTTCGGCGGTAAAAATCGAACATTGCCCCGGTAAACGAAAGGTAAAACTATTTCCACCACAAAAAAAGCACATCCTACTCCAGTATCAGTCTTAGATCCATCAGTAAAGATAAAATGAAATTCCCCGAATTGCGACTGAAGTTCTAAAAACGCTGACCTGAACACTGAAGAAGGTGTCTCATTCTTCGGCATCGAAGATAACCCATGGTGACAGTGGGCCTCAGCGCGCAACCATGGAGGAAAACGCGTTTCCCCCCTTGGAAGGGCTGGCGCTGGCGTAACGTCCAAATGCCGAAGAAGTTGACGAAATCGAGCCCCTAGAGGGAGCAATGCAGAGGAGCTAACTAAATAGAGCCGATCAAGCGAATCCTCGTAAACTATCGCGAAGGACGGGTGGTCAGGCAAGCTGGAGAGTCGACAGGCATAGCTGTACAAGAGCATCTCACGCCTGAAGGACAGCGGAGGCTCTGCAGCTTCAGCATATAGGCTAGGTTCAGGGCTGGTTGGAAAGGCCCTTGTAGCGACCCTTATGCCACGATGGTGAACGGCATTCAATCGACGTAATACAGACGGACGCGTCGAAGAATAGAAAATGCACACGTAATCAAGCTTGGATTGGACCAAAGGGCGATAAAGATGTAGAAGGATGGTCCGATCAGCTCCCCAGGATGTGCCACATAAAACACGTAAAATGATTAAGAGAACGGTCACACTTTGCTTTTAAAAAGGAAATTTGAGAAGTCCAGCTCAGCTTTCGATCAAATATCAACCCCAAAAATTTCACCTCGTCTGCAAATGGAAGGACCTCCAACCCAATATTAAGAGTGGGCGGAGGGAAAGCCTTCCGGCGCCAGAAATTGATACAGACGGATATATCGGCGGAGAAATTAAAGCCTTTGGCGTTACTCTAGGCGTAGAGGCGGTCGATACAGCTCTGGAGCCGGCGTTGGAGTAGACAGGTCCGCCGTGAACTGCAATAAATGGCAAAATCGTCAACAAAAAGGGACGATGAAATGCCAGGTGGAATACAATCAACAATGGGGTTGATAGCAATTAAAAAAGTGTGACAGTGAGTACAGAGCCCTGCGGTACTCCGTTCTCTTAAATAAAACTACTAGATAAAATCGAGCCCACACGTACACGAAAGACGCGGTCCGTCATAAATACCCGAAGAAATATAGGAAGACGACCGCGAATATTCCATGCGTGCAGTGTACGTAAAAAGCCGCTCCTCCCACAAGTGTCATAAGCTTTCTCCAGGTCAAAAACCACAGCCACGGTTTGACACTTTCTCAGAAATCCATTCATAATATGCGTCGGCAGGGACACCAGGTGGCCGACGGTAGAGCGATAGCGACGAAATCCGCACTGAGCGTTCGCTAGAGGTTTCTGAGACTCAAGCCACCATGTCAACCGCCCGTTGATCATGCACTCCATCACCTTGCAAATGCAACTGGTGAGGGAGATAGGGCGGTAGCTGGAAGGTAGTTGGCGATCCTTCCCAGGCTTAAGTATAGGGACAATGGTGGTTTCGCGCCAAACGGAAGGAAAAAAGCCGTCTTGCCAAATACGGTTATAGACCTGTAAGAGAAATAGTTTACTGTCGGCTGAAAGGTTCTGCAACATCAGGACATGAATGCCGTCCGGCTCAGGAGCGGAGTGCCTAGAACAATGAAAAGCGTGCTCCAGCTCCCTCATTGAGAAAAGTTCGTTATAACATTCCTTATTAGCAGACCGAAAATTATGTGTTGCGGAATCCAGCCGGTCTTTAATAGAGCGAAAGCCGGCGGAATAATGGTCTGAACTAGAAACCACCTCAAAAGCAGCACCCAGAGTGTTAACAATGGCAGCCGGATCCACTATGGTGGCATTGGAAACCTGAAGGCCAGACAGAGTACAATGCGACACTTTACCTGAGAAGCGGCGAAGTTTATCCCAAACAACAGATGAAGGCGTAAAGCGATTAAAAGACTCGGCAAAACGATTCCAAGACACCTTATTGCTATCCTGAATAATGCGACGAGCCCTGGCCCGCGATTGTTTAAAAGTGAACAAATTATCAAGTGTAGGGTGTCGCCGAAAGACTCTAAGCGCACTTCTACGAGCACGAACGGCGACCCGACAGGCCTCGTTCCACCACGGAACAGGGATACGCCGAGGGTGAGAGAACGAACGGGGAATGGCCCGCTCGGCGGCAGATAGCAACGTAGACGTAAGGTGCTGCACCATTTGATTAACGTCGGTGAAGCGCTGGTCGGCAAAATGCACGAGGCTGGAATACAATCTTCAGTCGGCTTTTCTGAATATCCAGGTAGGTACTCTGGAATGCTGAACGTGGTGAGACAACAGAGAAACGATGCAGGGGCAATGGTCGCTGGAGCAGGTGTCAGCGACGACGTTCCACTGCAGACGACTAGCAAGCTGGAGTGAGCAAACTGCAAGGTCAGGTGAGAGAAAGTACCAGAAGAGTCAGAAATGAAAGTAGGTTCACCTGTATTGAGGATGGAGAGGTTAAACTGATCAAAAATGTCGGAAAGAAGAGCTCCCCTCGCACAAACCCTTGGCGTACCCCACAGGGGGTGATGGGCATTAAAATCTCCCTACAGGAGAAATGGTGTTGGGAGAGCGGACCAGATATCTCGAATGTCCGCGTTAGCGAGGGGAGACGATGGAGGTGCATATACAGAGCAAACAGAAAAGGAAAAACCGGGTAAGTGAAGTCTAATGGCAACACCTTGCAAGTCGGACGTAAGAGCGAGATTTTGAAAATGAACGTCGTTGCGCACTAATAACATGACAACTTCATGCGCAGGAGAACCCTTCTCGGGTTCAAGATCGAAGCGAGCCGGAGTATACCCTCGGAGATCAAAAGGATCTTGAGGGCGAAGCTTAGTTTCCTGCAAACACACGACCATAGGTAAATGGGAACGCAATAAAAGTTGCAGTTCCGCCCTATGCGATCGTACACCACGTAAATTCCAGGTCAGGATAGCCATGAGTAAAAGGGATAAACTTCTTACTTAGAACGGCGGCTCAAAATAACTTTGCGCTTAACCTTCGTGCTCGGGCTTTTTGTATGGAGTTTGTCAGACTCCATAGGCTCCACGAAGGGAGCGCCAACGCGCTCAATGCCAGAAACCGATTCAAGCGCCGAGAATTGATTCTGGGTGGCAACGGGTGAAGGGGGCCGCTGATTGCGGCTTGTCCCAGGAGCATCCTGGGACATCGACCTTCGAGGAGGAGGAGAAGGTGAACTTTTCTTCCCGCGCGCACGCGGAGGGTCTTTTAAAGAATCTTCCCTACGAAATTTCTGCTTCGATTTCTTTTCTGTGGCTTGTGACTTCTGAACCTTTGAACCAGCTTTTGATGACCTTATAACAGTGGCTTGAATGGACGGCCGGATGGTAGTGGCGGTCAGTGCAGTCATGGACCAGGTTTAAGTCTCTGCATCCTTTGTTGGTACTGGCGAGGCAACAACAGAACTAAATGCTCCTGATCGCAGGAGCGAAGGTTGGCGCGCATGGTAACGCCTCCGGGCTTCGGCGAAGCAGAGTTTCTCTTTTACCCGAATCTCCTGGATCGCCCTCTCGTCCAAATACCGCGGACAGTCGACAAACGGAGCAGAATGAGACCCTTTGCAATTAACGCAGACAGAGGCTGTTGAACAGGAACCTTCATGTGAGGGCTGGCTACATGTTGCACAGATGTTAACGGCACTCTTACAGGAGACTTGTGTATGCCCAAAACGTAGGCATTTGAAACAACGCAGAGGTCTACGAATATAGGGCCTCACGCAATACGTTCGTACCCTGCTGTAATGCTCGTGGGCAGATCGACGCCATCAAATGTGATAAAAAGGGTACTAGTGGGTACCAATACTCCGTCGCGTTTGGCCTGTACCCGATCCACTGGTGTCACCTTTTGATCTGATAGATATTCGACTAGGTCCTCGTCCGATATACCGTCGAGGCTATGGGTGGTATCGACACCTCGACAGAAATTCAAGTTGCGGTGCTTCTCAACACGAATGGGATAACAGTGGAGAAGTGTAGCGCTCAACAAAGTCTTAGTTTGTTGATCGGACTTGCTGTGTACTAATAATGACCCGTTTCGAAGGCGAGTGCAGGACTGAACCGAATCAGCAATAGAGACAATGCCCTTCTGTACTATAAAATGGTTCACCTTCTCAAACGATTGTCCTTCCTCTGTTCGTGTAATAACTAAGTAATAACCACATGCAGGCGGTGCTACCTCTGTTGCAAATACGTTTCGGCGCGTGTTAGTAATAATGGAGAATGGTTGCTCCAGAGGGAAATAAATCCTCCACCATTGCAACCGTCTCCGTCCTCGGGCTCTGAATTCCCGGGCGTTACCCCGGTTTGGGTGAGTGGCCTATCTAGGGGATTCCAGTGGCAGGGTCGTAAAGTCGGAGGGTAATCTTCTGATGTATTCTTTGAGATCGGTCCTGGAACAGGTGCTCCATGCTGGCACAGACCGGAAGGCTTAGTTGCCTTTCCTTCCATATCCCTCGGATGTCAGGCTGACGCCGACGGTACCGTAAGGGAGGCCTTTCCATAACGGCTCCTCTGTTCTCCAAAATTTCACCTCCACGATCCTTTTTATGTGCCTAAAGTGACAGCAAAGATATGAAGCACCTAAGGCCCTTTTATGTTCAACGGGAGCTTGATAACATGTGTGGTTCAGTGAAGAATGCTATATGGTGTAGAGATGGCAGCTATCTCATTGAGATAGCACAAGACGCCCAACCGCCAAACTGTTAAAAGCCAGTCTACTAGGTTCCTACCCGGTGTCCGTGGAGAAAAACAAAAATGTTAATAGCTGTTATGGTGTCGTCACCACTTCGAATTTGGACGGACTCTCCAATGAACCCCCCAGGGGCTCACCTTATGTGAGTACGGGTTTGGCGTACCCGGGGTGCCCGGTCCACTTATCGCCATATTCATCCCTTTATCCCCGTCCGGTCGAGGTGGGTTCGTTCTCGTGACCGGGGAACACAAGGTAGGCTCTCGAGCGTTCTTTGCATTTCGTTCTATGCCGCCCCTTGCCATCGTTTCTTTCTTCTCTAGTCTATTTCCGACCATTTCGCACCACGACCATTTGCAAATCTCTTTATCTTCTTCGCCGGTCTACCTTGCGTGCGAAACGCCCACAATGTTTTAGTTTATTTTCCCATTTTATTTATCCGTTAGCACAGGTTGACGGATACCCGTGCACTGGGTGCGCAACTGGGTGAGTGGGTAATGCTGTCATCCCCACCACCCGATGTCGTCATGTAGGGTTTGTGTTCGTATCCGCTCTTCGCGCGGAGGGCCATTGTGCAATGGATTCGCTGGTCTCACCCTAAACATAAAGCTTGAGGAGGTCAGCGAAGCCAAGCAGCCGCTTACGACAGACTTGTCTGTAGAAGGGAACCCCGGCCAGTCGAAAAGGGAAGCCTTAATGAGTGCCGTAGGGGATAAGAATCCTAAGATGAAAACCAAAGCTCCGAAGCTAACACAGGAATAAAGAAAGGCGCAGAAGGTATCTCCCAATATAGACGAAGATAAATTTCTGAAATATAAGTTCCACTGTTTTATTTTACTAAACAGTAGCCATGAAACATCGCTTTTCACGAAACAACAAAATATAACCAGAAAACACTAAAGTTATAAAAACACAGAAATTTAAACAATTCTTATCGAACTAATGACAGTCACAACTTCAAACATTTAGAGCTGGAAGAAATTAATCAAAGCTTAACTTCAGCAAAATTTAACTTTCAATCACATAAGTACTAAACCAGAACTCTCATAAATATACTACTAGAGATAGTTTTCAGAAGGTAGTGTAATGATAATAGTAAAACAAACTTTAGCTAACCAAAACTGTAAAGTAACACTAATATTGATAACTTGAACACAAAAATGGCTTTAATAGTAATAGAACCAAAGCTTCAACTGACCCAAACTTTAAAGCAAATTTAAATGCAGTAAAATTTAAGTGGAAAAATTAAAGTAAAACAAACAAAAGAAAATACCAAGTTTACATCAACAGCTTTCCCTTATGGGTGATATTTAAATATCTGGATATTTTAGAGATGAGGTGCAGCATAAATCGAATACTTATAAATGAAATTTCAAGGCACCCAGAAAATGTAAGTTTCTTCTAAATTTTGAAATGTTATAAATCCAAGAAACCATATACATCTGTCACAAATTCACCCCTCACTAGTGTGTGTAATAATTTAGCTGCTTTTTAGCACTCACAAGATTATTAACTAAATAGCATTAACGTTTTATCCTAGAAAGAAAACTATTTGACATTAAACCTAGGCAAACGAACGTTTAACCAAAGGCACACATCCAACTATAACAAAACTCGTGCACTAAAGAGCAACAGGTATTCTAATATCTTTTTTAACCCGAGGTAAGTAAGGAGCCACAAACAAAGCAGTGAAAATAGTAAAATGGCTCAATACGTAAAACAGGCGAGATTATAGGAGCCAAAGTATTTAAAATATTGCGTGGAACCAAAATGTTGTGCCCAATAGTACAATACCTTTCCAGCCCACTAATAGTACAATAAGAAAGTGAAAATGTATCCACAAAAAAGGTATATATATATATCAGATGTTTCGGAACAGGCCAATTAAACATATATATACCATTGGATACCCTTGAGCTTCTATTCAATCCAGCTTTACCCTGTCAGGCCAATCTCAAGAGCAATACCCTTAAAAGCTTCTTTAATGCTTTTCCCATTAATATGCCAATAAAAGATTCACATTTAACAGCAATAAAAGGGCATAAATATTTCATTAAATTATTCCTTATTAAACCCACACAGAAAACCTGAAAACATTCATCTTTAGTACTCTTAGAAGTCGTACAAAACACCCTCATTTATAAATAAGATGGCCTATTTAACCCAGTATTAATTTCTGGCAAAGAAACCAATGAACCGAAACACACTAAAACTATGAATAATATTAAGAGCCAGCCACTTACGAATTGCCTGCAAAAAAGCCATACATTATGTTTTCTGCCCAAATCCATTCACCATTACCAGAATACAGATCACCTGACGACAAAAGCCTACCTTAACTTACGCAGATACTCCAAAACCTAATCCAACTTTTAATGAATCCAAAACAACACTTCCACAGACGGATAGACGTCTAACCGGGCAGAGAGCCGTCTCTGCAATCCTCCCAAAAACTACTCCTCATTCCATACGGCCAACCGTGGATCACGCTCACAATACAGAGAGGAAAAAAAAGGAAGTGCAAAGAGTATAGTAACACAAAGGGACAAACAAAAAGGCTACGCAAGTGACTGGCTGGATGTATCTAACAACAACAACAACACACAATACGTACAACATATCAGCACAATTGCGTAAGCTGCTGGCTTCTGACGGCCATTGGGTCCCTCTGTGTATGTTCTGGGAGGTGTGACCCTGGGGTGAGACTGGTATAGATAGGCCACTCACCCAAGCGAGGGCAACGCCCGGGAAGTCAGAGCCCGAGGTCGGTGACGGTTGCAATGCTGGAGGATTTCTTTCGCTATGGAATCCTCTTTCTCCATTACTAACAACAAGCGCCGAAAAGCCTTTGTAACAGAAGTAGCACTACCGACATCTGGTTGTTACTTCATCATTTCACGTAACGAAGAAGGACAAAGTTTTGAGAAGGTGAACCCTTTTAATATTCAGAAGGGCATTGATGTTATTGCTGGTGCGGTTCAGTCCTGCACTCGTCTACGTAATAGTTCCTTATTAGTACAAACAAAGTCCGATCAGCAAAGTATGGCCTTGCTGCGCGCTACGCTTCACCACGGTTATACCATCCGTGTTGAGAAGCATCGCACCTGGAATTCCTGTCGAGGTGTCATTACCACACATAGCCTCGATGGTATGTCGGACGATGAACTCGTCGACTATATTTCAGAGCAAAAGGTGACAGCAATGCATCGCGTGCAGGCCAAACGCGACGGAGTATTGGTACCTACTTATACCCTGTTTATAACATTTGATGGCGTCGATCTGCCCAAGAGCATTTCAGCAGGGTACGAACGTATTGCTGTGAGGTCTTATATTCCAAACCTCTGCGTTGTTTTAAATGCCAACGTTTTGGGCATACACAAGTCTCATGCAACAGTGCCGTTACCATCTGTGCATCAATTAGCCAGCCAGCCCTCACACGAAGGTACCTGTTCAACAACCCCGTCTGCGTTAATTTGCAAAGGGTCTCATTCTGCGTCATTTGCCGACTGTCCGCGGTACTTGGATGAGAAGACGATCCAGGAGATCCGGGTAAAGGAGAAACTCTCCTTCGCTGAAGCCCGGAGGCGTTACCATACGCGCCAGCTTTAGCTCCTGCGATCGGGTACATTTAGTTCTCTCGTTGCCTCGCCTGTACCCCGGAAGGATGTCGAAACCCAAACCTAGACCATGACTGCATTGACCGCCACTACCATCCGGCCGTCCATTTTGGCACAGTTATCAAGCCATCTAAAGGTGGTCATAACGAATTGAAGCCGCAAGGCACTGAAAATAAATCAAGGCAGAAACTTCGTAGGGAAAATTTTCTGAAAGATCCTCCGCTTGCGCGCGGTAAGAAAAGTTTGCCTTCTCCTCCTCGAAGGTCGCAGTCCCAGGATACTCCTGGGACAAGCCGCGCTCAGCGGCACCCCTCAAACATTGCCACCCAGAACCGATTCTCGGCGCTTGAATCGGTTTCTGGCTCTGAGCGCGTGGACCCTCACTTCGAGGAGGCTATGGATTCTGACCAACTCCAATCTAAAAGCCCAAATTCAAAGGTTAAGCAGAAGGTAATTTTGAGCCGCCCTTCTAAGTAGACAGTTATCCGTTTCCTTCATGGCTATTCTGAACTGGAATTTACGTGGTGTACAATCGCATAGGGCGGAACTGCACATTTTGTTGCGTTCCCATTCACCTATGGTGGTGTGTTCGCAGGAGACCAAGCTTTGCCCTCACGATCCTTCTGATCTCCGAGGGTACACTCCGGCTCGCTACGATCTTGCATCGGATGAGGGTAATCCTGCTCATGGAGGTGTCATGATATTAGTGCGTAACGACGTTCATTTTCAGACTCTTACACTTACATCCGACTCGCAAGCTGTTGCCGTTAGACTTCAATTATTCGGCGTTATCTTTTCTGTTTGCTCCATCTACTCGCTTCCGTCGTCTTTCCTAGCTATCGAGGACATTCGAAATCTCCTGTCCGCTCTCCCAACACCACTTCTGCTGTTGCGAGATTTTAATGCCCATCACCCCCTGTTAGGTTCGCCTAGGGCTTGTGCAAGAGGAACTCTTCTTTCCGACATTTCTTCTCCGTTCAACCTCTTCATCCTCAATATAGGTGAGCCTACTATTCTTTCTGATTCTTCCTGTACTTTCGCTCACTAGTGCCTTGCCGTTTGCTCACTCCAGCTTGATAGTCGTCTGCAGTGGAACATCGTCGCTGACACCTACTCCAGCGACCATTACCCCTGCATCGTTTCTCTTTTGTCTTACCACGTCCAGCGTTTCAGACTACCTACATGGATGTTCAAAACAGTCAACTGGAGATTGTATTCCAGCCTCGTGTCCTTTTAGGACCAGCCCTTCAATGACGTTAAACAAATGCTGCAGCACCTTACCTCTGCGATGCTATCTGCCGCCGAAAGCAGAATTCTCCGTTCGTCCTCTCACCCTCGGCGTATTTCTGTTCCTTGGTGGAACGAGGACTGTCGGGACGCCCTTGGTGCACGTAGAACTGCGCTTATGGCTTTTCGGCGCCACCCTAAAACTGATAATTTGGTTAATTTTAAACAATCGAGCGCCAGGGCTCGTTCGCATTATTCAGGATAGCAAGAAGGCGTCCTAGCCTCGTTTTGTCAAGGCTTTTAATCGCTTCACGCCTTCCTCTGTTGTGTCTGGGCTTCAGGTTTCCAATGCCACCATTGTGGATCCGGTTGCCATTGATAACACTCTGGGTGCTGCCTTTGAGGCGGTTTACAGTTGTGACCATTATTCCGCAGGCTTTCTCACTCTCAAAGACCGGCTGGATTTTCGGTATGCTAATACGGAGTGTTATAATGAACCTTTCACAATGAGGGAGCTGGAGAAGCTCTTCATTGTTCTAGGCACTCCGCTCCTGGGTCGAACGGCATGCATGTCCTGATGTTAAAGAACCTTTCAGAGGAAGGTAAACTGTTTCTCTTACAGGTCTATAACTGTATTTGGCAAGACGGCTTTTTTCCTTCCATTTGGCGCGAAGCCACCATTGTCCCTATACTTAAGCCTGGGAAGGATCGCCAACTACCTTCCAGCTACCGCCCTATCTCCCTCACCAGTTGCATTTGCAAGGTGATGGAGTGCATGATCAACGGGCGGTTGACATGATGGTTTGTGTCTGAGAAACTTCTAGCGAACGCTCAGTGCGGATTTCGTCGCCATCGCTCTACCTTCGACCACCTGGTGTCTCTGTCGACGCATATTATGAATGGATTTCTGAGAAAGTGTCAAACCGTGGCTGTGTGTTTTGACCTGGAGAAAGCTTATGACACTTGTTGGAGAGGCGGCATTTTACGTACACTCCACGCATGGAATTTACGCGGACGTCTTCCCATATTTCTTCGGGAGTTTATGACGGACCGCGTCTTTCGTGTACGTGAGAGCTCGGTTTTATGTAGTAGTTTTATTCAAGAGAACGGAGTACCGCAGGGCTCTGTACTCAGTGTCACGCTTTTTGCGATTGCTATCAACCCCTCTGTTGAGTGTCTTCCATCTGGTATTTCATCGTCCCTTTTCGCTGATAATTATGCTATTTATTGCAGTTCTCGTCGGACCTGTCTGCTCGAACGCCGTCTCCAGAGCTGTATCGACCGTCTCTACGCCTGGAGTAACGCCAACGGCTTTAATTTCTCAGCAGAGATATCCGTCTGAAATAATTTTTGATGCCAAAAGGATTTCCCTCGGCCTTTTCTCCATCTTGGGCCGGAGATACTTCCGTTTGCAGACGAGGTGAAATTTTTGGGGTTGAACTTTAATAGAAATTTGAGCTGGACTTCGCACATTTCCTTTTTAAAAGCAAAGTGTGACCGCTCTCTTAATCTTTTACATGTTTTAAGTGGCACATCCTGGGGAGCTGATCGGATCATGCTTCTGCGTCTTTTTCGCTGTTTAGTCCGGTCCAAGCTTCATTATGTGTGTATTGTCTATTCATCGGCACGTCCATCTGTGCTACGTCGCCTTAATGGCATTCACCATGGTGGCGTAAGTGTCGGTACAGGGGCCTTCCCAACCAGCCCTTTTCCCAGTCTGTATCCTGAAGCTGCAGAGCCTCCGCTGTCCAACTGGCGTGAGCTGCTTTGTACAGCTATGCATGTCGACTATCAAGCTTATCTGACCACCCGTCCTTCGAGTCGTTTTTCGAGGATTCGCTTGATCGGTAATATTTAGTTAGCTCCTCTGCATTGCTCCGTCCAGGGTTTCGATTTCCACAGCTACTTCGGCATTTGGACGTTATGCAAACGCCGGCCCTTCCCAAGGGGGCAACGCGTTTTCCTCCACGGTTGCGCGCTGAGGCCAACTGACACCTTGGGTTAACGTCGATACTGAAGAATGAAACCCGTTCTTCAGTTCTTAGATCAGCGTTTTCAGAACTTCAGCCGCAAATCGGGGACTTTCATTATATATATATACTGATGGGTCTAAGACTGATGTTGGATTAGGGTGTGCCTTTGTTTTTGCTCAACGTAGTATTACCTTTCGTTTACCCGGACAATGTTTGATTTTCACCACTGAACGTTTTAGTATTTACCAGTCACTTTTATACGTCCAGCGGCACGACTTAGCCACTGTTTTATTTGTCCAGACCTTCTGAGTGCTCTTCAAAATTTTCGCGCGCTGTACACTTACCGCCCGCTCGTACAGCGCATTCATGATCTGCTCCACACGTTTGGTGCTTCTGTATTCATCGTCTCCTGTGTGTGGTTTCCAGGTCATTTGGGCATCTCAGGAAACGAGTCTGCCGACGATGCTGCCAAATCAGCAATTTTATCGCCCAGAATTTTTACCTCTGTTGTTCCCTCCACTGATTTCTATGTTCTTTTACGCCACTGCATCCTCTCGCTTTGACGCGATGAGTTGACGGCTCTCCGGGGGAAGAAGTTGCGGAAGGTTAAGACTCTCCCGTTAGTCTGGGGTACCTCTTTTCGCTCTTATCGTTGGAAAGAGGTAATTTTAACTCGTCTACGAATCGGACATTGCCTTTTAGTCATAGATACTTGCTCAGTGGTGACCCCGCACCTTTGTGTGAACAGTGTGATGCCCCTTAACGGTGCGTTACATTTCAACAGGGTGTCAAGTTTTAGCTCCATTGCGCGTTCGTATGTGTCTGCCTGTTGGCATAGCCAACGTTTTGGCAGACGACGCGCATGCTGTTGAATGTCTTTTACGTGTTGTCATTGACATTGGTTTTAGCCTACGCATTTGATGCGCCGAGCGTCTTCTAGTTGTGTTATTTTATATTGTCATGTTTATTGGGGGCTCTACTCCCCAGTGGACATATGGCGCTCATGTCCATTGCGTTCTACAGTTCTTGACTAGTGGTTTTACTCTTTTATTGTTTTGTTTACCATGTTTTAGTGTGGTGGTTTTAGCATTTGTATGCTTGTTTTTTAGTGTTTTTGACTATGCGGTTTTGTCCCGTATTTTAGTTTTTGGATTTTAAATTTACACGTTGTAAGGGCTCTGATGACCTTCGTTGTTTAGCGCCCTTAACCCCATATCATCATCATCATTATCATCATCTCTAATGAAGACAGCGTTAACTGTCTGTCAGTCCAAGACGTTATTGCGGCGTACAGGTTAATCGGGAGGAGCGGCGACCCACCTTTTCCGCTGTGCACGGTCTTTCTTACCTTTGAAAGAACCCTGCTACCGCCGTTTATCTTGTGCAGATATGAGCACGCAGCTGTTGGTCCCAATGTTCCTAGCCCCATGCGTTGTTATCATTGTCACAATTTCGGACACACGCAACACCATTGCATTGGCTCACCAGTTTGCCCTCGTAGTGCAAGTTACTCTCACGACGGTTACATGTGTGCTCAGGGCCGCACCTGTGTCAACTGAGGAGGCGCACACCCGTCGAAATCCAGGGATTGCCCTCTCTTTTAAGAGGAAAAGGAAAATGTGGAGCTTCGAGTGAAGGAACCCCTGAACATTTCTGAGGCGTAGAAGCGATATCAGGAACTCCACTCTCCATCCAAGTAAGGTATTCCGATGCCGCCCGCCTCGCTGTTCGGAAACAAAACACCAATGTACAAACCTGTCCAATTTTGCCCTCTAAAGCTTCTGCTGGGGTGCAAAATGCTGTCTCTTCGGACCATCATTCTATTCATCGTCCGACGGGTCGCTCCCGTCGTTCTAGGACTTGCATCACCTGCTCCGAATCCGTTAGCATCGATGGTGGCACGGAGTGCTTCGAGAGGTCTGGCACTCTCGACCGCGACGCAACCCTACTCTAAAGAAAAAGGTGAAGCTCAACCGACCCACACCGGCTATTAATAACAGATTTTTTGTTACCGGCACGCCTTTCTTCGCTGCTTCTATATTTCTGGCTCTGAATATGATCCTTCAGTGGAGTATCCGTGGTTGTCGTGCACACCGAGCAGCGTTGGACATGCTACTGCGCATTCACTCACCCCTAGTCGCCTGTCTGCAGAAAACAAATCCTCGCCCTCAGGATACCTTTGCTATTTGTAGGTATACTCCGGAGCGCTTTGATCTTGCTCCGGAGGAGGGTTCTTTTGTACACGGCGGTGTTACAGTTCTTATTAGAGATGATATGTGTTATAGTCGTGCTCCGCTTTCCACAGCACTGCAAGCTGCTGGGTTACTCCTTTCTCTTCCTGGGTTTAGTTTCTGTATCTGTAACCTCTATGTTCCTCCTTATTCTCTTCTTGCACAAGATGTCCTAGCCCGCTTATTATACAGATCTCTGACCCCTATTTACTCCTGGGGATTTCAATGCGCACCACCCTCTTTGGGGTGCTCCTAGGACGTGCGCAAGGGGTGAGCATTTGGCTGCACTTCTGGATCAACATCACTTTTTCTTCTGAATACCGGCGAACCCACTTTTCTCTGCGATTCAACCGGCACATTTTTCCATCCGGATTTGAGTCTTTGCTCTGCACAGCTTGCTCTCCGTAAGGAAAGGCATGCCATAGCTGATACACACTCTAGCGATCACTTTCCGTGCGTCATTACTCTCCTGTCTTCTTCCGTCAGTTCTTCTGTCCTTCCTCGATGACACTTCAACAAAGCTGACTGGTCGCTTATTTCGCGTCTAGCCCATTTTTCTCACTGCTAGATTTCCACTGTGGACGTTATTGTAGAACACCTACGTGCTGTCATTTTAGCCGCTGCCGAACGTTCCATTCCCCGCACGTTTCCTTTCCCAGGCGTTTACCGATTCCTTGGTAGACCGCTTAATGTCGGAACGCCATTCGTGCACAACGTGGTGCTCTTTGGGTTTTTCGGCGTCACCTTACCCTTGATAACCTGGTCAATTATAAAGAATTACGCGCTAAGGCTCGCAGAATAATTCTCAACAGTAGGAAAGCCTCTTGGGAGCGCTATGTAACCCGTTTCAATAGCTCTACACCTGCATCGATTATCTGGGACAAACTTAAGCGCGTGGCCGTCAAGACACGTTCTTCTTCTATCCCTGGTCTCCGGGCAGGCTCTAGTACTATTTCCGAACCACCTGCTATTGCCGATATCCTCGAAAAAACCTTTGAAAACATTTCCAGCTCTGCGCACTATGACTAGCATTTTCTTCCACATAAGGCCGCGGTGGAAGTCCATGCACTATCCTTTCGCTCCAGCAACTAGGAGGAGTATAATCGCCACTTTACTTTGTGCGAACCAGAACATGCCCTAGGATCTTCTAAATATTCCGTTCCTGGGCCTGATTGTGTACACGTGGTGTTCCTTCAACATCTCTCCTCTGCTGGACAGCGCTTTCTTCTTCTTCTTCTTCTTCTTCAGATTTACAACCACATCTGAGAAATTGGAACTCTTCCTACAGATTGGCGAGTATCCGCTATTGTCCCAGTTTTGAAACCCGGGATGGATCACCAATTACCATCCAGATATCGCCCGATTTCCATAACCAGTTGCATTTGCATGATCCACGGGCGTTTGACCTGGTGGCTTGAGTCTCGGAACCTTCTAGCGAACGTGCAATGTGTTTTTCGCCGGCACCGTTCTCCTGTGGATCAACTTGTCCATCTTTCGACCCACATATGAAACGGATTCCTGCGTGGGTGCCAGACTGTGGCTGTATTTTTTGACTTGGAGAACGCTAATGACACTTTTTGGAGGAATCGCATTCTTCGTTCACTCCATCAGTGGGGTTTCCGTGCTCGTCTCACTAACTTCATTCGTGAGTTTATGAAGGACCGTGTATTTCGTGTGCATGTGGGATCGGTTTTATCTTCAAATTTTACCCAAGGGTACGGAGTACCTCATGGCGCGGTACTCAGCGTCACACTGTTTGCTACAGCACTTAACCCTATTTCTGACTGTGTTCAACCGGAATTTCCCCTTCGCTTTTTATTGACGATTTCGCCGTATTTCTTCTCGTCGCATCTGTATTTTGGAACGCCGACTGCAGAAGCGTTTTAACTCCCTTCACTCCTGGAGCATTGACAACGGGTTCCAATTTTCTGCCGAGAAGACAGTCTACAGTAATTTCTGGCGCCAAAAAGAGTTCCTTCCACCTTCTCTCCCACTTGGTATGGCACTCCTCCCCTTTTCGGACGAAACAAAATTCCTCGGGTTAATCTTTGATAGGAAGTTGAATTGGTCTTCGCATATAACGTATTTGAAAACAAGATGTGAACGTTCTCTTTCTATTTTACGCTATTTAAGTGGTACATCTTGGGGTGCAGATCGCACAGTCCTTTTGTGACTTTATCGATCACTGGTTCGCTCAAACTTTGACTATGGGTGTATTGTGTATTCCGCTGCACGAACTTCCATCCTTGGTCGCTTAAACCCAGTTCCCCACCAGGGCATCCGGCTATCTACTGGTGCTTTTCGCACTAGTCCTGTTTTGAGTCTTTGTGCAGAAGCTGCAGAGCCTCCGCTCTTTTATCGTCGTGACGTTCATCTCTGCAGCTGTGCTTGCCAGTTATCCTGTATGCCTCAACACCCGAATTATTTGTCATGCTTTGAGGACTCGCTGGATCGTCACTATGCGTCTCGGCTC
The DNA here is from genome assembly GCA_030765065.1 of Deroplatys truncata. Taxonomy (NCBI): domain Eukaryota; kingdom Metazoa; phylum Arthropoda; class Insecta; order Mantodea; family Mantidae; genus Deroplatys; species Deroplatys truncata. Next base: position 276,658,570 of record CM060990.1, read on the forward strand.
CTGGCCTTGCTCCCACCAGGGGTACGTTTCCGTCGGATACTTCGTAATTTGAATATCACTTTGCCGAATATACCTCCAAGGGCTCACACGCACTTTCCACCTTGACTGCATTCCGCAATATCTTACTCGTTTGATTTGAAGCCCATGCCAATGTCCACGACCCCCGCTCCGCTCAGCCGTTCGGCTTTTGCTGATGTTCAGTCACATTTTGGCAACCGTTGTTTTATTTACACAGACGGCTCAAAGGATGATCTTGGAGTTGGATGTGCGTTTTTATTTGGTGCAGAACGTTTTATCTTTCGCCTCTCTGATCATTGCTCGATTTTTACTGCTGAACTTATTGCTCTGGAACACGCTCTGTCTTTTATCCGTCAGCGTGGTCTGCAGAATTGTGTTTTATGCACAGATTCTCTAAGAGCGCTTTCTAGACTTCGTGCGCTGTACGTTCGTCATCCTATCGCGCAGGTTCTCCAGGATTGTTCCCACCAGCTTACCACTGATGGGGTCACTCTATCGTTTGTTTGCGTACCTGATCACGTCGGCATATCAGGTAAGGAAGGCGCAGATGCCGCTGCCAGGAGTACTGTTTTATCCCAATCTTATTTTAGCCCATGTGTCCCTGCGGATGATTTTAGCTATTACTTACAGAAGTGAATTCTTTCCCGTTGGTTTTCTGCCTGGTCCTCCGTCCAGGGTAAAAAATTGCGGGAGATAAAGCCTGTACAATCTATCTAGGCCACTCCTTCCCGTTCCTCCCGTCGGGAGGAAGTAATTTTATGTAACTTCACATAGGGCATTGTCATTTTAGCCACTCTCACTTGTTGCGCAGAGAGCCCGCTCCCGTTTGAAATCGTTGTGATGCGCCGTTGACGGTGCGGCATGTTTTAGAGCAGTGTTAGTGCCTCGCTGTTTTTCGTACGACTCTACAGATGGAGCAGCATTGCCCACCAATTTGGAGGATGGCTTGTTAGCTGTAGAACGTACTTTAACTTTCATTCGACGCAGCAGTTTACAGGACAGCGTTTGGCCTGTACTTGAGCTGTTTTCTAGCTTTTAATATGTTTTAGAACCAATGTTTTTAGATCCCTGTTTTTAACTTCGCTTTCGACAGTCCCTGGCACTGCTTCTTTTACTATTTCTAGTTAAGTTTTAACCCTGCGTTTTAAAATTTTCTGTCCTTTATTTTAGACCTTTTTATTTGTATGGCTTTAACTGTAAACTATCTGCATTTTATCTGTGACGGGCGCTAATGACCACTCTGCTTTTGCGCCCTTAATCGCCCCCATTTCATTCATTCACTCAGTCTATCACATCTACCTTCAGTCTACAAAGCCGCTGTCCTCTTCGGAACTTCAAACAAATCAGGCAAAGGGTTCCAAAGCGGATTTACAGCTATAGTACACAAAGAAAGGAAAGCACCATTAACAATAACGTGCGGAAGCGCACATAATGACAAACGCCTTATAGGTGATAAAATAGAGTACATCGAGCACTGTTTATAAAGTAAGTACCGTTTTAAGATTTTGATGCTGCAGTCGCGATTTTGAGCATGCTTGATTACTTCACCCATTCAATAGGAAGCCAGACGCAGTTGTGTGCCATCTCACTTTGTGTTTTCCGGTTGGTAGAGCATTTCGAAATGTTCAAAGCAGTCGGACGAAGAGCCGACTGTGAAGTCAGATTAGTGATTCGGTTTTTGAACGCGACAAATGTTACGGCAGCAAATATTCATCACCAATTGTATGAGGCTTTTTGGAAATGATGATGAGTGATGGAATGGTGAGGAAGTGGGTTAGACAGTTTAATGAAAGTCGCGAAAATGTTCATGACGAGCCGCGTAACGGCCGATCGTCTGTGATCACGGATGCCTTGATGCAAGCTGTGGAAGAAAATATTCGCGAGGACGAAGTCTCATGATATCGGTTTATCTTCGCATTTTGCGCAAATTTCAAGGTCAGTCCTCTACAACATTGTGACAGAACGCTTAGAATTTTGGAAATTGTGTTCAATATGGGTGTCCTAAAATCTTCCTGATGAGCCCAAGTTGCAGCGATCGGCCGCTGCCCTGACTTTTCTCACGCGATACGATGAGGAGCGCGATGATGTGCTAACGCACATCGTTACAGGTGATGAGATATGGGCGTCTCATATCACTCCTGAATCAAAGCAACAATCCATGGAGTGGAGGCATAAAACATCCCCCATGAAGAAGAAATTCAAACAGACGACACCCACTTGCAAAAAATGTGCACGGCATTCTGGGAGAGGCAAGGTGTTTTGCTGGTTGAATTCTTGCCCAATCAACAAAGACGTCTATTGTGAGACATTGCGAAAGCTCGGGCGTGCAATACAGAACAAAGGGCCTGGAATCCTTTCGGTTCATGATAATGCCCGGCGCTCACAGCCAAAGAAACTCAAGATCTAGTCGCATCATTTGGTTGGGAACAATTCGACCACCCTAACTACGGTCCGGATTTGGCAGCAAGCGCTTTTCATGTGTTTTTGCATCTAGAGAAATTTCTTCTTGGAGAACATTTCAACAACGATGGTGTGAAACAAGAAGCACAGACCTGATTTTCATCTCAGGCGGCGTCATTTTTGACGTAGGCATATCAAAACTGGTTTCCCGTTACGACAAGTGCCTGAATAATAGTGATGAATATGTGGATAAGTGGTGTAAGGTAATGAATGATGATGAAGTATTTGGAAAATATAATGTGTTTCTTTTTTTAAAAATGATGGGTACTTAATTTAAAATCACGCACCGCATAAAGTGGTAATGCAACGAATTCTGCCCTCTATCGCCCTTCGTGGTCTAGGGATGCCATGCAAGCCTCTGGTTCCCAAGGTTGCGGATTCAAACTGGCGGAGGGTGAGGAATTTCTTCGGACGTAAACTTCCTTAGTATGGCTTTCTTTGGAAGATAAGTAAAGCCGATAATCCCGAGTCATAGATTTACGGTACGTAAAAGAACCTCTAGCCTGATAAAGAGGCCTCTCAGTAAAATTTCCGGTCTTTCACGCCCAGTATAAAATAGAACGCTAAGAACCATAGTAGTTAAAGGGTGTCCATAAATAGAACTCAATTCAATTCTTCCGTGAATCCAAAACATAATAATATAGGTGCACGTAGCAACACGTAGAAAGGCATAATACATACATAAAGGGACAAATGCAGATAACATTAACATTACTAATACGAAAAATATAAGTTCAAGGAAAATGACAATAAAACATAACATTAGTCTCCAACAAAGAAAATTAGTGAAAAACAAAGCAGGATCATGGAAATAGAATACTCGAAAGATGTGTACTGCAGGTAAGGAAAGGAAGAGAGGTAGAAACTTAACAGGAGATAGATATGAGTTAACAAAAAGAAGTATAGGTAGATGAAGCACCTGGGGTGCCACTGTTACATTGGCGGAGCGAAAGTGTCCGAAATGAGGCCTCACATAGTGTTTGCTATCACATCAGTGTCCTATATTTACGGCACGTTAAAGAACCTCATGAATGATAAAGAGGCAACTAGCAAAATTTCCGTTCTTTCACGCCCAATATAGAATGGGATGCTAAGAACCATAGAAGTTAAGGAGCATCCATGAATAAAAACTGAATTTAATTTGATCGCACTGAGCCATACATATGGATCACTGTGGTGGTCCCAGTTTGTAGATACCGTCAAAGTACACAATTAATATTAAATAAAACGTTTGTACCATTTACCTTTTCAGAGATAGTCCTTATAGGTTTCAGTTTTCAAATACTTCCATCGCCCTCCTCCGGGTTTCAACCCGCGTCCTCGGGAACTAGAGGCTAGCATGGTAACCACTACACCACGGATGTCGAACCTAATATGGAGACAACATAGTTGTGTCGATCAATGTCCATGCGGTGGTGGTAATCTACGAGGCGTGTTTTTAAAGTAAGTACTGTTTTAATATTTTGCAGCCGCAGCTCTGCAGTCGCAATTTCGAGCATGCGCGATCACTTCCTCCATTCATTAGGAAGCCAGACGCCGCTGCGAGCGATCGCCATTTTGTGTTTTCCTGTTGTTAGAGCGTTTTGAAGTGTTCAAAACAATCCAGCCAGATCAATGTTTCGTTCTTTTTAATGCGAGAAATGCTACGCCAACAAACATCCATCGCCAATTCTGTGAGCTTTATTGGGAAACCATAATTAGTGATAATGCCCGGACACACACAGCCAAACAAACTCAAGATCTGATCGCATCATTTGGTTGGGAACAATTCGACCATCCTCCCTACAGTCCGGATTTGGCACCAAGCGATTTTCATCTGAAGGAGCTCCTTAGTGGAAAACATTTCAACGACGATGATGATGATGATGATGATGTGTAACAGGAAGTACAGACCTGGCTTTCATCACAGGCGGCATCATTCTTTGACGAAGACATAAAAAACTGGCTTCCCGTTACACAATTGCCTGAATGACGGCAGTGACTACGTGGAGAAGTGGTGTAAAGTGTAAGATAATGAATGATAGTGAAATATTTGAAAAATAATATTTTTTAACTATTGGTATTTACTTTAAAAACACCCACGCAGTAAGATGTAGTTTCAAATTCAAAACCAGGTAAGCAATGCCTGGGAGAATGCAAAATCGAATCTTTGAGAATAACGTTACATAGACACGGTAAACAAAGCCGGATAATACGCACTTACTTATCTAACGTTAAGATCTCAAGTAAACTTCTCGCGTTCTACGAAAGTTTAAAGATGGGCGGTTTTATAGCGTGATTAGTATCTGTGGAACCTTGAAACCAGCGAAACAGTTAGAAAGATCCCTCAGAGGTGTTAAGCTTCTGTATAACACTAATAGGTTTCAGAGTTTGAGCTCAGTCATCTGCGGGCACTTGTCCTTGCAATTTCTAACGCAATGAGTTGCACCATTGCTGTCAGTGGCAACGAATGTGTTTTTACTACATACCTGAATCCTCCTCTTCAGATAGATCCAGAGGGACATTATGAGATTGCTCTATTTATTTGTTGAAACCTTCTATTCAATTCCCAATGCTGATCAGAGTAATAATCAATTTCATTACATTCACAACAACGAAATTAGGGCTTGATACACCCGATGGAACTTACGAGATTTCTGATATTAATGAATACATCAGGGATAAGCTAGGGGTGCATGAGAATGTCACCTTTATTAGATAAATTAATAATAATACCATGAAGCCTGAAATTAAGTGTCCTTTCACTGTTGATTGTTTTCCAATGATTGTTCCATGGGAACGCTCTGGGGCATTTGTTGAAAAAGATGAATGGTTCTCTAAGCATTACTCCCAAGACAATTCAAATTTATCACGTCTGTCATTCAGAAATCTCTTGAATTCTCAACCTTTGCTTTACAATACTTTATGTCGTTGATTTTGCATTGTTAAGTGTTAAACAAGCTTGAGGTAATGTACGCCAGAATAAATTAAAAAGGGAAATGAACTCAAAATCACAAAGTGCAGCATAAAAATCAGTTTAACAGACTCCGGTTTCACCAACCCATTCCTCTGTGTTATTAATAATGGATTTGAGGAATTTCTTCAAGTTCTCTTTTACTTCCAAAATTACTTCAACCAAATGTTCTGAATATATCCAGCATATTGGAGCAGCTGATAGAAAATGCTTATTGGTAAAAACGTCAAACGCAGCCTTTGTCTTTGGAAATCTCGAGAAAAAGCTGAAAAGCCAGTCACAGTTTCAAAGAATACCTTGCATTCCTTAATGTGTTCTATTGACTGACTTAGAATTTTCTAAATGGCCCCTAAAAGACAGCTCCCGCACTGCTAAAAAGCATACAGCATATATTAAGTAACTTACTGCATATCTGTTTGCTTGACATTTTCATTGTGTATGTCACAATTGATTTTTAAGCAAGACTTAGGGTCTCCTCTATCCTAATGCTGCCAAATTTTAGCAACGCTATTTTAACTGACTTGGTTTTGTGACTGTTTATGTCGCTTCTTGAGATACATAATAGCTGTTAACATCATTACCGCCGTTTGGAGTTCAAATATTCCTTTTCTATTGAAAACAAAAAGCAGGACAACAGTATAAAAGCATGTATTTTTATAGCTACAGAGACATGTTTCATTTTATACCATATAACATTAAACTGTCGCAGTTTACCTTTTTTCTGCTACCATACTTTATAAACTAGATGTTGATCTGTCACTGTCTATGACCTCTTTTTGCCAGAAAGGCTTCTGCTAGAAAATGAATGGTTTAATAATAATAATATTTCAATAGCACAGTCACATTATTTCTCCATCATAGTTTCTTCTTCAGTGAGGTAGAACCTCGTTAAACGCACTATTACACAAAAGTTCACAACTCACATGCACTTGCCACGTGTTTGCATTTCCAATTGGGCAAAAAAACTCGCCCTAGCGTGAAGCAGGTATGAAGTGCGCTGCTTGCCGACCGTATGCTCTGCGCAAGCGTGCTCCTGTCCTCCTCATACCCCTCGCGTTGGCTTACCGAACGAGGCAAACACAAGTGCGGTGTACGAATTTTAGCCGCTTGATCTGTTTAAAATAAATTCCGTTGAATATTTTTATACAAAATAAGATTATTATTTTACTGTTATTCTAATGCATTATGTCAAAACATAACTAAAAAGAGCTTCATTATTTATCATTTTAAGCTGTTAAACGGGCTAACACGCCAATCATGGACCCTTCGCCACCGAAAAACACCTGCATATAACCGACTCCAGTCTGATGGTTACTCCATAAAGAAGCCTCAAGCTGCATGACATTCCCTCCATTCTGCAAGGTTCCTCCACACCATTCATAAGTGATGACAGGAACCGGTGTAAGCAGGTGTGCTAGGCGCTATTGTATTTAAGAAACTAGCCTCCCCCACCTCATTTATTATTCTAGATGAAGTATTTCGGTGAATTTTCAATGTCTAATGATAATGCGCTGTCAGAAATGAATGACTTCTGGAGAGAACGTAAAGAGAAGGCTCATCATTATATGGATTGCCATACAGTGGTGTATTGGACTCGTATAGTCCATAGTGTGAAACAATCCTTCACACCGTGGCCATATGTATTAGCGCGATATGTGTACAGGGAACTGTGCAGTCTACCAAAGAAGGAGCTTGTATTACATTTCCTTTGAGTATACCTATCTATAATTATACTTAAAATATCTAACTTGAAAGCATTGTCTTCTTTTCAGAGACTCGATCGCTGAAGAGCAAGGACCTAGCGATGCTGATATGGTAGAGGTGTTTGTTACAAGACATGCAACGCAATGTCATTCAGAGTTATGCAATGGATATATGCGTACAGTATTATGCATGAACACTTCGGAGCATGAACGAATGACGTACTTCTTATGCAATGAAGGTTGCAGTGTGCACCAACTCAGGAAGAGAAGTTAAAGTAAGTATTAATATAAAATAAATAGAACACACACACTAAGATTTCTTTTGTGACTACTTCTTATCTAACATATTAATTCAACACTTTTCCAGAATTCAAATCACAGCGCCAAACATACCGGAACCTTAAGATATCATATATCCTATTATAAATAACGTAGATGAAATAAATGTTCCAATCGCAGAGCAGGATACCCAGGCTATAGACGATGCACAGAGGGCAGACTATTTCCGGTTTGATGAGAACGCGATGCAGTTCAATGAGAAACTATTGCTTTAGAAGATCCCAAGCGTCCAATAAGGAAACAAACAGAAAGTAGGAGAACATTAAGGCGATCACTTTTTCCTATCTAGAAAGAACATTCATGCATGAAATCCTTGTTTCTCAAGTGTTACTCCTTTTTCGTACTCTTACACGGTTATTTGTTTTCAGGGATGGAGCAACATCTCTGGCTAAACATGACATCTAACAGATTCAATATATGTAATGTTTCAGGTCCTTTAAGAAACATTGTAAGAAGAAGAACACACTTGCTGAGTAACTAGACTACTGGAAGATCGAAATGCGCCGTATTGTCAGTCATCCAACAGGAGACATCTCCAAAGGATGCAAGCAAAATTGCTCCGAAGCTTTTACATCTTTAAAATTCATATCGTTAATGTAAGAACTTTTTATGATATTCCTGTGTTCTGTATCCAAACAGGCATTGAGAAGTTTGAGTACATGGCGTTGTTAGACTGGGAGATAACGCGAAATGGTCTCCCAGTTTTGGAAACGTTCCTGAAAGTGAAAGAGTATTCATGTTGTGAATACACTGAAAATATTGCTCTCTCATATAACATTATTGTCTTTATGGAAGATGAAAAATGGGGTTTTGAACTCTGACTTAAATGACAGTGAATATTATTAGGTATGGCTGAAACAATTGGACTTAAAAGGACTATTGTCATTTATTAACTGTCATTCACGTAACATAACTATTGTAGAATGAAAATTCATATGTAGGAACAATGAATTGGAGAAGGAAGTGCTGGAATTATACAATAAATATTAATAATAAAATTATGAATTTTAGCTATACAAATTGTATTTATTTAGAAAAAAACCTTGCATTTCCATATACCTATTCCTAAGCATTCCTTACACTACATAAGTTCATTAAATCAAGCGTTAATGGGCTAAGGGTTTGTAGGTAAATGCTTCGTCATGTAGAATTAAATAATGCAATAACGTCTGGGGTAGTATACTTGCACCTTATTGAATTTCAAGTCTACTGTTGACAGTTCCATTTACACTTCCTTCAAGTTGATGATAGCAGTCTATGATAAATATCGGACCATGCTTAAGAAAATCCTTTCTCTTTATTAGGGAGCAATTTTTCTTAGCGTAATAAGAGTTCTGGAACTTTGGATACATTTTATACAGCGATGCACCTTTTGTGTTTCCAAAGTTCAAGTTCGTACCGTGGTAGGGATAACATTCACTACTAATATGAAATCTCAGATCATTATGTTGCAGTGATGAAATTCGAAACAGCTTTTACCTGCATTGTTCATTCTTGAAGTCTGGGAGGCAAAAATAGCAAATTTTGGAAAGACAGAATAGGTCGACTGAAAACTTCAATGCCAAAGCTGGGATTTTATCCACGGATCTCCCGGTTTCCGTTCGGTTGCTCTAACCTACTGACCTACCATAGCTACATGCCGGTAGCTCAGTGGTTAGGGCAACCTGCCCAAAACAGGGAGATTCGTGGTTCAAATCCCAGGTATGGCATTGAATTTTTCAGTCGTCTGATTCTAACTCTCCAACCTTGTCCTACTCACATAGCTGGTGTGGAATAGCAATTAATTCAACAGAAATCCTAGTTTCTCCGGCTTCGACGTTGTTACAAATTTCCAAGTGAATGATCTATTTTACGGCACGCCATAAACTTCGCAGCTATATCACAACCTCGATAAACATATAGTTCTGTTATAAGATCAGTTGCTAGGTGAGCAACTTTTGAAGCAAAGCAGAGCATTGGAGAATGGTTTTTGTATGGCACTATATAGCTCCTATGATGATGGTGTGCAGACGTACAGTATGGAGTGAGAATGCTCTCAAAATCAACATAGATGACGTAAGGTAATTTCAGCATCCTCTTCACATTTATAAATTGGACGTTAGATTTACTCAGTACCTTACTCGGTAGCAGGCCTTTGCAAATCCTGCTGAATACAAATTGTCTATATTTCTCAAACTTTCTTTTTCCATTTCGGCCATACCAATCACCAAAATGACTGAATCAACGTTTAGATGTGTACACTCGTTTGGCTCAGTTGGTTAGGCGCTCGCCTTCTGATCCCAAGGTTGATGGTTCAAATCCGGCATAGATCAATGATTTTTAAGTGTGCTTAAAAGCGACAGCCCTATGTCAGTAGATTTACTAGCATGTAAACGAACCGCTTGCCGGACGAAATTCCGGCAGCGATGATATAATCCTGGCAATTGACAGCATTGTTAACGATAAAAGAAAAGAAGAAAAGGAAACACTCGTCCTATGGTTTTTTCTGACCTCTAATGAGTTTATCAAAACAATTTATATACGTATACACATAATAATGTCTATTAGGGTTACACTTAAATCAGGGTGAACGGAAACTCTTCATTGACTATATGTAGATGAAAAAGTGAATCATGTTTATCGTCCAGTCCAAAAACATTGACATACATATTATTGCGATTTTGAGATTGCCACTAATGTTGTAGGAAATAAGATACACGGGAAGGCATACTTATCTGCAAAAACTAGTGCTGATTAATATGTATACGTCTTGGTGCCCTTGCCCCTTTTACCTGTCGTTGATGAAATAAATACAATGATGATACTGGAACAGCTGTCCGCAGGACATCTCATGAAGTCTCTTTCTTTAAATAGCTTTTCAGAAAACCTTCTCCACATTTACTAAATTTGTTGGTAGAATTAGTATTTGGGGATACTTCTTGGAATGTGACGTTCTCTATATCTACAATCTGATAAATTCTGTAAAACACTTATCAGTACTGGTCTATAAATGCTGGATCACGTTTTTGAAAGGATTTACATTTTTCACATTTTAAAAACTTCCTAAAGCCTCTAATTGTCGTTTCGCTAATCAGAGCTAAATCATTGATGTTGAATGCTAGTAGCACACTGACCGTATATTTTAAACCCCCCGAAGTGGCAGAGGTGCCGTATATTGTTCCTTCTCAGTGACAATCGACCAAGAATGTCTATCTTGCCTATTCATGCAGTTAGTTAACAAAGGAGTGAGGGTTGGAGAAAGGTGTGCAGGTATTGCACTCTAGGATTCAATGGCGACAGGCTGAAGGGTCCCCATGCAATGCATGTTGGAGCGATAGAATGTGCAAGGTCCTGAGACAATACATGACTACTAAGTACAATACATCCTCTTGGGGAATTCAGGCAGGTGGATGTGTCTTAACTACTGGAGTTAAGCACATGGGATTTGTAGTCACTAATGTAGGTGTGTTGAAAGTTCATACGTTAGTGTTTCATTAGTCTGTGTGGTGAAGTTAAGATTGAGGAGTATATAATTTAGACATTCTAGATGCATTCATCAGTGTTTGTAACTGTACTTAGCCTATCCTCCTGCCTATATATGGGCTGCGTCGTAGATGTCCTCCAGCGTGCTGTTGCTTCCGTCGCTGAAACATACTAAGGCTAAGTGAGAAGTTAGTATTTAACACTTGCTCTACGTTAGTGTAATAACGGTTAAAATATAGCAGTAAGTTGAATTCGATTAGAGCTTAGGATTTACTCTAAGCTAGTGAGTTGTAGATTAAAACAAAATCAATATGATTTCGCAATTGTTGTAACTTCTAAGGTATATCTTTTTTGGTAGCTGAAATTTTGTACACTTGTGTATGTTGTTTTTATTCATGCAGTTTAATCTATGACTTTATAGTTGTAATACGTTAGCAAATTTCATAATCCGTATGAGGGTCCCTCTTGCACCCGAAGCCGCCTTGATTCAGAGAACATGAATTTCGAGGGTTACCAAGGTCGTTTGAGTGAAGAATGTGTAATGTAGCCATAATCATGGGTAATAGTTTAAGGTGATCTTACTAGAGCATTGAAATTTTTCGTATGTGTATTTTTGGTTCCCTCAGACCAAACATTCCGTCAAATAGACGTAGCGGTCTGTTATGTTATTGTCATTACTTTCATAAGTACCTATTTCCTGTATTAGAATTCTTCCTTACGCGAGTAGAGATAAAAGCTTAGAATTTTAATAAAATCCTCAATTGAGTAAAACTTTAACTGCTGATTTAGGTTATGCTGGAGCCATCGATGGGTGTTTAACAAGTATTCCTATTATTCTATTCTGGAGTGTCTAAAGTCTGTTTATGTACGCTTTTGCAGCATAGCCCCAAACCGGAACTGCGTCAGTAATCATCGGTCTAATTAATGTTTAGTATAGGGTAAGCCCATATTAGTTGAAGTTAGCTATTTATATTAATGATTGGGAATAATCGATTTAGCTAGTCATTGGCCTTTGCTCTGACTTGTGTGATGTGATTGCTCCAGGTAAGTCCTTGACTAGATCTACGTGGGTCACCTGGTCCTTCCATTCTATTCTTTCGCCTTGGTTGTTTAGAGGCTGAAGGACGTGCTTAATTTCAGGTGTAGTAATGTTATCGTGAAGACTATTGCTTGTGCCTTTATTGTGTTAAATTTTGTTCACTATCTGGTGAATCCCTTCTGTCCTGTTACATCCACCGCAAGGTACATGGGTCTTCAGATGGCTCCTTCAACGGTGATAAGATAACTTCAAGCTGCCGGTGTTCACCACAAAAATCCGAACTGAGAGAAGTACCTCTCAAAAGAACATCAAGCTGCTTCTGTGGGATTTTCTCTTCAGTTTCTTCCAATTCACAAGGAATTCTGGAACACGGAAATATGAATGGACGAGAAAGTATTTTCATCTGACCAATGGGGAACGACAGTACTTCGACGACCAGACAAGAACCGCCTCAGCGCAGAATATGCAGTGACTATCGCATTGAGCGACAGAACTAGCATCGCTTTCTGTGGGCTGGACGTAGCAGTCGGTATAGCCAAAATAGTGCGGGTTTCCCCGGAGGTCTTGCAGGATTCCACGCTACTAAGTGTTTGTAATCTGAATATCAGTAACTATACCCATGATATCAGCAGCGTTCACATTTCGAGAGAAACCAGGAGTTGGAAGGAACAACATCCTGAAAATTTTCTTCTCCCATGGCCTGCTGAATCACTAGATCTGAATCCCATATTACATATTTGGTCCATTGTGGTAAACGAGTGGGATTAGAGAGTGGAGAGAACGGCTGAAAGCCTCGATAATCACGTTCAGAAAGCGTAGGAGAGCTTGTGGATACGACTTCACATATGAAAAGCTTTCGTCACTTCTGTTCTAAGGAGACCATTTTCGTAACTAGCGGCTGGTGGACCGGATATTAAACACGGAAATAAAATTAATTGCTTTTCTCGCTTTAAATAAAATGTTTATTTTATTTCACTAGTCTAAGCAAATTCTACAACTCACATATGGTTTTACTTTCTTTCCAAATGCAGAGTTATTCTGTAATCCAGATTAAACACTGCTTGGAGGTTGTATTGATTGATTTTTTAAATGGCAATAATAGTATTGACCTTAACACATTAAAGCGTATATAAAATGTTAGACTTTTATTTCTTTATTAATAATAAGCGTAAAACATATTCCATTTTAAATAGAAATGAACCTTTAAACTCGAAATATCGGGCTCAGTTATTATCGCAAATACAATTAAATCTGTGGATGCAACTCATACTGCATATCATCTAGTGTTAAACATTCAATATGCTTCAATCGATGGAATACTCGATTTTAATAATTCTCCTACATTTAATAGACCCTGGTATTTTAAAATAAAATGGATATTAGATTTCAATAAACGTGGGCAACACGTAGAAGTTGTGGGGAAAAAACTAGTGACTTCATATGGAATAGTAGGTATAATAGGCCGATTCTGAGCAAAAGCAGATGCCGACAACTGATAAGATACTTTGTTCTATGCCGGCAAGCCCCGCCCCCTCTTTGAGGGCTTACATGCCTCCTGGTCGCGCGTAACGCTAGCCCCGCCCCCTCCCTTTGTGGCCTTACCTAATGCCGACCGGGTCTGTGTCGTCAGGTCCTACCCCCTCCCACATAGCGCCTGGTTGCGTGCCGGTGGCCCCTCCCTCCCCTTTGTGGTCTGATTGGTTCCCTGTGGATAGGTGGGAGAGTGTGTATTGTTCCTATACGCTTGTTACATTCCCGCTGCCCTCATTGTGACTTGTCTAAATCCCCCCGCGTGATTGGTTCCCCTGCGGATATGTGGGAGAGGGTGTATTGTTCCTATACGCTGGCGACGTCACCCCACTCTCATAGCGTCCTGTCTAAATCCCGCCCCTGGTGAGGTGTGTGGTAGGGGAATGGTTTTCTCGATGCCTGCCACCCTTCGGCAAATCGTTTGAGTACATAATTGTGTCAATGAATTAGGTAACGTTCGTCCATGCATAAAACATTATTGAAAAAAAATAATCGGCATTTTATTACTACTAATGTCCGCACATTGCACTTCTAAAGAGTGATGTAATGAAACGATGCTCCTCGATCGATGAATACAATTAAGTATTTTTTTGATTGATTAATTGTATATGAATTGACTCGCGCGCACCTGGTCGTCATCGTATATGTTTGCTAGCATATGTATAACTATCACGCTCACGGTCTTAACCTCGCTCCGGTAACAGTCCGTCATGTAATGAAAAACCCGGCAGCCGACTTCTGTCTGGTAATAACAAGTTTCACCCCCCCTCCACAACTGTGTGCGTGAGGTCACTAACAAGTCTCGATGTGTAGACCAGCCCGGCTCCACTCTGTCTGCGTCGGAAAATCATGTTAACGATTTGATGAGATAATTGTGTCAATCAATTAGGTAATGCGATATTGAAAAAAGAATCAATGTTCATATACTGGTAATGTCCGGCCATCATGGCTCTAAAGGAGTGATGTTATTAAACGCTGCTCGTCGACCAATTAAGTATTATTGATTGATTAATGTAAATAATTGTATATGAATTGACTTGCGCACCTTGAGCTATTTCCCCCATTTTACACCTACTAATGACATCGCATTTGAAATTAAACGCGGCTCGTCGATCGATGAAAACAATTAAGTTTTTTTATTAATTAATTGTACGTGAATTGACTCGCGGACCTGGCTGTTCTCGTATATGGAGGTGTTAAGTTGATTATTACGCGAGTATAACTATTACGACTAATAACATTTGTTTAATTCTTCTTTTGAGCGGAGGTCTTATAAAAAATATTACATTACTTAGACGAATTAAAAACCGACTGAAAAGGACGGTGTAAATAGCTAGAGTGAGACGTTAACACGAGAACCCTTTACGAAAAACAAGACGCATGCGACCGCTGTGCATCGTCTAATACAGTGAAACTTAAGAAGCGGTTAAACCAGGAACGCTAGGGCTTTTCCCTAGTACCTGCTCTTAATGGCTTGGGGTTTCCATCACGCCACTTGCCAGGGTACGCTTCAGCTGATGTATGTCCATGTATACCCTCATTAGCGGACAATGGCAGACGTTTCCACTACATTAAACATCTTAAGAGACTTGAAGAATGCATACTGGGTCCTGTATACCCTCATTAGCGGACAATGGCAGACGCTTTTCCCTACATTAAACATCTTAATTGGTTTCCTTAGTGCTCTGAAAAACCCCGACTCTCTGGGTAAATAACTTTAGCGATACAATAGATTTTCTTAATGATTAGCTTAATGGGTTCCTACTTCCTCTGCGCAGAATTTCCATCACAAACCGTGGAAAACCCAAGCTTGGCCATGTTTTAAGCTTACTACAACAATTTTTTCCCCGATAATTATTATAAATTCTACATGAAGATTATTAATGATTAAGTTTCATAGCTCTTATTTCTTTCAATAAAATATTGAATATGACTCTAGCGTCAGGAAAATTAAACAGTGAGAAGCAATATTTTCTACGCTGAAATTATAATTAAACGCATACTGTATAGATTCTGTACTTAAGCATTCGAATGTATCTTTGTCATTATTTAAATACTCACATACAAGTATCGCATGCATGATATCAAAAATTAAACTGATTTTTTTACGGAATGTTAAACAAAGAAATATGATTTGGCGAGAGTGATATGAAGAATAAAGTATTCAGAAATCGGGCGGCAGAAAGAATTCAACTTAAGCATTTAAACAAAGAAATATGATTTGGCGAGAGTGATATGAAGAATAAAGTATTCAGAATTCAGATGGTGGAAAGAATTCAACTTAAGGACTCGAATGTATCACTTCTAATATTTTTTTCTTTGTGAGTCTTGAAGGAAATATTGTTATAGTAGAGAAAGCTTATTCCATTTAAACAGACTGGTGTTTGAGCAATTGTAACTAAAAATTATATAATAGTAGGTATACAATGTCGATTCTAGCACAAAAAGACCTACCTACGACAGCATAGAGTTCTGGATTGTGTAAGGAGAAGAGGGTATATTTAAGGGGAGTTTCTCACCCCATATGCAGTCACATAACTCTTTCGGTCTCCCAGATTGCTATGTATTTTTCACGCATGTGCTTAAAACATGTATTTTTCAAAATGGGAGAGATTGAATTCAAAATTAAGCGATCGAATGTATCTGATAGATTTTGTTCTTTGAAGCTAGCCTGTTTTTTTTGTTTTGTTTTTTGTTTTTTTACGGTCTAGTTTATAGATGAATGCAATATCTGATTATAACAGGTTTATTTAACACACGTAAAAGGTGTTTAAAGGTTGTTTTGATAAAAATTACGTTGTGGTAACGTGCAAGGTTTGAACAGGAGAGTTTAACAGTTCGATTCCCGGTGACTACCATAGCCGACTTCAGAACCTGCATAGAGGTCCACGAATACATAGTCTACCCATTAACGATTTTTTATAAGCGCGAGTGTTGCCTTACAAGGAAAATTATATCAACAGAAACAATACCTTCTTTTTCGTTATTTTTTCACTTTAAAATTAGAGTTAAATAATACCATGCTACTAGTCTCAGCGTCGCCAAATATGTCGTAATTTTTTACGAGATATCGACAATCAAACTAATTTTTTATGGAATCCTAAACAAATAAATATGATTTGTAGAGGATGATATGAAGAGTATGCCGTTTTTTTAGAATTAAAAAAATGGAAGAGATTGAATTCAAAATTAAGCGATCGAGTGTATCTGATATATTTTGTTCTTTGAAGCTAGCCTGTTTTTACGGTCTAGTTTATAGATGAATGAAATATTTGATGAATAACAGCCTTATTTAACAGCGGTAAAGGGTGTTTAAAGGTTGTTTTGATACAAATTACGTTGTGGTAACGTGCAAGGTTTGAACAGGAGAGTGCAACGGTTCGATTCCTGGTGACTACCCTAGCCTACTTTAGAACCTGCATGGAGGTCCACGAATACATAGTCTACCCATTAACGATTTTTTATAAGCGCGGGTGTAGCCATACAAGGAAAATTATATCAACAGAAACAATACCTTCTTTTTCGTTATTTCCACTTTAAAATTATTACTATATAATACCGTGGTGCTAACCCCAGTGTCGCCATTCACATTCATATCGTGTTAGAATAATTCTTTGATTGCATACGGACAATTCAAATTTAATACTTGGGTGAATTATTTTGGTAATGTAACATTAATTAACAATGAATTTTAGCGGTACATGTAAAAAATAAAATATATTTTTATTTTCTAGCGTCATATGCAGAAGCTTTTCCCTTAAGGAGAGGTGGCGTGATCGATGGATTTCCCCATAACAGGTTTAGGATTGCTTACGAAATAACCCTTGCGCAAGGCTAGCATTTCCCCTCTCCTCATCGAATTTTTGGAGTAGCCAATCAAAATCGTTGTATTACATACCATCACACCTCTCACCCCCTTCAGATTTTATCGAGGAAATTATATAAAAGCAGCAGCTTCTCCGACGATTTTCACTGTATTGTGAGAACACAGCGCTCTAAGCACTCTGCAAACTTTACTCTTTCAACGTGAAATTTCATCGAACATCATGTCTGGTAAGTTGTATCACCAATTCATTTTCATTAAAAACTTAACTTATTACTTAATACATTTAACTTATATTTGCGTTCTTGTTTTTAATGTCGGACATTTATTTGTAAATAGCTGAGCATTCTAAAAGTTAATAGCTAGACAGGTGAATTTTCTGAAATGTGAACAGTTTAGTTAAGTATTCATTTTAAGCAAGCTTATTCTACATTTAATAGCTAACTGCGCGAATTCTTAAAAAATGTGAACAATTTAGTTAAGTATTCATCTTGCTGAGTAATTATTATTCCAGATATTTAAATACAGGATTTCACAGAGTGAATTATATTCCTTTTGGAGAAAATACAATTATTCGAATACCTTATTAACGTTTTTGCTTTAGAATATTACAAAACGTCTGTTGCGCGAATCATTCACTCTAACAAAGTAAATGTTTACGTTATATTAAAACATTT
This sequence comes from Deroplatys truncata, assembly GCA_030765065.1. Lineage (NCBI taxonomy): Eukaryota > Metazoa > Arthropoda > Insecta > Mantodea > Mantidae > Deroplatys > Deroplatys truncata. Next base: position 276,676,574 of record CM060990.1, read on the forward strand.
AAATCGAAAAATACAGTACTTAATGAACTTCATTAGTGAATCAGAACCTCAATTATATTTACACATATTATGATTTTTTTATTATTATATTATACAGAAAAAAGTTAATAATTTTGTAACTTTCAAATAAATGAAATTTTGTTATGCAACACATTCTCTAATAAAGAATATGTTTTTTTTCTCTTCCTAATAAAGAAAGTTTGGCATCTCAACTTAACACATTGGCTGAGGGTAGCATTTACCCGGCCGTTCAAAGACTAAAAGATCTTCAGCCAGAGGAGCCTTATAATATAAAATACTTAAGAAAAATTGATACGAGATACGGTGCTAGAGTGGTTGCAGTTTTAGGCGATAAGCAAGTGTTTCTTCCGACAAGATATTCAACCCTAACAAGCCAACAGTTGGAGGAAATGCCAGGGAAGTTTCAAATGGTATATCATGGAGTAGTACCAGCCGGCAAGTTTAAGACATGTAAATTGTCTTTTCTTCCTGTTAAGGTTTGTAGAAATAATTCAGGTATACTTTCAAAGCTTCATTTATAGTTACATTCGTTGAGTTTATAAATTCACACTTCACTAGGATAAAATTTGTCTAAAGTATACATCACTGTGTAAAATAACGTCTAGGATGTAGTCCGGGTGAGGACCTGCAGAAAGAATTTTAATAGTCTGTTCACTGATTCTTTACCTCAAAGCAGATACCTACAGCAAGTTGCAAATAATTTCCAGTAGGATAGCAGTTGTTAAGAGCATGCATCAGTGTATTAAAACAAATATGTGTAAATAATGTTTAGATTGTAGTCTGAGTGATTTCATGCAGAAAGAAGTTTAATGCCTCTTGCAATGATTCTCCACATCGAAGTATATACCTACAACAAGCTGCAAATAATGTAAATGTTTGTTACAGGAATGCCCAGATGAATGTAAATGAAGAGGAAGAACGAGTTAGCTTAAAGCAACGTAAACAGAAATGTGATAGGCACATTCTCAACACCTCCCAGTGATCTCATTCAATGAAGAATTGCAGCACCGTGCAGCGTGGAACAAGCAAGGAAAAACATTCGCGTGTGTAGAATATAGCAATAATATATATATTGTGTACTCATTATTACTGCTATACCTGCCAATACCATTGATTTCATAAATAATTTCATAATTGTTTAAAGGAGAATGCAATATCCTAAAACATTGATGCTGCATGAAATCTAAACAAAAAAATTAATGAACTATTACTGAAAGAGACTTGAATAAATGGGAATCTAGAAGCCAGGACCATCTTAGTATTGGACTGTGTGATATGATGTGTATAAAAAGATTAATAAAAATGTGGCCTATGTAATATATACAACATTTATTTTTATAAACATTATCCTATTACATTCCTTCACAAAAAACCCATACATATTTCCTAAAGACAAATGTGATAGTCTAGACCTTCTAAACATTCAGTTATATAATCATATTCATCACAGCAGCTAACGCTCGAAGGAATTAAAAGCGAATGAATGAATTCATAACATGCAACTATGTATGTATCTCGCGTGAGCACAGCGGAGGTGGGTATCTCGATCTATGCATAGCAGAGGGAAAGGATGCTCTTATGAAACATTAGTCATCTAGACAGAAATTGTTCACAGAGCCGGAGACGTCAGGATGGATGGAACAGACTCCAAGTTCAAATCTTTAAACGGTAGGGGCACGCCCTTTTTGCCTGTCATATATCCTGAACCACCCTTACAGCTTAACATTACGTTACAATGCCACGTAACAGGATTACCGTCGTCCAGTCGCTCAGACCTTTGATTTTTTCGTGGTTTTCCCGGGTCTGCCGTAGAATGTCTGAGCACCGCATGCTACCGTGTTTTCATGTTATATCATTTGCATCTTAACCTATGTGCCTCTAAGGCCCGCCGTCTGGATTACCGTCCGCCAGGCGCTCAGACCATTGATTTTTTCGTGGTTTTCCCTGGTCTGCAGACGAATGCCTGTGCTTTTAAGGCACTCTGACTGGATTACCGTCGGGCACTCGCTCAGACCTTTGATTTTTTCGTGGTTTTCCCGTGTCTGCAGGCGAATGCCTGAGCACCGTATGCTACCACGTTTTCATTGTATGTCAATCGCATCTTAACCTATGTGCTTCTAAGGCCCTCTGTTTGGAATACCGTCCGCCAGTCGCTCAGACCTTTGATTTTTTCGTGGTTTTCCCTGGTCTGCAGGCGAATGCCTGTGCTTCTAAAGCCCTCTGTTTGGATTACCGTCGGCCACTCGCTCAGACCTTTGATTTTTTCGTGGTTTTCCCTGGTCTGCAGGCGAATGCCTGAGCACCGTATGCTACCACGTTTTCATTTCATTCTATATAATTTGCATCTTTCATTTTACTCACATCTTTTTTGCTTCTAGGTTCCGTTGCGCATGGTGAACGCCTGCTCAAAAAGATACTTGCTCCTTCCTCGGTTGGCAGCCTCACGAGTTAAGCTTCCGAATCTGCGCGATTATACCCGATCAATACATACATCTTCACAATACTTTACTTACTCTAAGCACCCGAACCTGCACGGACACGTCCGAAAACCACCGAGCAATACATTATCGTTGCAATACTTTGCTCACTCACTCTAAGCACGCGAAGCTATACGAAGACCTATGAATACAGAAAATCAAACATAAACACCGCTGACCGCCTCTCTAAACACTCGAACATGCAGGAAGACATAGGTCATGTGCTTGTCAGAACCCATAATGAGATCGGAATGACAGGCTTTAATGTACATATTTATTTACAAGCATAACAAGAACACATCACATCTAAACAATGTCTTAGACAGGAACTTCCTCTTTAAGACACGTTATGTATGCTATTCGCTTGTTTAGGTTCAATGGAGATTCCAAACTTTCATCTCGGAAAAAAAATTGTAGGCAATTTAGGGTGCTCTTAAAGTTAAGATAATTTTATCTGGGATTCTCTTAAAGGAACGCCTGACATGTAACATTTCACCAGATAATGCTGCTTACAATAGCGAGTTCGCGACTTCAGATGCATTTATCCGACAATCAACTAATTTGTTCACGGTTTTTGCTTGAGAAATCTTATTGGGCGTGACAGACTGGTTATTTTGCTCAGAGACCTCTATCACGCTTGAGGTTCTTTTACGTGCCGTAAATCTACGACACGGAACCACAGGCTTTACTTTCCTTCCGAAGGAAGCCATGCTAAGGATTTTTACGCCCGAAAAATCCATCGCCCTCCGTCGGGCTTGAACCCGCGACCTGGAGTCTAGAGGCTAGCATGGTAACCACTACACCACGGACGACGACACACACCTAAGGTCATTTGTGTGTAACACACTAACTAATCGAGTGGAATGACTCAGGCGGTAAGTCGGTGACTTGTATTCGGTTCAATCCCACACCCCCTCTGATTATCAGAGGTTTTATCTTCAAGGTTTTCCACTCAATAGGCGAATGCGGTGAAGGCTCGTTCCACCTCTGAATTTTTCCTCTCATCCTTTCACCTCCATCCTCATTTTACCTTTTTCATCTTCTTGGCTGTTTCAGGGTTGAAACTAGCGGAGAGGGACTCTCGGCATAAGCAGAGCTTAGCTTTCTGTAACTTTCATCCACGGAATGTGTGTGGTCCCAGAATCCTGGACCTCTCAGAGATGTGTAAGTCTGTAGTCCCCGAAAGGAGCCATAGATTGCGTCAACTGGCGCCAGGGAATTTTTTTTATCCGTGAAAGGTAGAGGCTCTGCCCCCTACCCTTTGACTGTCACACGTCGTCGCCTTGCTTGACAACGTCGTCACACTACGCTATTAGGTCGTCACGCTACCTAACAACATTCAGAAGGACTCTGATCATCAACATACAGGTGACAGAGACGCCGCACAACATGGAACGATCCTAGATCTGGAAACATTAGGTGGACACAGCGCAATGCAAGCTGTACAAATCTAAACCAACCGCCAAACTTTACTTCAGAAGGTAGATGATAGAAGCGCGCAACTATCTGGAACGATCCGAGATCGGAAACGTTAGGGACATCCAGCGCAATGCAAGCTGTACAACCTAAACCAACCAACTAACTTTACTTTAGAAGGTAGATGGTAGAAGCACGCAACTAGCTGGAACGATCCGAGATCTGGAAACGTTAGGGACATCCAGCGCAATGCAAGCTGTACAGATCTAAACCAACCGCCAAACTTTACTTTAGAAGGTAGATGGTAGAAGCGCGCAACTAGCTGGAACGATCCGAGATCTGGAAACGTTAGGGACATCCAGCGCGATGCACGCTGTACAGATCTAATCCAACCACCAAACTTTACTTTAGAAGGTAGATGGTAGAACCGCGCAACTAGCTGGAACGATCCGAGATCTGGAAACGTTAGGGACATCCAGCGCGATGCACGCTGTACAGATCTAAACCAACCAAATAACTTTACTTTAGAAGGTAGATGGTAGAAGCGCGCAACTAGCTGGAACGATCCGAGATCTGGAAACGTTAGGGACATCCAGCGCGATAAACGCTGTACAGATCTAAACCAACCACCAAACTTTACTTTAGAAGGTAGATTGTAGAAGCGCGCAACTAGCTGGAACGATCCGACATCTGGAAACGTTAGGGAGACAGCGCAATGCAAGCTGTACAGATCTAAACCAACCAACAAACTTTACTTTAGAAGGTAAATGGTAGAAGCGCGCAACTAGCTGGAACGATCCTAGATCTGGAAACGTTAGGGACATCCAGCGCGATACAAGCTGTACAGATCTAAACCAAAAACCAAACTTTACTTTAGAAGGTAGATGGTAGAAGCGCGCAACTAGCTGGAACGATCCGAGATCTGGAAACGTTAGAAACATCCAGCGCCATGCAAGCTGTACAGATCTAAACCAACCAACAAACTTTACTTCAGAAGGGAGATGGTAGAAGCGCGCAACTAGCTGGAACGATCCTAGATCTGGAAACGTTAGGGACATCCAGCGCGATGCAAAGTTTACAGATCTAAACCAAAAACCAAACTTTACTTCAGAAGGTAGATGGTAGAAGCGCGCAACTAGCTGGAACGATCCGAGATCTGGAAACGTTAGGGACATCCAGCGCAATGCAAGCTGTACAGATCTAAACCAACCGCCAAATTTTACTTTAGAAGGTAGATAGTAGAAGCGCGCAACTAGCTGGAACGATCCGAGATCTGGAAACGTTAGGGACAGCCAGCGCGATGCACGCTGTACAGATCTAAACCAACTACCAAATTTTACTTTAGAAGGTAGATGGTAGAAGCGCGCAACTAGCTGGTACGATCGAGATCTGGAAACGTTAGGGACATCCAGCGCGATGCACGCTGTACAGATCTAAACCAACCAACAAACTTTAATTTAGAAGGTAGATGGTAGAAGCGCGCAACTAGCTGGAACGATCCGAGATCTGGAAACGTTCCAACTCGTGCCGCATCCCTGTCACCTGTATGTTGCTGATCAGGGACCTTCTGAATGTTGTTAGTTAGCGTGACGATGTAGTTGCGTAGTGAGACGACGTTGTCAAGCAAGGCGACAACGTGTGACAGTCAAAGGTTAGGGGGCAGGGCCTCTACCTTTCACGGATAAAAAAAATTCCCTGGCGGCAGTTGACGCAATCTATGGTTGCTCGGTGGTTTTCGGACGTGTCCGTGCAGGTTCGGGTGCTTAGAGTAAGTAAAGTATTGTGAAGATGTATGTATTGATCGGATATAATCGCGCAGATTCGGAAGCTTAACTCGTTAGGCTGCCAACCGAGGAAGGGGCAAGTATCTTTTTGAGCAGGCATTCACCATGCGCAACGGAAACTAGAAGTAAAAAAGATGTGAATAAAATGAAAGATGCAAATTATATAGAATGAAATGAAAACGTGGTAGCATACGGTGCTCAGGCATTCGCCTGCAGACCAGGGAAAACCAAGCAAAAATCAAACGTTTGGGCGAACAACCGACGGTAATGCAGTCAGAGTGCCTTAGAAGAACACGCATTCGCTTGCAGACCAGGGAAACCCACGAAAAAATCAAAGGTCTGAGCGACTGGCGGACAGGAATCCAAACAGAGGGCCTTAGGAGCACATAGGTTAAGATGCGATTGACATACAATGAAAACATAGTATAATACGGGGCTCAGGCATTCGCCTACAGACCAGGGAAAACAACGAAAAAATCAAAGGTCTAAGCGAGTGGCCGACGGTAATCCAGACAGAGTGCCTTAGAAGCACAGGCATTCGCATGCAGACCAGGGAAAACCACGAAAACATCAAAGGTCTGAGCGAGTGGCCGACAGTAATCCAGACGGAGAGCCTTAGAAGCACATAGGTTAAGATGCAAATGATATAACATGAAAACATGGTAGCATGCGGTGCTCAGACATTCGCCTGCAGACCCGGGAAAGCCACGAAAAAATCAAAGGTCTGAGCGACTGGACGACGGTAATCTGGATACGTGGCATTGTAACGTAATGTTAAGCTGTAAGGGTGGTTCAGGAAGCATGACAGGCAAAAATGGGGTGCCCCTACCGTTTAAAGATTTGAACTTGGATTCTGTTCCATCCATCCTGACCTCTCCGGCTCTGTGTCAATTTCTGTCTAGATGGCTAATGTTTCAGGAGAGCATCCTTTCCCTCTGCTATGCATAGATCGAAATACCCCCTCCGCTGTGCTCTTGTGAGATATATACATAGTTGCATGTTATGAATTCATTCATTCGCTTTTAATTCCTTCGAGCGTTAGCCTCTGTGATGAATATGATTATATAACTGAATGTTTAGAAGGTCTAGACTATCATCTTTGTCTTTAGGAAATATGTATGGGTTTTTTGTGAAGGAATGTAATAGGATAATGTTTATAAAAAATAAATGTTGTATATATTACATAGGCCTCATTTTTTATTAATCTTTTTATTCACATTATATCACACAGTCCAATATTAGAATGGTTCTGGCTTCTAGATTCCCATTTATTCAAGTCTGTTTCAGTAATAGTTCAATAATTTTTGTTTATATCTCGTGTAGCATCAATGTTTTAACATATTGCATTCTCGTTTAAACAATTATGAAATTATTTATGAAATCAATGGTATTGGCAGGTATAGCAGTAATAATGAGTACATAATTTATATATTACTGCTATATTCTACACACGCGAATGTTTTTCCTTGCATGTTCCACGCTGCACGGTGCTGCAATTCTTCATTGAATGAGATCACTGGGAGGTGTTGAGAATGTGCCTATCACATTTCTGTTTACGTTGCTTTAAGCTAACTCGTTCTTCCTCTTCATTTACCTTCATCTGGGCATTCCTGTAACAAACATTTACATTATTTGCAGCTTGTTGTAGGTATATACTTCGATGTGGAGAATCATTGCAAGAGGCATTAAACTTCTTTCTGCATGAAATCACTCAGACTACAATCTAAACATTATTTACACATATTTGTTTTAATACAGTGATGCATGCTCTTGACAACTGCTATCCTACTGGAAATTATTTGCAACTTGCTGTAGGTATCTGCTTTGAGGTAAAGAATCAGTGAATAGACTATTAAAATTCTTTCTGCAGGTCCTCGCCCGGACTACATCCTAGACGTTATTTTACACAGTGATGTATACTTTAGACAGATTTTATCCTAGTGAAGTGTGAATTTATAAACTCAACGAATGTAACTATAAATGAAGCTTTGAAAGTATACCTGAATTATTTCTACAAACCTTAACAGGAAGAAAAGACAATTTACATGTCTTAAACTTGCCGGCTGGTACTACTCCATGATATACCATTTGAAACTTCCCTGGCATTTCCTCCAACTGTTGGCTTGTTAGGGTTGAATATCTTGTCGGAAGAAACACTTGCTTATCGCCTAAAACTGCAACCACTCTAGCACCGTATCTCGTATCAATTTTTCTTAAGTATTTTATATTATAAGGCTCCTCTGGCTGAAGATCTTGTAGTCTTTGAACGGCCGGGTAAATGCTACCCTCAGCCAATGTGTTAAGTTGAGATGCCAAACTTTCTTTATTAGGAAGAGAAAAAAAACATATTCTTTATTAGAGAATGTGTTGCATAACAAAATTTCATTTATTTGAAAGTTACAAAATTATTAACTTTTTTCTGTATAATATAATAATAAAAAAATCATAATATGTGTAAATATAATTGAGGTTCTGATTCACTAATGAAGTTCATTAAGTACTGTATTTTTCGATTTAAATGTTTTAATATAACGTAAACATTTACTTTGTTAGAGTGAATGATTCGCGCAACAGACGTTTTGTAATATTCTAAAGCAAAAACGTTAATAAGGTATTCGAATAATTGTATTTTCTCCAAAAGGAATATAATTCACTCTGTGAAATCCTGTATTTAAATATCTGGAATAATAATTACTCAGCAAGATGAATACTTAACTAAATTGTTCACATTTTTTAAGAATTCGCGCAGTTAGCTATTAAATGTAGAATAAGCTTGCTTAAAATGAATACTTAACTAAACTGTTCACATTTCAGAAAATTCACCTGTCTAGCTATTAACTTTTAGAATGCTCAGCTATTTACAAATAAATGTCCGACATTAAAAACAAGAACGCAAACATAAGTTAAATGTATTAAGTAATATGTCAACTTTTTAATGAAAATGAGTTGGTGATACAACTTACCAGACATGATGTTCGATGAAATTTCACGTTGAAAGAATAAAGTTTGCAGAGTGCTTAGAGCGCTGTGTTCTCACAATACAGTGAAAATCGTCGGAGAAGCTGCTGCTTTTATATAATTTCCTCGATAAAAGCTGAAGTGGGTGAGAGGTGTGATGGTATGTAATACAACGATTTTGATTGGCTACTCAAAAATTCGATGAGGAGAGGGGAAATGCTAGCCTTGCGCAAGGGACATTTCGTAAACAAACCTAAACCTGTTATGGGGAAATCCATCGATCACGCCACCTCTCCTTAAGGGAAATGCTTCTGCATATGACGCTAGAAAATAAAAATATATTTTATTTTTTACATGTGCCGCTTAAGTTCATTGTTAATTATTGTTACATTACCAAAATAATTCACCCAAGTATTAAATTTGAATTGTCCGTATGCAATCAAAGAATTATTCTAACACGATATGAATGTGAATGGCGACACTGAGGTTAGCACCACGGTATTATTAGTAATAATTTTAGAGTGGAAATATCGAAAACGAAGGTATTGTTTCTGTTGATATAGTTTTCCTTGTAAGGCTACACCCGCGCTTATAAAAATCGTTAATGGGTAGACTATGTATTCGTGGACCTCCATGCAGACTCTAAAGTCGGCTAGGGTAGTCACCAGGAATCGAACCGTTGAACTCTCCTGTTCAAACCTTGCACGTTACCAACAACTTATTTTTTATCAAAACAACCTTTAAACACCTTTTACCCCTGTTAAATAAGGCTGTTTTTCATCAAATATTTCATTCATCTATAAACTGGACCGTAATAACAGGCTAGTTTCAAAGAACAAAATCTATCAGATACACTCGACCGCTTAATTTTGAATTCAATACCTCCCATTTTTTAACTCTAAACAAAATGTCATACTCTTCATATCACCTTCTACAAATCATATTTATTTGTTTAGGATTCCATTAGAAATTAGTTTAATTGTCGATATCTCGCAAAAAATTACGATATATTTGGCGACGCTGAGACTAGTACCATGGTATTATTAAGTACTATTTTAAAAGTGAAAAAATAACGAAAAAGAAGGTATTGTTTCTGTTGATATAATTTTCCTTGTAAGGCAACACTCGCGCTTATAAGAAATCGTTAATGGGTAGACTATGTATTCGTGGACCTCCATGCGGGTTCTAAAGTCGGCTAGGGTAGTCACCGGGAATCGAACCGTTAAACTCCCCTGTTCAAACCTTGTACGTTACCACAACGTAATTTTTATCAAAACAACCTTTAAATACCTTTTACCCCTGTTAAATAAGCCTGTTATTCATTAAATATTTCATTAATCTATAAACTAGACCGTAAAAGAACAAAAAAAAATCAGGCTAGCTTCAAAGAACAAAATCTATCAGATACATTCGATCGCTTAATTTTGAATTCAATCTCTCCCATTTTGAAAAATACATGTTTTAAACACATGCGTGAAAAATACATAGCATTCTGGGAGACCGAAAGGGTTATGTGACTGCATATGGGGTGAGAAACTCCCCTTAAATATATCCTTTTCTCCTTACACAATCCAGAACTCTATGCTGTCGTAGGTAGGTCTTTTTGTGCTAGAATCGGCATTGTATACCTACTATTAAATAATTTTTAGTTACAATTGCTCAAACACCAGTCTGTTTAAATGGAATAAGCTTTCTCTACGATAACAATATTTCCTTCAAGACTCACAAAGAAAAAAATATTAGAAGTGATACATTCGAGTCCTTAAGTTGCATTCTTTCCACCATCTGAATTCTGAATACTTTATTCTTCATATCACTCTCGCCAAATCATATTTCTTTGTTTAAATGCTTAAGTTGAATTCTTCCTCCCGCCCGAATTCTGAATACTTTATTCTTCATATCACTCTCGAGAAATCATATTTCTTTGTATAACATTCCGTAAAAAAAATCAGTTTAATTTTTGATATCATGCATGCAATTCTTGTATGTGAGTATTCAAATAATGACAAAGATACATTCGAATGCTTATGTACAGAATCTATACAGTGTGCGTTTAATTATAAAAATCAGCGTAGAAAATATTGCTTCTCACCGTTTAGTTTTCCTTACGCTAGAGTCATATTCAATATTTTATTGAAAGAAATAAGAGCTATGAAACTTAATCATTAATAATCTTCATGTAGAATTTATATTAATTATCGGGGAAAAATTGTTGTAGTAAGCTTAAAACATGGCTAGGCTTGGGTTTTCCACGGTTTGTGATGGAAATTTTGCGCAGAGGAAGTAGGAACCCATTAAGCTAATCATTTAGAAAATCTATTGTATCGCTAAAGTTATTTACCCAGAGGGTCGGGGTTTTTCAGAGCACTTAGGAAACCAATTAAGATGCTTAATGTAGGGAAAAACGTCTGCCATTGTCTTCTAATGAGGGTATACAGGACCCAGTATGCATTCTTCAAGTCTCTTAAGATGTTTAATGTAGTGGAAACGTCTGCCATTGTCCACTAATGAGGGTATACATGGACATAATCAGCTGAAGCGTACCGTGGCATATGGCGTGATGGAAACCCCAAGCCATTAAGAGCAGGTAACCGGGAAAAACCGCAGCGTTCCTGGTTTAACCGCTTCTTAAGTTTCACTGTATTAGACGATACACAGCGGTCGCATGCGTCTTGTTTTTCGTAAAGGGTTCTCGTGTTAACGTCTCACTCTAGCTATTTACACCATCCTTTTCAGTCGGTTTTTTAATTCGTCTAAGCAATGTAATATTTTTATAAGCCCTCCGGTCAAAAGAAGAATTAAACAAATGTTATTAGTCGTAATATTTATACACGCGTAATAATCAATTTAACACCTTCATATACGAGAACAACCAGGTGCGCGATTCAATTCATATACAATTAATTAATAAAAAACACTTAATTATTTTCATCAAACGACGAGCCGCGTGTAATTTCAAATGCGATGTCATTAGTAGATGTAAAATGGGGGAAATAGCTCAAGGTGCGCAAGTCAATTCATATACAATTATTTACATTATTCAATCAATAATACTTAATTGGTCGACGAGCAGCGTTTAATAACATCACTCCTCTAGAGCCATGATGGCCGGACATTAGCAGTATATAAACATTGATTCTTTTTTCAATATCGCATTACCTAATTGATTGACACAATTATCTCATCAAATCGTTAACATGATTTTCCGACGCAGACAGAGTGGAGCCGGGCTAGTCTACACATCGAGACTTGTTAGTGACGTCACGCACACAGTCGTGGAGGGGGGGGTGAAACTTGTTATTACCAGACAGAAGTCGGCCGCCGGGTTTTTCATTACATGACGGACTGTTACCGGAGAGAGGTTAAGACCGTGAGCGTGATAGCTATACATTTGCTAGCACACATATACGATGACAACCAGGTACGCACGAGTCAATTCATATACAATTAATTAATCAAAAAAAATATTTAATTGTATTCATCGATCGAGGAGCATCGTTTCATTACATCACTCTTTAGAAGTGCAATGTGCGGACATTAGTAGTAATAAAATGCCCATTCTTGTTTTTTCAATAATGCTTTATGCATGGAAGAACATTACCTAATTAATTGACACAATTATGTACTCAAACGATTTGCCGATGGGTGGCGGGCATCGAGAAAACCATTCCCCTACCACACACCTCACCAGGGGCGGGATTTAGACAGGACGCTATGAGAGTGGGGTGACGTCGCCAGCGTATAGGAACAATACACCCTCTCCCACATATCCGCAGGGGAACCAATCACGCGGGTGGATTTAGACAAGTCACAATGAGGGCAGCGGGAATGTAACAAGCGTATAGAAACAATATACACTCTCCCACCTATCCACAGGGAACCAATCAGACCACAAAGGGGAGGGAGGGTCCACCGGCACGCGACCAGACCACATGGGGGAGGGGTAGGACCTGACGACACAGACCCGGTCGGCATTAGGTAAGGCCACAAAGGGAGGGGGCAGGGCTAGTGGCACGCGCGATCAGGCGGCATGTAAGCCCTCAAAGGGGGGCGGGGCTTGCCGGAATAGAAAAAAGAATCTTATCAGTTGTCGGGATCTGCTTTGGCTCAGAATCGGCCTATTATACCTACTTGGAATGTTAGTGAATATCCTACAAATTTCATATTTCCTGCCATATAACTAGAGCTATAACATCTAGGAGTTTTGACGTGAGGTTGCGTGTAGTGCAACTGCGTATATTACCTGAGTAAGGCAGAGAGCAAAGCCAGTCACCAACGTCAACGCAACATATAAACCTGCGTGGTCACCCCTCCCTCAAGCCCTCGGGAACAGTGACGTAAGACGCTTTCCGTGTAAAGGCAAACTGTATTCTTACAGCGATCCCAAATGTTGTAGCTCTACATATAACTTTCAATGAGAAAATACATTGAAGATTTGTGTGTTGATGTGCACTTCCTCTTTGTGCAGTTCGATCTGTTCGTCAAATCTTATACTTCTTATAAAAAGTTTGACATGCTATTATCTTATGTAGCTGATCCCACTATAAAAGCTTTTAACTCGTTATACTCGAGTATATTCTCAGTAAGCATAATTATTCGTGATTTTAGCCTTATTTCGTGCAGTTAGATATATACTGCTGCTAAATTATAAGTTTTCAACTAATCGGATACAGACTTACGACGAATAGCGTAGGTAGGAAATCGGGATGTCAGATGTGAGTTTCGAAATCCTAGCTATACAGAGCTTAAATCAAATTAGACCGATCTCACTGTTAACATTAAGTAGCGTTCTTGAATTCAACACCAAGGCGTGCTTGGTGTTCAGAGATCTGAACTATCTATATTAGGGCAATTTTCACTTTGTAATTCTGTATATTAATTATTGCTTTATAATTTATCCATATAAAACCTTCATGAATGCATATATGCACATTACGGTACTATTAGATTGTTCACTGCTTGCTCGATATATACCTGTATTTTGCTGCAAACTGTGAAAAACGTTTAGGCTGAAATAATCTAAAACGAATTACATGAGAGGAATTTATGAATGATTAAACGCACTATTGATAAAAGCGTTATTTTCATCTGCATTAACAAATTTTAGAAGCTCGAAGTTAAAAGCGTGCTGCCATAATGTATGTATCCATGCAGGTATGTGTATGTGTATGTGTGTCCGTGTGTATGTGTGCGTGTGTGCATGATGATGATGATGATGAGATGCGCTTTAAGGGCGCTAAACCCCTAAGGTCATCAGCTCCCTTACAATGTATAGAATATAAAGTCAAAAATATAAAAGACGGGTAAAAGAAAGCGCATAATTAAAAAACGGGACACAAACCCGCGATGTCCAAAAAGCTAAAAACAACAAAACACCAATCACAAAAACCAACACACTAAAAGCATCGGCAATAAAAGAGTAAAACGTGTCAAGAACTGTGGAATGCAGGGACATGAGCGCCATATGTCCACTGGGGAGTAGAGTCCCCATTCAAACAAACAGAGTAAAATTGCAAAGCTAAAGGACGCTCAACGTATCAAATGCGCAGATTAAAATCACTGTCACGAATAAAACGTGAAACACATTCTACAGCACGCGGGTCGTGAGCCCAAACGTTGGCTAGGCCAACAGGCAGACCAACACGAACGCGCAACAGAGATAAAACTTGACACTCTGTTAAAATGTGACGCACCGTTAAGAGTGCATCACACTGCTCACACAGTGGTGCGGGGCAACAATGAGCAGGTATCTATGACTAAAAAGACAATGTCCGATTCGTAAACTAGCTAAAAGTACCTCTTCCCGACGACACGAACGAGAAGAGGTACCCCAGACTAACGGGAGAGGCTTAACCTCCCGCAATTTGTTCCCCGGAGGGCCGTCCACTCATCCCTCCAAAGCGAGACGACGCGGCTACGTAAAATAACAAACAAATCTGTGGAGGGAACAACAGAGGTAAAATATCTGGGTTTAAAATCACCAACCTGGCAGCGGCGTCGGCAGACTCATTACCTGAGATGCCCACATGACCTGGAATCCACATAAGGAGCCGCTGATGCCAGAGACACCAAGCGTGTGCAGCAGGTCATGAATGCGCTGTACGAGCGGGTGGTAACTGTACAGCGAGCTAATACTTTGAAGAGCACTCAGGGAGTCTGAACAAATAAAACAGTGCCGTAAGTCGTTCCGTTGAATGTATAAAAGAGACTGATAAATGCTAAAACGTTCAGCGGTAAAAATCGAACATTGCCCAGGTAGACGAAAGGTAAAACTATTTCCACCACAAACAAAGGCATATCCTACTCAGCATCAGTCTTAGATCCATCAGTAAAGATAAAATGAAAGTCCCCGAATTGCGACTGAAGTTCTAAAAACGCTGATCTAAAGACCGCAGAAGGGGTCTCATTCTTCGGCATCGACGATAACCCAAGGTGACAGTGGGCCTCAGCGCGCAACCATGGAGATAAATGCGTTTCCCCCCCTTGGAAGGGCCGGCGCTGGCGTAACGTCCAAATGCCGAAAAAGTTGACGAAATCATACCCCTGGAGAGAGCAATGCAGAGGAGCTAACTAAATATTGCCGATGAAGTGAATCCTCGTAAAATATCGCGAAGGCGGGTGGTCAGGGAAGCTGGAGAGTCAACAGGCATAGCTGCACAACAGCATCTCACGCCTGAAGGACAGCGGAGGCTCTGCAGCTTCAGCATATAGGCTAGGTACAGGGCTGGCAGGAAAGGCCCCTGTAGTGACTCTTATGCCACGATGGTGAATGGCATTCAATCGACGTAATACAGATGGACGCTACGACTAATAGACAATGCACCCGTAATCAAGCTTGGAGCGGACCAAAGGGCGATAAAAATGTAGAAGGACGGTCCGATCAGCTCCCCAGGATGTTCCACTTAAAACACGTAAAAGATTAAGAGAACGGCCACACTTTGCTTTTAAAAAGGAAATATGAGAAGTCCAGCTCAGCTTTCGATCAAATATCAACCCCAAAAATTTCACCTCGTCTGCAAATGGAAGGACCTCCAACCCAAGATGGAGAGAGGGCGGAGGGAAAGCCTTCCGGCGCCAGAAATAGATACTGACGGATTTCTTGGCGGAAAAATTAAAGCTGTTGGCGTTACTCCAGGCGACGAGGCGGTCGATACAGCTCTGGAGACGGCGTTCAAGTAGACAGGTCCGCCGTGAACTGCAATAAATGGAAAAATCATCAACAAAAAGGGACGATGAAGTGCCAGGTGGAATACAATCAACAATCGGGTTGATAGCAATTGCAAAAAGTGTGACACTGAGTACAGAGCCCTGCGGTACTCTGTTCTCTTGAATAAAACGACTAATTAAACCGAGCCCACACGTACACGAAAGACATGGTCCGTCATAAACTCCCGAAGAAATATGGGAAGACGACCGCGGATGTTCCATGCGTGAAGTGTACGTAAAATGCCGCCCCTCCAACAAGTGTCATAAGCTTTCTCCAGGTCAAAAAACACAGCCAGGGTTTGACACTTTCTCAGAAATCCATTCATAATATGCGTCGACAGGGACACCAGGTGGTCGACGGTAGAGCGATAGCGACGAAATCCGCACTGAGCTTTCGCTAGAAGTTTCTGAGACTCAAGCCACCATGTCAACCGCCCGTTTATCATGCGCTCCATCAGCTTTCAAATGCAATTGGTGAGGGAGATAGGGCGATAGCTGGAAGGCAGTTGGCGATCCTTCCCAGGCTTAAGTATAGGGACAATGGTGGTTTCGCACCAAACGAAAGGAAAAAAGCCGTCTTGCCAAATAGGTTATAGACCTGTAAAAGAAAGAGTTTATTGTCGGCTGAAAGGTTCTGTAACATCAGGACATGAATGCCGTCCGGTTGAGGAGCAGGGCGCCTAGAGCAATGAAGAGCGTGCTCCAGCTCCCTCAGTGTGAAGATTTCGTTATAACATTCATTATTAGCAGACCGAAAGTTATATGTGGCGGATCCAGACGGTCTTTAATAGAGCAAAAGCGCGGAATAATGGTCTGAACTGGAAACCGCCTCAAAGACAGCACCCAGACTGCTAACAATGGCAGCCGGATCCACTATGGTGGCATTGGAAATCTGAAGGCCATACACAGTATAATGCGACACTTTACCTGAGAAGCGACGAAGTTTATCCCAAACAACAGATGAAGGCGTAAAGGGATTAAAAGTCTCGACAAAACGAGTCCAAGACTCCTTCTTGCTATCCTGAATAATGTGACGAACCCTGGGGCGTGATTGTTTAAAAGAAAATAAATTATCAAGTGTAGGGTGTTGCCGAAATCCCCTAAGCGCAGTTCTACGAGCACAAACGGCGTCCCGACAGTCCTCGTTCCAACCACGGAACAGGGATACGCCGAGGGTGAGAGAACGAACGGGGAATGCCCCGCTCGGCGGCAGATATCAACGTTGACGTAAGGTGCTGCACCATTTGGTTAACGTCGGTGAAGGGCTGGTCGGCAAACGCACGAGGCTGGAATACAATCTCCAGTCGGCTTTTCTGAATATCCAGGTAGGTACTCTGGAATGCTGAACGTGGTGAGACAACAGAGAAACGATGCAGGGGCAATGGTCGCTGGAGTAGGTGTCAGCGACGACGTTCCACTGCAGACGACTAGCAAGCTGGAGTGAGCAAACTGCAATGCCCAAGTGAGCGAAAGTAACAGAAGGGTCAGAAATAAAAGTAGGTTCACCTGTATTGAGAATGGAGAGGTTGAACTAATCAAAGTGTCGGAAAGAAGAGTTCCCCTCGCACAAGTCCTTGGCGAACCCCACAGGGGGTGATGAGCATTAAAATCTCCCAACAGGAGAAATGGTGTTGGGAGAGCGGACAAGTGATCTCGAATGTCCGCGTTAGCGAGGGGAGACGATGGAGGTGAATATACAGAGCAAACAGAAAAGGAAAACCCGGGTAAGTGAAGTCTAATGGCATCAACTTGCAAGTCGGACGTAAGAGCAAAGGTTTGAAAATGAACGTCGTTACGCACTAATAACATGACACCTCCAGAGCAGGAGAACCCTCCTCCGGTTCAAGATCGATGTGAAACGGAGAATACCCTCGGAGATCAAAAGGATCTTGAGGGCAAAGCTTAGTCTCCTGCAAACAAACGACCATAGGTGAATGGGAACGCAATAAAAGTTGCAGTTCCGCCCTATGCGATCGGACTCCACGTGAATTCGAGGTCAGGATAGACATGAGTAAAAGGGATAAACTTAGAAGCGCGGCTCAAAATAACTTTGTGCTTAACCTTTGGGCTCGGCCTTTTTGTATGGAGTTCATCAGACTCCATAGGCTCCTCGAAGGGAGGACCCACGCGCTCAATGCCAAAAACCGATTCAAGCGCCGAGAATCTATTCTGGGTGGCAACGGGTAAAGGCGGCCGCCGAGCGCGGCTTGTCCTGGAACAGCGACCTTCGAGGAGGAGGAGGAGGTGGAGGAGGTGAAATTTTCTTCCCGCGCGCACGCGGAGGGTCTTTCAAAAAATGTTCCCTACGAAATTTCTGCTTCGATTTCTTCTCTGTGTCTTGTGACTTCTGAACCTTTGGACCAGCTTTAGAAGGCCTTATAACAGTGGCTTGAATGGACGGCCGGATGGTTGTGGCGGTCAGTGCAGTCATGGACTTGATTTGAGTCTGTGCATCCTTTGTGGGTACTGGCGAGGCAATACAGAACTAAATGTTCCTGATCACAGGAGCGAAGGCTGGCGCGCATGGTAACGCCTCCGGGCTTCGGCGAAGGAGAGTTTCTCTTTTACCCGGATCTCCTGGATCGCCTTTTCGTCCAAATACCGCGGACAGTCGGCAAACGAAGCAGAATGAGACCCTTTGCAATTAACGCAGATGGGGGCTGTTGAACAGTTATCTTCATGTGAGGGCTGGCTACATGTTGCACAGATGTTAACGGCACTCTTACAGGAGACTTGTGTATGCCCAAAACATTGGCATTTCAAACAACGCAGAGGTCTAGGAATATGGGGCCTCACCGCAATACGTTCGTACCCTGCTGTAATGCTCGTGGGCCGATCGACGCCATCAAATGTGATAAAAAGGGTACTAGTGGGTACCAATACTCCGTCGCGTTTGGCCTGCACCCGATGCACTTCTGTCACCTTTTGATCTGATAGATATTCGACTAGGTCCTCGTCCGATATACCGTCGAGGCTATGGGTGGTAATGACGCCTCGACAGGAATTCAAGGTGCGGTGCTTTTCAACACGGATGGGATAACCGTGGAGAAGCGTAGCGCTCAACAAGGTCTTAGTTTGTTGATCGGACGTGCTGTGTACTAATAATGACCCGTTTCGAGGGCAAGTGCAGGACTGAACCGAATCAGCAATAAAGTCAAAGCCCTTCTGTACTATAAAATGGTTCACCTTCTCAAACGATTGTCCTTCCTCTGTTCGTGTAATAACTAAGTAACAATCAGATGTTGGCGGTGCTAATTCTGTTGCAAATACTTTTCGGCGCTTGTTAGTAATAATGGAGAAAGGGTGCTCCATAGCGAAATAAATCCTCCACCATTGCAACCGTCTCCGACCTCGGGCTCTGACTTCCCGGGCGTTACCCCGGTTTGGGTGAGTGGCCTATCTATACCTAGCTCACCCCAGGGTCACACCTCCCAGAACATAGACAGAGGGACCCGATGGCCGTCGGAAGTCAGCAGCTCATGCAGTGGCCCCCCCCCCCGCGGGACTACAGTTGAACAGCGGATACGAACACATACCCTACATGACGACCCCGGGTGGTGGGGATGGCGACATTACCCACTCACCCAGCTTTGCACCCAGTGCGCGGGTATCCGTCAGGCTGTGTCCACGGAGGATTAAAATAAAAGGTTAAAAGGAACTAAAATTGTGTGGGCGTTTCGCACTCAAGGTAGGCCGGCGAAGAAGAAAAGAGATGTGTAAATGAATGGACGTGGTGCGAAATGTGCATAAATAGAAGAGAGAAGAAAGAAACGATGGCAAGGGCGTCATGGAATGAAATGCACAGAACGCACGAGAGCATACCTTGAGTCCCCCGATCACGAGAACGAACCCACCTCGACCGGACGGGGTTGAAGCGATTAAAATGGCGATGAGTGGCTCGGGAACCCCCGGGTACGCCAACACCCGTACTCACATAAGGTGAGCCCCTGGGGGGGGTGTGCAGGATGTACGTACGCGCACACAGACAGATATATATATATATATATATATATATATATATATATATATATGTGTATGTGTGTGCGCGTGTGCGTACGTTTATATGGATGTAGATATGTGTTTATGTATGTGTGTATATGTTTATGTATATCGTGTGTGTACGCACGTACGTATGAATGTACGTAGTTATGGGTGTATGCCTTTAGGTATATGATTGTATTCGCGTATATTATATTGTATGTTTTGATGTTTACATGTAGATATGTATGTACGCATGTATGTTAATGTGTAGATAATTGTATGTGCATATGTATGAACCACATTTTGCTTATAGCTTTTCATTCATTCTTAATTAACACTTGCAGCTATCTGTTTTGTATCGCATTGCTGTAATAAATTTAATGCTAACACCTTAATACAATTAATAATGCCGTAAATATAATTATCGTAATCATAATCATCATGCCGGAATATTTACATATTTATATTATTGAATGTTAACCAGCTTTGAATCTATTTTTCTTTTGCTTTGCGTTCAATGTTAATCAGTATTTGAATCTATAATGTTTGTAACAAATTGCTGTAATACCTTTAATAAGTTTTACGTTTTTATTCCACTGAATCCTAACTAGCTTTAAAGCTATTTATTAAACATTGTCATCGTGTCTAATTGTTTTACGTTTTTAATGCCACTGCGGCTTAATTAGCTTTAAGCTATTTTCGCTAGTTGCTTTTTATTCAACATGACTTTAAATTTGAAGGTATTTTACTTATATGGAATTGCTATCTTACATTGAATTCCAGGAGATTTATACCATTAGTGGTCTAAAGTTTTTTTTTGTTTTGTTTTGTTTTTTGCAGCACCTTGCTTATGTGAATATGTCATTATGACGTCATAGAGAAACTGCATGCTTTTTTAGTACTTTAGATCCCTATCTTGCTTGTACACATATCTTAACCCCAAAAGTAAGCATAACTTACTATTATTTATATTAATATTAGAAACCTGCATCTTTAGATCAGTATCTATAGGTCCGGAAAACCCGACATCCTGGGACCGAAACATTTACGAGATTCGAAACTCAAAATAAATCGTGTATGATTATGATAGTGGATTCCGCTCGAATTCTAAGGCGGCTCCAATTACACATGACCATTCTAATTTTAATATGAACCTTTAATTAGATAACTCCTGTTGGAATCAATCCTATGAACCAACAGCAAAGCCATCCCTCTTGTTCATAACACCTATTTTAATAACATTATGACTCAATAATAAACGCATTAGCTAGACAGGCATATACAAACAATTAGCCTTACAATCAGAGCTTTCACTTACTGTGTAACATTACGAACACAATAGCATTCCGAGTTTCAAAACAACACACGTTGACCTCGATTTTGGCCCAGGTGGAACTTGGAGTGCTCTAGATAAAATCCTTGAAACTTATTTAGAACTGAAAGTGAGCGTGAAGCCTCATTTTATAATGTAACCCTTAATGGTCTTTTTCTGGCCAAAAAAGAGCTAAAATAATATCCGGTCACTAGATTCAGAATCAAATCTCTACCTTACCGCGATACGTGTATAGAAAAAAACCATCTTAACCTGCTACATTACCTCCCAGTCATCTGGTAGTATCTATACCTTTTCCATCTCGTGTTAGATTAGTTCTACGTTGGTTCTCATATTTGAAGTCACAAATGAATACTATTTCCTAAGTTTAAGTACCTCTTTCTGTATAAATTACACATCCTGCATACTCATCCTCCTTCTGTCACCTCTCTCAGATCTCCCTCCTTAGTTATACCATCATGGACTATCCATTATTGTCCCATCTAGACGCAGTAATCCTCTAATACGAGGTACGTCCAGAAAGTAAGTTCCGTTTCAATTTCTCTCCGCTGCAGCGCTGCGATTGCAGTTCCGCATATGCGCGGTAGACGCTCTGTATCAAGGAGAAGAAACGTGTGCCATTTTGAGATCGCTGTCAGCCACGTACGCTTTGTTGTGCTTGTTTACAATGTCGGTGTTGATTAAAAATCCTGCCGCTTGTGAAATCAGATGTGATTCGTTTTCTGAATGCTAGGAAAGTGAAACCAATTGAAATTTATCGGCAAATTTGCGAAGTTTACGGACAAAATGCGATGAGTGATTTAATGGTGAGAAGATGGGTACGACAGTTCAATGAAGGACGTAGTGAAGTGCACGATGAAGAACGAAGTGGGCGCCCATCTTTGGTTACAGAAGAACTGGTTCAGGCGATTGATGACAAGTTCCAGGAAAACCGCAAGAGTACAATTAGTGCTCTCGCTATGGAATTTCCCCAAATCTCACGATCACTAATTCATGAAATTGTTACCGAAAAACGGAAATTTCATAAAGTTTGCTCTCGTTGGGTACCAAAGATTCTTACTGAGCAACACAAAACAAACCGGATGGGTAGCGCACTTCAGTTTTTGACCCGTTATGATGAAGGCGGCGAAGAATTTCTGACACAGATAGTCACAGGAGATGAAACTTGGGTTTCTTACGACACCCCTGAAAGTAAGCGGCAATCAATGGAATAGAGGCACACTTCATCCCCAACAAAGGTTAAGCCGAAATAAATCTTGACACCTCGAAAAATGATGTGCACAGTGTTCTGGGACTGGAAAGGCATCTTACTCATTGATCTCTTACCGCGTGGTCAAACAATCAAAGCAGATGTTTATTGCGAGACACTTAGGAAATTGCGGCGCGCAATACAGAATAAGCGCCGAGGATTGCTGTCAAAAGGTGTTGTTTTTCTTCACGACAACGCACGACCACACACTGCAAATGTGACGCAAAACCTCCAACAGGGATTTGGCTGGGACGTGTTTGACCATCCTCCGTACAGACCTGACCTCGCTCCTAGCGACTTTCATCTGTTCTTACATCTCAAGTCTTTCCTTGGCGGTCAACACTTCAACAATGACGAAGAGCTGAAAGAAAATGTTTCCAACTGGCCGAAGACACAGGCGGCAAACTTCTATGAAGAAGGTATACAAAAACTTGTGCCACGCTATGACAAATGCCTGCAACATTTCGGCAGTTATGTGGAAAAGTAGTTTAAGAATTGTAGAATTTTGTGCAATAAATAATTTTTCTGTATCTGTACACAATTTACTTTTATTACCAAACGGAACTTACTTTCTAGACGTACCTCGTATCATCAATCCCGATCCAAAATAGCCTGCAGTGATCTCGGATCATCCTCCATCCATCTACCTCCTCTCTCACATTCCTAGATTGTGCATGGCGGCTGTCTTGCCCAGAATGGTCTGCGTCAGGTTTCTCCTTTCCTATCCACTGTAGAGGTTAGAAGCGAAGGAGGAGTTCCCCACTGCGGCCAAGGTTAGGCCTATAGCATCTGCCAAATCTCCAACAGGAAGAAATGAGCCGACGCATAACGAAGGGCGGCTGGATCTAATGTAGGCAGGTCCATCGGAACCGGGTCCCTATAGCTTTTAGTATCCGCGAATGCCCCCTCGATGCCCCCTTATCCTCAGGGAAAGATTCTGGCAGCAGCCCTCGTGGTAGGGAAGAAACAGTTCTTTCCATAAAGCACATCCGCAGCAAGCGACACAAACATCGACCACCGTGTTAGGCCCTGCAACCCTGAAAAATGAAAGGCAACTTAGAAATTATGGAGAGCAAAATTCGTGGTAGTATATGATTCACCATACAATTCGCCTGCCGACCTGGGAAAACCACGAAAAAAACAAGGATCAGGGTGAGCGGTCCAACGTTATTCGGAAGCACAACCTCCTGAGTTGAAGAAAAAGTTTTCATTTATTTTAATTTACCTTAAAAATCCTAGTTAACCACATCGGGTTGTTATTTTGGTTAGGTTTACCTCGTAGAAATTAAATGTTTCACAATCTTCTCCGTGATGGCGCCAAACTGATGAATAGTTCCAGGAAAACTGTTAACAGACAATGTTTCAAGAATTATGGGATGTATTATTACGTATTTTAAAGCAAACTTTAAATGTTTTAAAAACCAAAAGCTTGTGTATCTTGCTATTTTGAACTTTATTACTATTTTGCGAAATAATTGCCACAAATATTGATTTAAAAAAAGCTGTACGAGCTACTGTTCCGATTGAAATATCAAAGAAACATAAACCAGGTGGCGCCGTATTTGACGTGTGCAGATGACCCTTCGTGCGTTAAAAGAGCTGCAGAACTCAACGGTGCAATTCCAAGTAAATACAGGTCAGTGGGGAACTGGTGCATTACCGCCCTAAAAATCCACCACAACTACACCAGCGATTCTCAGAAATCCATATGGATACACAGAGACGGTTGGGACGTCGTATCAATCAACAGGGAAAAATTTCGAACACCTATTCAGTGAGCTAAGTCAGCATAATAGTACCGTTAGATGATGATGATGATGATAATAATAATAACAATATTTAAAATAGCAAGCAAAAAAATGGCAGTGAAA
Source organism: Deroplatys truncata (assembly GCA_030765065.1). Taxonomy (NCBI): domain Eukaryota; kingdom Metazoa; phylum Arthropoda; class Insecta; order Mantodea; family Mantidae; genus Deroplatys; species Deroplatys truncata. Next base: position 276,700,870 of record CM060990.1, read on the forward strand.
CACTGCGTGCTCCCATGTTTGCTGCTTATAGTTCGCAATGTTAGACAAGAACAGCGTAAACACAATTAAAAAATAGCTATAGACGGATAGGTCAAATAAAGATATTTTAATTATTTCTGAGTCAAAAAGTGAGTTTGTTCCCTCGAAAATAAAGCCTGTGCAACTGAAATGGAAAATATTCTTAGGACTTTTCGGCCTATTTGTGTCTTAGGACTTTTCGGCCTATTTGTGTCTATCATCACGGATAGCACACTCTAGTGCAAGGGTCTCTTTTGGTCTAACGTCACAGATTATCAGTAAACTCTATTGTAAGCCTGGGAAGTGCCTCTGAATGAGCTCGATCCGCTCATTGTCCTTGCTGATAAACAAGAGTTGTAGAACAAAGCTCGGCTTACCCCGTAGCTCATTTGGTAGAATGCCTGTCTGCTGTGCGAAGGGTCACAGGTTCGATTCCTGGCTGAGAATGGTAATTTTTCTCTAGCCAAGATTATTCTCTATCCTCCCTGAGTCTGGAAGTATGAATTAGAGTGTGAATGTATCTGTAATCTAATGATAAAAGCCCAAAGTTTACTAAAAACCCAAAGACAAGTGAATACGAGTTAATACCATTGCCTATAGGCAATATGTTCCAAAGAAAAGGCCGCCGATAGGTAGTTAAAGGCGGGGTATAAATGGAACTACAAAAAACCAACCTCGTTCACGCTAATTCCTCACTTACCTCTGTTTACTTCAAATTCCCCCGTTGAGCTCTGCAACTCTTTTAACGCACGAAGGCATATCTACACACTCGAAATACGGCGCGGTTGGGCCACGTGGTATATTATGATAACGACAGAAAGTAAACTTGTGGAAGGCAGATAACTAACTGTAATGGGTAACCGTCACACAACTTTTTCTACCCATAATCATTTCATAACAATTCCATAATCCCTATATGAAAAACTTTTTCTATTCATTTCGTGTTAGATAAAATGAAGTATGCGTCACATTGGTTTAAATTAGTAGTAGTAGTAGTGGTATTTATTAAGTATTTAGTATTACATTAATTGCATAACACAGTCACATGGGTCATAAGACCGTACATGCTCTCTAGAAAAATACCTGATCTGTATACGTGACTTGCAGTATCAACCAGAAAACAATTATTTTTTTTTAATAATCACCGCACTATATACATGCATATAAAATTGAATTAAAACTCTGAATCACACGCTCAAACACACACACAGTCGCGCACAAGTACTCAAGCACCAAATATGTTTAAATAAAAATTACATAAACACCTTATCTCTTAGTACACGTACTTCCATTAAGTAAGTGCCCAAGCTTGGCCAGTTTTGGCTGTTTAGAATCATGTCCCAGCATGCTGTCCTCCGTCTGTTGGAAGCCAAAAATACTCCGGTAATAGTTTTTTCCTAATACCCTCCGTCCGCACGCATGCTGCCAAAATATGCGTCCAGTCTTCTTGTTCCCCGCATAATGGGCAAATCCTCCTGCCATCGTCATCAACAATCTTGCGAGCTTTCCACCCTCCCAACCTAAGCCATGCTATTCCAGTCCTCTGTTTTATACCTAATTCCAAAATATATGTTTCCTTACCCCACCTAGTTTTTATTTCATTTTGTAGCTCCAATGTTGATCTTTGTCTACATTCAGATTCTATTTTCTGCCTGTTTATATCGCATAGTCGTCTTTTGACTTTTCTCACGGCACTGAGTGTATTTTCATTACCCCTTTGCCAGATATCATTTAGGCCAATTTTTGATAATTCGCGTTGCAACCCCGCCGCCCACTATTTTGGATGCTCTATGTTGTTCATTTGATGACGATAATATATTGCCCTCAGAGCTGTTTGATCACCTTTAATTACTCGCAGCCAGTACCTAACTACGTTTAGTTTAGCAAATACAGCATCTTCCCAGCATCCTACCTCACGAAGAACTCCGTAGTTTGAAGTACCCCTCCCCAACCCTAGAATGCGCTTCCAGAAATTGCATTGTATTTTATTTACATTATCCGCCCTCTCCCATCCCCACACTTCACTGCCGTATAGTAATGAGGACCTAACCATTGCTTCATACATGGTCTGTAATGTTTTTACTGGCATATCTGGTACCCGGGTCAATATCCTTAATACTTCAGAAAGTTGTCCAATCCCTTTGTGTTTTATAAACTCCATGTTCTTGTTCTATTTTCCGCCCATATCAAACCTTACTCCTAAGTAATCGAAGTGTTTAACATTTTGAATTTCTTCCTCCCCGTAGGTCCATTTTTCATGTTGGCCGTACACATATCCATTTTTAAAGGTGACTGTTTTAGTTTTAAGAATATTTACCTCCATACCCCATTGCCTACAATGTTGTCGAAGAGCGTTTAAACCAGACTGCAAACCTTTTATCGTTTTAGAAAGAATTACAATGTCATCCGCGTACAAAGGAATTGGTATTTTTTGGTCTGCGATTGTCGGTGCATCTATGTCTTCCTCCGTCATCACGCTAACAACATCATCAATAAACAAATTAAAAAGTAAAGGAGATAGTATACAACCCTGTTTAACCCCCCTCTGCGCTATGTTACATTCTGACGTATTGTGCTGATCGGTCTTGATAACAAACTTAACTTCTTTATACATTGCCCTAAGTGCTCTAATCATTTTCCCCGAAAGTCCTTTACGTGTTAATTTCTCCCAGAGAGCACTGCGTTCTACAGTATCAAATGCCATTTTAAAATCTACAAATACAGTATATCCCTTACCACCTTTATTTCTCAAATTGTCATCAATTATTGTTTTCAGAACAAAGACATTGTCAATAGTCGAGAAACCTTTCCTAAATCCTGCCTGAAATTTAGAAATCCTATGATGTGTCTTAGCCCAACACTTAATTCTTTCATATAAGATTCTACTGTAAATTTTTCCAAATATAGAGAGCAGCGAGATACCCCTTTAATTTCCTGGAATCCTGTAACTCCCTTTGCCCTTGTAAAGAGGTTGGATAATGGCGGTTTTCCATGCTTCCGGATATTCTCCGCCTTCAAATATTTTATTGAAGCTTTTTCTATAGAAATCTACCATTTTATTAACTTCTAGCGAGATCTTGAAAAACTCAGCTGACAAGCCCTCTATACCAGCTACCTTCCCGTTTTTTAAACATTTTATTGCACGAACAACCTCTGCTGTGCTAATTTCATAATCAAGCATTTGCACAATTGGAGCCCCAGTCATCCCTTCAGCGGCCAAAGTATTTAATTGTATCCTAAACCCCCCTCCTTCATAGACTGTTTTAAAGTGCTTTATCCATTATCCAGCAGGGATAGTTGCCTGAATGGACCTTCGCCTTCGAATCTGTCTAATAACTTTCCACATGTCACCAATTTCCCCATTTTCGACTACTTGATGTACCTCTTCTGCCTTTGCGTCCTGCCAAGCTATTTTGCTCTGCTTTAAGACTTCCCTATATGACTCTTAGATTTGCAAAAGAAATTCTACGTTCTTCACCCCCCTCTCTTCTGTATTTGACAAGTGCAGATTCCGCTGCTTTCTTCGCTGTTTTACACTGATCGTTGTACCAACTATTTGATGTTAAGCCGTTTGATGCATTAATCCTTCCTGTTAGCATGTGTGCACTTGCTTTCTGTATAATATTAGTTATATTCTGTATACTTTCATTTCCTTTGTGTTGATCTACGTCAAAAGATATAATTTCGTTTTCTAAAGTGTTAATAAAAATCTCCTTTCCTGCCTCCCTCCATCTATATTTAAACAATGGCGTCAATGTTTCGCATGCGCTTTCATCCCTTGTATAAGAAACCAGCCGAGATGTTTTTAGAGTCATTATCAGTGGAAAATGATGAGAGTCAATGCTGTTTTCAACCTTAAAATTTTGAACTAACGGCAATACGTCCTGTGAACACAGAGCAAACACAGTCGTCTTAAATGCGAAAGTGTTAAACAAACCTAGCTGTTAATTAAAACTTGTCGATATTTGGCAACCCTTGCTCCACGAAAAATAACAGGATGAACACGTAAAATTGAAATGATAATGAAATTCATATAAACGTGCAGCAGCACGCGCAAACATGCTTTAACATACATTTTGTATTTCACTAGATACATTTTTCCGTGTAGAAAATTTAGCAAATGTTATAGCTTTCCGGTTACGCCAAGCCACACAAGAACGAGAACTGCTAAGCAGACTATTTACAGAACATCCAACACATGGCTACATTTGATGGCCAAAACATTATCTCAAAGGTTAATTAAACTCGTTAGAGCAGTTTTGAGAAAACAAAACCTACCTAGAAACGTTTCTAAATAAACGGTTTGTTGAGTGAGGTTAAGTGCCTTGTCTCATCGGAAGATGCCCAAATTAAATGCAGAACTTGATGTATGACTTTAATGCAAATTAAATACCTTCTCGCGTAAACACAAAGCTTTCTCTTTCTTAAATAAAAATCGTATGAATGCTGAAAATTTAATTCTTGCGTCGAATTAATATTTTCTCTGTCCTAGAGTACGGATAGGAATATGAAAAAGGATGAAATATTCAAACGTTTCAGTAGATTGCGGTTTAGAAATTGAAAAGCAAACTTAAAGAATAGTATATTGTGAATTTTTTGAAAAGCGATAGACGGTAAAAAGCAATCAAAGGTGGGTAAGCTAAATAAAGCTCTTCATTTGGGGATATTCATCCGCGGAAGAAGAAGAAGAAATTAACTTTGACTGTCATTCAGATAAAAGAAATAAATTAACGGCAAGAAGTGTATGGTAGTAGTGTATAAATATTAATAAGTTATGCGGGTTTATTCTAGTTTCTTTTTCTTTCTTTCTTTCTTTCTTTCTTTTTGAGAGAAAGATAGCGTGTTTAATAACCTTTATGACTTCCTAGATGTACGAGTATAGAGACAATAATAAACCTAGCACAACATTTAATAATGGCATTAAGTATGTCGCTCATATAGGTACATTTTTCTTAAAACATACTTGGAACGTGATCCTACATCTGAAATGTCTTGCGAAAAAGTGTGGTTATGGTGTACTTTGCACTTATTGAGTAGACTTGTTCGTTCTATTTTTTTGGCGGCGGGAGACATGATAGGATCAAAATCGGGGCATAGTTCGGAGTGTGGTCATCGAAACAGTTTACCAGCATTAAGGTCTGCATTGGACGATAACGATACAGGTAGCTTCTCTGCGTGGGAAGATGGCAGGGCAGCAACCTTATATCTCAGAGAGTTGCTCAAACAAGTTCCAGGGTGGCATGTTGGTTACTTGAAACAGAAAATAAAAGGTCCACAGATGTTTGGTACTGCGCGCTGCAGCTTTCTTGACCTATTCCCGAGTTTGAAGGAATTTATTGTAGCTGGAAAATGAATACCATTGTTCTTTCCAACAACCATGCTTCTAGAACTGCGTAAGGTTTTTTCTTCAGTATGCAATAGGTGATATGGAACGGGCACACTATTCTTAGGTATCGAAAATAAATCAATGCATTAACCTCTATGGTAGTTTTTTTTAAACTAATAATTCCTCGATCTGTTCAACATTAATATTTTTGATCTCAAATAAATATGAGCCATCTCAGCATTAATTTCGTTTCCAGAAAAGCTGTGGAAAAGTAACAAATCTTATGCGGAACAAAACGTGTCAAATTAAATAACTTAAACGGTTCTCAAGAATTTCCTTCACGTACCTGAAATAACTAGTTTATATTTCTTTTTGGACGCAGGATATGAGGGTGGAAATGCTTCATTTTAAATTCCTTTACGTATTCCTTTTAATTTATTAATCTGTTGTAAATAGACTTAGTGGCGGTTTTATATTGATTGTTCTTCCAGTTCATATTTAAAATGCAGTATTCTTTTCTTTTTCAGCACACATTTTGGCAGTGCATGAACAAAACACTTGAAGGTGAGTTCTGGATTCCATTTGCTGCCGCTCGCGCGGAGTCTCTGCTTTACTATGTACGTAGTGTAAGCAGTACGCATATAAACCAAATAAGGCAAATAGAGTGTAATATGTGATGTAGAGGATATAATAATAATAATAATAATAATAATAATAATAATAATAATAATAATAATAATAATTATAATATACCTTCATGGTAAATTTGCAGTAAATGAAGTACTTTGCTATGTCACATTCCACTTATCTTCAAGCTGTGTTTAAAGTTATGAACAGAGTATACTATAATTTTTATAAATTAATATCCCAGCCATTTTTACAATTATGTCATAACTTCTAGCAGGTACAGCCATTCCTGTATATTTGGGGTTAAATTGGTGTTAGATTTTATCTAGCTTTTTAGTAAACTGCACCACTGCAATGGAAAAGTTAGGGGAAAATAATCTGTTCACCAACTTCCATTACAAAAACGCATATGTGCTTTACAAACAGTTCTTCTTTCTCATTACTACAAATTACTACTTTTCATATAGAGGAAAAGATTCCGTGATTACTTTTCAACATCAGACCTGACGTGAGTAGTTATAGAAGAGGGCTCCTGGGCCACCAAAATGTTGAACCATCGGAGAGATAGCGAAAACGAGGGGAAATGCTTTGTCTCCCATGGTCTTACATGGGAGACATAGGGAAAACGAAAGACGTGCTAAGGAGGGTAGAGGTTGACGGTGTTCGAGGTGGTTCTGAGAACAATTTAGCGCTCATTATAGATGTTGGTCTAAGAAAATACGCCTATGCATTTTCGTTGTGAGAATATGTTGTCAAGTGCATCTGCTGTACGACATATGTACGATGTAGGTATAACGTAAGCACTCTCCAATGATCATTATGTCTAAACTAGCGTGACAGCAACCATTCTAAGCCAGACCGTCACCTACCGTAATCTCGCACCAAACATCCTAACCTAACCTAGGCCATCCTCTCATCGTCTAACCTAACCTGATACCAACCATTCTAACCTAACCTATACCTCCTCTCTCAGCATCTATTCCATACAATCTTATCTAGCCTACCTGGCACCAACCATTCTAACCTAACCTAAACCATACTCTCATCATCAGTTCAATAATGTAACCGTCTAACATAACCTGATATCGGTCATTCTAATCTAGACTATCCCTTATCATCTACTCTATCCAACCATCGCCTACCTTAGCATCGCACCGAACATCCTAACCTAGCCGATCACAACAAAGCTGAGCTAACCTGAAAGAAACCTCTCATTGTGTTTAAACAATACCTTAAACCGTAATTTTAGGGGTCCTTTTATAAACATTTCCAACTATCAAAAGGTATTTTTAGTTCTTTGAAGACGTTGAAACCAGTTTACAAGCTTCCTAGACACCGAAGAAGATGTTTGGTGCACATCGGTATTTTTTGAAGACATTTTGGAACATTTTTACGATAATTTGGGACACCAAAGCAGGTATTTGAGGTGGTGGTATGTTACAAGACACTTTAGACACGAGTTGTAATTATAGCACATTTTTGGGGTATTTTACCCACTGATGTAGATATTTTACACTTTTGGCTTGGAATTTTAGAACATTTTGGAACGCTGGCAGGGTCATTCAGGTATTTCAACAACTGCGGCACTAATTGCGGTGCATTTAGGAATTCCGAAGTTATTTTAGCCGCCGGTACAGCTGTTTTTAGGTATGAGCATGAGCTTTTAGTATATTTTAGAACACTAGCAGGACTATCTCAGTTATTTCAAATCATTTGGAAGGCATTTTAGCCACTGCAGCAGGTAAATTTAGGTATTGGATAAGGTTTCTTGAGCATTTAGGAACATTTTCAAGGTACTTTAGCCTGTTTTAGAATACTTTATACAGTTTTCCATGCATTTTAGAGCATTTCAAAGGCATTTCAGCCACTGATTCAGGTATTTTCGGGAAGTAACAATCTTTTAGGACCTTTGGAGCACTGACAGCGGCATCTCAAGCACATTCAAGGTATTACTTATAGATACTGCGGCAGATATTTTCATGAAATTGGTATACAGTCTTAGGACATATTGAGACCATTTCGAATGTTGTCAAGAGAAGAGGACGTTTTAGAACATGTTTAACATTTCAAAGGCATTTGAAGCAATTTATTCCCATTTTACATACCTTGAAGATAACTTTGTACACAAGACTGAGTATTTTGAGCTTTGATAGAGATATTTGGAGCAATACATCAAGGCTTCGGACCGTTTTATGAATATTTTTTAAAAATCTTTCTACTACACTGTAAGAGGAATTTCGCGTGTTTTATGTTAGCTTCATCCTGTTTTAAGACTCATTCCCCATGTTTTACAAGGATGTTATGTTTTTTTTATTTTTTCATCCTTTTAAAGCACACCGCATTCTTCACAGACTTTTAACACTTTATAAGCATTTCGTGTACTGTCATAGTACCTTTTATATATCTTTAAAGCCCTCTATCGCCCATAAACGTATGAATGGCGAGCTGCTAGCGTATGAGGGGGAGGAGGGATAAACTGTATATGGCTTACAGCTCTATTGAAGCGCATTCAACTATCGTAACCTCACTTGGCCCAGACAGTCTTCTCATGATTTACTCTATCCCACTGCTTTCTAACATAACCTTACACCGAAAATCCTAACCTAACATAAACCAGCCTTACCTTCTCTGAAATATCCTCACACTATCAATTCTAACCTGCCTCCGTATAACCTAACTAAAACTTAACCCAACGCAACCAGAAAGTAACAAAACGTTACCACGCGTAACCAAAAATGTAACCACAAAGCGTAGCCAAACGAACCGAATGTAACAAAACGTAACCGAACATAAAAATTCAACCACCAAACACAACAAAACACGACCAACCCGTTGCTAAAAAAACCTAAGTTAACCCATCCTTCATAATCTAGACAACTAGTATGCGAGTCTAACATTTCCTATCCCAGACTATCCTCTTATCATGTATTCTAACCAGACTTTGTCTAACCTATTTTGATTCCATCGTAAACTGATACCAAGCATTCCAACCTACACTAGACATCCCTTATTATCTATCCTACAATCCTCTACCCTAACATAGCACCGAACATCCTAACATAGCCTAATCACAGGTATCCAACAGCAACAAAAGCTGAACTTGAGCTTAAATTTACTGAAATTGCAACGTTTTATTAAGATTTTATTATTTGAGGATCTTCATTGGAAATTTTATGTCAAACGTATGTTTATTTCGAGTTTTATTTTAGTTTGCCGCTTGGCGTCTCTGCTCTTTTATCTGGGTTGGTGACCACCATTAAAAGTTACTGCTAATGACAGTTACCGCCTTCCACTCCCATTGTTCTTATTCTTCTTTCTTCATCACATTTATGTCGGGTACCTGTGAGTGATAGTTGAGTAAGCATCCATTTTATGTATGCAGTCACAAGATAAAAACAGCTTATTAAGGTATGCAACATATTTTCCTATGCTGGGCTCATAATGCTGTAATGGCCATAACCGTATGTAAATATTCCATCATCTGTAATCACTCTTTGTCGTCATAACGTGATAGAGCGATTTGGTTAGCTTAAGCTATCGAAACACCATTATGCCGAGGGAATTCAATTTATACATTATTTATGATTTCATAACTTTTAGACAAGTCACATAAATATTAAAAGTAATATTGTAGTGAATTGCTCTTCGTTTAATACCCTTAATATTTTATTTATAGCTCCACCAATAAAGAGGCATGCATTTTAGGGCTAAAATCTAAAAAGCGTTGAATGATTTTTCCGCTGCCTCCAATTTTAAATTTTCCCAACGCCTTTTATTTTGAGTTGAATAGCAGATATGTTTTGTTGAGTAATCAGAGGTATCTAGGTACTCAAGCATGTGTAGTTTATCCCGGTATATATCTGTTGTAGTCACTCAATGGATGAACGAATCAGTATACATATACAGGAGTTTCAGGTTTTCAGCTCCATAATATGGAAGTAAACCGTGATATTCTTACAACTACAAGAAGGTTTGTGAAATGTCTAATACATCCATACCTATGTATAGTTACCTATGTATTCGTTAAACACAATTTGTCGTGAAGCCTTACGCAGAGCAGCTAAGTTATCTCCCTATATAGTTCTATCAATGATTGCAGATTTTGGTTTAAGTTTTCCAAAATTTTACGATGTCACAAGCCCTATATCTATCTGATTGCGGATGTTCTCCATTATTTCCCCAAAATTTGCTTTTTGAACAGCTTGTGGACATCCTTCTCAAACTCGTTTCAAGCACCGTGCCATAGCTTGTTATTAAATTCGACGTAATATTATAACCATCTCGGTTGTAGAAATCCTTATTCACGATGAATTCTTGTTAGTTTTAGTCCTTGCGATAAAGACTGTTTCAAGGTCTGTAGTGGACAACATACCTTCGCCGAGATCCAAAGTGAGGAATTAGCTTCTTTGTAGAAGTATGCTTTGGTTGCAAACACTCAGGTAGGAATACGCAAGTCTTTATGCAAGACATGCAGCTCAGCTGGATATTCGATATCAACTTCTAAAATGTATACGTGTGGGTCAGGTTTCAAATTGTTGAGGTTAATATATTCAGAGAAAACCCACTCTAATCTTCCATAAGGAAGGGCATGGCGCATTGCCCAATCATATAGGTTATTGGCGTCCTCGTATGTGATAAATTGAGATGGTTTCAGAGAATCAAACTTCTCACGTAGAACGTATTAGCTTATGCATAACGGCGAGAAACTTGGCAAAAGCCTCCCCTTATACCAGAATTCACCATGAGAAGCTGTTCGTAACCCTGTAGCAATTTGAGCAAAATTCCCGTATATAGATTCATGGCGTCCCATGTAGGTTCTGGAGAGGCAAAATAATGTGCAACATCAACTCTTTTAGGATTTGCTCTCTGAATGTCTCAAAGACATCAGACAAGAGGAACATCTGAAGTTAAGTAGAGGTGCCTGCACGCGCTTAAATTGCTTATGCTAAACTGCTCTGAAACTTTTTAGCATGATCGTAGTCATCGTCGAACTTGTGCATTAAATTTGTTGTAGAATGGTCCCCTTGAAGGGCATAGCTTCTCATTCAACACATCCCATGAAGTGACGTAATCATATGGAAATACGCCCTTACGACTGTTCAAACTCAAATTCTTACATCCAAAGCACCTCTGTGTTTCGACATATGCTGTTAGGTTTTTTTGCTGGCTTATCCAGGCTTGTACTCAGGAAACGGTAGATGTCCACAAACCGGAGCTTTATATCCCCAACATACTGAGAGTATGAGATGTAACCTTCTGCCGAGTTCGGAATCACTTCAACTCTCACGCACGTAAATCCCAGCTCCTTAGCGATGAAATGTGAATCATATCCGCTCAGGTTATAAAGGAAGGCAGGGAGATATTTAGATGATTTGTAGGCTAAATTGCACTCGGTATTCGCATCAGACGTGGCCGTAGTCGTGCAGCTTGTAGTTCTCTTCTGTGAATTCCTTAGCACATACGTAGCACTCTGTAGAAGACTCGAAATGCCTTTGCAGTTCATCTGTAATTTCATAGGATTGGTATACTTGCATATGCCATTGATCTTCTTCGCAAGAAATTTTAGATATTCCATAAATATCACAACCGCGATATACATACGTTTGAGTAGACAGACCAGTTTCTAGACGTTCAACGCCGGATGACGGGTTGACGTAAACACAAAAACTCATCGGAGAATGTTTCTAATATGAGCTTGCACAGGAACTTTCAGGATAAGCAGAGCATGTATGTTACGACAGGAGAAGCTATCAAAATTCGAATAGATAACTTAGGAAGGCTTCAGCATCCTCTCCACTTTCTTAATTGTACCTTTGTAGGCATAACTATACTAGAGATATCATGTTGACTGCACATAGTGAAATATTCTTGTAGATTTTTCAGCCCGTTTCGTCCATATTGATCATCAAAATGCGTGAAGCAGCGTTTGCATGTGTACATCCGCCCTTTATATTTTGTTTACTGACATCGAATAAGATTCTCAAAACGCTTGTTAACAACATAGTATGGTATTTCAATAGCATCACTCAACAGAATTAGGTCGGTGGTCGGACAGCTTCTCATATATGATCTTTTTAGGAAACGATTCCTGTTTCTCAAGAACAAAAACGTTTATAAATGTCATTCGTTTTCTCAAAATTGGGCATTTGAGCCTATGTCGTAGGAAATGAAACACACTAGAAACCATAATTAGCCTCAACTTCCTTGTAATTCCTAAAATGCTGAGGTTTGCTTTAAATAAATTTTGCGCGGAAGGTATACCTAAAGCATTTTTATCGTTATGGCTGTTTATAAACGCTTCTCTTGCTTCAGCAGAGACTGATAGAGAAATATAGCTGCTTCCTCGAAGGAGATTGTATTTCTTAATACAGAGCCGAACCTTCTCCACGGCAAGCAAAGCCCATTACCTGCCGTTAAGCTGGGACTACTCCATTTAAGTAGTTAATTTCTAGAATTTCACATGTAACCTCGCATCTAGATCGTTTCCAGAAACACAGTTTGATTACGTGCTTTAAATGATTTATCGGCTATTTCACCAACAGCGTTTACAAATCGACCATTCAACACGTAGATTAATTTTCACAGATTTATGAAATCTAAGATTTTACTGAACCAATTGAGCTGTACACTGTTTTGCCTCTTGGAGATAAACATTCGTGTTCTTGGATGAATTACAGCGAATCAAATAAGATTTCAGACGCCGTTCAAATGCTGTTTCGTTCTCTCATATCGCAACTCTCATTCATTATTGAACATGAGATAGCGGGTTAAAACCCGGCGGAAGGCGATGGATTTTTCGGGCGTAGAAATCCTTAGCATGGCTGCTTTTAGAAAAGAAAGTAAAGTCGGTGGCCCCGTCTCGTGGATTTACGGGACATAAAAAATCCTGAAGCCTGATAAAGAGACCTCCGAGCAAAATTGCTGGTCTTTCACGCCAAATATAGAATGAGGACCCAACGACCACAGCAGTAGAAGAGCGTCAATTAACAAAACTCGTTTTTTTATTTATTATTGATAATAGCTGATGTTACGTGGGCTCCATCTTTATTTTCTTGCATGGAGTAGTGAATCTACACACCTTTTCATGACGTTTTCCCTTATAGCTGTTGTTGAAGAATCTTTCACAATGCGCACACTTGAACAGCTGCTTGCAGCCCATTTCATGTCACCTCTTGTGATAGGTTTCAAGAAAGTCCTTTCCACATTTACCATACTTGTTAAGAGACATTATATTTGAAAATACCTCCTGGAATGTAACGCTCTCCTTCTCTTAAATCTGATAAATACCATAAAAATGCTTATAAACACTGATCAATATTAAATTGATTGACTTATTCTAAGAAGCATACTTCTTTACATTGACAGCTTCTGGACACACTCGAAAGCTGATTTCGCTTAGAGGAAATGAAGTTTTCGGCTCGAAGCAAACTAGCACAAAGATGGTCTAAGTTTTTTTCGAGTGGAGGAGGAAATGATTAAATCACTCAGCCTCGATGGGATTCGGCACTGAGAGTGTGGGACTCACCAATAGTCGGCATACCCACTAAAAACTCCTCCACCGGAAGGAAAAATGGAAGAAGGAAACGTGGAATAAAACGTGGCTTTTTGCGGTCCCTCGTTAGTACGTGATGGCTGTTGACTGACGCCCTATGAGCGGGAGCGGATTAAAGTAGTTACTAGGTTGTAGCTATGAAGCCTGAAAGCAACACTAGTGGGAATGGCGAGGGTTTGGAATACAATGGACGTTAGGATTGAGGACGGTACTGATGGTGATGGTGCTGTTGCTGGTTAAACTGCTTGCACTGCTGCAAGAAGTTCGCGATTCTCTCCGGGTTACTCTTCAGCCTGGGACCAAGAAATGAGGCCCGGATGGCTTCGGTGATCGCGTTGAGTCTGGATGAAGTTTTGTCGAACTGCCCAGCCAGGATATGCCGACAACAGGAAAACCTGTTGAGCAGGTGATATGGTTTGAGGATCCCTGATGAGTTCCTCCAGGGCTGTCGGCTTCGTCATGTTTAGGATCTCCGCGTGGAGATCCTGAACGGCGTCACTTAGGCCTTGTACTTCCTCGATGATCGGCGTTGGTGATGGTGCTGGTGTCGGCGCTGGTGTTGGTACTGGTGGCTTCAACGGTGTTTTCCTGCGAGGATGCAGGGGGCAGAGCGCTTGGCCGGTGAAGGGCGTTGACCCTCCACAGGTTGCACAGTAGCGGCGATGGCGGTGCAGGCGGAACCACAGTAGAGGCATCTTGGTTGTGCTGAGCACGTCGTTTCCGTGCCCGTAGGCACAGCAGCGGCTGTAGGGTACCTGGCGTTCTACTCGGCTGGCCTCGATGCGTAAGCACCGCCCTAACAAGGGCAGGCTCGCGCTCAAGGCAGCTTCATAGTCGCCAGGGTCTGCGAGTTCGATCCTCGCGAGCATAGTGGGTCCCTGAGCTCCGAAGATACGTGTGGCATTCAAGGCTGTATGCTACTGCTGGTGCGCTGCGCTGATGAGGAACCTGACTGGCAGGTCCCTTGGGACTCCTCGAATAACAGCGCTGTACCTTTCATGAAGTACAGTCTGGATCTGCGTAGGCTGAGCACTTCCCAGGATTAGCGGCGTGGGTGCCGGTGATGGTGGCGGCAACTGCGGTGACAGTCGCGGCGAAGCTGCGCTGGATGGTGGCGAAGCGGCGGTCGAGGCATTAGTTGCCCCCCGGGTTGCGGCGGCTGTGGCGAGTTCTCCTCGGCGGGTGCGGAGGAGAAGAAGACGGTCCTGCCTTAGCAAGATCGGCGACTCTACGTTGCTTTTTCTTCGCCATCTCGGAGTTGAGTGAAAAAAAGCTCGAGTGGTCCCCTATTTATGCAGTGGCACGGACGTATAAGGAGGTCACAAATATTCAGATCCGGTATTGTAACGCTTTTGTTGTTTCTGTGTTCGACGTTTACACCGAAGATATTTTATGTATTAGCCATCATTATTATATACAGGTTTTGTCGTTTTTATATGCTTTCAAATCAATCGTGCAGTGATTTCAGTAATTAAATGGTGATTAAATGTTCAAAAACTCTAGCATTGCATTAACATATCAATACACTTTTAAATATATATCGCGATAAGTTATTAAATCAGTCCATTCAAATATAACACTACTCCATAAAAACTGCTTTCTTGTATACCACTCATTAGTCCTCTGCGCGCATTAACCACCATCATATGACATCACACTTAAGGAGAGATACCATGTCTGGCTTTAGCAGACGCGCTGGAGCTCTTCTCATGACTACGTCTATATGGCGTCACACCAAAAAGAGAGAAGGCTTCTCGCGGGCCCATTCCGACAGATGCATCCATTCAAACACTGCTTCTCCATTACAACCACCAGCACCGCCACAGACGACGATCACCCAGTGCAGCAAACACCAACCTTATTATCACAATTCTTTAGAAGCAGATGCTTACAAGGTAACTTAGAAAATTTTCTCCCCTTATTTAATAAAATATCCATAATATAATGCTTTATTTCATATTTTCATCGCTTTTCAGTACTTTTTTCTTATTTTTTCCATTCTCCACAGAATCAGCACACAATATGAGATTTCTTAGACGGTAAATACTCAATTGCCACAGAAAGCCCTTATATTCCACTCCAATCCAGTGTAATGCAATTTTTCTAGAGTTACACAAACTCGTGAGCTTTTACAATCGATCCAGATAATACTTTAAGTAACAGTATTTAGTAATTCCATTCTCCTCATTAACATCTATTTAGCTTTATTTGAATCAACTAAGGCCCATAGACTTGATTAAATATGAAATAACCCTACGGGGTTTGATCCGTGTATCGTTAGGTAATTGTTATCATTATAACGATATTACAAGACTAGCGTCACTGTTTGCGTTTTAATTGGCATGCTTATCTAAATCAATTTGTGAGCTATTAAATTTATAAGCAAATTCCATGGAATGAAATCCCATGGCACAAGTAAAGAAATTATGTATCATATTTATTTCGTATGTTTCCATAGCTATATATCCTTTACACCATTAATCTTAGTGATATATCCTAGACTATACAAGGAAATTAAGGAGGATAGTGAAAGATGGGGATTCGAACCAAGAATTATTTATCTCCAATTATTTACGGTATTGATTGCAGGTAATAATAGTTAGAATTCAAGCTTTGTTGCCGTTCATTGATGCTGATAGAACCGGAGATAATTGAGGTATTAAAAACTAGGGCTAAATCGCGGGACTGTAGATATCGGATAATACATTGAAACAAACTATTTACAGATGTTAATTTAATAAAGTGTAACTACACTCTTTATTTAAATCAGCTCAAGAGCTCTTAAATTTATGATTCAATTACATTAATTAAATCATTATTCCAACCCAAAACGCAAGGAACAAAAATCTTTATCATATTAATTTTCCGTATTAAATACGTGTATATAGCCCATGAATTTCAGTGATATATCCTACAGTACAGAGGGAAATTAAAGAAGTCTTTGAAACATTGGGATTCGAACGGAAGATATTGAACCCTAATTGATTAGGGTATTAATTGCACATAATATTATCTATCAATCATGCTTCGTTCTAGTCCTTTTGCTCCCCTAGATGCTGAGAGAATTGAGGTTTAAGAGTTAAGGCTGGAACCCAGGTCCTTAGATACTCGCGTATGCATTCACAATAAACCATGTAATGATATAAATTCATTCATTCATTATCTGTTTACCCTCCTCTTATGTAGGACTTACACCCCCAGGACTTACATGCTGGTGCCTGGGGTCAGAGGTCCGTCGAGGAGCAGACACTCATGGATCAGACAGAACATCCAGGATGGGTGATCAGCCGACTGGTATGGGATGAAGGAAGTAGATAAAACGAAATGATGGTTAAATGGATGAAAGGAAAGGTGATGATGGAGCAGTTGGTGGAATGAATGCCGGGGGAAACGGGAGAACCCGGAGAAAACCCGCCCAGACACCGCTTCGTCCACCACAAATCCCACATGCAGGTCCCTGGGATTGAACCCGGGCCGCCTCGGTGGGAGGCGAGCGGTCTAACCACTCGGCCACGGCGCCGCCTGTAATGATATAAATGATGGTGGAAACATAGTAAAGGTGTGGGACAAGCGCTGCTTGTTTTCGTTCGGTGTGCGCAGTGACGTCACCTTGACTGCAACGTGAGAAAGAAAGCTAAGAGTTAGCTGATGACCGCCGCAAGGACAATAATAATGGAGCTGTAATGTGAAGGCCTGAATACATGACTTATCTAATTTCTAATACAAAACCACAAATGCAAAGTACATGAAGCTTAGATAATGTTTAGCTTATATGTACTAAGAAATCACTAACTTTGTATTGTATGGTGGAGCATGACTACTCTATTACCCTAAGTCGCAAGTATATATTTATTCATTCTAAACATCTTTAAAGATAATCGATATATAATTGTAATAAACAAGAATATTAAGGAATTATAAAAGCGCAACAAATATTCTAAACACAACACAATTAGTTTCATTTTGGTTACAATAGTAATAATATTTTCCTTTATGAAGCACAAGATAAATAGTAATGTTGAATATGAACGTAACTACCAGTTTGCCATGTGCTTCTTACTTATAAACTGCTCTTAAGTATACTCATCGATGCAAATAAGCTAAAAAATACTAAAAATAATAAACTTGAATTTTGTGTTATTAAATACTACATACCCTTTTCTTAGGTACTCTGCGAATTTTATAGCAATGCGGCCGTTAAAACCATGGAAGATGTACATTTAAATGCATGTAACATCTAAAAATTATCCTCAAAAGGGCGCGTACATAAAGGTGAAAAACCATTTAAAGAAGCAGCAATAATTTTCAGAAGACTAACTTAGGTGTGGCAGAGCATACTACGAAGGACGGCCTGCACATACAGGGTGAATCACCTAAAACTTGCACCGCAAATATTTCGGAAATGGAAAGTCCTATTGATATGTAGTTTTCACAGCACTGATTGCTAGTCAGGGGCTCGTTCATTTAGCCTATAAACAGAGTTTAATAATACTGAGAAAGTGTATTTTTTGAGTAAACATACATTTTTAAATTTAAAAATGCCTAGCTACATCAACAGAATAAAGGTAGGGTAAACTAGAATGTCAAGCGTCTTTGTTGTAGGATTCTAGTGCAAGTGGTTTACGAGAAATCGTATTTTGAAAAGTTTCCATCCAGACAATTGTTTGCCCCATTCAGCCTGCTGAATTGTTAGGTATGATGTTGTTATGTTTGTTTGCATTTTTTCTGTTCATTGTTTGCATTGCGACTTTCTGGTCAGTTAGTTTGTGACAGTTCAAACAGTAAGTCGTTAGTGCAAGATGAGGTTTACTAATGCAGAAAAAGCCGACATGCTCATGGTGTATGGAGAGTGTAGGAAAAGTGCAGTTTTTTCCTTACGGTGTATGGGGAAACGTATCCCAATAGACGTCAACCATCTCGGCAATTATTTATCAAGCTCATCAATCAATTACGTCAAGGTGGTACTGTAACAACTAGATAACGTAACAGAAACAAACCACGGACTGGAGAAGAGGCAGAAATTAATGTTTTGGTGCCGTTGCAGTAGACCCGCATATTAGTTCCCGCACAATCACACGTGGAAGTGACATAAGTCAGGTAAGTGTACTACGCATTCTCCATCGACATAGGTTCCATCCCTATCACACCTGTCTCCATCAAGAGCTGCATGGAAACGATTTTGAGAATCGTGTTAACTTTTGTACATGGGCATTAAGACGTGATACTCCAGATTCATCATGTATCTTGTTTAGTGATGAGGCAACATTTACTAATCATGGCCAGGTAAATCGCAGAAACCTACACTATTGGTCTGTTGACAATCCCCGTTGGCTTCATCAGGTGGAACGTCAGCGTCCATGGAGTTTGAACGTATGGTGTGGCACAGTGGACCATCAGCTCATAGGCCCTTTGTTCACAGAAGGAACAAAGAAATCGCACAAGTATCGCAACTTCCTGATAGACTATCTGCCACAGATGCTAGAAGACATTCCTTTGTGGACTAGGAGGAACCTGTGATACCAACATGATGGCTGTCTAGCCCATAGTGCATGAAGTACTACAGCTTGTCTTATCGGATTGTTTCCAAATTGCTGGAGTGTGTTGTTGAAAATTCCAACTGTAGTGAATGTGATTGATCGCGTGTGACTTTACAAAATAGAGAATGTACTCCGATCGAACTCCTAAGAGGTGATCTCATGTATCTTCAAAACTATGGAACTTAGCTGGTGCAAATAAAATCTAATTGTTAGATGCTACTGAGTGGAATAAAATTAGTAAATACTTTTATTAAAAGCATTACCTGGTTCTATTTTAGAAGCTCAAAATTTGTGTAGCTCTGGAAAAATAGCTTTACACTGGATTGGAGGAAATGTAATGGTTTTCTGCGGAAATAGAGTATCTATCGTCTACGAAATCTAATTTAGTGTGATGATTCTGTGTAAAATGAAGAAAATGCAGAAAAACGAAAAAGGATGAAAACATGAATTAATAAATTATATCAATGGATTTAACTAATTAAGAGAAGAAAATCTACGTTACCTTTTAAGCGTCTGCTTCTAAAGTATTGTAGTAATAGACATGGTATTAACCTTGCTGCAGTGGGTGGTGGCAGTAGTGCTGGTAGTGGTAGTGATGGTGGCGGTTCGGTGGTGGTGGTGGTGGCGTTGTAGTCTTTAAATGGATGCATCTATCGGAATAGGCGTGTGACAAGGCTTGTCTCTGTTTGGTGTGACGTCATATAGAGGTAGTTATGAGAAGAGCTTCAACGTGTCTGCTAAAGCCAGACATGTTGTCTCTGTTTATCTGTGACGTCACATGATGGTGGTTAATACGCGCTGAGTACTGAAATGAGTGGTATACAACAAACCAGTTTTCATGGAATGGTTTTAGAGTTGAATCAACCGTTTGAGTCACTGATCACGATACATCGTTAAAAGGTTATTGATAAGTTAATGCAATGCTAGAGGCCTTAGACATTTAAGCACCATTTGATTGCTGAAATACTGCAAGATTGATTTGAAAGTGTATAAAAACGAGAAAAATATAGATAATAACAAATAAGTGATGGCTAATATATAAAATATTTTCGATGTAAACGTCGAAACGGAAACAATATAAGCGTTATAGTGCCGCATCTGAAGATACGTGACCTCCTTATAAGTCGGTGCCACTGCATAAATGAGGGATTCCTCGAGCTTAGACCTTCATTGTGCTAGTTTGCTTCGAGTCGAAAACATCATCTCCTCTAAGCGAAATCAGCTCTCGAGTGTGTCCAGAAGCTGTCGAGGTAAAGAAGTATGCTCCTTTGAATAAGTCGATCAACTGTATATTGATCAGTGTTTATAAGCAATTTTATGGCATTTAGCAGATTTTGGAGTCGGAGAGCGCTACATCCCAGGAAGTATTTTCAAAGACAATATATCTTAATAAGTGTGGTGAATGTGGAAAGGGCTTTCTACAAACCTATCACAAGAGGCAGCATGAATGGGATGCAAGCAGCTGTTCAAGTGTAAGCATTGTGAAATATTCTTCAACAACAGCTATAAGGGAGAACGTCATGAAGAGGTGCGTAGATTCACTACTCCTTGCAATAAAATAAAGACGGAACCCACGTAACATCAGCTGTCATCAATAACGCATGAGGGTTGTGATATGATTATCTACTATGTATATAGACTACGAAATCGCATTTAAAGGGAATCTGAAATGCTATTTCATATGCTGTGATTCATCCAAGGACATGGATGTTTACCTAGAGAAGGCAAAACAGTGTATAGTTTTAGCCGTACAGAAAGAGATTAGAGTTCATAAATCTGTGAGAATTAATCTATGGTTGAATGCCAATTTGTAAACGTTGTTGGAGAAATAAATAATAGAACATTGGAAGCACGTAATCACGCCGTGTTCTTAAAAACGGACTTGAATGCCATGCAAGATGCGAAATTAAGGAAATGAACTACTGAAATGGAAGTGTCCTAGCTTAATGGCGGTACTAGGCTTTGCTTGTCGTCGAGGAGGTTCGACTACGTATTAACAAATAGAATCCCCTTCGAGGAAGCAGCTACATTCCTCTAATAGCCTCTGTCGAAGCAAGAGAAGCGTGTATAAACCCCACAACTATAACCACGAGAAATGCTTTTTATGTGCCATCCTCTCAAAGTTTACTGATAACAACTTTGAGCGTGTTAGCAAATACAAAGAAGTTGAAGATAAGGATTATTTCTCGTGTGTTTCATTTCCAAAGACAGTGGCTCAAATCCATATATTTGGGGGAAAGGAATAACACATCTATAAACGTGTTTGGTCTCGATGAGAAACAAGAAGCGTTTCCTATAAAGATCATTGATGGAAAAGTGTACGACCATCGTGACCTCCTTCTGTTGAGTGATGCTGCTGGAATACAACACTGTGATTATAAAAAGTTTTGAGATACTTATTCGATGTCAGAAAACAAAATATATAGGGCGGATATACACATACAAACGCTGCTTCAGGGATTTTGATGATAGATAGGGACGAAGTGGGCTAGAAAGGCTACAAAAGCATTGTAATATCTGCACTCAACATGATATAGCTATGATAGTTATGCCTGCAAGGAATAACTATAGCACAATTCTAAAATGTGGAGAGGATCCTGAGGCTTCATTATGTTATATATCGGATTTTGAGCGTATTCTCGTCCCTTATCACACAGTCTCCGCTAAATCTGAAAGACCCTATACAATTCCATATCAGAATCATTCCTCAATGAGTCTTTGTATTTACATCAAGCCGTCATTCAGCGCTGAGAGTCTATATGCTGGTCTTCCTACTCAAACCTATGTATATCTTGGCTGTGAAGCTGCTGAGAAGTTTATGGAATACCTAATATTGCTTGCGAAGAAGATCGATTGCATATACTAATCCGCTAAGCCTCAGAGACTTCCAGATAAACTTCAAAAGGATTTCGGGTTTTCTACAGAGTGCTAAGGAATTTACAGAAGGAAGCTACAGACTGAGCAACTACGATCATATCGGCGTGGAATACCTAGGAATACTGCTTAATAAGTGCAATTTAGGCTGCAAAACGCGTAAATATATTGCTGTTTTCCTTATAATCTGAGCGAATGTGATTCATATTTCATCGTTAAGGAGCTGGAATGCACATGCGAGAGAGTACAAGTGATTCCGAACTCGACAGACGGCTACATCTCATACTCTAAGTATGTTGGGAATATAAAGCTCCGGTTTGTGGATACCTATCGCTTCCTGAGTAAAATCCTAGATAAGCTAGCAAAAAAACCAACAGCATATCCCGAAACAGAGAGGTGTTTTGGGTGTAAGAAGTTGAATTTGAACACTTGTAAGGGCATATTTCCATATGATTACCTCACTTCATGGGAAGTCTTGAATGAGAAATAATTGCCTTCAAGGGAAGAATTGTATAACAAATTAAGTGTAGAAGAAATTAGCGACGATGACTACGATCATGAAAACAAGTTTAGCATAAGAAACAGTTTTGCATAATAAATTTTGGAGAGTACAGCAACCTCTACCTAGTTTGAGATACACTTCTCTTGGCTGATGTCTGAGACATTCAGAAAAGAGTCCCTGACAACACACAGGGTTGATCCTGGACATATTATATCTCTTCAGGACTGACATGGGGCGCCAGGCTTCTACATACTGGAATTGAGTTAAATATGCTACAGTATATGATCAATCTGCCATGGTCGAATCTGGTTTAAGCGGAGAATTGTACCAAGTTTCCCATCGATATACAGAGCCTTATAACTCCTACATGGAGAAGTATGATCCTCTGAAACCATCTCAACTTATCACATACGAGAACGCCAATAACCAATATGGTTGGGCAACGTGCCATGCCCTTCCTTATGGAGGATCAGAGTGTGTTTTCCCTGAAAGTATTAACCTCAACAGTTTGAAAGCTGACCTTCACGGATATATTTTAGGAGTTGATGTCGAATATTCTGCTGAGATACATAACTTCCCAAAAGATTTACCATTTATGCCCGAGTATTTACAACCATAGGAATACTTCTACAAAGAAGCTAATTAATCATTTTGAACCTCGAGGAAGGTACGTTGTCTACTATAGGCTTTGAAACAGACTTTATCGCATGGAATACAACTAACAAAAATTCATCGGGCATTACGATTTTGACAATCGCGATGGTTAGAACCTTACGTAGAATTTAATAACAAGCTACGACACGGTGCTAGAAACAATTCTTAGAAGGATCCCTACAAGCTGTTCAACAAATTAATGTTTGGAAAAACAATGGAGAATCGGATGGATATACGACTTTTGACAGGTCGTAAAAGTTTGGAAAAGCTTAAAGCAACACCTACAATCATTGATAGAACTAGTTATAGAGATACCTTAGGTGCTGTGCATATGGATTAACGACAGGTTGTGTTTATAAAACCAATATACACAAGTATGAGTGTGCTAGACGTTTCAAAAACCTCACGTACGTGTATCAATATGACGTTTTACTTCCATATTATGGAGCTGAAAACCTCAAAACCCCTGTATATGGACATTGACTCCATCTATTGAGTAACTACAACGGATGTATACCAGGGAAAGTTACAGATGCTTGAGTACATAGATACCTCTGATTCCCCAACAAAACATATCTGCTTTTCAATTTAAAGCATAAGGTAGTGGGAAAATTTAAAAGTTGAGCACACGGAAAAACAATTCAACGCTTTGTGGGTCTTAGATCTAAAATGTATGCTCTCTTTATTGTTGTAAGTGTAATTAAAAGAGTATGGGTATTAAACGAAGAGAAATTAACTGCAATATTACTTTTAATGTTTATATGAATTGTCTAAAAGTCAATGAAATCATAAAAAGCAAATCCATTTAATTCAGTCACACCATCATCGTGCTTCGATAGATTAAGCTAACCAATTCGCTCTATCATATTATGACGACAAAATAGTGATTGCAGATGATGGAATATCTACACACACTTATGGCCATTACAGCAATGTGAGCCCAGCATAAGCAAATGAGTTGCATACCTTAATATGCTGTTTTATTCTTGAGACTGCTTACAGAAAATGGATGCATACACAACTATCACTCAGATATACTCGACATAAAGGCGATAAAGAAAGAAGAATAGGAGTAATGGAAGTGGAGGGCAGTGATTCTGCCACTAGGAGTAACTTCTGTGGTTGGCCTCCAGTCCAGATAAAGGAGGAGAAACGCCAAGCGACGAACTAAAATAAAACTATAAATAAACCTACGTTGACATAAAACGTTCTAATTAAGACCCTTAACAGATAAAATCTTAATAAAACGCTGAAATTTCACCAAAATAAGCTCAAGGTCAGCTTTGGTTGGTATTGGATATTTCTGATTAGGCTGGGTTAGCATGTTTGGTGCTATGTTAGTGTAGACGATTGCAGGATAGAAGATAACGAATGTCCAGCTTAGGTTAGAATGCTTAGTATCAGATTAGGATGGTATCAGACTAAGTTAGAAAATGGTTGGATAAAATACATGATGAGAGGATAGTCTGGGGTGAGTTATGTTAGACTTGCATACTGATTGCTGCTACATTTTGTAACAGCTGTGTGACTTTGGTTTTCTTTTATAGTTACGTTTTGTTATATTTTGTGATTACATCTTGTAACGTTTGGTTACGTTTTGTTGTTGCGTGTGGTCACGTTTTATGATTACGTGTGGTCACGTTTTGTGATTGCGCGTGACCGTTTTCCACGTCTTGTTATGTTTTGGTTACGTGTTGGTTAAGTTACACGATGGCAGAGTAGAATAGATGAGAGGCTATTCCAGAGCAGTTAAGTCTGGGTTAGGTTAGGACGTTCGGTGGGAGGTTAGGTTAGACGATGGCGGGATAGAATAGATGATGTGGGATTGTTTAAGCCAGGTTAGGTTATGATACTTGAGTGAACTTCAAATAGACTGTGAACTATACACAGTTTGTCCCTCCTTCCTTTCACACGCTAGCAGTTTGCAAGCGGCGTAAAAGAGGGTTTTAAAAGTATATAAAAGATACTGCGACAATACAGAAATGCTGATGAATTATTCAAACATTTGTGAAAATGCCGTAAATACTGTTAAAAGAGCTACAAATTAAAAATACCATCAAATGCTCGTAAAGTAGGATACATTAGCATTAAACAGAATTAAGCTAACATAAAACATGCGAAATTGCTGTTTAAATGCATTGGAAAGGTTTCAAAGCGCTCAAAATATTCATAAAGGAGTCCAAAGTCTGTTTGTAGTGTTCTGAATACCTCTACCAGAGCTCGAAATGCTCATTCCTGCGATAAAATATGTCTTCGATGTGTGTAAAATGGGAATAAAGTGCTTCAGATACTTTCGAAATTTTGAAGCATTCTCAAAGGACCTCCCCCGCGAATGTATTCTCGCTCCAGTGCCTAAAATACCTTTGACATTTCTGGAAACAATCAGAATACTTAAAACACCCTAGGATATTTTCGAAATGTCCTAAAACCCTATAAAATACCTTGAAGATACCTACACCAGTGTCTACAAATAATATCTTTAATGTGCTTGAAATGCCGCTGTCAGTGTTTCAATATATTTTGAAAGACTGTCAGTACCAGAAAATACCTGTATCAGTCGCTAAAATACCCTCGAAACGCTCTAAAATGCTGGAAAACTGCATAAAATACTCTAATACTGGCTTAAATACCTTCAAAATGTTCCTAAATGCACTAAACACCATACCAGTACCTAAGAGTACCTCCCACACTGGTTTAAATATCTCCTAAATGCTTATAAATATATGAATATTCGTGCTAGTGTTATAAAATGAACTAAAAGCCTATTCTTATACCCGAAAACAGCTGTACCGACGGTTAAAATACCTTAGAAATGTCCTAAATGCACTGCAATTCCTGCTCCACTGGCTGAAGCACGTAAAATGACCCTGCCAGTGTTCCAAAATGTTCTAAAAGCCTATATCAATAGTCTAAAACGCCTACCTCAATGGGTAAAATACCCTCAAAGTGTGCTACAATTCCGGCTCTAGTGTCTAAAATACCCTCGAAATGCCTGAACCAGAATCCTAAAATATCTACTTTGGTGTCTAAAATAATCGTAAAATAGCCCTAAGGTGTCTTTAGAGAATCCTAATGTCCACCAAACCACCTTTACCAGTGTCAGAAAGCCTGTACGGTTGGTACAATATCCTCAAAAGGCTAAAAATACCTACTAATACCTGGAAATGGTTACAAAAAGACCCCCAAAATCCAGGTTGAGTCAGCTTTGTTACGGTCGGTTAGTTTAGGATGTTCGGTGGGAGACTACGGTAGACTATGGCTGAATACAATAGATGATAAGGGATAGTCTAGTTTGAAATGGTCGGCATCAGGTTACGTTAGACGGTGATATGATTGAATAGCGGATGGGTGTATGGTAAGGGTTATGTTAGAATTGTTGGTGTCAGGTAAGCTAGATGATGAGAGAGGGGATCTAGGTTAGCTTAGAATGTTTGGTATCAGGCTAGGTTAGACGATGGTAGGATGGAATAGATGATGAGAGGAGGGTCTTTGTTAGGTTAGGATGTTTGGTCCGAGATTAGGGTAGGTGATGGTCAAGATTATAATGGATGGTATCGGGTTAGGTTAGATATAATGGTTCTTACGTTATACCTATATCGTACATATGTCGTACAGCAGATACACATAACAGCATACCCTCACAATGAACGTACATACGCGTATACTTCCTAGACCTACATCTCTAATGAGCGCTAAATAGTTCCCAGAACCACCCTCGA
Organism: Deroplatys truncata; assembly: GCA_030765065.1. Taxonomy (NCBI): domain Eukaryota; kingdom Metazoa; phylum Arthropoda; class Insecta; order Mantodea; family Mantidae; genus Deroplatys; species Deroplatys truncata. The sequence continues at coordinate 276,727,679 of CM060990.1, forward strand.
ACATCTTCAACCCATACCCTCCTTAGCACTACCCTCGTTTTTCCTATCTCTCCCATGTATTATCGTTTTGGTGACCCAGGACCACTCTTCTATAACTACTGACGTGACTTAGGAATATGACTAATATATATTAGAAATCTTTTCACCGGTTGGTGTACATACTTTTGAAGCACAAATCTGCAGGAAATTATTAGCAATTTAACTAGAAAAAATTAAACGCCAAAACACTAATATCTCTAACCAAATATCAATTTTCAGTATAAACGACAGAAAAACAAATTATAATCATTAAGATTCAATAAACATATAGCATATAAGACTGAAGATCAAGAGAGTTGGCACCGTGGTAACCTGTGATGTTCGCATTGTCGAGGTCTCGGGTTCATTTCCTGGCAACCGCCCAATTTTACCTTGGATCTTTAGTGGTTTTTCCTGGTCGACAGACCAATGCTGGGGTGGTTTCTCATCTACCAGGATTTCCTTTACCTAATTGCCCTTTGATTTTCTTTCCTTCTCATGTTTCTGATGTGTCGGAGCCCGACAACTGGCACGAATGCTTGCTCTGAGTAATGAGTATTCCCGTAGACACTAAAAGGCTGCCTGATTGGACGGTTCGTTCATCACCCTCTCTGGGTAGATCCAGTTGTGAGCGGGGTCTTAGATCCAGGCACTATTGGGGATCCCCGCGCGTCTTTGTGACCTGTATGCCTGCGTGCTGTAGCCGGGTCTGTTTCCTTCACTTCATCCCCTGCTTCTGGGGGTGATAGCCGCGATAGTTCACCAGTAGTCGCAGTAATAGTAATGTTTAACGCCGGTTCTGACTGCATAAGTACCAGAGGCGGTGGACACCGATGAGACTTGAAATTTAACGATATTTAGGAAAGGAATTTTAAAAATCAATCCTTCTAGGCCTAAGTTTAGGATACCTTCCCGGCATTTACCAGTTATGATGACTGAGGTAGACCTGAAATAAAACCTCAGTAAGGGAGGACGGCCCTCGCGGAATTTGAACCGCGGACCTCCCGACTGCAGGTCTCACGCGTTAACGCGTAGCCATCTCTCTCGGTCCCGTAGGCCACAGTGCGCGAGTTGTCCCCTTGGGTTGTATACCCTATACATCCACTGCAACTACCTAATGCACCAGATTTAACACCGAACATAAAGCATATACAAAAGTAAGGAATTAAACAATAAGGATAGGGACACCTCATGGACGGCGATGTACTTAAGATCTATTTCGCTACCACTCCCCAGGAGGAAGGGATGAAGTCAGGAAATCGCGGGAGGCTACAGGACACAAGGACGAGCGGTTGTTCATAACATTTCCTGGCTGAAGACCCTACGCACTACTGGAACTGCTCAGAGAGAGTGATGAACGACCCATCCAATCAGGCAGACCTCTAGTGTCCACGAGGAATACGCTTTCCTTGAAACAAGCATCTGCACCATCTGTGCGACTCCACCACATGCCACGAAACCTAAAGCCACACAGAAAACATCAGAAATAAACGGAATGAAAAGGAAATTAGGTAATGCATATCGTGGTAGATGAGAAATCAACCCAAAACTCGCTTACCGACCACGAAAAACGACAAACAACCCAAGGTTAGAGAGGGCTGTCGACAGGAATCGATCCCGGGACCTCTCGAATGCGAGCCTAATGCGTTACCGCGAGGCCAAATTGCTCGGTGGTACAGTACATACTATAGGCTTATACTTTGCTTAGAAACTGTTCATCGGATTTGCAATTATTTCCTGGTGATCAGTGTACCACCTCTCCTATGCCGAGATTCCATTCCCCAGGAGAGGCACCATTTTAAAAAAGTACTGCTGGCAGTTAAGCAAATAACGGTGCCGTAAGTTTGACAATTTAACAATACTGTTAACACTCCTTAATTAACACAAGTGCAAACAAAACTACTTCTCGGCCACGCAGTTACGCTTTTATTCTACTTGACATCAGTTGGCCTGTAACAAGCTCTCTGTTTGGAACAGCTACCACAGTTTTCAAACCACAATGTACGCACAGGTTATCCGTTTTACCATTTTAACAGTGTAAAAATAATATAAAATGTATTCTTCATAATTTTACATAATGTAGCCTTAAAACTCAGAGAACTAATCTTACCCCTGTAAATACTATCGCCGTCCAATGGAGAGACAGTCTGGGTAGGAGTTTGCGGATATAAAGCAAAGGACATTGCTATGCCTGTTGCTGTCCAGCTGGACCGGTTAAACCTTCCCAGTGTTCTCGTATGACATCGACTGATAAATGTTAACTAGAGTAAAAGGCAACACTGTGTAGATGTTGGTGTTACCGGTGATAGCTATTAGAACAATTACTTGCTTTCTGTGTTGTATTCTCCCATGTTTTATGTCTGTTAATTACGGTCAGTTTCGTGGAAAGGACATTCACTTCGACTACTGAGCATCCATCGTCCTACGTAAGTGAATGCAGTTGTATTCTAGAAAAGGTTTTGAAACACTCCTTCTATTCGCGTTCTTAGTAAACAAGAAAGCCATTGTTATAAATGACAGATCCATTCCCAGTTTATCAGGTCTGATAACCAACATATTTATTTGATGTTTATAAGAGGAATTTTAACACTTCTTTGTGTTCAAATCGTGATTGGTTCTGTGGGTGTACAAAGTTGAATAGAATTTTCTGCTGGCCTTGTCTGCTGTGTTTTGGATGAAAACAAATATATGAAATACATACGGAGCTGAAGCAATAATAGTTCAGTATATATCATCGTTCTCAGGTGAATTAGAAGCAACGAATCACCTCTATGTGCTCATTAGCCCCGCTTGGTAAGACCAGAATACCTTAAGTGATACAGTGAACAAATAATAACAACAAAGAGGTCTATTTAGAAGCACAACGAAGACCTGAAGACAAGTGTATAGTCAGAATTTGCTTTTTTATTTTTTCCTGATTATTGGAGGGAATTCGACACTGCTCCAATGACGTTATTGTACCTATGCCCCACAGGGGGGCCCCTGGGAGAGAAGACACCGGGCGGCCGGAACCAAAATTGATGGTACAGCAATGACAGGGCCCTATAGTTTGCAGATTGAGACGCCGACACTCGTTAGGCGTATTTCCGCCCCTCACAGAGAGTCCAACACCCCGCTCCGAAGTAGTGGTCCGTTTACTCTGGCAACAAGCCGAAAGCCAAGGGACCGAGAGAGTTCCACAGAGAACATCCCCTTTCCGTGCCACGCCACATCAAAGCACCATCGCTGACACTTCCAACCCTGAGACAGACCTAACGGGGTGGAGAGTGAATGAAATGATGAATAGAACGAAACGGAGGGACAGGAGATTTGGAGGCAGAAAGAAACCACTTCAGCATTAGCCTGACGACCCGGGAAAATCCCCCAAAAACCCACGGGTCAGTGGGCGGTCGTCGGGAATCGATCCCAGGACTTCCCAAATGCGAGTCGCACGCGTTAAGACGGCGCTAACTGGCTTGGTCAGAACAGAACAGAACTAGGTTAGTTCTGCTTTTTGGCTCAGAGTGAACGGCAGTGTAGAGCTAGCGACGAATCCGCTAATTACGCAGATAATCGAAATTATGTGGAATAATTATATCTAATTTAAAAAGCAGATATCAAACTGCATCATCATTTGCAAGCTTAAAATCTTTTTTTTTCTTCAGGAACGTACGTATAATAATATTTTAAAATACTACTGCAATATAATATGTTTCCACCTTCATTAGGTCGAGTGTAAAAAAGCCTTGAAAAACTTTTAAGCTCATTTGCCACCATTATTGATATTTCCAAAACTTCTTAGTTACAGATTATAAATCCTAAACATATGCATGTTATATTAAGTTTAAATCAAAACCAAATTAAAGAAAATTTATGGACAGTCTCTTAAATCTTTACAACTTCTAGGCAAGCCCTTGCACATACGGAACTGAAATTTCATGTATCAGGATGAACATCAGTTGAGTGGTTTGTTTGAAATTTTACAAAATAAAAGACGGTTTATATGAAGAGCCCTCTAAAATCTAACATCTTAGTGGTATTTCCCAAGATATTCTTAATAATAAATATTGCAAACACCTAAACTTTAAACCTATTTTTACATTTTGTATATTTCTTAAAACCTATTAGTAGTAATAATATAACAATTCCTGCGCACAAAAATACTGCCGACTGATAAGATGTGAGAGATAATCCTTTGTTCTGTGCCACAGGCCATGCCCCTGTTTGTGTGTTACTCTGACACCGCCCGCCTGCAAGAGAACCAGAAGAATAGACGCTTGCTCCCATCGCTAATGGGGTTCTCTGTAGCTGTCGGTGTTGGAGTAGGACACAAAGTAGAGGTGTGAAAACACTTATCAAGGCAACTCCAGGCCGCGAATAGATGCCGCAACCCAGGCCCACTCTTTGTGCGCTACTCCAAACATAGCCCGCCAGAGAACCAGAAAAATACAATATTGTTCCCATCGCTAATGGAGGTGTCATGTAGCTGCCGTTGTCGGAGTAGCACATTCCTGCACACAAATAGATGCCGCCTACTGATAAGTGTATGTCCTATGCCGCAGGCCACGCCCACTCTTTGTGTGTTACTCTGTCACCGCCCGCCCCCACCCACCTTTGTGTCACTTATAGCTAATGGATATGTCATGTAGCAGTCAAATTTGATTGACGAGGGTTAATAACAATCGTCCATGTGTAAGATTTCCTGACATAAAGCTTTTGCTGCATTCTAGGACCCTCAGTCGCCTGCCGCCACCCCCGTAAATCGATGGGTGAGGTTTAGACCACAAAACACTGCAATTAAGGTTCAATTGAGCGTAAATGTAAACATGTGTGTTTACAAATGCTTTTCACACCCTTTAGCGATATTTTTCCGACACAGGAAGTGCCCTCCTCCCTCTCCTTTGTGTGGGTGAAGTCCCCGCCGCTAAAGTTCCAAATATATGTGTCAATCAATTAGATAATGTTCGTCCATGCATAACATCATCTAGCGTCATTCAAATCAAGGATTTAACCGCTAACAAATACTATATCGCACTCTAGCGTCGTGAATTCCGGGTATCACGTACCCTAAAGGGCCGGACGCAGACCGCCGATCGATTAATACAGTTACTCCAATTGAGTATTTTTAATTGATACAGTATTAAGTTTTGATACCGATAAAAGTACCTCGCAAGCACGCGCATCCAATGCAATTTTTTTTCTAAAACTTAACCAAGCTATTATTACGAATGTATAAATATTACGATTAATAACGCTTATTTAATTCTACTTTGAGGGAAATTTTCGGGCTTATAGGAATATTATATCTCTTAGATGAATTAAAAATGCATGGCTAAAAGACAGACTTAGCCTAAACAGCTACTTCAAAAAATACGCAAGACGTTGACGTATTTAAAAGGGATATTTTCGGAAGCCTGAACGTATAGCTTCACCTTCACTGGCGTTCTCACGCTGTCTGATGTAGCCCCAGATCAGCAGGCTGTTTGTATAGCTAACCCCACCCATGCCCATGACAGGAGCCGGATTCATGACGATGGACATCCTGTCTCAGTTAATTCCACTCCCCCTACCCCCACTCCTATCACTCTGCCTGCCACTTTTGGGGAGGAGGCTAAGACTGTACACTTTGCGTGACCGCTTCAGGCATGAGATAAAGCTGGAAGATCCGCCATGATGTACCTTTAAGATATATAAGTAAATAATAACATATGAGACTTCTTAAACTGGCAGGGTAACAAACCGTTCGCTTTGTTTGCTCTTTTTAATGGTGTACTTCCACGAAAATTGAAAATATAGGGGTAACAGAGCCGTGATTATTTAAACAAGCTAAGAACCTCTAAAATTCGTATAAAAATGTTATTGCCAGCAGATGGAAGGTTCATGTCATTTCACGCTTGACTTCATGTTAAAGAAATTTAAAAGGTGGTATATGTTTGTCTATAATACCTGATCGAACAGGTGTATACAGGTTTAGACAGGAATATTTGACTACCTTTAAACCGAGGGTTACAAGACATCATCTTTAACAAAGGCAGCCTTAATATGAAATATGACAAGCTTCAGACAAAATGTAAATAACAGGGATCTTGGGACTTTAAAGCATGTTGACACTCGAGATAAAATACAGGAGCCTTCAAAAATGATAGAGTGTGGAATTAAAATAACATTGAATACCAATCAAACCCAGAGCTCAAGCGATACAAATGCTTTATGAATAAAGAAACTTGGGTATATATTGCGTGTAACTAAAGGATAGGAATCGTGAGGTGTTTAAAACATGCACTTTCGCACGCTCGAGTTAAAACACAGGGGACCTTCATGCGTGCAGTCTCCGAGAAGTGAAATAATACATCCTGAAAGACAGAACTTAGCGTAAATTTAAATAAAATGGGCAGGGTACTTTAAAACATTCGATGACGAAAACCTAATTGAATACTATAGGAGCGGATCCAAACATGGGAGGGCTTCAAATAAAATTTGATATTACTTTTTAAAATTTTTTTCTAAAAATGAATGCCTGCGGTCTTCGAGAAGATGCGCCAGCGATTTATACTGTTGTTTATACACCCCTGCCAAAGATGTTGTATATTCCTGAGTTTGGGTAAACCCGACTTCGGAAATTCCGTTTTTAAAGATATTTAGAGACTTGGTTTATCAACCTTAGAGGTGCTGAATTTTCCAAACAGACCAATTCATTTTCAGGAACGTGATTACTGTGGGGAGATATAAAAATCATAGAGAAAACTGATTCTGATCGGCAATATTTAATACTGGTTGATAATAAGGTTGACTGTGCAAAAAAGCATTGTACATCGGAACTCTACCGATACAAACGCTTTTATGAATAAAGAAACGTATGTGTATAGTGTCGAATTAAAAAACATTGAATACTACCGGGAATCCAACCCTGAAGTCAAGCATTACAAATACTTTATAAAAAAAAGAAACCTGGGTATATATTGCAAGTAGCTAATAGTTAAGAATGGTAAGGTGTTTAAAACATGCATTTTCGCATCTCTCGAGGTAAAATACAGGAGGCCTTCATGCGTACAGTCTTCGAGAAGTGAAACAATACATCCTAAAGGACAGAATTTGGCGTAAATGTAAAAATATTACATGGGTAGTGGACTTTAAAACATACGATGACGAAAGCGGTATTGAATACCCTATCAGTGAATCGAACCATACTGCCCCCTGTATTTTACCTCGAGCGTGCGAACATGCATGTTTTAAACACATCACGAATCCTATCCTTTAGTTACATGCAATATATACCCACGTTTCTTTATTCATAATGCATTTGTATCGCTTGAGTTCTGGGTTCGATTCCCGGTGGTATTCAATATTTTTAATTCCACACTATATCAGTTTTGAAGGCTCCTATGTTTTATCTCGAGTTTCCAGTCGTAGCCCCCTCCCCAACAGTGGCAGGCAGAGTGATAGGAGTGGGGGTAGGGAGAGTGGAATTAACTGTCTGCCCGTATAGGAGACAGGATGTCCATCGTCATGAATCCGGTACCCTTCATGGCTATTATGTTTGGAGTGGGTATATCTGCAAATCGCAGATCTGATGTATTTCAGTCTGAGTGTGAGGTCCATCTAGGGCGGCGCTATACTCATGCTTCCCAAAAACGTCCCTTTTAAATACGTTACCTTTTTGCCTATTTTGAAGTAGTTATTTACGCTAGCTCTGCGTTTTAGTCGTGCTTTTGTAATTCATCTAAGAGGTGTAATATTCCTCTAAGCCCGAAAATTTCCCTCAAAGCAGAATTAACAAGTGTTATTAATCGTAATGTTTATAGATCGTAATAATCACTTAGTTATGTTTAAAAAATAAGATTTGCGTGCACCCGCGTGCTTGCGGGGGTGAGCGAGGTACTTTTATCGGTATGAACCCTTTATAATGTATCAATCAGAAATGCTCAATTAGTATAATTGTATTAATCGATCGGTGGCCTGCATCCAGCCGTTTAGGGTCGTGATACCTTGAATGCAGGACGCTAGGGTGCGATATAATTTTTGTTAGCGGTTTAAATCCTTGATTTGGATGACGCTAGATGGTGTTATGCATGGAAGAGCATTGCCTAATTGATTGACACAGATATTTAGAACTTTAGTGGGGGGACTTCACCCTCACAAAGGAGAGGGTGGAGGGCACTTCCTGTGTCGGAAAAATATCGCCAAAGGGTGTCTAAACATTTTTAATCACGCATGTTTACATGTACGCTCAATAAAACTTTATTTGGCGGTGTTTTGTGGTCTAAACTTCTCCCATCGATTTACGGGGGTGGCGGCAGGCGACTGAGGGTCCTAGAAGGTAGCAAAAGCTTGAAGCGAGGTAATGTTACACACGGACGATCGTTATCAACCCTCATTGACTTATCAGTTGGTGGCATCTATTTGTGTACAGGAATGTGTTACTCCGACACCGGCAGCTACATGACACCACCATTAGAGATGGGAACAATAGTCTGTTGTTCTGGTTCTCTGGCAGGCGGTGTTCCGAAGAGCACACAAAGCATAGGCGTGTCCTGCGGCATCAATTTGTGGTCTGGAGGTGCCGTGATAAGTGTTTTCATACCTCTCCTTTGTGTCCTATTCCAACACCGACAGCTACACGACACCTCCATTAGCGATGGGAACAATAGTCTATTGTCCTGGTTCTCTGGCAGGCGGGCGGTGTCGGAGTAATACACAAAGAGGGGACGTGACCTGCGGCATAGAACAAAGGCTTATCTGACACATCTTATCTTTCGGCGGCATCTGTGTGTTTGCAGGATTTGTTATTTTATTACTACTCCTGCTATAGCTTATCTATGTATCCATTTATTGCAACAACGATCATTAACAAAATGTCTTATCTTCATGTTATCAGCAACATTAAAGTACCGCAATCTTGTCACATTTACTAAGGCCGCCCAGATGTCAAACAGGTAGTAGCGACCGAAGTTTTACAACTACACTGTTGGTGTGATGGGAAGCACAAAAGTTGCCAATAAAAAGAGAATGTTCTAAAACTCAGTAACTAATGCCGGCATTTGGATAACAGTAGTGACTGCTTCACACATATCAATGTGAGCAAAGGTTACCCAAGTTTAGAAAATGCTGGAAATTAATCGCTACTAAGCTTTAATATGGTGAAACCCTTTCTTAGCAGCTATGTGAAGCTGTTTTATAAACGCGTTTGTTGACGTCTGTGCTCATTTTATTACCCAATATTTCATTTTCCCGCTGGATTTCTCGTGAAGCTAACCCTCTCAAGGTTTACTCTTTGCTGTGCCACTGTCGGAAGTGTGAGATAAAGGTAAGGTACGAACAAACAGAGACGGCTCCGGGACCGGGGCAAGGCATTACACGCAGATCAGTCGACCCCTTTTGCTTCTACCAGTGAACCCTCCAAGCGGGATAGTTCAGGCGGTTACGTTTATGGCCCGTATTCGGGAGGTCCCGGAATCGATTCCCGGCAACTGCCCACTCTCGGTTTTTCATGGTTTCCCCGGGTCACCAGGCGAATGCTGGGATAGTCATCTTCTTCCACGACTCTCCTTCTCATTGACTGTGCCCATCATCTTTCCTGTCATCTGTTTCGGGGTTGTAGGACCAGGCGACGGTGTTCGGTGGGTTGCTGCTGGGCGGTAGCTTGCGCTCTGTAAAGGTTTCTTCCCTGGCGTCTCTACGACACCGCAAATTAGGTCCCTCCTCAGTGTAGGGCTGCGCTCCGGGGGACCCCGGAGGTTGATGACCTGTGGATGCGTTATACCTGGAAACGTTTGGACCCCTCTATGCTTGCGCCCGTCGGCATCCAGATCTGATCGCCCTTCAAATCTCTCCCCTTATTCTTCCCTCCCAGGGTTCACGTTCGAAGCACAATGGTTTGACTGGCCTGCGTGCGGTGCTCTGCATTAGTTCAGGGGGCCCCTCCATGATACACACCTTTACCTTTACCAGTGACACCCGGGTGGGAGGGTGAGGGAAGAGACCCGAAGGGCAACCAGATCTGGATGGCGACGGGTGCAACTACAGGCGGGGTCCCAAATGTTTCCGGATTTAACGCATCCGACGCCGTCCGGTCCTTCCCACAAGCCACTGAAACTTCGGCAGTCCCCCGGGTGGAGCCCACTCAGAGGAGAGACCCAACTGAGTAGTCTTCGCAGCGACGCCAGGGAAGAAAGCTCTACAGAACATACAGCAACCGTCCACCCACAACACGCCGAACACTGTCGTCTGGACCTACAACCCTGAAACAGATGACAAGGAAGATGACGGGTACAGGAATTGGGAGGGAGGAGAGTCGCGGTAGAAGATGAATCATCCCAAGTTTCGCCTGTCGTCCAGGGCAAACCACGAAAAGCCATGGGTCAGAGTGAGTGGTCGTCGCGGATCGAACTAAGAACCACCGGAATGCGGGCCGCAGACGCTGCCACCTGAGCCATCCCGCTCGGTCCGGAAGCGTGAGACTGTGTGATCTAATTCGAAAGCACTCTTACAATAGGACTATCGTTTTTAGCCCTGCGAGAAAGAACACATAAAAAATACTGAAAGGCTTGCGCAGTGGCGACGGAAGACCTATGTATAGAATTGGTGTGCATTGCATCGTGAGGAATTGAGTAGAAATACTAATTGAGTACCCAGTGACAATTAGAATAAATAAATAAGAAATAGCAAAACTAGCAGCACTTAACATGAATAGGCTAAAACCTGACACAGCACGATGGATCATAGTAAACAACATGCACAGAAGTTGCGCCCATGAATAATAAAGTAAATATTAAAATAAAGAAGGTGTACTAAAAGTTAACATCTCATTGACCGCCAATAAAATTACACATTAAAATAAAACACAATACTTTCTGGCCAGCAAATTCTAGAAATAAAAACAGAGCAGAAATGACAAAACATCAATATAGCACTCCATAAAGTCTGCCATTTCTTTCCCACGTTGCAATTTGCTCTTTAATGGCAAAATGAATGTGGAAGTATTAAATGGATAGCCGGAACTCAAAATGCAGTTAATCAATGTAACCTTTATTGATACCTGTCGTCCTACGTGGTGTAGTGGTACCATGCTAGCCTCTAGGTCCCGAGGTTCGCGAATTCAAACCCGGCAGAGGGTGATAGATTTTTTCGGGCGGAAAAATCGTTAGCAAGCGTTCTTTCGGAAGGGAAGTAAGGCCAGTGGTTCCGTGTCAAAGATTTACGGCACGTAAAAGAACCTCAACCTGATAAAGAGGACTCTGAGCAAAATTCTCGGTCATTCACGCCCAATATAGAATGGGAGGCTAAGGACCATAGCAGATAAGAGCATCCATAAATAAAAAAAGATATTGATACTGGTAGAAACCGGAAATTTTATCATAAAGTAATATTGAATTAATGTAATAAATCGGAAAGCGATGCATTAGTGCCTTCCACATGCATATAAAAATTTAAATTTAACGTTATATTTACTCAGAGTCATCATTAGCAACTTATTAAGAATTATTTGAAAAATTAGAAGACAAAGAAAAAAATAAAGGTACATTCGATAACATGCCACAAAATGGGATACCGAAATAAATCCAGATATACCAACCAAGAGTAAGACAATCAATAAGCAGAATCTACGAAATGAGAGGAGGGCATCAGACCTGAGGAGGCAAAGCTTAGGTCCTTTAGGAAAAACAATAAGGAGGAGAAGGAGGAAAAACTGAGAATAAAGAAGAAGAAGAATTAGAAAGGGTGCAAGTAAAGATAATATAGATAAGAATAAGCAGTTCGACCATATGCATAATTAGTTCACCATGATAACCTTGCTTTCCAATCACGGTTACATAATAGCAATAATGGAAACTGGCGATAGATCACTTGTATTCTAAGTTGAAAAAAATATGTTTACCCTGCTTGTATCTGGAAAAGTAACGCCATCATGCTCATAAAAATTACATAAATCTAGGCTCATGTATTATAGGGTACACCAAACGTATTCTACACTTTAAAGTGTTCTACATTTACTGTCACATATTCAGTTGCATGCTTAACTTTACTGATATTAGGATGGATAGAATTGATAAAAAGCAAGAGTAAAAGGCCATTTATACTATTTTTGGCTTAAACGCAAAATATGTGTTACAATACATTGCTACCGAAGTCCATTCAACTTCAACACAGCTATCAGAATCGGCTATCGCAGAGAGAAACCCACACGGGTAGCCGAAGCGGTCAGGTTTTCCTCAGTCCTCATATCTGGCAAATGCCGAGGCGGTTACTTTAATATAGGTCTGGAACGTCCCCCCCAACGAAGTTGCTTTCCCAATTATCATTTTATTTTATGTCTCACCAGTATCCATCGCCTGTGGTATCATATGCAGTAAGAACGGCGTTAAACACTATTTAAAAATTCTGATGTGTTACCCTCACATTACATTCTCTACCCTCTATCATCTATTATTCGCTACAAAATCTATTTTATATAAGCTTATTCCTGTAAGCTCCATTTATACCCCGCCTTTAGCTGCAATGATCTTATCAGTGGACTTTCCTATTGGAACATATTTTGCCTATACGCAATGATGTTAACTCGTATTCGCTTGTCGTTATATTTCTAGTAAACTGTGGATTTTATTCATTAGATCACACACCCGCACATTCACACCCCCATTCTTAGTTCCAGACCCTGGGGAGGATAGGAAACAATATTGTCAGTAGAGTATGAGTAAGGGATTTGGATACATTTGCATAATAAAGACGCCGCTAATTGATAACACGTGTAATCCGGTTAGTTTAGTTGACCGTGTAATCAGATTACCGTGTTTCACAATTCACCACCTCCCCCTTCTTTGTGTCACTTACCGCTAATGTAAGTGTCAAGTACCTGATAAATTTGATTGCCAAGGTGTTGTATGTCATGCCACTCAATCAGATAATGATCGTACATGTGTAGGGTTATCTCACCTCATTAACATCAAAGAGCCAAGTCGCTCACAATGAGTATACCGCCTATTGTGTTTTCAGTTCTCAGTATTTCAAAGGGCGAAGTACCCCCGCCGCTTAAGTTCTAAATAACTGGTCGCGTGGCATAGATTGATTAATATAATTAAGTGTGTATTCTCAATTTGTATATTAAATGATCCGTCTAATGAGTTTAATTGAGGGAATAATTGATTACATGTGTAACGCATGTGTTTCGACGCATCGTCTTTGAGGTGGCATACTGCCAAAAGAGGCTGCATCTCTAAGTGATTGTCAATCAATCAGATAATGATCGTCCATGTGTAACACCATTCCGACTCATTGATTTCAAAGTCTTAAACCGCTAACAAGGCTATATCGCCCTCTATTGGCTTGTATTCCCAGTATCACGAACCCCAAATGGCTGGGCTCTTGCCACCGCCCACTCTCTCTCTATCTCTCTGTCCTATGTACTAGCACGCCGCAACCTTAATATAATTACCGCTTCATTGATGATATGACAGGCTACCCCCACCTTCCTCTGTATAACTAAAACATGTTTAAGAACCCTCCACCTCTTTTATTGGTATTATTTACAAAATTATATATTACAGGCGATTTGTAATCGCAGCAATATAATTCAGAGTATATTACATTTACAAAACAATAGACGCTACCCCCATTTGTAACTCATTAGTATAAGTATTGATTTGATTTACCGAACTCTAATTAATTATTAATGTTGTGATAGCTTACCCGGGCCGTCTACCCCAAATTGAAACATGTATAACCCATCCTCTCCTTATAATCGAAACAATTTTAAATTAAATATACAAAATTTTAAGTAGAGGAATCATCACTTTCCTAGGATTGGATGCGCCCGCGAGTTATACTCCCGTCTAAAACACCCCTGACAGGTATGTTGTATATCCCCTGAGGTTTAGAAACTCGAACTCGCTAGGTAGACTACGATGGTCCATTTCACTTTCAAAGGAATTCAGAGACTGTTTTGCAGTAATTTCATGGAATTTCAAACAACTCACTTCGCTTTTCAGGAACGAGATAACATCTCCACACCTGTGAATGCTGGGGTCGGTATAAATCATAGAGAACACTGACAGGTGACTCGGGATGGTAGGATGGACCTCTGATTGGTAATATTTAATACTGATTGATAATAAAGTTGAGCGTGGAATTAAAAGGTATTGAACACCGCCAAAAATTGCACCCGGAACTCTCGCGATACAAATGCTTTATGAATAAAGAAACGTGGGTGTATAGTGCATGTATTTTTATAGAAAAAATCTAATGTGTAACAATCACATGACTCTCCCTCTCTCTCTCTCGTACAGTGTCTCCTCTCGAGGGTCGATAACCGGCTACCGCATAAGTATTTATGGAATAAAAAATCTAATTTATTGCACTCACATGACTTCCACATACGCTTATTCTTATGTCCACAGCATAAAAACAGTTTATCATTAGAGATAATATAGAAGTATTGCAAAAACATAAATAACATGGGCCTGGGACACATTTTCGGACATTCGCAGTAAAATACAGGGGGCTTCAGAACAAGTATTTCCAGGGAAAATATGAAGTTGCAGGAGGATGACTTCTCGGGGTTCTCCATAGAAAAAAGTCTAATGTATTACACTCGCATAGCTTTCTCTATTCTTTTTCTACAAGGGCTTATTCCTATGTCCACGATATAAGCAAACGAATTCCCTTTTGAGAAAATACAAGTATTGAAAAAAATTAAATAACATAGGGACCTGGAAACTTTAAAACATACATTTTGGAACACTCGAGGTAAAATACAGGAGACCTTAAAACATGTGTTTGCTCTGGAATAAGCTCTTGCAAAACAGGAACGTTTACACGGAAAATTCTGGGGGAAACTTAACATATACGGTGTAGAAAGTCGTATTGGGTACCCTAGCGGACATTCAAACCACGCACACTTCAAATATAAATTTGATACTTATTCGTATTTAAGACGCTTTCTAAAAATGCATGCCTGCGGTCTTCGAGAAGTGAAATCATACATCCTGAAAGACCATGCTCATAGGAAAACCTCTACACACATCCCATTAAACCTGTTTATTCTAAACCAGCAACGCGATACCCTAAATGTCGTTGAAAAGGATCTCGAGGCCTTACACTTGAGTGAATATTTTGGCAACAGAATGCTGAACAGCGAATTTTAGTCTCATTTGAAGTCACGCCTGAATAAACATTATCAATACACATATTAAAACAATGGTCTAGCCTTCTATACAAGCGCTTGGAGGAGTTTCCCTACCGTCACATACATTTCCGTACACATAATTCGGAAAAACCTTAGACTGTTTATTTATGAAATGTACCCTGTTCGAGGCTAGTTTCCCTCTATAACTCCGTAGAAGAGATATTTCTACTCGATAGTAGGAGTAACCAATCAGATCAACTTATATTAAATCGTCAAGCCTCTCGTTTGCAACTACTATATGAAAAAAAGGAAAATGATATAAAAAGCCCTGCTTCTCCAGCAATTCCCAATCCCCCTTGTGAGAACTCGTCGAATGAAGTACTGTTTTCTGTTTTACAACACTCTGCGAAATTCTTTCTGCTACATTTCATCAAACACTATGTCTGGTAAGTTGTAAAAACATTTCATTTACTCTAAAAGTTAACTTATTATTCTCTGCATGTCATTTATAACTGTGTTACTTCTCTTTTTTTAATGTCAGGCATTTATCTACAAATAGTTGAACATTCTTGAGCTAACAGCTAGTTGTGTGAATTTCATTATCTCTAATGCAAACAGTTTAGTTAAGCATTCATTTCAAGAAAACTTATTATTCTGCGTGTTTAAATACGAGGTTTTTAACGGGTGAATTCTATTCATTTCTGGAGAAAAATACAATTATTTGAACACCTTATTAACTTTCTGCTTTTTTAGAATATGTCAAAAGTCTATTGTGCGAATTTCATTTTCCCTAATGCTTTCATTTAGTGAAAGATTTCAAGCTGTTTTCATTATGTTATAAAATATATTTCCACGACCGTGTTGAATAAAAACATTTTTATATGCAATAGAAAGTTTTCCCAGGTTAAATACACCGACATTTTAGATATTCCTCTGTGAATGCGCATGCGTAGCTGTAAAAAGGTTTCTATCCATTCAAGCAAATAATTCTTTATATAAATAAAAAGTGGGGTAAAATGACGGTGTTCCACTGTGTCTCACAAGAAGCCTAACTGTGTGCTTGCTATTATAGAGCTATATAAGTGATTAAGCTTTCAACCTCCAGGAATATCATATTGCACTACATTGAAGATGGCTGGGGAGTTTTTAAACGGTGTTGTTTAAATATACAGGCTTGCGGCCTGTATAAGCTTTAAAGAAATGGAAAATCTTTCGAAAAGATGTATTTCCTTTAACACGCTTTTCTACTTCAGCTTAAAGTAATATAACACCTATAGTAATACGCAGAGCGTGCGCCTATTTGTTTTTTTTTTATTATTTGGTTTATTCTCTAATGATAATTATTTCAAGCTAAATACGTAATCATAATACTGTCTATATCACCATAAATATGCTATTGTATCTATAAGAGTGTGAGAAAATATATTTTATTACAAGAATCTAAAAATTATGAAATATAAATATTATCTTATATCGTTATACTCCAGCCTTTCAGATTTCGTTCGGCGAAGCATCAAACAATAAGGAAGGCAAGTCTACTTCTAGACCCACGGTGATCCGTTATTCAGGACCTAAAACGGTACATTATTCTAAATGTAAGGATTTTATCTCTTTTTATCGATGTATGCTATCAGGCAAAATTAATTGTTATTAAGATTAGATTTAAAACGCATAGTTTATTTAAAATAAGTTCTCTTTGGCACCATCGGACGCTTCAGAGCTATCCATCATTAGAGACTCGAATCATTCAATATATATAATTCTTAAACATTTGACTATCGCAGCTCTCTTTGCAAAAGAGAATGCTTGATACACGACACACTTAGCATTTAGACCCAGTGCGTTGTAAAGATACTACATGTAGATGATGGTGATGACATGGGGGTTCAGGACGCTAAACAGCTGTCATCAGCGCCCTTACAATAAAATGTAAAATCCAAAAACTAAAAGACGGGACACAAACACACTTAGTCTAAAACAGTAAAAACCAACGTAACAAAGTCTAAAAAAAACACAATAAAAATTGGTAGATAAACC
This sequence comes from Deroplatys truncata, assembly GCA_030765065.1. NCBI lineage: Eukaryota > Metazoa > Arthropoda > Insecta > Mantodea > Mantidae > Deroplatys > Deroplatys truncata. The sequence goes on from CM060990.1 coordinate 276,744,831, forward strand.
ATAAAAGGTTAAATTACGTGTCAGGAACTGTAGAAGTCAAGGGACTAGAGCACCATATGTCCCCAGGCGAGAAGAGTCCCTTTTAAAACTGACAATATAAAATCACAAAACTAAAAGACGCTCAGTGCATCAAATGCGGGGACTAAAACCACTGTCAATGATAAAAAGTAAAAGACATTCTACAGCATGCGCATCGTCTGCCACAACGTTGGCTATGCCAACAGGGAGAGACACACGAAGGCGCAATGGAGCTAAAACCTGACACTCTACTAAGGTGTGACGCTAGGTTAAGGGCGCATCACACTGCGGACAGAGTGGTGCGGGGTCACCACTGACCAAGTAGCTATGACTAAAAAGGCAATGTCCGATTCGAAAACGAGCTAAAATTACCTCTTCCTGACTAGAAGAACGAAAAGAGGTACTCCAGATTAGCGGGAGAAGATTAACCTCCCGCAACTTGTTCCCCCGGAGGACCGTCCACTCATCGCGCCGAAGCGAGAGCATGCGGTGTCGTAAAATAACACAAGAATCTGAGGAGAGAACAACACAGATAAAATATCTGGGTGATAAAGGTGCCGATTTGGCAGCGGCGTCAGCAGACTTGTTAACTGAGATGCCCAAATGACCTGGAATCCACACGAAGGAGACGCTGATGCCAGAGGCAGCGAGGGAGTGGAGGAGATCATGTATACGCTGTACGAGTGGGTGGTAATTGTACAGCGCGTTAATACTCTGAAGGGTGCTCAGAGAGTCTGTGCAAAGAACACGGTGCCGTAAGTCGTGCCGCTGGATATATAATAGTGACTGATAAATACTAAAACGTTCGGGGGTAAAAATCGAACATTGCCCCGGTAAACAAAAGGTAAAACTATGTTGACCAAAAACAAAAGCGCACCCTACTCCAACATCAGTCTGAAACCCATCAGTATATATAAAATGAAAGTCCCCGAATTGCGCCTGAAGCTCTAAAAACGCTGAACTAAGGACTGAAGAAGGGGTCTCATTCTTTGGCATCGACGTTAACACAAGGTGACAGTGGGCTTCAGCGCGCAACCAAGGAGAAACCCCGTTTTCCCCAAGGGAAGGGCCGGCGCTGGCGTAACGTCGAAATGTCGAAGAAGCTTTCGAAATCGAACCCCTGGAGGGAGCAATGCAGAGGAGCTAACTAAATATTGCCAATCAAGCGAATCCTCGAAAAGTAACTCGAAGGACGGGTGGTCAGGCAAGCTTGAGAGTCGACATGCATAGCTGAACAAAAGCATCTCACGCCTGAAGGACAGCGGAGGTTCAACAGCTTCAGCATACAGACTGGGATCAGGGCAGGTTGGAAAGGCCCCTGTAGCGACTCTAATGCCACGATGGTGAATGGCATCAGAGCAACGTAACACAGATGGACGCGCCGATGAATAGACAATGCACCCGTAATCAAGCTTGGATCGGACCAAAGAGCGATAAAGACGCAGAAGAACGGTCCGATCAGCTCCCCAGAATATGCCACTTAAAACACGTAAAAGATTAAGAGAGCGGTCACACTTTGCTTTTAAAAAAGAAATGTGCGAAGTTCAGCTCAGCTTTCGATCAAGGATCAACCCGAAAAATTTCACCTCGTCTGCAATTGCAAGTATCTCCGATCCAAGATGGAGAGAGGGCGGAGGGAAAGCCTTCCGGTGCCAGAAATTGATACAGACGGATATATCGGCGGAGAAATTAAAGCCGTTGGCGTCACTCCAGGCGTAGAGATGGTCGATACACATCTGGAGACGGCGTTCGAGCCGACAGGTTCACCGTGAACTGCGATAAACAGGAAAATCGTCAACGAAAAGGGACGATGAAATACCAGATAGAATACACTCAACAATGGGGTTGATAGCAATCGAAAAAAGTGTGGCACTTAGTTCAGAGCCCTGCGGTACACCGTTCTCTTGAATAAAACAACTAGATAAAACTGAGTACACACGTACACGAAAGCAGCGATCCGTCATAAACTCCCGAAGAAATATTGGAAGACGACTTCGTATATTCCATGCGTGAGTGTACGTAAAATGCCGCCCTCCAACAAGTGTCATAAGCGTTCTTCAGTCTAAAAACACAGCCACTTTTTGACACTTTCTCAGAAATCCGTTCATAATACGCATCGACAGAGATACCAGATGGTCTACGGTAGAGCGATGGCGACGAAATCTGCACTGAGCGTTCGCCAGAAGTTTCTGAGACTCAAGCCACCATGTCAACCGCCCGTTGATCGTGTGCTCCATCACCTTGCAAATGCTCTGGTGAGGGAGATAGGGTGGTAGCAAGAATGTAGTTGGCGATCCTTCCCAGGCTTAAGGATAGGGACAATGATGGCTTCGCGCTAAACGGAAGGAAAAATACCGTCTTGCCAAATACGGTTATAGACCTGTAAGGGAAAGACTTTACTGTCGGCTGTAAGGTTCTTTAACATCAAGATATGAATGCCATCCGGCCTAGGAGCGGAGTGTCTAGAGCAATGAAGAGCGTGCTCCAGCTCCCTTTATGTGAAAAGTTCATTATAACACTCCGTATTAGAGGACCGAAGATTATAGGTCTCGGAATCCAGCCGGTCTTTGAGTGCGCGAAACCCGGCAGAATAATGGCAGAACTGGAAACCGCCTCAAAGGCAGCACCCAGAGTGTTAGCAATGGAAGCCGGATCCACAATGGTGGCATTGGAAACCTGAAGGCCACACACAGTACAATGCGACACTTTACTGGAGAAGCGACGAAGTTTGTCCTAAACAACAGAGGAAGGCGTAAAGCGATTAAAAGACTCGATAAAACGAGTCCAGGATGCCTTCTTGCTATCCTGAATAATGGGACGAGCCCTGGATCGCCATTGTTTAAAAGTAACCAAATTTTCAAGAGTAGGGTGTCGCCGAAACACCCTAAGCGCAGATCTACGTGCACGAACGGCGACCCGACAGTCCTCGGTCCACCACGAAACATGAATACGCCGAGGGTGGGAGGAGGAACGGGGAATTGCGCGTTCGGCGGCAGATAAGATCGTAGACGTAAGGTGCTGCACCATTTGGTTAACGTCAATGAAAGGCTGGTCCATAAAAGACACCAGGATGGAATACAGTCTCCAATCGGCTTTATGGAATTGCCGGGTAGGTGCTGTGGAATGCTGGACGTGGTGAGACAGAAGAGACACGATGCAGGGGTAATGATCGCTGGAGTAGGTGTCAGCAACAACGTTCCACTGCAGACGACAAGCAAGCTGTAGTGAGCAAACGGCAAGGTCTAAGTGACAGAATGTACCAGAAGAATGGGAAAGTAAGGTAGGCTCACCTGCATTGAGGATGGAGAGGTTGAACTGAGCAAAAATGTCGGAAAGAAGCTTCCCCTTGCACAAGGCCTAGGCAAACCCCACAGGGGGTGATGGGCATTAAAATCTCCCAACAGTATAAATTGTGTTGGGAGAGCGGAATGAGATCTCGAATGTCCGCGTTAGCGAAGGGAGACGATGTAGGTGAATAGACGGAGCAAAGAGAAAAGAAAAAGCCGGTTAATTGAATCCTAACGGCATAAGCTTGCAAGTCGGACATAAGTGTGAGAGTCTGAAAATGAACGTCGTTACGCACTAATAGCATGACACCTCCATGAGCAGGAGTACCCTCATCCGGTACAACATCGTAGCGAACTGGAGTATACCCTCGGAGATCAAAAGGATCGTGAGGGCGAAGCTTGATCTGCTGCAAACACACGACCATAGGTGAATGGGGGGCGCAATAACAGTTACAGTTCCGTCTATGCAATCGTACACCACGTAAATTCCAGGTCCGAGTAGCCATGAATAAAAGGGATAAACTGACTACTTAGAAGTGCGGTTCAAAATCACCTTCTGCTTAACCTTGGGGCTCCGCATTTTGGTATGGAGTTGGTCGGACTCCATAGGCTCCACGAAGGGAGGGCCCACACGCTCAGTGCCAGAACCCGATTCAGGCGCCGAGAATCTGTTCTGGGTGGCAATGGGTGAAGGGTGCCGCTGAGCGCGGCTTGTCTCAGGAGCATCCTGGGACTGTGACCTCCGGGGAGGAGAGGGTGAACCTTTCTTACTGCGCACACGCGGAGGGTGTTTAAGAAAATGTTCTTATCAGGCTATGGGTGGTGACGACGCCTTGAAAGGAGTTCTAGGTGCGGTGCTTCTCAACACGGATGGGATAATCGTAGAGAAGCGTGGGGCGCAACAAGGATTTACTTTGTTGTTCGGCCTTGCTTTGAACTAACAAAGAATCATTCCGAAGTCGGGTGCAGGATTGAACCGGACTAGCAATAGAATCAATGTCCTTCCGGATTTATCAGTACCTTGTGACTGCAGTACCTTAGGAAAAGCTTTAGATGGCTTGATAACTGTGCCAGTGATTGACGGCCGGATGGTAGTAGCGGTCAAGACAGTCATGGTCCAGGTCTGATTTGCGACATCCTTCCGGGGTACTGGCGAGGCAACAACAGAGCTGAATGTACCTGATTGCAGGAGCGCAGGTTGGCGCGTATGGTAACGCCTCCGGGCTTCAGCGAAGGATAGTTTTTCCTTTAGCCGGATTTCCTAGTTGGCCTTCTCGTTTAATTACCGCGGACAGTCGGCAAATGACGCAGAATGAGACCCTTTGCAATTATCGCTGACGGGGGCTGCTGGTGTATAGGTATCATCGTGTGAGGGCTGGCTACAAGAGGCACAGATGGAAACGGCACTCTTACAAGAGACTTGCGTATGCCCAAAACGTTGGCATTTGAAACAACGCGGAGGTCTGGGAATATAGGGCTTCACCGCAATTCGTTCGTACCCTCCACCATTGCAACCGTCTCCGACGTCGGGCTCTGACTTCCCGGGCGTTACCCCGGTTTGGGTGAGTGGCCTATCCATACCAGTCTCGCCTCTGGGTCACACCTCCCACGACATAGACAGAAGGACCCAATGGCCATGGGGAGTCAGCAGCTCATGCAGTGCCCCCGCGGGACTGCAGTAGAAGAGCGGATACGAACACACACCCTACATGACGACCCCGGATGGTGGGGATGACGCAATTACCCACTCACCCAGCTGCGCACACAGTGCGCGAGTATCCGTCAGGCTGTGTCCACGGAGGATTAAAATAAAGAGAATTGGAAACTGCACCAAAAGTGTGTGGACGTTTCGCACGCAAAGTAGACCGGCGAGGAAGGAAAAGACATGTGTGAATGGTCGTGTTGCGAAATGTTCGTAAATAGACTAGAGAAGAAAGAAGCGATGGCGAAGGGCATTATGAAATGAAATGAAAAGAACGCACCAGAGCCTACCTTGCGTCCCCCAGTCACGAGGACGAACCCACCTCGACCGGACGAGGGTGGAGGGATGAGCATATAGATGAGTGGCTCGGGACCCCGGGTGCACCAAACCCGTACTCACATAAAGTGAGCCCCTGGGGGGAACATTCTACACGAGGATTTTCAACCATCCTTTGCATGAAACATTTCTCGAAAAATACACAACAGTGTATTTCATTTGCAAAAATTAATTTTGTATTATTGTTATTATTAGAAAGTTTTATTCTATATTTTCACTACATTTTAGATTATAAAAATTAATTTCTGTGACCTCTCCCTTGTATTATTTATTATTTTAGGAGATCGAATCCATTGTAAAACGGGATAATGAGCTACCTCATTTGAATTATATCCGAATTTAAGTTTTTGACACCTATCGCTAAGATAGTTGCACATGTCAGGAATGGTAAAGCTCTCTTATCCATGCACTTATATGTTTATAGGAGTGAATTACATACGTCAATCACACCCTTACAACGGAGATATCATGCGACCAGTACATTATGGAGCAATTTTTAGAGGATGCGATTGAAGAAAGGAATAAAGCTCTGGAATATAGTGACCTAAATGATTTTGCAATTGAGGTGCGAACAACATCGTCCCCACCATCAACATCTCAATCGCTTACTCACAGATCAATGACATCTCAATCCTCGATCCTGATTACAGAACAACCCGCACCCATTCACCTAGATCCCATAAAAGTCATTGACCTAACCCAATCGCCTCCGCTAACATTACAATCATCACATACCACACATCAGTCATCAATATCAGGCATTAGTCCGTTGCCATCATCATTCATAACCATCCGCAATCACCATAGACGCTCCACACGGAGGCGATTAAACTTTGATACCATGAATCCAATCCTGCCACCTCTCCCGCCTCTAATCCCAATCGCCCCTACCAGAAGAGAGCATATTAAGCAAGTCAGGATAAAACATGCAATCATACACACGTACACATACAAAAATATATTTTTCTTTTTTTGCTATCCGTGCCCGCAAACCGTTTCTGATCTCTAAGGGTTTTAAAGCTTCATGCATAACTATCATTTCTCCTTCTTTAATAACGAAATATATATACCAGAATGTTTAGATTCTTTCCAGTAGTATTCCTTTCCTTCTTGCTTTTCTTAGCTCTACTAAAACACTTCTCTTTTTTTATAATGCCTATTTTTTATTATTTGTTTTTTCCCTGTTTTGCCGAGTATGCTTACCTCTAAAATTAAAGTAAACACTTTAGGACTGGATTTTAAACATTTCAAATAAAACTCCTCACAGTTGTATTTGAGCGCCCATTAAGCACCATAAACTTATGTTAACATGAGTGCGCAAATTTTTTTCATGTGTCAATTTTCGGTAGGGGCAGGTAGTGCGAGAAGACTAATAAATCGCTTTAACCATCTCCTTTTCTTAATTTTACACTTTTTTTATTGAGCAGGACTTACGTTTTTATTGCTTAATAATACTACAGTGTGAAATCCAACTGCACATTTAATACATTCCATATCCTACGTTGTTGCCGATGTTTGTATCGCTCTGACCGAAGCCATTTTTGGAAATTGAGGAGAGATGGGAATTCTTCCTGCAAACAGTAATGATAGAGTACCAATGTTAACCACGCCTGTGTAATTTCGGTAGCTCCCTTCTGAAACTCTCAAGCTAATAGTACAGAGGTAGTTCGATGATCCGAAAAGCTGCCGATTAAATGACCTATATGTTTCTTGGCCCAATTCCATATTCCCTGATACTGACACAGTTATTCGATAAATTTGAGTGTCCACCCCACTACAACGCTTACACCAAGTTGTCGAGGATAAAGTATGTTTTCATTGGTTTGACTCTGTGGGTATTAATTCATTGAGGAATAAATAAAAAGAAGCCTCCACTCCAACGGTATATAGTTTATAAGCAAAATTTTCCGTACTAGCTGCCATCGTGAGTTAGGGTATTTCAGTTCTATTGCAGGCACTGTCATGGAATCTTTCAGCTACGTAGGATATAACGTTTTAGGGGTGGGAATACTGATCGACGTATCTATCACTATTCTTCTACAGTCTGTCAGAACCTGTTTGAAGAGTCCGGCAGCCATCCCAACCATGTCCATACAAAACTGCACAACCTGATTGTTACCGTGTCTGTGGAGAGCACTCAATATAGAATGCAGCAAAAAAGCCGGCATTTAACATACACATCTATAAGATTCCAACCAACCTCCGTCATTTTTCTGCGTAATTGAGGTCGGAGTACATTATAGAACCTATTCTTCCAAACGTAGTAGCCAATCGCTCTTTATAGTTGCTGGGAATATTGTGTTATCATCGGTATTAACTGCGCCACATACCAGATTTTCGCTAGCACAAAATTATTAACCTGCCATATTTTTTGCACAAAGTTTAAATTCCGTGTCAACTGCGAGGTCATAAGATAAATGCACACAGGCACAAGCCGCTTCCAATTATGCGCTATTAACCCTTCCATCCGGGAGGTAAAAATAATGTCTAATATATTCACTGAACTGCTACAGGTAAATCGAACAGTGTCCATTGGCCATTGATTCAACGGTAATAGTTGTGATTTGTCATAATTTATCAAAGCTCCAGAGACATCCTGGTATGTCGTCAATAGCGGCGCAAAATTGTCAGGATTATCAGCATGAGCAAGAATCAAGGTGGCATCATCAGCATAAGCCAAAATTCTTTCACAGTTGAACGGATTGACGGAATGAGAAAGTAAAGTCGCTATGCCACTAATCAGCGGTTCAATGCACAAAGTATACATCATCATAGAGAGGGGACATCCCTGCCGTATCGACTGTATTATAAGTACCGGTTGCGTAAGAAAGCAATTAATTTGAATTCGTGAGTGAGCATCTCCATAAATAGATTGTAAAAGGCTTTAAATTGGCTGTGAAAATCCAAAACTCTTCAAAACACCCCATAGATAATCGTGGTTAATTCTATCAAAGACGGCCGTGAAATCTAAAGCCAAAAAGTCTGCCGCCATGTTGGAATTCCGTTCACCAACGATAAGGACATCTCGTAACCTCATTAGAATATGTGTGATCTTCCTCTCCGGTGTACCGCGCGTTTTTCCAGGTCCAATGATGTCAGGCAAATATGTCTTCAACGTATTAGCCAAGATCTTTGTGAACAACTTATAATCGGAATTCAAAAGCGTAATAGGCCGATGCGACTTTAGTTCCGTTGTAACCGTCTGTTTAGGGATCAACACAATGATACTTTCATTAAATCCCGTTAAGGTGCCTGTATTACGCTGTACCTCCAACATGACATCCAGAAGATAGCTTTAAGGATCTTCCAGTTGCCTTTGTAAAACCGATAACTGAGTCCATCAGGTCCAGGCGCCGATTCCAGATTGGCTGAGGCCAAAGCAGCCCACAATTCCTCAAACGTTATGTCCTGGTTTAAAACGGTATTGGCATTTGGGGACAGCCGTTGCGTTATATGACGATAAACATCAGGGATATCAACTTCAACTGCTCCGAATTTATCAGAAAAGTTTTGATAGACTTCTTGAAGTATGTCGTTCGTTGTTGTCAAGAAATCCCCGGAGGAAGCGCGTAAGTGGGAGATATGTTTCCGTTCACCACGACGTTTTTCAGACGCTAGATGAAAAAGCTACTTTTTCTCTTCACCTATTACAGAATGGTCACCGGAACACAGTTGTGCTCCGCGATAGAGCTCTTCCTGAAGACAACACATTCTCCTCTTTGTTGAAGAAAATTGATTGGTCACGTCTCGTCCATGGCGTTGTAGTTCATATAATTGATTTAACAAATCGTAATAATAGTGCAACAGTTGCCGTCTGTTCTTAGTCTTTGCTATCCCTTTCCCTTTGTAAAAGTTGCGTTTGGCCGGTTTAAAGGTGTATAACCATTGATTCAGTTTGTTGGGGGTTCGATGTTGAGCTGTTGTCGTCCATCTTGCCCACATATGGGAGAAATTCTCGAAAATTACTGTATCTTGAAGCAGCGTATTATTAAATTTCCAAACGCCCCTCCCCAATGTGGGTCGTCTCGCAGTTTGAGCTATTTTCATGATCAAGGAATGATGATCACTAAAGGGCACCGGTTGAACTTGCATGGTCCGTAGAATTTGCCGCATCGATGTACTAACGTAAAATCGATCTGTTCTCGAAGCACTATTATAGCGGTGAAACGTATATTCAAACAAATTGGCATACAAATGTTCCCATGCGTCCTGTAATTCCAAAACTTGGCATACTCGGTCTAAAGCAGGTGACAAAAATATTGACCTGTCTGGTCCTTAGCACTAATGACACAATTAAAGTCCCCTCCTAGAAGTAGTTTATCGTATTTATGACGCAAAAAACGGCAGTTCCGAGGTGAGAAAAGCTTCGCGTTCCTTCCTTCTGATTGACCCCGAGGGTGTATATAGATTTACCAGAAGAATATTACTGTCCTCCAATAATAAAGATGTAATCCTACCACCCACATGTCTCTCCGCTAATCTAATACTATAAGTCGAGTGCTAAATAATCGCTGTTCCGCACTGGGAATCCCCAACATTGGAAAGGTAATTATATTGCGGTCCAAAGAAATCTAGCTTGTGTTCATTATTCTCCTGCAAAAACAAAATATAAATGTCATTATCATAAACAAAATCTCTTAACAAAGTTTGCTTGGCTCTATTTCTTAGACAATTTACGTTCACGGTCGCCAAGGTTTGAAGTATCAACACCATATAAACGAGGATGATTACTTGTTCACCGGCTTACTCGGTTTTTTGATTACCTTGTCGGTGACGACGCACTGTTTTTGCATTTTTCTAATCCAGAATCACGTTGGCTAACTATAACTCCATACTCAGATGGCGTGGTGGTTACGGTAGACTCAGCTAACGATTCATATATCTGCACTTCCTCGGCCATGAAGGAAACAGCTGCTGATGCAACCTCTTCCGGCACGCTGACACCTGTTTATGCCGACTCCACCACTTCCCTTACTGCAAACGTGTCTTTGCAGGTCGCACTAGTCTCCACTGCCTCTAAGACAGGCTGAGTTTCCATAGTGTTGTCGTCGGGCCAAGGTTGACCATCTACGATGACTGCTTCGCTTAGGTTTTCCTGCAAATTACAAGAACTGTCATGAGCTACACCTGTGATATCGTCACACTTCGCGTGTTCTTCAAATGTCACATCGCGGCTATACTGCCGGTCAGCCACTGTCTACACATTAAGCAACTGTTCACCAGAGTTGGTTCCTGCCGCTGCTACCTGTTCTGCTAACGGTATCCGTTATTTCGGAAGCGTACCAGAAATCTATTTCGCCCAAGTGAAAGTATCCTTTTCAGCACTTGGCATTCGCGGCAGTGGTTTTCTGGGCACTGATTACGCAAATGACCAGCCTATGACATATGGCACACGTAAAAGGTTGGTCGGTATAACTCACCAAAGCGGAATAACCTCCGACATTCAGAAACGACGGTATACATTTTTTAAATAGCATATGTACAGTACGTACTCCATTGGTGACTTTCTAGCGATAAGACGGATTCCAAATATCGTCACTCACCTGCAGCACAATGCCATAAACTGCTAATGCCATACTTATCTTCCGGTTGGAAAAACTCAATGGCAAATTATACACTTTAACGACCCGTCTTCCAAAACCGGCTACATCGAGCATCACCTTAGTCCGTTGTCCATTTGACAATATAAAACTAACTTCTTCATTTGACTGTTTCAAAACCTCCTCCAGGCGTTTTGCATTTGATAAAGATTTGTCTAGTAATACCATTAACTTGTAATCCGGTGACATCGTTCTCTTTCAATTTTAGCGTATCAAAAATACATTCAGGTATCTCATAAGCCGTCGGTCGAATGATATCGTTCCACAAAACTAACAGCCAGAGTTGTAGGACGATCATCCATGTCGTAGTATGCCTTACACGTATATATACGGTTACGAAAACACAGGCGAGGCTGTGAATATTATAGCAAAGTAGACCAAGGAACGGCATAGGGAAAATGTAAACACACCGACCGGTTTAACTGCTAGCCACACTTGCGCACAGCGAACTACCTCTCGTCACGCCAGCTACTGCGCGACTGGATACTCGTACACACACATACCTATACACACTCGTACACACACAAACACACAGAGCCACTCATGCATATTCATTCAATACATTCAGCGGGCGCACCCATTCAGCCACGTCAAGCAAGAACTTTGAGAAATAAGGTATTATTAATTTCATTATTATCATTATACAGGTATAATTATTTTACACCGCCCCCTCCACATTTTGCTATTTAACAAATGCAATTCTTTTCAGGGTTTTAGATATTCTAGCAGTTCCACTGTTTAATTATTATTCATTTTATTTTTATCAACATACAGGTATAACTATTTCTACACCACCCTCCCACAATTGAATGTCTAACAAATACAATTCTTTTTCAGGGTTTAGATATTCCATTATATATTATTCTAGCGTCACTCTTTAATGTTTCAGATTCTGTAATAAGAACTTTGTGAAGAAGAGCAATCACGCATGAGAGAACCATGATCCAGGACATTTACAACTCTAAAAGTGGCGGTACTTTGAACAGAATTCTATAATAGTGACTTTAAAAAAAGAATGTAGAAGCACTGTGAATGAGTTTAAATAAACCAGCTAAATTAGCAATGAAGTGTGAATAAAAGAGTGGTATATAATCCAAATTTATTTTATAAACAATTATCCTACTACTACTACCACAATCTTCAAGCACGATGATCATAGCGTGGATGCGTTAGCCTGTGAGATAATTCACGAGAGTAAAGATATATGCGAGGGTTGGAACTTAAATAGTGGCAACACTGCTGTAGAGACGCTATGCAAAGGAATCTAATATTGTCGCTGATAGCACATGTTAGTTACACACCTACCTTACCTCAGAGCAAATGACTCTCCCTTCCCACTTCACCTGCGTGCGCAAAGTCGAGAGAAACACTCACTTGTGAGCTAGCGGTCTAACGTAGTGTTGTCACGATGTTTTCGAAACAGGAACAACGGAGTTGGATCAATATTGAATGTGCCAGAGGTCCTAACGCAGGACAGTGTCATCTAGGTCTTCAAGAGACTTGCGGGGAATCTGCATTGCCTTACAGAACAGTGGCACGTTGGGTAAAAGCCTTCAACGATGGTCGGCAAACTGTGGCAGGCATGCATTGGGCAGGTCGTCCTAGCGTCAGTGAAGAAGTGCATGCTCTTGCCACGTTGCTGGAAAGTGATCGACGCCAGACGATTCGTGAGCTCGCCCAAGAAACCGGATTAACGCATACGACTGTGCTTCACATCCTGAAGGAACGCCTGGGGATGCCAAAAATTGCATCACGATGGGTTCCGCATAATTTGACGGAAATGCAGAAATGACTGCGTTACGGCGCTGCTAGAACGCACTTGGAGCGCTATGAGCGCGAAGGAGAGGCTTTCTTACGCCATATCATAACGCTGGATGAGCCATGGGCCAAATTGTATGAGCCAAAACTGAAACGCCAATCAAACGAATGGCGTCATTACGGGTCGCCACGAAAATCGAAAGTTCGTCAGAGCCCCAGCAATGTGAAAGTTATGGTGATTCTCGTGTACGACTGTGAAGGTGTTATCCTAACGCATTACATTCCTCCACAGTGGACCCTCAATGCATAGTATTACCGTTCGTTTTTGGAGCACCATCTGCGACCAGCCTTGAGAAAGAAGCGGCAACACTTTCTACAGAATCTACCCATCATTTTGCACGACAATGCTCGGGCGCATACAGCGTAAGCTGTGCCTGATTTGTTAGGCCGATGGGACTAAGAAGAACTGTACCATCCACCATACTCCCCGGACTTAAGTCCTTGTGACTTTGATTTGATTTCGAAGATGAAGGAACCACTTCGAGGCATTCGCTTCAGAACTGTTCCAGAGATTCGTCAGGCAGTAGACCGCTCCATTCGCACTATCAACAGAACAGGCTCTGCTAAAGGTATAGTACGACTTGCTCATCGCTGGCAAAGGGCTATACACAACGTTGGTGACTACATTGAAGAGCAGTAAAGGCTGCTAACATGTAACTCTTTTGTATCGCCTATAAATAAATAGTTGCCACTATTTAAGATCCAACCCTCGTATAAATTACCCTACTACTACTACTGCTGCTGCTGCTGCTGCTACTACTACTACTACTACTACTACTACTACTACTATTACCACAATCCTTCACAGACAACCTCACATACATTTCCAAACACTAATATGACGGCATGGATGTGCTAGCCTGTGAAACAATTTTCGAAAGTGAAATGGAAGGGGACTCTAGTAAAACAATCACTTTATTACATAATATTAACGTATTTAGGGAAACCAGACTTTGAACATAACTTTCAATAATAACGATCTTAAAAATAATGAAATAAATCGCTAAAATGGCATCTAATTCGTGCAAAGACACTCATTCACACATTCCCTACACTGTAAATGAATTTAGATATTCGAGCTAAATTAGCAATGAAATTTGAATCTATTCACATGTTAATGTTAGCTTAAATGAAATACAACGACATACCTGAGTGTACATTGTAGGAAGATTGGCAATGAATGAAGTGCATAATGAGACTAATAATAATCACTCTATCCGTAACCTAACCTAATCCAACATTTTTATGTGTCTTATCTACATGAGGCCATATAAAACCGGTCACATATACAGCATTGAACGTGCCATATTTTCCCGAGTGTAATACATGAAGAATTAAGTGCTTCATAAGCAGGCTGTAACAATCCCCTATGCATTAACTCGTGCTAAAGCTCTAAAAGAAATTAAATGAATGTATAATGTTAACGGCGAAGGAGTTAAAAGCGAATGAATGAATTAATAACATACAGCTAGGTATATTTCTCGAATGAGAGTGTTGGATGGAAGTCTGGGTGTGTGCATAGCGGGAAAGGGTACTCTCTGGAAATCTTCATCCTCCAGACATCAAGCGGTCTCGGTGACGACTGGCGTGAGAATGGCATAAAAGCGAACGAATTAATTAATAACATACAACTTTGTATATCTCGAATGAGAGTGAAGGTTGGGAGTCCCGATGTGTGCATATCAGGGGAAAAGGGTGCTCTCTGTAAATGTTCGTCCTCCAGACAGCGATTGGTCTCAGGTTCGTAGATGTCAGGTTGCCATTCTAGTTGGTCGGCACAGGCTCTAAGCTTAAATCCTTAAGGGGTAGGGACCAAACGTAAGCAGAAAATGTAATAAGACTTAACAAAAACGGAGGTGGCGCACTACAAACACGTCTAGCTCTGGCCAGTTTGCTTTGCGCTAGGGTCCCTAACATTTTCAGCTCGCAGACCATTCCAGCTACTCGCGCGTCTGTCATCTACATTGCGACGATCTGTAACCTTCTGAGGGATGGGGTTGGTAAGCGGTATAGATCTGTACAACTTGCATGTGCCTAACATTTCCAGCTCACGGACCGTTCCAGCTGCTCGCGCAATTCTGTCATCTACATGCCGACGATCTGTAGCCTTCTGAGGGATGGGGTTGGTGTGCGGTATGGATCTGTATAGCTTGCACTGCGCTAGGTGCCCCTAACATTTCCAGCTCGCAAACCGTTCCAGCTGCAGGAGTTTCCGAAAGAGCAATGATAAAGTTCTTCTAGTCGATCGCCTCTGGCGTGCATGGGGGATGTGCGTTTTTAATTGAGCGTGTTCACACTCCATCTGATTTGCCTCCTCCCAGTATCTTCAACGATCTGCATCCGCCGTCTTTAAGCACGGACGCGCTCATTTTAGTAGTAAATTTCTTGAGTTGTGTCTTCAACATGGTGTACAGTAATAATTCTAGCTCAATACAATATACGAAAGTAAAGCAGCTCGTGTAAAGCATTCGCCAGAGATCTAGCGTCGATGCTCATAATGCTGGGTCGCAGTCGTTACTAGCGCCACCTCCGTTTTGCGGTTACGTTTGGTTAAGTGGTGCTACGTCTTCTTACGTTTTTGTTACGTGTTTACGCTTGCCCACGTTAGATTACGTTATGTTTAAGACTACATTAAAATGAATTGTAGACGCGTTCATAATGCGCCGTCTCCGTATTTTTATTATGTATTGTTACGTTTTCTGGTTACGTTTTTCTACGTCGCCTTACGTTTTTGTTACGTGGTTAGGACGGAACAAGAGATATGACAGGCAAAGGGCGGGGCCCTTATCTTTTACAGTTTTGAACTTGGAACCTGAGCCGACGAACTAGAATGGCAACCTGACAACTACGAACCCTGAGACCAATCGCTGTCTGGAGGACGAACGTTTACAGAGAACATCCTTTTCCCCTGATATGCACATACCGGGACTCCCCGCCTACACTCTCATTCGAGATATACATAACTGTATGTTATTAATTAATTCATTCGCTTTTAATTCCTTGCAGCAGTCCCCCTTCCTCGCTATACATCGCTCAAATTGGTATACTTCAATGTCTTCCTTGGAAGTAATGGAATGAGAGGTGGCAGAGTGATAGGACGGATCAGGAGACACGAGCGGCTAAGGACGGGTCCCTAACTTTTAAAACTTTGAACTTGCCTGTGCCGACCAACCAGAATGGCAATCTCACGTCTACGGAACCCGAGACCAGTCACTGTCTGCTTAACTAATGCTTCCAGAGAGCATAATTTTCCTCTGATATGCATATGCCGAGACTCCCCTCCGACGCTATCATTCGAGATATACATAGTTGTATGTTATTAGTTAATTCATTCGCTTTTATGCCGTCAGTAGCATATATAGAGGGAACCTGGAGCACTTTTTTGCGTTTATATGGGAAAGGATAGGGAAAACGAGGCTAGATGCGGCGGTTAATGGAGGAAAACGCGTTTATATGGGAACGATAGGGACTACGAGGATCGATGCTAGGCTAGATAGAGGTTGAAGGAGTGGGGATGCGCTTTATATGAGAGATACGGGGTAATACGAGGAGAGGTGTTAGACTAGATAGAGTTTGAGATGTGGAATATGCGTTTATATGGGAAAGATAGGGAAAACGTGAACAGGTGCTAGGATAGACAAATGCTGAAGCAGGGGGAATATGAACATATATACAGGAGAGATAGGGGATACGAGGAGAGGTAATAGATTATTCAGGGTTTGAAGGGTAGAGTATGGCTTTTTATATGAAGAGACGAGGAAAACGAGGGTATATGCTAGGTTGAGAGAACTTTCAAGGAGGAAAGATGCGTTTATATGGAGAAGATAGGGAAAACGAGGAGAGTTCCGAGGTAGAAGAGGGACTGAAGGAGCGAGAGATATGATTTATACGACAGAGATAGGGCATACGAGGGGAGGTGCTAGTGTAGATAGACGTTAAGGAGTAGGGTATACGCTTATATGAGGAATATATGGAAAACGGGGACAGATGGTATGATAGACAGAAGCTGGGCCACTTTTGCGTTTATATGGGAAAGCATAGGGAAAACGAGGGTAGATGAGACGGTTCAAGGAGGAAAATGCGAGAGATAGGGAATACCAGGGCTGATGCTAGGCTAGTCAGATGCTGAAGGAGGGAGGGATACGCTTTATACGAGAGAGATAGGGAATACAAGGAAAGATGCTATGCTAAACAGGATTTGAAGGGAGAATATGGCGTTTTACATGGGCGAGATAGAAAACCGAGGAGAGGTATTAGGCTAGGAGGTTTGAATGATAGTAGGCGTTTATATGCGAGAAATAGGGAATACTAGGGTCGATGCTAGGCTAGACAGGGCTGAAGTAGGGGAATGCGCCTTATATGAGAGAGGTAGGGGAACATGAGAAGTGCTAGGGTAGACAGGGTTTGAGGTGTGGAGTACGACTTTTATGGAAAAGATAGGGAAAACGTGAACAGATAATAGGCTAGACAGATGCTGAAGAAGGGGAATATAGGCTTATACGGGACAGATAGGGAATACGAGGAGAGGTCCTAGACTAGACAGATGCTGAAGGATGAGGGGATACGCTTTATACGAAAGAGATAGGGAATACAAGGAGAGGTACTAGACCATACAGCACTTGAAGGTTAGAATATGTCGTTTTATATGGGTGAGCTAGCAGACCGAGGAGAGGTATTAGGCAGCAAGGTTTGAATGATAGAGTATACGTTTATATAGAGAGACGAGGAAAACGAAGGTAGGTGTTTGGTTGAGAGAGTCTTCTAGGAGGAAAATGCATTTATATGAGAACGGTAGGGAATACGAGGAGATATGATGTAATAAAGTGATATATTATTTACTAGACAGAAACATTTTTTACTCTCAAGAATTATCTCACAGGCTAACGAGCGTGTATACAAATATCACTGTGAAAGTCTTGTATCACCACCGCCACTTTTAGAGTTGTAAACTTCCTGGATCATGGTTCTCTCATGCGTGATTGCTCTTCTTCGCAAAGTTCTTATTACAGAATCTGAAATATTAAAGAGTGACGCTAGAATAATATATAATGGAATATCTAAACCCTGAAAAAGAATTGTATTTGTTAGACATCCACGTGTGGGAGGGTGGTGTAGAAATAATTATACCTGTATGTTGATAAAAATAAAATTAATAATAATTAAACAGTGGAACTGCTAGAATATCTAAAATCCTGAAAAGAATTGCATTTGTTAGATAGCAAAATGTGGAGGGGGCGGTGTAAAATAATTATACCTTGTTTGTAGGGGGCGATTGGAATAGAGGCGGGAGATGTGGCAGGATTGGATTCATGGCATCAAAGTTTAATCGCCTCCGTGTGGAGCGTCTATGGTTATTGCGGATAGTGATGAATGATGATGATGGCAGCGGACTAATGCCTTATATTGATAATTGATGTGTGGTATGTGATGACTGAATGTTAGCGGAGGCGATTGGGTTAGGTCAATGACTTCTGTGGGATCTATACCTTTTTCACTATAAGCTGAAAGGAGAAGTAAACAAAACCACGTGACAAGACAGCACCTCGTTGGCTGGTGGAAAAATTACAACCTTTCCCGCTTAGCATGTCGTCTCTTCCTCTACAAAAAACAGATCGGTTCATATCGTAACATTTTGTGGTCATTCTCGTGCAGAGAAATTTAAAAAGCTCATTATTGTAACAGTTAAACATATGAAACTAAATGTGTTTGTCAGAATCAGCTATAACTAAGTGATCGTTACAGCAGAGGGTTTAAGAGGCTATGCGCAGGCGCTGCAGTTCGTTTCGGGTTTCCGGCTGAGAATCTTCTGTCACTGTAGAAAACATAATCGAGGGAAATGGAAAGAAAACAATTGTGTTAAATCCTTTTAACAAATTCTGTGAAAAGTACCCACAATTGACAATGAATACGTTTGGCCATTGTTTAGCAATAATTGAACTTCTGTGTTAGAGATGCAGAATTGTTGCTCGGATAGCTTGGTTCCGTTTGTTTTCTAGCCTATAGTGCTAATCGTTATTTAAGCGGTTTAGTGATATTAGTCATTAAATAAATGATTTCTGAAGCCTGAAGTTG
Organism: Deroplatys truncata; assembly: GCA_030765065.1. Classification (NCBI taxonomy): domain Eukaryota; kingdom Metazoa; phylum Arthropoda; class Insecta; order Mantodea; family Mantidae; genus Deroplatys; species Deroplatys truncata. Next base: position 276,763,664 of record CM060990.1, read on the forward strand.
AGAACAGTTTAATCCAGTGCCTTTAATCATAGAAGCCGAACTGTTCAGGTATAACTTTTATTTGTCTACTCTTAGTATTGTGTGTTATAAGTTTAGAATGTAAGGCAAAATATAGGAATAAGACATACAACGTTTCAAAGCTAACGATCACCAAGCTACGCAATATACTGTATTCGCATTCTGTATGAAGCAATTTCCTCTCATGGGTCTTAGTTCCCGTCATCCTCCACGTGGTGCTGCATTGTGCTCGGCGGAGTAATACATTTAAGTTGTTTACTTCTCCTTTCAGCTTATAGTGAAAAAGGTATATATAGGTGAATGGGTGGGGGTTGTTCTGTAATCAGGATCGAGGATTGAGATGTTATTGATCTGTGTGTAGGCGATTGAGATGTTGATGATGGGGCGATGATGTTCGCACCTCAACTGCCAAATCATCTAAGTTACTATATGTCAGAGCTTTATTCCCTTTTTCAATCACGTCCTCTAAAAATTGCTCCATAATGTACTGGACTCAAGATATCTCTTTGTTGTAAGAGTGTGAATGACGTGTGTAATTCACTCCTATAAAAATATAAATGCATGGATAGGAGAGCTTTACCATTGCTGACATGTGCTAATATCTAAACTATAGATGTCATAAAAAATTTAATTCTGATTTAATTCACATGAGATAGCTCATTGTCCTGCTTTTCAATGGATCCGATCTCTTTAAATAACAAATAACAGGTGGGAGAGGTCACAGAAATTAATTTTTCTATACTACAATGTAGTGCAAATATAGGATAAAAATTTCTAACAATAATAATAACACAGAATTAATTTTTGTAAATGGAATACACTGATGTTTTTAAAAAGAATCAATTTTTTTCGAGTAATGTTTCATGCAAAGGATGGTTAAAAATCCTCGTGTAGCATCTTTGTAAAGTACTGGGTCTAAATGCTACGTGCGTCATGTATCAGGCTTTCTCGTTAGCAAAAAGAGCTGCGATAGTCAAACGTTTAAGCATTACATGTATTGAAGGATTCGAGTCTCTAATGATGTACAGCTCTGAAACGTTCGATAGCGCCAAAGAGAACTTATCTTAAATAAACTATGTGTTTTAAATCTAATCTTAATAACAATTAATCGATAATAAGAGATAAAAATCCTTACTTTTAGAATTTGATGTACTCGTTGTAGATCCTGCGTAACGGATCACCATGGGTCTAGAGGTAGACTTGCCTTCCTTATCGTTTGATCCTTCGCCGAACGAAATCTGAAAGGCTGGAATATAACGATACAAGATAATATTTATATTTCATAATTTTTAGATTCTTGTATTAAAATATATTTTCTCACACTGTTATAGATACAATAGCATATTTACGGTGATATAAACTGCATTATGATTACGTATTTATCTTGAAATAATTATCATTAGAGAATAAACCAGATAACGAAAAAACAAATAGGAGCACGCTATGCGTATTACTATCAGTGTTATATTACTTTAAGATGAAGTAGAAACGCGTGTTAAAGGAAATACATCTTTTCGAAAGATTTTCCATTTCTTTCAAAACTTATACATGCCCCAAGCCTGTACATTTATAAAACATCGTTTAAATACTCCCCAGCCATCTTGAATGTAGTGCAATATGATATTTTTGAGGTTGAAAGTTTAATCACTTGTATAGCTCGATAATAGCTAGTACACAGGTAGGCTTCTTGCGAGACACAGTTTAACACCGTCTTTTTACCCCACTTTTATTTGCGTAAAGAATTATATGCTAGAATGGATAGAAACCTGTTTAACAGCTACACATGTACATTCACAGAGGAAAATCTAAAATGTCGGTGTATTTAACCTGTGAAAAAATTCTATTGCCTATTAAAATGTTTATTATTCAACATGGTCGTGGAAATATCTCTTTTAAAATAATGAAAACAGCCGGAAATCTTTCACTAATGAAAACATTAGGGAAAATGAAATTCGCACAACAGACTTTTTGTCATATTATAAAAAAGCAGAAAGGTACTAAGGTGTTCAAATAAATATATTTTTCTCCAGAAATGAATATAACTCACCCGCTAAAAACCTCGTATTTAAACACGTAGAATAATAAGTTTTCTTGAAATGAATACTTAACTAAACTGTTCGCATTAGAGATAATGAAATTCACACAACTAGCTGTTAGCTCAAGAATGTTCACTATTTGTAGATAAATGCCTGATATTAAAAAAAAGAGGTAACACACTTATAAATGACATGCAGAAGTTAATAAGTTAACTTTTACAGTAAATAAAATGCTTCTACAACTTACCAGACTTGGTGTTTGATGAAATGTAGCAGAAAGAATTTCGCTGAGTGTTGTAAAACAAGAAAACAGTACTTAAGTCGACGAATTCTCGCAAGACAGAGTGGAAATTGGACTTTTTACATCATTTTCCTTTTTTTCATATAATAATTGCAAACGAGAGGCGTGATGATTTAATATAAATTGATCTGATTGGTTACTCCACCCCTATCGAGTAGAAACATCTTTTCTACGGAGTCATGGAGGGAAACTAGCCTCGCACAGAGTACATTTCATAAATAAGCGCGTCTAAACAAGTTATGGGTTTTGCAAAATCATGTATACGGCTAAAATTCGCTGTTTATCATTCCGTTACCAAAATATTCACTTAATTGTAAGACCTCGAGATCCTTTTCAACGACATTCAATGTATTGCATTGTCTGGTTTAGAATAAAGAGGTTTAATGGGATGTGTGGAGAGGTTTTTCCGATGAGCATGGTCTTTCAGTATGTATGATTTCACTTCTCGAAGAGCGCAGGCATGCATTTTTAGAAAGCGTCTTAAAAACGAATAAGTATCAAATTTATATTTGAAGTGTCCGTGGTTTGAATCCCCTGGGTTCGAAATGTTTTAATTTGGGGTAGACTGCGCGCGTAAGCTGCCACAACATTAATATTTAATTATAGTTCGGTAAATCAAATCGATACTTATACCAATGAATTACAAAGGGGTGGGAGAGCCCGATCTTTTGTGAATTTAATATACACGGAATTATAAGACTGCGATTGCACATCACCTGTAATATTTAATTTTTTAAATAATGTCGATAAAAGAGGCGGAAGGTTCTTAAACATGTTTTGGTTATACAGAGGATAGTGGGGGTAGCCTGTCATATAATCAATGAAGCGGTAATTATATTAAGGTAGCGGCGTGCTAGCACAAAGGACAGAGAGGGAGAGTGGGTAGTGGCAAGCGCCTAGCCATTTAGGATACGTGATACCGGGAATCCAAGCCGCTAGAGGGCGATATAGCCTTTGTTAGCTGATTAGGACTTTGAATTCAATGAGGCGAGATGATGTTACACATGGGTGAACATTATTTCATTGACTGACAAGCACTTAGAAATGCAGTTTCTTTCGGCAGTAAGCCAATTGACAGACGATGCGTCAAAACACATACATTACACATGTGATCAATTATTTCCTCAATTAAACTCATTAGGCGGCTCATTAAATATACAAATTGAGAATATACGCTTAATTATATTAATCAATCTATGCCACGCGACCAGCTATTTAGAACTTTAGCGGCGGGGGTTTTCGTCCTTTGAAATACTGAGAACTGAAAACACAATAGGTGGTATACTCATTGTGAGCGGCTTATTAGCTCTTTGATGTCAATTAGGCGAGATAATCTTACACATGTACGATCATTATCTGATTGAGTAACTTGACATACAACACCTGTCAACCCTTGTCAATCAAATTTGACCGCTATATGACACTTACTTTAGCGGTAAGTGACACAAAGGAGGGGGAGTGTGTGAGATTTGAAAATACGTGTAATCTGATTACACGACCAATTAAACTAATCGGATAGCACGTTTTATCAATTAACGGCGTGTTTATTATGCAAATGTATCCAACTCTGTTATTCTTACTCTACTCTTGCCTAGACAAATATTCCCACCTTCCAGCCGGGAATCAAACCCGGCACCGCTCGCACAGCAGGCGTGTGGTGTATGGACTGAGCTACACGACCAACCACTTATTTTTCCACCAATCGAGAAAAACCTTTGCAGAAATAGCTACATTACAAACTTCCTTATAAATGCAACGGAAATAGCGATAGTTGAATGTTTAAGAACTGGACGCTAAATGCTGACCTCACTCACGAGAAACAAATAAATAAATAAAATCTCAATATACTATCCTTAGTTAGTATACCGGTACATATATTCAAACTTTACATTTATTCTCATAACTTACTTACATGTTATATTACTTCAAATTTTGTTCGGTTAAAATAATTACAAACTACAAAAGTCTATAAAATAATAAATACAAATAGAAAGAAAAGAAAGGAAAATAATAGTAAATATTAGATTAGAGTAAAGGCGTAAACAAAACTTAATTACAATTTAAAATTCTATATTTATCTATAATTCTTTATTTAACTAGATTCACTGGAAACAAGAGAAAACGTACCAGTAGCCAGCACAAAACCTTCTACTAAGCTACTAATGATTTTAATAAGTTTATTTGTATTTATAGTTTATTTAAAAATTTCCTTTATAAAAATTATAAAACTAAAATTGTTTATTAATAATATTTCATTACTTTAATAATAGTTTTTGGTTATTTCATTTATAGTAATTTAATATTTTGATTAACTTATTTGTGTATTTATGTGTGTGATTATTTGTTTGTTTATTTATTTATGTGCCTTACAACATTTTATTAGATCTTAATATTCATTATTCTCTTATCTTATTTATTTATTTATTTTATGTATCAATTTTAAATTGTTTCACTATATACTAAACTTTTACCTCATTTAACCAAACACTAAATCTTTTTTCTTCTTTATACTATCACCGCATATCCACCCACTTTACCCCACATCATTTCACTTCACTCACATTCTCCATTTTATTCTAACACCAACTCCATCTCCAAACCCACATAAACTCCAAAACTCATCCTCCTATTAATAACAAACATAATAGCAAATTCATGCCTCCATGCACCTAACATCACCATAACTCCACCCACTATCTCTCCCAATTTACGTTAGCTGCTCCTCCAGCAATGACAAACCTGCTAGCTACTCCTCCAACGATGGAGAACCTGCTAACTGCTCCTCCAACGATGGCGAACCTGCTCCCTATCACCAACATCTTCTCTCCTTTCCTCTTCTTCTCCAGCCTCCTTCTATGGTCACTACATTTCTCTACTTCTCGTCGTCTTAATTAAAAGCTTCTTCTCTCTGCCCTTTCCTATCGTCCCATAGAGACTACAAGGAACCTTCTTCTATTTATTGTCAAATTTCGATCTAGTTAATTTTATTCCAGTACTCTTGTATGGACCATGTCCCGTAATAAAGTGTATTAATTCTTTTTGTCGGTTATATCTGTTTTAGTCGTAATATTTCTTTAACATTTGAAAATAGCTGAAAGCTTTTCTTCCTTCCTTTATCTCCTCCCATCCCTGTTGCCATCTTGTCTTCAAATTTTGCTTAATATCTAATAAAGTATTATTCATTATTCCATTTCTTTTACCACTGGAAAATCTTTTCTCTTAATACTAAAATCTAGCTCGTTTCAAACATATTAAATAATCAATTGGTCATATTGCCATTGTTATTAATAAAGCCATTGTTAGTGTTGTATTTACAGCATCATGAGAAAGAACTTAAAGTCGACAGGACTTAAAACGATGACAAAAGTGTTGAAAAATTCGAACCATTAATAACGCATACATCTGAATCGGCTTATACCTCAAAATGTTATTTGAAGTTAGTTGTGTATTTCAAAGAGATCTACACCTTTATGTGTAGTGCGTTTTCGTCTATCGCTTAACGTTTACCAGTTACACAAGATTATACAGAATCCCTTTCGAATGAGGACGACTTCACAGGCTATTCCCAGAAATTTCAAGATATACATTTTATTTGCAATGTAAATATATTTAATGTATAATATTTTAATCAAAATCGTTACAGCCATTTTTAGAGAACCAAAGGTTTTTAAAAATGTTCCATGTAAAGGGTAATTGAGGTTGGGGAGATTTTCTTGAAAACCTTCATGTCGCATCTTTGGAAGATACTGAACGTAAATGCCAAGTTGGGTATTTATTCGACTTCGTTTCTGAGTTATTCTGTTCAGACACACACACACACACACACAGACCTTTTCTAAAAATACTTGTTTTGTGGTTCAGGGAGCCTCAAAACATGTATTTACGGTGAAATCTCGGTATCGAATTTTTGTGTGTAATGTTATACCTTCTCTACCTACGATGTACGTGGTACAGAAAGTAATAAAATCAGAAAGAATTCAAAATGAGTGTACCTCGGACATTTAATCCTGGCCAGTGATGTATAGCAATGATGGATTCCGATCCTTTCGTCAAATGTTATGTTCACTAGAGGCTCTAAGAAAGCTAACTCTGACGACGGAGATTCCATACGTCGCAGCGAAGCGTGAAAAGGTACAGCAGTCTTCATTAAATGAGAGAATTGGTTTTCTTAAACATAATAGTTTATTCGGCGTACATCTCTGCACGGAGATCACCTTCCTAGTTTATAAATGAACAGTAGACTACTCTACTGGTGTTCCGGAGTCGTGACGATCTTAAGGGTATAAAACTAGCAGAACAAAAACCGACGGACATTAGCCTGTCATCTCCTTTCTGCCGCCGGGCTTTCCGGTCCTATAGTTTTTATACATGTGTTTTCAAAAGCGAGGGTTTTTACCCTCTAGTACCTAGTGAGACGGCTTCGCGGTAACGTGTAAGGATCACATTAGGGAGGTCCCGGGTTCAATTCCCGTGAACCGCCCACTCTTGGTGAAAACTATGAAAAACTCCAAGGTTTTTCAGGTTTTCCCTGGTGTGTAGGTGAACACGAATGTGGTTTCTCAACTACCACGATTTCCTTTCCATCATTGCGCGTTCATTCCGGTTTCTTCTCCTGTTTCAGATATACTTTTAGGTTTCGTGGCTTGAGATGGTGCCGGACAGATGCCGTGATTGCTTGCTCCAATAAAAGAATAATCCTCATGGACACTACATGGCTGCCTAGCTGAATGGATTGTTCATCGCCCTCTCTGGACAGCCCCAGTAGTGGGACGGGTCTTCGAAACAAGAGCTGTTAGGGACTTCCGCGCGTCTCTGTATCCTGTCTGCCTGCAGCCTGTAGCCTCCTGTATGGATCCTTCACGTCAGGCGTTCTTAGTGGGGTTGATAGTCGAAATGGATCTCACGTAGGTCGCATTGCGCGATGTCCCCCTCCGTTGCATACCCTATACCCTATAGCCTCTAGTTTTCCTTATTTGCTCATCCCTTCCTAGCCTAATACTGTGTTAAGGACAGCAATCACATGGGGCGGGGAACTAATTGCGGATTTTGAGGGACTTGGTTATGTGGTCATATGAAATATGTTTGGTTTAAAATTGCGATAAGGTAAAGAAGCTATGATTCCTCTGGATTCCGAATCGAATACTCAAATTAGTTATCCAATATAATGATCGCTATATCTCCTCTCGCTTTGCAAAATGCAACAAACCCATTGCAGTGCTATGAAACAAAGAGAGAGAGAAAAAAATAATAATGGGATGTTTTGTTCCTAATAAAAACGTTGAAGTGACCAAAAACACTCCCACGTATGTCCGTGTTACTAAAAGATACGGCAAAAAACTGAATTAGATAAACACAAAAAATACACGTAATAATAGCAATTTCGTAAAACAAATCAACTCCGGATACTGGCAATATAACATAGAGGTGATGACGTATCCCAATCTGAACGGTACTTTTGATGCCGTCGCCAATATCTCCGTCGTTGAGCTGTGAGATCTTTCCCTGAGGGTATACTTGGGTGGGTGTGAGAATAGACAACACCAGTTAAGTTGACTGACAAATTTAATGGAGTCTAATACATGAACTACTTGAAGCGAGTTGCCGACAGTTTGAGGATGAAGAATTATATTTTTTAATCTTAGCATGAGGAACGTAACTAAATGACTTCCTTATCCACTTGCAGAACTGTAACCTGCTCTTCTTACATTATACATTAATATTAATATATGGAAATTATTTATTGAAATTATTTATCTATCTCCCTACCTTTTCTTAATGAATTACTGATCATACAAATCAATAATTCCGGTATCGGGGGCCTGGGCAAGAGGTTATGCTGAACTACATATTTTGTTTGGCGATTTTCCTCGCAGCCCAACTGAGAAGAACGTAATTGCTTCTTCCTGCTGGCTTCTTCCGTTAATTTATTCGCCTTTTGTTTACTTTTTCTGGTGGCATCGATTTTCCTTCTTATTTCTCTGTATTTTTCTTTATCTCCTTTCTTTTTCGTTCCTGCTTCTCTCTTCCCCTTTTCTGTTCTTCTTGTAAGACTTATTTTGTCTTACTCTTCTTCTTGCTTTTCGATGGTTTTCCTCGTTTATATGGACATGATGATAGCCATCTAAAGCAGGTGATCTTTTATTTCAGATTTGTGAGGGAAAGAAGATTTCTCGAAATTAATCTCCGATCTTAATCTTTTACTTTATTAAATATAACTTATTAAGAGGGCAAATAGGAATATTCGTACCATGCGCATATCAGATGACCAACTCCCTGAAAGGAAAACTGGCAACTTTAATATCCAAAATCATCAAGAAAAGCATAAGAAATATGTAAAAATGCACATCACATGCACTATAAATAAAACTGTTAAAATTTGTAAGAACTTTGCACCTATTAATGAATTGAAAAGTCACTGATATATTACACAAACTTAAGGATAAATACCCTGGGGGGTGAATGACTCCTGCTCATTATTAGTCATAAGTTATAGCCATTTTAACAGAAAAGATAGCATATCTGATGATGGAAATCAGTGATTTTGATAGTGCATTCTACATATACAGAGTGGATCATATAAGTTGAGACTGTGCAATATCTCCAAAACTATAAAGAAATATCTTGAATAAAAGTTGCTTGATATGTGGGAAAGTAAATGTTATGAGTTGTGTTTTATTTGGAGGACGTTGTGATGATCATTTTAGGATCAATTTAATTTTTTAAACGGGCACCTACATTTTTTATGTTGTTTTCTCACTTCTCATTAAAAACAACTTTTGTATAAAGCACTTTGCAATTGTTGTTACACCAACGTAAATAATAGCGAAAATTCCGAATGGCTGTGTACGAAGAGTGCAATGAATGGTTGGACCAGCCATGAATGGCCATTTGAGGTTCAAGTTACGTTTCGTAATTGGGAACCAATATTTTTTATTTTGTTTCCTTACTCCTCATCACAAAATAAACAGCTTCTTATGAACCATTTTCTTAGCAGAAAACAACATACAAAATGTAGGCTCCCTACATTGACCCTAAAATGACCATCATAACGCCCTCGAAACAAATCACGACTAATGGCATTTGCTTTCTTCCACAATATCAAGCAACTTTTATTAAAGACGTTTCTTTCAACAACGCTTAGTTTTGGAGATGTTGTGCAGTCTCAACTTAAATGTTCTATCCTGTATACGAGTTGTTTTATTTTAAGATTAACCTCTAATATTCCACCCAGACGGGTGGAATTTGGGAAACATTTCAAAAGCAGAATTTTATCTAATCCAAATTTTATCTCCAACTTCAAAGCACCATACAGAAACTGTGTTGTATTAAATTAAAGGGTTTGCGTCGTCTCTAATGCTCCCCATATATGGCTTATGACCTTCGGGGTTTACCTCATTCCACCAAGCGATGACTGAATCCATTTCTGAGATGGAGGCAGGCACGCAGTGGACGGAAACCGTTGCCTCCGATAGCAGGGTGGTGATGAGGATGGCGGTGGAATGAGAGGACCTACAGCTTTTACCGTGGACTCCGAACCACGTTTGCCTTGGGGATACTTCACATGAGCAAACCAGAAATGAAGGTGTGGATAGGGTCCACTTAAAATGCTACCCCGGACCCTCAACCAGAGCCGAAAACAAAAACACTGTGCCACCCTGGCTCCCCTCATTAAAGCGTTTCACAGACTGAAAGAACCGTGAGCGCTGATGTAAGTCAAGATTGCAAGGTTATACAGCTATGAGAGGTCACGGCAATATGTAAGGTGAAAAAGATAGAAGGTTAAAGATTTAAACCGCGGAAATAGAGCAATTGGAAGAAAAGATAACTTTAAATATCCGGTCGTAATGGGCTTGTTTTTCACAGCTGACGCGTGTGCACTAAGTAAAATGTTGGTAAATATAATTTAACTCGCAAATGTACCCCTCCCCAACAAAAGCTCTTAGGCATATAAAGATTATTTTATTTCAAGTACTGCTTTATTTGCCACAACTAAGCGATTACTATGGAATAAGAAGTCATTTGTAGATCGATAAACTACAATAACGTATACAAACAAAATTTAGCAATGTGTAACAGAAGCTAAATTGTGGCTTCAATAATGCAGGATGTGAGAGCTGTAGAGTCAAAAAGTAACAAACTATTGAACAGATATCAAAGTTACTTTATACCTTTGTAATATGCTTCTCATCGACAAAAAGAAGAGATAACGTAAATCGGTAAAATTTCCATGAGCTAAGGTGTAATATAGATAAAGGCATTTTAAAAGATGTTGAATGCACCTCAACCAATGCATGAATGTGAATCACTTTCCCTCCAAATTTCTCCCTTCCTCTCCTATTTTACGGTGGTAGGAAGGACTCGACCATATTTGTGTGCTTCACTCATATCCTGGCAGAGGGGTTTTAGTAAGTAAACAGAGCAATCGTGTTACCACACGGAGTATAGGTAACGGACATGCTCCCGCCCATACCTTCACAACACCCGTTTCGTTGCGACGAAATTATTTATTCACTGCATACAAACCAGTGGAGAACTATATATGCCTAAAGTAAAGAAGAATCACACACCAAAACTATCATCACAATTAGCGTCGTTTGTGGCGCAATTTGGCAGAGAAAACTTCACATAGTCACATAAAGCTCAAACGACGTTTAAAATATCATGTTAAATAATGTGCCACATTAATATATTAAACATGTCTAGCACATGGTCATTACAGAGTTGCGGAAGAAATTACAACCTGTTTTCCAGATGTTGATACCTTTATAACCAACGTGAAAAAGATATTTTGTAAGGAACCCTCAGGAATTTAAATATTTAAGGAAATGCCACCTGGAATTCTCTTGCCTGCACAACCAATCGTAACTCTATGGGGGACATGGCTCAGGTTATAGTAGATATACTAACCTCAGTATTCCTATTACGACAAAGTTGTTAATGTAAATAATGTCTTTGGCGAAATAAAATGTTGCTATACATTCATTAAAGGAAATAGTTTCGCTAGCTTTGCTTCAAGATTTTTCATATATTTAGAATCATTTCATAATATTGCAGCTACAATAACATGTATCTAGACACTAAAAATACCAGAAGCTCTTGAGTCAATAGAACAGGTTTCAGAAACACCGAGTAAGGTATAAAGCTGCAGCTATAAGAAAGGTTGCCAAAGAAACTTAAAAGAATTGTAGAGAAGAATTCAGGGTACGCAGAAGTGTGTAAACCGACGGACGTGTTACTGAGGCAGGGAATCTCAAGCAAGTCTGATATTTCGTTTTTTATTTGCTCCTACTACGTCACATGATGTACAACGTAGTTTTTCAAATATGACTGTCTACATGCTAATTTCATACGATTTATGCTCAATGTACATATTCTGAAGATGCATTATTGTACATTGTAAAACTCACGATGTAACAGAAAGCCAACGTAACTCAGATTTCTGTACATCAATAAGCTAATTAAATAACGAAGTAGCTTTACTGTACACTACCAATAGCTACACACATCTACACTGTTTTCTTCCGATACTGCATAATCCTGATCAGCCTGCTTTCGGAGCAGAGTGTAGTGCCTTCAACTAATCATATTTATTTACAGAGAACACTGCAAGGTCGCAATCGCTTCTCTCTTCCCTCGCTATCAACCCTAGTTGCGTTCCTAACTAAATGGTTTACTTACAAAACTTCCTCTGCCTGTTCATACCCAATCTAACCGGGCTTATGGATTCGCGAATAAATAAATAAATAAATATGTATATACATACAGGGCGAATCACCTAAAATTATCACAGCAAATATTTCGGAATGGAAAGTGCTATGGATATGCAGTTTTCACAGCACTGATTGGTAGTCAGGGACTCGTACATTTAGCCCATAAACAGATTTTAATAATACTGAGAAAGTGTATTTTTGAGCAAACATACAATTTTTAAATGGAAAAATGCCTAGTTACATCAACACAATAAAGGTAGGGTAAATTAGAATCTCAGTGGCGTGTGTTTTAAGATTCTAGTGCAAGTGGTTTACGAGAACTCTTATTTTGAAACGTTTACGCACCGACACCTACACAACCTGTGGTAGCACAAACTAAAGAAAACAAAAGAGAATTACAATACTTCTGTAACTTCTTAAAAGTAAGCAGAACATAGCCCTTCAAACGTTGTGATCAAAATGACCACCGGCAGCTTCAATACATGCTTCCGGTCTGCTATGGAAGGACTGCTGCACACGTTCTAGCATTTCAGCGAAAATTTCAGAGCAGGCAGCAGTATTACGTCGTTTCATATCGTCTGGTGTAGTTGGTACAACCTTGTAGACAGTATATTTCAGTCTACCCCACAGAAAAGAAGTCTAAAGGGGTCAGATACGGTGAACGAGCCGGCCAAGGTACAGGTCCTCTTCGTCCAATACAGCTATTTGGAAACAATCCGCTAAGACAAGCTGTAGTACTTCGTGCACTATGGGCTGGACATCCATCATGATGGTACCAAAGGTTCCTCCTAGTCTGCAAAGGAACGTCTTCTAGCATTTGTGACAGATAGTCTGTCAGGAGGCTGCGATACTTGTGCGAGTTCATTGTTCCTTCTTTAAACAAAGGGCCTATGAGCTGATGGTTCACTATCCCACACCACAAGTTTAAACTCCATGACGCTGACGTTCCACCTGACGAAGCCAACGGGTATTGTCAACAGACCAATAGTGCATGTTTCTGCGGTTTACGTGGCCATGATTATTAAATGTTGCCTTATCACTAAACAAGATACATAATGAATCTGGAGTATCATGTCTTAATGTCCATATACAAAAATTAACATGATTCTCAAAATGGTTTCCACGCAGCTCTTGATGAAGAGAGATGCGATACGGATGGAATCTATGTCGATGGAGAATGCGCAGTACACTTGCCTGAATTATGCCACTTCCACGTGCGACTGTACGGGAACTAATTTGCGAATCTACTACAACAGCAGCCAAAACATTAATTTCTGCCTCTTCTCCAGTCACTTGTTTGTTTCTGTTTAGTTTTCTAGGTGTTACAGAGCCACATTCACGTAATTGGTTGAAGAAGTTGATAAATAATTGCCGAGATGGTTTACGTCTATTGGGATACGTTTCCCCATACACCGTACAGGAATGAACTGCATTCGTTCTACACTCTCCATACACGATGAGCATTTCGGCTATTTCTGCATTAGTAAACCCCATCTTCCACTCACGACTTACTGTTTGAACTGTCACAAACTAACTGACCAGAAAGTTGCAATGCAATCAGTGAACAGAAAACACAAAACAAATAAACATAACAACAGCGTGCCTAGCAACTACGCAGGTTGAATGGACAAATAGTTGTCGGGGTGGAAACTTTTCAAAATACGATATCTGGTAAACAGCTTGCACTGGAATCTTGCAACAAATGCCACTGAGATTCTAATTTACTCTACCTTTATTCTGTTTATGTAACCAGGCACTGTTCCATTTAAAAAAATTGTATGTTTGCTCAAAAAATAAACTTTCTCAATATTATTAAAACCTGTTTATGGGCCAAATGTACGAGTCCTGACTACCAATAAATGCTGTGAAATCTGCACATCAATAGCACTTTCCATTTCCAAAATATTTGTGGTGCAAGTTTTAGGTGATTCACCCTGTAGGTAGGTAGGTAGGTAGGTAGGTAGGTAGGTAGGTAGGTAGGTAGGTAGGTAGGTAGGTAGGTAGGTAGGTAGGTAGGTAGGTAGGTAGGTAGGTAGGTAGGTAGGTAGGTAGGTAGGTAGGTAGGTAGGTAGGTAGGTAGGTAGGTAGGTAGGTAGGTAGGTAGGTAGGTAGGTAGGTAGGTAGGTAGGTAGGTAGGTAGGTAGGTAGGTAGGTAGGTAGGTAGGTAGGTAGGTAGGTAGGTAGGTAGGTAGGTAGGTAGGTAGGTAGGTAGGTAGGTAGGTAGGTAGGTAGGTAGGTAGGTAGGTAGGTAGGTAGGTAGGTAGGTAGGTAGGTAGGTAGGTAGGTAGGTAGGTAGGTAGGTAGGTAGGTAGGTAGGTAGGTAGGTAGGTAGGTAGGTAGGTAGGTAGGTAGGTAGGTAGGTAGGTAGGTAGGTAGGTAGGTAGGTAGGTAGGTAGGTAGGTAGGTAGGTAGGTAGGTAGGTAGGTAGGTAGGTAGGTAGGTAGGTAGGTAGGTAGGTAGGTAGGTAGGTAGGTAGGTAGGTAGGTAGGTAGGTAGGTAGGTAGGTAGGTAGGTAGGTAGGTAGGTAGGTAGGTAGGTAGGTAGGTAGGTAGGTAGGTAGGTAGGTAGGTAGGTAGGTAGGTAGGTAGGTAGGTAGGTAGGTAGGTAGGTAGGTAGGTAGGTAGGTAGGTAGGTAGGTAGGTAGGTAGGTAGGTAGGTAGGTAGGTAGGTAGGTAGGTAGGTAGGTAGGTAGGTAGGTAGGTAGGTAGGTAGGTAGGTAGGTAGGTAGGTAGGTAGGTAGGTAGGTAGGTAGGTAGGTAGGTAGGTAGGTAGGTAGGTAGGTAGGTAGGTAGGTAGGTAGGTAGGTAGGTAGGTAGGTAGGTAGGTAGGTAGGTAGGTAGGTAGGTAGGTAGGTAGGTAGGTAGGTAGGTAGGTAGGTAGGTAGGTAGGTAGGTAGGTAGGTAGGTAGGTAGGTAGGTAGGTAGGTAGGTAGGTAGGTAGGTAGGTAGGTAGGTAGGTAGGTAGGTAGGTAGGTAGGTAGGTAGGTAGGTAGGTAGGTAGGTAGGTAGGTAGGTAGGTAGGTAGGTAGGTAGGTAGGTAGGTAGGTAGGTAGGTAGGTAGGTAGGTAGGTAGGTAGGTAGGTAGGTAGGTAGGTAGGTAGGTAGGTAGGTAGGTAGGTAGGTAGGTAGGTAGGTAGGTAGGTAGGTAGGTAGGTAGGTAGGTAGGTAGGTAGGTAGGTAGGTAGGTAGGTAGGTAGGTAGGTAGGTAGGTAGGTAGGTAGGTAGGTAGGTAGGTAGGTAGGTAGGTAGGTAGGTAGGTAGGTAGGTAGGTAGGTAGGTAGGTAGGTAGGTAGGTAGGTAGGTAGGTAGGTAGGTAGGTAGGTAGGTAGGTAGGTAGGTAGGTAGGTAGGTAGGTAGGTAGGTAGGTAGGTAGGTAGGTAGGTAGGTAGGTAGGTAGGTAGGTAGGTAGGTAGGTAGGTAGGTAGGTAGGTAGGTAGGTAGGTAGGTAGGTAGGTAGGTAGGTAGGTAGGTAGGTAGGTAGGTAGGTAGGTAGGTAGGTAGGTAGGTAGGTAGGTAGGTAGGTAGGTAGGTAGGTAGGTAGGTAGGTAGGTAGGTAGGTAGGTAGGTAGGTAGGTAGGTAGGTAGGTAGGTAGGTAGGTAGGTAGGTAGGTAGGTAGGTAGGTAGGTAGGTAGGTAGGTAGGTAGGTAGGTAGGTAGGTAGGTAGGTAGGTAGGTAGGTAGGTAGGTAGGTAGGTAGGTAGGTAGGTAGGTAGGTAGGTAGGTAGGTAGGTAGGTAGGTAGGTAGGTAGGTAGGTAGGTAGGTAGGTAGGTAGGTAGGTAGGTAGGTAGGTAGGTAGGTAGGTAGGTAGGTAGGTAGGTAGGTAGGTAGGTAGGTAGGTAGGTAGGTAGGTAGGTAGGTAGGTAGGTAGGTAGGTAGGTAGGTAGGTAGGTAGGTAGGTAGGTAGGTAGGTAGGTAGGTAGGTAGGTAGGTAGGTAGGTAGGTAGGTAGGTAGGTAGGTAGGTAGGTAGGTAGGTAGGTAGGTAGGTAGGTAGGTAGGTAGGTAGGTAGGTAGGTAGGTAGGTAGGTAGGTAGGTAGGTAGGTAGGTAGGTAGGTAGGTAGGTAGGTAGGTAGGTAGGTAGGTAGGTAGGTAGGTAGGTAGGTAGGTAGGTAGGTAGGTAGGTAGGTAGGTAGGTAGGTAGGTAGGTAGGTAGGTAGGTAGGTAGGTAGGTAGGTAGGTAGGTAGGTAGGTAGGTAGGTAGGTAGGTAGGTAGGTAGGTAGGTAGGTAGGTAGGTAGGTAGGTAGGTAGGTAGGTAGGTAGGTAGGTAGGTAGGTAGGTAGGTAGGTAGGTAGGTAGGTAGGTAGGTAGGTAGGTAGGTAGGTAGGTAGGTAGGTAGGTAGGTAGGTAGGTAGGTAGGTAGGTAGGTAGGTAGGTAGGTAGGTAGGTAGGTAGGTAGGTAGGTAGGTAGGTAGGTAGGTAGGTAGGTAGGTAGGTAGGTAGGTAGGTAGGTAGGTAGGTAGGTAGGTAGGTAGGTAGGTAGGTAGGTAGGTAGGTAGGTAGGTAGGTAGGTAGGTAGGTAGGTAGGTAGGTAGGTAGGTAGGTAGGTAGGTAGGTAGGTAGGTAGGTAGGTAGGTAGGTAGGTAGGTAGGTAGGTAGGTAGGTAGGTAGGTAGGTAGGTAGGTAGGTAGGTAGGTAGGTAGGTAGGTAGGTAGGTAGGTAGGTAGGTAGGTAGGTAGGTAGGTAGGTAGGTAGGTAGGTAGGTAGGTAGGTAGGTAGGTAGGTAGGTAGGTAGGTAGGTAGGTAGGTAGGTAGGTAGGTAGGTAGGTAGGTAGGTAGGTAGGTAGGTAGGTAGGTAGGTAGGTAGGTAGGTAGGTAGGTAGGTAGGTAGGTAGGTAGGTAGGTAGGTAGGTAGGTAGGTAGGTAGGTAGGTAGGTAGGTAGGTAGGTAGGTAGGTAGGTAGGTAGGTAGGTAGGTAGGTAGGTAGGTAGGTAGGTAGGTAGGTAGGTAGGTAGGTAGGTAGGTAGGTAGGTAGGTAGGTAGGTAGGTAGGTAGGTAGGTAGGTAGGTAGGTAGGTAGGTAGGTAGGTAGGTAGGTAGGTAGGTAGGTAGGTAGGTAGGTAGGTAGGTAGGTAGGTAGGTAGGTAGGTAGGTAGGTAGGTAGGTAGGTAGGTAGGTAGGTAGGTAGGTAGGTAGGTAGGTAGGTAGGTAGGTAGGTAGGTAGGTAGGTAGGTAGGTAGGTAGGTAGGTAGGTAGGTAGGTAGGTAGGTAGGTAGGTAGGTAGGTAGGTAGGTAGGTAGGTAGGTAGGTAGGTAGGTAGGTAGGTAGGTAGGTAGGTAGGTAGGTAGGTAGGTAGGTAGGTAGGTAGGTAGGTAGGTAGGTAGGTAGGTAGGTAGGTAGGTAGGTAGGTAGGTAGGTAGGTAGGTAGGTAGGTAGGTAGGTAGGTAGGTAGGTAGGTAGGTAGGTAGGTAGGTAGGTAGGTAGGTAGGTAGGTAGGTAGGTAGGTAGGTAGGTAGGTAGGTAGGTAGGTAGGTAGGTAGGTAGGTAGGTAGGTAGGTAGGTAGGTAGGTAGGTAGGTAGGTAGGTAGGTAGGTAGGTAGGTAGGTAGGTAGGTAGGTAGGTAGGTAGGTAGGTAGGTAGGTAGGTAGGTAGGTAGGTAGGTAGGTAGGTAGGTAGGTAGGTAGGTAGGTAGGTAGGTAGGTAGGTAGGTAGGTAGGTAGGTAGGTAGGTAGGTAGGTAGGTAGGTAGGTAGGTAGGTAGGTAGGTAGGTAGGTAGGTAGGTAGGTGGGTAGGTGGGTAGGTGGGTGGGTGGGTGGGTGGGTGGGTGGGTGGGTAGGTGGGTAGGTGGGTAGGTGGGTAGGTGGGTAGGTGGGTGGGTGGGTGGGTGGGTGGGTGGGTGGGTGGGTGGGTGGGTGGGTGGGTGGGTGGGTGGGTGGGTGGGTGGGTGGGTGGGTGGGTGGGTGGGTGGGTGGGTGGGTGGGTGGGTGGGTGGGTGGGTGGGTGGGTGGGTGGGTGGGTGGGTGGGTGGGTGGGTGGGTGGGTGGGTGGGTGGGTGGGTGGGTGGGTGGGTGGGTGGGTGGGTGGGTGGGTGGGTGGGTGGGTGGGTGGGTGGGTGGGTGGGTGGGTGGGTGGGTGGGTGGGTGGGTGGGTGGGTGGGTGGGTGGGTGGGTGGGTGGGTGGGTGGGTGGGTGGGTGGGTGGGTGGGTGGGTGGGTGGGTGGGTGGGTGGGTGGGTGGGTGGGTGGGTGGGTGGGTGGGTGGGTGGGTGGGTGGGTGGGTGGGTGGGTGGGTGGGTGGGTGGGTGGGTGGGTGGGTGGGTGGGTGGGTGGGTGGGTGGGTGGGTGGGTGGGTGGGTGGGTGGGTGGGTGGGTGGGTGGGTGGGTGGGTGGGTGGGTGGGTGGGTGGGTGGGTGGGTGGGTGGGTGGGTGGGTGGGTGGGTGGGTGGGTGGGTGGGTGGGTGGGTGGGTGGGTGGGTGGGTGGGTGGGTGGGTGGGTGGGTGGGTGGGTGGGTGGGTGGGTGGGTGGGTGGGTGGGTGGGTGGGTGGGTGGGTGGGTGGGTGGGTGGGTGGGTGGGTGGGTGGGTGGGTGGGTGGGTGGGTGGGTGGGTGGGTGGGTGGGTGGGTGGGTGGGTGGGTGGGTGGGTGGGTGGGTGGGTGGGTGGGTGGGTGGGTGGGTGGGTGGGTGGGTGGGTGGGTGGGTGGGTGGGTGGGTGGGTGGGTGGGTGGGTGGGTGGGTGGGTGGGTGGGTGGGTGGGTGGGTGGGTGGGTGGGTGGGTGGGTGGGTGGGTGGGTGGGTGGGTGGGTGGGTGGGTGGGTGGGTATATTAATTTTGAACTAAATTAATCTGAAGATAAGGGAAGGCTCATGAGTCTGAAATGAAGCGAAGGGCTAAAAGAAGAAGCTAATGGGCACGTTTGTCTCGCTTTTGCCACATTATCACTGAATTTCCCAGAGCAAAGATCTGCTAGCTATAGAACACAGTTTTGGTCAAGTTATAATGCCTTTTTTACTTAATTGCAGAAATACAAAAGGGAGAGAAGTGGTCTGGAAGAGCTTGCTGTCCTTTACCACAGTCTGAAAGATGTCAATTTGCCTGTGTATCAGCAGCGTCCCGAGAAGACCTGGTACAGAGCTGCAGACAGTCAGATGAACTAGCGTTTTTTACTTGCCTGGACAGACAATTGGTGAGTTACACTACATACGTACACAAATCACCAGATTCATTAAATCATTCAAATAGTTCTATAACTATCTAAATTCCGTTTGTCTGAGAACGCTTTTGGTTATATAATTTAATGCTGATCTCCATATTTTTCTATTTTGATTTGACTGTTAATTTTTCTATTTTGATTTGACTGTTAAACTACTTGAAGTTTCAGCGATAAAATACTGATGATTTTATTTTTCTTTACATTTAAATTCTTAACCAGTTAAGATTTTTGGAAATAACCTATCCACAGTGATACATAACATTTTATGTAATCCAAAATATAATTTCTTTTCTGTCATTTCATTAACACCACGAAAATTAAATCCGATTGTTTTGGTTAAGAAATCGTAGCTCCAAACAATGCATTTTGAGTATGCATTTGGACCAACCTAGGGAATAAACGAAAGAACACTTCGTTTTCTACTGTATATCAACATAGAATGGCTTGTGGAATTTGTTTTAAGGCATTTCGATTAAAATGGGTTCAGAGCTTATAAACACGTAAGTAGCATATTATAGGGAAAGTTGGGCCACTTTTTGCGCTTATATGGGAAACAATAGAGAAAACGAGGGAAGTTGCTAGGTTCAGAGATCCTTCAAGGAGGAAAAATGCGTTTATATGGGGAAGATAGGGACTACGAGGATCGATGCTAGGCTAGATAGAGGTTGAAGGAGTGGGGATGCGCTTTATACGAGACAGAAAGGGAATACGAGGAAAGATGCTATACTAAACAGGGTTCGAAGGGGAATACGACTTTATATGGGAGAGATAGCAAACTGAGGAGAGGTATTAGGCTAAGAGGTTTGAATGATAGAGTGCGCGTTTATATGCAGAGATAGGGAATACGAGGGTCGATGCTAAGCTAGACAGGGCTGAAGTAGGGGAATGCGCCTTGCATGAGAGAGGTAGGGAATATGAGGAGAAGTGCTAGACTATACAGGGTTTGAAGTGTGGAATATGCGTTTATATGGGAAAGATAGGAAAAACGCAAACAAATGCTAGGATAGACAGATGCTGAAGGAGGAGGGGATACGCTTTATACGAAAGAGATAGGGAAGACGAGGAGAGGTACTAGACCATACGAGACTTGAGGGGTAGAATATGGCGTTTTATATGGCAGAGCTGCGAAACCGAGGAGAGGTATTAGGAAGGTTTGAGTGACTGTGTATGCGTTTATACGGAGAGACGAGGAAAACGATGGTAGGTGCTAGGTTGAGAGAGTCTTCAAGGAGGAAAATGCATTTATCTGAGAGGGGTAGGGAATGTGAGGAGAGGTGCTAGTCTAGACAGGGGTTGAGGTGTAGAGTATGCGTTTATATGCGAGAAATGTGGAAAGCGGTAGAGATACAAGGTTAGACTGGGGTTAAAGGAGGAGGAGGAATCTAGGTTTATACGGTAATATAGAGAGTAATTAGATTATAAAAGATTTCTCATCCAACGTTACAACACTTTTATATGCTTTTTTCTAAATGTTGCAAACTTTTTATATGTTAAACAGTAGTGCGCGAGACGGAGAGGGACAAACTGTATATCGATTTACACTGAAGTATACGTCCTAACCTATTCCCACCTTGTATGCTCTAGATCTTCTCATTGTCTATTCATTTCTATCATCATCCAACATAACCACGTAACAAGACGTAACCAACAAACGTAACCACGTAACAAGACGTAAAACAACGTAGCATAACAGCATGACAAGACGTTACACTACGTAACATAAGCACGTAACCACGTGTCAAGACGTAACACCACGTAACAAGACGTCACACTAAGTAACATAAGGACGTATCAACGTAACATCACGTGACATGTCGTAACCAGAAACGTCACACGACGTAACAACACGTAGCAACCATGTAACCACGTAACAAAACGTAACAACAACACGTAACCAACCCATTGCTAAGGCAATCTAAACTAATCCGTCCTTCATAACTTAGACAATAAGTACGAGGGTCTAGCCTAGATTAACCTGACCAATCCCAAAAGTTCCTCTCATGATCTATT
Organism: Deroplatys truncata; assembly: GCA_030765065.1. Classification (NCBI taxonomy): domain Eukaryota; kingdom Metazoa; phylum Arthropoda; class Insecta; order Mantodea; family Mantidae; genus Deroplatys; species Deroplatys truncata. The sequence goes on from CM060990.1 coordinate 276,784,884, forward strand.
CCACTCGGCCATCGTCTAACCTAATTTGGTTAACCATAGATGACCTCGAATTTGTTTTAGTGAAATTGCAAAGTTTTATTCAGGTTTTACTATTCTAGAGTTTTAATTGAAAAGTTTACGTCAACATACCTTTATTTTAGTTCTTTGTCTCTCCCCTTTTTATCTAGGCTAGACACTAGCACTAAAATTGCTCCTAATGGTAGGGTTACCACCTTCCCTTCCATCTTCTTCTTTCTTCATCAGTCATCAGCTAGTTGCATACACAGCACACGGATAACCTTCATTTTTTAAGACTGTAGACTCACGTGAAAACCTTGATCTTCGACTTACATTCTTTTTAACGCTGGTTGTAACGCTGTAATGTCCATATGCATATGTCGTGATTCTATTCTCAGCAATAACTCTTTTATCATCAAACGAAGTGAATGTGACTTTATTCGCTTGCACTGTGGCAAGAGCATGCTCCCGGGACAGGATCAGATTCATGGCTGTTCTGATGATTTCTCCGGTTTTAAGACAGTCAGTAAAACCTTCAAATGTAATGTACTGATTAATAGCACTACGTTGAATGCCTTTAATCTTTTTTATCATTGAGCCATGGATATCTAGTGAATACATTTTAGGTCGTAGTCCGACAACGCGCTGGATGATTTTACCATTAGCCTCATCTTTAAATTTTCCCAACACCTTCTGTTTAGGGCTGAATAGCATATATGGTTTACAGGGTAATCAGCTGTATCTAGGGTTTCGAGAAAACGCAGCTTTTCCTGGTACAAATTTTCAGTCATCACACGATGAATGAACGAATCAGTATCCATATACATAAGCTTCAGGTATTCAGATCCATAATGTGGCAGCGACACATCATAATGATAGTGGTACATTAATGTCTTGGAGATGTCCAACACACTCATACCAATGTATACAGGCTTGTTGTATACGATTTGAAGAGAGGAAATATGTACAGCGGCTAGATTAGCAGCATATATGGTTCGATCGATAAACGTTGGCTTCGCAATTACCTTTTCCAGAGCCTTCTCATTTGTCACCAGTCGTACATCCATACGGTTACGCAGATTCTCCATTGTTTTTCCAAACATAGCGTTGTTAAACAGTTTGTAGAGGTCCTTCTCAAAATCATTTGCAGCTTGTTGTCGTAGTCTTTTGTTAAATTCCCCATAAGGTTTTAACCACTGTGACTGGCGAAATTGTAGCACACGATGAATTTTTGTTAACCGTAGTCCATGATTAGGTGCTCGCTTCAAAGCCATGTAATGTACTACATACTTCTTTCGAGGTCCAAGATGAGGTATCAGTTTCTTTGTACTCGAGTCCTTAGGCTTCATACACTCAGGCAGGAATGATAAATCATTTTACAGATTATGGAGTTCAGCAGATACTCGATATCGACTTCTAATATATATCCATGAGGATCATCTACTTGTAGTCTTTCTAAGTCGATTTTTTTCAGCTGACACCCACACAAATCCACCATAAGGGAGGGCGCGACACATGGCCCACCCGTATTGTTTAGTAGCGTCCTCATATGTAATAAATTGGGTTGGTCTCGACAGATCATACTTCTCCATGTAAGCGTTGTTTGCTTCGGCATAACGGTGGGAAACTTGACATAAACCTCCTCTTATGCCGGAGTCCACCTAGAGCAATTGGTCATGATCTTTTAACAATTCCAGCTGAATTCCTGAATACAGCAACATGGCGTCCCATGTAAGTCCTGGAGAGGTAAAATAATTAGCAGGGTCGACTTTATGTGTTTTGAGGGTTTGATCTCTAAATGGCTCAAATACATCAGCTAGTTAGATATTAAGCAGAGGTCGCTGTACTCTCCCAGGTTTCTTGCATTAAACAGCTCCCATACATTTCTAGCGTGATCGTAGTCAGCATCACTAATTTCTTCTTCATTCAATTTATTGTAGAAGTAGTTCTTAGGAGGCAGGCATGTTTTGTTCCAGGCATCCCATGAAGTGACGTAATAATAGGGAAATACACCCTTACGTGTCATCAACTTCATCTTGTCTTCTCCGAAGCCTTCATCTAACATCGTACCATGAGACACTGAAACACTTCGGAGAAGACAAGATGAAGTTGATGATACGTAAGTGTGTATATCCCTACGATAACGACACTTCATGGGATGTCTTGAACGAAACCTGCCTGCCTCCTAAGAACTACTTTTACAATAAATTGAATGAAGAAGAAATTAGTGATGCTGACTACGATCACGCTAGAAATGTATGGGAGCTGTTTAATGCAAGAAACCTGGGTGAGTACAGCGAAATCTACTTTATTTCTGATTTACCTCTTCAATCTGATGTCTTTGAGACATTTAGAGATCAAACCCTCAAAACACATAAATTCGACCTTGCTCATTATTTTACCTCTCCAGGACTTACGTGGAACGCTATGTAGCTGTATACAGGAATTCAGCTGGAATTGTTACACGATTATGACCAATTACTCATTGTGGAATCCGCATAAGAGGAGGTTTATGTCAAGTTTCTCACCGTTATGCCGAAGCAAACAACGCCTACATGGAGAAGTATGAGCCGTCGGAACCAACCCAATTTATTACATATGAGGACGCTAATAACCAATATGGGTGGGCCATGTGTCACGCCCTCCCTTATGGTGGATTTGTGTGGGTGTCAACTGAAAAAATCGACTTAGAAAGACTACAAATAGATGATCCTCATGGATATATATAAGAAGTCGATATCGGGTATCCTGCTGATCCCCATAACCTGCATAATGATTTATCATTCCTGCCTGAGTGTATGAAGCCTAAGGTCTCGAGTACAAAGAACCTGATAGCTTATCTTGGACCTCGACAAAAGTATGTAGTACATTACATGGCTTTGAAGCGAGCACCTAATCATGGGCTACGATTAACAAAGATTCATCGTTTGCTACAAATACGCCAGTCACAGTGATTAAAACCTTATGTGGAATTTAACAAAAGACTACGACAACAAGCTGCAAATGATTTTGAGAAGGACCTCTACAAACTGTTTAACAACGCTATGTTTGGAAAAACAATGGAGAATCTGCGTAACCGTATGGATGTACGACTGGTGACAAATGAGAAGGCTCTGGAAAAGGTAATTGCGAAGCCTACGTTTATCGATCGAACAATATATGCTGCTAATCTAGCCGCTGTACATATTTCCTCTCTTTAAATCGTATACAACAAGCCTGTATACATTGGTATGAGTGTGTTGGATATCTCAAAGACATTAATGTACCACTATCATTATGATGTGTTGCTGCCACGTTATGGATCTGAAAACCTGAAGCTTATGTATATGGATACTGATTCGTTCATTCGTCGTGTGATGACTGAAAATTTGTACCAGGACAAGATACGTTTTCTCGAACACCTAGATACAGCTGATTACCCTGTCAACTATACATGCTATTCAGATCCAAACAAGAAGGTATTGGGAAAATTTAAACATGAGGCTAATGGTAAAATCAACCAGCGCGTTGTCGGACTACGACCTAAGATGTATGCACTAGATATCCATGGCTCAATGATAAAAAGATTAACGGCATTAAACGTAGTGCTATTAATCAGTACATTACATTTGACAGTTATACTGTCTGTCTTAAAACCGGAGAAATCATCAGAACACCCATGAATCTGATCCTGCTCCGGGAGAATTCTCTTGCCACAGTTCAAGCGAATAAAGTCACATTCACTTCATTTGATGATAGAAGAGTTATTGCTGAGGATAGAATAACCACATATGCGCATGGACATTACAGCATTACAACTAGCGTTTAAAAGAATGTAAGTCGAAGATGAAGATTTTCTCCTGAGTCTACAATCTTAAAAAATGAAGGTTATCCGTGTGCTGTGTATGCAACTAGCTGATGACTGATGAAGAAAGAAGAAGATGGAAGGGAAGGTGGTAACCCTGCCATTAGGAGCAACTCCAGTGCTAGTGTCAAGCCTAGATAAAAAGGGGAGGACACCTACAACGGACTAAAATAAAGGTATGTTGACGTAAACTTTTCAATTAAAACTCTCGAGTAATAAAACCTGAATAAAACATTGCAATTTCACTAAAACAAATTCGAGGTCATCTATGGTTAACCAAATTAGGTTAGACGATGACCGAGTGGAATAGATCATGAGAGGAACTTTTGGGGTTGGTCAGGTTAATCTAGGCTAGGCTCTCGTACTTATTGTCTACGTTATGAAGGAGGATTAGTTTAGATTGCCTTAGCAATGGGTTGGTTACGTGTTGTTATTACGTTTTGTTACGCGATTACATAGTTGCTACGTGTTGTTACGTCGTGTGACGTTTCTGGTTACGACATGTCACGTGATGTTACGTTGATACGTCCTTATGTTACTTAGTGTGACATCTTGTTACGTGGTGTTACGTCTTGACACGTGGTTACGCGCTTATGTTACGTAGTGTAACGTCCTGTCATGCTGTTATGTTACGTTGTGTTACGTCTTGTTACGTGGGTACGTTTGTTGGCTACGTCTTGTTACGTGGTTATGTTAGATGATGATACGAATGAATTGACAATGAGAAGATCCAGAGCATACACGGTGGGAATAGGTTAGGACATATACTTCAGTGTAAATCGATATACAGTTTGTCCCTCTCCGTCTCACGCACTACTGTTTAACATATAAAAAGTTTGTAACATTTAGAAAAAGTATATAAAAGTGTTGTAACGTTGGATGAGAAATGTTTTATAATCTAATTACTCTCTATATTACCGTATAAACCTATATTCCTCCTCCTTCAACCCGAGTCTATCCTTGTATCTCTCCTGTTTTCCATATTTCTCCCATATAAACACATACTCCACTCCTTAACCCCTGTCTAGACAAGCACCTCTTCTCGTATTCCCTACCGTTCTCATATAAATGCATTTTCCTCCTTGAAGACTCTCTCAACCTAGCACCTACCTTCGTTTTCCTCGTCTCTCTCTATAAACGCATACTGTGTCATTCAAACCTTCCTGTCTGATACCTCTCCTCGGTTTGGCAGCTAAGCCCGTATAAAACCCATATTCTACCCTTCAAGTCCTGCATGGTCTAGTACCTCTCCTCGTATTCCCTGTCTCTCCTGTATAAAGCGTATCCCCCCTCCTTCAGCATCTGTCTATCCTAGCATCTGTTTACGTTTTTCGTATCTTTTCCATACAAACGCATATTCCACACTTTAAACCCTGTATAGCCTAGCACTTCTCCTCGTATTCCCTACCTCTCTCAAATAAGGCGCATTCCCCTACTTCAGCCCTGTCTAGCCTGGCATCGACCCTCATATTCCCTATCTCTGCATATAAACGCGCACTCTATCATTCAAACGTCTTAGCCTAATACCTTTCCTCGGTTTGCTATCTCGCCCATATTAAACGCCATATTCTACCTTTCTAGTTCTGTTTAGTATAGCAGCTTTCCTTGTATTCCCTATCTCTCTCGTATAAAGCGTATCCCTCCCTCCTTCAGCATCTGACTAGCCTAGCCTCAGCCCTGGTATTCCCTATCTTCCCCATATAAACGCATTTTCCTCCTTGAACCGTCGCAACTACCCTCGTTTTCCCTAACCTTTCCCATATAAACGCAAAAGTGGCCCAGCTTCTGTCTATCATTCCATCTGTCCCGGTTTTCCATATACTCCTCATATAAACGTATGCCCTATGCTTAACCTCTGTCTACACTAGCACCTCTCCTCGTATGCCCTATCTCTGTGGTATAAAGCATATCCCTCCCTCTTTCAGTTCCTGCCCTACCTCGGAACTCTTCTCGTTTTCCCTATCTTCTCCATATAAACGCATTTGTCCTCCCTGAAGTTTCTCTCAACCTAGCATATACCCTCGTTTTCCTCATCTCTTCATATAAACGCACACTCTACCATTCAAACCCTCCTACCCTAATTCCTCTCCTCGGTTTGCCAACTCTCCCATATAAAAAGCCATATTTTACCCTTCAAGCCCTGAATAGTCTAGTACCTCTCCTCGTATTCCCTATCTCTCCTGTATAAAGCGTATCCCTTCCTCCTTCAGCATCTGTCTATCCTAGCATCTGTTTACGTTTTTCCTATCTTTCCCATATACACGCATATTCCACACTTCATACTCTGTCTAGCCCAGCACTTCTCCTCATATTCCCTACCTCTCTCATATAAGGCGTATCCCCCTACTTCAGTCCCATTTAGCCTAGCATCGACCCTCGTATTCCCTATCTCTGCATATAAACGCGCACTCTATCATTCAAACCTCTTAGCCTAATACCTCTCCACGGTTTGCTATCTCGCCCATATAAAACGCCATATTCTACCCTTCAAGTTCTGTTTAGTATAGCATCTTTCCTTGTATTCCCTATCTCTCTCGTATAAAGCGTATCCCTCCCTCCTTCTGACTAGCCTACCATCATCCGTGGTATTTCCTATCTTCCCCATATAAACGCATTTTCCTCCTTGAACCGTAGCATCTACCCTCGTTTTCCCTATCCTTTCCCATATAAACGCAAAAGTGGCCTAGCTTCTGTCTATCATACCATCTGTTCCCATTTTCCATATAAACGTATACCCTACTCCTTAATCTCTGTCTACACTAGCACCTCTCTTCGTATGCCCTATCTCTGTCGTATAAAGCATATCCCTCCCTCTTTCAGTTCCTGCTCTACCTCGGAACTTTCCTCGTTTTCCCTATCTTCTCCATATAAACGCATTTTTCCTCCTTGAAGTTTCTCTCAACCTAGCATATACCCTCATTTTCCTCGTCTCTTCATATAAACGCATACTCTACTATTCAAACCCTCCTACCCTAATTCCTCTCCTCGGTTTGCTAGCTCTCCAATATAAAAAGCCATGTTTTACCCTTCAATCCCTGAATAGTCAGGTACCTCTCCTCGTATTCGTTATCTCTCCTTTATAAAGCGTATCCCCTCCTCCTTCAGCTCTGTCTATCCTAGCATCTGTTCACGTTTTTCCTATCTTTCCCATATAAACGCATATTCCACACTTCAAACCCTGTCTACCCTAGCACTTCTCTTCATATTCCTCATCTCTCTCATATAAGGCGTTTTCCCCTACTTCAGCCCTGTCTAGCCTAGCATCGACCCTGGTATTCCCTATCTCTGCATATAAACGTGCACTCTATCATTCAAACCTCTTAGCTAATACCCCTCCTCGGTTTGCTATCTCTCCCATTTAAAGTCATATTCCCCCTTCGAACCCTGTTTAGTATAGCATCTTTCCTCGTGATCCCTATCTCTCTCATATAAGGCGCATCCCCACTCCTTCAACCTCTATCTAGCCTAGCATCGATCCTCGTAGTCCCTATCTTCCCCATATAAACGCATTTTTCCTCCTTGAAGGGTCTCTCAACCTAGCATCTAGCCTCGTTTTCCCTATCCTTTCCCATATAAACGCAAAAAGGTGGCCCAGCTCCCCCTATAATATGCTACTCACGTGTATTATTCATGAAACTCATTCATTTATTTTACTATAACACACAGGAAAAGCTTTAAAATTTGCACTACTGTGTTTAATTGCTCACCTAACATGAAACTGTGCAATTATTTGGAGAATCTGAGCGTTACGCAATGTTGCTTTATTTTATATGCCTGTGCGTACTAATAAGGAACACTCCATTGGTCCGAAAGTGGGTTTCCGTTCCGGTTTCACGCTGGCTAAGATGATGACACTTCTTAGAAACATGCTGGCTTTAGTTCCCGAGGTCGAGGGATCAAAACCGGCCATGGGTGGTGGGTTTTTTTTTTTGGGCGTAAAAATCCTTAGCATAGTTTCCTTTGAAAGGGAAGTAAATCTGGTGGTCCCGTGTCGCACTTTTACGGCACTTAAAAGAACCTCAAGCGTGATAAAGAGTCCTCTGAGCAAAATTCCCGGTGTTTCACGCCCAATATAGAATGTGGCGCTAAGGGCCATAGTAGTTAAAGAGCGTCCATAAGTATATACATATATATATATATATATATATATATATATATATCAACTTCTCAGAAATTGAAACAGTTTTGATCCAAAAGATATTTAGAAACTTTTTCGAGTGTCGGAAGTCTTCGATATTCGGCTTAGCGTCCGGCGCTTCCAGCCATTCACTAGAACGAAACCTTTCCGTCTTCGTAATGCCCTTTGGGCCTATTCTTACGTTCCTTCCAAGTGCCAAATCGCTCAGAACCCCAATGGTCGTAAAGGGCGTAAATATTAATTTGGGCCGAAACTGTTTCAATTTATGAGCAGTACATCACCTCAACCATCTACGTTTGCAGCTTGAATGCTATCCTATTTTCGAAATACTGGAGTGTTTCTTTTAAGCATAGCATGGTGCACAAATTTAAGGAGCAAAATTTTAGTTACAAATAGGTGCAACTTATGAATTCTCTTACTATGATAAGTGTACCACTAATGTGAAGAACTATACAATCATTGAAATGTAGCGTACCAACAATGTATCTACACGCTGCTGAAGTAAATAAAACATACCAAGCGGCCCACACAAGCCGTCCTTAGTTGAAATTAGTTTATGTCGTATAGTGGAGATGCCAAAAGGTTTGCTTAAGCAAAACTGCAAAGGGGACTACATGCCGACAGAGAGGAGACCGCTAAATGAAATACCTATGCTTGAAAACGAACACTTAATCGATATTACTGTTCCCAGAGCTCATTCGGTAGAGAGCCAAGAGCCTGCTACATGAGGTGTTCCGGTTCTATTCCCGGCTGAACCCCAGAAAGTTGTCTTTAAAAAAATATTTCACGGTAGCCCAGAGTCTGCTGCTTGAATGTGAGAATACCTATATGTGGGGTTGTGCTATCGGTTATTTAATAAGCAATTAGCTCATTAACAAGTATTCAGGCTGCCGCTGGCGCAAACCTGAACACACGTGTTAAGTCATTTAGTTCAATGACAGTAATCTACAATCAGTACAACTATACGGTGCCGCAAAGTTAATAAGATTAAACAGAATTCTATTTTTATAATAGGTATGTGCCCTTAAATGTCGTTAGAATTTAATTACTTTCTATTAGGACATTATTCTAATAAGCATGTGCAAAAACATGCCCGCATTGGTGGACGAATTGATGTAATGGCCTCTCAGATCCACGTTCTATCTGGAATGATTCATCATTTCTTATTGTTATTTCTGTAAGTCTAGAAAAAGAAAAACTTGCGCAGAAGACAGAACACAGCCTTCGAGCCTCAGCTCTACTTTGGCGCGTCTCCAAGCAGATCGTAACTATATCTGTGTGTTCGTTATTCGTGTACGTTAACTTTTTGTATGTATGATCTGGTTCGAACTGCATGCAGGCGACCACGCGACACTTATCAGTACGAAACTACCACGTAATCATCTGCAGACAGCAGCACTACTTCAGTGACCTTTCGTTTGTACCTGCACTGCCCCTTTGATGAGAAGTGATGCAGCAAGTTCCTTTGCACGTATGTTTGCGAAAACAAAACTCCTAAGGGCGGCTTGTTTGGGACACCTGCACTTCGCATATGCTGTCTTGGGTAAATAGAGGCAATAATTAAGCGCACACATCTTACACTTCCCTTTTTATATTTATTTATACGAAGATTCAAACAAGCTCATTGTGAAGCCAGCATGTAAAATATCTATCATTTTGCCACCAACTAAACAAATTAAATGCCACTGCATAGCAATAATATTACAAGTTCATGAACGTTGGATCAAACTGTAAAAGCTGGATAGCAGATTATATGGCCTAAGCTGACTGCACGTCAGGTAAATGAGAACTACGTCCGCAATTGGACTTTAGAGCAATTACCCTTGGATAGGCGAAATAACCCTTCTTCAGAGCTACCCGTCTTCACTTATACGAACATCATAATAAAATGGCAGGCTCTTGATCAAGTGTATTACAACAGTTTATGTTTTCGTTTTGTATATAATCACAGGAGCATCCCTGATAACAGTTACACAATAATCAACATTTATATTTGCAAACCACTTTTATTGATACTCTTCTTCCAGTGACAGAATGCCTTGAGTAGTTGAGTAACGCGGCTATTGGCACATCTATGTACTTGAGTTTCAAGCCGTGTTATTAAAAGACGGAGTTAGTACCCGCGTATACGAGTAACGTGTGGGATTACGTGACGTTTGGATTCTGAGGGAGAGAATTCTGAAGTCCGTCCCTCCTCTGCAGTGCTTCCTGGAGCACGCTATTTCCCCTCGTGAAGTTGTTTATACACTGTATTGTTATGTTGTGGAGTTAAATGAACAATAAAGATAATTAAAAGCCAAAAAATGTGAGATTTCGATCTGTGTGTGTGCGCGTGTGCGCGCTCACGTCCCCCCAGTTTTTTGCTAAACCGGAATGTATGCCTTTGAAAAAAAATTGCAAGAAGAACCCCGTTCAGAGGCAATGAAGTGTATATATGAGGAAAAAAAGACATATGGTCTACATAATATTCGAGTTATGTGTACGGTTACATCGGTTTGCTAAAAAAACTAATGTATGGCTCTGAAATGCATCAAGCACCGCGTTCAGAGGCACTAATAGTTTTCGAGATCCCACAGTTAAAAACTTGGAATCTTACGTCAAGAAGGCAATGGACTATAAATTAAGAAAACCATGCGAGGCTAATATAATATTCGAGTTAGGTGTACGTAATGAATGTTAGGCTGCATGAGTATGTTACAGAAGACTGTATGTGAGAAAGAGCCCACGTGCGTAACGGTATAAACTAGGTCAGTGCAAGAACGAGCATGTTCAATCCCCACCACCGCCCTATCCATTAAATGTGAAACGAGAATGGATCGGCGTTCACAATCGACTGTGAGCCAGCACGATGAGTAGTGAAAATATCAGAATCGCGAGCGATAGTGACAATTGTTGCTGGGTGAACCTCGAGGAGTACGAGCAAATGAAGCAGCACTGTCTGGATAACCATGAGGAAATATGTGATGGCGATACGCAAACCATCATCTGTAAGGAACCATCACAGCATCAACAAATGTCGTCATTCTTCCGTTGTGGAGAGTGCTGCGACGTGTATCTCAAAGCAAAAGGGTAAGTAAGTAAAGGATATGTGATAGAATAGATGTAGTAGGGGGAGAAAAAAGATAGCTAGCAAAAACCTGTGCCTTTGTTTTTACAGAACGCCCGAAGGAGAAGATGTGCCACCTCATCGCGACGTGGATCAGTCGGTGTCGACATCCGAGCCCGTGGAGGAGAAAGAAGAAGAAAGGTAAGCAGAATGATTGTGAATAAAAATAAAGAGTTTTTTAATAATGACTCGCGTGTTAAAACAGAGATATTGTGTATATGTCTACAGGTCCGAAAAAAGCCTGACAAGAAGAGGAACAAGGCAAAGGTCGTAAACAAGAAGAAGCTGTTGGAAGCCTCTTGAGAGAACGTTATAGTGCTCATCTTTGACCCCATTCCAGCAAAGTCAGAGGAAGATGAATCCAAATATCGTGTTTATGCTCGACGACATCTCCATCAGCTCCAAGCATCGTGTGAATATAGGACTGCATTACGAACTCGCATCCCTCTTCATCAAAGCAGTTGACGAAACTTTTGTATACATAACAAAAGAGGACTGACAGATAATAGTTCGAAATATAGCTGTGATTGAAACGTATGTGAAAGACGGTAAGCTTCCTCGTTTATCGTACAGTGAGAATATAATCTATGCATATAACAGTGCATATAAATAAAGTTAATGAAATATCATTTGTGAATACGTGTCTAAACGAAAATGTCATAAACCTGGACATTGTTGCAATAGCAGGACTGAAGAGACTAATTCCATACATTGAAATATATTTATTTCAATTGCATGACGTTCATAAATCAATGTGTTCATACGATGTTAGAGGTAGGAGTGTCAGAAAAAAGTTAAAGGAGATGATGCTAAAATCAATAAAAACATATAAAAATTTCATTCTTTATTGATATAAACAAAATACATCTTCATTTCTTATATGATAGATTGAACAACATGAGTTAGGGGTTTATAAGTGAACAATTTATCATGAATAATCAAACAAAACAAAGATGTTTGTGCAGGAAAATTCCCCGATGCTTGAACTTCCAATCTGATGTTAACGGCTCCAGTCACGGTCTCCTCCGGTTGATGAGAACAGTCTATGACGAATAGTGGTGCATATTTCATAAAATCGCCTCTCTTCAAAAGAGGGTAATTTTCTTTGCCATAATAAGAGTATTGAAATTTAGAATACTGATCATACAGAGATGCAAACTTTGAATTTGCAAAATCCAAATTCATGTCATGATACGGATAACATTCGCTGTTGAGATAAAGCTTCAGATTGGTGATATTGCAGTGATCAAAGATAGAGCTATCTTTAGCAAGGTAGTTCAGTCTGTCGGTCTGTGCACCCACTATGACAAAACGCGGTTTCTCAAGCTTCGATGTCGTTGCAACGTTCCACGTGAACGCTTTAGTCTGCGGTACTGCAGGTTGAGTGTGAAGGTCCAGGGTTCGAAACGCAACGTGCAGTGGGCGATCTGACTGGACGAGTTTAAGTTTCTCCACCCTCTCGGCATCGGAGAGTCTAAGTACGGGCATCCTCCATTCGATGCGGTTTAGTTTAATGATAGTCACATCGTTGCCCATCACACAATTATTAGAATTTTAGATCTAATGAGAACGAGTTCAAACTTGCTATTAAGTATCAGCTCCTTGAGATCGTCTGCGAAACCCAGAAGCATCGAAAGAGGAACGATAGCGTTGAATACACCATTCGATGCGTTCACGATGTCTACAGCTTCTCCGGGATACGTCCAGCCGGCGTTCTGCAGGCGATTGGAGTCCAAAGTGTTGAGAGCCGCATAGTTGCGCATAGTCGTAGAAATTCCGGGATTTCTCGTTCTATCTATAGTAGTACCATTCATATTTAAGCGAACTTCATCGTACAGAAACGCCATGGCATTGTTGGTCAGTGTTGCAGATGAAGCTTCGCCAGTAGGTTTTGTCACAGATCCCTCTATGTAGAGGTAACTTCTGCTAGGAAGCGTGTACAAATCCTCGGCTTGGCATGGTATTCTAATTTCATCATTCACATCTAGAGCAGACGTATTGTAAGGTAGGAAGACATGTTCCTCCTCTTTACTAATCTTATCGTCAAACGTCGGAACTCCGGTCACATCTAAAACATCCATTACAGAACCTTGAATCCCAGACGCTCGAGGAACTCTCGGTTGGATGGTGTTAGCAGTTTGCGTGTCGAAGACTGAGTAGGTATCAATCTCGAGAGAAGCTTTTTATTATAGTAATGCATTTTAAAATTTATTCCCATTCCGTCTTATGTGCAGTCTCACTGTTATAGTTTCGTTTCTGAAATCGAGCGTATCCCCGTTCTGGTCTACCACACGAATGCTGAGATGATCAATGGGATTCGTGTCGACGATGGGTAGATGTATAGGACTGGGCGGTTCCTGCGAGATGTGGTAGCCCGGAGGAACCGACGGGAAAAACTCGTAGAGAGAATGCCCGCTTTTACCGTTGATGAAGGATCCAGTGGCAAGGCTGCACTCGACGCGTATGATGCTGACCTTAAAGATGTTCACCAGTTCGTCAGACTCGGTCAGTACACCGGGCTCCACCGTGCGCTTGCCGGTGAAACCGAGAAGAGAGCCCACCGTTTTCTCTCGAGCGAAATCGATAACGTAGGGGCACCGAACCTCAGCCTTCATAGTGTTATTATTGAGACGGAGAAAAAAGTCATTGCCGGCTTTGAGTCTATCCTTGAGGAAGGTATTTATATCTTCTATTTCATAAGTTTCAGGTGGAATTTCGACGGTTTTAAGTTTTCCATCCCGCACGTAATGGAAAAGGTTATTGCTAGGATCAACATTTGGTATCGAGTAAAATGTCTCGAAATTCAGTAGAGCAATCTCGTAAACTCCATCTGGATCCAGATGGAGTGGCGGATTCAAATGGGTAGAGAAACTAGAATCAGATACGCTCACAGTGATAGTGTAACTCATTTTGACCATTCGAACATCCTGTCGAAAATGTTTTATAACAGAAACTGCAAGCACAGATGACCACAAATGACAGAATCGAAATTCTGATACCTGTATCTGTTATACATGATCTCAACACCGTCGAGATAGGTTTCTATCTCTCTTGGAGGTTTCAGATTGCCGAAACTGTCAAAATAAAAGGAATTTCCATCCTTGCGTACAGCAACCCAATGGGTACCGGGATTCTGCGAGTTGTCCAAATTGATGACGATCCTCTCTGCACGTCTAGGTCTTAGAGGCAGTTTATCTAGCATGTATACGCCTCTAAAATTAGGAATGCGTAGACGTTCAGCATAAGTTTCAATCTCCGCACCGCTTAAGGCTTTTTCCGGGATAAGTATAGACCTCACCCAGAGTTTTTTGGACGTAGATACAAGCCCCTTCCCTTCCTGCGTCATCCACCTCCCTTCTTAAGACCTCTGCCCTTGCCCGTGGCTAATGCTTCCATGTGCTGATTGTAACGAACCAGCTCGTTCAGTTGCTTCTCCGCAGCACATTTCTTATTCACCGAGGTAGCGATCTGTGCGGTTCCCCCTGCCAAGCTACCTGCAGCACCCAATGCTGCCAAAAGCGGTAGCAAAGGTAAGATCCCACCTCTAGCGGGTGGTGGTAGTATTCTCTTCCGACGTTGCGCAATCCAGCACCCATAGCCAGCTTTCCCTTCATGATTGTGGTCACAAGTCTAGCGGCAAGCTTCTCGCCAAAAAGTAGCGTCGGCAGACTGCACCCGATTCCAGGCTTTTTCCACAAGAACCTTATCAGCCAAATGCCTCGGAACAGTATCCTGATGTGTGGCGTAGGCGATATCGTGTTCTCGACACGCAGCGTCCAATTCGTTTATAGGAGGATCCCCTCGGTGCAATTGCTTATGTAGCTTAGTTCCGGGACCGCAGTACCTGTGGCCTGGCAAATGAGCCTCAAACGGTAGAGAATTAATCAAAGAATTAAGTACTCCGGAACCCTTCCGAACGCGTCCAGAGCTCATGATACACTATGAAATAAAAAGCAAAAGATATAACTTATAATCTTAGTCACACGATGGAAGTAGTGAAGCAAAGGTGCTCGTTACCCATACAAGTTTTAGACATCGACAATGACATTCGCGAGGGAAGGCACGGCTCTCTCTTCCCGAGCAACGTCAGAGCGCTCATTCTGGGCAGCTCGAATGCGGGAAAGACGAATATCTTACTCAACCTGCTAATCCACGAGAACGGGCTAAGGTTCGAGAATCTTTACATTTACTCGAAATCACTGCATCAACCGAAATATCAGTACCTGCTCAAAGTGCTGAAAACCATACCCGATATAGGAGTGTAGACGTTCGAGGACGGTGAAGAAGTACTGGAAACCTCAGAAGCCAGAGAAAATTCCATATTCGTATTCGATGACGTTATCAACGAGAAACAGGGTAAAATAGCTTCGTATTACCGACTGGGCAGACACCGCCACGTCGATGCTGTACATCTAGCACAATCTTATGCAAAGGTACCCAAACATCTAATTAGAGACAATGCAAATATGATCGTGCTATTCCGACAAGATAATCTCAACTTAAAGCACATATACGACAATTACGTAAATACTGACATGTCTTTTACAGAATTCAGAGAGTTGTGTAAGCAAGTTTGGGAGAGTAATGACAGATCGAACTCGAGACCCTTTGTTGTCATAGTACCTGAATTTCCGCTGAATGAAGGACGATACAGAAACGGTTTCGATGTATTTATCAGAGTGAATAAATAGAGAGTATCGCTCATTACACCTATGAGTATCGACAGATTCGGATCGCGCAGGATCATCCCACCCAGGGGTGTGCTTAACCGTTATATTATAAATCGAGATGACACGGGAAACTATCAATTCAAGAAAAAGCGATTATGCAACATTCAGGATCCTGAAGAAGAATATGATGCAACGACTAAACACTATGTGGATACGCTTACGACTATCGTCGAGCATTGAATGCAGACGTTCACCGAAAAGACTTCATATCAGCGTATGGGCGAATTTGAAGCTATGCTTAGGCAGCACGTGCAAACATCGCTCGAAGGTCAACATCAGAGCCTAATGGAATACCTGAGTAAATATGCTTTCAAACGTGATGCAGAAAATAATGTCATTCTGGATACGATAAGAATGAAGGTACTATTGCCTCCAGTTCACGATCATGATATTCCGAATAAAAAATAGATTTTGGATTACATAAATGCACACACACCGCTTCCCGATTCGAACGGTAACGTTTCCTTTCGAAAGAAACGGATAAAGGAAATAGCCAATCCCGTGGACGATAACGATGCCGCAACTAAAAAATATGTTAGACATTTTTGTTGTAAAGAAAAATGCCGAAACACAGACAGTTTTAAACCGAACTCTAGCTTCTATGCCTTAAGAAATTATTGCAGCAGTAGAAAAATCTGGGTACCGTGGTAGCCTCAATTATGAATAGTATTGCTAATCTTAATTCTCGAGTGAATGTAATAAATACTATTTTAGGGAAAATGAGTGGACAGCTCATCACTACATTGGAAACGAAACCGTACAGAGGTAACTCACAGAGATACATTCTAACTTCGGGACTCGAATACTACAGGTCCCCGGTTAGCGGAGAGGTGTTTGGCTGCAATATGATTTCATCATCGCATCCCAATACGAGAACGGATGCAATATTTGCAATAAACGATAAGCGAGTTGAAAGTTATCCTGCACCCGTCATGATAGGCGATAAGTTGACCTTCACAGCTCCAGTTAATCGTGCTAAAGATGGACATATTCTAAGTATCGCATTAAAAATCTCCTATATATTGATGGCAGCAGCTTAAATCTGCATTCATTTTACGATGGATGTAGAAGGCATCAGACTCAAGCAGTCCATCGTTCGACATAGTAAAGCGATAAGGGAAAAGTTAGTTCCCTGAGGGGTCTAAGGTTCGAACCCCAACGTGTGATGTCCGAGGTTCTTCAGCCCGTCACCGTTCCTCTGAAGGATATACTAAGAATCAAGAAAAAAGCAAAACCCCTCTCTCTCACCCTGAAGAAGAAGAAACCGATACCCTCGTGAATTATCTGAAGAAGGTTCGAACAGCTAGCGGCAGCGATATGGACGTTAGCTTTGGAGTACGGTACGAAGACGGGGATTATAAGATAGGAAATAAATTAATTACATTTGCAGATAACAGTGTTCAGATAGGAGATGAGACTTATGTGGCTAGCCCCGGGCTGTACGAACTATTATTCAAGCGAGTACCTCAGACCTCATCGTATACGGAAGACGATCTGGGTATTTATTCTCAGATTTTGAAACAAACTCTAGTTCACAGACAGGGCTACAGCATGAGCGGTCGTCTGAGTTCGAACAAGGGTTATAAATATAAGAATATCATACGCAGGCTAATCGACACTACGACCGGTTCCGGTCTCGAATGGAAGCAGCACGTTCCGGGTAGGAAGTTGGACTACGTATACTGGTCCGATCCTAATAGTCTGATTAGCAGACTCAGATTGCTCATTGCATCGAGGGAGGCTGGCAATTTGAATCATACAACGGAAATTCAAGAGATCATCACAGAATTGAAAAACTGGAAAATAATATCATGATTAGACCAAACATCGTTAGTGAATTACATTCCCCGGCCAGAAGGAAATTTCTACGTAGGAAAATAATTAGTAAAGGTCTTAATGACTTATTACAAATAGACCTTATTGAAATGATACCATACGCAAAACAAAACAGAAACTATAAGTACATTCTTATTGCTGTTAACTTTTACTCAAAAATGGCTTACGCAAGACCTGTGAAGGACAAGACCGGAGTGAATGTTACAAAAGCAATGCGAGATATACTGGAGGATCTGGATACAACACCTAAGAATATTCAATCCGATAACGGCAAGGAATTTTACAATAAGCATTTCAAGCAATTAATGACCAGGTATGGAATTAATCACTATAGTACATTCAGTGTCGTTAAGGCTGCTGCTGTCGAGCGTTTAATAAGAACGCTTAAAACTATGATGCATAAGGAATTTTTGACTAAAGGTTCATATAAATGGCTGGATCTCTTGCCAAGAATCATTAACATCTACAATAATACTTACCATTCGACGATTCAGATGAAGCTTCGTGACGTCAGGAACAACGGTCTCCTCCTCGCGGTGTATCGTCGTGATGTTATGAGGTACGAAAAGAGGATTGCCAGGAGGTTCAATGTTGGAGAAAATGTGAGGATCTCTAGGCATAAGGGACTACTTGAGAAAGGTTACACACCTAATTGGAGCACTGAAATCTTTCGCATTGTCAGGGTAAGACGCACAGTCCCACCCACCTATCATCTGGAAGATGGTGAGGGGAAGGTAATACAAGGTGGATTCTACGGTCATGAATTATTAAGAACTGGTTACCCTGACACATATCTCGTAGAAAAAGTACTACGTCGACGTGGGAATAGGCTACTCGTCAAAAGGCTAGGCTTTCCAAAAAGTGAAGGGATAGAAAGGAATGCTGTAGTGTAGAAGATGCAAAAAAACTAAGACATTTTTTTAACAACCTGTAAAAAAAATTTTAGGATTCAGGATGTGTGTTGTATAATTTTATTTCTTAAGAAATAAAGCAACAGAATCCAAAAGTAATTGAGTTTTATTTATTTTTAAAAAATAAACCTACTTATTCCCCATCACCCCAAAAAAGTATAAACATGTAAAAATGAGTACTTATTCAGGTGGACATGTGTTTGCATTTATAAAACAAGATTTGTGAACTTCAAAGTATAAAAAAGAAATCTCTCTAAAAATGAGTACTTATTGAGGAGGACATGTGAACTCGAAAAAAAGTATGGTTTACATATCATACATCATAAAAAAAACTTTAAGTATAAGAAATGCACAACAATCTCTCACATTAAGCAGAATTATATTAAATGGGGAGGACATGTGATTGCATTCATAAACAACACTTGTGAACTCAAAAAAGTATGGTTTACATAACATATACCGTAAACTTTAGAGAAAATATAACCCTACTTATTCACCCTCACCCCAAAAAATATAAACATATAAAAAATGAGTATTTATTCATGTGAACATGTGTTTTCATTTATAAAACAAGATTTATGAAGTTCACAGTATAAAAAATTCGATTACAATGAAATCTCTCTCTCTCTAAAATGAGTACTGGGCATGTGAGCTCGAAAAAAGTATGGTTTACATATCATACACCATAAAATTTAAAGTATAACAATCCCTCTCTCATTAAGCAGAATTACATGAAATGGCATACTTTCAATAAGGTAAAAAAACACATAGTCTATCTCTCTCATTAAGCAGAATTACATTACAATGTCAGCTGTGCTCAGAGATAGCAGGATCTCTTGAAATAGAAAAATGTCCCCAGGCCATAGTTTTATGCGAGTTTTCAATCATATAACGTTTGGTATCAAGCCCCCTCAATGCAATTTTGTTCATTTCTACTGTGTGAACGTTATGCTTACGACTTTGGAAAGTTGTTTGTCTGGCATAATGTGCTACATTCATGTCATTGAGACAAAATAGGTAATCACCAAAAGTTATTGAACGCATTGCAGCCTTCGAAACGCCTTTTGACTTCTTAACGATCTGACCGTCAAAACGGTATGAGTACAGCTTAGATCTTAGCCCAGCGTATTGTCATTGTTTTACCCGATAATTCGTCTTTAAATAAGCCCATTACTTTCCTGTTTACCAGAGGTATCGAATATATGTTATCGGGTGGGTAATTGGTTGTATCAAAATGCTGAATGTTGGTTTTGATAAAATCATAAACATCTGTACTACTTTCAAACAAAAATGAATCGGTATCCATGTAATTTAAAGACAAATCATTTAGGTTCTTTTTCAGAATGTTATAATAAAAGTGGTACATCACATATTTAGAAATGTCAAGTATTGCCTGTCCTATGTATATGGGCTTACACATGTGAATTTCTTCCTTTGTCAGTTCGATACCCACAAGGTTCTCGTCAAATATAATATAACGCAAAAACGTTTGACGCGATATCAGCTTTTTCGCTTGTTTCCAACTGGTAACGAGACGAAAACCGTTATAATTACGTACATTTTCCATAAATTTTCCCTAAACACAATTATTCATTTTTTCCAAAGATTCTGACCAAATTTAGATTTCTCCTCAGCACGTTTTGCAGCGTTCAAGTCAATGTATGATTTTAATCAGAAGGATTGTTTGTAAGACACTGCTCCATGTACGTATTTCAACTTCATTCCTAATTCTACACATTGCTGTAGATTACGGTAATGCAAGACATACTTAGACTTATCAGATAGTGTTGCAAGGAGCTTATTGCATTTATCCTTTGGAGGCATTTCGCTCTTTGGACACAGTGGAAGATTGTTGTGTTCGTCGTGAATGGCTTTAGGATATTTGGGATCGACTTCGAGCACATAACCCGTTTCCGAATCTGGCGGTACGGTTAAGAATTCTATTGCATTAATTTCATCTCTATTTAACCATCTGAGTTCGCCACACGGTGTTGCATGCCTTGCCATTACATACCCGTATAAGTTTGTACAATCGAAAAGTGCTAAGTATTTAGCTGGTAGAGATTCGTTGTATTCATTCATGTACTTGTTATTGGCTTTGGAGTATCGCTGCGACACCGTACAAAGGCCGCCCCTGATTCCTGACTCGAAAAACTCTAGCATTTCTTTGTCGATGATTAGCGATAATTTTGTTTTAGTCGTCTTTAACATCGCCTGATAGGCCAACCCGGGAGCAGTGTAGAAGTAGCACGGATCTAGTTTATATAAATTTAGGCATAAGTTTCTGAAAGTTTCAAAAATGTCAGTCAATAACAATGTGTCAGTCTTAAGATATAGATCGCTGTATTCGCCTAAGTTTCTGATATTTAACTCTCGCCATACTGTTTGAGCATGCAAGTAATCTTCCGTTGTTATATCATCAAATTGTGATATATCTGGTAATGCGGTCTCTTTCAAGTTCTCTACGCAATCCAGATATGTGTATGGAAATACGCCTTTGCGTCTCATTAGCTTTGTATTTTTAAAGTCCTCGGGATTTAGCATATCAGCTAAATTGCTCAATTTATCATCGAGGAATGTACAGCTATCAAGAAATCTGAAATATATACTTTTTCCATTGGACGTATATCTCTTACTGAATGATAGATAGTTTTCAGATGTTTGTGAAATACATGAAATGGGTTCTCGATTGTAAGCGAGATGTTTCACGAGAAAATGCGAATCGTAGTTTGACAGACAATGAAAAAAAATCTGTATGTAATTTCGTAACTTTCTATTCAGATTACACGAATTGTGGGCCGGTCCTATGAATCCACCGGTTAAATGGCAATGATCTATTATTCGGACTCAAATTTATCTTCACACAGATGACAGAAATCAGTATTTCTGAATTTTATTTTATCTGCATCAGTCATATTTAACTCTTTGTTTTTCGAGTAAATATCGATTACATCGTCTGCAATTACAGTTAATTCGCTGAAAAAATCTTGAATTGCATTAGGACCTCTAAAGATTTTGAATTTCGATAAGGAATCGTCATAATTGCATACAAGATTTAAAGTTATTGATACTGCTTCGCATCTTTGTAGCGATCTCGTCCAGCTGCTATCTGCGGAGGGCTGACATGAATGCACTTTTTTAAGTATTGATTCGATATCTGCATATATGACAAATGGCACCGGAGAGCACTTCGAGTATGAATTGAATCGAATGGTGTCATTTACCCCTATTTCAGGCATACTAACAACTTGCGATTTCATGCATCTCCTTTTATGTTTAGCTAGGTTGCTTTCATTCGAGAAGTATTTCATGCATGCCTCACATATTCTCATCCTACACTTTCGTTTAGTTAACTGTGAGGACAACAGGCGAGATAGGTCATTTATTAAGCAATAGTGTGATCTAGCTTCATCGGCAATTCTTAAAAGGTTCACATGATGCTCTTTACGTTCTGAGGTTTGATATAATGGAATAATTGAAAATTCGTCTATACCATATACCGTGATAGATATATTGTCATTTTGCTTTTCAAATTTTTTATGTCATCTAAAGATACTGGAAATTTTATTCCTGCGAAATTAAATTCTTTAAACATATTGTACCTGGAGTACGAACTCACTCTATAGCTGTTATGCTTTACCGGAAATTTGGATGCCAGTAGGCAATATCCGAAACATTTGTTATCAGTATTCCTAATATTGGTCACTGCTCTCTTGTGTTTTATGAAATCAGGCACTTTTATGTTACAACCTGCATTTAACGGATCGTAGTAACAGAAATTTAGAATTAACGAACATATTTGGTATAGTGATTTCGAACTGCTTTTCGATTCGAATGTATCAATGTTGAATAATATGGGATGTTTAAGTTTATTCTCATACCACTCGCTAATGTTTGTACCTTGTAAGATAGCATACATTTTACTATTGAAATTAAATGTCTCGATCTTTTCATTTTCGGGTGTTTGGATGACATATTTGCATACTAATGTAGCACATAACTTTATTCCTGACAAATGACGAGCGAGATTGCTCCGAATTTCGCTGTTAACGAGCGGTTGACATTCATCTAGAAATGTTTCAGGATCTATCATCCCCAGCGAGTTTTCTATTTGACTCGTATAGATCCGATTTTTAAATGCCGATTCAATAGTCATGCATGCAGGATCCCTCTGCCTCTGTTCACTCACCGAATCTGTTCTTGGTTTCTTTGATGGAGACGCACTATCATCTTTCGAGATGCTCGTCGTAGTCCTCTTGTTCGGGGCTCCGGTCTTATTTGAGATCAAGTGCACGTGTTCCTCTGAAATTGAAATAAATGAGGTGTCATCAGTAATACATATTTGATATCTTTTAAGCTGAAAAAAATGTTCAGGTAAAGTTTTATAAAAAAAACTGAAATCGAATTTTTTTTTCCTGATATTAATTTGTTACTTTTTGAAGCATGCATGAAAGCTGAATAATCTATAACAAATAGTTCATTTTTATTTTAAAACTAATGTTTGATGCCATATATATCAAAATATCTTTAAGCTGGAAAAAAATGTTGAATTTATTTCAAGAAAACTTTTTTAAAAAAGCTGAAATCGAATTTTCTTTTTTCGTGATATTAATTTGTTACTGTTTTGAAGCATGCATGAAAGCTGAAAAAATATATAGTTCACTTTATTAAGGCTGAAAACAAAATTGTAATTTTATTTCAAAGTAAAGTTTAAAACCTGAAATCTAATTTTCTTTAAAGCTGAAAAGAAAAATATCCCCTTTTTAAGCATGCGTGAAAACTGAAATACACTTATATAACAAAAATGCTTCAGTAGTAATGTTTGAAGCTACTGACATTAAAGCTATATATTAAAAGGATGAAATAGAATTTTACTTATAGCTGAAAAAGAAATATTGTCAAGTTATATTTTTTGTTGAAAAAAATTATTCTCTTATCCGATTACTTTATTATTTTTCAAAAAGTAATGTTTTGTTTTAACACATACATGCGAACAATAAGAAAAACAATAAGTCACCTTTTCTTGTCATGGAGTCTATATTGTTGAATTTTCTGTGGATTTCTTGTTTTACTGCACTGTCTGAAAATGATAAAAAAGTGATTTGATTAAAACTACAAAGCTTTATATATTACAGAAAGAATGTTCTATTTTAACACTTTAGAAAGCCGTTTTTAGATAGAACCACATGTAAACGATAATAACACGCTTTTTTCTGCTAGCTGCACCCACCTTTTTCAGTTGCATTTCCTCCGCTTGAGGGTTCTCCTGCATGTTTGAACTCGTCTGAAAATTATACAATTGATTATTGTAACGATCTGAGAAGTGAAAATAGTAAGTCATAAATAACATATATATGTTCATTTTATCGACTGGCTATAATCTGAAACTTCGAGATATTCATTTTTTTACACGTACAAAGACAAGACTTTATCCATGCAGTATAGTTATGTCAAATTAATCTTAAAAGGTCAAAAAGTTAGAATTATTCCATGCAAAAAATGACATTAAGAATATTTTCTCTTTTCCGAGATGCATTATTTTTTTCTGAACTGAGCTAACACATGCAAAAACCGTTTTAATATACCTTTTTTGTAAAAAAAGTAATCTTGTGACGTCGATACCCGCTAGCTAGCGTCTCTTGTCTCATATACACAAGGTGATAGCCTCCTTCATTTATAGCAGTTTTCTGTCTGTAGTCATACTCTTAAATCGCTCGGGAAGAAAGATCTGATACTGATCTAATATTACTACGACGCGTTTCCCATATCTTGTGCAAAGCGTCTTCACCTTGTTTATTTTGAACGGCACGTTTATCTCCAGATCTGCAAGTTTCTTTGTTGGTACTATTGGAGCGCCTTCTCCAATTTCATTGAGCTGGCTTATGATTTGATCTGAAACATACAGACGCGTTTCAACAGGATTATATTATTTAGGTCACGAAAAAACGCGGAAATAAAAGACACATTGAATCGATTGTTTAGGTCACTGAAGTATATGTAAAAAGACACACAGATCGAAATTGCAACAAATAATAATCTTTTTCACTTACCATCTATGTTCTTTCCTGGGTTGTAACGTGCGGTGCGCACTTCTGCTGCAAATGGTCTTTTTAGTACTCCCTTACACATTTTATATGTCCCTGACGTTAACCCCCCTCCCCCCACAAACACTTGTTCTATGCTACAGTCACATGCCCAGCGGAATAAGTACCAATTTCTTAAGAACTGTATCCTAGGCTTTTATACGTTCATGATACAATGTAATTTTTTCCCGTCTTTTCTCCCTTCTCCTTCACGTATGCGCACGCAGTTATCTGACCATTGCCTGAGATTCGTTCATGAAAAAAATTACCTTGTCCACCTGGCCCCTGTACTTACGATAATTATAGCATTGGTAGGATCCGTGTTGCTTCTTCCTTTTTGCTACAGGCAATTTCTTACGTTACTTTCAGAGTTTTTCCTTAACCTATCATTAGGTTCAATTTATAAATTCTGACGTACCGAAGGAAGTCCTGGTTTCTCTCTATGTCTTGGGGTTACAGAGACGAGAACACATTGCCTTTTCACAATCTTAAAAGACATTGCATTTGCATGTCTCAGCATTAGTTTTATCTGTGAGCTCGATATGCCGAGGAATCATTCACATGGTTTTTAAAGCATTTAATTTTAGTAGTTTATAGTTCATTGCCGTCTTGACCCTTCAGTTACTCATCCAACGTGAACGGGATCTCTTCTAGGAATCACTCGCATGGATTTCTTATTTTATAGTTCATTGCCTTCTTGAATGAAAGATGTCAAGTTTTTAGCTGCGGGGGGACTCGAAAACGTACGTTTGTTATGACGACGTAACGGTACACCTGACTCGAATATTATTAGCCCCCTTAGTTTTTTTTCTTATTTATAGTTCATTGCCTTCTTACTGAACGGGATCTCTTCTTCTTTGATGCATTTATTTCTGAATCATACATTAGTTTTAGCAAAACAAAACCTTGGATAAGACGAGATAACCATACACATAACTCGAATATTATTAGATCACATGTCCTTATATAGTTCACTGCCTCTGAACGCGGTGCTTGATGCATTTCAGAGCCATACATTAGTTTTTTTTTAGCAAACCGATGTAACCGTACACATAACTCGAATATTATTTAGACCATATGTCTTTTTTCTCATATATATACACTTCATTGGCTCTGAACGGGGTTCTTCTTGCAATTTTTTTTTCAAAGGCATACATTCCGGTTTAGCAAAAAACAGGGGGGACGTGAGCGCGCACGCGCGCACACACAGATCGAAATCTCACATTTTTTGGCTTTTAATTATCCTTATTATTCATTTAACTCCACAACATAACAATACAGTGTATCAACAACTTCACGAGGGGAAATAACGTGCTCCAGGGAGCACCGCAGAGGAGGGACGGATTTCAGAATTCTCTCCCTCAGAATCCAAACGTCACGTAATCCCACACGTTACTCGTATACGCGGGTACTAACTCCGTCTTTTAATAACACGCTTGAAACTCAAGTACATAGATGTGCCAATAGCCGCGTTACTCAACTACTGTCTTGGTGAAAATGTCCTTGTGCATTGCTGACGACTCTATGAGTTTTTCGAAAATTGCACAAATTTTCACGTGCCTCTGTCTCCATTGAGCTTCTCTCTTTAACCTTGCTTCGCTTAGCTGGGTGAACTTTGTAAATAAATATTCATTTTAATCCAACTTGTTAATATAGTTTTTGAGGCCAAGTTTTATGTAGAAAGGAAGAAGTAAGTTTTCCCCTGATTCCACTGTAGGCTTGTATTGAACATGGATTTTTCCAGTTTCCGTAAGTTCCTCTGAAGTGAAAATGCATATCACTAGTATAAAATCCTCAAAAGAAGGCAAATTTTGTTGTGGTAATGAAATTGAGGTCCAATTAATACTAATATTACTTGTATATCTGAGCATATTTATATCATTTAGAGCGTTTTAAAATGAACCGAACTAAGTAAGCGCTCTAGATTATCAAATTATATACTTTCAAATTCATAGCTAAAGCAAATAAAATTGATTATTATCTTTTGCTATTACGCAGTAGTATGGATTTGATGATAAATTTAGATGCATAATACGAAACTTTCTAAACCTTCCCATGATGTTTTAATGTTCAGAACTACGTACATCACTACAAAACACGTGATTTCCTTCCTTAGAGGAACATTTTCCCGAAAGATTCTGACAGAAGAGAAAAGGTGGTTTTATAATTTCGGCAGATAATTTCATGGTAAGTCCAGAGCAGGGTTGCCACCAAAGGGAAAACGGGGTTTAACACATACGCTATTTTATTCTGGGTCTGCCTGCTGCCCAAGGACCTTCTATTCCATTAGACTCCAGTTCACCTAAGAAGACGGGCGGAAGTTAAGGTTTCGCGCATAGAAAGAAATAGATATATTGCAGCCGGTGTTGCCATATCATTCCGCTTGCAGAGGAGCAATTAGGCATGATCCTGGCATTTTATTACGTTCCTTCGTGCACAATTACTGTAAATAAAGCGCAATCACATAGATCTAATAGCAACCAGATAAAATAAATAAAAATCAAACAAAAGAGGAAAACGTGATGCATTTATAACACGTACATAATTAAGCTTATATATAACTTGCAATTTTCAATGTAATTCTTCAGTCACTGGCACTCTGCGATCGGACTCGGAAGATGATTCACGCAGATTGATTTTGAAGGTTTCCATGAAGTCGTCTCTTCCCAATTCTTTTGAAATATTTTCAATTTTCTTGTGTTTTACACGGAGTTTTATTTAATTGCAGTGAATGTATGCTTGCATTATTCATTACTATAACCAAATTCGGTGCAATATACGGCAAGAACTGGTTCTCATTTCTGAGTGTCTCTGTTTCCTCTCACATCATCCCTGCTTCCGGACGGCACCCCGTCAGCGGCCAAGGCACAAAAGGTCTACGTAGGTCGAGGTGTTAAGTACTCCTCCACTTCTAGTCCTATCCTATCCTAAGCCGCCCGAACTATCGCACATCTTCCAACAGCTTGGTTTGGCATGGTTCTGGTTGACCCATGTCTCGTCTATGTAATATATAGCAGAGTCCCTCTTTTCTTATCTCGTGCATTGAGCGTAGAAATATCATTCATTCTTGCCGCAACAATGTCGCTCCCTTCCATCAAGAACTTCCTGTCATCATTAATATGTTTGTACTTACATCCCATACCTTTCAGAATACGTAGCATTGAGGCTTTTTCCACTCTGAAAATTATCTGCTCCTCTCATCTTTAATCAGATTGTGTGCTGTCGAGTATTCCCCTCTCTCGCACATATGAAAAATTATGCGACGAAGAACATCTTTGCTGAAGCCATCTAAACCAGTAACTTCCTTATTGTGATTTGCGTCGCTTGCCTGGTGATTTGAACATTGTGTTCCACTACTTTTAACCGAATTGTTGGCTTCTTTACAAATTCTTTGCACTATACGTAGCCCAATTCCACATGCACTTGCTATCTTTTTCCGAATTCTGGCAACGGAGGAGGCAAAACTATGTGATACTTCGCATGTTAGCTCCGACTGTTTTCTGAAATAATTGCACACACAATACACAACTTCTCTTACTTGTCTACGCAATACCTGGCGTGCTGTTTTATTTTCCATTATGGTCCAGATGAGCAGTATATTTTCACCGCACTTAGCACAAACCGAAAGAAAACTTTAAGTTTCGAATAATGAACACTTCTGCTCGCACACCGACACTAAACTGAAGAGACATGGCTGAGAAACTCACGTGACACTGTTTACTGCGCATCTAGCAGACACCGCCTCCTTAGCTGAACCCGAGTCCTGCACTGTGTCGTAAAATCCGACCACCCCATCGCACGATGTTGGAGGGAGAAAGGAGGATAACGACACCAAGTATAAAAAATGGCATCGCTGGTCTAGAACCTAATAGCTTTGTCTTACCTTTTAAAAGTTGAATTCTCGCACTAAATTGTCATTTTCATCCAGATGACACATGCATTGTTCAGATGATTTAATTTCGGGCACAATGTCAGGATCTGCAGACAAATGTATATGAAAATTAAGGCCTCGTTTTCCCAGTCAATGGAATATAGATGCAGAGAAGTAAAGCAGGAAACGTATGTGGTAGAGAGAGGGTAGTAGTATGTATATAGGAATATACAATTGTATTCGCTTGTTCTTATACAACATAACCTGAATCGGTTGAAGCTTTCAAAAGTAAGAATTGGTTGAATAATTCTTGAGCTCTCGCCACATCATTGATTAGTAAAGAGAATCAGCGGTTCTATGGTTCAACCAAGCCAGAAGACCGAAGTAGCAACCAGAAATGCAGAAACCCGCTTTCATCACCCTTACCTAATGCGGAGATTCTCTAAAATAAAGTTTATAGATTGTTCCCACTACGGGACTGATATTCCTGTTTTGTATAGCGGGCATTACATTATCACGAATATAACAGAAACTGATAGGATTGTTTATTCCTCTTTTTTCTCGTTTTTCTTCTATTTTTATTTCTTTTTTTGGGCTATACAGTTTTTTTGCAAGTTTTCATCTACTTATTTTATGTTTACAACAGATGTAGAAGGGTTGGTGTAGGTCATCCCCATTAGATTGTAACATAGACCACTTTCTTTTAGTATTGGAATTTCGGTACAACAGCATTAATTAGTGACCTCAAAACGTGAGATAGAGGGATGCATTGAGCGGATGAAACTAGACTTTATCAGCTTCCACCGTTCCAGTCTCAAGAAGCCAAACTATTCCATCCTCTTTGCCACGTTGTCGACATTCCGTTTAAAGATCCAGTGTAACGTTCCCGTTACCAACCAAAACACACAGCGTTGGAGGGCCATACTCTGAAAGTGTAATTCCAGGCGGTGCAGTTCCTCAAGACATGGTGGGGCCCACAGTTGGCACCATCTGGATATGTAGTTCCTGAGCACCATCCAAATGTCATCAACCTGCCGACAGAAAGCAATCCGGTGCTCCAAGGTATCAAGTCCCGAGCAGACTGCACACTGATTAGACTGTGTACGTCCATGTCGTCAGAGTTTTTCTGCCGTCGGTATGGTCTCATTTAAGACTTCATAGGTCATCTCTTGCCAATCAGTTGGAACATATTTGCAGAAGACATTCTGCCAGATAATCTTCCATCTTCGACTATGTTTCCCTTCAATCGTAGAAGTAAAAGGAAACAAAGTTAACAGGTGATATTGCCTCCGGTACACTCGAACGTATTGATCTCATCGATGGTATCCAGCATTCGCTAAAGATGACGAATAATGTGCTTGAATCCTGGGAGTAGCATATGCGGGTTATGAACTTCTTCCTCCCAGAACTTTTTGTCGATGGATGAACCATTTCCACACAAGGACCGTACGGCAGTCTTCCCCAATAAGGCCATACATTTATTTTCGATATCAGCTAATCCACATCCGCATTTAGACGGTGGCAAGCGTAGTTGAGGTCTGCTCATCCGATACACCCTACCAGACCATAAAAAGAAACCGATGAGTTGCTCAAGTTTTTGTGAGTCATGTTTCGTAATCGGCAGAATCTGTGCTAGGTACCAAATTTAGCTGAGGCCATAGGTATGTATGTACCAAATACGCTGCAGTAAATCAGATTTCGTGCCCTCTAAAACGATAAGAAATATCTTAAGTGGTTGATCCTCTCTCGCCAGTTAAGAACAATTGTTTCGTCCATATTTCCGAGGAAGGAAATGCCAAGTATCCGTGTAAAAGTGACACATTGCATTCCCAAGTTATTGATTGGCTCTGGCCAATTTCCTATCATCAGTAGCACGGATTTTGCTACATTTAATACTGCAACCGGCATCCTTGTATAGATCTCCAGCCCACGGCCAACTGCTGCCATATCTTGGTGATCAGCAGCTACAATGGTCACATCGGCACAGGCGGTTACTGTAAATTGCTCATTGTACACAGCGACTCCACGCAGGGTGTCTTACAGCATACGTAGCAAGGGGTTTAATGAGAGAGAAAGCAGCCCCATTGATAACGGGCAAACTTGACGCACTGACCGTTTTATGAGTAACCGGAAGGAAAGCCATCCGTGCCATAACACTCGAGACTTCGCTGTTCTAGAGCCCTTTAATAAGGGAAACAATCTGCATAGGGAGATGCACTGCCTGTAAACATTGCCATAGATAGCGATGGTGCACCGTATCAAAAGCCATTTGGAAATCGAGACTAATCAAAACCGCTAATTGATGTTCTCGTCGGAGACGTAGTACTATATCACGCAAATATGCTAACGTAACAATAATATTCCTTTTAGACATCGCCGCTTGATTACAGTGTAAGAGTTCTGCATAAGCTCCTTTCATTCTGTTCGCCAACACTTTGACAAAGATTTTATAATCGGCGTTCAACAAAGTTATTAGCCGGTAGTCGTTCAGTGTGGTAGGCCTAGAGTTCTTCGGAGGCAAAATGATGATACCATCCGCAAACGTGTCGGGGAAATATGCTGTTTCCCACAGTTCCACAAAAACTTCCATCACTGCGTCTTTGATAATGGGCCAGCAAGTTCATAAAATTCATATAATAAACCATCAGGACCGGGGACGTTACTCGCGTGCATAAAGGCATCTAGCACTTCCCGCTAAGTAATGGGGCGGGTGAGCATATCGGCAGTTGCCTGTGTAATCCCCGTTGCAAACAACTGCTGCTCAGCACTCATATCGTCTGAGGTTCCTTCCGGTCCCTGTCGAAACAATGTCTGGAAATGACCCGCTACAAGATGAAGTAGAGCTCTTGTCCCAGAGCATGCAACTACAGTGGTAGCATCTCGGAGTGTATGTGGATATTTCGCACGCCCCTCCTCCCTCTCCTTTGCAAAATAATAAAAGGAGTGCCGTTCTTCGGCATGTACGTGTGGATCCTAAGCTCGAATTTGATATCCATCCAGGTGCTATAATTGTTTCCGCTTAATAATCTCCTTCACCTGTTTGAGTTTCGCATTCACAACGTAATCCTCCCGTTGCCTCGTATACAGGTCCCATAGGGCCTCATTGTAGAAAATCATCGACTTATTTCGCTCCTGAGCCCGCAAAATACTGGCGTATTTAAAAAAGACGCGTATCACCGGCTTAGCAGTTTCAATCCAACAAAAACGTTTCCGCGGTACACTTCTGAATGTTGAGCATAAATGATGCCATTCAACTTTAAACTGCTCCAAAACATCTGTGTCCTCCAAAATGGAATTGTTTAGCTTCCAGTATCACATTCAGGCAATCTCAGTACGGAGTGTTGGAAGTTGGAGTTGGCAGAGTAATGCATAGTGGTCACCAAACGCCAAAGGAGGGATACAAATAAGATGTGCGGATGTAGCTATACCCGGAGACGTATAAACACGATCTATGCGAGAGGTAGAGGTGTGTCAAACAAATGAAAATTCTAGTTAATGCCATTCTTAATTTCCAAAGCATCCTGAAGCTGCAGCTGAATCGCTAGTTGTTGTAGCATGATGTTGAAATTGGGTGCTCCTTTTTGGTATTTTGCATGCAGCGTACAATTAAAGTCACCGGCGAGGAAAACTTCCTTGTTTTGCGGTAGATGTGGTGTTACATCAGTTTGAAAGAACCGCTCCCGCTCGTGTCTATGTTGAGTATACGCGGAAGCGTATATGTTCACTAAAACTGTTGCATCTAAGGTTGCTGATAGGATCCGGGAGAAGAGATTCATCTGAAAATTCTGTTGAGGAAGGCCCTTCCGGTAGACAATACTGGTGGCTCGTTCGCCTTAACCTAGGTTAACTTTATAATCGTAATCATAGACAGCATCCAAATTGTAAGTATTAACCTCTTAGAGAAAACAGATATCAACACTATTCACTTGCAGGAACGTATTTAAGAGTTCCTGTGTCACAAGATTTCGACAACCGTTCACGTTTATAGTTGCCAGCGATCACAGATATATCATGTTAAGGAGCGTTAATTGAAAGGGAATTACAATCAAAGACATCGGGCATTAATGTTCACTATCAGGGCTTCGATTAGGTTGCCGACCGGTCTCCGGATATCCATCTGGAGCAGCCGGTAGCGAATGCTTCCCTCGGAGCCGAGGATCACTAGAAGACACCTTTCCCCTGCCGTGCTAGTGGAGTAAGGTGCACCGGTTCCGATTCCTTATTCACTGGGGCGAACTGAGGGTGTGTGTCACCACCGGCTGCCACTGCATGCTGTAGCACTACGATAGCCTTGGCAGTCTCCGGGATACCATCTGGGGGCTGTGTTGCAGTTCACTTACTTTCAGCCGAGGTTCACGCAAAGAAATAGACCCCCGCCATGAAGGAGGCGTAGCGTCTGGGAAGTCAAAAGATGTATTGGAGGCTTCCGCCAAAGAGCGGGCTTCAGCAACAACCTCTATTGTCTGGTTCAGTACACTCTGCATTGGCTCTGGCGCTCCACCAACATCAAAGGGGCGGTTGCCCGCACACTCCTCTGTAGATCGAGAGTCACAGGAGGACCTTCTTGCTTCCTCCTCCGTAGCTATGATGCTATGCAATGCCGAAGATGCTGCCCGCAGCTGTGCTCTCGCCTCAGCTGATGCTGCAGATGGCAAAACCTGTTGCAAATGCTGGTCTACCATGATAACTGTTTCTATGTCTTGCTCCAGTGCCATCTCGCTGCCCCAAGATGTCGCATCACTACTCGTTTCGCAACTCGTCCGCTTAACACGCTTTTCCTCAGTCGTGCGATTCTCGACCCCGAAACTGCTGCAGCCACCAGCGGATCAATACCAGCCGGCGCCGTCCTATTTGAAATGTGCTGAAGTCCACACTTCCCCGCCGGATCGCGCAGCACCGTTGCATAATCCCTGTGCTGTTCACGCATCGACTCATCTTGGATCGACTTATCCTGCTGTTGTTCACCAACCAATGACGTCTTGTGTCACCATCTATATACTGCGAACGCTCACGCTGCATGCCCACGGCCGGAGAAGCGGGTTCTCTGTCGTCCGGCAGTCCAGCAGCCGCCAGGCGTACAGCGGAAGATCGGTGGGGACAGACCTCCCTGAGATGCTGCGTGCTACAGCAGACATAACAGGAGCGGGGTTGTCCAATATAGGACACTGATAACCTATAGCTACCAATTACAAAAAAGCTGGGAATGTGCGTCGGCAACCGCATTTTTATCGCACGTATACCTTTGAACATGGGAACGCGATACTGGCGACCCCATTGTTCCTTCCGGACGTCATACACCGTCCCGTAACGCTGCTAAGCGCGTTTTAAAACCTCAGTCGGGACTTAGGGTGGTACGTCAAAGCCACGCACATTTATAGCATTACCAGTCACATGTACGGTGATCGCCTTCGTTATTTCACCGTTCATATATTTAAAAGTTGTTTCTTCCGAGAAAGTTATTAAAACCTTCTCTAATAGGAGTGCAGATATAGGTTTTTCGTAAATTGCTCATTCACTGGCAATTAACTGTATCGTGTCAACTTACTCCATATTTAACTGTAAGGTATCTGCAATAAAGTCATGGACCCCATAAGCCTTTGGCCTCTTGGCATTCAACGTAAATTTAACCCTAATGGTATTTTTCCTGGCGTACATTTTCATTTTCCAAAGCTAAAATGCTCTGCTTCACGCACAATACACACAAAAGTATTGTAACATTATTCTAGCCAAGGCGGTTTAGGTCGCTCTTGCACACACTCATTGACACAGCTTCACCACCTAGTGGTGTGTTCCCAGCTGGGCCGACCTGCTCGGACACTCAAGCTAGACTGATCCTTCGCAGATCATTACTAAGCATAAAATTACTCCAAACCGTAGTTATACGGACTTTATGCAAGAAACTGCAACTTCACTGAAGCCATATCTGCAGATAAACACACGGCGCCATTTAACATTTCTGAAGAAATAACAAAATCCTACTACTTCAACATCGACTTCAGTCCAACCCACTTCAGGTTCTATTGCCGAAAACCAGTAGATCCCTTAACCTTTCAACGTTCAAAATCGCGTTTTT
The DNA here is from genome assembly GCA_030765065.1 of Deroplatys truncata. Lineage (NCBI taxonomy): Eukaryota > Metazoa > Arthropoda > Insecta > Mantodea > Mantidae > Deroplatys > Deroplatys truncata. The sequence goes on from CM060990.1 coordinate 276,819,473, forward strand.
AATCAAACGCACATTCAAAAAGTGTCCGTTTCCAAATATATTATATACTTGAAAAAATGTGTCTTTAGTTTTCCGAATTTCTTATCTTAATTTTGAGCTTAGCTATATTCTCATTTCCAATTTTTGTAGTATTAGTAGGGTAACAAGGTAAATTCAGACACAATTTGCATAATAAATGAAGCTTGTAATCCGATTATCACATCCCTCCGCCCCTTTCCTATAGTGTTGAAAGCCGATATCCCCACCCCGTCTAGAGATCCGACATATAAACACTCGTGCCGTAGATCAATCGAACCGATTTACATAATTACTGATAGTTAAATGTGTAATTATTGACTTTGATATACCAAGTTTGGGCCCAAATAACAGGTAGTTTTCCTCTGAATCCACTGTCGCCATCAGATTTCTCCTATCGTTTAAACGCAAAGACTTTGATTAAATAAAAATTGATAACTAATGATATTTTAAAGATGACTTGTATATATCAAGTTTGATTTTCAATTATAATCGATTTCTCCCTCAACGTATTGACGCCATCAGATTCGCTCTATCGTTACAACTCGCGCAGTTTTGATCTCTACGCTATTTGCATATTCAGTATGCTTACTCATTTGCATATCAAAGGACACCGACACCTAGACTACTTTAAAATCTCAACGCAATTTGCTGAAGAAACACCTTAACCCTTTCGCATGATCCGCAATTCAATTAAATTCAAATTGCATAAGTAATTTCGTAAAGTGTTTCTTTTAATCATGATTACCCAGCAAACGGTGTTTCTCGTTCTACACGCTAACTGAATTCAGCTAACACAGCGGGTGAATCCTAGACAACGTTTTCACATTAAAGGTACAGCCATTGAAAAGCGGGTGTGTCTATCACGCTTTAAAAAAGACACAACATTTGAGGCCCAATACATACTACAGAAAGTCCCAGTTGCATATCAATAGTGTAGTTATAATAAAATAATTTATTTAAAACGTATACTGGACTTCACTTCGGTTACTTTTCGGATAAATATCTTATAGTATTTCTAATGATAGTATACAAGAATTAATTAATTATATCTAACACGAGAACCAGAATAAGAAATTTAGTGCTCTTAACTCCTGGCATGGCGCACCTTGCTTGAAGTTACAGTACGGACCATTTCATACTTCTGACGTTTTAGCGGGCAGTTTAGTGCTGTTTACCAGGGAGATGTGAGCGCGCTTTCACACGATACGAAAACCCATTTGCAGTTTTGGGTTTGTACAATGCAGATAATTGTATGGCTAAACAACGTCCTTTAACAGGGCCTGTGTCTATAAAATACTCGTTCATGATTTGTTCGAAGCATTTTAATGCCCCACATACGCAGTGACTAAATCGTCAATCAACATGATTGGCTAACCTGTTTTGCATTTTAATGTTTATTGGATGAGCCAATGACAGTTTTTCATTGGTCTTCACAGGAAATGTCTTTATCCCTTGAACTCATAAGGTGGGTAAGATATCTGGGGCAGTAAAAGCTCATGTCATGTAATGTCTGAAGGGGTATGCCATTATATTCCACAGGGGTCTGGGAAAACCAGTTCTATGCATACGTGTTTTGAAAGTAATATTCATTTAGGCATGTGGGAGAATCTTGCCTGGACAGCATTTTTGAAGCTCCATTGTATATTTGTATTTCTCAGAATTGTATGCTTTATTTCATGTAGCTGGGATGCTTAAAGATTTCTGGAAAAACACATTTAGTTTTTCATGGAACTAGATAAATAAGAACGTTGTTCCTAGACAATGTGTTGAATGTGTTGTGTCCTTGTAGGTTTTGTAAACAAAGCCTAAAAACAACTAACGTATTTTACTACTTTTGGATTCTATTTACCTTTCGAAAGATTATTTCCGCTATAAAAGAAAATGATTTCTCTTAGCCAAATACAAAGCACCTCTCCTGTATTTTGACGCAAAAATACGCGAAAGATTTTTGAAAAGCAAGAAACATTTTTGAAAAGCAAAATAAAGATCTCATTTAAGTTTGTGCAGAATGAAATAAACAAATATAAGCGTATTTCACGCTTCTGTTAAGCGTAAAATACGTGCGGCTTTAAAATACATTGTTATTGTTAAGCATTCTAGCTAAGAGAACTCCTCCTCTCAGCTATTGTTTGCGTGTGTATAGGTGTTATAAGCATTATTGGGATGTCAACTTCTAGCGTGGAGGGCGGGATGAGTGACGAGAGCTTCTCTTGTTCACCCGCCCGTACATTCAGAGTCTCTGTTATGCAAGCCGGCAATATGCAGCCCCTCCGTCGCCGCACTGCTTGGAAAATAGCAATCGAACGTATAAAACACGTGCAGAACCTCGCGTTTATCGTATGCTTTTATGGTTTCTAATATGTTATAGATTTTGTTTTGTTGGGTTGATTTCACTTGGAAAAATGGCGATTTTATAATACTAAATTGTATATACTGTGAGATTAAATTAAAAATATAATACTTCATATACAATATGTCGAATAATAGATTCCTTTGATGAACAGCTTTAAATTCTCTGCACTTGTAGTGCTTTTACAAAACTTTATATTTTTAAATCTTGCAATGTCCATTTATTCCAAAGTGGAACCTCAGCTCCCACTCCTATTCACATTAATTCCTATTTATGCATTATTTTGTTCCAAGCAACATTACGATGCTGTCACACCTCATCCACAGAAAACATCCGCTATCTTTTTATATATGTGAAAACTATTGGCATCAATGTATTCAGAGAAAAAAATACATTTTGTTTAGTCCGAACTTGGTATACTGAAGTCGGTTATTAAAAATATGGTTATTAGCTTAATTACGTAAATCGGGGTTGACGAATCTACGCCATGAGCCTCAAATGTTGTGTATTTTTTAAAGCGTGATAGACACATCCGCTTTTCAATGGCTGTACCTTTAGTGTGAAAACGTTGTCTAGGTTTCACCCGCTGTATTAGCTGAATTCAGTTAGCGTGTAGAACGAGAAACACCGTTTGCTGGGTAATCATGATTAAAAGAAACACTTTACGAAATTACTTATGCAATTTGAATTTAATTGAATTGCGGATCATGCGAAAGGGTTAAGGTGTTTCTTCAGCAAATTGCGTTGAGATTTTAAAGTAGTCTAGGTGTCGGTGTCCTTTGATATGCAAATGAGTAAGCATACTGAATATGCAAATAGCGTAGAGATCAAAACTGCGCGAGTTGTAACGATAGAGCGAATCTGATGGCGTCAATACGTTGAGGGAGAAATCGATTATAATTGAAAATCAAACTTGATATATACAAGTCATCTTTAAAATATCATTAGTTATCAATTTTTATTTAATCAAAGTCTTTGCGTTCAAACGAAAGAAGAAATCTGATGGCGACAGTGGATTCAGAGGAAAACTACCTTTTATTTGGGCCCAAACTTGGTATATCAAAGTCAGTAATTACACATTTAACTATCAACAATTATGTAAATCGTTTTGATTGATCTACGGTACGAGTCTTTATATGTCGGATCTTTAGACGGGGTGGGGATATCGGCTTTCAACACTATAGGAAAGGGGCGGAGGGATGTGATAATCGGATTACAAGCTTCATTTATTATGCAAATTGTGTCTGAATTTACCTTGTTACCCTACTAATACTACAAAAATTGGAAATGAGAATATAGCTAAGCTCAAAATTAAGATAAGAAATTCGGAAAACTAAAGAAACATTTTTTCAAGTATATAATATATTTGGAAACGGACACTTTTTGAATGTGCGTTTGATTAAAAACGCGATTTTGAACGTTGAAAGGTTAAGGGATCTACTGGTTTTCGGCAATAGAACCTGAAGTGGGTTGGACTGAAGTCGATGTTGAAGTAGTAGGATTTTGTTATTTCTTCAGAAATGTTAAATGGCGCCGTGTGTTTATCTGCAGATATGGCTTCAGTGAAGTTGCAGTTTCTTGCATAAAGTCCGTATAACTACGGTTTGGAGTAATTTTATGCTTAGTAATGATCTGCGAAGGATCAGTCTAGCTTGAGTGTCCGAGCAGGTCGGCCCAGCTGGGAACTAGTTTGTTGTGTACAAGGTGGTGAAGCTGTGTCAATGAGTGTGTGCAAGAGCGACCTAAACTGCCTTGGCTAGAATAATGTTACAATACTTTTGTGTGTATTGTGCGTGAAGCAGAGCATTTTAGCTTTGGAAAATGGAAATGTACGCCAGGAAAAATACCATTAGGGTTAAATTTACGTTGAATGCCTAGAGGCCGAAGGCTTATGGGGTCCATGACTTTATTGCAGATACCTTACAGTTAAATATGGAGTAAGTTGACACGAGACAGTTAATTGCCAGTGAATGAGCAGTTTACGAAAAACTTATATCTGCACTCCTATTAGAGAAGGTTTTAATAACTTTCTCGGAAGAAACAACTTTTAAATATATGAACGGTGAAATAACGAAGGCGATCACCGTACATGTGACTGGTAATGCTATAAATGTGCGTGGCTTTGACGTACCACCCTAAGTCCCGACTGAGGTTTTAAAACGAGCTTAGCAGCGTTACGGGACGGTGAATGACATCCGAAGGAACAACGGGGTCGCCAGTATCGCCTTCCCATGTTCAACGGTATACGTGCGGTAAAATGCAGTTGCCAACGCGCATTCCCAGCTTTATTGTAATTGGTAGCTATAGGTTATCAGTGTCCTATATTGGACAACCCCGCTCCTGTTATGCCTGCTGTAGAACGGAGCATCTCAAGGAGGTCTGTCCCCACCGATCTACCGCTGTACGCCTGGTGGCTGCTGGACTGCCGGACGACAGAGAACCCGCTTCTCCGTCCGTGGGCATGCAGCGTGAGCGTTCGCAGCATATAGATGGTGACACACAGACTTCATTGGTTGGTGAACAGCAGCAGGATAAGTCGGCCCATGATGAGTCGATGCGTGAACAGCACAGGGATTATGCAACGGTGCTCCGCGATCCGGCGGGGATGTGTGGACTTCAGCACATTTCAAATAGAACGGCGCCGGCTGGCATTGATCCGCTGGTGGCTGCAGCAGTTTCGGGGTCGAGAACCGCACGACTGAGGAAAAGCGTGTTAAGCGGACAACGAGTTGCGAAACGAGTAGTGATGCGACATCTTGGGGCAGCGAGATGGCACTGGAGCAAGACATAGAAACAGTTATTGAGGCAGACCAGCATTTGCAACAGGTTTTGCCATCTGCAGCATCAGCTGAGGCGAGAGCACAGCAGCGGGCAGCATCTTCGGCATTGCATAGCATCATAGCTACGGAGGAGGAAGCAAGAAGGTCCTCCTGTGACTCTCGATCTACAGAGGAGTGTGCGGGCAACCGTCCCTTTGATGTTGGTGGAGCACCAGAGCCAATGCAGAGTGTACTGAACCAGACAATAGAGGTTGTTGCTGAAGCCCGCTCTTTGGCGGAAGCCTCCAATACATCTTTTGACTTCCCAGACGCTACGCCTCCTTCATGGCGGGGGTCTATTTCTTTGCGTGAACCTCGGCTGAAAGTAAGTGAACTGCAACACAGCCCCCAGATGGTATCCCGGAGACTGCCAAGGCTATCGTAGTGCTACAGCATGCAGTGGCAGCCGGTGGTGACACACACCCTCAGTTCACCCCAGTGGATAAGGAATCGGAACCGGTGCACCTTACTCCACTAGCACGGCAGGGGAAAGGTGTCTTTTAGTGGTCCTCGGCTCCGAGGGAAGCATTCGCTACCGGCTGCTCCAGATGGATATCCGGAGACCGGTCGGCAACCTAATCGAAGCCCTGATAGGGAACATTAAAGCCCTATGTCTTTGATTGTAATTCCCTTTCAATCAACGCTCCTTAACATGATATATCTGTGATCGCTGGCAACTATAAACGTGAACGGTTGTCGAAATCTTCTGACACAGGAACTCTTAAATACGTTCCTTCAAGTGAATAGTGTTGATATCTGTTTTCTTTAAGAGGTTAGTACTTACAATTTGGATGCTCTCTAGGATTACAATTATCTCCTTTGAGAGTACACTCAAATAAAATATTTTGCAAACTATAATCTTTCAGACTGTAGAGGTAAATACATTCGTATAAACAAAAGCATTTTTATCACTATTGTAAATGGATTGAAAACAGCTTTCTTGGTATATCGCTAACGCTATTTTGCCATACGGAGGCAAAGTTATAACAATAAAATCAAACACATGTACTATCTTTGAAGAAAGTATATGTACTCTTTTCACGGGTTAGTATCATTCAGACGTTTCGTGAGTAGGGTGTAAGGAAAATAAATCGACCGTGGTCGTAGATGTATACTGTCGTGGTCGCCATTTTAACCTGTCACTCACTTCGAGGGTTTCTATGGCCATATTAACTCAGTATGGCGAAACATGAATTAAACATCAGAAAACAAAGTTGCAATTCTCTTGCTGCTGAGCTATTAACTACATGGCATTGGCAAGAAGACGAAAAACACGTGGAATGATAATTTTAATAGAACCAACATCTGTGTTATATATAACCCACGTCTTAACATCTGTTACCTAGCTCATTCGTAAATCGCACGCTGTTTCAAGTGTGCTCAAGGTTCTAACTACAGCTTATGGTCATACTTTTTATTCCAAATTTTTCACCTTGTAAGGCGCAGTAATAAACAAATTTACAGTTCTCTTTCAGCTAAGTTAATACTACAGGATAAAGTCAGGATTTAATTTTTGTTTTCCATTTGTTGTTTTGACAAGTTACGTGTTCCAGGAGAAATACATTATCTATAAATTTGAAATGTTTCAGAAATTAATTTATTTTTCATAAGTAGCGTGGCCTCAGCTATGAAGTAGCGGTCGCTTAGTTTGCTTTTTAAGCACCATTATCCTTAGCTATCGCCTTATTTTTGTTATTTATAATAAGTGGAGCAACTGTATAATAACTAGCAATTACACAGAATATACGTTTTCAGTTTTATGCATTATACTCCATCGAATTGTACATGATTATGTTTGCAGCTGTAAGTTTGCTTTTCTCAAGATGAGAATTTGTCAGTTTCTTGTTATTTTATGTATGAGCTTATTGCTGTGATCAGATGCATTGTATACAGCGTTTAGAAGTTGGCTCTATTAAAATTATCATTCAACCTCCGCGCATTTTTTTCCTAATCATGTAGTAATAACTTAGCTGCAAGAGAACTGTGAATTCGTTTATTACTGCGTCTTACAAGGTGAAAAAGTTGGAATAAAAAGTCTGACGATATGCTGGGGTTCGTACCGTGAACCCTTGGCTCCTTTGAAATAGCGCGCGTTTTAATCAATGAGCTACGACAGCATATTTCATTGCGCTGGTTATACATGAAATAGATGTTGGTTCTATTAAAATCCTCATTCCACATGTGGACCAATTCCATGCAGTTAATAGCTCAGCAGTGAGAGAATTGCAACTTTTTATCTGATATTTAGTCCATGTTTCGCCATACTGGGTTAATATAGCCACAGAAATCTTCGTGAGTAATAAGTTAAAATAGCGACCACGATAGTATAGATCTACGACCACGGTCGATTCAGTTTTCATACCTCCTACTCACGGAACGCCTGAATGATACTGATCTGCGAAAAGTGTACATTTACTTTCAAGTAAGATAGTACATGTAACGTTAAGCAATGCTGCGCCTTATGCTGGTACTTTGATACTTGGACGTGGAACAGTATGGTTCAGAAATTAAAAGGGCATATGGACATGGAACAAACTGGTTCCGTCAATATTAAGCGTTTCAATTGCAGGTATTTACTCTCTGATTTATTCACAGCATAGCTCTGGACATATAACATTCACTAGGTTTCATAACTATTATTTTAAAAGAAATGAACTTCGAGCAATATGCTCTAGAACATCGATATTGATTATTTACGCTATTACACTTTTTTGAGGAGACTTGCCAATTCACGTGTAATAGAAGTAACAGGAATCGAATAATGACCACATTATATGGTCAGATACGGCCCTTTTAATAAGTTTACGCTTATGACCTTGTCGTGTTATTTTGTGCACTCTACAGTGTGACTTTCAAGTTTATAATTTTAAAATGTAATCTTTTGGAAAAATAAGCTTGGCTCATATCATGGAGCCATGTTAAATAATCATTAAACGCATTGCTATCTTGGTCATTCCTTTGAATTTCTTTACGACTTCATTCTCATGCCGAAATGCATAAAACTTGGAACGTAATCCTATGCATGGGGTCATTATTTTACCCCAGAGTTCTACTTTGAATAATACGGCTACTTTCTTATTGGAATAGGGTATTCCATAGATATTATTCTAAGAGTAATTGAATGTCAAACTATTTTATGTGAGTTTTGATAAATTAGTGTATATCAGTTGAAGTTTAAATTAAGATTGAATCCTTATCACTATAAGGAAGAACTAGATCATTTAAGTTCTTTTCCAGAATTTTGTAACCAGAGCCATACATTATATGCTAAAGAATGTCATGTATGACATGGGAGTATATTAAATAGAAGACATCGTGAACACTATTTTGCGTTTATATGGGAAAGGATAGGGAAAACGAGGTTAGGTGCGGCGGTTCACGGAGGAAAATGTGTTAATATGGGGGAGATAGGGAATAAGAGGGTTGATGCTAGGCTAGACGGGTTGAGTAAGAGAAATGCGTTTATATGGGAGAGATAGGGAATACGGTGCCAATGCTAGGCTGGACAGTAGTAGAAGGAGAGGAATGCGCTTTATATGAGAGAGATAGGGAATACGAGGGCTTATGCTAGGCTAACCAGAGGTCGCATAGAGTATACGTTTATACGAGAGAAGTAGGGAAGCGATTATATGTGTTAGGGATCATGGTTAAAGAAACCGTAATACAAAGAACCGTATTATTCAAGAACTTTAACAACAAAAAGACTCACGTATAGATCATTTGTAAGGTATTCGAGGATGGATCTTTAGTGGAAAAACCCCCTACGTCAGTAGTAGAGAAATAAGAGTTTCTAGATCACTTAATATGCAGGAATGTGCAATTAATATGGTAACTAGGTCTCCCTCACCCCTGCCACGCCCTCTGGTACATTTTGGTTGCAGCTGCCGTCATAAATTTTGTTGAGTATAATGGAAAGCTTGACAGGTAAGCAATTCAGGTTGTCCATCACCTGTCAAAATGAACAATGGGCACAATAAATTTTGCTTTCTAAAAAAGGGGAAACGCTATTCTACCCATTCCATATCCGCACACTTGCACTTCCACACCTGCAACAGCCCACCCCAGCCGCATTGTTTGACGAACACGTGCTAAATAACAATAGAGCAGGCTGGAACCGAGCTTACAAAAAGATGGAATAACAAAGGGACAGGTGCTATTGTCTCCCCTTCTATTGTCAAGCACAAGAGTTCGTTAAGAAGACCATCCGTGTAGTACCCATTCCACTGCAATATAACAAAAGAGGCAGTATGGCGCAGCGATAACAAAGGAACTCTTGGAGGCTTTATACCTGGCCCTGTCTTTGACGGTGGGAAAAGAGAGAGAGGTCAGTTCCCACAGGGAAAAGCATCATTTACCTGCTAGACCATAAATTCCACTCCGCTCGACAAGGGTGCACCATCATTAATTTTTGTTTCCCGACATCCTGGCGTCTATGCCACCATTAATTACTGCCTCGCCATCCTGGCACCGGCTTTGCCCTAGGGTGTCATTCGTTATACCTGATGTAGTTCTCTCTGCGCATGTGCAGCCGACACTTCTCGAAGACCTACGGACATCCCCGAACATAGATATACACGAGCGTAACAAGTCTAGCACTTCTACCAAGCACACGAATCTGTACGACAACCTACGAAATCACCGAGCATAGTTAATAATGTACTGTTTCTGCTTCTATTGCCTCTTTCAAACAGCGATAACAAAAACGTGTTTAGCACATATCATTACCTATATTAAACCTCTGTGTATACTTATATATCCTTAGTTCTTTGCTCGAATCTTACTGCAGGAAAAAGTTTAATGTTTTAATTGCTAATGAAAACATTGATACTTTGATAGGGTAAAACATTATTATATCATTACCCTGATTAATGAAAGGCGTTCTCGGCTATACAGAAACCCGAGTTCGAGCCTTGGTTTAGTGAAACATTAATGCTTAATAACTAATGCAATTTAGGAACATACGCGAATAGGGTAAAACCTGCTAAAGTTTTATATATAATTACGATGTTTTAATTTAGGATATTCTTAGGTGCTCTGAGATCCTAGTTCGAATCCTACCCCTGCGAAACTCTAATGCTTAATAAATATTAAACTACGCTAGTATGGACGGTCAGATTAAAATGTATTTAACAAATATAATTATTTGCATTAAACCCTGGTTCATACATTGGTATGCCGATGCCTATACACATTCTTTTTCTTTCTTCTTCTCTCTTTTTTCTTTCTTTTCCCTTTTTCTTTTTATCGCTTTCTTTCTTCTTGACATCCAAGCGTTGATATATACACGAGCACATACACAGAGCCATTACACATGCACACGAGTACATACACCAGTGCACTTACACACGCACATGTACACACATGGACACACACATGTACACATACTCTCATGCACCTACAAACATACCCACATACACCAGTGCACGCACACACACACGTACACATACATACGTATACATGCACCAGTATACTTACACACACAATATGCCTACAAAAATACACCAGTGCATGCACACACACCCACACATATACGCCTGCAAACATACACATATACACCAGTGCAGGAACGCATGTACACTTGCACACACACGCACAATCACAATCATACACGAGCACCACGGAACATCAAGTAGCTACACTCGCTTGTAACATCCCTAACGCTTACTCCGAGCATCCGAGCATGCACGTGGAGCTACGGACACGCCTAAACATTGATATAAATGCTCAACGCATTCTAAATCTTGCTGAGCACCCGAATCTTCACGAAAACCGGCGCGAACATACCCGAACGACTGTTTAACCACGTATTTTAATATAAAATATATCGCCATTAATCATCTTTTTATTATTAAAAATTCAGTATATGATTGTTCTAAAAGGTCCGTGTCAGCTCTATAATTAGGATACCTTTAGTTGCTAGTCTTTATTGTGCTAATGGGTCTAGATGTGTTAACATCGTGTTCTATCCAAGAATAATCAGCTTTCTAATGTGTTATGAAGGTGAAGAGGTCTGCATTTCACTTAACAGAGATTAATACGTTATTACCTCAAGAATAAGGATGAATAACTGTGCATATATGTATATAATTCCTAGTGCATCAGGATGATCTTGTATTAAATGCACGAAGAAAATCCTCCGAAGTTATGACAAGAAAAGGCATCAGATAAGCTGCAAGAATCTCTTCAAATGCAGGCATTGTAATGTAACATTCAATGATGGTTATAAGGGTCAGCGGCACGAAGATGTATGCGAAATAAGCAGTCCTCAGAAGAAAAGCAGATTGGAGCCTACTAAACATTAGTTATTATCAACAATGTAAGACTGTGATATGAAAGAATACGAGATATTGTTCGAAGGACGCTTGAAATCGTATTTTGTAGGATGCAATTCGACGAAGGACCTGAATATATACCTGAATGAGGCGAAACAACGGATAATCCAGCCTGTACATAAAGAGCTTAGCATTCACAAGGGTGTAAAGTTAATCTGCTAGCTGGGTGGCGATTTGTAAACAGTATCGGAGAAACCTGCGACAAAACATTTAAAACACGGAATCAGCCTGTATTTCTATAAACCGATTTGGACTCAATGCTGAAAGCGAAATACACGAAATTGGTTACTGGAATGGAGGAATCACAGCTTAAGGGTAACAACTGGGCACTGCTTGCAGTGGAAGGGGTTCAATTTCGTATCAATAAGTACAATCCGTTGCGAGGTAGTAGCCACATTTCACTACCACCATCTGACGGAGCTAAAGAAGCGTGTAAAACATCCAGAACTTTAGCGATGAGAAATGTTCCATGTATTTTGTGTTAGCTAAATTCATAGGGACGAATGTATATCGTGTGAGCAAATACGAGCAACTTCAAGGTAAGTACGACTTAAGCTGTGTTTCTTACCCTACTTCGCTTTCTCAAATACCTAAATTTGAGAAGCTTAACAGGATGTCTATCAACGTTTTCGGGCTGGTGAGAAGCATGAAGTGTATCAAATAAAGGTTATTGAGACTGAACTACCTGAACACCGTGACTATCTGCTATTGAGTGATAGTAGTGTAAAACATCACTACGTATATATGAAGAATTTTAAGAAATTTCTTCGACTCTAGAAAACTAATTGCAATGAACGTATTTATACCTGTAAGCGCTGTTTTACACATTTTGATGACCGATGTGGATAAAGTGGGTTGGAAAAACTACAATAACATGCATCAATCTGCAATCAACGTCGTGTCGCAAGGGTAGTTATGCCTACCAAGGAAAAACCAAATGTACAATTTAAAATTTTTGAGAGGATGTTGAAACTATCTTATGTCATCTATGCAGACCTTGAAAGCATCCTCGGTCCATATAATACATGTATTCCTGATCCTGTAACTTGATATACAATCTCTTATCAAGAGCACACACCAATGAGTTTCTGTGTTTACGTAAAACCGTCACCCAGTGTTGAACACCTCGAAACTGATCTTTCTAACCATCCCTATGCATATAGGGGTGTTGATGCAGCCCAGAAGGTTATGGAATACCTGTCGTTCCTTGCAAAGGAAATTAATAATATATATAACTCTGCCAAGCCTCTGAAACTTATGGACCAACAGCAAAAGGATTTTGAGTCTTCATCGACATGATACTTGTGTGCAAAACACTTTACAGGAGAGACCTACGCGACAATGATCACATCAGTGGTGAATATCGTGGAAGTCTACATAATGAATGTAATTTAGCCTGAAAAACATCTAAATATATTCCAGTCTTCATGCACAACCTCAGTGGTTATGACTCCCATTTCATTGTCAAGGAGCTGGGTTGTACAAGTGAGAGGCTTGAGGTAATTCCTAGGTCTGAAGAAAGCGATATCTCATTCACCAAGTATGTAGGAGATATAAAGCCTCGGTTTGTGGATAGCTTTCGATTCCTCAGTACAAGCTTGGATAAGTTTGTAAAAAATCTAACCTCATATTCTGAAATACTAAAGCAATTTGGAGAAGGCAAATTGAAGTGGTTGACTCGTAAGGGTGTATTTCCATATGGTTTTGTCACGTCATGGGATGTTTTGAACGAGACCTGCTTGCCTCCTAAGGACTCCTTCTACAATAGATTAATCGAAGAAGAAATTACTGATACTGATTACGATCATGCTAGAAATGTGTGGGAGCTGTTTAATGTGAGAAACCTGGGCGAGAACAGCGATCTCTACTTAACTTCGGATGTACCTTTTCTACTGATGTCTTTGAGACGTTCAGAGAGCAAACCTTGAAAACACACAAAGTTGATCCAGCACATTATTTTACCTCTCCAGGACTTACATGGGATGCTATGTTACCGTATACAGGAATTCAGCTGGAACTGTTACAAGATTATGATCAACTACTCATGTTGGAATCAGGTATAAGAGGAGGTTCATGCCAAGCTTCCCAGCGGTATGCAGAGGCTAATAACACGTATATGGAGAAGTGTGATCCGTCAAGATCAACCCAATTTATTGCATACGAGAACGCTAATAACCAATATGGTTGGGCAATGTGTAACGCCCTCCCTTATGGCAGATTTGAGAGGGTATTACCTGAAGAAATCGACTTAGAAACGCTACAAGAAGGTGATCCTCCCGGCTACATATTAGAAGTTGACATCGAGTATCCTGTAGAACTTCGTGATCTACACAACGATCTACCTTTCCTGCATGAGTGTATGAAACCATTGGGATAATCTACAAAGAAACTGATACCTCATCTTGGACCTCGAAAGTAGTATATAGTACATTACATAACTTTAAAGCAAGCTCTTAATCATGGGTTACGACTAACAAAATTCCATCCTGTGCTACAATTCCGACAGTCTCGATGGTTAAAACCTTATGATAAATTTAACAACGGGATACGACAAAAATCTTCAAATGATTTCGAGAAGAATCTCTACAAGCTCTTTAACAACGCCATATTTGGAAAAACCATGGAGAACCTGTGTAATCGTAAGGGTATACGACTAGTAACAAAAGAAGTCTCTGGAGTAGTTGATCGCCAAGCTACGTTCATCGTTAGAACAATATATGCTGCTAATCTAGCTGCTGTGCATATGGCCTCTCGTCAGATTGAATTCAAGAAGTTTATATGCGTTGGTATGACTGTGTTGGACATCTCCAAGACATTAATGTATCACTATCACTATGATGTGTTGTTGCCATATTATGGAACCGAAAACCTGAAGCAAATGCATATGGACACTGACTCATTCATTCATCGTATAACAACTGAAGATGTGTACCAGAATAAGCTACGTTTTCTTGAGCATCTCGATATAGCTGATTATCCTGTCAGCCATATATGCCACTCTACTCAGAACAAAAAAGTGTTGGGAAAATTTAAAGATGAGCGTAATAGCAAAATCATCCTACGCTTTTTGGACTACGACCTAAGATGTACGCATTAGATATTCAAGGCTCGATGATAAAAAAGATTAAAGGTATAAAACGTAGCGCTACTAAACAGTACATTACGTTTGATAGCTATACAGACTTTCTTAAAACCTGTGAAATCATCAGAACACCCATAAATCTAATCCTATCAAAAAAGCACGCTGTTACCACAGTGCAACTGAATAAAATTACATTGAATCCCTTTGATGATAAAGGAGTTATTGCCGAGGATGGAATAACTACATATGCGTATGGACATTGCAGTATTACAAAAAGTGCTTAAGAAAATGTAACCCGAATATGAAGATTTTCTCCGCGAGTCTACAATCTTAAAAATAGAAGTTTACTCATGTGCTCTGTATGCACATAGCAGACAAATGGTGAAGAAAGGAGAAGATAGAAGGGGAGGCGGTAACCCTGTGATTAGGAGCAAATGCTTGTGTTAGTCTCAAGCCTAGATAAAGGGGAGAGACGTCTACCCTTACAATCCTTGTTTACTGCAGCAATGATTAACTGATAAAGCTGCTACACTTGGACAAAAAATGTAAGCATATAAAACAATAAAGCTGTCTAAAAATGTTATAATATCTCCGCAACCATGCGGATACGCTAGATATGCTACTTCTATACACCCTCACTGTTTCACCCTTACCGTCTCACCCGCCAACTGTTTAACATATAAAAGTTTGTAAGGTTTAGAAAAATTATATATAAAAGTGTAACCGGTGATACTATCTGAATTATGTGTTAAAATGAAGCTTCATTTCGATAAATTTTCAGTAATAATGTTCGCAATTGGTTCAAGCACGATTGGCGACAACATATTCGACAACTGCAACAACATCCACTGTAACAACAGCTATAGCAGCAACA
The DNA here is from genome assembly GCA_030765065.1 of Deroplatys truncata. Taxonomy (NCBI): domain Eukaryota; kingdom Metazoa; phylum Arthropoda; class Insecta; order Mantodea; family Mantidae; genus Deroplatys; species Deroplatys truncata. The sequence goes on from CM060990.1 coordinate 276,834,948, forward strand.
ACCGGTAACACAGCAGCTGTAGCAACAGCAATAGCTAATCCGGCAGCTGTAGATTCAGCAGGCCCAGCAACATCAAGCATAACAATAACAGCAACAGCAAATACGACAACTGTAGTAGCAGAGAAGAAACTATAGCAACAGCAGCTACAACAATAGCAGCAACAGATCCTGCAGCTACAGCAACATCAGGCACACCTAGCGCAATAGCTGTAGCAGAAGCAAATACAACAGCTACCGTAGCAGATACAGCAGCTGTACAACAATAGCTGTAACAGATCCTACAGCTGTAGCAACATCGGCTACAATAGTAGCAATAATAACCGGTTACATAACAGCTGTGGCAACAGCAGCAGCTAATCCAAGAGTTATAGATTCAGCCACCTCAGCAACAGCAAGCATCACTGCAATGATAATCCAACGGCTGTAGATTCACCCACCCCAGCAACAGCAGTCATCACGATGACAGCAACATCAAATACGAGAGCTGCTGTAGTAGATACAGCACTGCAACAACATCAGCTACAACAATAGCAGCAAGAGATACGGCAGCTACAGCAATATCAGACACAGTCAGTGCAATAGCTCTAACAGAAGGAAATACAGCAGATGTACAACAAAAGCTGTAACAGATCCTACAGCTGTAGCAACATCTGCTACAACAATAGCAGCAGCATCAGCCGCGGCCACAACATTAGCTGCAGTAGCAACAAGACGTCGCACAGTAACAGCAGCAGCTAATCCACCAGTTGCAGATTCAGTAGCCACATCTATGAAACTGAATTACGTTTTAAAAATGGGCTCGAATATCTTTGATACTACATAAAGCAGCTGAAATTACATTAAATAACAGTGATAAAAATCACTGATTGAAACTATCACGAACACATGTGATACTAGTCTATTTGTTTAAACACAATGAAACAACTAACATTTCCAGTAAGGAGCTCTCCGTGACGATTGCGTCTAACGTCGCTTTTAAAGTCTAGTACCTGAATAGGTAGCGAACAACCTTACTTCACCAGCTCCATCATAGCATGTAAAATAAATCATGATTACTGTATATATGCTAATGCTCGTGAGCAATGACAGAGTATAAAAGAACAATGCACTAATAAAAATCAATTAGTATAGCATGGGAGTTAACGAGTTAAGATCGCAAGACGCTCCGGTTTAGTTAACTCTCTCATTAACCGGCTGCCATTTGAGGCGCACTTGCATGGATACAGATACCGCGGACCTGGGACAAAGTTAGAAAAAAGATTAAAGAGAGGAGACCCCGGAATCAACCAATTAGACGAAGCGTGCAAATTCACGACATTGCCTACGCTCATCATAAGGACACTGCTTGGAGAAACGTTATAGACAAAATCTTGGCTAAAAAGGCGTGGTAGAGGGCTATAATTGTCGCGGAAAAGCAGCGAGTAGCACAGATCCCTAATTGTATATCCAATGTTTAAAGATTCCTCATTTTAGGCTGTATGTCTTCCTTATTAGATCAATTAATAATAATGCCATGAAACCTGTAATTAAATGTCCTTTCACTGTTGATTTTTTTCTAATGATTGTTCTACAGGAACGTTCTGGGGGCTTCAGCGGCAAAGTTATTCCAGCTAACCAGCTGGCTCAATCTAATTTCCTGGTGAATATATTTAAGGTGAGCATCATACGAATCGAGGGCAGTATTGCAACAGGCTCTTTCTTCGATGATAAAAGTGGACACTCAATCTATCAGTTGCCCCATCTGTTACGCTTGGATATCATATTTCACAAGAACCATCAAATCCAGTTTACCTGCTATTCATAAACACCCGCTACATAAAGAAAATCAGCCTTCGTGTAGTGGGCCAGAACAGCAATATCACTGCTCTTTAGAAACAAGGATATAAGCATAATGCCCATAGATTTTAGAACAAGAAATCAGATGTTTCGGGGATATAATAACGACTTGTTTCGACACCCACTCTATGCTCTTCCATTGACAACTAGTGTGTTAACGTCATTTAATCAAAAGTTTCTTCAGGTATTGGGCTTTAGAATCCTATAATCATGGATATCACAGTGTTACCGGGACGGCGAGATTCGACGGCAAGATTGCTAAAGAAGAGGAACATGTGTTTTTGCCGTATAATACATCAGCTCTGGACGCTAATGAATAGATTACAATCCCTTGTCAAGTTGAGCATTTATATACTTTACCTAGTTGAAGCTATCTATAAATCAATGGCAATATTACTAAATCTAATGGAGCAGCTACTACTGCAAAGCTTATACACACTAGACAGTCGGTGTTGGTGCTGATTCGATCCCAGAGCTCTAAAACTGTATACTGCCTCAGGGTGAAGAGATTGCTGCTGTTAAACCTGTACTAATCGAGTGGAGAAGGCCTGTGATTCGACTTTCTGATGCTGAGATCCTCAAGACTGCCAAGCTGGATAAGACTCTATTTCACCCATTTAAGACCATGTATCTGCCTACTCAACCTGCTGTGCCGCTAGCATTTACCTGGAATGTCGCCACCACATCCAAAAATGGAGAAGTCGAGATTTGTCTTTTTTGGAGCTACGACTCTGAGATCGAGTAACGCAACTAAAGACTGTTCCCTTTTTGATCATTGTAACTAGCTAATTTGAGACTTTATCTTAATAGTGAATGCTATCCCTATCGCGATAGGAGCTTTGACTTTGGAAACTCGAGATTTGCATCATTGCATGTGTACTCAAGTTCTTATTATGAAAAAGATAATTATCCCTTATTGAAGAGAAAAGATTACCTAAATTTGCTCGTATATTTGCTATAGATTGCTCTCATAAACCAGAGGAAGTTGTAAATGGCTGTGTCAACATCAGAATAGAAATGAATAGTGCAAATATCTCTCTACAAACCTCCTTGTATTGTTTAACAATTCATGATAAAGTATATACATGCAAGCCCCTGCCTCATGTGATGCAGCTTATATTTTAAACTAATCATTGTAAGGATTTATATTTTCTTTAGGAATGTAAGGACTTTAATGAATAAAAACATTATGTAAAAGCATACCTTCATTCTTTATTATTATTATTGTTATTATTATTTATCGTGCATTTCCATCACTTTTCTCCTCCAACTCATCTTTTTTGTATATGACGATTCACTTGTAACGGATAGATTATGCAAATTTATTTATTATAAAAGTATCTTTATTCTCGTAATTTTTATTCCCACACAGCAAACAGTCTTGATACTGTTAATGTATATAGGGTTCAGGTCTTTTTAGGGTGCAAATTTCATCACTATTTAAAAGTGTTTTCACAATCATCTAAATTACTGCTCACAAATCTTATTTTCACCGAATATAGGGAGACTCGCCCGAGCTATCTCTCGGCTATGCATTGTCTTGTATACAAAATTGTCCGTGTTGTTTCATCGTATGCCCTGGGGTGTTATATAAGAATCCTGTCTTAACGTGTTTCAGTGATGTAGATATCTCAGTACCCGCTTCTTGTCAAATATTTCTTGGAAGTGACGACGCTGGTTATTCTAACCTCCAAGAGCGTTAGAAGGCTTTCCTGAACTGCAATCTGTTCTTGTTCTTCCCCGTATTCCGTCTGAAACATTACACAATGAAAGTCTTAGAAAACATGATTTTGTAAGTAAAGGTAACCTGGAAGAACTGCATTTTTTGTTATGATACAAGTAAAATGAACACAAAAGTTTTGTATAAACATTCGGATATGAGGCGCTATTTCAATGTTATATATATATCTGTATTCAAACGTGTGACGTTGTGATTATATGAATTTTTTATAAATTCTATAACAATTATCTTTTGTATCTTTACATGTAATATCAATGAGTCAGCTGTTTTATTCATGAATTTTTGTCGTAGTAAAATAGGAAAACCTTGAATACATAAGTTTGACATTTCTACATACCCACGCTGTGCGTGCAAAAGACAATTTACGTGCCTTAAATTTCCACATCTCTGTCATGCCCTTATATTCGAGATATAATTTTCCAGTCATTTCTGCAGGCTCTTGATCAGTTAACGATTTATAGCATTCAGGCAAGAACACATGGCAATCACCCAGCGAAGATGCAATCGTGTTACCGTATCTTGTTTGAGCTCTCTTTAAGATCTTTCTCATATTTAAGACCTATTTTGAGATCTGGAACTCACCGAGTCGGCAGGAAACTGCCCTCTTCAGGCATCTTGCTGAGCCTATCTGCTAATAAAAAGGAAATTTATATTATGGAGTCACACCGACAAGAGAAGTATTCTAACACTCTCATTCCGTCAGATGTTGCCATTCAAAGCCTAGCACAACCACCACTGCTAGCCATTGCACCAAGGTTAACTCCAACTGTATTTCAGCAATACTTTAGAAATTACACTTAATAGGTAGCGTAGAAGAATTTCTCCCTTGTTTAGTTAAATGCATGCATATTTCATGTTTTCATTCACATTTCAGTTCTTACTTTCCGACTTCCTCTATTGTCCAAAGAATCAGTATACATTATGCCATTCCTGTACGCTTTATACTCGGTTATCGCATAATAATATTACATTTCACTACAATCACAAGGAAAGTATTTTTTTCCAGAGTTACACTGATTTTAAGCTTCTAGAATCGAACCTGGTAATGCTTTAATAAATGTATTTTAGTACTTTAGCTCCCTTGCAACATCCACCATATACTGTTTACTCAAAGCTGGTATGATTCATAAGCCTGAAGATATATGAAATCACCACTTCGGGATTCGAACTGAGTACTTTAAAGCAATTTTGTCATGATAACGATATTTCGGGAGCTGCTTACCTTTTATTTGACGTGTCTATCTAAATTGTTATAAGGTATTAAATTTTTATGTTAATTAAATTTAATCTGTATTCGAACCCAGAAAACCAGAAACAAAATTATTTATAATATTAGTTTGACATGTTTAAAAGAGCTGTATACAGTTATGACCATAACCTAAGTGATATATCCTAGAGTATAGAGGAAAATTGAGGAAGTCATTGAAAGATCGAGATTCGAACTAAGGACTACTAACTGTCAATTATATGCTGTATTAATTGTCCATCATTGGAGCTATCAATCATGCTTTGATCTCTACCACTATCACTGGTAGTTTCTGAGATAATAGAGATTTTAAAATTAAGGATCGAATCCGTGAGGCCTCGTACCCTGATATACATTCACAAGATGCTACCTAATGACGTAAACGTACAAAGGTTTATTTGGTGTCTTTATCTTAGTTATTTTTGGTATTATTAAATTTATACATTAGTTTCATTTAATCAGTATTCGAACTCAGAACACCAGAAACAAATTTATTTATATTAGATTGTCATCTTTAAGAGACCTTTATGCGGTTACAGCATCAATCTAAGTGATATGTTCTAGAGTATAGAGGAACATTAAGGAAGTCATTGAAACATCGGGATTCGAACTAACGGCAACTGATTGCAAATTATATACATTATTAATTAACCATAATAGGAGCTATCAATCACGCTTTGGTTCATCCCTTTATCTCTCTTAGGTTCTGAGATAAGGGATATTTAAAAATTAAGGATCGAACCCATGACGCCAGCATCCAAGTATACATTCCCAAGAAACTATTTAATGACGTAAATGTAATAAAGTTTATTTGGCGTCTTTATTTTATTTAGTTTTGCAGTTATTAGAAGATGAATTTGTAATCACTACTAGGATTCGAACCCTGGCATCCCGAACAGCTTGGAGCAATTCGTAAATGGAGCGTCTCATTTCAAGGTTATAATTAGTTTTATTGCATCGTTTTATCTCTTTTCATTCCGGGCGTATGCGTGTGCGTGTGTGTGCGGGCGTGTGTGTGCGTATGTGCTTACATGTGTGTATGTGTGCGTGTATGTTCTTGTGTATGTGTGTGTGCGTGTGGGTGTGGGCGTGCGTGCGTGACTGTGCGAGTGTGTAAGTGCACTGCTGTATGTATGTGTTTATGTTCGTATACGTATGAGGTGTGTGAATGCGTGTGTGTAATGGCTCTGTGCATGTATGTATATATATATATGAATGCATGGATATATGCAAGTCGAGAAGAAAGAAAGACATAAATAGAAAAAGGAAAAAGAAAGAAAATAAAAAATCATATCTAGGCATCGGGATAACAGTATATACTCCAGGGTTTAATATAAATAACCATATTTGTTAAATGCATTTTTAATCTGACCGCGCACACTCACCTGGTTTAATATTTATTAAGCATTAGAGTTTCGTCGGGTAAGATTCGAGCTAGGAGCACGGGTACCTAAGAATACCACTCATTGAAACGTCGTAATGACATATAAAAATTAAATTATATTTGTTAAATACATTTTAATCTGTCCGTGCATGCTTCAATAATTTAATAGTTGTTAAGCATTAGAGTTTCTGGGTAAGATTCGAACTAGAAGCTCTGGGTGCCTAAGGATATCCTACATTGGGTAAATTGTCATACTGTTTCCCTTGTTTGTGTCACTTTTGCCCGCATTAGCGACTGCGGTTGTATCTTAAAAATACAACAGATGGCACTGTGTCTCATACAGATGGCACTGTCTGTCATTCTCTGACTTCAACGCAATGCAACCAACATCAGAAAAATTAATGCCGCCAATCGCACAGATACATCCCCAACTTATTCCCTTTGGGGTTTTTTGGTGTATAACCTTACGTATCTGAATTCACGGAACGTAAACGTCAGCCATTTATCTTGGGAAACATGTCCATCTGTGAGCAGCATAACTCGGAAACGAACAGTCGGATAAACACGAAACTTGGTATTTTGGTTATGTATCTCCCAGAGATGCGACACAAAGGTTTTCAATGACATCCTCCCACCCCAGATTACCCTTTGCACTGAACATTTTGTTAAACATTAAAAAGAAAAAAATGGGAAACATGTCCATCTGTGAACAGCATAACTCGGAAACGAACAGTCCGATAAACACGAAACTTGGTATTTTGGTTATGTATCTCCCAGAGATGCGACACAAAGGTTTTCAATGAAATCCTCCCACGCAAGATTACCCCTTGCACGGAACATTTTGTTGAACAATTAAAAGCCTACCAATTCCGCTTGCATATTTGACACCCTCTGCAAGCCATTTTCTTCTCTTCCGTATTCTCAGCTGACTCTGAATCATTCGCGCTCTTATTTTAAGCGGCTGTGAAATTAACAACAACAACCAGCATACCAACACCTTCTTCACTTAGCGGATTACCTAATTCGTACTGCAGTTGGCACTTCCGAATCTGCAGCAGTCTTACCGTGAAGATGACCGCGTTTACTCTAGTAACTTTGCTAATTACACCATTTCAGTGATGCACAAACAATTCGCGTTCCAACCTTAGATTTATGCACCACCGACTTCATATACAACTACTTCCACAAGTAAGGTATTTACTTTCGTGAATCCTCAGTTTACTTCACGTATAAATGCGGGGAAACAGTATGACAATTTAGCCCCTACATTAATTGGGGTAATGATATAAAAATTAAATTATATTTGTTAAACACATTTTAATCTATTCGTGCATGTTTCCATAATTTAATATTTATTAAGTATTAGTTTCATTGGGTAGGAATCGAGCTAGGACATTTAGGTAACCGATAACGTCTTTCATTAATCAGGGTAATGATATAATATTATCAAAGCATCAATTTCTCATTAGTAATTAAACTTTTTGTTTGCAGTAAGAATCGAACACTGCTCTATGGATATCTAAGTATACACATGCGTTTAACGTATGTAATGATGTATGTTAAATACATTTTTATAACACTGTTTGAAAGAGCCGATAGAAGCGTAAACAGAGAGCTTGTATAACTATGTTCGTGTATATCCGTAGAACTTCGTGAAGAATCTCGGAGAGAAGTAGCCTCGGGGCAAAGCCAACGCCATGATGGCGGGCTCAAACGGTGGTAGACTTTTTTATGGTCTAGCAGGTAAACTGACCTCTCTCTCTTTCCCATCGTTCAAACAAAGACAGAGCAAGTATAAAGCCTCCACGAGTTTCTTTTGTTATACGGCTGTGGAAGCGGGGTGCTACACGTGTGGTCTTTCTAAAAAAAGCCTTGTTCTGGACAATAGAAAGGAATTCAATAGAATCTGTTCCTTTGTCAAGCAAGCTTTTCTTATACGGCTGTGAAAGTGGGGTGCTACACGGGTGGTCTTTCTAAAGAAGCCTTGCTCTGGACAATAGAAAGGGATACAATAGCATCTGTCCCTTTCTTAGCTCGGGTCAAGCCTTTCTATTGTTCTTATGCACGTGTTCGTCAAACAATGCGACTGCGAGCTTGCAGGTGGCATTCCTAAAAGTACACCCTGGGAATTCAATAGAGCTGGGACAATAGCGTCTGATCCTTTGTTTAAAATACTCTCGCATACTCTATTGTTCATTTTTACATGTGATGGATAACCTTTTACTCTTTTGCACGCGGTCGTTAAACAATGTGACTGGGAAGTGGTTGTTTCAGTGCACACGTGTCCGGATATGGAGTGCGTAGAATAACGTCTCCGATTTTGTTACAGAAGTGTAATTTATTATTCTATTGTTCGTTTTGACACTTGATTGACAGCCTTAATTGCTCACCTGTCAGGCTTCCATTATATTCAACAATATTTATGACCGCAGCTGCAACAGAAAGTACCATGGAGCTGGGCGAGGGGGAGGGGAAGGGGGAGAAGGTGGATATTTCATTTGCATATGAATACACATTCCTGCATATTAATTGCGCTGCAATGTCCATTCTCCTACTACTCATATAAATCAAGTAAGGTGGCGGCAAATAATTCCCTAAAACATACACTCAGCTAAATACGGAAAGTTAGGATGGTCCACGCCAAGCTAGAGAGGCTGTGACCACCACAGGCATGGGATGGAATCCTAGTAGAAATAAAAAAAACGTATCTCGGAAAGTAAGGATTGTAGAATTACGGGAAAATGTCTGATAAACATACATATTTAATGAAACGAATCATTTAAAAATGCCCGTATACAGCAGATCAGTATTCGAGTGGTAAGCAAACACGGCAAGCCATTCAGCTTCAGAAACGAAGTTCAATTTTAGTCTTTGAACATTACTTAGCTAACAAACGATCGCATTTCTCTAGATGGACAGTAACAAGGAATATCCTAATAAAGCGTAATAATTCGGAAATGAAATACTTTAAAAATAAAAAGTAATGCGAGAAATAACGCAAATAATATCCAATAGGAACCTAAATACAATTACTGTCCCATGAAAGCATCACCCATCATAAGTAAACAAAAATAGGATATCAAATACTTTGGGGAACGCGTATTTATAAGTTCAGAAAAAAAGAAGATTACATTTTTTACGAATCACGTGTACAGAATTGAATATTGGAAATAGTAAAATGATCACAAGTACACATATTACCAACTTCAGAAGTTGTGATACACCGCCTGCTGCTTTTCCTTCAAAGTTGTATATTTCACAGTCTTTGCTATACCGGTTTTGCTTTGTGTAATCATAATATGCAGGGATGATATGTATACAATATACATTACACACAAACGTCACTTTTCAACGATAAAAACAATCAATCAACAAGAACCCTTTAAAAGTATAAAGTTCCTTGGAGTAAGCTCCTGTTTACGTGATTATAAGGAAAGATGTCATAAGCTTTTTCCTTATATTAGATTCATTCTAAAATGCTTAATTGTATAGAACGGCATTAGATAATGTGGGTACATTTAATCTCAATGGTATTATAAGCCTGCCGTGAATATACTCCAGAGTAAACAAGAGAAAGCCCTTCTTTAAAACAAAAATCTTTCAAAACAAGGAATGTGAAATGCAAGCATTTTTAAAATCAGAACCATGTTTGACCCTTAAAAAACGCCCTGACTTCCCGCTCTATTTTAAGCAGTCACAACGAACCGTAGGTAGGGTAACAACCTGACTGACTCCCAAAGTGTGAACAGCTGCCTACACACACACACACACACACACATTTGCTCACACACGAAAGGGGAGGAAATAGGGAAGGGACATGTATTAAGTAATATATAGACAGACACACATACACACGCACTCAAACATACATACAATTCAAATTCATTTTTATTTATGGACGCTCTTTAACTACTATGGACCTTAGCGTACCATTCTATATCGGGTGTGAAAGACCGGTAATTTTTCTCAGAGGCCTCTTTATCAGGCTTGAGGCTCTTTTACCTGCCGTAAATCTACGACACGGTACCACCGGCTTTACTTTCCTTCCGAAAGAAGCCATGCTAAGGATTTTTACGTCCGAAAAAAAATTCATCCCCCTCGGCCGGGTTTGAACCCGTGACCTTGGAAACTAGAGGCTAGCACGTTACCACTAGTCCACGAAGGACAACCTACACATACACACCCACCTACATACATTACATCACACACACACCCACACACACACAAGAAACTGCTAACTGTTTTGAAAACAATTTATCAAATTAAACTAGCTGGGGTAAGAAGAATAGGGTGGTGTAAATAACACCAAAAGAGAAATGTATGTATCAAATGTACTATTAAAAACCTACAATTATAAGTTACACATACAGCATTCCCTGAACAAAACACAAGACAAAAAACAATTGTAAAATAGATTCACATGAAAAATGAACAAATATTAAAGAGAAAAATTAGACAACTCAACAAAGAAAGGATTGCACCTGGCTGTCTTTGCAGTTGCAAATGAACGTTAATCAATGTTTATACGGATTTTACAAGTCGTATGCGCAACACTTTTGATAGGTCTGGCACTGTAGTTATCCTGGTTGATACATAGTCTTATCGATTGTACATTGGCATGTACATTAATGTAAGAATCTTGCATACCGAACCCAGAAAGGAATTAATTATAATAATGTTTGTAATTTGGAGCTTACGATTATCCCTTAACATTTGATGTTCACCGCAAAAGCCGTCTTCACATTCGAACACTTTACCACATGCATGATGAAACGCTGTCCAAGGAATGCTTGCAGGTGATGCAGTAAGTAAATGAACATATATATGTAATATGCCTAGTATTTGAATCTAGCAATCATTTGCAATAAGAGCACCTGGACATGGTAGAAGCAAAACATAACAAGAAGAGGAAGAAAACTAAATAATGTAGGGTGCAGGAGATGAAGTGTTATAACTCCCCGCTGATGATGAGATGATGACTACTAAATCTAGACCGGGCAGGTGAAAGTCTAGCTGAAGCTCTGGCAGACTAATTCTAGGCCGACGAACAGACATGGTCAACGACGGAGCAGAATAAGGCGCTCCTCTTCTCCTTGCTGTGATGGAATCAGCTACGGTTTGATTTGCGCTTAATGGTGGAAGAGAAGAAAGTGGAGCACGAGCAGCTCTTTGAGCAACATAGAAACCTTGGAAGAAATCTCTGTACACTGAGGAGTCGTCCACGTTGCGATCTAACAGCTCGGTCGGTACAGAGACCCCCCTCCGAGAAGATACTGTCCAGCTCACCATCGCGATGTCACTAGACAGAATCGTTGTCGAGAAAATGGTGGATTGCTGCAATATGGGTCTTTCCACCCAATGAGGTGCGTGGTTTCGGAACCCGGTGGTGATGTCGATAATGACGACAACGCTCCATCGGAGTAAATCATTGACGTGTCATCATTTAGGACCACTGGCAGGCTGGTGAGATCGCGAGCCCTCAAAGGCGAAGGTGGTGATGTTTGAGGCGTGGAGTCCCGCTCCTCAAATGCTGTTTGACCGGTGTTAAAACCGGAGTACCAGAATACGTCGAGCAGCTGCTGGAGCCTGGCGCGAACTTACTCGCTGTGCTGGAAGGTCAATGATGATAATGATGATGGTGAGGGTGGCATAGACTGAAGATCCAAAGCAGAACTGCTTGCATCACTATACCTTCCACTCGACATGAAGACTTAATGGAAGTGGAAAACATTAGACATATACAGTGGTATGGGCCAACAGGGCGACGTAGAGGGGAAATGTTCCCCACGCGACACTAAGCGATAGCAGAAGTAAAATTGTATACTGTAAGTTACCAATGGTCCTGCGGGAAGAATCAAACATGGCGATAGCAGAATTGAAAATGTATGTTATAGGCTACCAATGATCGAGCGTAATACAAACGTTAAATTTTAGAGAACCTAGTCGCATGCTGATGCCGAAAGCAACGCTAATGGCTTCCGGGTGTCCAGGTCGCGATAATACAATGATAAACCTACATGTAGGATACGGTTACTGTAGAGAACATAACTGGAAGTACCGGCCCCTAAAATACTGCAGGAGGGTCCCAACCCCCCGATTGCAACACGTAATGCGAGGCGTGATAGTCGTAAGTGGCGCTAATGGTATCCGGTCTCCGGTCGTGATAACTTAAGAAAAACGCTACATGGACGGTAAGGTTATATATTAGCAGATGTGTTTCCTCAAAGCATAGAAAAGTTTATGCAAAGCAACAGAGAATTTATAATGGGTGGACCCCTTTAAAGTTAAATTGCGTCTGGACCAAGGGGATTTCAGGGAGCATTTAGAAATCATAAATAGGTTTGCATTAGAAACTAAGGTATAATCGAAATTAAGAACAGAAATGCTACATATTGGCCTAGGGCCTTAACCGTGTGGAAGACCAAGAGGAACAAAAATTAACTATAACGCAATTACCAAACAGGAATATTTGCAAAACGAGAGAGCATTATCACTTTACAGGGATGTAGGAGGTCGCATACACGATGTGAAAAGATACAACGAAGCATTACAGGCTTACAGAGTTACAGTTCTTTGACGATAATATTAGGGAAATTAAAAATATGAGTAAATATCACCGCGCTAGACCGGAGTAAAAACAAAATAGCGGCAATAAGCGGGGGAAAACTATTGTGGGAGAAATCTCTCTCCCTCCCTCTCTCCCTCTATTAGGCACTCACAACAAGACCGTAGGTAGGCGCCAGCACAGGTATAAAATAACTGAAATGATTGTGAATGCATACATAATAGATGAAAAGTCTGAAAAATACCAAAATTGGTATTTCGTTCGAGTATCTTCAAAATATTTTCATAGAAAATCCCCAAGCGCGAACCACTGTTTATACAGAAATATTTTGTTCTCAAAAACGGCTCTAACGATTGTGATTAAAATACCATATAACCGAGCGAGATGGCTCCGCGGTAACGTGTGAGGCTCGCATTCGAGTTGAATTGCTTCTCACAAGATCCAAAGATTCTAAAAATTCTGTCCAGGCTGCAGATGGTGAGGAAGCCAATGTAAAGTTAACTAGAATCGAATGGATGATGCCTGTAATGCGCCTTTCCGATGTGGAAAGGGTTCACGTTCTAAAAATTGTAATGACTGTTAGACATCTACATATTGCATTTCGCTCCATGGCTTCACGCCCAGCCTGCTGTACCTCAGATAAGATCCTTTAGATGGAATGTAGGAACAAAATCGAAGATTGAGAAGCCTCGCTTCATCATAATGGGAGAATAGACTGCAAGATTGGACGATTACAGCAAGTTCAGCTCCGAGTTTGATCACTGTAACATTACTAATTTGAGATTATTCCCCAATAGCGAATGCTACCCCTGCCATCATTTCAACTTGGACTTTGGAAACTCTAGGTTTACTTCACCATATGGTATGTACCGCCAATTTCAAAGCTCCGATTATGATAGAGATAATTATTCTCTCTCGAAAAGAAAGGATTTTCTTCAGTGTGCACCATTATTTATGATAGACTGCTCCCATCAACCCGAGAACTCTATAAATTGAGGTGTCAACATCAGACTCGAGATTCAAGTACCTGCAAATATCCCCGCCCGGACGCCACTGTATTTCCAGATTCTACACGACAACGTGTTTACCTACAAACCACTTTCCCATGTGATGCAGACAATTATATAATTGCCTGTGTAAGAAGTTTAGACTATCATCTTCATTATTATGTTTTAAAAGGATTTGTGGTTATTTGTAAAGGGTTGTAATAGGAATTTTTTTTAAAAAATAACAATTTGAGTTTATATACACTCTTTTATTGCTCCTATTATGTATTTTAAGCATTTTTCCTTCGCCCAATACTACTCCCTGAAAAAGCAGATGCCCCTGAATTTTAGAATTATTTAAATTATTCAAGTGTATTTCCAAAAACGGTGATAGATGTTTTAGATTCCCTACAGCATCAATATTTAAAGATATTACATTATCATTTAAACAATTATTTATGAAATTAAAAGCCCATAAGAAAACGATTGACTTGTTCAAATACGAATTGGGTGGCATGGTTATGAAAGAATATATCGGACTGAAATCGAAATTATATGCTTACAAGTATGCTTACGGACTGAAATGCAATGCGACGAACACTTTTATTCAGAGAAAATAAATTACACTGAAATCACTGCAACTAATAATGGTCCCCTGGACATTACAAAACGAGGGAGATGGTTCTTAAAAGGATGTGTGATCCCCACGAACAGCGATGCATGCTCTGCAACGTGCTCCCATGCTAGCCACAAGGTTGGTAAAGAGTTCTTGTGTAGGGCGTTCCATTCCTCCACTAGCGCGGTTGATATCTGCTAGATGGTCATTGGTGCATGTGGAACGTGCTGCAATATGTCTCGAAGGGATTTAAATCGGCGTGACGGGCAGGCCAGTCCATTCGCCGATTATCCTCTCGTTCCAAGAGCTCCTCAACCTGCGCTTTTAAATGAGGTCGCGCTTGTCATCCATAAAAATGAAGTGAGAGCCGAATGCACTCCTGAAAAGACGAACATGCGACGGAGTACAATGTCACAAAAACGTTGATCGGTGAGTGTACCGCGTTCAAAGATTTAGAGGTCGGTACGCCCATACAACATTATGCCTCCCCACACCGTAAAACCTGGTCCACCAAAACGATCATGTTCAACAACGTTCCTGGGTGCATTACGTGTTCTCACCTCTCGCCAGATTAGGGTACGTCGAGGATCACTGCTCAGACTGAATTTGCTCTCATCATAGAAGACCACGTGACCCCACCCCTCATTTGTCCAGTCCTAATACTCTTGGCACAGTCGCAAACGGTGCTGCCGATGTATGGTTGTCAACGGAACATAACATACTGGTCATCGGGCAAAGAGACCACCTCCATGCAGCCGTCGTACCACTGTGAAGCGTGAGATTCCGTGCCTTGCAGTCCAGT
The DNA here is from genome assembly GCA_030765065.1 of Deroplatys truncata. Taxonomy (NCBI): domain Eukaryota; kingdom Metazoa; phylum Arthropoda; class Insecta; order Mantodea; family Mantidae; genus Deroplatys; species Deroplatys truncata. Next base: position 276,850,124 of record CM060990.1, read on the forward strand.
TAAAAGTGGTTGCAACTGCACCCGCTGTTTCACGTGGGTCCCTTTTTGCCTGTTGCACAATGTAGCGGTCATCTGCTGCTGTAGTTGACCGTGTCGACCACCTCCTCTCTTTCGGGCAGCAGTGCATGTGATTTGGAACGCTGCACATGCACGTGAAACAATTTTGTGAGCAATACCAAAACCCTAGGCTACACTCATCACACTTCGTACTTCTTCCATTTTCCCGGTGACTCTTCCACATGTGAAGACAACCAAATGTTGTCTCCGGGCCATGTTGTAATGAAGAACACCACCACGGTGCACCGTAACAACTCCCCGATTGGCACACACTGTCTTGTCCCGTTCCCTCAATTTTCTCGTGTTGCAGGACCAGACCCATTTGGCGCCATGGTCGTGCTGTGTTGCTTTATCTATCCCGTGCTTAAGTTTTGCATACGAGTATATATATATATATATATATATATATATATATATCATTAATGAGAGTTTTTAAATCATTGCATTAATATTATTACTTTTTCCCATATTTCTGTATGTTTCTTTATAATTGCTTAAACAAGAGCTTATTCCAGGGAACTGTATATTTTAAAGGGTTTTTGCTGATTGGTTTTATCGCTGAACATGAATAGGTCCTCTTATTCATTTGACTGCAGGAAAAGAAAAAAAAGATACAACTTTGAGGATGAAGTTAAAATAACCTAGTGGTTCAACATGACCATAACGCTTGATGACATGTGTTGATTGTTCAATCAATGAAAACAGCTCTGCCTGTATTCTGCGTACTTTGACTTGCATTCGAGGTGTCCCGGGTTCGATTCCCGTCGAGCGATCACTCTGACATTGAGTGTTACGTACTTTTCCCTGGTGTAGGGTAATGGGTAGGCTAATGCTGGTGGTTTCTTATTCGCCACGAGTTCCTTTCCATCATTTCCCTTTCATTCCATTTCCTTCCCATCTTTCGAGTGTGCTTCCTGGTTTAGTAGTGTGTGGCTGGGACAGGATAGTTGTCGTGGATGCATGCTCAAAGGAAAGAGTATTCCCCATGGACACTAGAGGCCTGTTTGGTTGCGTGGGTCGTTCATCGCTCCTCTCTGGGCAGCTCTGTAGTGGGACGGGTCTTTGAGCGAGGAACTTTTAGAGACTTCCGCGCATATCTGTGGCCTGTGTTTTTGCCGCCTTCTGAAGCTTGTATGCTAGCTGCAAAGTATCCAGACAAGAATCATAGAGTCCAGATTCATACTCCATTCGAAATGAATAGATTTAGCACAACCTACATATTGTAGTATGATACACAGGGTGGACCATTTAAGTTGAGATTACATTATTTCCAAAACTAAGCGTTGTAGAAAGAAATGTCTTTAATAAAATTTGCTTGATATTATGGGAGAAAGTAAACGTCATCAGTACTGTTTTGTTTGGAGGACGTTATGATAGTCATTTTCGGATCAATTTAATTTTTTTAAATGGGAACATAGAACTAGGGTCAATTAAATGACCCTAAGATGACAATGACTACGTTCTCCAAATAAAACATGAATAATGGCATTTATTTTCCCCCATAATATCAAGCAACGTTTATTCAAGACATTTCTTTCTGAAGCGCTTAGTTTTGAAGATATTGTACAGTCTCAACTTAAATGGTCCACCCTGTATAGTACCATTCTCTCCTCTATCTCCGCAATGTATAGGTCACTTGAGTATTTCGCTTCATAAACATGCTGATGATATATTTATCATTGTTATTAATTATTATTATTCATTTATTTATTCCCGATTTTATAAATGCTTGCATTTCACATTCCTTGTGTTGAAATATTTTTGCATTAATGGATACTAGACTGCTGTTCGGTTGAGTGGGTCGTTCATCGCCTCTCTCTGGGCAGCTCTAGTAGTCGGACGAATCTTTGAGCCAGGAAGTTGTAGGTTCTTCCGCGCATCTGTGTGGCCTCTATTCCTGCGGCCTTCTGAATCTGTATGCTCGCTGCAAACTGTCCTGCTAAAAATCATAGAGACAATCAGGTTCATACCCCATTCGAAATGCATAGATTTAGCATAATCTACATATTACATTATGATACACCTATATAGTATCATTCTCTCTTTCTCTATCGTCCACCGTGGCCTAGGCGTACTATACTAGCCTCTAGTGCTCGAGGTCGCGGGTTCAACCCGGCAGAGCGCGAATGTGTTTTTCGAGCGTAAAAATCCTTAGCATGGCTTCCTCCGGAAGGGAAGTAAAGCCGTTGGTCCCGTGCCGTAGATTTACGGCACGTAAAAGAGCCTCAAGCCTGATAAAGAGGCCTTTGGGCAAAATTTCCTGTCTTTTACGCCCAATATAGAATGGGACGCTAAGAACCATGGTAGTTAAAAAGCGTCCATAATTAAAAAGCGTCCATAATTAAGAAGCTCAATTTCTCTATGTATCTCTGGAATATATAGGTCAATTGTGTATTTCGCTTCATAAACACGCTGATAATACATCTATTATTTATTTATTATTTTGTTATATTATTGTTTTAGGTATTACACATTTAGATTGATTTTTATCAAGGAATGTACAATCATGCGTTATTATTATTATTATTATTATTATTATTATTATTATTATTATTATTATTATTTCCCATTTCAAAAATGCTTCCACTTCGCATTCCTCGTTTTGAGAGATCTTCGCTTTAAAGAAAAGGATTTCTCTCATACACTCTGGGGTATATTCGCGATGAGCGTATAGTGCTAAATGTAACCATATTATCTAATGCCACTCTATATAATTAAGCGTTTTAGAATAAATGGAGTATACGAGAAAATCTTTTGATTCTATGTATTTCTTTATAATTACTTAAACTGGAGCTTACTCCAGGGAATTTTATATTTTGATAGGGTTTTTGTTGATTGATTGCTTTATTGTTGATTGGTAATGTTTCTACATAATGCATACTGTAGAATGTTTCAAAAATAGAGGACAAAAATATCCGATATGCATTTCCCATATATAGACAATAAAAAGGGCCATTACAACTTGTGTCTGAAAATGCTTGGGTTCTGATTTATGGCCTTCAAAACAGTGATATTCACCAAAATAGATTGCGCAGTTTTGTTTACACGAGACTTCAAAGTGTCCACCTCCTGCTTGAATACAGGTCTCACATCGACGTTTCCTGGCACGACTCCAAATTCCAGGAATATTGTGTATTTCCTCACAGCCTGCCACAATTCGATTCTGAAGCGATTCTATGTCAAGCACCGGAGAGTACACACCAACACTGTTGAATGGTCTCACAAGTAAAAATCGACAGGATTCAAATCAGGTGAGCATGGTGGCCAAGCCATTCGGCCACTTCTACCTATTTATTGATTAGGAGACCTTCGATCCAAGTACCAGCGAGCGGTACGATTGAAGTGTACAGGAGCGCCATCATGCAAGAAGTGGGCTTGTTGACGAATGCTCAGTGGAGTGTCTTCATACACATGAGGTATGGTGTTTTCCAGGAAGTTTGTGCACACCTGTCTCGTTAATCTGTTTACAAGTACATGGGGTACAACTAACCCATCACCAATGATGCCGGCCCACATGTGAGAGTGAACCATGATTGGTGATGAGATGGAACTATTCCATGTGGGTTTTTGTATGCCCATACACGCTGATTATGGAAAATTGTAATGCCATCTCCTGTGAACTGTGCTTCATCTGTAAATAATACTAGGGCAGGAAAGTTCGGATTTGTAGCACACTGCTGCACAAACCACCAGCAAAACATTAGTAGAGCAGGGTAATCTGCTAGTGACAGGGCCTGTAAACGTTGCTAATGATAAGGATACAACTGTTGCTCTCGCAACAGTCTCCATACAGTCATATAAGGAACGTTCACTTGCAACGCTAACCTTATGTACTGATAGAAGGAGTCGTGTGCACAGAATCCAGAATCTCCTCTACAACGGGTGTTGTAGATCTTGGTCATCCCCTCCCCAAACCAGGAAATATAAGTAACCCATGAGCGCACAGTCGGCGGTGCAGACGTTCAAATGTATTCCGATCTGGACATCTTAGCTGTGGGTACCCATCTTGGTACAAACGACGAGCCAGCACAGCATTGTCGTCCGGCTTACCGTACATGAAGTACATTTCCGCAAGCTACTGATCTGAGTGCATGTTGCTAAGTCGAACGCCAAACACAACACTCATTGTATCCTTCGCCTCGGCATGAACTGTCAGAGTGCCCTGTTAATATCTTCTATCACGGAAACTACCTGCGGGAAGAAAAACATCCGGCGAATATCATTACTTTGAAGGCGTAACTCAGAAACCAAAGTTTTCCGGACACATGTTGTAGTAGACTTTCCTTATTGTCTACATATGGGGAATGCATATCTGAATTTATGCCCTCTGTTTTTGAAACATCTTCTATACAGCTCACCTGTATATTGTGATTATAGCAATCAAAACCGGTATAACAACGACTGCGAAATACACAACTGTGAAAGAAGAGCAGCAAGCGGTATATTATAGATTCTGAAGCTGGTAATATATGTACTTGTGATCATTTTACTACTTTAAATATTTAATACTGTATATGTGATTCGTGAAATACTTAATTTTTTCTGAACCTATAAATAAGCGCTCCCCAACGTATTTGATATCCCGGTTTTTTCTGCTTTTTTTGTTTTTGTTTTTTTATTTATGATGGGTAACGTTTTTAAGATAGGAATTGTGTTTATATTCCTATTGAATATTTTTGCGTCATTTCTCGCATTACCTTTTTATTTTTTAAGGATTTTACTGGTGAATTATTACTTTTTATTTGGATACGCTTTGCCACTGCCCATCTAGAAGAATGCAATCATTTGTTAGCTATGTAATGTTCAGAGGATAAAATTGTTTTATTACTTCGTTTCTGAAGTTTACTGGCTTGCCGTGTTGGTCTATCACTCGAATAGTGGTCTGATCTATATGGACATGTCTCAAATGATTCCTTTCATAAACATGTGTATTTATCAGATCGTTTCCCATCCCTACTTTTCGAGATAAGTTTTTTTTTATTTCTACAAGGATTCCATCTCCACTTGAGGTGGGCACACCCTCTTCCTCTCTTGTCCTGGACCATCCCAACTTTCTCCATTTAGCTAGGTGTGTGTTTCAGCGAATTTTTTTGCTGTCATCTTACTCGATTTAAATGTAAAATACTTTAAAATGTATGAAATACCTCCAAAAATGCGCAAAATGAATGTAAACCCTGTATGTATTACCTGTAGAACATTCTAGTTACTACAAAAATCTCTAAATATCGCGAGAATATCCGCAATATGACACTTTAAAATCCCAGACCAAACGATCAACTATCTAGGAGAGGGGCTGATGAGTTCCCAGATTCTATATTCTCGAAATCATTTGTTCGATCCTTGGAAGTCAAAGGCACGAGATCATTTGATATTGGCAAATACTCAAAACCTCGTTAAAATATGCATAATTACTTGAACGTGTCCTCTTTTATCTCTTGTCGGCATGTTATGAATATATACAGTTGTAATCTATACCGTCCGGCTTGTGGCGGTAGAAGATATTTAATTCGATTAGTAATCACTTAACTATGATAGTCAATTCAATTGCAATCGAATTTCATTGTGTGTAGCCTTTAAAGCACGCCAGATACGCTCAAGTTGACCTACGTAGTGTAGTGGTTACCATGCTAGCATCTAGTTCCCGAGGTCGCGGGTTCAAAGCCGCAGGAGGGCGATGGATGTTTTCGGTCGTAAAAATCCTTAGCATGTCTGCCATTGGAAGGGAAGTAAAGCCGGTGGTCCCGTGTCGTAGATTCACGGCACATAAAAGAATCTCACGCCTGATAAAGATGCCTCTAAGCAACATCTCCGGCCTTTCACGCCCAATATAGAATGGGACGTTAAGGACCACAACAGTTAAAGAGAGTCCATAAATAAAAACTCAATTCAAGAGACGCGCAATGGTAACAATCAATTACATGATTGGCAAAGGGATACCAGTATAACAAATCTATGCGAGCAATGGGTTCAGGGGAAAAATCAGTTGAAAACGACACCTCGGCATAACTATTAAGAATTTTGATAAAAATCTCCATTAATCCTTTCAATCAAATTAACTCGCGGGCAAAAATTTAAGGAAGATCATCAAAGTATCGTGATAATTTCACCCCATGTTGAGGGAGCAGGCCTAGCTATTAGCATAAAATGATTGCATGTTGCTACTCATTTATCATCTTGACAGCTAAAAGCATTTTGGGTTTCGAGGGCCAAACCCGGGATCATTATCGGCGTAGGCGTAGGAGGGGCTGTGGTCTGATCCCAATTGTAGCTCATTAATACGCAGAAGTTACCTGAAAAGAACGTTTTATCTCCACTTGCCTGCATTTTCAAATCACTTTATCAAATAACTTGCTGCAAGAAGTTAAGAACACGCACACTATTTAAGATAGTCTATAGTATGAAATTATACAAATATAGGATTCAAATTAACTATTTACTTCAATACTTATTACACTAAAATCCTATTTAACAACTAACATGTAGCATTACATACAGGGTATATATGTATCATATAAGTTCATTATACATCAGGATCAGAGTTTGCTCTTTTTATAATACTTAAAAACAAGAACCTAGACATACATTGAAACACTCATAACATGACAGCTGTTAAAATAATTAGAATCAGCAAATAGCTATAGATACAAGCATTATACAGAACAAAAACAGCAACTACAACTACAATAGAAGAAAGCACTGTATATAACTGAACAGTACGTTTGTCCTCAGCTCCCTCAGCTATGGAAGTTCTGATAGCCTAACGTGTTAACAGAAAATGTTGAAAACAAAATTTGGGTTCCCGAAGAAGACATCTAAGTAAATGAATTCAGAAGGAAGAAAGGGTATTTAAGACATCACTAAAGTGAACTGGTGAACTAATTGGTGAAAAAATCAGCAACAGGTATACGTGTGATATGAGAGAATCTCCTAAATTTGAGTAAGTAGTAAGAGAAACTTGCGAAATGAACCTGTTTAATTGGGGAAGAGAATAACAAATACAATTGAAGCAGAAATAACTATAACATATTTTGAAACTGTAAAAGACATACCAAAAATCACAGAAACTATGACATCAAACCATGCGGTCCTCATCATGGTAGCCCTACAGCATACTACTGTCTACTCTAATCATTGTACCATATAATGTACCATTGTACCAGTCCTTTGAACTGCAGACCTACAAACAGCACCTAGATCTACATTCTGTGCAAGGAACCAAATCAACTCAAATGCAGCTTTGCAGTGACGCTCAAAAGTGGTTAGTTTCATAAAGTAGAATAATAAAAACATACAAGAGAGCTTTGGTAGAGAATTTGTAAATATCAGCTTTCATTTATCATAATATAATTAAATGCGCCTACAAATAGCATTTAGAATATCTAATTTCTGTTTTATTCACAGAGAACAATGAAGCAGAGCAGGATATACAATATTTTAGAGTATTTCATCAAATTTGTATATCAGGTTGTAATAACAATTCCTAGATTTTCAAATCAAGTCATCAGTATGTTTGAATTACTTATAAATACCTCATTTAATATAGTCTAGAGGATAAACATAAACATCAGACTAAACTTTACAATGCCATTCTTTAAGATTTATGGTAATGATGGCCTATGTAAGATATTATGTAGTATTAATTCTGTTGCGTCGCGGTAGCGCGTGCGACTTGCATTTGGGAGATTCCAGGTTAGGTTTCTGGCGACCGCTTTCTTCTGACCAATGGGTTATTTCAGTGGTTTTCCCGGGTACCTTTGCGAATGCTTGAGCAGTTTCTCTCAGCCCCCAAATTTCCCGTCCCTCGATTTCTTTCCACTAATCATTTCGCTCCTCCTTCACAACGTTAGGTCTGTTTCAGGTATAGAAGTGTGTTTTGGTGCGGCGTGGCAGGGAAAAAATATGCTCTCTGTGGAACTTTCTCCGTCCCTCGCTTTTTTGCTGGTTGCCGGGTATACGGACCGCCCTTTGGGGGAGGGGCTTTGGAACCTCTATATGGGACGGGTCTCCGCTCTGTCTGTCCGATTGCAGGGAGATCCAAGTTCCCTGACATTGCAGTGACTTTTTTGAGTTTTTATTTATGGACGCTCTTTAACTGCTGTGTTCCTTAGCGTCTCATTCTATACTGGGCGTGAAAGACAGGTAATTTTGCTCAGAGGCCTCTTTATAAGGCTTGAGGTTTTCTTACGTGTCGTAACTCCACGACACGTGACCACCGGCTTTACTTCCCTTCCAAAGGAAGCCATGCTAAGGATTTTTACGCCCGAAAAAATCTATCACCCTCCTCCAGGTTTGAACTCGCGACCTCGGGAACTAGATGCTAGCATGGTAACCACTACACCACGTAGGACGACATTGCTGTGACGTCACTCCTGGTTCCGGCTGCCTGGTGTTTCCTCTCATTTCATTCCTCCGTCCCAAGGCGCTCCTTGTAGGTACAATATCCTCACTAGCGATCGGTGCCAAGTCCCCTCCGATTAACAGTCGATTCCATACCATTTCATGAATTGTGTGTAATGGAAAATACTGTAAACAAAATATTTAAGGAAGAAAAGAGGGATATCAAAAATCAGTCACACTCACATGATTCCCCCTTTGCCTCTGGTTTATTTGCATTGGTACGAGACGTGTTTTTAAAGTAACTACCCATAATTGTTTAAAAAAATAACAGAACATTATTCTCCAAATACTCTATTACCTTTCATTATCTTACAGCTTACACTACTTCTCCTCATAGTCACCGCCGTTATTCAGGCACTTGTAACGGGAAACTAGTTTTTGTATGCCTTCGTCAAAAAATGATGCCGCCTGTGATGAAACCCACGTTTGCACATCTTTTTCACAAGTCCGGATTTGGCACCAAGCGATTTTAATTAGTTTCTTCATCTGAAGAAATTCCTTGGTGGAAAATATTTCAACTACGGTGATGTGAAACATGAAGTGCAAACTTGGCTTTCAGCACAGGCGCCATCATTCTTTGACGAAGGTGTACAAAAACTGGTTTCCCAAGCACAAAAGTGCTGGATAACGGCGTTGACAATGTGGAGAAGTTCTGTAAGGTGTAAGTTAATGAATTCCGCAGCAGGGGGCTTCTGGAGTGACCTAACAGCCCGTAAGCCTCTAAAGGTGGGCCGTGAGCGGGCACCGGACGCATCGGAAGGTGGTGGATAACCGACACCTGACCAGCGGCGTCGATTGACTACCGACACGTTGAGTCAGGCTTGTCTCTTAATAACCAATAGGAGACTGCGAAACAACTCATCAACCCTAAGGTGTTATGTGGTCCGTGCTGATGGGATGCTTGGCACATGGGAAGACGTGTCGTAAACCGAGATTCTGAGATACCTCACGACCTCTCAAAGTGTATAGTCTTTCCCAGGCATGCGAGGATCTGTCTGGGCAGACCTGAGTTATCCCTAGCTAATCGTGGGAACCGTGTCTGACGCAAATTCCATTAAGTCAGAGAGCTTCTTATTAGGGGACCCCGAGAGTATCAATAATAAATTTGATGCGGCCGGGCCCTCAAAAGAGGACTTTTCAACCGAAACCAAGGTAAAGGATATAGGAACTGCAACGCCCGGAGATGTGAGGAAGCCGGTCGTGTACCTAAAACCAGACGCCCCGTTTTGGGACATCGATTGACCATAATTAGAAGCGCGGAGGCTGGGTCTTCTGTAGGGTATCCGACCATGCGAGACGCACAAAAGGAGGTGGGAATTGCGTCTCCCGAGGATGTGGAGATGTAGACCCTCCCTCCTAGACATACCAAAAGAGGACCTTGGAATCTTAGGGACACCGGACTCCTTGGGAGATGTTTAAGTGGGGTAGGGTAACCCAATATGTTTTCGCTCACACAGGCTAACCTGCAGCATAGTATTGCTGCCTCGAGAGTTTTTTCGAGTAACGTAGTGGGATATGAATTTGATGTCGCCATGATACAAGAGCCCTGTCATCGAAAAGGCTGTATCATGGCACTACAACTAAAAATGTTTTACTAACTTCAGCGCCTCGTCTGAATTAAAACCTAGAGCACGTGTCATTACGAGACTCAGTAATACCTGGGACCAGCCGGGATTTCTTACTAAAGACCTGGCAGCAGTCTTAGGGAGGTACGAGGAGGGCAGAATGCCACGTCTGGGCAGCCTGTTTCCCCTATGACTCTGAGGAACCACAAACTCATGAGCTCAAGGACCTTATGGTTTATTGCAAGGATAGAAATCTCAACCTGCTGATTAGCTGTGACTCCAACGCCCACCATAGCGTTTGGGATACCACGGACATCAGCGGTAGAGAAAAGGCGTGCGGTTTTTTCCGAATACTCTGGTGTCCTACGAAATAAACTATCCTCTCATATATGAGGTTCCGGCTAAAGATAAACTTAGGTGTAATTATTTTTATGGTTCATCAGGAAAAAAGACACGAAGACTATACAATGCGTATAGGACGAACAAGCGTCAGACAACTTGGAACTCCTAAAAGGAGACCCAAAAGAACTTATACAAAAGAAATCGGGAAAGCCTCCGAGGAATCTTGGAGGCTCTTCTGTGATAATGTACAGAACCAGTCGAACGTTGCTCGCCTGCAGAAATTGCTGGCCTCAGAGCTAGGGCCAGGCGGCCTCAATAGAGGACCCCTCCTGTGCTATGACACAGTCGGAGAGGAAGACTTTGAGGCTGTTGCTTGAGACCCATTTCCCGGAGGCCTGCATTATAAATCAAGACCCTAACTCGGGTAGGGCACGCCGACCTTCACAGGAAGGCTGGCAGTAGCTACCGAGATTGATACTTTTAAATAATCCAAATGGGCCATTAACAGTTTCGAGTCCTATAAGAGCGCAGTTGTGGATGTGGTCTTCTCGGCTCTCCTTCAAGAGAGCTGGGAGATCGTTTCATCCCACTTAGTGAGAATATTCAGGCCCTGTCTGGCTATGAGGCACAATTTTCGCCTCTGGAGACAGGCCAAACTTCTGTTTATACCTAAGCCGGGTAGACGATCCTACCGCAGGCCTAGGGATTTTCGTCCTATCAATCTAACACCCCTTCTGTTAAAGGCTCTAGAAAGTCTGGCAGATAGAGTTTTGAAGTATGGGATACTGGTGGAGACGCATACACCCACAAAGTATACATTCTGTTCGGGTAAATCCAAGGACATGGTGCTCCATCAGCTTGTGGTGAGGCTGGAGAGGGCGCTGGACTGTGGAGAATCGCTATGGAGTTTTCCTGGACATTAAAATGGCCATAGTAATATGACTTTAGGCACTATTCGGGAATATCTGGAGAGCAAAAGTCAGTCCGGTTGTAATTGATTATGGCCTCCTTAGAAGACCGGCAGGCTATGGCGACCCTGGGATGTGTGTCCGTGATGGCAACAGTGCTTTGAGGCTGCCCGCAAGGGGGGGGGGTTTGTCACCTACCCTGTGGTGTCTGTTGGTAGATGTTCTGCTGCATAGACTAAACAGGGGAAAAATTCATGCTCAAGGATATGCTGATGACACATGCCTTGTAGCAAGTGGGAAATTCCCGAGTAGTGCTTCGGAGCTCATACAGGGCTCCCTACAGGCTCTAGAGGAATGGTGTAGAGAAACGGACTTTTCCGTTGGCCCGGACAAGACTGAAGTAATGATCTTCACAAGGAGGAGGAGGCTGTCAGATTTGATAGTGTTCCATTTGTTTGGGAAGAATTTGAAACTTTCCAGAGCGGATAAGCATCTAGCAGTTATTCTGGATGCTGGATTGAGCTGAAAAAACATGCAGATTACGAAGTTAAGAAGGCCTACAATGCTTTGTGGACCTGTCGAAGATCCATAGGACTGAGATGAGGCCTGAGACCCAAGGTGGACAAATGGCTATACACCTCGGTTATAAGACCATCAATAACTTATGAGGCGCTGGTTTGGTAGCCTGCCTTTCAAGTGAAGGCAGTGGCTGCCGGGCTGGATTCGCTGCAAATATTGGCATGTACGATTATATCAATGGCGTTGCGCACGACTCCTCAGTCTGCCTTAGGCATTTTTGTGGACCTTCCTCCTCTACGCTTGTTTGTGGAGGAGTTAGCCAGTATGAGTGCGCACTGCCTCTGGACTGTAGGGGGTGTTGTTTGAAGCTAGCTTACAAAGGGCACTCACTGATTCTTTCTGGATTACAAGAGAAAGTTCCTATAACACAGATGATCGGGTATTTGTTGGGGACTAGGTATAACCTAAGTCCATCCTATACTGTGGTAATATCTTCCATGGAGGAGTGGGACCCAGAGACCGGGTCTTTCCCGAGGTCAGGGGCAGGACGTGGTTCACGACGATTCCCGCCTCGGGGGCTGGACGGCGGCTGGAACCTATGGCCCTAGAACCAGGCTTATTATTCCCCTTGGCGATTTGCCACAGTTTTCCAGGCTAAGGTCTATGCCATCTTAGTCTTTGCTAGACATATTTACTCTGTGCTATTCGGACGAGCGGATGTGTAGATCGGCTCGTATACTATGGCAGAAAGCCGTTAAGGCGGTTAAAAATACATCCAGACTGGTGTGGCAATGCCAGGGGATGTCGGATAGACTATGTACCAGCTGCCCAGTTACACTTCTTTGGGTTCCGCGGCATGCCGATATTAGAGGAAATGAGATGGCAGACACTCTTGCTAGGAGAGGATTCGGGCTGGATTTTATAGGGCCCGAGCCCTTCTGCGGAGCGTCTGCTGGTAGTATGAGATAATCCAGCTTACGGCGAGATCTTGAGATCTGGAGTAAGCAAACCACTGCCAGGCAAGCCCATGATATCATATCGGGGCCTGATCGAAAAGTGAGTGAATTTCTTCCGAATTTGACTACAGTTAAGCTCAAAGTGTTTGTGGTCTGTCTTAAGAGCCACAACACCCTGCGCAGACATCTATGCATAGTGGGTCTTACACAAGACCCTTTGTGTAGGAAATATGCAAGGGACTTTGAGACCTCACAGCATATACTATGCGAAGGATTCGCTGTGCATAGATATGTATCCTTCTTTTTGGAATCTGAGGAGATAAGGGCAGATATGAAGGACGTGGTCCGTTTGATACGGACCAGTGAACTAGAGTAACGCCAAAATGTGAGGCATAATGGGCTCTTGAGCCTGCGTACATGGCCTCTTTAAGAAGCCACCCAGTTGTCATCATCGTCATCATCGAGGTAATGAATTACAATAAATTCTTTGGAAAATAATGTTCTGTTATTTTTAAAAAGCTTATCGGTAGTTCCTTTAAAAACACCCCTCGTAATTTAATTTTTTTATGATTGAACGCATATCAACCCAAGGCATTGATTTCAACAACTGAATGTTACTTGGTGTTCCATGTAGGTATAAGTATAAATACTTTGAAATGGTAACTCTCACTTTTATAGATTGGTGAAGAATGCTGTGCAAATGCAAAGACTTCAAAATGCAATCAAGCATGCCGTGCAATATTTAGAAGCCAACTTACACCTAGCCGTGAAGCCCGAAGTGCTGTTCTAGATTCATGTAGTGAGCAGAGTCCTAAAGTGCTCCAGTGTGTAAAAAATTTCACTCGTATTACTCCAGCTGAAAATCCACATAAGTGTAAGTACAAATCACTCATGAGTATTTACATAAACAGTGTCTATTTGTAACTTTATAAGCCATTGTGCATAATCTATACTTGAAAATACATTACAGGAAATACAACTAAAAAAAATGAAAAAAATGCTTTTATTATGACAGCATAAAAACTATCAATGTAATGAACATGTTTACATGAAATTCATATACAGAAGTGAGAAAGCTGTATCCTCTCAATATTTTATGGAAACAAGCAGACAGTAGATAGCCATATTTTTTTAAATGCTTTGGATATTTCTTGTGTTCTTTACGTAAAAAATCCTTTGCAACAAATTAGCAAAATATTTCATTAAAATAATGCCTTATGTTGAGTAGAGTTCATATTCAGGAAAACTATAAAAATCATAGCTCAGGAAGGCTTTAGTCTAGGTTTATATTAATTTTTTTCTGGAAGCAGGAAATATTCACCCTGTTTCCAGATAGTGTTAATTAATATGAGTTGCAGTTCAAAACGGATATTTTGCATTATTCTCTACTATAGCATAGTATACATATAAAACGGCTTTATGACAGTAACCAATGTCATCCAAATATAGGCAGTCTTTTTCCTCAGCAATAATTAACTTGTATAATACATGTTTGCGTCGGAACTCGTGTGAGGCGCCTAACTTGTTTGTTATCTTTACACAGGTTTTTTGTTTATTGTAATTTCACGTTGTTATTGTGCTGACTAGCTCAATTCAGTTCTCAGTCGGTCGAGCATGTATCTCTTATCAGGCGTGGCACAGGTAAGGAAGGTTTTTCTGCTCAACATAGTTGATAACACTTGTGTATCAGATTTGTATGGCCAATCTTTAATTTGCCCTTTTAACACTTGTTCCACACATTACACAGACACTAGTGTCTAGAATCACGCTCGTGGAAGCTGCTCTATGGGATTCAAATGTTGTTGCAGACATTACAATTGTGTATATTATAATTTCTATTTCGCGTCGTTTTTTGAAAGTCACACTTATATAAAAAAAATACTATCCACACACTTGTATGGTAACACCGTTACAGATATTACATTATATATGTGCTTGCTACCTCACTTCCATTTATATAATCGGTTTACACAGAACTACCGATACAAACGAACTGTTCTTCGTTTGTGGACGCGTTGCCTGTCCTCCCACATGAATTTTCAAACATTTATACACTTAACTCTTATTGGCTACTTCAAGTATATTGGCTATGCTTTAAATTCCTAACTATACCTTCTATTTGCTACTTGTGGTCACTTGGTATAACTTTGACATGTTTGTATTGGGGTGAACAATGAATTCTTTGCCTCCCCCTGCTCTACTTAAGCTTGCTTTGAAATTAGTATTTATAAAGTTACTTCCACCCTAGGATGGCTACATAATAACGTTTCAAGGGCGTCTCTTTAGAAACCTCTGCTACCCACTTTTATGTTCTTATACCCTCACTCTGGAAACATCTCTATGTGCAACTCTCCTGCCCTACAACAGCTTCGACGAATAGCATACTTCTAACAGCTAAAATATACATCAATTATGACTTCACATACGCTGTATATAGGTTTAATCAACACTATTATGTCTTCTTGGTTATTAATGTGGCTATTGTTCGCTTTTATAATTATATAGGCACAAAAATACTGCCACAAGTATGTCCCCTAAAAACGTGGTTAAAGTTTGATATTATATGCGTGGAAATGTTTACTACAGTTTCTAAGTCTCCTTAAGATTTAAATATCTATATTGGTTTTGCACTTCCTACAACACCCTACATACATTTTATTTAGCACCTGCTGTCTCACTTGGGTAGACTATACCTGCGTTCTCTTTATATGTTTGGTATAACACCCCTCGCTTCACTTTAGGTTCATTGTGGAATTCTCTTGGTTTCACATTTACAGTTATGTCTAAGTTTAATGACCTGTTGCTTTTGGTAAACACAACTGATGTTACAGTAACCGTGTTATATTTGGGTCAATACCTTACAAATACCTATTTCATAACATGGGTTTAAAAAATTTAAACACCTGCCACTGCTTGCCATGGTTTAGGTCAAGTATTAATGGCATAAACTCTTGATACATCCTTTACATACACAATAAAGATTTCACTACTATACCAACATAATATACAATCCTAAAATAAAACCTAAAAAATTATTTTCAGTATTTAAGCTTGTTTGTAAGCAATTTCACCACTCCTATATTTGATTAATTTATGTTTACTGATTATGTACATATTTGCGTTGATATTTTCTTGATATGATAATGCTATTAGCATCATACCCTTGGTGAATATAACATCGATTTACATGGATTCAGTTATGTTACCCAAGAAGTATCTATATAGTATTAGTTTACAACCATTGTTTAACAAGCCATTTTTAAAGTTTACATATACATCTTTTATTCAATTTATGAACCTTTTATGTACACAGCTCCCCTCTCTTACGATCCAAAGATTCTTTAGTAGATTTTGTTATTCTTTTTTACCTTCTTACTTTCCTGCTCCTATTTTCTGCTCAGCTTTCTTTACATTACATTTATTTAACATTTCCATATGGAACCTATCAATATATTTACGTGTTTGTGGATGGCGTAATTTATAAGTGTCTGTACAACTTCCTATGGTCCATCATGGCTAAGAAACATTCTTCAGTATTCCTTTTTCAGCTTCTGTGGCAAACGTTCATTCTTTACAAGCACCAGATTTCCTACTTCAATATTCCACATTGGTCTTTTAATTGCTTCATGCTTTGATTTCCTCTTCTGTGTTTTAACGCGTATTCTCTCTAATGTCTTCTTAAAGGTTTCTTCTTCTCTTAGCGTAGTTATTTGTTTACCTGGTATCGTTTCTGAAAGTTTGGTGGTGAGCGACTGTATTTGTCAGCTTACCCTGATGCAATTCAATTGGCTTGTAAACCGTTTTTTATATTTATAACAATAAAACTAATATAATTATGTCAGCTGCTTTGATTATTATAGCATAACAATCTCAAATAGGTAGTTATTTCTATGATTTCTCTTTCTACAGGATTGCATTTGTAATAAGTACCTTTATAGGCCCAAAACACGTTGTTAGTCTTCAGTAGTAATAGTCCCGGATGAACCAATTGGATTAACGATAATCCTGCCGCTAGGGGCGCTAGTGTCGCTAGTGTCGCCGCGGATTAAGAGCGACGGCGGTAAGTTTGAAAAGAGCCATGAGCGGAAGGATTATCGTTATTGCAATTGGCTCATCCGGGACGAGATAAAAGAATTGAGGATTAGGGAAAGATGAACGAAAAACAGGAAGTGACGTGGAGGGTTTTGATTGGTAAAAATAAGACGAAATGTGATTCGGTTGGAAGATGAAGGAAAGAAGATAAAAGAGTATGGAGGACACGTGATGGAGAGGAGCGGAGCGGCGAGGTGTTGTCTGTGCGGAGGTCGGGACTGAAAGAGGGAAAAGATGGCGAACGAGGGATAAAAAGTATACCAGAAAGTGACGTGTGAAGTTGTGATTGGTGGGAATAAGAAGTGATGTTATTGGTGGAAAGGAACAAATGAAAGTTGTTGATTGGTAAGAATAAGAGAGATTATGATTGGTGGAAAGAAAAAGGTGTGTGAGTGGGGTATGTTGGAGGTGATCGGAAAGGTAAGTTTTCCTACCAACAAGATTTGAAAAAGCCTCTCCAGAACACATCAGCAATTTTTGAACGTTGGATGGTAGTTTTCTTGAGTGGATAGAGAGATGGGGCGATATGAGACGCGGTGGCGAAAATGGGAACTAAACAAGATGGCGGAGACAAGAGGTCTAAGGACGAGGAAATTTCGAGGTTAGTGGTCAACATGGCGGACGCAAGAGGTGGGGGCAAGGAGACGCGGTGGTGAGAATGGGAACTAAAAGAAGGTGGCGGAAGCAAGAGCTTAGAAGAGCAGATTTTGAGGTTAAAATAGTGGGAACTAAAAACGGCGGAGGGTCGGCGACAAGGAGATGCGGTGGCCAACGTGAGAACTAAACAAGATGGCGGACGCAAGAGGAGGGTAAGGAGATTTGAGGTTACAATTTTTAGGTTAAAACAGGACGTAAGCATGGGAACGAAATCCAAGATGGCGAAGGCAATGGTGTGGACGAGGAGACGTGAGGCGCATGTGGCGAAAATGGGAACTAAACAAGATGACGAAGACAAAAAGTCTAAGGACGAGGAGATTTCGAGGTTAGTGGTCAACATGGCGGTCGCAAGAGGTGGGGGGGCAAGGAGATTTGAGGTTAAGATTTTTAGGTTAAAACAGGACGTAAGAAGGGGAACTAAATCCAAGATGGCGGAGGCAAGGGTGGGACGAGGAGATGTGAGGCGCGGTGGTAAAAATGGGAACTAAACAAGATGGCGGAGGCAGGAAGTTCAGGTTAAAAATATGAGGTAAACGTGGAGAACTTAAACCAAGATGGCGGTGGCGTAGTGGTGAAAATGGGAACTAAACAAGATGGCGGAGGCAAGAAGTCGAGGGACGAAGAGATTTGAGGTTAGGGTCAACATGCGAAAGATGCCGAACGCAACAGATGGTGACGAGGAGATTAGATGTTGTGAAAACTAAACAAGATGGCGGACGCGCGTGGTGAAGAAGATTTCACAAAAGAAAAAATAAATATCATACCTTGAACGAGAATGGAAGCAGCCAAGTAACTAACACGAAAGTTGAAAACACAAAAGAGCACAGAAATATAATGCTTGTGTAAAAAGGAAGGCAGGAAGTGACGTGGCATGTTATGATTGGAGAAAATAAGATAATTTGTGATTGGTGAAAATAAAACGTGATTGGATTGGACAAAGGAATAAATAAAGCGAAGTGAAGGTGATTTGCGGTGGTATTGACGATAGCCGTGATCGTTAACGCATCTGTTGGGATTGAAACCCAGTACCAAAACCCAACACATTAAAAAGTTACTCTTTGAACCTTCGTTCTGAATGTGACATCACAACTTCGAATTAAACGTGAACTTTAACGGTATTTTAAATAGGAATGTTGGTGGAATGTGGACTTCTTTTTTTACTTTGGGACTCAAACCCGGTACCAGAACACTAAACCATGTATTTCTACCGCAACGCTATTTTAAAATGTGGTGGAATGTGGAGTTCGTAGTTTGGGACTCAAACCCAGTACCAAAACACCAAAGGATATATTCCTACGCCAAGCAGGCCCGAAAAATAATTATGCGTGTGGTACTTACCTCTTACTGGTGTTGATGCGTCACCAAAAGCGCAGCAGCTTCACGCGACGCGAAAAAATAAAAGCAAACTGTTTCTGAAAATGCTTAACCAGCTTTAAGATCAACCAACATCACTACGCACTGATATACCTAGGTTTTTTAAAGCGGTACAGACGCCCTTTGCACAGACGTAATTTAACTATACCAAAAACCTGGTACTGGACCATCGTAATGGTCGCTAGCGTATGTAGGAGCAGGGTTCTCATTGCCGGTCGAAAGCGGTCAAAAAAGTGTACGACGCAGGCGTTCACAGTAGCTACTGTCGAAGTCAACCGTCGAGGTGTGAATGAACGAAATCTGTTCTTGCCGGCAATCTAGCTCGGAGATGTGAGGAGCGGTGGCAAAAATGGGAACTAAACTAGATGGCGGAGACAAGAAGTCAAGAACGAGGGGATTTGAGGTTAGTGGTCAACATGGCAGACGCAAGAGTGGTAATCAGCAGTCGATGTGCGTCACGATATGGCCGCCGCGATTAAAGAGCTGCAAACTGCGCGATAACTTGAAAAATGACTGTGTGAAGGGGTGCTGATTAGAATACATGAATTATACAACAACAACAACAACGAGCGTGATACAACTTAACGCAATAATATGGCAATACGTCTTTGGCATAAGTTTTTTGCATTAATTTTATATAATGGATTGCGAAAATGGAAGTTTCTATTTGTATTTATGACAATTCCAACTGCAAATTCAGCGCCACTTCATTAGACAGCGGAATATGAGGATCCACAATGAGTGCATTGTTCATGAATGATCTGAGATCACCGCCATTTAGATAGTACATAGTAGGATCCACGGGGCCGGGGACACTGGGTTCCGCGGAACTTCCACCTACCATGGTTTGAGTAGCCATGGAATGATCTACCTGGCCTTGCTGTTGTGCAGCGGCGGAAGTGGAGGGGATGGCAAAAGTTGGTTGGAAACTTCGCCCGGCGGCCATGTTGTTGTGGTGGGAGGTGGCTTCCGGCATCTTAACCAGGCTTTTTCCTCCTACGATGTTGTTGCTGATAGTGCGGTTGGCGTCCATATTCGACAGTTTATTGCAATGCGTGCAACAAGGGCACACAGCCACTTGTTGCTCGCGTCGAAAGTTTGTGCGTGATCTTTCTCAGATTTTATGCACCGCACAACACAAAATCACCACACACGACACTGATAGTTTTAAATATTTGACACTGATGTTGAAGTTGAGTAGGGGCACTATTTTTTAACTCCACACGCACTTAATAAATCACATAGCCGTGCGGAAATACCTAACTTTCCGCGAAAAGCGCTAGTGGGAGTGCAAGCTCAACCACTATTAGCAACATGTAGCAAGCGTTATAGTTCTGCTTACGTTAGTCTCGGAGAAAACAGTAAAAGAACGATTCTCATGCGCAGCGGAAGCAGCAGCAGTACGTGAATGACCGTGTGAACGGATGCTTGGCGGCCATATTCGACAGTTTATTGCAATGCGTGCAACAAGGGCACACAGCCACTTGTTGCTCGCGTCGAACGTTTGTGCGTGATTTTTCTCAGATTTTATGCACCGCACAACACAAAATCACTACACACGACACTGATAGTTTTAAATATTTGACACTGATGTTGAAGTTGAGGCGGGGCACTGTTTTTAACTCCACACGCACTTAATAAATCACATAGCCGTGCGGAAATACTTAACTTTCCGCGAAAAGCGCTAGTGGGTGTGCAAGCTCAACCACTATTAGCAACATGTAGCAAGCGTTATAGTTCTGCTCACGTTAGTCTCGGAGAAACAGTAAAAGAACGATTCTCATGCGCAGTGGAAGCAGCAGCAGTACGTGAATGACCGTGTGAACGGGTGCTGATGGAGCAGCCGATGTGCGTCACAATATGGCCACGGCGATTAAAGAGCTGCAAACTGCGCGATAACTTTAAAAATGGCCGTGCAAACGGATGCTCATCAGCGAGAAAATCTTTTAAATGTGGTTTTATGGTCGATGGTAGGAAAAAGTGCAGCAGTGGATGGATAGTGTGACCGGAAGTGCACCGGAAATGGCTGCGACTACAACTTGGCAAGTTGTGGCGCCAGGATTTTTAATGAGGCATTTAACTCGACGCGCATGCTGAAACTGCGGTTGCGATAAGCGAACTTATAAAAACCCAGTGCCAAGAGCAGCCGGCCGTAGTGAGAAACGGGAGCGATAGTGGATTTTGCTGTAAAATCGTGCTATTTAACGTGATATAAGTTTTAGAGCAATACGCGCACATGTGCGGGTGTCTTCATCGATCGGTATTGACCATCGCCCTAGTGATAGCAGAACATACGCCGCAGCAGTTGTTCTCAGAGTGTTAAAGCGGAGAAAAATAGTTTAAAATAAAAACAAAATAGCAGAAATACACAGCAGCAGCACTCTGCAGGTAAAGAGCGATCGGTGCATTCGGACGATAAGATGGAGCCGCAAACCGGGGGAAGTCGCGATGACACCTTGCAGCCTACGTTCGAAATTAAGGGCACAAGCAGAGAACGCTGCCAAGGTTTTTTCCGGCTTTACAGAGTCGCAAATTACCGTAAACCCGGTCCCCAGAGATGTTAACCCGGAGCAATGGGTATCGCATTTGTTTAACGATATTCTAAACTTTGCGAAAGAGAACCTGTTAGAAAACGAACCCGGATATTTAGGCATATCCATAACAGACGAAAAGGAGACGTCTAAAGCCCTCAATATGAGCGTGAGGCGCGTAGAGCAATTGAATGCGGATGTCATTGTTCGAAGCATCGAAAAAGTAATGCAAAGTAACCAACAATTCTTGCTAAGCGGACCTCTTCATGTAACGTTTGTGTGGACCAAGGAGGTCTCGGGTTCGTGCCACCAAACTTGCGATGCCTGTAGGGACAATAAAGGCATTGTCGAAATAGCCAACAAAGAGAACTTGTGTTTAGCAAGAGCCATTGTTGCAGTTAAAGCCATAGTGGATCGCGACGTCATCTATAAAACGATGACGCGCTCCGACTATCTGCAAAAATCGAAGGCCCTAGCCTTGTGTGCGAGCATCGGTCAAGGCCACGACAGCTGTACGATAGATGACGTCAGACGCTTTGACGCTGCGTTAAAGGGCTACGCTGTGACGGTGTTTGGCGATCATACGGGGAAGCACGTGCTGTACGCGCCGGATAAGAAATGCGATAAATACATCGACGTCATGCTCCACGCCGGGCACTTTAATGCTATCGTGAACTTTCACAAGTGCTTTAAATGCAAATGGTATTGCCGCCAGTGTCATCATCCCTCGGCACACAAAAAAGAATTTCATAGGTGCGACGCCAGGTGTGCTAAATGCCATCATCAGTGCGATGCGCGATTTGACGCCCACATACGCTGCGCCGAGTGCAACAGAGATTTTAAGGGACCGACATGCTTTGCAAACCACGCAAAGAAAGGCGTTTTTTACCCAAAGGCGCTGTCGGTGTGCGATGTAGAAAAGGTGTGCAAGTCTTGCAATAAGCTCGTGAATGCGAGGTACAGAAAAACCGCGCACGAGTGCGGGGAAAAGTACTGCTATCATTGCAAGACACACGTGAATTCTAGCCACATGTGCTATATGCAGCCGTATGCCACAAAGAACAAAAGAAACCGGTACGTGTTTATGTTTATCGACTTTGAATGCACGCAAAACATTCCATATACCGGCAAAAAGGACACATACGAGCATGTACCTAACTTGTGCGTGTTGTACCAAGCCTGTCCGCTCAGCATCGACGAACGCCACAAGACGGCATACTGTACCGAATGCGGTTGCAAAGAATGGGTGTTTATGGACGAGCCCGTGAAGCAGCTTTTCGAACACATCGCGCAGGCGAGGTTCGAAGCCTGGGACGTCTACGTCGTGGCGCGTAACCTCAGAGCTTACGACGGGCAGTTTTTACTAAAGTACATGGTGGTGCACTTAGACTGGGCGCCGGAGCTCATCATGAACGGGAGCAAGATCTGCAGGATGAGGTACGGTGACGTCACATTTCTAGACTCGCTCAACTTCATACCCATGCCACTCTCCCGCTTTTCCAAGACCTTCGAATTGAAGGAATGCAAAGGTTATTTCCCGTACCTGTTTAACACGAAGGAAAACGAGCAGTACGTGGGTTCGATTCCCGACAAAAGGCACTACTGTCCGGAGGGCATGTCGGCGGAGGGTCGGAAAGCCTTCGAGCAGTGGCACGAAGAAAAGGCGTCCTCCGTGTACGTCTTCGACATGAGGGCGGAAATGGTGACGTATTGCAAGATGGACGTATTTCTACTCAGTCAGGGAGTTTCCAAATTCAGAGGGGAATTCTTGGACGAGAACGGAATAGACCCGTTCAGAGAATGCGTCACCATCGCGCACGCGTGCATGTGCGTGTATAGAAAGCGCTGCATGCCGCTTAAAAAAATTGCCCTCTTGCCAGCGGACGGGTATCAACTAGCGGACCAGCAGTCTCGCGCCGCATGCATATGGCTAACTTGGCTAGAGATTCAAAACCGCATCGTCATCCAGCACGCCATACGAGGACGCGAAGTTAAAATCGTGGGGCACAAGGTGGACGGGTACAGAGAGGCTGAAAAAACCGCGTACTTTTTCCACGGCTGCTTTTACCACGGCTGCAGGCGGTGCTTTCACAATCGCCATGCGGGGATATACAACTCGGGACACGAAACCATGACCTCCAGGTTAGAGAGCACCGAGAAGGTCACGGCCAAGATCAAGGCCGCCGGCTACGCCGTGGTGGAAATGTGGGAGTGCGAGTTCAACGCCGCGATGAAGGCCAACCAGGACCTCGCGCGCCACGCAAGGGACTTTGCGGTACACGAACCCCTGAACCACAGAGACGCCTTCTACGGAGGTCGCACCAACTGCACCAAGACGTACTGCGAGGCGAAGGGGGATAGCAAGATCTACTACTACGACGTATGCAGCCTGTACCCGTACGTGAACAAGACGAAGCCCTACCCCGCGGGCCACCCCAAGATCCACGTGGATCGATTCCCGCGCTTGGAAGACGTGGGGGGCGGGTTGGTGAAGTGCGAGGTTCTACCGCCGCAACACCTGTACCACCCGGTGCTACCGGCGCGCATCGGCGGCAAGCTCATGTTTCCGCTATGCCGCGCTTGTGCGGAGGCGGAGAACCAAGACGAGTGCCACCACGGAGAGCGCGCGAGAAGGCGTTGTCGGGTACCTAAGCGATCGACGAGATGAAGGTCGCCCTTGAGGAGGGGTACCGCCTCCTCCAGGTCCACGAGATCTGGTAGTACGACGTGGTGCGGCACAAACCGACCACCGGAGCCAAGGGTCTCTTCGAGGACTACGTGAATCAGTTCTTGAAGATCAAGACCGAAGCCTCCGGCTTGACCTCGGATTGCGACGACCCTGCCGCAAAGCAGCAGTACGTGGAGCAATTCTTCGAGCACGAAGGCGTCGCCCTGGATCCCCAGGCCGTCGCCACCAACCCCGGCAGGCGGAAGCTGGCCAAGCTGATGCTCAACAGCTTCTGGGGCAAACTGGGGCAGAGGGAAAACATCCCCACGTGCGAGCTGGTGGACCGGTACGACCGCCTCCTGGAGCTGCTCAACGACCCGGGCGTGGAAGTGCAGACCTACGTGCCCGTCACCGACCGGATCATCTACGCGGTGTGGAGGTACTGCTAGCAGCACCGCAAGGTCAACCCCACCGCCAACGCAGTCCTGGCGGCCTACACCACGGCTCACGCGCGCCTGGTGCTCTAATCCTATCTCAAGAGGCTGGGAGAACGGGTCTGCTACTTCGACACCGATTCCGTCGTCGTCGCCGCTCCGGGTGACTGGACGCCGTCCGTTGGACGCCTCCTGGGGGACATGACGGACTAGCTGGAGAAGTATGGGCGGGGTTCTTACATCGCCCGGTTCGCCTCCACGGGGCCCAAGAGCTATTGCATGGAGATCGTTTGCCCCGAGACGGGAAAGACCTTCTCGGTGTGCAAGGTGAAAGGGATCACGCTCAATTCGGGCAACCTGGAGCTGGTGAACGCCGAGGTGATTCGCGACGTGGTGCTGAGGGACGACCGTGCGGTGAAGCTGGCGGGCACGCAGATTTCGCGGAAACCGTCTTGGACGGTCGTCACCGAACCCAGCTCGAAGACGTTTAGGATGGTGGTCAACAAGCGCGTTCGCGCCGGCGATCACGATTCCTATCCCTACGGGTTCAAGAGGAACACATAAATGAGACTTCTAGAGCCGCGCCAAAGTCATTTCGAACCGGGCGCCCCTGAGGAGACGATGCCCGGTTCCCGGGACCTGGGGCGATTCGAGTTTCCCAGCACGATGCTCGTGGCAGGGCCGTCGCGCTGCGGCAAGTCGACCTTCGTGAAAAACCTGTTACGCCACGTGCACCGGATGTTCGACGTGCGCCCCAGGAGGGTGCTGTGGTGCCACCCGCCGGAGTATTCGCCGAGACTCGATCCCTCGGCTCTGCGTTGCGATGCCCACGCGGGCATACCCGAACTTGCTTCGGTGGGCGAGAACGACCTTGTCGTCCTCGACGATCTGATGCTGGAGGGGGGCGGGAAGGACGTGTCCAATTTTTTCACCAAAGACTCCCATCACAAGCGCTTCGGCATCGTCTACATCCTGCAAAACGTGTTTCCGCAGGGTCAGAAATATCGCAACATCTCTCTGAATGCAAACTACGTCGTGGTCTTCAAGAACAACCGGGACAAGATGCAGATCGAGAGACTGTGCCAGCAGGTCGAACCCAGGAACTCTAGGTTTCTTTTGGAGGCCTTCGAGAAGGCCACCGAACGCCCTCACGGGTATCTCGTGTTGGACTGCACTTAGTACACGCCCGCCCGATACAGGTATCGAACCGGCGTGCTGCCGGGGGAAAACCTCTCTTATTTCGTACCCAACTGAGACCGCCGAGAGGGCTCGGGATCGTTTCGTTCTATATTTCTGCTTTTTTGCGTGGCTTATCCTGGCAGGGTCTTACCCGACTGAGGCCATTGATTTTAAATAAAAAGTACCGCTTTGGGAGCGAACGTCATTATCGCGCAAGCATGGCTAGAGGTAGGTTAAGGCTTGCGACGCTGACCAGTCCTCGCATAGCGAGACAGCACGGTAATTTGACGGCTCTGGCCAAGGCGAAGGCCCCTCTGCGCAAAAAGTTGTTAAAAAATGCCGATGGCGATCTGATCAAGGCCATTAGCGAATGTATGCTCAACGTGTGCAGAGGTCACGTGCAACTTCCCGCAAAGTGCTTCGGTCGCCTAAAGAAGCACAAGGCTTCTTGGAGGAAGTTGACGGATAAACGGGTTCCTCTGAAGAAGAAGAAGAAGAGCATCTTGGTTCAAAAAGGAGGTTTTTTGCCGGCATTTCTTCTAACCGTCTTGGCTTCGCTTGGCGGCGCGCTAGTGTCGAAATTAACAGGATGAAGTACGGCAAGCAGATCCTCGCTGCACCGCAGCCAAAGACCGTCGATAAGCTTCACGCTATAGACCGCACCATATCCAGATTGGCTAAAGAAATTCAGAACCTGCAGAGCGCAAAGCTCTCTGCCGACGAAAAGTGGCGGCTCGTAAAATATAAATTGGACAACTACCTCGATCTCATGGCACAAGTCAGAAAGCCCTTCCTTGGCGAAAGCAAAAGCGACGACGACGACGATTACGAAGACGTGTACGAACGCGTGCCGGTGAAGCAGGAGGTCGAACCCCGAACCATAAAGGTCAACCTCCTCTCGCCTCGCAAAAAGAAGAGGGCAATCCCTGCCACTCCGAAAAATAAATCGAAATCGCCTTCCGCGTCGTACCATTTTTGCAAACGCCTCTGGCAACCCCTGTACAAGCAAAGCATGAACGAATGGAAGGCGCTAAGGCGATACTATGCCAAACCGGAGCACTATGCCGGTTTGGGTACGGTCAAGCCCCTTCGAAAGGCCACGGATGCGTTTAAGGCGAACATCGAGTCCTTCCTTCAAACCCAGGACAGTTACACTCTGCACAAACCGGTCAGAAAACGGTTCCCCACCAGATATTATCACGCGACGAATATGGACGATCTTTGGGAGGCCGATCTAAACGTCATGAACAGCGTGAGGGAACATAACAAACCTTACGTGTACATTCTGACCGTTATCGACGTATTTTCCAAATATGCTTGGGCCGTACCCCTGAAATTGAAGCTGGGTACCGAGGTTGCGCAAGCGTTTCGCTCCATATTCTCCCAACGCGTCCCCAGGGTCCTCCAAACGGACAAGGGAACCGAGTTTACCAACAATACGTTTCGCGACTTTCTGAAGAATTACGACGTGAAACATTACGCAACCAAAAATAACGTTAAAGCCAGCGTCGTGGAGCGCTTCAACCGCACCTTAAAAACCAAGATGTGGAGGTATTTCACGCACAAAAACAGTTACAGATACCTGGAGGTCCTTCCGGCCTTACTCGAGTCGTACAATAGCTCGCATCAAAGGTCCATAAAAATGGCTCCGAAGGACGTGAACGAATCTAACATTTTACGAGTGTACCGCAATCTCTACGGAAATAGGACCCTACCTCGCGCAGGGAAACCCAGATTTTCCGTGGGCTATCACGTGCGCATCTCTAAAGAAAAAATGAAATTCGACATGGGCTACGAGCAGAATTGGACGGACGAAATATTTCGGATAGCCGAGGTGGTGCGCGGTCGGCCAGTGGTATATAAGTTGAAGGATCTGGCCGGAGAAGCCATAGACGGCATATTTTACACCGAGGAGCTACAAAAGGTCGCACTACCTCGGACTTTTAAGATCGAACGCGTTTTACAGACCAAGGGCCGAGGGCGCAACAAGCAGGTCTTGGTAAATTGGAAGGGGTATCCGGCAAAGTTTAACTCGTGGGTTCTGGCATCGACCATCACTCTCGTGGAACACCTTACCGACAACACCACGGCCAGATTTTCTAACATCTTGCCCGAAAGAATCGTTCTGCAGGGAGAATGGGAGGTCGCCCTGCAAAAGGTGAGGTATCCGGTGAAATTTTCTAACCTTTCGCGAGACGATGCCCGTCTGGTGGGCACCAAGTACACCATGACGCTCCTCCCCAAGCATTCCAAATTCAGCCTGGAAATGCCGCAAGGCATCGTGCACAATCCCAAACACTTGGTGAACCTCGTCAACGCCGTTCTACTCAAACACTTGCACGTGGAAAACTTCTTCCTCTTCGACGAGCGCAAGAAGACGGTGGGCATGAATGCCGCCGTCGCCCATCCCGAACCACTACCCGACATTCCGTTCGACGGGTTTGTGGAAAATGTCGCGCGGACGGCCGTACCGTACGCGGTCGGCGAATACGAAGCTCTGAACGATGCGCCCCACCAGAGACCCAAGCCGAAACCGAAACCGAAGCCCCCGGCTTCGGGGCAGCAGAAACCCGCGGCGGCTCGTCCCGTCAGACCCGCGACATCTACCACAAAACCCAAACCAGACGTTTCAAAATCGGAGGACCCTCCGGGACCTCTACACCGCATCCACAGTTTGCTCTTAACGCCCGCTATGGCAAAAATGTTGGGTTTCGAGCCCTACGTCAACGTCATTCTCGAAAAAGATCCTAAACACCCCGTAGATCCCTATATGGGGTTTCCTTACGAAATGTTCATCTATTGTAATCTAGTGACAACGCAAGTCGTGGGCGACACCTTCGCCCAAGTCATAGAGAGCGCGGCCGTGGAATACGAAAGAAGCAACAACACTTACATGAGCGACGAAAAGACGTTTTTTCCCCAAAATTGGACACCCTTGATTCAGCAAGACTTCAAGACGGTCAACATAGATTTAAGGAACGGTTACGGCGATCTCTTGCCATTCGCCGACGGATTTTCCTCTACTGTAGTTCTCGCTTTTCGTCCGAAACAGACGTAATGGACGTGCACGCCGTGACGCGGTACTACCTCAATCAGGCCGGCGGCGCGTTCGACGATCGCGATTTTATTCTCTACAGGGGCAAGCGCTACCAAAGAGGCAGCGGTCTCTTTTCAGCCCTCGGAGGACTCTTCAGAAGGTTGCTACCGTTTTTAAAGAGCGGAGCAAAAGCAGTCGGAAAGGAGGCCTTAAAGGCGGGCGCTCACGTTCTGTCCGATGTGGCTGTCGCGGGAGCAGCGCCAAAGGAAGCGCTCCAACGGAGGCTCAAAGAGTCCGGATACAATTTAAAGCGAAAAGCCGACGAAAAGCTCGATGCCATGCTCGGTTCCGGCGCCAGGCGCCTCAAGAGAATAAAACCGAGCAAATCCAAAAAGAGCAAGCAGTCGAAGCTGAAACGCGGTAGGCCTAAGGTGCAAGACGTATTTTTGTAATGGCAGACGCGGCCGTCCACATGAGTTCCGAACTGGACCTCTTTACAGAGGTGCCGGTTCAGATGAGCATCGAGGAGTCACGGTTCCTATACCTAAACCCTCAAAACACTTTAATGAAAAATGCCCCCATCACCTTTCATTATTCCGGAAATGCGGACGATTACCTAGACTTGACCTACGTCGTACTCGAACTCATGGTGCGCATTGTAGATGACAAAGGAGAGGCCTTAAACGCTGACGCTAACGCCACTCTGGTCAACAACGCCTTAAATTCCCTGTTTCAACAGGTGGAGGTAACCCTCAATAACGTCATCGTCTCCATGCCGCAAGCCGGTTACCCCTATAGAACCTACCTCGAGACGCTTCTCAATTACTCCGAAGATGCCATGAACACCAAAATAGAATCCACCCTCTGGAGAAAGGACACGGCAGGCATCATGGACACTTTTATCGCCAATGCGGGTTTTCAGTGGCGTCAGGGGTTTACCAAAGGGAGCAACGTCGTACAGCTCATCGGTACTCTGTCCAACGCTCTGTTTAGACAGGATAAGCTGCTTTTGAACAACGTTAGCATGACCGTCAAGCTCACTCCCGCCTCTCCCCAGTTTTATCTGTTTTCCGACGTAGATACCTTTAAGGGGTACGCCGACATCGTGTGTGCCACGCTGCGCTTAAAATCGGTGCGGCCCTCGCCGACCATAAAGCTCGCGCACCAGGCCGTGCTCGCAAAGGGCAACGCAATGTACCATCTCAAGGACGTCAGCTTTCACGCTCTCAGCATCCCCAAGGAGTCCAGGGCAATGACGTTTAGCGACGTGTACGTAGGGCAAGTTCCCAGGAGAGTGGTAGTAGCCATGGTCATCGACAAGGCCTATTCCGGCCATTTTAACTCAAATCCGTACAACTTGAAACATTTTAAAATGAACTCCTTTTAGCTCTACGTGAACGGGCAACCCGTTCCCTCCCAACCTCTGCAACCCCACTTTACTAAGGGACACTATTTGCAATGCTTTCAAACCTTGCAGGACGGCCTAGGCATTCATTTCAAGGACGAGGGACACTCCATCTCCAGAGAAACCTGCCCGCAAGGGTATACGATAATGGTTTTCGATCTCACTGCAGACATGAGCGCTAACGAGTCTCACATCTCGGGTCAGCGCCACGGAACCGTCTCTATAAGCATCGGTTTTGCCGATAAATTGACAGAAGCGGTCATACTTCTGCTGCTAGCGGAAATACATCGCACGGTCGAAATCGACGCCAACTGATCCATTTTGGTATCATGAACACCTTTCAAATTCAACGGTTTCTATCGACATGCCCCTCTACGCGCTCTCACTTTTTAGGCGTCTACCCCTGCGATAAACTACCCGTACTTCACGGCAATCGAACGCCTCCCTTGGCGCTAGTGGCTAACACCGACCCCAGCACCAAATCCGGGCAACACTGGGTTTGTATCTTTGTAGACAAAAACTCGCATGGAGAATATTTTGACAGTTACGGCATAGGACCGCTTTCGCCCCATTTTCTCCGGTTCTTAAATTCGGTCTGCGGGACGCGTTGGTCCACCAACGCCAGAAGGCTGCAAGGTTTCGACAGCACCACTTGCGGTCATTACGTCATCGCGTACCTCACCCACCGCCTGCTCCGGCTTACCTAAGCATAAATTCTTCTCAAAATTTCACGTCAGCAATCACGCGCATAATGATGTCGTCATTCGCAAAACGTACAAAGACGCATGCCGCGCAAAGTGCTCTGACGCTCAGCAAACTTGTGATCCCTTGAAGGTGAGTACGTGTGTGTGTATGTGTGTGTCACTATTCATCACATCTAACCTAATCCATCCTCTTGCACGTGCCTTCAGAAGACGCTCCTGCTCATATAAAAAGCAACGTCACAGTGCCGCTCGCCTCATTCAGAGTGTGCCATGCAGCACGCGGATACAGTCATGCTGCCATGCAGCACGCCAACCAGGTAGGTCCGCACCTATGTATTAGCTTGCTTTTTTCTATCCCGTTTATCTCTCTATCCCTCACATTATTATTATTATTATTATTATTATTATTATTATTATTATTATTATTATTATTATTATTATTATTATTATTGTTTTGTGTGTTCCAGTATAACCGGATTTCAAACCCCGACCACCTCAAAACCCGGGGAAAAAAGGAAACTACCCATCTTCGACCTCCAACAGAATCCCGACAGCCCTGCTCCGCCAGCACAGTTCCAAAACAGTGCAGTTGTGGGTCCTCTGGCGGATATCTACTTCCTCAACCCGCAACAAACTAAATTCGTCAGTGTGGGATTCTCCCCCCAGTCGCCGCTCCATCTCGTCGTCACCATTGCCAAATGTGGACAGCACAACGCAGTCGTCATGAGTTCCTCGCAGTGGCACAAACTCGTCGAAGCCATCCCCATCATTCACAAACGCTTGAATGACCCACAGGGACGTCTACAGGAATTTCAATTCAGCGACAGCGTCACCATCGTGTTTAAGTTTGTGTTCGGAAAGCTAAAGCTCGTTTTCAAAGACCCGCAAGGCGCATCCGTTACGCTCAACCAACAAGAATGGCAAGTGTTGCATGCCCTGCAGCGCATCATTACCGACATCATGTATCACAAAAAGAAGGAAGAGATGGACGTGCAAAATCAAATCATGGCATACCACAAGTACATGCTTCACAACCATGCTTCCAACGTTCCCTTACATAACATGAATTTCACGCAGTTCACCAAGTACATACGGTGCGCCAATTTTAGAACATTCCTCGAGGTTCATCATTTCCTCAACACCCATTTCGCACTGCGCATCTCACAAAATAGTCCTTAGTGCGCATGTATTTCTACCAGCGTTCCAACCGCACCTCACCCAATCATCTCGCGCCCTTCGCTCCCGCATCATGGGTTACAGAAATTACCTGTCGGTGTACTACCATGACAGTAAGGTGTTTAAAAACTACGAGGTGGACGGTCACCCCCATAAAAAATACACCTTATGCACTTCGCTTCGTCGACAGCACCTACGACGGAAAATCCGTCTCCGCCAGAGTTCACAGCTGCGAAACCAAAATTCATTTTGTGCTATCTAACATGTACTTCAACGATATCCATTTCAAAGCAGATAAAGAAGACGCACAACATCAGTGGTTCCAATTTGTACCCGCAAGAGGTTTATACATCGTTTTCTACGAACAGCAATACATTTCCACATACAAAATGCAGCAAATGTTAAACGAAAACCCCATGTGCTACGGCACGTGCTTAGCGGCGCATTTGGGTCGCGAATCACCCTATATCATACCCGATCACATTTACGGCGTTTGCATGTTCAGCACCGTTCAAAACAGAGTTCTCCTCCAAGAGGAAAACCGTTAAATCAACGGACACAGTGTTTTTCCTGCGGATGTTGTGCAATAATCGCTAAGCGCTTCCGGCGGATGTAGTGAACCTCCAACGAACGTTTCCCCCACCAGTGCTTCCCCCTGATGTGGTAATTCTCCAACGAACTTTTCCCCCCACCAGTGCTTCCCCCTGATGTGGTAATCTCCAACGAACTTTTCCCCCACCAGTGATTTCCTGCTTCCGGCAGTTGGGTTATATTTATGCACGCGCATTCTTTTCCCCTTCATTCGGTGCTAGCCAGCCGTGGGGGAATGCCAGGACCGACGTGTAAAGACTTCCACTGCTCGTTTTGCTTTCACCAAACGTGCAGCTGCGAACTTAGGCACCGTCTCACCCGCCTGTGCACGCAGTGTCAACTCGGTTTCTACGAAGACCTCGATCAACTCAACAAGCAAATTCAACAATTCCTTCGAAGGTACTCCGCTAGAAACACCGCATGAACTGCTTCATCGTGCTCTTTCGGTATCTCGATAACGGACGAAGAATCCACCTGCTACTGCCCAGGGAACGCCAAGTGCTGCTGCAGAACGGCATATACATCGTTGAACGTTATCCCCCAAGCGACGTCGACCTTGTGTGGAACCAACTTCCCAGAGACGCACAGGTAGTTTGCGCACCTTATTGCAGGTGTAAACAACACTAAAACCTTCCTCATCAAACCACTCATATAGACGGTCCTCCCCCGTTTATCAAAAACTGCCATCTGTGCCGTCATAATGTCACAGGACGCCCTTAAAGAGCTAGAAGAACTTTCCCGCAGCGCCGACACTCTCAGCGTATCTACGCTTGAACAGCACGTACCGTATCGTGTCGTCGGCGTCAAAACACTCGACACCGTTCACGGTGCAAAGCTCGTCGCCAAACTCTACAACGACACAGAAGTTTTCCTACCAACAAGATTTGCAAAAGCCTCTCCAGAACTCATCAACAAACTCAACTTTACCTCATTCTGCATCATATACGCAGGCGAGGAAAAACTACGCAGCGGTTTCAAACGTCACATCGTCACGTTCTCCCCATATAACCCTAAATAATGTCCGACGAAACCTATTCCGTCCCCGTGGGGAACAAT
Organism: Deroplatys truncata; assembly: GCA_030765065.1. Taxonomy (NCBI): domain Eukaryota; kingdom Metazoa; phylum Arthropoda; class Insecta; order Mantodea; family Mantidae; genus Deroplatys; species Deroplatys truncata. Next base: position 276,883,772 of record CM060990.1, read on the forward strand.
CTTAACCTACAACTCATTCTCAACGCAGCATCACCTATCCGTATCCTCTGCATCTCCAACTCCTGTTTCCGCAGCAGCAGAGTTGTCACCATCACACTCGACGTCCAAGGGGCTCACGCCGTCCACGTCAAATGCGCACCTACCAAAGTGCACCAGCATCAACAAGACGCACTATGCATCATATACCTCGGCAACAGCAACATTCCTGCTCTAACCAACAAAGTCACATCCACAGGATGCTTCTCAACCAGCCATTACAACGAATTTACCATCCCCATCTATATACCAACCTTCACCGTGTTCGTCAGCGAAAGTTTCTCTCACTTGCTCGTCACCTGCATCACCAAACCTATCCACCAATTTACCGTCGATAGCAGCAGCAGCGATGACGAGGACTCAAAGTGCACCACGTACTTTAAAATCATTGTTGTGCGCGAAATCTGTGTGTCCTAGTGCCTCAACAAACTATGAATTTTAATGTGCTTTTTTTTCTCCTAATATTTCTTATATTGTTCATTTATTGTATTCATATGTTAATCTCCTGTAATCAAATAATCCATTATGTTATTATCAAACTATGTATTTATATGTTAAGCAAATAATACATCATGTTAATCTCAACTATGTATTCATATCTTTATCCAATTTACTGTTTTCAAATTATAAATAAAGAAAACAGTCCCGGATGAGCCAATTGCAATAACGATAATCCTTCCGCTCATGGCGCTTTTCAAACTTACCGCCGTCGCTCTTAATCCGCGGCGACACTAGCGACACTAGCGCCCCTAGCGGCAGGATTATCGTTAATCCAATTGGCTCATTCGGGACTATTACTACTGTCTTCTGTCCATTTCCATCTACTATTCTTTAAGCAGTTGTCTCAGAAGTTCTGTTCCAGCTGCATACCTGGGAATGAATTTACCTTCATAGTTTAGTATCCCAAACCAAGGTCATAATTTTCGCACTATACGTACTGGTATTCTTAGTATGGCTTCACTTATTTGTTCATCTGGTCTTATACCACGCGCATTAACTATGTAGCCTAAGAACTTAATTTCTTGCACGCAGAATTTTGACTATGTCAATTTTACCGTCATTCCGTGTTGATGTAATCAGCTTAATACAAAGTTTGCGTTATCTAGATGTTCCTCAAATGTCTGGTTAATTATTAAAAAAAATCACGAGTATATCGTATTAGAAAGACTTCAGCAGCATCTCCAAATACAATATGTACAGCACGCAAAAATACACTTGCACTTCTTGAGACCAAAAGGATTAACGCAAAATCTATATTGTATTCCAAATATCTGAAACGTGGTATAGTCTCTATCTTCTGGAACTAATTCCACTTGCCAAAAATATACCGTTAGATCTATGGATGTAATACATTTTCCTCGTGATAGTTTCGGTATAATCTGCTCTATGTCTTCTTTTTGGAAATTGTCTGCCTGCATAAATCTATTTAAATACCTTTCATCTATATTGAAGTATAATGTATTGTGCTTTTTAACAATCCAACAGATAGAATTAATATACTGGGATTTCCTTAGCTAAATAATATTATTTTCTGACATTTTCTGAACTAGTTTCTTAGTTTTTCCTCTAAGTGCTATAAGCAAATTCTAATACTTGTGCCTATACGGGGGACATTTTTAACTTTACATATGTACTTATATATCGTGTATCTTCTTGGCAGGTCAATGAAGTCAGCTTTATTGCTATCTAATAGATTAATTAACATTTCCTTTTGCCTGTCGTTAAGATTATGTTGTGTTAAATCTATTCTGGGAACCGGTTGTATATCTTCCGATCTTCTCGCACTTCTGGTTTCTTCAGAACGACCTTCGGCTGTTACCCTAACATATGAGGGTTGTACACTGAGTTCATTGTCCTCGTGATACACATTTACAATTGACATGTTCCTCTCGCGTCTATCTGCGTCTTGCTGTTTAATTAACTGCACAAATAGTTCTCCATTATAAATTTCCTCTTCTTCGGTCCTTTGGACCTTCATAATTTTTTCTTTAATAAATGGCACAATTAGTTTCTCATTATCTTCATTTATCTTCAATGTATCTTCATCAAACTATCTTCGCAGCATATTCCTGTAACACATCGCAACCCAGTATTACTTCACATATGAGATTTGGTACGACAAGAAACATAATCTCAAATAAATCATCCCCAATTCGTATAGTTAATAACGCCTGCGTCTTAATTGCTTACGCTGATCTACCTATTTCTACTCTGCACACTAAGTTGCTCATAGGTGCGGCCATTTAATTAACTGCTGGTAAAACTAGTTTGAACAAATAGATGAAGTGGAAACCTGTATCTACCGCTGCATTGATTTCTTTGCCGTTAATTTCTATCCTAATATTCGGTGACTCATATCTTTCTTCTGCGTTTCTTTTTAATGCTGACGTCCTATAACAATGCTCTGGTGTAGGTATATAGATACTTTTGCTAATTGTTTTGGACCTAGTATGAGTTTCGCCAGAACCTACTTCAGACGAAACTGTTGATAGTTTTTCTGAGTTGTATTTTCATTTATTACGGGATTTCCATTATGCATAGCAGTTATTGTAATTTCGTGATCTTGTGTCTGGTTTTGTGAGCCATGACCTCTAGCTCAGAAACCCCTACTTCTATTATTACTGACTCCTCTATAATAAGTTACTTATATTTCACTATCGGAATTATCTGGTGGCGCACAGTTTCTCCAAGATCTGGGATTTCCTTTGTTTTGTAAATTTCTTATACCTTGATGTGGTTGCTTACGCTCTGCATGTCTCTCTGTTTTTCTGTAGTTGATATTTTCTTGGCGGCCTTCCTGCCGTGAGATATGAAACTTTGACCAATTAGTTATGTGTCTGTGTCGAACATTATAATCATTCCTCCCACGATTTTCTCTTGCCTGCCGATTACTATAATGCACATCATCTCTCCTATCCTTACGAACATGCCCATCAGTATGCCTGGTACTCCACATTCTCGATATTTCTTCTCCCTGATGTTCCAAGGCTGATATTGATTCAGTCATCTCAAATGTCATGGTCTAGCAATCAAGAGATAATTTCCCCCACTCGCATAGCTGGAGTAAGATGTCTCACATATCCTGCATGTCTAATGAGGTAATCTGTAATTGAGAGTCTATCGTTAGGATTAGATTGTCCATGACTTAGATTAGCCTGCATTCTATTTTGAACTGTTTAGTTCCAAAATTTGTTTATAAACAAGGTACGGAATGTGTCAAATGTGACTTCACTGTCCGTTACCATGTGTAACCACTCCATGGTTTTCTTATCCAAACATCGTTAAGTATTATCATCTTTAGTGCTTCCGGAACGTACTTTAGATAAAAATACTCGGCTAATTCTGTCAATAATTGTATTGTACTGGTGGTAGCATCAAATTAGGCAATGGTAACTCATTTAAAATCGAATGATGACTTTGCATGGTACTCTGGATATTACTACTTTGCTCTAATGTTGCCCGGAAGCTTAGAGAACCTGCAGTCGCTATTGATGAAGCAATTGCATCTCTCTCATTTGCACTCACAGGTGACGTAGTACTTGCATTAGTTTCTAATCCAGATCTATTACTCTGCAGTGCTTCTAAGCTTTGCTCCGTTTTCCTTGAACTTCTTATTAATTTCCTGCAATGTACTCTGTACATATTTTCACTTCTAACCTTTCCCTACTTGCCCTAACGTCTTTTCGAATTTCTGTTATTGCACCCCTTATGTCTGTCTGTAGCTGGACAAAATTAGTGTTTCTGTTTTCCATCATTTTTCTAATTTCTTTATACTGATTATCTAACTGCTCACATATTTCTTTAATTGTACAGACAAGTTTACACTTTATCTCTTGACAATTTTGGTTTATTTGCTTTTCTAGTCTACTTTCTAATTTCTCACAATTCTTTGATACTTTCTGGTATATATCTACTTGCAGTGTGTTGTTAGTTTCTATTTTATGCTCTAGCTTTTGATTTCCTATTTTCTCTCGTGTTGTTAGCTATCTGCTGACATAAATCTCTACTACTTTGGTCCAGTTTCATATCAGTGTTTTTTGCTACTCTGATGTGGCTTTTCTAGTTCTTTTATCTATGTCCTTACGATTCTCATCTAGCTTTGTGACATTACTTTCTGCCTGTGGAACTAGATTTCCCTTTAAACCTGTAATTGCATATTTGAACATTTATGCTTGCGACTGATCTGTAGCTAAATTACTCTCCCCCTCTCTGACATCTGTTTGCAGTCTAATTAATACCGTGTTTTTACACTTAGCGGTATGTCCGCACAAACATTTTCCTGTATAGAAATGATATATAACACTTCTATTATACTTGGTTGCCATCACTAAACTGAGTAATTTCAGACATATTGCCTTCTACGTGCATTTCTATGCTATCTGGAGATGATTCAGTTTCCACATATCTATTGCTTTTACCCATTTTTGTAGTATTATCGGATGTTCTTTTGTTCATTTTACCACTTCTCAGAGGCATTGACAAAACATTTTCATGCATAAATAAGCTGTTTTACAACAAATTTTTAACACAGTTATGTAACATAGTTTTTGCCTCATCTTTGATGTATCGTTTACATCTTACTGTAGTTGATGTATTGTTTCACGTGGATATCCAGCTGCATGCTGCGTTTGCCCCGCTCTCCTGAAGAAGTTGATTTCTGAAGTCAAAGGTTATGAAATCTCATAACGTTTGAAGTTCGACATCTTAATATTAGCTTACGTTCTCGTAATGTTGTCATTTCCTGGTGTGGTACGTTGTTCTTTGTCAGCTGGGCTCGTCTCCTGCTATCTCTACGATGATGTCTCCTCTTCAACCTAGTAACGATTCCTTCGTCGTTTCCTTCCTTTTGTTCTCTGATGCAGCCTCATAGCTCTGGCAAAAACGTGTGCGTATGTTGCATATATGTCGATGTAAAAGCCATGTGACATGGATGTGAAAGCCTCACGTTGGGTTCCAAACTTATGCGTCGGTACTCGAGTGAGGCGCCTAACTCATTTGTTACTGCTACACAGGTTTATTGTAATTTCACTTGTTAATCGGTTTTATTGTTGTGCTGGCAACCTCAGTTCAGTTTTCAGTTAGTCGAACATGTATCTCTTATCAGGCGTGGTACAGGTAAGAAAATATTTCGTGCGTAATCTAACTGATAACTAGAGCTGTAACATCTAGGACGTTGGGCGTGAGGTTGAGTGCAGTGCAATTACATATATTACCTGAGTAAGGCAGGGAGTAAAGTTCAGTCACCACCGTCAACGCAACAGATAAAGCTGCATGGTCATCCCTACCTCCGACCCTCGGGGACAGTGACGTAAGACGCTTTCCGTGTAAAGGCAGCTTGTATTCTTACAGCAATCCTACAGTTCTGCTGATAACACTTATCTATCAGATTTGTATGACCTATCTTTAATTTGCACTTTTAACAATTTTTCTATACATTGCACAGATAGTAGTGTCTGTAGAATCATATTCGTAAAAGTTGCTATACTGCATTCAAATGTTGTTGCAGCCGTTAAAATTACACATATTTTAAGTTCCTACTTCGCGTGGCTTTTAGGATTCACACGTAGGTACATAAAAATTCTATCCACACACTTGTATTGTTTACACCATTAGAGATAGTGCATTATCCAATTATATTATTATAATCCTTGGTTTTCGCGTTATTCCTGTCACAATGAAAGTGTGAGTTCAACGGCCTTCGGGGTACAACCTCAAAACTTCATTTCACTATGCATTCATAGAAAACGGTGACCCATTGTACTACATACGGTAGATGGCGAAGTGTTGCCATGAAGACTTGTTTACGTTTGTCATTTGTCATTAGTCTGTCTTCAACGTTTCAATTGCGTACATCTAGTGAGTTAACTGCACGTGTTTCATTCCACCATGGCTGGATATTCATTTCGTGAACAGACACACATGATTTTTATGTACGGTCGCGCGAATGGTAATGGACGCGAGGCTGCACGGCTCTCTCAGATGGAGTTTCCAGACCGAAGACAACCGAGTCATCCAAACTTTGTCGCTGTTTATCGCCCCTTGCTGAGACAGGAACCGTTGCAGCATGGACTATTGATCGAGGAAGACCAAGAGTTGTTCGTACGCCGGAACGCGAAGTACAGATGTTAAAGTGTGTCGAAGACGATCCAGGTATCAGTACAACACAATTGGCTGTGGCATCTGGTACATCACACGTGACAGCATGGAGGATACTTCACGAGCAGCTGCTGTATTCATATCATATTCAACGTGTGCAAGGTCTTTCGCCTGCCGATTATCCACCACGGGATAACTTTTGCCGATGGTTTGTAGCACAAGCAGCCAATCCATTGTTTGTCTCGTCAGTTTTGTTTACAGACGAGGCAACGTTTGGGAGAGATGGAGTTACTAATTTCCACAACGTACACGTATGGGCAGATCGTAATCCTCATGCTGTACTTCAGGCTAGACATCAGCAACAGTTTAGTCTGAATGTGTGGGCTGGCATTGTAGGTGACTGTCTAGTAGGTCCATACGTTTTACCAGCACGTCTTACTGGTGCTGTCTACAGGGACTTTATTCAGCACACTCTTCCCGACTTACTTTACGAAGATGTGCCCCTGCAAATACGAAAAAACATGTGGTTTATGCATGATGGGGATCCGGCACATTTTAGTCGCATTGTTCGAGATGCACTGACTGGTATCTACCATGACCGATGGATAGGCAGAGGAGGACCAGTTCCATGGCATGCACGATCTCCCGACCTCAATCCTGTGGATTTTTACCTCCTGGGGCATCTAAATCATTAGTTTATGGAGCAGCCATCCCGGATGCAGAAACGATTCATCGACGTGTCATGGAAGCCTGCGAAACCATTCGACACCATCCCGGAGTTTTTGACAGAGTGCGACATTCCATGATTCGACGAGTACAGGCATGCATAGAAGCAAGAGGAGGATATTTCGAGCATTTATTATGAGTTTTGTGTATTGTGTATTGTAAGTGTACCACTGAGTTGAACGAGGAAACAAAGGATTATGGGATATATGTTCATATGAACTTTTTTCCTTTTTGTGGTGTAAGGAACCCATACCCGAAGTTTGTAAAAGTATTTCTGAGACATCATGTATGTGTGTTTGCTACCTTATTTCCGATTACAAACAGCTACCGTATCACTAACATTTGTACCATCGGTCTTCACAGAATTACCGATACGAAGAAATTGCTTTTCGCTTGTGGACGCTTTGCCCATCCTCCCATACAAATTTTCAAACATGTATACACTAAAGTCTTATTGGCTACTTTAACTCTACTGGATATGTTATAAATTCCCAACTATAGCTTCTATTTGCCACTTGTAATCACGTGGCATAGCTTTCACATTTTTGTATTCAGGTGAACAACGAATTCTTTGCCTTCCCCTGTTCTTCTTGAGTTTGCTCTGAAATTCTTATGTACACAGTTACTTCTACTCTAAGATGGCTACATAATAACGTTTCAAGGACGTCTCTTTAGAAAACTCTGCTACCCACTTTTATGTCCTTGTACCCTTGCTCTGGAAATATCTCTATGTGCAACTTTCCTGCTTTACAACAACTTAGACGGATAACATATTTTTAACGGCTAAAATATACACAAATTACAAGATTTCACATACGTTACAGTTAAAATATGGGTTTAAATAATAGAGCAATATCTTCTTGGTTATTAATGTGGTTATTTTTCACTTTTATGATTATATAGGCACAAAGATACTATCACATGTTTGATGATTAGTGTCTCTTAGTAGTATATAGAGAAACTTCCTGAATTATGAGTGTTTGTTGTTATTGCTGTTCTAGATTTCTAAGTTAAAAAAATAATTCCTGTAGTTGTGTTTTGAAAAAGCAGTCTTCTGGATAGCTCTTTACGTTTTGCATGAAATATCTGATAAGAGTATTCTCTTTATTAAAGCAGTATTTGGCTGTGAACCAGGAGTTGCTGATACACCTATAGGGAAGTTTCATTGTCAAGAAATTATTTATTTGCTAAGTCTATAACAGTTCATAAATATGGCTATTTCTGGTACTTCAAGGAGGCCACTTTTTAGCGCTTTGAACCCAGTAACAAGAACTTAGGACAATTAGTCATGGCTTTTGTATTCGAAGGGAAAATTCCACAAAATCTGAATACGTTTACTGTAGAAACAACCAAAAAATATTTACAGAAACTGAAGCTTTACAAACTTACAGTCCACATTTCTTCTCTATCATTTGTTGTATTGTATTGTTTACTCATACTTTCCGATCAATATTGTACATTTGGTATATGGGTATAGAAAACATCAAAGAATTATATTCATTATTTACAAATATACTCAGACTATAAAAACTGTTTTCATATAAGAATTATTTAGTTGCAGATTATTTTGTATCTAAAGATAAAAAAGAAAACATAAAGTATATATTTGAAATGGATGACAATCTGGGGAGAGAGGAAAGAAATTTCTTTGATTCTTGTTCTTTTAGAATTATTTGCCATAGTACAAGTGTTTGTTCATTTGTATAGTTATTCTCTAACTTAAAAAAACCTGGTCCTGATTTTAACTGATAGAATAAGGTCACACGCCCACAAAAGTAACATTTTACCCTATTTCTATTGACTACTAATGTTGTCATTCTAGGACAGCCTAGTGTTTAAATGTTTATTCATGAGTTCACCCCTGTCTGTCAGTGTATTAGAAAAGTGTCTTTAAGAATCTGAAAAAGCATTCTGTATTGTAACTTTGAACTTAGTATGATTAAGGGTATCCAAAGAGCTTAATCAAAGGTTAGTATTTATTTTCAAGAATACTTAATTGAATATTTTCTCTGTTAGTTAATGTTTCCCTTGCTCTAGTTATGTACACACTGAATAACTTCTACAGTAAGGAATTTCTCATACCTAGTGATTGTTACAAAATTTCATTAAAACAGTCAGAACCACCTTTTATGGTGTATAAAGAAGCATCAACACAATTGCTTTTCATAAATGTATTGCAAGGGTGCTACCAAATATTGCGGTTTTTATGAGGAATTGTTGAACAAAAATTTCCTGTATACCTTTTCATTGATGATTACCTTCAGCTGATGATTGAGTTTCTTGACTGCTTTTAATAAAAGCATAACAATGCTGGCATAAAATATTTTTATTGAATCTATTGTGAAAGGGTATTTAATGTTATTTTTGCTTTCTTTTGTAAGATTGAGTGCAGTTATTTTTCATTGAAATATAAGCTAAGTTAATTTCATGCAAAATATTGCAATAGTCTTTTTATTTTGATTTTTGTTTTATTAATACTTCTACTCATATATTTAATTTAGTAACAAATAATAATTTATTTATTTTCCTTGTAGTGTATGTATGATAAGGTTATAATACAACTGGCATGATGAAACTAATATCATTTTTCAAAACGAAAACTGTCCACATTCCTTAGAAACATTCATGTCACCAATCCACTAGTTTTACCAATGGTACCCATAATATGCCATATAATACCTGGATTTCATATTAAACCAAAAATACAGTTTTGGTTTCAGCCAGTGGTACAAACCTTAATGAGAAATATCCTTTGGGAAAACATTTTGTTTCAAAGGACTGTTACCCACTACACTCATATAGGTAGTCAATTTCTACAAAAATACCACATTATTAGATAATTAACTTCATACCAATGCAGTGACCAAAAGGGTAAAATAGACTAAACGTATAATTTTTTCCAGAATAGTTAAGAGCAAAAATGCACTGGAAACAGACTCCAAAAATAATATTATAATATTGTTCAAATCATTTCAGCTTTTATGTGTTACCTGAAAAGCTAGAAAACAAAATTTACTACAGTAATGGCCAAGGGTTTTTCATTCTGTGGGCCCTTGAAGTAAGAACTAAGGAGAAGATTATTAAAGTTTTTACATGGAGTTTGTCATTCTATAATGTGAAACCTTGGATATTGTGACAAAGTAAGGAAGAACATCTGCAACTATTTGATATGTGTATATGGAAAATAATAAAGCATGTAAAATAGATTATGAAATGAATGATAAAGCGTAGGACTGAGAGTCGATTCCGTATAACATCTTCCTCTATGCGTCTTAAGTCCTGACAAAGAACGATTCTTTAAAATCCGACCACAAATACAACATTTAACGACTCGTATTCCTCCGAGTGTAATGCTTGAAAAATGGAGTTTTTCATAAGTTGGTTGTACCGATTTGCTCCCACAATAGCTCATACTTAAAGCTCTAAAAGAAATTAAATCAATACGTGAATGTTAACGGTCGAAGTAATTAAAAGCGAATGAATGAATTAATAACATACAGCTGTTTATGCATCTCGAAGCCCGTTAGATATAAAGCCAGTATAACTGATTAATCCATTCTAAATGTAGCCACAACCATGACCTAGCCTAACGTAGCCGAGTCTAATCTAACGTGGAGAGAACGACTAGGTTAACGTCTACAATTCATTTTAAGGTAGTCATAGCCATAACCTAATCTGACCTGGGCAGACCTAACCTAATGACGTAAAAAAAGTAACACGATATAACCAAACGTAACCACAAAACGTAACAATACAAAACAGAAGCGGCGCACTAGTAAAGCGTCTACAATTCATTTAATGTAGTCATAACCATAACCTAACCTAACGCGGGCAAACCTATCCTAACCACGTAACAAAAACGTAACAAGACGTAGCACGACGTAACCAAACGTAACAATACGTAAAAGAACGGAGGTGGCGCACTAGTAACGACTGCGATCCAGCATTATGAGCGTCTGGGGCTAGATTTCTGGCAATCACTTTACACGAGCTGCTGTACTTCCGTATATTGGAATTGAGCTAGAATTACTACTGGACGCCATGTTGAAGACACAATTCAAGAAATTGAGTACTGAAATGAACGCGTCCATGCTTAAAGACGGTGGATGCATATCGTTGAAGGTACTGAGGGAGGCAAATCAGATGGAGTGCGAGCATGCTCAATGGAAAAAGCGCACCCACCTCGAACGTCCGAGAGGCGATCGAATGGAAGGCCGTTCATCACCATCTCTTTCGGAAGCTTCAGCAGCTGCACCGGTCTGCGAGCTGGAAATGTTAGGGACAACTCGTGCAATGCATGCTGTACAGACGCATACCGCTTACCAGCCCATCACTCAGAAGGCTACAGATCGTGGACATGTACATGACAGAGACGCGCGAGCAGCTGGAACGGTCCGCGAGCTGGAAATGTTAGGAGCACCTGGCGCAATGCAACCTGCACAGATCTATACCGCTTAACAACCCTATCCCTCAGAAGGCTACAGATTATCTTATGTGGATGACAGAGACGCGCGAGCAGCTGGAACGGTCCGCGCACTGGAAATGTTAGGAATATCTAGAGCAATGCGACCTGTACAGATCTATACCGCTCACCAACCTCATCCCTCAGAAGGCTACAGATCATTGACATGTAGATGACAGAGACACGCAAGCAGCTGGAGCGGTTCGCCAACTAGAAATGTTAAGGACACCTTGCGCAATGCAAGCTCCGCAGATCTATATCGCTCACAAACCCCATTCCTCAAAAGGTTGCAGATCGTCGACATGTACACGACAGAGACGAGCGAGCAGCTGGAACGGTCTGCGGGCTGGAAATGTTGGGGATACCTAGCGCAATGCAAGCTGTACAGATCTTCACCGCTCATGAACCCCATTCCTCAGAAGGCTACAGATCGTCGACATGTAGAAGACAGAGGCGTGCGAGCAGCTGCAACGGTCTACAAGTCGGAAACGTTAGGGACGCCTAGCGCATTGCAAGCTGTACAGATCTATACCGCTCACCAACCCCAGCCCTCAGAAGGCTACAAATCGTCGACATGTAGATAAAAGAGACTCGCGGATGTGTCCCAACATTTACCAGCTCTCGGACCAGTCCAGCTGCAGGAGCTTCCGAAAGAGACGCTGATGAACGTCTTCCAATCGATCGCCTCTCTGGCGTTCATGACGGATGTGCTTTTTCCATTGAGCATGCTCGCACTCGATCTGATTTGCCTCCCCCAGTACCTTCAACGATATGCATCCACCGTCTTTAATCACGGACGCGCTCATTTCAGTAGTCATTTTTGAACTGTGTCAACATGGCGTCCTAGAATAATTCTAACCCAATTCCAATATACGGAAGTGCAGAAGCTCGTGTAAAGCGTTTGCTAGAGATCTAGCCCTAGACGTTCATGATTCTGGGTCGCAGGCGTTGGTAGTGCGCCACCTCCGTTTTTACGTATTATTACGTTTGGTTATGTCGTGCTACGTCTTGTTACGTTTTTGTTACGTGGTTAGGATAAGCTTGCACGCGTTCGATTAGGTTATGGTTATGGCTACATTAATATGAATTGTAGACGCGATACTAGTGCGCTACCTCCGCTTTTAATACGTTTTGTGGTTACGTTTGTTACATCGTGTTACGTTTTGTTATGTGGTTAGGTTAGGCCTGACCACGTTAGATTAGGTTATGGTTATGACTACATTAAAATGAATTGTAGACGTTATCCTAGTCGTTCGCTCCGCGTTAAGTTACATTCGGCTACGTTAGGCTAGGTCATGGTTAGGGATATATGTAGTACATGCTTTGAGGTAAAAATTCACTGAAAAGACCATTGAAATTCTTTCTGCATGATCTCTTACAGACTACAAACCAGGCGTTATTTAAACATTATGTATATACTAGAATATGTATTTGTTTTGTTATAATACAGTGATGCATACCTTAGACGAATGTTATCCTAGTGAGCCGAGTATTTATAAACTCAAAGGCTATATATCTAAATGAAACATTGAAAGGTTAGTTGAATTATTTCTACAAACGTTAACAGGAAGAAAACACAATCTACATGGCTTAAACTTGCCAGCTTGTACTAATCCATGATATACAATTTGAAGTTTTCCGGGCATTTCCTCCAACTGTTCGCTTGTTAGGGCTGAATATCTCGCTGGAAGAAAAACCTGCTTTTCGTGTAAGACTGCCACTGCTCTAACACTATATCTCGTATCAATCTTTCTTATGGCTTTTATACTATAAGGCTCCTCTAGCTGAAGATCTTGTAGTCTTTGAACGGCCGGGAAAATTCTATGCTCAGCCAGCGTGTTAAGTTGGTTTGCTAAACTCCCTGCATTAGTTAAAAAAACCAAATTCCTTATGAGCGACTGAATTTCATAAAAATGATTTATTTGAAAGTCTCGAGATTATTATTATTATTATTATTATTATTATTATTATTACTATTATTAACATTTCCATATAATAAAATAGTAGTAAAAGTATTAATACTAATAATATATGTGTAAAGATAAAGAAGGCTCTGATTCACTAATGATGTCCATTATGCATGCTATTTTTTCTATTTAAATTCTCTAATATAATGTGAATATTTATTTTATTAGAGCGAATGATTTTTAAGTATGATATTATAGCATCATTATAATGTGAAATAATAGCTATATATTCTTTAATTCTTATGACGAAACAGTTATACGTGTCAAAGTATGTCTCACGTTTTAGCCATTATCAGTATACTATTCACATTACATTAGAAAAAGTAAACACCACACCCATTTTTCGTTTAGATGTATACACAATGGATTCTTATGAATTGAAATTCTCAAGCGTTTAACTCTTATAGAAAAAAACCGTTATCCAAGCAGATATTCCTAAAAAAATGTATCAAGTATAAAACAGCTAAGCTTTTAACCGTATTTTCCCTTGATGTGATGTACAAGAGAGATACAGAGAGAGAGAGAGAGAGAGAGAGAGAGAGAGAGGAGTCTTAAATGCATATAATTTAATGTTAAGATGGGTTAATACCAGCAAAAACTTATATATTTTGAAAATATTTATGAAACATCTTCCAATGCATGCAGTACGAGATATATTTTAAAATAGAGGATGGATATCTTTACAACTTACCATACATCTTCGCAGAAATGAAGTACTGGCTTACACCTAAGGAGAACAATGTAGTCACAAAGCACAGCAATTCCAAAAAACACACATGTCGGTTTCTTGTGAGAGTGAAATTTTTTAATGAAATACAGGCTTTATATAGTCCTGCATGTATACAAAATCTTGTACCTGAATAGGCAGAATCCAGAATAACATCCGCGCATGCGTAGTGATATAGGGATTATTCAGTCCGATTAGTTAGCCTGTTTTACAGATTTACGTTGATTGATTCTTGAAATGAAAGCTTTTCATTGGCTTGCAAGAAATATTTTTTCGTTGGGTCGTTGCGGAAAGAGAGATAGCCCAAGGCTATGAAGTAACCGTGTTCAGGCTTGCCTGTCGAATGTAAACATGTCTTTTCAGCTAATGTTCACTGACCATAAAAGACAGGGATATTCTATTTAGATTATTTCCGAGTCTGAACAGGATTTTTATGTGACGGACCCAGTATTAGATTTGTTTCTTCTCAGAAAATTATTGTTATATCATGATATGTTAGTACATGCATAGGATGCTATCGCCCACCCCTGGGTCTCCGGTCTCATACATAGGCCTGTTTAAATAACGTATTGCATGCATTATTTAACTATAATTTTAAGGTAAATAATGAAAAGGATGAATGGTTTCTCTTGATACAATTTTAACTATAATTTTAGGATAAATAATGAAAAGGAAGGATGGTTCTTCTTGATATAATTTTCCTGGAGCAGTGTAAGGATCTTATAGTTTTTAGACGGAAACTGAAACATCAGTCTGTTTAAAATGAAATAAACAGACAAGCTTTCTTGTGTAGCGGCTTTATTAGGATTGTTTTCTTCCTCAGAAAAGTTTTATTATATGCAAAATTTTCATTGTTTATATTTTAAAGGGTTTATAATGTCCATTGATGACGCTTTCTTTTGTTGATTGATTGATTTATTCTTTTATTGATTATGGAAGGTATGTCTCGAATAGATTGAATTGTGAAGAAATGAATGCAGATGATTATAAACATTGTATAAAGGTGTATTGAATGGTCTCGAACGATATGTGATGGGTTGATACATATGGACGTTTTTGCTCACTCCTGGAACTCCGGTCTCATACATAGTGCAGTATAAATAACGTATTGTGCATATATAAAGTTACCAACATTGCACATGCACTTACAGAGCCCAAGAGAGTTAAACTGAGCTTTATTTATGGATGCCCTTTGACTGCTATGTTCCTTAGCGTCCCATTCTATATTGGTCGTGAAAGACTGGGCATTTTGCTCAGAGGCCACTAAATCACGCCTGAGGTTCTTTTACGTGCCGTAACTCTACTACACGGGACCACCGGATTTACCTCTCTTCCGAAGGAAGCTATGCTAAGGATTTTTACCACTGAAAAATCCATAGCCCTACGTCGGATTAGAACCCGCGACCTCGGAAACTAGAGGCTAGCATGGTAACCACTACATCACAGAGGATTAATTAAGAGAGTGTTCTATGATGTTAACTCTACTGACCTTTTTAGCTTGTCGAAAAAGTGTGATTTCGCTCCTTAAGTAATAATAATAATAATAATAATAATAATAATAATAATAATAATAATAATAATAATAGCAAACTTGTGATAGTTAATTCCTTATAAAGCAGTAGTTACATATCCTTACACATATCCATAACATGAAGAATCCCATTCTATGGCGCACTTAATAAAATATCTGAAGTGATACACTCGCATGACTCTCTCCTCCCTCTACGGATACAGAAGGAGAAGCGACAGTCGGATGTTAAAGGACACCACTCTATATATCGACCTTAAAATTCCATACCGTTTCCATTCAATCGCAAGAAACAACTGAATGTTGAAGGAGGCTTAAGAGAATGTCCGAGAAGTGGAGCTGCGATTATACTGAATTCTTTCTCACGTTTTAATTCAATATACAATACTCTCCTTGCTTATTAACACCCCTAAACATCAGTTTATTATATGTGTAAAGCCAATACAATATACGAGCTATGCAGATAGAGGAGTAGGTTTAAAGCTGTGAATGAGTGTGTATGTGTGTGTATGTGCGAGTGAGAAGCAGAGGTTGGTTAAAGGGTGAAGTTATTTATATAGCTTAAGACACGGATTTTCTATTTAGTAGATTTTCGTGTTTGAACAGATGTTCTAATAAATATATGTTTTTCTCAGAAATGTAAGGTAAAAATACCATCAGTTGTGAACAATAGAACGTCTTATTCCATTTTGTTTTTTGAGTCGATACCTGGGAGGGATGGTTGTGTGTTTTTAATGTATTATCGTAAACATCGCTTAGTAGTATGCCTTGTCATGTTTTTCGATGAATATTCCACCTGTTCTAATCATATACAGTAGAGGATTAAATACATAGTATCTGAAATATAAGATCTTTCCTTTCTCAAGGAGGTTGTTTATTGTTAAATATATTTCTTTCTCGGAAATGCCACGAAACGTATTGTAGCGCTTGCAAAAAATTCTGTTATTTGACAGGACTTGCTTTTTCTTGGTTTTGTAGAAAATAGAGAGTATGTCCTAGTTATAGCTCTAATTTGAACAGTTATTGTTGCGGAGCAGTATCAATCAGGGGCTTAATCTGCGGATAAAGGTGAATTAAGAGCCGCTACTGGTGCTAATTTGGAGAGCATTATCGTCAGATGTCTAACTTAGTGCTTTTTATTATTCTATTGGATGAGATAAAAATGATTGTGATTGTTGGATTAGCTAAGGAGGGATGGGGGTACGGAGTACGTGATGCGTGGAGGAGTGTGGTGTAAGTGAACAGCATGGTGGTTAGCAAGCAAAAGAACGAGAGCAGGCGAAGAGAATGTTGAAATATAGAGAAGAAATGACGTGTAGGTTTGTGATAGCTAGAAATAACGATGAATGCGATTGGGAGAGGAGGGATATTAAGAGATGTTGATTGGTTGAAATAAAAAGTGGAAAGCTTTTAGCGAAGAAATGAAAGGCGCATTAAGAGTGACACTAACGCGAAATTTGAAATGGGCAGGATTATCACCAACTGTTTAATGTATACATTTTTATTTATTTTTTATACATACAGGATATAATAAAACTTAGGAGTATGATATGTAATCCTAGTTGAGAGAGCAAATATGACGATAATCCTTAATGCTACAAACTCGATATGATGATACCTTTTACACACACTTAAGTGATAAATTTTACGCGATATTTAATGAAACAATTGATTAAGCAAGTGGATTAACAATAATCCTACCACTAGGTGGCGTTGGTGTCCCGTTAATCCGCCTTAACCCGGGTGATTAAGGTGCACTAAGCTTGATGGTGTAAGTTTGAAAGTGATACTAGCGGTAGGATTATGTTAATCCGCGTTGCTTAATCCGGGCCAGATTAAGGGGTGTTTGGGTATGTGGTGAAATCAATAAAAGGTATTATGTTGAAGGGTGAGATGGGGCGATTAATCCGGGGTGAGAGATAGAGGAAGGTGATTGTTACGAGAAGATTAGGGAAGAAAAGGAAATGACGAGGAATGTCACGCGATATTCAAGAGAGGAGTGAGGTGTTGTGTGTGCGGGATCCAAGGGACTGAAAGAAGGGAAAAATGGGTGACGATGAATAAAACGGTAAAGCAGGCGGTAACGTGGAGGTTTTTGACTGGTGAAAATAAGAGAAGAGATTGGTTGTTAGGAGAGGAATATACCGTAGGGATTAATGGAAATAAGATGGGTTTTGATTGGTGGGAAGAATATGTATGGAGAGAGATGAACGATAATTCTGAGGCTGGAGGCGCTAGTGTCGCTGTTAATCGGTTGTAAGTTTTTTGAAAAAGCGCCATGAGCAGTAGGCTAATGGTAAAGCGAGTTGACAAAAATTGGGGAACAAAAACGTTGGAAATGACGAGGAATGCCACCTGATTGTCAGAGGAGCGAGGTGTGGGCTGAAAGAAGGAAAAAAATCGTGAGCAAAGGATAAGAGTTAGAATTTGAGACGAAAATTAAAAGGAAAAGGTTAGCTCAAATATAAAACATGAATTATACCTCAAAAAATGTTATAAAACTTATTGCAATAATACCGCAATAATTAAAATTTTATTTATACATATGTTTTGGATTAATTTGATAAAATGAATTGTGAAAACTAAGCTTCATTTGGAATTGATTGACAGTATAATAAAATTGCTTTTTTATTTGTTGCTTGCTTAATCATACTGTTTTAAAAAGGAATTTGTTTTGTTGTTTTATGTTTCTAAATATATATAAATAAATGGGTACTATGGAGATATCAGGAGATGGAAAGGACCCTAACTATGTAAAGTGCGAATAAAGAAAGTTAAAAAAACACATTAATCAGAAAAACACAGCATGTGTAGTGTATTAAAGACTAAGAACACCAAAATATTTGTAAATATAAAATTGATAAAAAGAGTGAAAAATGTCACAGATGAAATACATGATAAAAGCCATGAAAATATATTTATGTGGAGTGTATTAAAAATTAAATGGAGAATTTTGCAAAAAGAAATTAAATCTTAAAATGACAAATACATGATTAACACCATGGGATTGGAAAAAATGTTGATATGAACAATTTTTTATGTAACAAACTCTCCCGTGCAACGTGAGCACGAACATTGATTTGCGGTTTGCAAATGTTTGTACATTATTGGAATGCTGTTTGTGACAGAAACTCGAGGTGTTTGACATTCCAAGCATATAGGTGAATAAGAACTACAGCTAATGGCGATATACCAAACGGTGTAGGGTTTGTATCTGTGAAGCAGGAGTTCTTTCTGTGTTTTACGAAACTTTGCGTCTACACAAGCAACACAAAGCTTTGTTGTAATATTACATGGAATGTGATACCTACACAGAGGGATATTGAGATTTCTCCCTAGAACACGTGCACTGGCTATTGACATGGTTATATGAGTTTTGATTTTTGAAAAAACTGGGCAAGATTATGACTGCACATATAGGGTAATGGGTTACAATGCACCCTTTTTGTTGTTGATTTATAACACTATTAAAGAAAGCACAGCAACGCATATTTTACATACTGATACAATGTGAAGACAGCTTAAAGTGAGAAAAGAAAAATTGCAGCAGTGATTGTCTTTGTCTTTGATTGTTTGTATTTTTGCTGCTACACAAGTTTACAATTATTTGTTTGTTTTTAATTGCTTTTTCAGCACCTGTACATATTAGTTTTGCAACGACTATACGGGTTTGGTTGATCGGTAAGTTTCCAAATGCGTAGCGCTTGACAAAACAGGCACTTTGGTTGTAATATAAGTGAAACATGATAGGAGCTTACATATCATTGATGACGATTATAAGGTTCACAAAGAAAAGAATTAGCATTTGAATTAGTGGACACGTAATACTGTATGTAACAACAATGTAGCTTACAGTTTCGGCTAAGAAACTTGTATTTACAGTCACCACATCTAAACTTAACACGATGCGAAAACACTAAAACAAACTGCAAAAAAATAGCAAAAATAAGTGAACAACAATGTTTGATACATAAAAAATATACACTGCACACGAAAAAAAGAACACACTGTACTTGAAAACAGCACTAAGAATTGCGATGAGGTGGCTTAACGCAGGATTCTGTGGATATACTTTATAACAATGCTGTGTATACACACCAAATACGTTTTTGGTAATGTAAATGCAACGCTTAGGGTAGAAACAAAAATAATTAGAGAATAAAAATCAATGCTTTGCTTTAAACAATAAAAGAAAAAAAGAACACAAAAATTACACTGCACAAACCTTAGCAGCAGAAGCACTTGTATAAGAAAAAACGCGCGCGCGCACCACCAAACACTAAAATAGAGCTACGAGCTGCAGCGCTGCTTCTTGGTCCTGGGTTCTGGTGTTATGTCAGCATTTTTTGCTGCACGTTGCTGGCGAGCCAACCGGAGCTGCGCCTCTTGGGAGATGGGCAGTATTTGCGGTATTGCCAGGCCAGCTGCATGCTGATGATCGACCTCGGGAAGCCCTGCAAGCGAATGGTCAAACCCGTCGTCCTGGCAGCTGTTAAATGCGCACCATCCGCTGCTGTGCTGCAGGAGCACAGAATTTGGGAACCAGTGAGTGAACAGGTTTTGCCGCACTGGAAGATAGATAGCTTTCAGCAACCGCTGCAGCATTCGCCTACCGCCCAGTGAAAAAACCCACGAAAAGAAGTAGAAGGTGCCTTAGAATTCGCCTACACACCAGGGAGACCCACGAACAAAATAGAAAGAGCTTTGTGCTCGAATGCATGTGTGTGCGCGCACTACCCATCCACCCACCAACAACACAAAATCACGAAATAGACTTACGCCTACGACGCCGCGTACACGACCGCGCACGCGCACCAGTGCTGGTACTGTAGCAGACACGGTACCCCAGGCTGGACACCACGTACATGACCTGGTTCTTCACGGGTACGTAGGCCTGCACTCCCACTTCGGGTTCGTTGAGCAGGTTCAGGAGGAGGTTGTACGGGTCCTCTTTTTTGTGTACGGAGGGTAATGACATTGGAGACAATACCACTTGCATTTAAAACACTGGTTAGTCGGAGTACTCTGCTCGCAGTACCTCCTCCCACATACATGACCTGGATCGTCACGGGCACGTAGGCCTGCGCTTCCACTCCCGGGTCGTTGAGCAGGTCGAGGAGTTGGCCGTACCCGTCCACCAGCTCCACGTGGACATGTTATCGCGCTGAGGTGGTTGTGTGAATGGAGTCCGGAGTCTGAAAGATGGAAAAGATGACGTCCGAGGGATAAAAAGTAGAACACGTAATGACGTGAAAGGTTTGATTGGTGAAAATAAGATTGGTGGAAAAATTGAAATAACGTGACGTGATAGGTGCAAATAAAATGCATGGTAGTAGATGATAGATGAGAGTACGGAAACAAAGGAATAGTGCCAGCTCCGCCCGCTTCCTTTGTGTTCTCACCTAATGCCGCCCGAGTCTGTGCCGCCGGCTCCTCCCCCTTGCTTTGTGGGCTTACCCTTAAAGCCGCCGAAGATGACCCCTCCCTTTGAGTTCTCACAGGCCGCCTGGTCGCGTGTCGCTAGGCCCCGCCCCCTCCCTTTGTGGCTTTACCTAATGCCGCCCGGGTCTGTGCCGCCAGGTCCTACCCCCTCCCACATAGCGCCTGGTCGCGTGCCGGTGGCACCCCGCCCCCTCCCTCCCCTTTGTGGTCTGATTGGTTCCCTGTAGATAGGTGGGGGAGTGTGTATGTTTCCTATACGCTTGCTACATTCCCGCCCCCTCATTGTGACTTGTCTAAATCCCCCGTGTGATTGGTTCCCCTGCGGATAGGTGGGAGAGGGTGTATTGTTCCTATACGCTGGCGACGTCACCCCACTCTCATAGCGTCCTGTCTAAATCCCGCCCCTGGTGAGGTGTGTGGTAGGGGAATAGTTTTCTCGATGCGTGCCACTGTTCAGCAAATCGTTTTGATGAGATAATTGTGTCAATCAATTAGGTAATGTTCGTCCATGCATAAAACATTATTGAAAAAAAAGAATCGGCATTTTATTACCACTAATGTCCGCACATTGCACTTCTAAAAGGTGATGTAATGAAACGATGCTCCTCGATCGATGAATACAATTAAGTATTTTTTGATTGATTAATTGTATATGAATTGACTCGCGCGCACCTGGTCGTCATCGTATATGCGTGCGTAGTTGTTAAGGTGATTATTACATGTGTATAATTATTACGTCTAATAACATTTGTTTAATTCTACTTTTGAGGGAAAAATATATTTTGGGTTTATAAGAATATTACAATACTTAGATGAATCCATGGCTGAAAGGACAGAGTTGCCGTAGCGAGACGTTAACGCGCTGTAATTTCACTGAAAGCCCGCGCGCAACCCTTCCTCCATGGAGCGCCAGACTGGAGTGACTGGTCCTCAGCAAGTGCGGTGGCATGCGGGCTACTACAGTATCCCCTCCACTAGCGTTTCAGTTCGCCACCTCTGCCGCGCGCCGTGCGGTAGTATGGGGAAACCGGTTTTTCTCTCTGAACCAGCGTGGGCTTCCTCACGGTGCGCCAGGTGGTCATATTTGAAAGTTGTGAATTCGCCATATTGAAGCTCAAGGTGCGCGCAAGGCGGCCATCTTAACTCTATATAATTCCGAGGAATATGATTCTGGAAAATAAATAAATACGGTTAACGTTATAGTTAAATATTATATATGTTATTAAAGATAAATAAGGGTCTCGTTGATCGATGAATATTACATATGTTATAAAAAATAAATAAATAGGTTAACATTATAGTTAAATATTACATACGTTATTAAAAATAAATAAGGGTCTCGCTGATCGATGAATATTACATACGTTATTAAAAATAAATAAGGGTCTCGCTGATCGATGAATATTACATATGTTATAAAAAATAAATAAATACGGCTAACATTATAGGTGAATATTACATGTTATTAAAAATAAATGAATACGGTTAACCTTATAGTTACATATTATATATGTTATTAAAAATAAATAAATACTGTTAACATTATAGGTGAATATTACATATGTTATTAAAAATAAATACGGTTAACGTTATAGTTAAATATTATATATGTTATTAAAAATAAAAAAGAGTCTCGCTGATCGATGAATACTACATATGTTATTAAAAATAAATGAATACGGATAACATTATAGTTAAATATTATATATGTTATTAAAAATAAATGATTCGGTTAACATTATAGGTGAATATTACATATGTTATTAAAAATAAATAAATACGGTTAACATTATAGTTAACTATTACATACGTTATTAAAATAAATAAGGGTCTCGCTGATCGATGAATACTACATATGTTATTAAAAAATAAATAAATACGGTTAACATTATAATGAAATATTATAAATGTTATTAAAAATAAATATATACGGTTAACATTATAGTTAAATATTACATACGTTATTAAAAATAAATAATGGTCTCGCTGATCGATGAATACAATTAAATATTTTTTATTAATTAATTGTATACGAATTGACTTGCGCTTTTTGGTTGCTGTCGTATGTGTTCGGGTGTTAAGTTGATTATTACGCGTGTATAACTATTACGACTAATAACATTTGTTTAATTCTAAATAAATAATGAAATATGGAACCTATGCTAAACAAGACGCATTCCTTGTTACTCTTCGCTAAACAACTGAAAAAGAAGCCCAGATGATAAAGCACTCCATGCGCATAGGTACGGGCTTTAAAAACGATATCGCGCGTACTCAAGCAAAAAAGAATTACAATATCTTTCACAAAGTCAGTCGATGTAAAGGAAAGTTTTACACCCTTGACGAAAAAAAACCCGACCGCTGGGGAAGTAAGCTTTTAAGAATACAATGGCCGTCTATCATATCGTTAATGGTCAGCTTGAAAGGCTTCCTAATTGCTCTGCGCAGAAGTCACCCATGCAAACAGAGGAAAATCCTAAACCAGACAATTACAAGGCTGCTAAAACATTTTTTCCTCCAATAAGTAATTTAAATTCTACATGAAGATTATTAATGATTATGTTTCATAGTATACTACTTCTTATTTCTTTTAATAAAAATATTGAATATGACTCTCCCGTCAGGAAAAATTAAACGGAGAGAAGCGATATTTTCTTTTTACGCTGAAATTATAATTAAACGCATAGCGTTCTTACAGGAAAAAACCCTGCTCGTATAGATTATAGTTATGGCCTCTGTTTAAAACATGTATTTTTCACGCGTAGTGTATAGATTCTGTAGAAATCTAAGTAAGCATTCGTGACTATTGCAATTATCTCCAAGTATTATTTCCTTCTCAGAGGCAATCAAGTTTTAATCCATTTAAAAAGATTGGCTTATTCTCTTAGTAAACATAGGACGAGAACGTTTTTAAACACCCCTCCCTTCGAGAGATATTTTTTTAATATTCCAGCAGGGAGATCGAAACATATTTGTTTAAAAGCTTTTTTTCATTCACCGGAGAACTTCGAGAAAATTCGACTAATTATTCAGTTGCACACCCCTTGCAAAAATATTTTGTATACCCTTTGAAGACTGTATACCTGGCTGGGGGGTCTTGGAAATCCCTCTGACGACAGGCTGTCGCCAGGATGGTATCTCGGACACTTATTCATTAGGGAATCTGTTTGTGCTTTTAAAATGATTTCTCTTCCTCTGAAAACCCCGTAATTAAAGGAAAATCCCACTCATACAGACGACTGTGTAAATATCATATCGTAATTTTTTGCGCGATATCGACAATTAAACTAATTTTTATGGAATCCTAAACAAATAAATATGATTTGTAGAGGGTGATATGAAGAGTATGGAATTTTTTTAGAATTAAAATGGGAGAAAGAATTCAAATTAAGCGATCGAATGTATCTGATAGATTCTTAATTGTTCTTTGAAGCTAGCCTGTTTTTATGGTCTAGTTTATAGATGAATGAAATATTTGACGAATAACAGCCTTATTTAACATGAGTAAAAAAGGTGTTTAAATGCTGTTTTTGATAAAAAAAAGTTACATTGCGGTAACGTGCAAGGTTTGAACAGGAGAGGTCAATGGTTCGATTCCTGGTGACCGACCTGTATGCCTTTAGAACCTGCATGGTGGTCTACGAATACATAGTCTGCCCATTAACGATTTCTATAAGCGCTGGTGTAGTCTTACAAGGAAAATTATATCAACCGAAAAAATACCTTCTTTTTTTCGTTATTTTCACTCTAAAATTATTACTAAATAATACCTTGGTGCTAGCCTCAGCGTCGCCATTCACATTCATATCATGTTAGAATAATTCTTTGATTGCATACGTACAATTCAAATTTAATACTTGGGTGAATTATTTTGGTAATGTAACAATAATTAACAATGAATTTTAGCGGTACATGTAAAAAATAAAATATATTTTTTATTTTCTAGCGTCATATGCAGAAGCATTTCCCTTAAGGAGAGGTGGCGTGATGCCGGATTTCCCCATAACAGGTTTAGGCTTGCTTACGAAATGCCCCTGTGCGAGGCTAGCATTTCCCTCTCCTTCTACTCGAAGGCTTGGAGTAGCCAATCAAAATCGTTGTATTATATATCTTAAACTTCCCGCATACATTTTTATATTGCAAAAAGAGCACTATAAAAAGGCCGCTTCACCAGATATTCTTACAGTTTCTCAGCTGACATCAACGAGCTAAGACCTCTGCAAACTTTACTCTTTCAACGTGAAATTTCATCGAAAATCATGTCTGGTAAGTTGTAAAAACACTTCATTTACTTTAAAAGTTAACTTATTACTCAGTGCATTTAACTTATATTTGCGTTCTTGTTTTTAATGTCGGACATTTATTTGTAAATAGCTGAGCATTCTAAAAGTTAAAAGCTGGACGGCTGAATTCTCTGAAATGTGAGCAGTTTAGTTAAGTATTCATTTTACGCGAGCTTAGTCTACATTTAATAGCTAACTGCGCGAATTCTCAAAAACAATGTGAACAGTATAGTTAGGTATTCATCTTGTTGAATAATTATTATTCCGGATATTTAAATACGTGTTTTCACCGAGTGAATTATATTCCTTTCTAGAGAAAATACAATTACTTGAATACCATCCGAATCGAATAAAAATGTTCTGTATAAATATTCTTCCGAGGGTAACCGGCGGTAATCGATCCGAGGACTTCCTGTTTGCATGCATTGGTCGAACATTCATCAGTTAATGTTTCATTCCTCTTGCGCATTTATTTAGTAAAAACTTTCAGCCTGTTTCCATGTTAAAAGAGATATTTTCCACGACTGTGTCGAGAAATACACGTGCTTTATTTTTGCAATAGAAATTTCTCAGGTGTTTAAAAATACATCGATATTTTCCCTGTATAAGCTATTCGCAATAAAGTAAATTAACTTAATAATATAACTTTTCTTAAAAAATAAATAAATAAAAATCTAACGCGTAAATTAATTACGTTTTCAGCATTCAGTTCTGCTAACGTGGCTGAGGCGTACATCCAGCTCCAGCAGGATACCCGCCACCGGCTGCTGGATCGTTCCTCAAATAACATCATGATTCAGACACCCGAACACCCGAATGGTAAGCATTCCTCAGGGTTTTAAAAAAAATAATGTAACAATTCATATTAACTTCTTGACATATTCTTTATTATTATTATTATTATTATTATTATTATTATTATTATTATTATTATTATTATTATTATTATTATTATTATTATTATTATTATTATTATTTCCAGGAAATGGATTATTTTGGGATGGGTCATCCCTCGACCGCTGCACCGGCACCCCCCGGCTTCCAAACTTTCCTGGTACCGAATCATCAGGGATGGGGCCCTGCCCCATGCATGCACAACAGTCGAACGGTAAGAATTTTTTCAACATTTTATGAAGTTCTTTTATGCATGCTATACTACCATTATTATTATTATTATTATTATTATTATTATTATTATTATTATTATTATTTTCCAGGAAGTGGACTTTATTTCGGTGGCGGTGTCGCTCAACACGCTACCACTGCAGTGGCACCACCAGGCTTCGCGTCCGCTGCACCGGCACCGCCAGGCTTCGCGACCGCTGCACCTGCAACGCCAGGCTTCCATACCTTCCTGGTGCCAAATCATCAGGGTTGGGGCTCTGGCCCGTACATGCAGCAAGCACCGAACGGTAAGAATTTTTCAATATTTTATGAAGTTCTTGTTTTACTCATGGTATATTATTATTATTATTATCATTATTATAATTTTTATTATTTTCAGGAAGTGGACTTTATTTTGGGATGGGTCATCCTTCGACCGCTGCACCGGCACCCCCCGGCTTCCAAACTTTCCTGGTGCCAAATCATCAGGGATGGGTCCCTGCCCCATACATGCAGCAACAGTCGAACGGTAAGAATTTTTCAACATTTTATGAAGTTCTTTTACGCATGCTATACCATTATTATTATTATTATTATTATTATTAGTATTATTATTATTATTATTATTATTATTATTATTACCAGGAAGTGGACTTTATTTCGGTGGCGGCGTCACTCAACACGCGGCTGCTGCACCACCAGGCTTCCCTGCATCCAACCATCAGGGATGGGGCTCTGCCACATGCGTGCAACAACCGCCGAATGGTAAGAATCTTTCAACATTTTACGAAGATCTTTAAAACATGCTATACTATTATTATTATTATTATTATTATTATTATTATTATTATTCCAGGAAATTATCTGGGTGACGCTGGAATCCAGCCTATGGACCTAGCAACACAGGAGTCAGCATCGCAGGAGATTGATGAAGTCCCGGCTGCTTCATCGTCCGCTTCCTCATCACTCGACACTCTGGTGGAAGTTGTACCCGCTGCAACATCAACCTCCTCATCCACAAATGCTGAAGCCGCTGCACCATCAACCTCCTCATCTGCAAATGCTGAAGCCGCTGCACCGTCAACCTCCTTATCATCCAATGATGCGGCACCTTTGAATTGGAAGAGAGGATCGGCATCGGACGGGAGCGAGCAACCTGCAATTAAGAAAGCCAAGGTTAGTGCTAGTAATTGCCAGGGCCTGGAATGCAATATCATCCAATCAGCATTCAAGGGACATATTTTTAATATGAGAATAGAAAATACATTAGAAATACTCGACCCCATGGTCTTTTTAGATGAATGCAAGGAGCTTATTATTAAAGAAGCGGAAAACGTTTTGCAGAAAAGCAGGAGTGGATTCAAAATGAATTGTTCCATGGAACTTACATATTTAATCCACAAACCTGATGAAGAGAATCGTCTTTCCACCGGCTTTAATTCTAAGCCTGTGCTGATACCGCCGTCAAGCGATCTCAATCAGATCTTCTCTTCAATTGCGGGGGATATTTTGGAAAACATATCTAAATTTGAGGGGGGAGCATCATCGAAGTCCTTGTTAAAGATACCCCGCCTGGTGATGGGCTTTACACACTACGATCCTTTACACGCAGGTTCATACATTGAACTGCCGCAGAAAATTAGGAATGAGTATGCTGTTATAAATATAAAGAACAAAGATAATTTCTGTTTCGCATGGTGTATGCTAGCCTCTAAATTCCCTGCTAGTAACAATGGATATAGAACAACAGTATACCCTGAGGAACTGCTTTTCAAAGCATTCGATTATGAAGGTATCGAATTTCCAGTACCCCTCCATCAAATTGAATGCTTTGAAAAGCAGAATAATGGAGTATCCATTTCAGTGTTTGATATAGAGGAGAATGACAACATTATTCCCCTATACCAAACAGCTGAAAAGAAGCAGCATCAATGCCAAACTGTTATATATTGAACAGGGGGATAAGTCGCACTACTGCCTCATTAAAGACATGTCTAGGCTTGTAAGCAGTCAAGTCACCAAACATAACGGTAAAATATGGACATGTGAGGCGTGCCTCATGAGATGTACCACTGAGAAGGCCCTAGAAACGCACCGATTAAGATGTGGAAAATGCCAGTTGCTTAAAATGCCTCAACAGGATGACTGCATCGAATTTAAAGCATTCTTCAAGAGCGTTCCTGTACCTCTTGTTATATACGCAGACATTGAATCTGTTCTGGCGAAGGTTCACCCTTGCGAGCCCTCAAGCAACTCGAGCTGGAGCAGAACCATTCAGGAACATGAAGCAATGTCTATTGCCTTGAAGGTGGTATGTAGGCATGACGAGGCATTGTCAAAATTCTTTCTCTTCAGAGGTCCAAACGCCATCGATGACTTTATCAAGCAATTAAAATCAATCGCTGATGACGTCATCGATTTGTATTCCAATCCTAAACCCATGGATTTAAGCCTTGAAGAGAAACAGAATTTTGATAATGCCTCTGAGTGTCATATATGCCTTGCTGCTTTCACTGTGAGCGATTTGCGCGTGAGGGATCACGATCATGTGACAGGGGAATATCTGGGTGCTGCTCATAATAGATGCAATTTGAATAGAAAGGTCCCTGATTTCATACCGATCTTTTTTCATTGCCTATCTAATTATGACAGCCACTTCTTGATAAGACGCCTGGCATATGATAATAAACCCATATCGTGCATCGCTCAAAGTGGTGAAAGGTATATAGCGTTTAGCAAACGGTACAGGAACATCAGCTTCAGGTTTCTGGACAGCTTTAAGTTTCTTGACGACAAGCTGTCCAGCCTGGCTGACATGCTGGAGGAGAGTGACTTTAAAATAACAAGGGCAGAATATCCTGTTGATGAGCATTTTAAGCTGGCGAAGAGCAAGGGAATATTTCCATATGATTATGTTTCAAGCCTTGCCATACTCAAAGAAACTTCTCTACCACCGAAGGAGGCCCTCTACAGCACACTAACTGACAACCACATTACCGACGAGGAATACAGGCATGCTGTAAAAGTCTGGGATACCTTTAATATCCGGAATCTTGGAGAATACAGCGATCTATATCTGAAAACAGATATACTGCTCTTGGCGGATATTTACGAAAAGTTTCGAGATCTCATCCTGGGAATGTATAATCTTGGCCCAGCATGGTTTTATACATTACCAGGACTCGCCTTTGACGCTATGTTGAAGATAACAAAGGCGAAACTTTCCTTAATATCCGACAAGAGCATGCTGGAATTTTTCGAATCGGGAATTAGAGGTGGACTGTGCACAGTGATGAAGGGCTACACCAAAGCTAACCACAGATACATGTCCAACTTTGACCAGCATGCTCCTGTTAAACACCTGTCCTATTGGGACAAAAACAACTTATATGGAGCTTCTATGGGGTCTGCCCTACCGTACAAGAATCTGAAATGGCTCACCAGAGAAGAAATTGACAGCATAAACTTCGCAGAAATCAAAGAAGACTCAGAGACTGGCTATGTGCTAGAGGCTGATATCGAATACCCCGACCATATCCACGACGCCCATAACGAGCTTCCTTTCTGCCCACAGAGCGCGACACCACCGAATGGCCAATACAAGAAACTGCTTGCAACATTAGAACAGAAAAGCAAATATGTCTTGCACTACAGGGTGATGCAGCAGTGTATCGAGCAAGGTCTAACTGTGAGACATATTCACAGAGTGGTATCCTACGACCAGTCTAACTGGTTGAAAACATATATCGACGTCAACTCCGAGAAAAGAGTTCAAGAAAAGTCAAAATTCGGGCAAAACCTATGGAAAAAGATGAATAACGCAGTATATGGAAACTTTATAGAGAATGTGAGAAAATACACTGATTTCAAAATAGTTGGAACCTGGAAACAGGCAAAGAAGTTGATAGCACGCAGCACTTACCTACGCACCATAATTTTTGAAGAAAATCTTGTAGGAATCGAACTGGGCAGAGAGGAGGTGCATATGAACAAACCAATCTACATAGGCCACGCAATTTTGGACATTTCAAAATTTATTATGTATGACTTCTTTTATAATATCATGAAACAAAAATTTAAAAGACTTGCTGCTGAATTACATGGATACAGACTCGTTCATTTTTGAAACGAGTTCTGATATCTATGAATTCATCAGGGAGAACCCCCAATATTTCGACACTTCAAACTTTGAAAAGGATAATGCATATGGTATTAAGCAAGCCAACAGGAAAAAGATTGGGTTGTTCAAGGATGAATTGGGCGGCTTGTATATGGAGGAGTATGTCGGAATAAGAGCAAAATTATACGCATACAGATACGGAGGGCAGACGATAAAGAAAGCAAAGGGTATCACCAGGGTGGGTATGGATAAAATCAATTTCGGCCATTATTTTGAATGCTTAAAGGTCCACACTATAAAAATGTATTCACTTCAAAAAACATTTCGCAGTAAACACCACAAAATTACAACCATTGAAACAAACAAATTTGCATTGAAGGGGGGTGACGACAAGAGGAAGTTGATAGAAGGGAGCTATAAGACTCTAGCGTGGGGCCATTATTCCCTTAGACCTGGTGATTGGTAGTGGCTAAACTTGTAAATATGTAAATAATTCAAATATTCCAGGATTTCTTGTATTAAATTTCACTCTGAATTTTTTTGTATATATCCATTTAAAGTGTATGAGGGTTTTTAAGTATTAATTTTTCCCTCTGATGATGTTAATATTGTATATGTTCATTTAAAGTATTTGAGAGTTTTTATGTATTAATTTTTCCCTCTAATGATGTTAATATTGTATATGATCATTTAAAGTATGTGAGGGTTTTTATGTATTAATTTTCTCTCTGATGATGTTAATATTGTGTATATGTTCATTTAAAGTGTGTGAGGGTTTTTATGTATTAATTTTCCCTCTAATGATGTTAATATTGTATATGATCATTTAAAGTATGTGAGGGTTTTTATGTATTAAGTTTCCCTCTGATGATGCTAATATTGTGTATATGTTCATTTAAAGTGTGTGAGGTTTTTTATGTATTAATTTTCCCTCTGATGATGTTAATATTGTATATGTTCGTTTAAAGTCTGCGAGGGTTTTTAAGAGCCTGCGTTTTTTCCCTCAAAAAAGAAAAAATATGAAGGATTTTTAAAATAAAAATACTCCTGATTCTACAATCATAAAACGTTAGTCTTTATTAATTCTTCACACATTACACCAAATCCTTTATATCAATGCATTGTGTATCTGCAAAACCATACCACTTTACAAGATCTTTGTTTCCACGTTTACGTATAACCTTTTCTACTAAATATGTGTTAGGATAGTTAGTCTTTTTTAGTTCATGTCCATAAAAGCCACCTTTTATGATTTCACCATTCCTATCCTTTAGTATGTATGTTGCAGGCTTGGTACGATTCACACGAAATACTTTGAAGATTTCAACGCCCCAGTTAGATTCATAACCCTTTTCAAAATGTCCTTTATGTTTAGATATCCTGACATAATCACCAACACTAAACTTCCTTGAAGCCTTCTTCTCTCTTCGTTCTTGATTATAATTATACACAGTCAGAAGAACATCGTTGTTCTTCACTTCATTAGGCTTCATGCGGATAGTTGAATGAAAAGTATCATTGTACTTTACAAGAATTCTAGGTAAAAGATCTAGCCACTTGTATGAGCCTTGGACTAAAAACTCTCGGTACATCATATTCTTCAGGGTTCGAATTAAACGTTCAACAGCCGCAGCCTTCACATTGGTATAGGTGCTGTAGCGGTTAATATTATACTTTAACATTAATCGTTTAAACAACTTGTTATAAAATTCTTTCCCGTTGTCACTTTGAATATTCCGGGGAGGGACATCCATTTCTTGTAATATATCCTCCACAGCCTTTGCAACATTAACTCCGCCCTTATCCTTTAAGGGATTTGCATATGCCATTTTAAAGTAAAAGTTGATTGCAATCAGAATGTATTTGAAATTTTTGTTCACTCTCGCATATGGTATCATTTCAATCAAATCAATTTGTAATAAATCATTCATACCTTTGCTGATAATTTTGCGTCGTAAATAGTTCCTCCTCGCCGATCCGTGAAGCTCTCTGGCGATATTTTGTTTGGCGGTCTTGCTATAATTTTAGATGCTTTCAACTCCCGGATAATTTCCTCAATCTCTTGAGCGTGACTATTATTACCAGCGTCCCTCGAAGCAATAAGTAACCTCAGTCTATTCACTAATGTGTTAGGATTTCTCCAGAAAACGTAGTCAACTTCCTTATCAGGCTTATGCTCCTTGCATGCCAGTCCTAGACCTGAATGTGTATTGAGCAAGGGGCGTATTATATTCTTGTATTTATACGATTTACCAGATTTCAAGCGACCGTGTCTGGTGTAACCACTTCTATGAAGAAAAGTACTTTTCATAATCTTAGCGTACGTCTCCAAGTCTTCACTGGTGTATGCAGAAATCTGAGGCGTTCGCTTAAAGATGAGCTCCGTCAAACCAGTGGTGGACTCATACGTTTCATCACCTATCCATATTTGATTATTTATAAACTGAACATCTTTATTTCCAAGCATATAACTTCCATCCTGATATCTCACACCGTACAATGTATCAATACGATCCTTGTCTTTTGAGCGAACGTGTTGAAGGTAAGTAGAAGTACTTGTAGAATCACCATCTTCATTCTTGACGGACTTCACAGTCAACCCTCCTTGAGTGTCCAAAATATCCTTCAGGGGGGCGGTTACAGGCTTCAAAACTTCGACATTACATGCTGAGTCTCAAACCTGAGACCTTTTAGAGCTCTCAGTTTTTCTTTTACAGCCCTGGTATGCTCGGCTACAGACTCTTTAAGCCTTATGCTTTCACTATCCATCTTACAAATGATGTGAAAATAGACGATTACCTTCAATTTATAGTCTGCGTCCAGCTTGAGTTCTCAACGTGTCGATAGCCTTAGTTAACATCTCTATCGAAGTTCTCAGTTGCTCGGTTTCTTTCTTATGCTCCTGTGTATGTGTCTTGAACGCTTCAGCACAGATTGCCGTATTAGCGTACTGGCTTCTGACTGATTCTTCTAGACTCGTCATTTGCTGCATATTAGTTTTGTAGGCGTCCATCATCATATTTACATTTTCCTCCACTTTCTTAAGTTTATCATTGCAGGAATCAGTTTTGAGAGTATTAAAAACCTCTGTCTTTAACTGCCTGACTGTAGCCTCTAAATCTGAAACTCGCTTCTTCGATAACTTTTCTAAATTACTAATTTTCTGATTGTAAAGATTCTGAAGATTTGTTTTTTCTCTATCAAGCTCTGCGGTAACTTGTTTAATAGAGTTCATTACAGAATCCACTCTGTCTTTTGTAGAGGTTGTTAGAGTATCCACTTTACTCGTAGTTTTGTTCAGATTTGCTGTGATGTCTAGCAGCTTCTTACCTATTTGCATCTCGATTTCCTTTGCCAAGTACCTGTTTAACTGCTGCCGCGTCTCGTTCGATTTCCTAATGATCATAGCTCTAGCATATCTTTTCTTTACAGCATCCGTATCTGCTATATCAATGATTCTCTTATTCCCGAATATAATGTTTCCATTATCATCTCTCGACTACGTGCGTGAATTGACATATCCAGTGATGAACTTTTTATTCACAACATCATTATCGTGAACAAGATCTAGCAATACCTTCAACCTAACTTTATCGATTACGATGTTATTTTCCTTATCCCTCTTGAGGATATATCTTGAAATCAATTCATCGATCAGGGTCTTAGCCATAACCACAACATTGTTAGCAGCTTGCTGAGAGAAATCGTGCATCCTAATTTCGAGAGCATCCACATAATTCTTATTGGAGGCATCATGATTATCTTCAGGATCGTGAACATTGCACAATCTCTTATTCTTGAATTGATCGTTTCCTTTGGCATCTCTATTTATGATAAAACGATCAAACACTCTTCTAACTCGACCAGTTCTCTGAGAACCGAACCTATCGATACTCATGGTTAACTACGAATGATCATTTTCTTTTTTGTCGAGCTTAATATATACATCAAAACCATTCCGATATCGTCCCTCATTCAGGTGAAATTCAGGAACTATCACAACAAAAGATCTTCCTTCTGATACACTCTCCCAAACGCTCTTACATAGATCCTTAAATTCATTGTAGGTCATGTCGGTATTTACATAATCTTCGTAAATGTGCTTCAAGTTTAAATTGTCTTGCCTGAAGAGTATTATCATGTTTGTATTATCGCGAATTAAAGGTTTTGGAAATTTAGCATAGGACTGTGCTAGATATACAGAGTCGACATTTCGATGTCTACCCATACTGTAAAAGGATGCTATCTTTTCCTGCTTTTCAGTGATGACGTCATCAAATATAAAGATTGAATTTTCTTTGACTTCAGAAGGATGCAAAACATCATCTCCGTTGTCGAAGGTGTTCACTTCTATACCTTCGATGTTTCCAAGCACTTTAATTAGGTATTGGTACTTTGGTTGATAGAGAGACTTTGAATAAATATACAAATTTTCAAAACATAGACCATTCTCATGGAGAAGCATATTGAGTAATACGTTTGTTTTCCCTGCACTGGAGCTCCCTAAAATAAGAGCTCTGACATTAGATGGAAATAACTTGCCATGACGATCACTTCTAAAGTCACTTTCAAAGTCTAATACCTGAATAGGTAGAGAGCAGTGCTGCTTAACAAGCTCCATGTTAACAACTAACTTATAAAATGTATGTGCGATGTTTATATATTACCGGATGTAAAGTAGTTAATGATTGAATGCAATGATATAAAAAGGCTAATGCATGCAATTACTCGATTAGTATATCATGGGAGCTAAGAGAGGGAGGTCGTTGCAGTATAAGCGTGGCTCTGGAATTATTAATTCCATAATTAATTCGCTCCCCTTTGAAGCTCACTTGCCTGGATATAGATATTGTGGGCCTGGTACTAAATTGGAAAAACGTCTAAAAAGAGGAGACCCCGGAATTAACCAATTAGACGAAGCTTGCAAACAGCACGACCTTGCGTACGCTGAGAATAAGGACACCGCTTCAAGACAAATAGCGGATAAGATTCTTGCAGAGAAGGCTTGGAAGCGTGTGCAGTCATCAGATTCAACTTTTGGTGAAAGGTTAGCTGCAAGGCTAGTAACTGCAATCATGAAGGGAAAGGTTGCAGTTGGAGCCGGAAAGAGAAAGAAGAAGAGAGGAGGGTTTTTACCATTGATACCCATCATTGCTGCTTTAGGCACTGCAGCAGGCGGCGCTGCTCAGATAGCCTCTGCAGTCAATAAAAAAAGGCTGCTGATAGGCACTTAGCAGAAGTTGCGAGGCATAACAATGCGATGGAGACACGAGGAAAGGGACCCCAAAAGAGAAGGTGTAAGAAGAGGAATAAAGGACGATTCTTACCTGCAATGCCGCTGATGTCGTCTTTAGCTGCTGCATCTAAAATAGCAAGGTCCTTGAAAAAAAGAGGATCTAAAGGCAGGGGTTTAAAGAAGAAGTCAAAAAACGGTGGAAGAGGATTGTACATATACCCCTAAGTAACGTAGCCATCGAATGTTATGCTAAACGCTTAAAATTCCTTATTTTAGAGGAGTTTATATGATTGACAAACTTCCTTTAAAACCACACTTCAAAGAGAGACCTATTACCAATCTCGATACCTCCGATAATGAAGGAACACACTGGGTTGCTATAAGGAAAGAAGGTGATATCGCATACTACTTTGATATTTTCGGTAATTTGAAACCACCTCCTGAGATTGAGAAATATCTACAAGGTGTTAAAATCTACTATAATACACAGAGATACCAGAATTTCGATTCAATCATTTGTGGGCACTTGTGCTTGCAATTTCTTTTATCTTAGAAGCTGCTACATCGTCAAGATGAGTTATACAGTTACAGTGAGTGGGTCAGACACTGTTATTTCAATGTATCTAAACCCGCCTCTACAGCTAGATCCTCCAGGTCATTTTGAGATTGCTCTCTTGAATTTTGAAACGTTCTATTCAATACCAAATGGCGATGAAAGTAATAATAGATTTCATTATATTCATAATGGTAAACCTGAAACCATTGTCATCCCTCATGGAACCTACGAGATTGCCGATATCAATGCATTTCTAAAGGATAAACTAGGATTGAATGATGAAGTCTTCTTTATAAGGCCTAACAATAATACAATGAAGGCTGAAATTAAATGTCCTTATACAATAGACTTTTCTAAGGCTAGATCTATTGGTTCGCTTCTAGGATTCACAGACACTAAAATAATTCCTGCTGGAGAAGCGTTTGAATCTGACGATCTTGTGAATATATTTAAACTGAGTATCATACGTGTGGAGTGCAGTATTGCAACAGGCTCTTTCATTGACGATAAAAGCGGACATTCGCTCTACGAGTTTTTCCCTTCTGTTCCACCAGGCTATCATATCTCTCAAGAACCTCCGAACCCTATATATTTACCGGTCATAGATACAAACTATATAGACCAGATCACTATTCGAGTGGTAGATCAACACGGAAAGGCGATCAACTTCAGGAACGAAGTTATCACTACAAGACTCCACATAAGACGCAATGGCAATACAATTTAAAAGACATCGCAAATACTATAATAGACGACGTACACCACGTTCGAAGCATACTACCTCTCCAGCTTCCGAGGAGTTAACACGTGCTAACCGCAAGTTCCTCGAGGGGTTAGGTTACAAGCCGCTTAAATGGACATGTTAAACGTGACAGAAGTTAAACGTGACAGAAGTTCCAGCCTTTGACGACAAGATCACCAAGGAGGAGGAGCATGTTTTTCTACCATACAACACCTCCGCTCTGGATGTAAACGATGAAATTAGAATACCATGCCAAGCTGAAGATTTGTATACGCTACCTAACAATAGTTATCTCTACATCGAAGGTGCTCTCACCAAGGTAGATGGATCCCCTACTACAGCGAAGCTCACTAATAATGCTATAGCCTTCATGTTTGATGAGATACGTCTAGATATGAATGCTACAACTATAGACAGAACAAGGAATCCTGGAATTACTACAACTATACGAAATTATGTGACACTCAACCCTATGGAGTCGAATCGGCTGCTGAATGCTGGATGGGCCTATCCTGGTGAAGAAGTTGATATAGTACACGCGACGAATGGAGCTTTCAATGCTGTAGTCCCTCTATCGATGCTCCTTGGATTTGCTGATGACCACAAGGAGCTTATACTCAACAGCAAGTTTGAATTGATTCTCATAAGATCCAAAGATTCTAGAAATTGTGTCCTGGGTTCGAATGGAGAGGAAGCTAATGTAAAGTTAACTAGAATCGAATGGAGGATGCCTGTAATTCGCCTTTCCGATGCTGAAAGAGTTCACATTCTAAAAATTGTCAAGTCTGATAAACCTCTACACCTTGCCTTTCGATCTATGGATCTTCATACCCAGCCTGCTGTACCCCAGACAAGATCTTTCACGTGGAATGTAGCAACAACATCTAAGCTCGAGAAACCTCGCTTCATCATAGTGTGTGCGCAGACTGCAAGTTTGGGTGATTATAGAAGAACAGTTCCGAGTTTGATCACCCCAACCATACTAATTTGAGACTATTCCTCAACAGTGAATGCTACCCCTACCATGATTTGAACTTGGACTTTAAAAATTCAAAGTATGCTTCACTATATGAAATTTACTGTAAATTTCAAAGTTCCTATTATGAAAGAGATAATTATCCCCTCTTGAAGAGAAAGGATTTTCTTCACTGTGCACCATTATTGGTAATAGACTGTTCTCATCAACCCGAGGAGGTTATAAATGGAGCTGTGAACATCAGAATCGAGATTCAAGCATCTGCAAATATACCAGACCAGACGTCACTGTACTGCCTGGTTCTACATGACAAAGTATTTACCTACAAGCCTCTTTCTCACGTGATGCAAGCACTTATATAATTATGTATATGTTTGGGTGAAGGGTTTTTGTGAAGGAATGTACTAGGATAAGTTTATGAACAATAAATTGAATTCACATACTAAAACACTCTTTTATTGACTTTAGCATACATTTCAAGCATTTTCCTTCTCCCCCTCCTACTCCCTGAAAAACTAGTTGCTCCTGACTTGCAGAAATCATTTAAAATATTCAAATGTCTTTCAATATAGGGCAATAGCCGTTTTAGGTTCCTTACACCCTCAATGTCTAAAGATATTACATTATTATTTAAACAAGTATTTATGAAATGAATTGCATGGTCAAAAAATACAATAATATTGTATGCATAAATTAAATTGTCACAATATTCATCACACGCAAACTTTTTTGTTTGGCGTAGGTAATCTTCAATCATTGGAATTTTTTTGGATATTATATCCCAGTCTGATTTTGTGATATAAACAAATGATTTATCACTTTCACAATTTATGTAGAGGGAGGGGCTGTCATAGTATAGTCCAATGCTCACGGAATGGGAGGGGGAGATGCTGACGTCATCAAGCTCATGTGATCGATTCTCCATGCTCCTCTGGCGAATGCAGGGTATCTTCAATGAATAAGAAGACCATAGGACCCTCGTTGAGGATCCACCTCTTACACCTCCTCTTCTGCTTTTTCTCCCCAGTCTCGTTCTGCCACTTTCTCCGCTCCCTCCTCACACCCCTGCTACATATATTCAAAACAATGTTAGAAATAGGTTTAGTTAATGATTTCATGCGTCTGAAAGAGAAAATACATATATTAGAAAAATCCTCTACCCTTGTCACACAAAAAAGTACTATCAAAGAGTGTCATACTCACTTCAAGGGTTTGCAGGCTTCTAGGTGTATCCCGGGCGTGCAATTTGGAGTCGTCTGATTTATCCACTCCTGTACCATCGTAGCTTTATCATCAGGGGTAGTAGTAATGGCGGGGGTGGAGCGGGATCCTCTTCCATAGGCTGGGTATGACGCTCTGCGATTGGATATTCCACTATATCGACATCACGTCTCTCAGGATCCAGCTCCTCTATTGGCACGGGTACCTTAGGCGCAGTCATTCGCAGTGTGTAATAATTTAATTTTAGGTTAGACACAGAGTAGCTTTAGAAGTAGTAAATGAATATATAATTTAACATTTCTTCTACTTACTCGAGTTTTCCCTTCCTGCGCTGGTAGACCTCGCAGTTGTCGTTACACAGGAAGAAGGATGTCGTGCGTTCATGCTGGGCCAGGTTAGTACAAAGTACAGAATGCATGTATCTGGTGCACGACTCTGTATCACATTCAGCTAGGTGTTTCGAGACGAAGACATCGTCAACTTCATCGACATCGCTAAGATCCTCCACATCATCACCCATGCGATTGTCACTGAAAGAATAAAATAATTTCAAGTTAGATTTCATTTAACATGCGTACAATATATTACCGAGTTATAGAAAATAAAATGTATTACTTACATGTTCGCTCCTCGATAAACAGGACAGCTCTCTGTACACACTTCCAGTGTAGTCATCTGATCATGATGCGATGGTTGAGTACACAACACTGAATGCATTAAACCATTGCATGTTTCGGTATGGAAGTATACGTAGTGAAAATAATCTTCTCCGCACTCGCTCCAGTAATCATTCACATCAGATGCACGATTATCACCAGCCATTTCGATTATCACTGAACGAACACTGAAAAAACAATAAATGATCGCTCTTGCTGCCGGCGTTCCTTATATACTGTAGACGGTGACGTCACGCGCCGGGTGGAGGGGGTGGAATGCATGTTGAGACCTGTTATTCACCCTCCAGGTAGAAGCCAGCTGTCTGTTTTTGAATACAAAGGAAAGCCATTGGCGAGCGTATTTTAACATGATTTATCGACGCAGACAGAATGGAGCCGGGCTAGTCTACACATCGAGACTTGTTAGTGACGTCACGCACACAGTCGTGGAGGGGGGTGAAACTTGTTATTACCAGACAGAAGTCGGCTGCAGGGTGTTTCATTACATGACGGACTGTTCCCGGAGAGAGGTTAAGACCGTGAGCGTGATAGTTATACATATGCTAGCACACATATGCGATGACGACCTGGTGCGCGCGAGTCAATTCATATACACTTAATCAATCAAAGAAATACTTAATCGTATTCATCGATCGAACAGCAGCGTTTAATTGCCTTAGCAGTATATAAACATTGATTCTTTTTTCAATTACACATTACTTAATTGATTGACACAATTATCTCATCAAAACGATTTGCCGAACAGTGGCACGCATCGAGAAAACCATTCCCCTACCACACACCTCACCAGGGGCGGGATTTAGACAGGACGCTATGAGAGTGGCGTGACGTCGCCAGCGTATAGGAACAATACACCCTCTCCCACCTATCCGCAGGGGAACCAATCACACGGGGAGATTTAGACAAGTCACAATGAGGGGGCGGGAATGTAGCCAGCGTATAGGAACAATACACACTCTCCCACCTATTCACAGGGAACCAATCAGACCACAAAGGGGAGGGAGGGGGCGGGGTGCCACCGGCACGCGACCAGGCGGTATGTGGGAGGGGGTAGGACCTGGCGGCACAGACCCGGGCGGCATTAGGTAAAGTCACAAAGGGAGGGGGCGGGGCCTAGCGACACGCGACCAGACGGCCTGTGAGAACTCAAAGGGAGGGGTCATCTTCGGCGGCTTTAAGGGTAAGCCCACAAAGCAAGGGGGAGGAGCCGGCGGCACAGACCCGGGCGGCATTAGGTGAGAACACAAAGGAAGGGGGCGGAGCTGGCGCTATTCCTTTGTTTCCGTACTCTCATCTATTATCTACTCATGGTGATTGGTTGAAAAACGACGAGAAGAGAGTTGGCGGTGAATTTGTGAACTAAGTTCGCGGCGGTTTAGAAAAAGGATGAATAATATAGGTATGGCAACTGTGACGGTTCACGGCAGACATGCGCGCTCGCGGCGGAATACGTCGCGCCGGGTATCTTCCTTCCACGTCACTACCTGTTCTACTTTTTATCCCTCGGACGTCATATTTTCCATCTTTCAGACTCCGGACTCCGTTCACACAACAGCACAGCGCAATAGCATGTCCCCGTGCGAGCTGGTGGACCGGTACGACCAACTCCTGGATCTGCTCAACGGCCCGGGAGTGGAAGTGCAGGCCTACGTGCCCGTGACGAACCAGGTCATGTATGTGGTGTGGAGGTACTGCGAGCAGAGTACTTCGACTAACCAGTGTTTTAAATGCAAGTGGTACTGCCTCCAGTGTCATTACCCTCTGTACACAAAAAAGAGGACGGGTACGACTGAACCCTGGACCTGCTCAACGACCCGGGAGTGATACTGCAGGCCTACGTACCCGTGAAGAACCAGGTCATGTACGTGGTGTCAAGCCTGGGGGACCGTGTCTGCTACAGTACCAGCACTGGTGCGCGTGCGCGGTCATTTACGCGATGTCCTCAGCATAAGTCTATTTCGTGGTTTTGTCTTGTTGGTGGGTGGATGGTGAGTGCGCGCGCGCGCACACACACACATATATTCGCACACAAAACTCTTTCTTTTTTCGTGGGTTTCCCTGCTTTGTAGCCGAATTCTAAAGCTCCTTCTTCTTTTTGTGGCTTTTTTCCCTGGTTGGTAGACGAATGCTGCAGCGGTTGCTGAAACCTATCTATTTTTCGTAGTTTTCCCTGGTCGGTAGCCAGATGATGAAGCTCTTTGTATTATTTCGTGGTTTCCTCTTGTTGGTGGGCGGATGCTGTGTGCACACACACAGATATACATTCGCGCAAGAAGCTCTTTCTACTTTTTCGTGGGTTTTCCCTGGTCGGTAGAAGAATGCAAGCTTTTTCTACGTTTTTCATAGATTTTCCCTGCTCGGTAAGCGATTGCTGCAGCGTTTGCGAAGCTCTTTTTATTTTTCGTGGTTTTCCCACTTTTTCGTGGTTTACCCTGATCGGGTGACAATTGATTAAGTTCTTTCTCCTATTTAGGGCTTTTCTCTTGAAGGTGGGTAGATGCTGAGTGCACACAAAGACACACACACATTCGCGAACATTATGTGCCGCAATTTTAACTTCCCGTCCCCTCATGGCATGGTGAATGATCACCTTATTTTCTAACTCTAGCCAAGACAGCCATATGCATGCTATGCGGGACTGCCTGTCCGCTAGGCAGTATCCGCCGACGGGTATCGTGGCAATGGTTTCGGGCGGCATGAAACGCTTCCTATACACACACATGCACGCCTGCGCAATGGTGACGCATTCCCTGAACGGATCTATCCCGTTCTCGGCTAGGAATTCCTTTCTAAATTTGGCAACTACTCAGGAAAAAAACACGTCCATTTTGCAAACGTCACCATTTTCGTCTTCATGTTAAAGACGTATTCGGAGGCCGCCTTCTCGTCGTGCCACCCCTCGAAGGCTGTTCGAGCTTCCGCCGACATGTCCTCCGGGCAGTAATACTTTTTGTCGGGAATCGAACCCACGTAGTGCTCGTTTTCCTTCGTGTTGAACACGTAAGGAAAATAACCTTTGCATTCCTTCAGTTCAAACGCCTTTGAAAAGCGAGACAGTGGCATGGGTATAAAGTTCAGCGTGTCGAGAAGTGTGACGTCACCGTCTCTCATTCTGTAAATGTTACTGCCGCTCATTATATGCTCCGGCGTCCAGTTTAAGTATTTCACCATGTACTTCAACAAAACCAGGCCGTCGTACGCATTCAGGTTATGAGCCACCACAATAACGTCCCAGGCTTCGAATCTCGCCTGCACAATGTGCTCAAACAACCGCTTCACCGGGTCTTCCATAAACACCCATTCTTTTACCCCACACTAGGTACAATTCGCCAGCTTGTGTCATTCATCGAAACAAAGCGGACAGGCTTGATATAACACGCTCAAGTTAAGAACATGCTCATACGTGTTCTGTTGCCCGAAGTATGGCGTGTTTTGTGTGCATTCAAAGTCAATAAATACGAACCAAGCTTATTCCTTTTGCTTTGTGAAACGTAAGGTTGTATGTAGCACATGTGATCGTTCTGCACGTGTATCTTGTAATGGCTGCAAAGCTTTTCTCCGCACTGGCGTGCGGCTTTTCTGTGCCTAAAATTAACAAGCTTATGGCACGTCGTGAA
The DNA here is from genome assembly GCA_030765065.1 of Deroplatys truncata. NCBI lineage: Eukaryota > Metazoa > Arthropoda > Insecta > Mantodea > Mantidae > Deroplatys > Deroplatys truncata. Next base: position 276,927,288 of record CM060990.1, read on the forward strand.
GACTTTCTCGACGTCGCACACAGACAGCGCCTTCGGATAAAAGCCGCTTTTATTTGCACGATTCGCAAAACGGGTTGCACTCTTAAAGTCGAGGTTATACGCACCAGAGTGTATGAATGCTTCATAGCGCTCAGGGCACTACTGGTGGCACTTTGAGCAATCGCCATCGCATCGATGTAATTCTTCTGCGTGCCGGAGGGATAATGGCAATGCCGACAATACACTTAAAACACTTGTGAGCGTCTACAACGGCGTTAAACTGCCCCTCGGGGAACATGACGTCAATGGTCTTATCTCCTTCCTTGTCTGACGCGTACAGCACGTGCTTGCCCATATAATCTGAAAACACTGTCACCGCGTACCCCTTTAACACGGCATCAAAATGCATAACGTCATCGATAGTAAATCTACCACCCATCTTTCCCACACTTTCGCACAAGGTTAAATCTTTTTGTTTCTGCACATATTCCGACCGTCTACTGCTGGTATAATTGATTAACGTCACCATCCATTTTAGCTTTGCATACCGCAATAGCTCTTGCTAAACACAAGTTGTCTTTGTTCATAATTTCTAACTACACCTGTATTCCCCCTACAGGCATCGCACGGCTTGTGACACGAACCCGGGACCTCCTTGGTCCACACAAAAGTGATTTTCAGAGGTCCCTCTAACAAAAAAATGTTGGTTGCCTTGCAGCACTTTTTCCATCGATTTTATAACCACCTCCTCATTCACCAGGTCCGTGCGCATAATGCTCAAGTTAAAAGCTTTCGACGGGTGCTGTTCGTCCGTAATATTTATGCCTAAATATCCAGGTTCGTTCCCCAATAGGTTGTCTTTCGCGAACTTAAAAATGTCTGTAAACAACAGCGACAACCATTGCTCAGGGTTTACATCTTTGGATCACGGGTTCACGATTAATTTCTGTTTCCGTGTAGCCAGAGAAAAGCCTTTTCATCGTTCTCTGTCTATGGGATATAATGTCGAACCTGGGCTGCAAGGTTCCAGCTTGACTTACTCTATGTTCCGGCTCCATGCTTCGTGCTTCGTTCAACAACGCCTGAAAACTTTTTCACACACAAACACTTTCAATACACGCCAACCCAGTTGAGTTTGATACGCTGCTTCTTTTACGATATATAAAAAACTATCGCAAGGGAAAATCGATAATGTTTTTTTCATAAACCATCAATGCGCCTCCACGTGAGTACTGCGTAAATCACATGGGCTCCTTTTTCTCCTAAAAAAGCTTGCCTTTTTCAAGTGCGCATAAAATATCACAATTGTTACAAAGCTAAACCTTATAATTGCTAACCAAAACACTTTTCACGAACAATTCACACTTTAGCGAGCCGCTTATCGCCTGGTGCTTTTATAGGCTGCTTATCGTTACTGCAACTTCGGCATGCGCACTCAGTTAAATGTCTCATTAAAATCCCTGGCTCGTTATCGCACCACAACTTGCAGAATTGTAATCACGCACTTTTCCTGCTCACTTCCTGTCACACCAGCGAACGACCGCACCATTCGGTTGCGATATGAATTAAAATTTTCTACCGTCAACCACACCACCGCATTTAAAGTTTTTTCGTGCTAATCACTTCCGTTCACATAGCCATTTAACAAGTCCACGTGCTGTTTCTAGACCTTTAATCAGCGGCGGCCATATTGTGACGCACATCCCACTCCTGATTACAAGCCCCTTTAAAACTTGTCACTTAGGCTCTCCAACTTCACACTAGGTCTTCATCTAGAGCTCTAAAAACACAATGCAGGAAGTACCCGCGTCTGCAATCACCGTGGAAAGAGAACCTTTTTTTGTCGCCTTGAACGAGTAGAGTCCACCAACAACTTCTAACCCAGCGGCAGCAATTTTACACCAACAATAACATCTACAGCCATCCTGAAGACGTGCTCTACTCGCTTCTGGAGTTGCAAGATTACCATCACCAGTTTGCACAGCCCATCGATCACCCGCCTCTACCACCACCACCACCACCACCACCGCCGCCACCACCGCAACCAGCGTACCAAGCTGCACAAGACCAACAACAACCGATACCGCATTTCGACGCTGCATTTGGGAATCTTCAACACCAGCCGCCATGGCCAAACAAGAGCTACGATAGACAAAGTTATTCTGCTGCTTCTTCGTTTGTTTCCCAGTCGCTAGAGACCGTCACCAACCCCGCGCATTCAGCAACCAGTACAGACAGCGGGTGTTCTCTACCAACACTTTCAACATTCATGCTACAGGAGATACACGTCTCCATCCTACTCACCAGCTTCCTCCTTCTCCTCTGACATTCTCAGTTCTCACCCTATCACCATTATTTAACACCGCGCCTTCTGGTATTTGTCTGTCTTTCCTCGAGCAAACCAGAAGATACGCCTCCACAGCGTCTAACCTCTACCCCACTTCATTCCTCTCCTTCCTTCCTACCATTATTCCTGCCTGGTTTAGAATCAGTGTCCCTCGAGGACATTGACTTTCAACCCTTTCCTCCTCATTTTCCTAATTACCCTCCCCACCTTTAAATTACCCGCTCCATTCCTCTTCATCTCCACCCCAACCACCTCAATTTACGCCAATCTCCGTGCAACTGTATATTTCCCCTCCCATTCAAACCTCAAACTCTCCTCTCATTAACCCTAAGTACAGCAACATTTCTCCTCCAAATTCCTCCCTGTTGGAAGTGCTGTCCTGCACACCTCGAAAAGTCTGCTATCCTGCAGTGCGGCGAAACCTGTTTCCGCAGTGGTTCCCAAATTCTGTGCTACTGCAGCACAGGAGCGGATGGTGCGCATTTAACAGCTGGGCAGGACGACGGGTTCGACCATTCGCTTGCAGCGCTTCCCGAGGTCAATCAACAGCATGCAGCTGGCCTGGCAATACCGTAACTACTGCCCATCTCCCAAGAGGCGCTGCTCCAGTTGGCTCAGCAACGTGCAGTAAAAATTGCTGACAAAACACCAGAACCCAGGACCAAGAAGCAGCGCTGCAGCTCGTAGCTCTATTTTAGTGTTTGGTGGTGCGTGCGCGTGTTGTTTCTTATACAAGTGCTTCTGCTGCTAAGGTTTGTGCAGTGTAATTTTTGTTTTCTTTTTTTTCTTTTATCGTTTAAAGCAGAACATCACTTTTTTATTCTCTAATTATTTTTGTTTCTGCACTAAACGTTGCAATTACATTACCAAAAACGTATTTGGTGTTTGTACACAGCATTGTTATAATGTGTAACCACAGAACCCTGTGTTAAGCTACCTCATCGCAATTCTTAGTGCTGTTTTCAAGTACAGTGTGTTCTTTTTTTCGTGTGCAGTGTATTTTTGTATGTATCAAACATTGTTGTTCACTTATTTTTGCTATTTTTTGCAGTTTGTTTTAGTGTTTTCGCATCGTGTTAAGTTTAGATGTGGTGACTGTAAATGCAGGTTTCTTAGCCGAAACTGTACATTGTTGTTACATACAGTATTACGTGTCCACTAATTCAAATGCTAATTCTTTTCTTTGTGAACCTTATAATCGTCATCAATGATATGTAAGCTCCTATCATGTTTCACTTATATTACAACCAAAGTGCCTGTTTTGTCAAGCGCTACGCATTTGGAAACTTACCGATCAACCAAACCCGTATAGTCATTGCAAAACTAATATGTGCAGGTGCTGAAAAAGCAAATAAAAACAAACAAATAATTGCAAACTTGTGTAGCAGCAAAACTACAAATAATCAAAGACAAAACAATCACTGCTGCAATTTTTCTTTTCTCATTTTTAAACTGTTTTCACATTGTATCAGTATGTAAAATATGCCTTGGTGTGCTTTCCTTAATAGTGTTATAAATAAACAACAAAAAGGGTGCATTGTAACCCATTACCCTATATGTGCAATCATAACCTAGCCCATCTTTTCAAAAATCAAAACTCATATAACCATGTCAATAGCCAGTGCACGTGTTCTAGGGAGAACAATATCCCTCTGTGTAGGTATCGCTTTCCATGTAATATTACAACAAAGCTTTGTGTTGCTTGTGTAGACGCGAAGTATCGTAAAACACAGAGAGAACTCCTGCTGCACAGATACAAACCCTACACCGTTTGGTATATCGCCATTAGCTGTAGTTCTTATTCACCTATATACTTGGAATGTCAAACACCTCGAGTCTGTGTCATAAACAGCATTCCAATAATGTACAAACATTTGCAAACCCCAAATCAATCTTCGTGCTCACGTTGCACAGGAGAGTTTGTTACATAAAAATGTTCATATCAACATTTTTTTCCAATCTCATGGTGTTAATCATGTATTTTTCATTTTAAGATTTCTTTCACTCTTTGTAAATTTCCCATTTAATCTTTAATACACTGCACATAAATATATTTTCATTGTTTTCATCATGTATTTCATCTTAACATCTTTCACTCTTTTTGTCAATTTTATATTTAGAAATATTTTGGTGTTCTTAGTCTTTAATACACTCACATGCTGTGTTTTTTCTAATTAATGTGTTTTATTTTTAATTTTCCTTATTCGTATTTTACCTAGTTAGGGCCATTTCCAACTCCTCATAGCTCCATAGCACTCATTTATTTATATGTATTTAAAAACATAAAACAACAAAACAAAACAAATTCTTATTTAAAACAATATGATTATGCAAGCAAACAAATAAAAAAGCAGTATTATGATGCTATCAATCAATTCCAAATGAAACTCAGTTTTCACAATTCATTTTATCAAATTAATGCAAAACATATGTATAAACAAAATTTAAAGTAGGTGTTGCAGTATTATTGCAATAAGTTTTATAACATTTTTGAGGTATAATTCATGGTTTCTATTTCAGCTACCCTTTCCTTTTAATTTTCGTCTCAAATTCTAACTCTTATCCTTTGCTCACGATTTTTTTCCTTCTTTCAGCCCACACCTCGCTCCTCTGACAATCAGGTGGCATTCCTCGTCATTTCCACCGTTTTTGTTCCCCGATTGTTTGTCAACTCGCGTTACCATTAGCCTAATGCTCATGGCGCTTTTTCAAAAAAATTACAACCGTCACTACTAATCCTCAGATTAACAGCGACACTAGCGCCTCCAGCCGCAGTATTATCATTCATCTCTCTCTATCTCTCTCTCTCTCTACACATTTTTCCCACCAATCACAACCCATCTTATTTCCATCAATCCCTACCGTCTATTCCTCTCCTAACAACCAATCTCTTCTCTTCTTATTTTCACCAATCAAAAACCTCCACGTCACTACCTGCTCTACCGTTTTATCCATCGTCACCCATCTTTCCCTTCTTTCAGTCTCTTGGATCCCGCGCACACAACACCTCACTCCTCTCTTAAATATCGCGTGACGTTCCTCGTCATTTCCTTTTCTTCCCTAATCTTCTCGCAACAATCACCTTCCTCTATCTCTCACCCCGGATTAATCGCCCCATCTCACCCTTCAACATAATACCTTTTATTTATTTCATCACATACCCAATCACCCCTTATCTTCAAACCCCTTAATCTGGCCCGGATTAAGCAACGCGGATTAACATAAACCTACCGCTAGTATTACTTTCAAACTTAGCGTCATCAACCTTAATGCACCTTAATCCCAGGATTAAGGCGGATTGACGGGACACCAACGCCACTTAGTGGCAGGATTATCGTTAATCCATTTGCTTAATCAATTGTTTCATTAAATATCGGGTAAAACTTATCACTTAAGTGTGTGTAAAGGGTATCATAATATCGTGTTTGTAGCATTAAGGATTATCGTCATATTTGCTCTCTCAAGTAGGATTACATATCATACTCCTAAGTTTTATTATATCCTGTATGTATAAAAAATAAATAAAAAAGTCTAGATTAAACAGTTGGTGATAATCCTGCAAATTTCAGATTTCGCGTTAGTGTCACTCTTAACGCGCCTTTCATTTCTTCGCTAAAAGCTTTCCACCAATCACAACTCTTTTTATTTCAACCAATCAACATCTCTTAATATCCCTCCTCTCCCAATCGCATTCATCGTTATTTCTAACTATCACAAATCTATACGTCATTTCTTCTCTATATTTCAACATTCTCTTCGCCTGCTCTCGTTCTTTTGCTTGCTAACCACCATGCTGTTCACTTACACCACACTCCTCCACGCATCACGTACCCTGTACCCTCACCCCTCCTTAGCTAATCCAACAATCACAATCACTTTTATCTCATCCAATAAAATAATAAAAAAACACTAAATTAAACAGCTGGCGATAATTCTCTCCAAATTTAGCGCTAGCGGCACTCTTAATCCAACATAATCCGCAGGTTATGCCCCTAAATTATGCTGACCCGCAACAATAACTGTTCAAACTAGAGTTATAACTACTTATGCCCTTGTTGTCATTTCTAAGGATTTACATATTTCATTTTAAGAATGCTTTTGTTAAAATAATGTCTTTTAACACTCGGTTTAAAGGTAGTCGTATGTCACTGTCTAAACCTGTAGGCACCTATTCGATCAGGTATTATAGACAAAAAAAATCTCCTTTTAAATTATTTAGAATCAAGTCACGCGTGAACTTAGATGAATCCTCCACCTGCTACCAATAATATTTTTCTAAGAATTTCAGAGGTTCGCAGCGTGCCTAAACAATCTTTGGCATGTTAAACGTGGCTTTTCGTTTGTTGTGGAAATACATTACTAAAAGAACAACAAAGGGAATGGTTTGTTGTCCTGCCGGTTTAAGGGTCCCCATAGTTCATTTTAATTAGTTTTTCAGAGTTAAGCCAGCACGTAAACAGTCTTAAAAATAAAAAATCTTGAAAGCGAAAGTTCCCTATATTGTAAATATGTTTATTTCAAAAGATTTACGCTCTCCTTATTCCTAGGAATTTTCGGGTATTTCTGATCTTATATCCATGGTTCGAATACTGATTCTATGCAATTTATTTCTTGAAAGTGCACATGCGTGTCATTTTAATACGAAATGAAATGAAGTGGAGAGCGAGAGAGAGAGAGCATTTTTGTTTTTTGGAAATGTTAAAAGCATATCCTGGGAGGTTTCCAGCTTTGTTTACCTGTTACGGAAACCGGTCAGGCAGGAAACATGTATCCTGTGTGAAAGACAGAGAGAACGGGCAGGGGTAGGGGGAAATGGAATCAAGAGCCTCAACACTTATACGAGAACAGACACATCGTCCTGAATCTCCTTCCCTCTCTGGTCGTTATGGTGGAGGGTAGGTGTACCAGGGGCTTGCCGATACGAGGTGTTCCAGTTGGATTGAGAAGCCCTATGAGAGAATGTGTATACGTTCATGCTAACGAAAATATCCATTTTAAATATGTTAGCGTCTTGCGTATTTTTGAAGTAATCATTTACGCTAACTCTTCTTAGTCATGCATTTTTCATTAATGTAATATTCCTATAATCCTGAAAATTTCCCTCAAAGCACAATTAGACAAGTGTTATTAATCGTAATAAGTATACACTCGTGATAATCGCTTAGTTAAAATTTTCTATTCATCGCCATTTGTCTCTCAATGTCTAATGTAATTGTGTACAATTAAGTATTTTGGAATGTCAGGGATTTGTTTCCAATATCGAATTATGAATTTCTTTATTTGAATACTACCGCCTCTAGTGATAAATAAGGATGTTTAAAGTCGTGCACCCTCTACGAAAAAACATAGGGAAAGAGAGATTCGTGTATGCATATGGGCGTGTATGTGTGTGTGTGTGTGTGTGTGTGTGTGTCTCAGTCACATTTATCAAGCACTTAGAATCACGATTTTCTTTGGTGGTAAAACAGTCATAAAACAAGTGATTTAATTATGTAATCAATTGTACGTTTACGAGAGGCGATACCAGCTTTAGAACCAAATAGGAGTGTAGCGACATATTGCTTTGTAGCGGCGTTCTGTAATATCTAGAAATGATATCAAAACGTGTAAAACAAGGGTAATCCAATTAACGGCGCTTGTTTGTCGCCGTATTACATGTGTACAACTGGTGACGTCACGCAGCAGTCGTGGAGGGGGTGAAATGTAGATCGAGGCTTGTTATTGTCATCATCGCCAGACAGAAGCCGGCTGCCGGTTTTCGATTACAAGGGGAAGGGTTGTTGGACAGGTTAAGACCAATGAGGTGTGATAGTTATACATATGCTAACACACATATACGGTAACAACCAGGTACGCGAGTCAATTAATATATACTTAATTATATTAATCAAACAAATACACGTGACGGACGTACCCACTTCCTTGCATGAGGCTTCAATCCTTTAAGACCAATGACGTGTGATAATTATACACATGGTAACACACATATACACTGACAACCAGGTGCGCGAGTCAATTAGTATAGCGACGGGCTTCAACCTTGTCATTGACGGGCAACAATTATATTAACCTATCAATGCATGCGACCAGCCATTTAGGTTACGTGATGCCGGGAATCCAAACCGCTAGAGGGCGAGATAGCTTTTGAAGTCAATGAGGCGAGATGTTACACATGTAAGATCATTATCTGATTGATTGACAGGTACTTAGAGATGCAGTCTCTTTCGGCAGTAAGAAACCTCAAAGACAACGTGTCAAAACATCGGTAACAGGTATTTGAAGGCTCGAGAGTCAATTAACATACACTTATATTAATAAATCTATGCCACGTGACCAGATATTTAGAACTTTAGAGGGGGCTTCACCCTTTGAAACACAGAGAACTGAAAACACAAAAGACGCCATACTCTTTGTGAGCGGCTTAGCTCTTTTGATGTCAATGAGGCGAGATAATCTTACACATGTACGATTATTATCTGATTGATTGCCATGACATACATCACCTGTCAACCTTTATCAAACCCTTGTTAACCCTTTTCAATCAAATTTGACAGCTACATGCCACTTACCTTAGCGGCGAGTGACACAAAGGAGGGAGAGGGGAAGGGAGAGGTGTGAAAACACTTGTAATCCGATAACACGGTTAATTAAACTAATCGCATTACACGGGTCATTAATTGTCGGTGGCTTTGTTGCCTTAAATTATTTCTAAGACTAATTGCGTGTGTTTGCCTAATAAGGCCCTATGGACTTCACTAAATTTATTTAGCATGAATATGAGATTGATTACTATTTTTGAGCTGGTACAGGACAAGGGAATGCTAAATTATTAAATTAATATCGCAGATTTTATAAAACAATGACATTTGTGGTAGTTCAAAGTCATAGTAAAAAGAATTAGTGATGACCGATGAAAGTAAAACAGTCAATGAAAATATAATAAGCCGAAATTTATCTTGTAATGGCTGAAAATTCTTCATAATGTTTATAGAGGGAGAAAATGATATAGGCACTCAGGAAGGAAAAACTTTCACCAAAGCTTGTGCAGTGTAAGGAATGGTGACTTTAATAGCCAGATGATCATGGTGATGATGACAACGACGTTGATGATAAGAAGGCGGTTATCTTTGTGCAGTATTTACATTAGCAAATTTTATTATCCCTAAGTTATGAAATTTATTTAAGATAAAATAGGAAATTTTTTATGGATTTCAGACCTTCATTGCTGTGAGAAAGCTGGAAAAGGACAATGCAAAGATTCATGTCGCAGAATATTACGTACAAAGAATAGTGGCCAAGAAATTGTAGACAGTTTGCAGGAAGGAGGATGTGGGCCACCTCTTCCACATGTAAGTACCGCTCATTATCACAAACTGTAATTTTGTTCAATATGGGAAGGCTGGTAAAAGAAAATATAGTACCAAATTCTTATTAGGTCAAAATGCAATTAGTATGTCTTAAAAGTTCCAATAAAAAGCAAATATTTTTGCTTAAAGCCAGGGGAATAATTTAGGGGTCATTTGCCCCCCCCCCAAGTTATGGGAAATAATTAGGCTACGGGTTATTATTGCTTAACCAAAAGAAAAATGACAAAAATTGTTCTTTTAATACCAATATTGTAGTGAGCTATAAAGGAGGTTCGAACAGGGAATCAAAAGTTGCGTCAGAATTGCCAATATTTAATAAGATGGTGAAACCATGGAGACACGACTTTGTGGGATACGGGGCTGCCCTGTCAGCAGACAAAAGAGTATTTAACGGCCAGGGAATTAGGTCACACTCTCGCTCATTTTTGGTCGACATTCTCGAACAGTGAAGCTCTGGCTAACCATGGTGCATCACCCCTCACCATCACTAAGTTAAACTTAGGTAAGATGCACTAGTAATAAGCTCCTGTTTATACGATCTCTCAATCTGTCGGCCTATCTACCTCCCCCGCTAACCATGTAAATGATGTACAAATATAGCAGTTAGTTTTTGTACAACCCTTGGGTTATTATTCGATGCCTCCTCCCCAACTCACCAGCTACCCCGCTATTCCCGCCATGCCTTGGACCACCAGCTCTACCGTTTGACCTTACTGCCCTCCTGGTTGTAAGCATCCCCTGGAGCTAATCACCACTGGGTGCTACAATATTTCACATTTAAGAAATAAAAGACTATTTTCTTTTAAGCCAAATGGGCCGTTAATATCCACACGAAAACTCAGGACACCTCCTCAGGCAACCTGCCCCCCAGAAGAAACTGAAATGACGCTCCTGCTTAAAAAATTACTTTCATTTTTCTCTCTTAACGGTTACAATGAACACTGATAAAATCAAACTTATGTGAAACGTCACTATCTGATTATATTCAATTCAGAATGCTACAATAAATTAATCCTCTCATACGGTATGTTACCTTATATGCCTGGATATTACAGCATGTTGCAGTGTTCAGTAAATGTTGGTAAAGGGGAATACAGTAAATCTTAAATTAAGTAACCTATTATGAGCAAAGGGTAATACTAGTACATAACATACAAGTTTCATACTGATTTGGTCCAAGGTTGAATATTGAAGAACCAGGTTTTGAATCAAGTCCCTCAATAATAAGCCTGTAATTGCCCCACTATAATTATCTCTTACTCATCATATAAACTTATAAAAGTGTTTCTGATTAAAATTGTCCTCGGGAAGACAATGTGTCCTTAACAGTTTTGTGGACACTTTGTAAAGACTTTCACGTTTTTTAAAGACAGTGGCGTGTGGTGACCATCAAATAACCGAAACAATGAATATTGTAACTTTTAACTAAACAATACTAAATCAAGCAACAGGATTGTCTTATTAAAAACAAAACTAGTAGTAGTTTAAAATAAAGGAATACATATTAATGATAAAAAGTACAACTCGTAATGGTTTAAATGGAAAAAAGTTACGGAAATAACTCGATCTAATATCAATTTATATTTCATAAAGTTATTGTAAGGAAAGTTTTATAGAAAATAACTTGTTTCTGGACATAAATTGACCTTTGATACCTTGGTAGGTCATCCCGACAAAAAAACTGAACTGAAGTTCCATCCTTCTTTCCTTGGAAGAAAATTTGGTATACACCTTCTCAAATAACTGTTCTTTTTTAACTCTCTTAGTAGGCGAGCTTCAATTGAAATAATTCCAAGATGAGAAAGTCTTCTCCAGTAGAAATTTGAGAGAAACTTTTGATTGTCCTTAGTGTTGAAAACTACCTTTGTATTCAAGATTTACTCACAGCAATTGTATACAATAACAACACTAACACATTAAATTGTTAAAAACTTTAGTCTGCAAGTTCACTTCTGGTTTTATTTGTAAACTCTTCTGTATTGTACACAACAGTCAGCTCATTTTTCAATCTAAACGCGTCGAAAAACTTTCCATATGCATCTAAGATTTTGAAAGCTGTCTTTGGGGAACTGGTTAGAATACTGTCCTTAGCTTTCATGTAAGAATACATTTTAAAATTTCAGTTCAGAATAATCGTAAAAGCTTACACCCAGGTAGTTATCAATTTTATTAAATACTTTGTGTTTATAAATAGTATTTTTCTCGACAAAGGCTTCTCTACTTGAGACACAATTTCTTGAAAAACCTGTTTACAGTCATCACATAATGCAGCTATGGTGCAGCGAGATTCTTGAATTTCCTGCTGAGTATAAAATATCACTTTCCTGGCTCTGAAGGATGCTGTACAACACATAAATGAAGATGAATATTTTGTCAAATGTGTTTAAGAGAAGGATAAATTTGAAATCTTACAAAGGTGTCGAAATGCCAGTAACTAGTGCTAAAATACACTGAAAGGCCGAAAGTCATAGGAAGGCATTGAATGTGATATTAATAACAAGTCGCTCTTCTGCAAGCCATCAAAACTGCAATAACATGTTGAGGCATGGAGTCTACACATAATTCTTCTTATGCAGCTGGTGCTGGCTTCATTGAGCCAGTATTGACAGTATTCCATAAATGCTCGACTGGGTTAAGATCAGGTGATCTGGAGGGCCAAACCATAGTCGTGAGTTCATTGGTTCATCAAACCACCTGTGCAGACAAAGAGTGGTGATATATCGCAATGTCCTGTTGAAAAATGTCATCCTAGTTCCAGAAGGAGATTCAGATGATCTGAAATAATTCCACAAAACGTGCACCTGTCATTGATCACTGTAGCCGGACATTGGGACCTAATGGCGACCATGATAAGACATCCCAGACCACAACTGTCTCGCCTCCTGCCTGGACACAATCTTGTTGACACGCAGGATCCATAGCTTCATGGTGCATATGCCACACTCTCATGTACCCATCAGCTTGGTACCAACTAGAACTGACCTTTCCTCGAACGCTACACGCTGCCACTGTCCCACGGTCCAGTGGCAATGTTTGCGAGCCCATACCAGTCATTGAGTTCTTTGTTGAGGTTCAGCAAAGGGACACAAATCGGTCATCGAATGTTGGAGTCTATGCAGTGCATTTGTCTCCTTACTTCTGGTAGAAATGGGTTCCTGACGCCTCACATTCAAATGGGCGGTGCCTGACTCACGGTAGCCCTTCGGGCTGTATGTCTCTGCTGAGGTGACGTGAGGTCCGTTCGTCAAACATCTGTGGTCGCCCTGTGCAGCGATTTACACATGTAGAAACATTGTCTCTGCGATACTGAAAATCCACCCTAGACACTGTTGACCTCGAAAACCAGAATTCTTGTGTAATCTTAGATATGCTATAACCCATGCGTCCTGCACCGATTATCATCCCGTTCACAGCCGGTTAACTTGCTACGTGCTGTCATGTTTAACTGCACACCTTTCTGTAACAGACTGCTCAGATATCGTGTTTATACTCGCACCATACGCCGCATCTAGCCGCAACATTCGAGAGTCATGCACGGCACATTTTCAAATGATACAACCCTTCCCGTGACTTTTAGCCACTCAGTTTACATGCCTCAATTTCTTGAGAGTGTTCTGGCACAACACTAAACATATAAAACCTTTCATTTTGTTCCTGCACACTGTATTTACCAATCTTGATGGTAATTTCATCACGTGGACAGACGTAAGGAAGACAACTCAGCACAAATTTATCAAAAAATGTAACACGTTTTGGAGATCTTGAAAAGACAGCCATTAAGCGAACTAAGAAATAGCTTACACTCCTGTATTTAATTGGTACTTTGAGGAAACCTAGGCTTAGTATATGGGCATAACAGAAAAAAGAGGGCTTCGGGATGTATCACTTTAATTAATGCTTGAATTCCATTCAAATTTCTCGTCATAGTTGCCGTGCCGTCAGACGTTTGCGCAATCACTTTTCATAACAGCTGAATTCTGATAAGAAGTTCCCAGTATGTTCTGCAATAACCTGGGCATATTTGTCACTCCTTATAGCACACAACCCCTACAATCTTTCCTTTTTCTCCTCCTCATACAAACAACGCACAACAATAGGACATTGTGTTCTATTTCACACAGCTGAAGTTTCTTAACTATGTCGGCTATAAAAGGAATATCCACAATTTCCCGCTTTATAGTTGATAAAACGGCGGAACCTAGGCTCGCACTAGGTCGTTTTCAATTCCATTAAAAATTTCTTTAAACACAGTAGAGGTTCCTAAGTGCTCCGCAAAAAAGGGCTTCATACTCTACGTGCACTTACAAAATTCCACATTATTGCCCTGATTAATAGAATTTGCTGTTTCACCGTGCTCTCGAAAGGTCAACTCTTGTTCCCCCAGAAAACTTACTGCACTAATAAGCCTTTTAAGAATGCCCCTGTTCTGCCTTACTCTTTGATTGTATACAGATATTTCAATTTTAAGCTGGTCATCAAATGCAATTTCTATTCTGTTTCCCAAGCGCAGCTATAGCTACAGTCGATCATAGATGGTTAACCAACAGTCTGTGCTCGGCTATTAACTTCACTAGCTTTCTCAAATGCGTGTACCTAGTACTGTTACTCATACACTCCGATGGTCCTACTGTCACAAGCAACTCCCGTCCTATGCTAGCTTTGGTTGAAGCAGGAAAACTCGCACATGGCCTGTGACCTACAGGGTTGCACGTGTAAGTCTCTTACTGCTCAGTTGATGCTGAAGGGACATTTCTTCAGCTTGGCCCACAATGCCCTATCAATAATTAAAGTATTGGTTGTATGTGTTTGGAAGAGTTTTGACCGTTTATCTAGATACTATTGAATGACCATGTGATTACAATGACATATTAGTGGTAAATAAATCTTAATATCGTCTATCTCCGTGGCGTTCGTCCATGTGAGTGTGCTGACCTTCAGATAAAGAGTTCTCTGGTTCAGTTCCCACTCTTAGTGAAGTTATTGTTACTGAAGCCGTGCTTCGGTTGCTTCCTCTGAATGCATGCCACTGTTTAAACATAAATAGCCCTAACATCGTTTGTCTCGAGGAAAGCAATTTCAAGGAAAATTACGCATCTCAGATTAAGGGGTACTCCTCTTATTACAAAAACCGTACAGAGGCTCTTTGGGCCAGTGGTAACATTGTTACCTTTGATAAGAACAATATTACTCATAAAGGAACACAATTAAATAATATTTAGAATCCGTAGTAGTCACAGCACATTTGTCACTAACAATAAGAATACATATGTCTCCTAAACAGCACTGAAATAGGATTATCGGCTTTACGTAGGAATTTACTGGACCCACTGTCTAAATCGTTCATTTACCTGGAAGACCTTAATAATCATAACGATTTATGGAGATCAAATTATACTAATTGACGGGGTAGAATTATTTAAAAGTTGTTGGACTCAGCCAGTTTAATGATACGTAATAATAGACAGCCCACTCATTACGACTTAGTCAATAATTCTTAAAGCAGCATGGATTTATTCTTTTACATGCAAGATATGTGCAAATTCTTTAAATGGGAAGTCATAATCATTCACTACCGCTTTAACACATATTCATAGATATTTTCTATGCTTAAATGGAATCTTCAAATGGCTGATTGGTTAGCATTCTAAACTTTTTTGTGTGTATGTGAAAATATCCTAAGAATAAGTTCAGCAAATACTTTCCATATCCATCATACAATCATATTGAACTGTATACAGATTTGTTTTATAAGCTAGGAAGAGTCAAAAGCTTTTGCTGTATAATTTCCTATATGTCCACCAGAGGTAGATGTTTTGTCAAATTTTATTCAGGGTGATTTTACCTCCTTTGCACCATTTGCAACATTGCTACCAGTTATCAATTTTATTGGTAAATCAACTTTAGTATCCACGTGTAAATCTCACTGTTCTTCAATTATGTCACCAGCACGAGCTCCCGGTGCAACAGGCAACTCTCTTTCACATTAGCATACTAGAAAAGGAATGTGAAATTTGTTTCTCAAGGTACACCTACCACTGAATTTTTAATGTTACATTACAAATTAGTTTAATAATTGAATGTAGCACATGAGTAATCTGATGTAATCAACTAAATGAAAATAACAAATACCAAATTATAAGACATCTTTACTGTACCTACAACAGCAACAGCTTAAAGTGGGTGCGCAGGTTCCAGATGCAACAAAAATTCAAAGCCCGATTTACACAATAATTACAAGAATTGCTCAAAATGTCCACCATTGGCAGTAATGTATTCCTGGCAACGTCAACGAAAATCTTCATTAACTCGCCGTAACATTCCTTTATTATTCTTGATTTCTTGAACCACGTGAACGACGCGTTTCCTCAGTTATTCTACAGTTTGCACCTCCTAGTCGTACACCTTGCATTTCATCTCTCCCTAAAGGAATAAGTCTAGGGGGTTTAGGTCGGAACTTCTCGCTGGCCAAGCGATAGGGCCCACACGACCGATCCATCAATTAGAAAAGGTATTTATTCAAGAAATTACGCACTGCGTGGGTAATGTGAGGCGGTGCTCCATCATGCTGAAAACCCATTTGGTGCCTGGTTTGAAAACGAACATCGTCCAAATGTTCGTGCAGTTGCTCCAGCAAATTTAAATAGGAAGCACCGGTCAGTCTTCGTGGTAGCACCACAGGCCCAATAAGCATGTCTCCTAGAATTTCTGCCCACACGTTGAGGCTGAATCTCGTCTCAAAATGCCACCGCCGTACGGCGTGAGGACTCTCTTCAAACCGCACATGCGTATTATGGTAACTAAACGTTCCATTTCTGGTAAAACATGCATCGTCCGTAAACAGTATGTTACTCACAAGGTTTTGAGGTTGGTTGGTTGATGCACTATGCGCAGAATACAGTTCGTGGCTGCAAATCTCTTTCCCGCAAGTTTTATACCCGTTGCAGATGATAAGGGCGTTGCAGGTCTTCTCTTAAAGTTCTTAAGACGGTGAAATGCGACACTCCAAGCATTTTGGCGATTTGCCGGCTGCTTCTGCTGGGATCTTGTTGGACTAGTTGTAAAATTTGTTCTTCTACGCGAAGATTTCATACAGATCCAACAAGAGGTCTGGTTGGCATTACGTTTCCCGTATCTGCTAACCTCTGAACAGCTGCTGTAATAGTACAACGATATTATGATGATGATAATAATAATGTCAATAATAATAATAATAATAATAATAATAATAATAATAATAATCTTTATTGCAGTCTATAGACTCTTTGAAAGAGCATCTGATATTGTCAGAGTATTAATATCAAAAGGGAAGTTATTGTAATCAGATGGTAATTATTACAAATATATACAAAATAGGATTACAAATACATATGTACAAACATTATAATTATGCAATACTATATTGACACTTCTTAATTAGGTAGGATTTTAATAAACTTTTGAATGTTTTATTACGTTATTCTTTACTTGCACTGGTAGTTTGTTATAAAATATAGTTCCAATTTTATAAGGGTCTTTATTAGTTGGATTTTGATTTGTGCTCACCCTATGAAAATCATTTGTCCTCCTAGTATATGGTTATGGCAGTCTTTACTGAGCACACTAAATTCTTTCTGATTTTTGACGAGTAATATAATTTTACACACATATAGACTACAGTTAATATTTTTTCTCTATGAATGTATCTCTGTAGGATTGTCGATAGTGAAGGTTGTACGCGCATCTGGTGCATTTCGTTTAATATCCTGTCAATATCGGATTTACTTGTTCTCCAAATTTCTATTCCATATACTAAATGTGGGTAGATAATTCCATAGTAAGCTGTATTTAGAACATAATTGTTTTTGTATTTTGCCAATTGTCTTAGTAGAAATAGTTCCGAGTTCATTCTTTTGCAAACAGTGTCCACTTGTGTATTATATGTTAAATTTTCATCAATGTTTATGCCTAAAAATTTAAAGCTGTTTACCTGCTCCAAGGTAGAGTTGTTAATACTTATATTTAGTTCATCTGTAAAGTTTTTTAGACTTTTGTAATACCATAATTTTAGTTTGTCTATGTTTAATTCCAATCTACTATATCGAAATTACTGTAAGATTTCTCCAATTGCGTTTGTTATTTTTTGTTCTAGTGTATCAGTGCAATCACTTCAACACATTAAGGATGCATCATCGGCGTAGGCGATTACTTTACTGTTTTGTGAAATAGGCAAATTATTCACACAGAACAAGAAAGGTGTAGGTACAAGCACTGATCCTTGCGGTATCCCCGACTTTACTGTATTATATACTGATTTGAAAGTATCAATAACATTCTCTTTTTACAACTTATTTCGGTACACTGCACGTGACTTTTTAAGTATGATGCTAATAATTTGTTTTCATGTCCACTGAAGCCATAATATTCTAGTTTTGCAATTAGGTAATCATGAGAAACAGTATCGAAGGCTTTAGAGAGGTCTGAGTAGATTCCTGCAGTCTTTTTATTGTTATCTTACAATTGTAATAGTTCGTGCATGTATTCTGACTGTATATGTTACAGTTGAGAGTTTATTTCTAAAACCATGTCGAAAACTGTTTATAATGTTATTTAATTTTAGAAAACCATTTATTCTATTCTTAAGAACCTTCTCAGATGATTTACTGAAAATCGAGTTTAAGGTAATTGGTCGGTAATTACTAACATTAGTATTTGAACCCTTTTTATCCATTGGTCGTACAACACTTATTTTTAATGCATCTGGGAATAAACCCTCGTTCATTGAGAAATTTATTGAATACACCAATATGTTCAATAGCTCACACTTGTAGTGTTTTAGTACCTTAGGCATCCCCATCTCACCCTGATTAATTTTGCTTTTTAAAGTTACTAATTAGTTTGTCAATCTCCTCTTCGTTTGCGTCGTAAAGATACATGCTATTTATTATAATTTTGGCCTTACTTACACTGCTATTACTATTTTTATTAGTATCAATAATATTAAGACCATCATTTGTATTTATAAAGAAGGTGTTGAGTAATACAGATGTTGAATGGGTTGTTTACTATTTTCCCATCTTCGTTCAAGTATATATTTGTATACTTATCTACCTGTGATTTAGCCGGCTTATTTATAATATTCGAAACTTGTTTTGTATTATCGGGATTTATGATTTCATTTTCAATTTTGTCAGCCCTTAGTGCAAGTAGTGCTTTTCTACAATGTTTTATACAATTTCTAAACGTTATTATAGGAACGTAGTTTGGTAAATTGAAAGAATTCATACATGCACTTCATTTTACTTTTCAGTACAACTAATTCATGTGGTAAAGTTATTTTTCCCTTGTTTTATGTCTAATTAATTGTGTTGAAAGTGGACAAGTTAGGTCAAAGTGGAGACTGAACTTATGTAGAAAGGTTTTCCGCTTTTCCACTTTTCATGTGTATTGCATACCTTATATACTTCATCGCATTCCTCTTTATCTAACCTGTATTGTACTTGACTCATGTAAATCGTTCTACATATACCCTAGCAGCCTTCCTAGAACTTTGCCCCACTTCTGCATAAATCAGAATAATGTCTAAGTAATCCTTTTCTGTGCAGGGACCATTATTTACACTCTGTGACTTCACTGTCTAGCAACTCAAAACACTACTGTCCCTTGCCTGCGTTCACTTTTTTGCAGCGACGCCACTGTCATGGCCTAGCCGTCCTTAGCACCGCGATGTGCTGGCACGGACGCTGGCTTGCGGCGCAGCTAAGTTGGTCTGAAGAGCAGGGTTTAACGTAACATTTCAATCTTCATTTCTAGCCAAACTCCTAGACTTCGAGAAAAAGATATCAGTCGAAATCTGTTTTGAAAATTATACGCTTTCATCTCTGCAACAATCAGCTCTTCATTCGGAGCCATTGACATGCAAGGTCATTTTAAAACTATAGTAGAAATATTTATCTCCTAATCAATGGCTTAGCGAGTAAAATTGCAATAGAATTATTTGTTACGCTTATCATGTAGAATGTTCTCTTAACGTGTTGTCCATCAAGACCTTCCACCCTATATAAGCTATAAGCAACTTTCTTACTGCCATACTGTGACTGCGTGCAAAGCTACCTGCGGGTCGCCGGTAAGCACCTCCCGGCCCAGCACCGGGGGGGACTTCAACCGGCCGCCGGAACGATGGCCTTTGTCCTCCGTGGTCTAGCGGTACCATGCTAGCTTCCAGTTCCTGAGGTCGCGGGTTCAAATCCGCCGGAGGGCGATGAATTTTTCGGGCATAAAAATCCTTAGCACGGCTGCCTTCGGAAGGGAAGTAAAGTCGGTGGTCGCGTGTCGTAGATTTACCGCAAGTTAGAGAACCTGAAGCCTGATAGATAAGCTTCTGAGAAAAATGTCCGGTCTTTCGTATCCAATATGGAATGGGACGCTAAGAACCATAGCAGTTAAAGAGCGCCCATAAGAAACTCAATTTTTGGAACAATAGCCAATGCGGACAATAGCCCATTATGCATGATTCCCTCTTCCAGAACTCCTTTTGGCATCTTCTAGTAACCTCCCTTCCTAGAACATTCCGTTTCGTATGCTAGACCTACATTAGAGGGCTGCTCTTGCTCGTGTGTGGAGTTTACTTAATTAAGAAGTTACAACATGAAATTGAACAGTGAAAATGGACAGTACGAGTGCAGTGCAGTTGTGAGTTGTGATTCAACGCATTAGTAACTTGTATTATGTTCCGAGTGTGTGCCAATAGTGATTCAATTGTAACTTTTGTGCTACGCTGAGTGCCTAAGCGATGAATAAAGCGTTTCGTAGTAAATTGTGTTCTCATTTGTTACGTCGGTGTCAGGATTGGGATATGAAAGCCATGATGGAGGAAATGCTTAAAACATTATTGGTCAGAATAGAGAAGATGGAGAGGGAAATGAAATCCGGAATGGAGAAGATGGAGACGAAAATGTAATCCGGAATGAAGAAGATGGACAAAATGGGAAGTTAAATAACGACAGTGACTTCCGCAATGGAGAAGATGTAGACAGAAATGATCAAGATGAAGGCGGAGCTATCAACCAAAATTAACGAGCCACCGGCCGGCGTGAAGAAAGACATGGAAGTAGTCGGCGGAAATGTGAAAGACCTTGGCCAACGCGTTAACTCCTGAAGGGCTTCGGGGAACTGCTCAGCGCCCTGTAGGACTTCGGGGAACGGCTTGCAGTCGTAGAAAGGAGAGTCAGGGAGCTGAATGCCATAATTGTAGAAATGCTTAGGGAAGACTTCAGGTCGAGACGCCAGGACGTTACACAACGTCAAGCCACCAAAATACGACGGAACGTCAACTTTCAAAATTGTCCGCTGACAATTCCTGCCGTCGCCACACACAGCCGATAGTCAGCAGAGGAGGGAGCCACACAGCTGATAGCCAGTCTGTAAGGACGATTGGCAGTAGTTTTTAATGCGATTTTGACGTCAGCGGTGTCCGGAGGCATGTGAGGGTCTTTCAAAAACCGATTCAGGAACCACTGCTTGGCCACAGCCCATGTTAGTCAGCTCAACCCAAGGTGGCAACATACAGGGGAGACGCTGACACTGCAGGAGTTCGCCCTGGTAACTGAAAAACTGGCGAAAAAAGTTATTGTGAACCTCCCGCCCAGTTACGTGTTCCAGGAAGCTGTCTACTCCTTTGTCGACGGTATGCGTGACGTCGAGATACGACAGCATCTTATGCTCGGCGATTACAAGATCATTCATGAAGTGCTAACGGCCGCGTTGAAGATAGAGACGGCCAAGGTAACAGCTGTTCCCACCTTGGAGACCAGAGCATTCGACACGACAGGGACGGGGATCAGCCCAGGGTCGTCGACGAAGATCTTCAAGTGGTGTATATTGGGGTGTGGCCAGTGAGGACACCTATTAAAGGGTTGTCCCCACCAAGATGAAGAGCAGGCGGTGTTCGCAGATTGATGGGATAACGCAGGCCTGGGGAGAAAGCAACTAGCGGCCAAGGTAATAGCGGCTCCTACCTTAGAGATCAGGAGTATTCGATACAACGGGAACAGAGAATTAACTCAAAGATGTTAACGAAGATCGTCAAGTGGTGTGTGTTGGGAATGTGGCCAGCCGAACACCTCGTGAAGGACTATCCACAACCAAGCTGACGAGCATCAAGAGGTGTGTGTTGGGGGTGTGGCGAAGAGCTTGCCGTCAAGGAAACCGGATCGGCCTTACCAGAAAAGACGGCATCTGGCGACAGCTTGCCTATGGGGGAGGCCTTGCTTGAGTTGACCCTCGGACGGAGTATTTTAAGCCTTGGATATTCGCCGCGAGGGTGATGAGGATGCTGAGGATGTGACACTGGGATTGGATGCCCTCAGAAACCATGATGCTACGGTAGACGTTGGCAACAGGATCTTGTGACTCGGCATGGACGAAGTGACGCTCTTTAGCCCCATTGGACATCCTGGGATATGCAGGGTGGCCCTAACGGAAGATGCGGTCGTGCCCGCAAGACGCGAGCTGGCTGTGAGCACGTGGGAAGCCAGTGATCAAGGAACCTCATGAACTGTCTTCACGATGTGTACAAGATGGCCCGTCAATACATCCAAGCTGCTTGCGACCGGATGAAGACTCCTTACGATTGGCAAGCCAACAGCCAAGGTATCTAGCAGGGTGATCTGGTGTGGTTGTATGGCCCTACACGGACCAAGGAGCGTTATCCCAAGCTTCAAAAACCATGGCAAGGACCGTACCGCATGGTGAAGGGGATCAATGATGTAGTCTACCGCATCTATAGTCTACCCCGAAGGAAGATGCTCGTGTAGCACCTAGATCGTCTAGCCCGCCATGACAGTGCTGATCGGAACGACTAGTCCTGAGGAGGGAGCCGTGTGACCGCGCGAGCGATTGCCTGCGGGCCGCCGGTAAGCACATTTCGGCCCGGTATCCAGGTGGGCCATCAACTGACCGCCGGAACAATAGCTAGTGCGGGCAATAGCCCATTATGCATCACTTCCCTATTCCAGAACATTCATTTCGGCATCTTCTGGTAGCCTTCCTTCTTAGAACATTCTGCTTTGTATGTGGGGCCTAGCCTCTTTCTCCGGCTAGCGTTGAGCAGTGTCGACTCTGTAAAGCCTGCAGGGTGTGGTGAAATTATATCGATTACGATAATAACATCAGCTCTGGTGAATAGTGACTTTATTATACTGTTATAATTTTGCATTCAGGAACGCGAACCTCCACTTCGTTAATTATCCGCGACTGGCCTAGTGATGCTTTGTAGTCGGCAGTACTAAGATGTATTGAATAAGTTTTCCCTGCGTTCATAGCCGCGGCCTAACTTGTACGGTGCAGAGTTGAGCTAAGAGTTACTTGTCGTAAGGTTCAACGAAGAGACGAAGTTACATGTAGCAGGTAGCAATGATGATCGATGAGTGTTACTTATAAAGTTCAACGAAGAAGTGTAGTTACTTGTCCTAGAGTTTAGCGAAGAGTGTAATTACATGTAGCATGTTGCAGCGACGAGTGAAGAGTGTAGAGTGTCGTTACTAGGATTTTGTGAATTTCGCCATGTCTGATTTCATCCCTACTCCGCGTTCGATTTTCAATCATGCGACGAACTCCTGTTTTCGGATTCGTAAGTTTGTAGTTATGGCATTCCATTTACTGCTAAGTGTTCATTTCTGCACAGCTTTCTCTTCCCACGGTACTATTTTCAATTTGTTTAATTTGTGCTGTAGCACGTACGTATGTTTATGGCTTTGAACCTTTTCTCGGTACAAACCTCATGTTTCTTCTGCTTTGAAAAGAAACAAGCACATTCCTCGTAGACCCTTTTTAATGGCCCTACTCTTTGGTATACATATGCCGACTGACACTTCCTGTCCCAAGAAAAGGGATTTGGGCCGTCGAACCTTACTTCCTCATACTATTTGCAATGTTTCCGTATGAAGGTTTTCTTTCTATCGAGTTATAATATTAAATACAATATTTTACATCTTTGTTTAATCTATTTACAACCATTTCGAATACGGCACCCAGTTGACATTTTACATCTTTATTTAGTCTATATACAATTAAATCAACTACAGGGCCTAGTTGAACCGTATTATATGCCCTCACATGAAATTTCTCAATGGGCTGTAAGGACATTAGAAATTTATTGTGAAGCTCCATCAGAGACATAGATTCTAGGGACATATCTCTTTTGCAGTCATTACCGGTTATTACGGCGTGATGGTTGGCTACAAATGGTGGTTAGAGTTCCTGATGCATTTTTTATAATCATGACGAATTACAATGTAAACTTACGTACTACACATAACTTACTGGTGACCTATTTTGTTTATTTTGGTTGTTGACCTTGCATTGTTTTGAACCCATCCACACGCTGTCAGTTCTATTGCTGTGACCTTTGGAAGCATTGTCTCTTTCTGAAACCTTACATCTGTCCAGGTACACAACACTCAAAAGGACATTATACAAGACCATTGTGTTAGACCTTCCTCACTTCCCTTTTTTTCTTTTCTTTTTTTTTTAAACCGTGCACTTCCATCATATATTTCGTTTAAAAATATTTGTATTCGTCGAGTTAGTCCATTTAATGCAACAGGGTGAAGGGAACTTTTACTCTGGATTTAGACAGGACACTATAATTAGAAATGTATCTTATGATTAATTAGGAATTAAAACATTACATTTAAAAGACATTAACCTGATTTAAGCACTCCGTTGTCAATATATATATATATATATATATATATATATATATATATATATATATACTGATACTTACAGATTGGTATTAATATATGCATTAAAGAACCTTACTTAATCCAAGACATTAATAACAGATATAGTGATGCACATATGATGTACACCGTGATACACGTTCAAAAGTACATTTGTCTCACTTTGTGTAAACCTTATAACTATCACATTTATGTACACATATTCATCATCTCAGACATAACCCATTCACCAGTATATTAATGTAATTTAACATAGTACATATATGACAGGACATTGGCATAGATTCATACAACACATTATATACATGAATATTACTGCATACGTTATTTTTCTTTAAATGGAGTATGTACAACGAATTACCTGTTACTTACATAATTTGTTTCTTAGATGCAGTTTTGAGAGTATGATTACCATTAACTGTTTTATCCTACCTTTTTGCCGTTGCATATTTCTGCATTTTTTAACAGTTGTGTATCGTTTCAGCCTCCCAATTGGGAATTTTTTTTAACAGAAATCAATTCGTTAGTGGAGAACATCTTTATATGGCCTTGTTAGAACTATGTTATATCTGCCTATTATTTTGCCAGTTTTCAAATGTTGAAGTTGGTAAACACGGTCGCCTATCTGTTCCGTCACTCTAAAAGTAAAGTCCGTAGATAGAAACTAAATCCCTCGTTCACATGGGTAGGTTTGTGGTTGGTAATAGCTGGTGTTAATGTTGTTCATTCTAAGAAATATTGGAATCCTTTGCACAATTCCGTTTTTTTTCTCGAAAATATCTCTCTGTTTTATAAGAATGGCGAACAGGTGTTCCTTCTGCCTGTCATTTAAACGGGCGGTCCTGGCAACCCGCTCCCTTATCCTTGCGGTGATCGACAGATTACAATGCTCTTCTACCTGAATGTGAGTCGGCTCAGTACGCGTCATGAAATTTTCCTCGTCCTCACA
Organism: Deroplatys truncata; assembly: GCA_030765065.1. Taxonomy (NCBI): domain Eukaryota; kingdom Metazoa; phylum Arthropoda; class Insecta; order Mantodea; family Mantidae; genus Deroplatys; species Deroplatys truncata. The sequence continues at coordinate 276,952,650 of CM060990.1, forward strand.
AAACATTCCGTATGTCTGTATGAGGTTCCTATCAGCTGTGCTTTGGTCTGACGTCATCACTGCTTCATACCTGGTATCGTCCAGTTAGACCAGCTGTGGCAATATTCTTACGACTTGGGCGCTCTCTTCAATATTCAAATATTCGACGAAAAATGTTTCTGTGTTAACCATAGTTTCTTCTTCGGTCAACATAACCCTATCCTCATTTGACGAACGTGCAAAAGGCACACTACAGAGATCTTTGGCGCGTAAAGTGTCAATTGTGCGCGTCCATAATCAATGATGCCTCTCATAGCAAATAGCACGTCGTTACCCAATATTAATTCCACTGCGAGCTTAGAAATCACAAGACAGACAAACTCAAGCTTATATTCACATACTGTTGCCGTTATCAAGACCTGGTGCGTTACCCTCTGTTTCGCTCTCCCGACCGCCAAAATACAAAAGGTGTTCTTTACAGGAAGAATTTGCAAGTTCGCATTCCTAGCTTTCAAATGCTCGAACAGAGCCTGGCTACACGCCGAGATGGATGAACCTGAATCCACGGTTATTAAAAATGTTTCATTTTCTATAATTGCTTCTACACGCGGTGCTTCCATTATTTCTTGTGCGACGGTCACATCCCTACAGTTAGCTGTAACATTTTGCTGATTAATTTCCAGAGAGCTACTTTCCGCTCTTTTCCCTGTTTCATTCGCACTAGTCATTCCACTTACGTCCCCTTGATAACGCGAGATTTGACTATTATCTCTTCGGGTTGAATCCGGAGACGTATCTACGATTCCACCCGCATCTGGTTTTCCGAAGTCGGTGATGTTTGCCTATTTATCGGGGTGGGCCTACTATAGCCGGGGTCGTTACGGCTGGCTGGCCTGCGCTGAATGGCGCGGATGCTTGTAGGTTGTCCGATGCCATATTGGGAGATCTGCGCCCCCTCCTCGTATTGGACTTCGCCTACTAATCGGCCTCTCCTCCCAGTCGCCGTGGTCATTTTGAACTCTGGGCCTATTGTAGTATTCGCTTGGGCCTTCGTAATGGTGCTGGTGCCTACCTCGGTTTTGGTTTCTCCCAAACCTCATATAATTTACCGGAAAATTTCTCGGTGGACCCGCGGGACCATTTGTTTCCCTTCGGCCATTTCTGGGCCTATTTGCGTACCTGTCGTTGTTTCTTGAATAGGCGTTGTGATTCTGCCATACTCCGGAATTTCTTCCTCTATCTTGATTCAGAGAACCGTTTGCCCTCGCTCCATCTGCGTGTTGGGTACTCCAGGACCTCATACCGGGCCTATCCCGCATTTGCGTATCGGACTTATCCTCGGGTCTGTTTCCCATGTTTCGCCCCTCGTGTCCCTGCAATGCTGTGAGTAATGATATCGCGTCGCTTAGTGTTCGCGGGCGCGCTACCACTAGATGATGTCGTATGTTATCGGGGAAGTGCCTCATCATGTGTGAGATAAATTCCTGTTCACCAAGTGGGGGTTCTAGGAGCCTACTGATTTGCCCATAACGCAAGAAGTAATCAACAAGGCTTTCGTTGGCGTTTGGTTGGTACCTCCCGTTGGTTATTTTAGTTCGTACCATGTACTGTACATTGGCTCTATTTATCTAGAAATGCCGCCTTAAAGTGGGCATATTCTGCATATTCGCCAATTGTTAGACGGAACCAGCTAAGCGTGGGGCCTGCCAAACTTCTTTGTACTAAAAGCATGCGAAGTCTGTCCGGAATACCTCTAAGTTCAAAATATGCCTATAGATCACTAATGAATTGTTTTGCGTTATCCACACTACTGTCAAATTTTGGAACGGGCAGTTCGTCAAGAAATTGCATTGGCACGGGTGTGTTCATTTGAATGCTGGGCGCGTTCATTGGTGTTTGACTATTAGACATGTTTACATTTTCATAATTAATACTAACGTGGGGCGAGGCCGTGAGCGCAGTGGTATGATTTTTCGGCCTTTCCTCACTATTGTGACATGGTGTATGGGGTGACCTCAGTGCGTGGTGGCAGTGTTTTGGGAACCTAACTGCACCCTTTCCATTGCCTGGCGCATTTCGCTCATTTCCCTTGATTTTTCCTGGAGGGTTAGCACCGCCTCCTTTTGAGCATCGACAACTTGCGACATCTCCCCCCTGATCTGTGCAATTTCACCCAGTTGTAAGTTTTCTCTATCTTCTACTATTGCTCAGAATTTATTCAGTTCAGCATTCACTCCTACCTCGAAGGTACGCTGTCGGCCTTCTATTGCATCGCAAGTTACCCTCGCTCCATCTTTTATTTGTTCCCTGATTTCATTTGTTCGTTCGCGGTCCGATTCGGTTTGCCGCTTAACATTTTCAATTTCAGCACTTAATTGTACCCTTACATCTTCTACTGAGGACTGAGCTGCTACTACCTCACTTCTGATATTTAATACTTTCTGTTGCAGCCGTTCCTGCGCGGATCTCATGTCAGAGGCCATGCTCTGCAAACGCATTTCCAGTTCGCGCTGTGCATTCAACTGCTGCTGAATTATGTCTCCCTTAATGTTTGCTAACTGATTTTCTAATTGACTTTCTAGTTTACATGACAGTTGTTGCTGTAACAATTCCCCTTGATTTTCTAGTTTCTTTGAAAATTGTTGCTGTAACATTTCCCCTTGGTTTTCTAGTTTCTTTGACAATTGTTGCTGTAACATTTCCCCTTGGTCTGTGATTTTATTCGACAATTGTCCAAATTGTAACATCATTTGCCTCACCACGCTTGCCAGGTCGGTCGACTCTGTTTCTTCATTCATCGTGACTTGGCTTACGTTTACTATCTCCTGCCTTCTATCGCTATTTTCATTCACTTTCGGCATAAGGTTACTTCTCTGATTGTCCCCTTCTAACTCCAAGCTACATTCATTCTCTACAAAATCGTTATTCTCCATTTTATTTTCTACAGTTTTTCCCACTAATTTGTTATTCCTCAGCCTCATCTAATATTTATGCTTAGGACAGAATGGCCCCCCAGCTAGAATTATTCCTACAGCAATAATTCCTCTACAATTTCCTGTCGTAAACAATCTAACCTGATAATAACAACAACCTTAATGATACCCATCGAAAATGCGTTAAACTAATATGGTCTTTGTGACTTACTCGTTGGTGCTGCGAGCTTCCTGCTTCGACGATTCGATGTGCTGTTAAATTCACATAAAAAAGAACACTTCTCACTGACACAACAAAAGGAGGAATTGATGCTTGTAGTATGGGTGCTGGCGTCACTTCTTGGATAGGAGATGGCGCGCTGGCGTCTCGGCGCTGCTGAAATAGTGTGTTGTACATCCAGGTCCCGCTGCGTTTCGCTGGTCTCGTTGCTTTCTTGATCACGTTCCTGCTTCTCTGTCGTCTCAGGTTGGATGTTTGGAGTTCTAGTTGAGCTCGCTGCACGGCATATTACAGAGCGATGTTGCATTTACTCGACCCAGCACGTTGGGTGCCATATGATATTGTTCTTCTGTGTTGGTTTGGGTGTCATATGGTATTGTTCATATGACGTTGGCGCCTTATGAAGTTGTTTATAAGCGTTGATGGCACATGACGCTGTTCATGTGAAGTTGTTCGCTTCCTCGATGCGTATTTCTCTTCTTTCTCCGGCTAGCGTTGAGCAGTGTCGACTCTGTAAAGCCTGCAGGGTGTGGTGAAATTATATCGATTACGATAATAACATCAGCTCTGGTGAATAGTGACTTTATTATACTGTTATAATTTTGCATTCAGGAACGCGAACCTCCACTTCGTTAATTATCCGCGACTGGCCTAGTGATGCTTTGTAGTCGGCAGTACTAAGATGTATTGAATAAGTTTTCCCTGCGTTCATAGCCGCGGCCTAACTTGTACGGTGCAGAGTTGAGCTAAGAGTTACTTGTCGTAAGGTTCAACGAAGAGACGAAGTTACATGTAGCAGGTAGCAATGATGATCGATGAGTGTTACTTATAAAGTTCAACGAAGAAGTGTAGTTACTTGTCCTAGAGTTTAGCGAAGAGTGTAATTACATGTAGCATGTTGCAGCGACGAGTGAAGAGTGTAGAGTGTCGTTACTAGGATTTTGTGAATTTCGCCATGTCTGATTTCATCCCTACTCCGCGTTCGATTTTCAATCATGTGACGAACTCCTGTTTTCGGATTCGTAAGTTTGTAGTTATGGCATTCCATTTACTGGCTAAGTGTTCATTTCTGCACAGCTTTCTCTTCCCACGGTACTATTTTCAATTTGTTTAATTTGTGCTGTAGCACGTACGTATGTTTATGGCTTTGAACCTTTTCTCGGTACAAACCTCATGTTTCTTCCGCTTTGAAAAGAAACAAGCACATTCCTCGTAGACCCTTTTTAATGGCCCTACTCTTTGGTATACATGTGCCGACTGACACTTCCTGTCCCAAGAAAAGGGATTTGGGCCGTCGAACCTTACTTCCTCATACTATTTGCAATGTTTCCGTATGAAGGTTTTCTTTCTATCGAGTTATAATATTAAATACAATATTTTACATCTTTGTTTAATCTATTTACAACCATTTCGAATACGGCACCCAGTTGACATTTTACATCTTTATTTAGTCTATATACAATTAAATCAACTACAGGGCCTAGTTGAACCGTATCACTATGTTACTTTATTTCATTATATTTTGCATGCCTTTTGTTCTATTTTCTGAACTCTTTGTTTTTCTGATGTGATATCTCTGAGTAGTTTGTATGAAATCCATAGTTACTTAAAGATATAATTTTAAATATCTTCTGATAAAGCCATTAATAGGATTTTTTATAATATGTATTTATTTGCAAATTTACCCTTTATAAGTAAAGTAAGAACCTTTTTCTTGTATTTTGTTACTTTCCCAGGATAAATTATGGCAATGCTTTTTACAAAGTTCAGAATCACTGGCTGGACCAACTGCTATAGAGGTATCACGCATTGATAGAATGGGCATGGATTCTGCAAAGCTTCATTGCTGTTTCAAAGCAGATAGTGCTACATGTCGACGCCTTTGTCTGAAAACATTTTCCAATGAATGGACTCGTTCATGGGAGGAATTTGATCGAGAATGTCTCTTCAAATTATCTGAAGATAGTCTACTACACTGCATTGATGAAGGTAATTGTCTTAGTGATGTATAAAGTAACGATATACATAAGTAAAGGGTGGTGAAGAACAACATAAATACAAAGTTAGGAACACCAACTCTGACATTGTACAGTAACTGACTAAGGAGCACATGCTTGATGCTTATGCCCTTATCAAAAGACTACTTTTGTACCATTTCTAAATATTATGTTATAATTCAAAAGTATGTAGAGTTATTTTTAAAAAGTAAAACTTATAATAGCTGTTTGTGCTATAGATTCAATATGAATTATGTTATATTTGAAATTAGCAAACACACAAAATAGAAGAAGGAAATTATTTTCTGTAATATTGAAAAGGCTTTTCAATGATTCCATTCAAATTTGTGGTGCTACAAACTGCATGGAAAAGCTAAAGATTGGTTATGTTCATGGAAACGAGTGAATATGTTAGTTTGACACATTTAGAGAGCATTATTTCAAAATGATGTAGGTCCATTGGAGAAATAAAGGTTCATTAAAGTTCAGAAAAATTTGTAAATACAATTGCAGCATTATGCTGACCAGTTTTAAAGCATATATTCCGATAGGTAAGGATAATCAAGTTGTAATGCAAAGGAGTATTCAGCTGTTAAAGTTTGAAATTTGCTGGACTTACCTAGTTTTATATCAGTTAAATAGGTGTAAAAGTTTTTCCCATATAAACAGTATATATTTCAGATATGTTACTCTAAGCCAACCATCTCCAAATTATTTTAAACTTCTAATTTTATCATAATATTATGCAACTATGTTTATAATGTCTTGGATAATTTGTGATTAAAATTCAGATCCATTCTCTTTGATAGAAGTCGAAATAATGACCACCCTATAAGAAGAAGCTATATGCTACCAGGTTCTATTCAAAACATAATCAGTTTAATACACCATTATTTCCAGTAAATTAAGGAAAAACTATAGCTGTTTGCTTGAATTCACAAAAGACAAAATAGATAAATGTTGAATATTCTTAGCAATATAACACTTTCTTTGCAGCCTCACACAATCCAACACAGTTCTCCTTGGGTTTCTGCATGTGTTTACCAGTGCTCCTTTTTTGTATATGTACTCTGCTCATTTCAGAAACAGCAATGCATATTGGGATATTTTTGACAATTTTGACCCCTTGACATCGTTACTGAGGAGCATATATTGTTCATTGACAAGAACCGTGACACAACTCAAAAACTGTCATTTTTTAGTTGTACCATTATAGGAAGCAGAAGAATTATCTCTATGCATCAAGTAAAGTAACTTAGCTCTATTCTTACTTTTGTCTGCCTAATTTTATAAAGTTCATTTTTCTACTAGCAAAAAATGCACAAATGACTGTATGAACAAACACACATCGTAGTTGTTTCACAGTTTGTGCTTGAGCTGCTGTAGTTAAGGTGACACAACTTAATTGTGCCTATGTTCTTGCATTGCTCTGCGTAAGCTGATTATGGATGTTGACATCTTGGCAATAAATATATCCTAGAACGATATGGAATTCATGGAGTAATCAGTTATAGTGCAGTTACCTATTGTGTGTGTGTGTTAACCATGAGGTGAACCATGAGTTCAAGAAGCAAAATGCTTGTGTTGGCATTAAAAACCTTGGCAAACAGTGAAAACTATGCTAAACTGAACAGCATTACTTCAGAGGTAAGTGGATGTTAAGCCATTAGTGATTATTTTAAAACTATTATTAGTAGTTATTCAATAGTGAAAAATTGTACTTTCTCCATCTTTGTTATAATTGATTTTAGAGAAATGATGGACAAGTACTAAATGATTCAGATTCTGAGGATAGCTCAAATAAAACTAAATTGAGTTTTATTTATAGACATTCCTTAACTAATACAAGAGCTGGAGCTTTCCTGGTGATGAACATACTCTAGACATTCTCAGGCTTCAAGCCAGGTGAGGTAAAAGACCTAGTGAGAGCAGTGAAAGACCAGCTAGATCTCAATGTGCCGGGGGTGTACCACATTCCCTGTGAGTCTGGGACCCCATATATAGGACAAACTGGCAGGACCATAACCACCAGGGTCAAGGAGCATGAGAGGACCATCCGTTTGATGCAGCCTGAGAAGTCTGACTGGCAGAACACTGCTTTTAAATGAGCCATAGAGTCAACTTCCATGACACAACCATCGTGGCCAAATGTGACAGTTACTGGGAGCACAGGGTCAAGGAGACATTGACCATATCCTCTGAGAGGGGCACACTGAGGCGGGACACTGGACTACAGTTCAGTTCTGCATGGAAATCGGCCATCAAAATTGAAATTGACTGGCTCAGAAAACACAGAAACAGACAACCTATTTTTATGGGAAGTTCGGAAATTAGGAAGTGAGAAGCGAGGGAGAGGATTAGATGGAGAAGTAAGGTAGGTTATTGGGGTTCCACTGAGCTCCCGTTAGTGCCGGCAATTAGGCCAGCAGTGGGTAAAGGAAATACGTGGGTGACAGCCATGGCCTTGCCAGGACCCTGGTTGGCACCACGGGAGAGTAAAGGAAGGGGATGGGTAGAAGTGCATAAAATGTATTGAAAAGTAAAATTTGTGACGTACAGTGTGTCTGCACACTTAAGTGCTTGGGAAGAGGTGATGATGCATGTAGTGGTTTTTTTAATGGCGATTGTAGCATTGTGGTTTCAGAGTGGCTGGTGGAGTCATCAGGACGTGTTGCTCGATGAAGTTCCGTATTAAGACGTAGCCTTCATCGAGCTTTTGGTTGCTGAGCTGTAGTTGAGTGAGTTTACTGTTGATTTCCGAACAGGTCTGGAATGCTGCTGTAGTATTTCAGCGACTGGGTTTCTAGGGCGCTCAGCCGTTGAGGTTGTTGGTCGATGGTGTCCTGAGGTGGCAGTTGTGGTGTCGTGTTGTCAGCGATGTTCTGTTCTATCCTGTTAAGTTTTCAGTGGATGGAGATGATGAGGTCTGGGTCCAGTTCTGGCTGTTGTGTGTGATGACGTTTGGCTTTCCACCAGAGTTTAGAGTGTGGCGACGGCGGTATCAATCCGTATCAGGCAGGTGCCGGCTAGGTGCATCAGCTCTGGTATGCTATCGGCTGTGATGAAGTGGAGCTCCTGGAGTTTAGCCTTGAGTCTGTGAATTTCTTCAGGTTGTGTAGTGTGGAGGTTCTGGAGGTTTGCTTCAATTCTCTGAAGCTGTTCAGGCTACATAATGGAGACGGCTGCGGTGATTAAAATGTTGACGGTGGTGATGATGTTGGCGATGGAGACCTCCAGGTTTGCCATGCGCAAGTTGAGGTTCAGAACCTTGGAGTGGAGGCCCTGGACGTCTTCCCTTGTCGGGTGTTCGGCTGCGGAGATGATGGCACTATTTTCCTCAAGGTTGTCAGCGGGCTCTCTTGGTGGAGGTGGTTGCTGTGGTGGTCCTGCGGTGTTGAGAGCTGGAGAAGCTGCTGTGGTTGTGGTTTGGTCGGCGGCATCAAGGATACCTCGGGCACTGCGTCTGCCTTTGTAGTGGCCGTAGCCGTTGCAGGTGATGCAGTACCGTAGCGGTGGAAGTCATGAGCTGTGCATTCTGCTGTCAGGTTCGGCAAGCCTCAGTAATGGCACCTAGCAGGCGCGGCCATAGGAGCAGCAACGGCGACATGGCTGGTGGCTTTCCGCTCGGCTAGCCTCAATTCGTAAAACCCACCCTAATAAAGGCAAGCCCAACCTCAAGGCTGCCTCGCAGTCGGCCGGGTCAGCTGGTGCCAGACAAATGAGTATAGTGGGACCCCGGCACGCATATGAAGGCCACCGGAGTTAAGCGACTGAGAGGATGAAGTGCGTAGGTATGCCCCGGGCAACTCCATAGATCACTGCACTGCATCTGGTTTGAGCAGTTGGCAGCGGCGGTGGTATAGTGGAGATGCGTGGTGGTGGATGCATTGCGAGGTGCGGTGTGGTGCTAACTGTGCCTGGAGATGGCGGTTCGGCTGGCAGAGTTGGCGGCTGTGGCTCAAGATGAGGTGTGGTGCTGACTGGGTGTATCGGCTGATGCTCCTGCAGTCGCAGCGAAGCGGTGGCCGTGGCGAAGGAGGGCCCGGCCAGCTGTTGTGGTGAGGCCGCCCTCTAGGCGGATGCCGGGGGGAGCGACCGGCGAATCAGCAGTGGCGGAGACTGGAGTACTGACGGATATTGACGGATGCCGGAGGAGCAGCGGAGATGCCTTCCGGCGCAGGTTCGACAAGACGGCGGTGCTTCTTCCCCATCTCTAATAGACAACTTTCTTTTTCGAGTGGAGGAGAAAACGCTGTTAGGCACTACCCTAGCCCCGATGGGATGTCGGAGACAGAGAGTGCGGGATTCTCCCATAGTCGGCCCTACCCACTAAAATCTCCTGGACCGGAAGGAAAAAGGAAGCAGAAAAAATAAAGTGATGGTAGCACGGTCCCGCATAGCACCCGCGTTAGTACTTGGAAGCTGCTGTGCTGCCGCCCTTTGGACGGGAGCGGGTGAAGGATGATTATTAGGCTACAGCCATGAAATCTGACTGCAGCCTAGTGGCTAGGAGGTGATAATGGAAGGAACTGTAGGTGACGATGGTGTAGGAAGAATGTAGGTTGCTGCTATTCAGGTTCTAGAGTTGCCGTCGTCGTCCCTGCCCTTCGTTGTCTCCTGCGGACGGTCTGCTGTGGCTGATAATTTGATGTGGTGTTGACCTCCAAGGCATACAGGCGGTTGTAGATGGTTTCTAGCCGAGGTGGCAAGCTCCGTGGTGATGGTGTGGTAATGCTGGTTGATGGCATCAATGAGCGCTGCAGGTCTTGAAGTTTCTGACTGAGGATGTCAGGGATGGTCTCTTATAGAGCGGCTAAATGGGCACCGAACTTCAGAAACTCGCATGGAGATCCTGAATTGTGTCCCATATTGCCGCTCCGGTCGAGGGTGCAAGTGATGAGTCCGTGCTCCTCTCCGTGGTGGTGGGGTCCGTGCTGAATTTGGAGCTGGTGAGCGCCTCACTGAGGACGTTGCAGGCTGGCAGCGGCTGCACGGAGAGGGCACTGCGCCTGGCCCATGAAATGACCACAGTCATCACAAGTGGCGCAGTATCCCCGGCGGTTCCTCAGTGACTGCAGCATGCAATCAGCGGTGAGGCAAGAGGCGCAACAGTAATTGCACCTTGGCAGTGCGGTGCAATTCAACGCTTCATGCCCAAAGGCACAAGAGCGTCGGCTGGACACCTGACGACCCACTCGACTGGCCTTGGTGCCTAATCACAGCCCTAACAAGGACAGGCCCGCCCTCAAGGCCGCTTCGCCAGAGTCTACGAGTTCCAGACGGACAAGCAGCGAAGGTACCTTGGCTGTTTAGATCTGGGTGGCCCTCAGGGTTGAGGGCCACTGCTGCTGCGCTGCGGTAAGAATGTACCTTGCTGGAAGGTTCCGTGGTACCCCAGTGATCACGACGCTGTACCTCCGGAGTGGCACAGACGCTACTGCAGGACATAGCTGAGGTTCCACGGGAGCTGCGGCTTAGGTTGGCTGTTGCCTCGGTGACTGCGGCTGCAATCGCGGCGGCCGAGGCATAGCTAGCCTCGGGAGGCATCTGCTGCGTCCTGTTCCCTGCGGCAGCTGCCGGGGAAGAGGCGGAGGGCACTACCGAAGCAAACTGGGTAGCTCTGCACTGTCTCTTCTTCGCCATCTCGTATAACAGACAACCTAAGCAGCCAGAATATGTGGGTTTGCTACGAGGTCCACCCCAGCGAATCCATGTGGGGCCGCCCCTTTAAAAAACATTTCAACAAAATAAAAAACAGACCAATCATCAAGGGAGGTCATCGAAGCCAGCCGAGTATATCGCCAGGTCCCAAGTTGCCGCTGCTGTGCCTTCGGCCACGAAACGGAAATCTGCGCAGCTCAACCACGGTGCCACTAGTGCGGCTCCAACAGCGCGACCGCCGAATGCACAGCTCACATACTAAGACACCGCCGACGGTACTGCACCACCTGTGGTGGTCGTGGACACCTCACTGGCCAAACGCAGCACCCAATATACCCTCGCAGCCGTTGAGAACCTCCAGCACGCCCAGCCTCTCCACAACCAGGTCCAGAAAGGGCGACACCAGCCACGAACACTGACGACCACACCACGGAGGTCTTGGTCATTAGCTCCAGAGTGGTCATGGCCGAAGAGACTCTCGCCTCCATCGCCGCCGTACACACCGAAACTCATCTCCGCCGCCTCAGCAACATAGAAGCCGCACTCTAGGATCTACATATGCTTACCGTCGTCTTCACATCTTCATTTAGGAGCTTCACAGAGGCTATCACCACCTCATTCCAATCCCTGGAGGACGGCTTCATCAAACTCAACGCTAGGCTGATGACAATACCAACACTGAACCAGCCACATCGCCTTCATCTTCACCTTCGCAGCCAGGCACTGTGCTGATCTCCCCACGGCAGGAGCGGACTTGACGCAACCTCCGATTCTTTGAGTTCTACATCAAGAACAACCCGGAAGAGTGCCAACTCCACCAGCACTATCCGCGTATCAGGCAGAGCCTACAGAGTAACCATCGCTATAGCTTCACCATGACAAACAATTATGTAAATAAAGCTTTTCTAACTCCTTTCCACTACTTAATTCACCGTGTGTGACAGTCAGGGCCCTGCCAAGGCCATGGCTGTCATCCAGACAATTTCTACATTCACTGCCGGCGCAAATGTCGGCACTTAACCTTCCACACTAACGGGGGTGCTAAGCGGAACCCCAACACCCATCCTTACTTCTCCATCTACTCCTCTCCATCACCCTCCGCTTTCCCAAATCTCGCACTTGCTATAAAAATGGCCAATCACTGTCATCTCACACCACAGCCAGAACTGGACCCTGAATTCATCGCCTCCATCCACCAAAAACTCAACAGCATAGAGCAGAACAACGCTGCTAACACAACACCACAATCGCCGCCTCAGGACACCAACGACCACCAACCTCAGCGGCTGAGCGGCTTAAAGGATTCAGTCGTTGAAATACTATAGTAGCATCACCATGTCCACTCGGAAATCAACAGCAAACTCACTCACGTACAAGTCAGTGACCGGAAGCTCGATAAAGGCTACATCCTCATAAGGAACTTCATTGAGCAACACGTCCTGGTGGTTCCACCAGCCACTCAGAAAGCCACCACGCTACAATAGGCGCTAAACCACCACAACATACATCCTCATCTCCACCCAAGCACATATTTGCACAGACAACTTCACATCACAAAAAAAATTCAATAAAATATACGCACTTCCTAACCATCCCCTTCCTGAACTCTCATGCGTGCCACAGCCAGTCCTGGTAAGGCCATGGCTGTCACCCGGATATTTTTCCTACACCCACAGCCAGCCTAATTGCCGGCAGTTACCCTTTCCGCACTAACGGGGGTGCTCAGCGGAACCCCAATACCCATCCTCACTTCTACCTTCTACTCCTCTCCTTATCTTCTCACCTTAATCCCGAACAGCAGAAGAAGAAGAAGAAGAAGGGCAGGCTATTTCACCCGATCAACTCATTCTACATCCTGATGATGGGAGAGATGCACGCTCCCGAAACTTTGATGTATCAACATCACCTCACCTGGCTTGAAGCCCGAGAATGTCTAGAGTATGTTCTTTAACTACTTATGGTTCTTAGAGTCATTGTATACTGGGGATTGAAAAACCGGAAATTTTTGCTCAGATGCCTCTTTATCAGGCTTAAGATTATTTTACGTGCCGTAAATCTATGACACGGGACCATCGACTTTACTTCGCTTCCGAAAGAAACCATACTAAGGATTTTTATGCCCAAAAAAATCCATCGCCTTCCGCCGGGTTTGAACTCGCGACCTTGGGAACTGGAGGACATCATGGTACCCTTAGACCATGGAGGATAAAGCATAGCTTAGAAAATCCTACATCTAATGACTCTCACAAAGTGGTGAACTTAGAGCAGTTTAATACTGATATGTATTTTATACTAATAAATATCAGATTTTGGATGAATTTTGTCTAATTTTCTCTTTTAAGGCAATGAGAACAACTCGAAACTGGCTTTAAATATACTACTAGTTGCAAATATTTGTAATTCTTTCAGGTAAAGGAAACACTTTTAGAATGGCATTGTGGAAATACAATCAAAATAATGATCATGGTGAGAAATATAAACTGCTTCATAATTATAAGAAGCAATTACACTGAAAGACAAGAAGATGGTGTTACTAAGGAAATACCCTATGGTGCCCAAATCCAACTATTCAAGTATTGCCTGTTAGTAACCGTGAGGAGGAGGGTGGCCCCAGGATGCACTTGAAGGTGAGAGGTAACTATTATTATTATTATTATTATTATTATTATTATTATTATTATTATTATTATTATTATTATTATTATTATTATTATTATTATTATTATTGTTGTTGTTGTTGTTGTTGTTGTGGTTCTTGTGTTATTATTATTATCATTATTTACGATTATAGTTATGATTATGATAATTATATTATTGTTGTTATTATTGCTATCATCATTATTGTTGTTGCTTTTATGAATATTGTTGTTATTATTGATATTGTTGTTATTATTATTATTATTATTATTATTATTATTATTATTATTATTATTATTATTATTATTATTATTACAATTTTAATTTTTACTTCACTAATTCACTACTTTTAGTTCTAAAAAATAGGCCTGTTATTTTTACCTTTATTATAAAAGCTAAAGGAAAGCATTTGAGCAGGCGCTTTACAAGTTGTACATTTTGTTTCAGATAAGAATGAGCAACTTTCAAGAAAGTGACAGTGCCACAAAGACCAGTGGATTGCTGAGGTGGCTAAAGGGAAATGAACTGCAGGTGAATCCTATGTAACGCAGGGTGTTCAGTTAATGTCCAGTTAATTCCCAAAAGACAATGGGACCACCGAGTGGAGATAAATGTCACCTAAAATGCTATGCTAAAATGGATAACAGCATAAGGAATACTAGTGTTGCTGATACCAAGAGACAAAAGGATTTTATAGGCACACATGCCAGAATTATATATCCTAATCATTATCCAAAAAATGGAAGCAGAAGGAATCCTAAGCATGCTTCATTTTAGAAGATTCAGAATATAGAATGTGTAAAATTTTATTTAGGAACACACTAGGAATCTCAGACAGAATGACCAGAACAGCTTTTGATGGAACAGATAGGTCCAGCTTTCTTGCCCCTGATTTCAGGGATCATCATAAACACCATAAGTAAATAGATGTTGCATTTAAAGCTGATATAATACAACGTATTCTATCCATTCTTTGAATAGAAAGTCACAATATAAGAGCAAATACTAACAGAGAATTTATTAATGGTGGCAGGATTGCAGATTTTCATAGGGACTATAAGGCCAGCTGTAAAAGTATAGGTAAATCTTTTGCAAATAAAACCATGCATTCTATCATATTCAGAAATGAATTTAACCCATAACCCTTAACCATCACTACTGGTGATGTGACGTCTGATTGACACCTAATATTTGTGTTATTCCAGATATAATGTTTATTTCTTTTTCAAAATTCCAAGCTTTTTATTTCATTAAGGCATGTTTAAGCATCAGCTTGACAAATGACAAGTTTAACAGCTGCACTATTTAAAACATTCAAAAAAAAAGGAACTCTCTTGTGTAAAAACATAAATAAAAAGTTTGTTACCTAACATTTTCATCTCTCCAGAAGTTATGAATGCCGGTATTAACCAAAACCAGGTATTTTCAGATATAGCAATGAACACTGATTAGAAAACACATCAGTTATTTGCACTTAAGCTTTGTCTTGAAAATGTGCATGCACTAACTATTCTCACTTTCTTCACTGTAGTGACACAGTAACTGATCTTCAACACACTTAATGCGGATTTTTCTGGTGCATTCCAAACATACAGGTATCTTGCACTTGAAACACATGTATGCAGTTCTTCTTCTCCTAGATGCTAGACACATATGGCAAGTTTTCCTGGTTTCCAGTTTCTGCTCTGCTCCTGTAGTTTCCAGCTTTATGTTGAGGATCCGTGATATACCAGCTCGTATCTCTCTAGGAATCCTATCATTCAGCATTCTCCTGTTTATGTGAGATTTAACTAACTGTGCTGCTAGAGTTTTAAGGAAATTTAGTTTAGTAAGCTGAGAACTCTCAGGAAAAGAATAGTAGAGGATATAGGCTTGTTAGCTGCTATATCTACCAACCTGAAGAAAGCAGCCATCAGCCATCTTCTTGTTCAGCCACCAGCAGAATATGACAAACATTTGTGATCCAGACTGTCGACTCCTCCTTTTGTCATATTATATGCTTCTATTATTTCTGGGTTTCCTGATGCCATAGAAATGCTCTCATCATGGTGCATAGATGAAAGTAAAATCAGTGCTCTGTTTTTCTTGGGTATGTAGGCCAGTACACTCAGCATGTTAGTAAATCATAGGCTGTAGATCCTACTGCCCTTGTTTTTGATGGCATGAATTCCTTGGGAATTTATTTTTTATCCTTTCTCATTGTCCCAATACAGGTAAACTGTTTTAATCTCAGCTTTTCAGCCATTCCTGCTGAAGTAAACCAGTTATCAAAAAACGTTATATTTCTGTTGGTTCCTTTAATTGGCTTGCACAAACAAAGAACAGCTTGTGTTGGCTTGTTCAATCTTCTTTCTTCTGCTGAAAGTCCAAGTCCATCTGTGTCTTTGCCGGCATACAGATAACCATTATAGAAATAATCAGTTCTAGCATCTATCATGAATGTGAGTTTCAATCCATATTTTGCTGGGTTGGAAGGCATGAACATCTTGAACTTGCAGCATCCTCTGAAATTTATTAGCATCTCATCAATACAAGCATTGGCTCCCAATGAATAAGACTTTTGTGAATTATCAATGAGTAAGAGTAATTCTGATGTAGGTGCTACTGGATCTGTTGTGAGTCTTTGTAATCTGTCTTGAGGTTTGTCAAATCTCAAGCATACCAGAAGATAGGCAAATCCCTTTGTGGACATAATGAGACAAAATATTTCTTTGCCAGTACCATCAGTTGCAAACATGGATGAAATATCTTCGTCATTTGATTTGAAAGCAGCTGTGAAGAGCAGCACTCCAAAGAATGCTTCCAATTCAATGTTATCAACGTTCTGAATTTTCAAATGACCCTTACATTGATATTTGTGCCACATGTCACTGAACTTGATACTGGTTCATTTTATAATTATTTGTGCCATCTCAGGGAAAGAAATTAAAGTCTCATGTAATTTTGCCATCTAATTTGTTCCCAAGCCATCTAACAGTATGGAAAGCAGGCAAACTGTGTCTCAGTGTGCAAACATTTCTTACCCATTTATAATCATTTTTACTAATACCAAAAGCTTTTGCTGACTTCAGCCTCTGTTTTATTTGCAGAATTTTCATCTTCATTGCAAGAGTCTTCTGTCACTCCATCAGAATCTCCATTTATGATTTCTCTGTCTGTATCTGTATCATGTTCACTTTAAATTACACATTCACTATCCACATTACTTTCAACATCAGTGATATCTTCATTCAGCCATTCAAGCAGCTGACTTTCAAAATCAGGGTCATTGGGTGTCACACCACAGGACGGTACAGCAGGACTTGCTATGATAAAGAACACTGCTCTTTACAGAGACAATCATGCAACTGACATCTGTCAGATGCTGCAGTTCTCCTGGACAGTAAACAACCAAAGCTTATTCAGTGAAGTTTATTGGAATGTATAGAGCAAGCAAAGATAAAAAGGTACTGTAAGTATCAGAGGTCAACTTCTCATATACAATGTAGGATAGAACTTCTTATCTTGTACAATGTCTGAGAGATGCCATGTTAACCCATGTTAAGAGTCAGCATATCTTTTTCACTCTCAAGAGAGATCATTGTTCTATATGTGAATCATTCAAAAATATAGACCACAAAGACAACAAACTTCAGTATATGTTTCAGATACATTCAAAAGAGAAGGAACTGAGTAGAATAGAGAAGGACAAATATAAGAATGAAGCAAAGACACAGAATTACATAACTGATTGTTACAATCTGCAAGGGATTTTGCCAACCCCAATGGTGATGTTTCGGTGTTTTATTATAAGTCTAAATTGGCAACAAATAATTTCACAATATGTGAACCTGCTATAAATCAAGCAAATTGTTTTGCCTTTTATGCATTCATAAAGGGAACATTGGACGGAATTGATGCTCAAAATACTACAGTTGGTATATTCATGGACTTGAGCAAGGCATTTGATTTAGTTGACCATGCTATATTACTGTTCAAAATTAGAAACGTATGGAATACATGGGGAAGCTTATAAGTGATTCAAAGCTTACTCAACTAACAGATAACAGGTTACTGTAATAAGCAGTGGTATCAACCATGTAAACTCTGATACAAAGATAGTCAGATGTGGAGTTCCCCAAGTCTTTAATCTTGGACCTTTGCTCTTTCTAGTAGGTATACATCAATGATCTGCCTGTAAATATACCACATGCTGAGACTATATTATATGCTGATGATACTGATGTTATTTTCAAGTATAATGCATGCTGAGACCTGCAAAGTCAAGCTAATAATGTAATGATTAATATGGCAAAGTCACTAACCACAAAAAAATTAGTATTAAACGGAAAAAAATCTCACTGCATTATACAGTCCAATAGAGATAGTAAATCAGAAGGACCAAAAATTGTACACAATAATGAAACCCTATGGTATGTCTCTGAAACAAAATTTTTGGGAATCATAAATTGATAAGCTCTTAAGGGGACAAGGTTCTCTGAAATGGTCAAAAATCACATTTTTTGTTTTAAGCACTAATAAAATCTATATTATTTCCAATTTCAGAAAATATATCCTTTTGGGGGGTTAAGAGGTTTTTAAGGTATTTAAATAACATTTAAATGTTAGTCTGCATTCCTTTAAAGCTGTCAGGCAATGCCCCTCTTTAGAACATTTTTGTATCTTTCAACAACGAACGACTAGTGAGCAGTGAGCAGTTCAGCAATTAACAAAAGAGGCCAGGTCCAAGAGAAGGCAATCAGAAACTCTGAAGTAATCCAGGAATGAAGGTGCAGATGATTATGACCCTGGAATGTACTGAAGTGCATCAGAATTTTAATGTTCAAACATTAAATTCAGTTTTCTCAAAACAACATTTTTGGATACTTATGTACCTTTTCCTCAGAAAGTACAAGAGGTAGAGAGCTGAAATTTTCAGTGCATGTATACAACACATATTAAACTTTCTGAACCACAATCATAATTTTATAATGTATATTAGTGATATTAAGAAAGCAACAACATTGCAAATTTTCCAAATTTTTACTTTGTTGACTTTGGAAATATTTTTTTTTTCAGTTTCTAGTGAACTGATATACATAATTAAATAACTGAGGTTCTGAAGATAGCTGATTATACTAAGAACAATCATGTAAAAGCGTGATTCTGTGTTGCAAGTAGTATCAAAGAAAAGGGTACATGAATTCACATGTTTTAAGAGCAAATTTTATTATTTTTCTGCTGAACGAAATAATTTTTACGGACTAAACTACATAAGCTATCAATGCAAACAACCACTTGAAATAATTTTCATGATTTGTAGAATAATTCATAAAAATTTCAGGAAAAGCCATTAAGAACTTTAAGAGCAGTGGTAATTTAACACACTTAAGGTGTAATTTCCGTGTTCAGATACCTTGTCCCCTTAAATTGGAAAAATCATATTAAGAATGTTACAGCAAGAATAAATAGAGCCCATTAAGTAATATCTGCTTTAGAAAGCATTTGTAACTTATAAACACTAAAAATGATACATTCTTCTCCTACGTACAATCTGCACTTACTTATAGTATATTTATCTGGGGATCTGGCAATGAAATAAGTAGTCTGTTCATACTACAAAAAAGAATAATTAGGCTAATGCTGAACCTAAGTAGGATGACATCATGTAAACTGCACTTCCATCAAAATAATATTCTTCTCTACCAAGTCTGTAGGTATATACTAGAAACTGTCTACTTTATAGGAAACGACATTCTCTTAATAAATATAAAATCTCTGTACATTAACATTCCACTAGAAATGGTAATAAAATATACTTACAGACTACCAGAATAACAAAAAAATTCAACTCAATACACAACCTCATTACAAATAAAGTACATCATTGTAATCAAATTAAGCTTAGGAACAATGTTAAAAAATTTTAATTGAGAAAACTTTTTATAGTATGCAGGAGTTTTTTGAATACTTTAAAAATAATCTAAGTTAATTTATTATTATTATTATTATTATTATTATTATTATTATTATTATTATTATTTTATATGTATTTTCTGTATAAAAATGAAATCGTCTGTAAAATGTACATTTCCTGTATATATCCATTTGTATTCCTTATTATATTAATGCTGAATCTTGACAAAGCCATGAATTTGTAAGAAAATTCTCTCAGTGAAGACAGACAGACAGACAAGAGGATGAAGCAAAGTACATGTGGAAAGGACATTATTCCTTATTCTGACAATTGCTCAGGTCAGAACAAAAATAAGCACATTATGTCTCTGTATTTGTATGCAGTTGCTCATTTAGACATTCCAACTATTATACATAAATTTCTCATACTAGGTCATACTCAAAATGAAGGTGATGCATTACATTTGGTGATTGAGAGACAAGTTAAAATATCTCACAGATCAGAATCTATCTGTGTTCCATTACAATACATGGGGATTATTGACAGCTCTAAACAGCCTGGTAAAACATTTATTGTGAATGAAATAGACTAAAGATGTATTTGACTTAAAAAAACTCTCTGCAGCATTAGTAAAGAATTTTCAACAAACATGAACAATGAGCCTGTGCTATGGAATGATATTAAACTATTGAAAGTTGGTAAGGAAGATGCAAATGCCATTTACTACAAAAGCAGCTATGAAGATCAAACATTTAATAAAATGATATTCACTTGAAGCTTAGAGGAAGAAGGGTGTCTGTGAATGACATAGAATTGGAATGTGCTTTCATTGAGCCTCCACCAATTTTGATGAATAAAAGGAAAGACCTAATGTCATTATGCCATGACATATCATATTCCAAAAAAATCATCAGTTTTATGCTAAACTGAAGTATGAATAACTGGTGGCTTAATAAGCAGCATATTTGTTGAGGTTAAAATATGAATAATGCTTAAAGCTGAAAAAATATTAAACTGATGCTCTTGTTTGAAACATGGTGCTTAATCCTAAGTATGAAGCTAAAGTTATTGAAAATGTGTGATTTATTAACTTAACAGTAAAATTCTATGCTATTACAAGTTATAATTTACAAGTGGTTGTCAGAATAATAAAAAATAATTTTGGAACATATTTTTATATGACTGTTATCCTTGTACTTCACTCAAGAACACCACAATGCTACAATAAACTTGTTTTTATTTAATATATTTCCCAGCCTTTATGGCTAAACATTTAACTGAAACTGAAGAAGATTGGTATCATTAAGTTATATTACAAAATAAAATAAACACTTGGATGGAAATGTTAAATTTCATATTTGTTTACATGTCGTAGAGATTCAACTGCATTTTCCCTAAAATGGTGATTTTTGAGTTATGCCACTGTCCTTGCACATGTTATGACTACACTGTGGTGATTTTTTGTAGAGGTTATACTTTCCTTTTAGCAACTATCTCAGGTCTGTTGAGATAGTGAATGAAATGATTGGAATGATGTCCAAATGAGTCCATGCTTAACTGAACTCATAATGGTTTACATTTGTCTTAAGAATTTAAGGAACAGTTCTGGAAAATATCCTTATACAGTGAACTCGCCCAAAGTGGAATTCAAATTAAGGTCCTGAAGGCTAGAAAGCAGACATGTTATCCTCATACCAAATGGGTGCACATCTCATAGGTTTCTTTCTCCAAAGTATGGGCCAAGATTCAATCTCTGGTATAAACATGGGATTTTTTTTCAGGCTGGGAAGGCTGGTAAGGGGGGCATTCAGCTTCATGAAGTCTTTGGGGACCAATTAGGAGCTATTCAATTGAGAAGCAGTACCTTCCATTTCATAAACCATGCATAGATGACCAAGGGATTAGGCATGTTGACCATATGACACCAGCATTATTGCCTTCTACCTGTGATAATCTAAGGATCAAGACAGATAAAGCAGCAGTTGTGTAATAATGCTTAGTCCACCTGCAGTTACAGATTAACCCAAATGAAATAAAATAGTAATTTCCATGGGTACAAATTATAGAAACCAAAATTAATAAGCCTAGTCCTAAAGCACCTTCACAAACAGGAGAGGGAGGGAGAGGAAGAGAAAGAGAGACAGATGTATTATTACAACCATGTATAGGATCATAATGGAGACTAGCCAGTTTCCTTTTCATATAATTGTTGTATGCTTTTCTAGCTGCTAATATAGCATTACAATTATTGTGAACAGTTGTTTGTGGAACTAATTATGATTGTGGGTCTAAATTAATTCCTTTATTGGTGATTGTGGCTTCACTACTTTCATTTGGCATCAGGGTTATGATTATTAGATATTTTTTCCACAACCACATTGATTCCTACTTTTCCTAGAAATAAGGAAACCATATTTTGCCTTCTTCGAAACCTTTCTATCAATCGTTTCCTCAGCATAAGATGCAATGACTCTGCTCAGAAACAAATATTCTAAAGTATTTTCAACTGTGATCTGCTAAGAAACTCTGGAAGATTGAAAATAAAACTACATTCTATGATTGATCAGCTTACTCTAAGTAGGTACCTATAGCTCCATGGTGTAAGGGTAAGGTCTCTACATTTCTGTCATCTAACCTGGAGGGTCCAAGTTCAAATTTAGGTTGGATTTTCCTGGATAGAGTTCTTTTGGTAGTTTTCATTACTCTCTTAAAGCAAATGCTAGGTAACTGTCAGCTCAATGGACCCTGAGCTCATTTGACGTACATTCCTGACATTTCTGCAGGCCTGAGTTAAGGAACATTAAACACCAAAAGAAAGAAAGAAAGAAAGAAAGGAAGCAAGGAGGGAGGGGAGGGGAGGGAGAAGGAGGGAAGCAAGGAGGGAGGGAAGGAAGGAGGAAAGGAGGAAAGGAAGAAGGAGGGAGGGGAAAGGAAGGAAGGCAGAAATTGTGTGTGTGTGAGAGAGTGTGTGTGTGTGTGTGTGTGTGTGTGTGTGTGTGTGTGTGTGTGTGTGTGTGTGTGTGTGTGTGTTCATAGCACAGTCTTTTACAGTGAATTTTTCTGTTACAACTAAATTAATATTCATAAAGATTTTATACAGATTATATTAGCAAATATTTTATAAAGCAAAGTCAAGCAATTTACGTTACTTACCCTAATCCTAAGAATTCTGAAAACATCTGCATAAAAATCATGTGTTCAGGTTCCAAATCACTGATGTTTGCAAGACACAACAAGCATTTTAAGTATCCTTCAAATGTAACCATTCAACTGAAATGCAGAGGAACGTAAAGAGAAACCAAGAATGTCAACTATTGTGCACAACAAAAATGAAATTTAGCTCTTTTATAATTAAGACAATTGATAATAATCGGTTAGTTTTGAAGTTTTGTTTCTGCTGCTTCGATATTCATGTTAAGTATAATATTGCTTACATGCTTAGATTATATTAAAAAAATAATAGGTATATACTTTGTGCAGCCAAACTACAAATTTCAAAGCATATAATGTGAATATATTTTAATACACCCAATACCAGTGGTTTAGAATTCTTAAGCGGAGGCATCTAGTTATAGCTATGCTCAGACTGTTGTGTGAATAAAATAATCTAAACAACACAAGATATGAATCTACAAATTATAGATTATAGTAGGGAAAGGGGTGGATTTTGCTGATGACATCACTCAAACACTGTAGCAATTGCCCATAGTTGTGCCTGTGTATGGTACTACATATTTTTTTCTGTAAAAGAAATGTAGCATATTAATTTTCTAAACTACTCTATTCATTTAATGAAGAGACAGTTTTGCTTCATAAAAAGTATCATTTCTTTGTCATGTAGTTCATTTTAAATGAAGTAGTGAAAATATCAATATGAACATTTAAAAATTGTCTGTGATCAAAATGTCAACAGTTGCTTGAAAACTGCATATTTTAGAGTACTGAGTTGTGCATTCCCTTTATGCATAACAGTCATTTAAATCAAGAAAAATATAAAAAAATATTGTAAAGCCTCCTAAGATTTGCCTTCTGCCTTCCCCTTTTATAATTCCCTCCCACTTTCTTCCTGTTGTAACTGTTTCACACTACTATGTTCTATACATGATTTAAACAGTACTAAGGGATGTCCTGCTGGTAAGAAATAACCTTTTAAAATTGTTAAAAATAGATGTGTTTTATATATAGATGTTCTATTTCGTATATAAAATTGATAACAAAAATGAAATGTTTAAAACAGTGGGGCACGTTAATAAAATTTAAAAAAAAAACACTAGTTGAAATTTAAAAACACTAATTGCCCTACTTACTTAATGCTAAATCAGACATGTTTCAAAGAGGCATGCTCTCCATCCTCAGCGGGTCGGCCAACTGAAATCCATGTCAGGTAACTGTCTCCCCATTCCCTCATTGCCTCGCCTACCACTCTTCCCATTGGTCAGTCACAAGATATTGTCTATTGTCTGTATTTCAAAGTTCATAAATCATAAAACATAAATCGAGTTATGAACTTTGAAATACCGGCAATAGACGATCTCTTGCTACTGACCAATGGAAAGAGTGGTAGACCAGACAGCGAGGGAACAGGGAGACAGTTACCTGATATAGACTTCAGTTGGCCAACATGCTGAGGATGGAGAGCATGCCTCTTTGAAACATGTCCGATTCATTTTTAAGTAAGTGAAGCAATTAGTGTTTTTATATGTCAATTAGGCTTTTTAAAATTCTATTTCTACTTCATTTCATTTACCACTTTTGCATTTCGCTTCAGCTATCAGTTGATACACAACTGAGGATATGAGCAACATTTCACAGAATATATCCTGAGTAAAATGGGAAGTGAAGTAAAACAGCAATCATATAGTTTCACCTTATCCAATTTTAATAATTTTATTCACTTTCTTTAGTGTTATATTCCTTTGCATAATACTGTGAAATCAATGTGTTTTTATTCCAAAGGGATATTGTAAAATACATCTTCACCCTTTTTGCCTAGATACAGTTGACAATTAACATTAAGGTATAAAGGTGCAAACCAAACCCTCAGGCATTGGAATAAGGTGGATGCATAACTAGTATATGAACTCACCCTTATAGTTTTCTGCCCTGTATTAACTCTAGACAGGCAAGGGTTATAAAATTTATGATGCTACCTTTTATTCTTTTACTTTTCTTCATTCTGTTTACCTTCTGATTTTCGGTATTCTGAATACCTTCCATTGTTGTGAAGCTTCATGGGTGAGTGTACACTTAGCTTCCAAATTGTTAATGCATACTAGTACTTCTAGTGTTTCGTCATAAAGGTTACAAAGAATTACCTATAGTGAGTGCATGTTTGTCACATTTCAAGTAGAAAGCAAGGTAAGCTTTATATAATTTTTGTGGGGTTTTAATGCTTAAGAATAAATTAAATTGTATATTTCTTTACTATGTGCATATTTGTATTTCTTGAAAGAGCAGTAAAACATATTCAATTCATATAACATTTCATCTGTCTGTCCATTGTTGCAGTATAAATTGCTGTCATTGCTTTTCATATTTTTATTTGTGAATAAATAAGGCTCTCTAAAATTATACTGAGGTTTGAATTAGTCCTAAAAGGGAAACTTGAAACAAAGTGCAATGAATGCACCCTTTTTATAAATAAAACAATCAATGATATAGCCTTCAAATTTCATCATATTCTTTTTTTCTTCATCATAAGTAATACCAGTAATTTCTCTCTAGATGACACTAAGAAGGTATTGATCCAAATTTTTAAGGAAAATTGGTCCAGATATTAGATGAGTTAGAGCAGGAGGATAACAGTTGCAATATAGGCGATGACGAAAATGTTTCTTCTGAAATGGAAGAAAATTTAGAAGTAGAAGATGAAGATGATGCACAAAATCTAAACAATGAGCCAACTAAGGCAATGTCCCAGAATAATTCTTCTAATACAGAAACTGATAATACAGATAGTATAATAATTCCATCCACAAGAAACATAATAGGAAACAATGGACATAATTATATGGTCTACGGTTCCTTCCCAACTATGGGCAACCAATACTGGTAGGAAAAAATATTGTTCATTTTGTGTCTGGGCCAATTGGTATACAAAAAGCAACAGAGACAACAATTGACTCATTTTCATTGTTTACAGATGACTCTATGACAGGTGTCACCAACTTGCTTAATTTTGTGCTAGAGCAAGCAGGTGTGCTCTGTGGACTGCAGTGGGTAAGCACGAGATATCAGTTAGAGACAGGCTTCAGTGGTGGGTCTCTCATTCCTTTGGTATGCTTCACTTATTAAGTACATTGTAGTTTACTTGAGCTGTGTTAGATACCAATTAATTACCAAGAGGCCTGTTCATATTCACTGATATAAATGTGAAAGGTTTTCATTAAAAAATAATTCTCATACTGTTAGTGTTATAATGTGATTACAATGGTATTGACCAGGTTAAGGAGCTTTCGTTTTACTATGTTAATACTATAATAATTGTTACCTATTATTTTTTTCAATTGTTTATGTTACAACTACCAAACCTATGAAAATATGCATATGTCCATATCATAATATAAATATTAATTTATATTTATATAATTTATAACGTCTCTTATACTATTAAGAGACATTATAATAGAGTGATTATTGTAGCAGTCATCAACCTACAATAGGTACATTAATCTATGAACCTTGGATTATGTATTTCAAGTGCAAAATGTTGCATACCGCTACTGCACTGAAGGAATTATCTGTTCCTGCTTTCTGCACAGTTGAAGGTCATGCAGTGCACAGTAGGTGATTCAGTGGGAGCAACAAACAAGGTTACTCTCTCTGCTTTACTCAAAGAGCAACAAGTTGGTAACCTTGCTCTAAGATAAATAAAATTGTCATGCATACAAATGCAAAAATAGCCAGAAATGCATCAAATTATGAAATTCCTTCTGCAACAATTGCACAAACATCTTGCATTGAAATAAAAGCTCTATTCAGTGTAATTTTGTTAGCAGGTGCACTGAAAAATAATCATCCGGTTATACTCCAGTCTACTGACACAAAATTAACTTCCTAATTTGATATATCAGGTTCAATGATCAGAACAGCCAAGAAGAAGGAATGGAAGCAGATAGTTTCACAGCTGTAGGAGAAATCTGGGACAAGTTCATTTCTAATTATCAGGCCAATTATAAGCCTGGGCCTTATCTAAACATTGATGAGAGACTATTGGGATTTTGTGACAGATGCCCCTTTAGAATGTATATACCATCTAAACCAGAAAAATACAGGATCAAAATTGTGGCAACATGTCATGTGAGAACCAAGTACATGTGCGATACTTCTCCATACATATGTAAATCCACAAAAACAGATGGATTGCCTTTGGCAGAATTTTGTGTAAAACATCTATCAATATCAATTATAAAGTTACACAGGAACATAACGATGGCCAACTGGTTTACGTATGTAAAATTAACAACAAAATCATTAAAGAGCCAATATCAGTTGACTACTGTTGGAACTATGAGGCAAAATAAACCTGAAACTCTTCCTCAAATGATCCAAAATGACAAGACCAGAAAAGCTGGAACTTCTGTTTTATTTCAACAAAGATATGACTGGTGTCATACAAAACAAAGGAACACAAACTTGTAAATCTTCTCTGCACAATTCATGAACAACCTGTGGTAAATCCAGTATCAAAGATGCCAGAAATAGTTGAGTGCTGCAGTCCAACAAAGGGTTGGGTAGACACTTTGGATCAAATGTGCCACAACCTTTCTTGTAACAGGAAGATCAAACGCTGGCCACTTGCTGTATTTTATGAAGTTATAAATATTGCAAGCATTAATTATTGGATTATTTTCAATGAAAATATGGCCAGGAAAAACAAACAAGTCCTCTCAAGGAAACAGTTTCTCTTTCAATTATGTAAAGAGCTTGTGAAACAATGGATGCAACACTGCCTGGCAATGCTTAGTTTACATTGTTTAATGAAAAGAAAAAATACAGGGCAATTTGAATATTGAAGAGCAGGAACATTCTGAAACCCCTCAGTAATTTGGAAAATATACTGTCTGCTCAATATGTCCAGCTAAGAAGAGGGGAATGACCACAACATACTGCAATTGCTGTAGGCAATTGTTTTGCAAAGTGCCAGACTGTGTTATGTGCTAATTGTATTTAGTTATGGAAATGTGCATTCAAGTGTTATAACATTTAGTTAATATGTCTACAATGTAAATCAGTTTTCCCCAATATTTGTTTTCAAATAAAGTATACATTTTATTTGTCCAGGCTTAAGTGAAACTGCCTATATACACTGCTGTTCGTGAAAATGGCAACACAAAGAAAGAATTTCCAGAATAACTCCAAACTTGGTGGAACTGTAGAAGAGTGTGCAAGCAATAAGTGACTAGGTTTGCAGAGAAATGGGGTACACATAGGCCGAGCGGAGCCCTCTCGTGTCGGTCTGACAACGTCAGTAATGCACCCAGTGTAGTCAATGCAGAGCTCTTAAACAAGACGGAAACAATAGAGTGAGTGCCAGTATGCCTCGTCGACGTCAAAGGAAGCCATATCGGCATGTGAGTGAGTTCGAACAGGGCAGAATGATTGGTCTCCGGGAAGCGGTTTTGTCATACCGTGACATTTCGGCTCGTACAAGGCATGCTCCTGCGACAGTGATGCGTGTGTGGAAGCAGTGGGTAGCTGAAGGTCGTACGCAGGTGTGAACTTGTCTGCATCAGCGGTTCGTCGCCGTCTGCTGCAGGTTGGACTGGTTGAATGCATGCCATTACATCGGCTTCCATTGTCCAGAAACCACAAGCCCTCCGACTGCAATGGGCACGTGAACACCGTCACTGGGGTGCTGAGTAGCAAAATGTAGTCTTTTCGGACGAGTCCCGCTTAAACATGTCTTACAGTGATGGCCGCATACGTGTTCGGCGGTACCGTGGTGAGCGCAGCCTGGAGGTTTTTTTTTCGAGTGGAGGAGAAAATGATATAATCACTAACCCCAGCCCCCATGGGAGTCGGAACTGGGAGTGTGGGACTCACCAATGCAGGCATACCCACTAAAAGCTCCTCCAACGAAGTAAGAAAGGAGGTTTGCAGCGGTACCACCTAAAGCACCCGCGTATTGCAAGGTGACGGTTGAACTGGGCCGCAGTGCGGTAACCAGGGGAGTAAGGAATTGTTGCCGGGAGACAGACTTTACCAGGGCCCAGTTCGCCCCCACAGCGAAGTAAAGGAGAGAATAGTGGGATTCCAGGTTATAATGTAGGATTAATGGCGCTTGGATTTTCGGTTAGAGTGATGTGGATTGGAATAGGATTGGGAAGTATGTGGCATCACGGAGGTTGCGAGGAAGTTTCGGATTAACGTGTAGCATTCTTGTAGGTGGTTGTAGTGGTCGTTAAGGTCTTTGAAGTTCTTTCTGATGGAGTCGTTGGTGTTGGTTTGTTGCCCTCGAATCCCCGCAACTGAGGCATCGAGGGCGCCCAGTCGCGTGGATCGGTCGTCGCTGCCGTCGGTGTAGGGTTCGACTAGGTGGCACTCGATTCGTTCCAGCTTACGCTGGGCAGACGCGAGAACACTATCTTTGTCCTGTAGCTTGAATATCTTATTCGTGAGTGCAGTGATCACCCTGGCCAAGGTTCGCTGCTTGGCCTCCACAGCCGAAAGACGTGTGAAGGTTGCGCGACGTAGCTCAGCCAGCTGTGAGCAGAGGCCCGTGATACCTGCCTGAATTGTTGACAGGGTGCCTTGAAGTCCTTGGTGAACGTTCGTGTGATGCCACTGGTCGTCTGCTTGGCCGTTTCTAAGGGCAGCGTCGAGTCAATGGTGGAGACAGTTGAAGTTGCCTTGGGTTGTGGTTGTTGCTGTCTGCTCCGGGGATACAGGGGGCATTGCGCCTGCCCTGTAAAATGTGTGTTCCCGAAGCAGGTGACGCAGAATCGGCGGCGTCTTCGGAGGTCGTGCTGGGTGCAGGCTGCAGTAAGGGAACCTGACCCACAGTAATGGCATCTGGGCACAGCGCTGCAGGCCTCCGCTGAGTGCCCGAAGGCACAACAGCGTCGGCAGGGCACCGGACGTTCACCTCTGGTGGTTTCAACTCGCAGGCTCCTCCCAAGTAGAGGCAGACCTGTGGCTATGGCCACTTCTACGTCCGATGCGGCTCCCAGGTGCAGGTGGACCAGCAAAGTTGGGCCTCTAGCAGAAGTGATGCGTGAGGCCCATACTGCTGAGCGCCAGTGTTGACGTGCTGCTTCCAGCACAAAGTGCGGTGGGAGATCCCTGGGCACACCACAGATGACGACGCTGTGTCGTTCATCCATCTTCACATGCGCCGGCGTCGGTTGGAGTCCCAAATCCATTGGAGGTGCTGGGCGGGCGGATGGCGGCGTCGGTTGGATCTGCTTCTGTGTAGCAGCAGAGCCGGCGGCGGTTGGTTGCTGGCCCGGTTCCGTTGGAGAGGCCGGGCCAGTAGCTGGCGGCGTCTGAGTGCTCGACTCCCTTTGAGGAGCCGAGACGGCGGAGGGACGCAGGGGAGAGAGAGTGCTGGACACCGTACGGCATAAATCGTGTGCGTACTCGAGGAATTTGGTGCTTTGAAAAACATTAAAAAAGTGCTTCATTTCTTATTTTTTCACATTTTTAGTGTTACCTTCTACGATGGGGTGCACCTAAAACAGTTTATCTCACGCGGATAGTGCCGGAAAGTGTGGATAAATTATCGTTGCCTATCGCGGTGTAAATAATGTAAATACTGTATATAGAACTTGTGTAGCGATAAAACTGTGTTTCTGTGTTCTGAATGTGCTATGTTTTGTGTATAATACTGTGTAAAATCGTGTACTGTGTAGTGCTGTGCAAGTAAACATAGCGCGTCCCCACGCGTAGCTAGAGCAGCTCCCAGCAGCCCTTGCGGCCGGAGTGCATTGCCCTCTCCGGCAAACATGGCGACAGCCGCATCCTCCGCAGACCTGTCCTCTCTGCCAGCCGGCAATGAAGTCATTGCCTCAGGTTGTTTTTTTGTCGAGTGGAGGAAAAATACTTTTGCGTACTAACCCCATCTAAGATGAGAGTGTGGGTCTCCACCTCGGCGTGAAGCTGAGGCCATACCCACTAAAAAACCTCCACCGGAGGGAAAAGTCATGGTAAGGTGAGACAGTACCGCTCTTGCGCCTGCGGATTCAAAGGAAAGGAAATGTTGGCCAGCCATAGGCTAAGGCCAAGGTGTGGAAGGAGGCCGGACGTAACCATGACCGAAGCCCTGGTTGCGCCCTGGTGAAATTTTGGGTGATCATTTTGGAGTATTCTGAAAGGCGCCATGGCGCTGCGTCCTATGACATTACGGGTGTTGGGCGTCACAAGCAGGCACTTGTGCGCGAGTCGTTGGATCTGAGCCAATGGCTGCGTCCCTTGAACAGATATTTAATACATGCAAGTATAAGTACATAATTATACGGATTTGATTAGTAATTAATCAGCTTAATCTACATTTCTTAGCTTATTACTTATGTTAATATTCTAAGGTACACATACACTTAGGATTGGGATAAATATTTATAGAATTAATTTGCTCCGCCAAGTGGCGTCGTCTCTTGTCATTAGTTAGGATGCTTAATTGTATTTGTTGTAATTTTATTTTTCGCCCAAAATGGCGTCGTCCTTAATGTTGTCCAAATCATTAACCATAACTATGCTGGGTCTATAGAGTGCACACCGGCGGGCAGTCTGCCTACAGTTGCAGGTGCGAGCCAGTGCCACTTGCGGGGGGCCCCTTCCCCCGGGACCGCCTTGACTCAGAGAGCAAAGACTTCGAAGCCACCAATTGTCACGTCGTGAAGCTGTAGTCATGTGTGTTATAATGGGTATATTACTAACGTGTCAAGATACGCTTGAATGTCGATTTCGGGCTCCCCGAGACCTAGGGTTCTGTCAAATAGTGACAGCGGTCTTTTGTGCTTGTTGTGGTTGGTTTCATATGAACCTATTTCTTGTATGAGTCTGTTTGTGTTCTTTTCCTTACTTTTATAGAGGTTGAAGCTTAAGCTCTTAACGTATTCTTCAACTGAGTGTAATTTTAGTTCCTCGTGTAGGAGATATGCCGGCGCTAGCGGCGGTTGTTTAGTAATTATTCCTATTATTCTATTTTGGAGTGTTTGTATTTTATGCATATGTGTTTTGGCCGCGTAGCCCCAAACTGGAGCTGCATACGTCAGTATTGGCCTTATTAGTGTTTTATATAGGGTTAGCCCCATGTTTATTTTCACTTGGTTATTTATGTTAAAAATTGGGTATAGTCTGTTTAGTTAACCATTGGCCTTGGCTCCGACTTTCGCAATTTGCTTATTCCAGGTCAGGCCTTGGTCCATGTTGAGACCTAAGTAGGTCACTTGGTCCTTCCATTCTATTCTTTCGCCTTGATAGTTGACAGGCTGGAGAGCATGTTTACCTTTACGGTGAAATATTCTTTTAGTGAATATTATTGCTTGAGTTTTTCTAGGATTTACTTTGATCCTCCATTTGGTGAACCAATGTTCTAGTGTATTTAGCGCATTTTGCAATCGTGAATGTATAATTCTCGGTTGTGTTGACTGCGTGGTTATTGCGGTGTCATCTGCGTAAATGTATTTGTTTGATCTTACCAATACTGGCATATCATTTATGTATAAATTAAACAGCGTCGGACCCAATAGACTTCCTTGTGGGACTCCGGCCTTGATTGTTTTGGTGCTCGATGTCGCTTCCTCTACCGACGTGTGAAAGCGCCGGTCGCAGAGGTAGTCCCTGAGGGCTATAGCGGAGTCAGGGAAATTGTAGTGTTTTAATTTCTTTAGGAGTCCGGCGTGCCATACTTTATCGAACGCGCGTTCAATATCTAGGTAAATGGCTCCTGTTGACTTATTCGTGTTGTAGCGTTTAGTGATTTCCTCCGTCATCCTGAGGAGTTGCAGGGTGGTTGAGTGTTGGGTTCTGAACCCAAACTGTTCAGGCATAAGTATATTTTGCTTGTGTATATGTTTATTAATTCGCTTTAGTATTACTTTTTCAAGTACGTTACTTAGCGTGTTTAATAGGTTTATTGGCCTGTAGTTTATAGGAAGTGTCAATTTTTTGTTTGTTTTTGGGAATAACAGTATTTTGGCCTCTTTCCATGCAGGGGGAACCGGCCATGTTCTAGTGTGTAGTTAAATATTTTTGCTAGTGCTTTTATAGCTCTGATTGGTAGATTCTTCAGAACCACATTAGGTATTTTGTCTGGTCCAGGTGCTTTTCTGGTAGGCAGGTGTTTCATAATCCAGCCTATTTCGCCTGGGCTAGCTTTTCGCATTTTGTTGTGCGTAGGCTCTTGTCCTATGATATTAGCTTCGTTTTCGGTTTCTGCAATAAAATTGTCGTGCCCTACCGTTTGGTTCGGGGAGAACACATTTTCAAGCGTGACTGCAAAGGCTTCTGCCTTGCGGGGAGTTACCGCAATGAAGTTATTAATTTGTAAGGGAGGTATATTAGTTTGAGTGTGCGTTAGGCATTTTGCTATTCGCCAAACTGTGTTTTGTTGCGAGTTTAGATTTTCTAGTGTGTTATCCCATTGGTTTTGTATGTAAGTTCTTGCTCTTTCGTTTGCTCGGTCTCTTGCTTGGTAATATTCTGTTCTATGTGTTATGTTTCGCGTTTCTTGCCATTTGCGTCTGGCTCTGTTTTGTGCTTGTTGCAGCATTTTTACGTCTTTCGGGAATTTGGTGTTTGTGGAGCGTGGCCTGTGTAAGCGGCACGCATGCCGTGGTGGCCAGTTTGGTGGTGGTTTCTAATCCATCTATCGCAGTGTCGTGTTCATTTGCGGAGTTAACCTCTAGGTCTGGTAGGTAGTAATCTACCGTGTCTTTAAAGGTTTCCCAATCTACTTCATTGTAGTTATGCCTTAATGGAGCTGGTTTAAATGCTACTGGTGCATTAATTGTAATGAGAACTGGTAAGTGGTCTGATGTAAGCTCCTGCAAGTCATCTAATTCTATATTATAGCGAATGTTATTTAATGGCGCAATGTCCAGAATGTCTGGCGTGCAATTTGGTAAATGTGGAATAAATGTGGGCTCTTCTGGCCCTGTGATTAAGTAATTTCGGTTATTGATGTAATTTAATAGCTTAGTGCCTTGGGCGTTGGGGTCCCTGCAATTCCAGAGAGGATGCTTGCAATTGAAGTCCCCTGCCGCAATAATCCGTGGTCCTAAATTCATTATTTTATCCATGTCGCCTGTGTCTACGTTCCCAGGGGGATTATACACTGATGCTATCACAATTTCAGAGTTATCTATTTTAAGTTTTATTGCCGTTGTTTCAGCATGAGATAGGGTGGGGGATTGAACTTGATAATGATCAATGCTGGCCTGAATGGCTATTGCGGTCCCCCCTTCTCTTCGGTCGCGATCGTTTCTGTAAATTTTATAACCCGGAATAGATAGGAGATCGGTGTCGTTGATATGTGTCTCTGATAGTAGAGCTACGTGTATTGAATATGTTTGCAATAAATCTGCTAGGTGTTTGGTCTTTTTCCTAATACCGTTTCAGTTCCAGAAAATTAATCTTAACGTGTCCGAACTAGCCATGACTACAGTCTTCGAAGATCTGTTCACAAAGTCAGCGAGGTAGTTAGCTACGATTACGTCATCTGCTTTGAAATCACAAATCGTATCACAGAGCTTTTGGACCTTGGATTGAACAGTATTGAGTGAAACTTTCCTGGTGGACATGCCTAGTGACCTCACTAGTGAGCCCATTGCCTTGCCTGCATCTTTGTGCTCTGGTCCTTTTCGCAGGGGGAGCGACTTTGCTGCCTGGTTAGGCCCGACAGCCTGCAGTAAGGGACCTACAGTTACTGGTGGGGGGTTGTCCTGAGTTTCGCGAGGTTGTCGCTCGTCGCTGGTTGGTTCGGCCTCAGCAGCAAGCTGAGGTTCCCCAACCACTGGTGGCTCAGTCTCTGGGGCTGGAGGCGTCCTACCTTTGCTGTCCCTAATGAGCCGCTCAGTCTTTTTCGTGGCAGCCTCCGCATAAGTTCGCGTTCTTCCTACCTTTGGGGGTTTCTTTGGAGGCTGTCCACTGGGCAAGGTCTTCTTGTTACATGCTGCTTGATATGTTGGGCAACCGCACCAGGTTGCTCCATGGCCTTTATTTCCACATAAAAAGCATAATCGGTCCTTAGGTGGAACCGTGCATGTCCCTGAAAAATGGGGGCCTGTACACTTGGCGCATACGGGTGTGGGGGACCTACATTCTCGTCTCACATGCCATAGCTTTTGGCAGTGTGAGCACTGTTTTGGCTCTGTGCCGGCCATATACTCCTCTACATGTACTCGGAAGTGTGCCAAAAGTTGGAGGTTAAGAATTTTCCTGTTTTCGGTGGTGTCCTGGAGTTCAATTAAGAACATCGGCAGGGGGCCCTATTTCTGTTGCGCCGCCGCATCTGAACGGCCCTGATTACCTCGAAACCGCATTGAGCCAGGTCTTCTACGATTTCTGCACCGGAGACTTCGGCGTACAGCCCCTTAATAACATAACGAGCGGTTCTGTTCTCAGGGTGTTCTAACAGATAGTGCTGTACGCCTCTTTCCTTGAGATGCTTAGCCACAGTTTGGTAAGTCTCGAGGTTGGACGCCTTGATGCAAAAGTCTCCGGAGTTTCTTGCTACATTCACAGAGTAATGATTATTAGTCAGGTGGTGTGTCTTGTTTAGGTCTCTTATTAGCTGGTGGAAAGTTGCGGCCTGGTTCTTTCCTACAAAAATTGGCGCTACGTTGGTCCTCCTGTCCTGCATGAAATCGGAGGGTTCCTGTCGAGCGTCTGGTCCTGCGTCCTTAGAAAGGCCAGATTTTGGCGCGGACGGTGTCATAGGAGTAGGTGTTTGGGTAGAATTAGGTGTAGGAATGGGAAGTCGGGAGTTCGGTGTCACAGGATTGGGTTTAGTAGGTGAGTCAGAAGGTGTAGGGCTGGCAGGAGTTTGGGTGCTAGGTGACAAAGACAGAGAAGTGGAAGTGGAAGGAGTAGGAGAGAGAGGTTTCGGAAGGGCGGCCTTCTTCCTAGTCATCTTTGTCTTAGGTGGTGAAAGGGTTGACTTGGTAGCCGTCGTCGTCCTGTTTCCCTTTGCCATCCTATCTTAGGTGAAGTTATTTAGAAGTTCAAGAATTTAAGAGAAAGAAAAACCTAATATTTAGCCTATCAGGGGGCTTAATCTAGTAAGAAAGAGGTAAAAGAACAGTAGAAGAAAAAGAACAGTAAGTGAGCGCTAAAAAGCACGGGGAGACAGAGGGTCGAACCTCGGAGAGGCGCTTAAGCTAGTCTTGCGACTGCTTGCTGTGACTGTGTATCCCCTACTCGTCTGTACTGCGAGAGTGTTGTGCTCAAAGAGCTAGGCTTTGGTTAAGCAACCGCGGCAATGCCGAGCCGAAGGCTTTGGTACAAGTACCACGGCAATGCCGAGCCGTTTCAGCGGTGGCTGCTTCTTTGCAGCGGACTGCTTCTTCTTTCTTGTCTGAGAGTTCCTCTAGTAGACGTTGTCTGGTTCAGATCTCGAAGCGAAGTCTCCTCAGGTTTTTTAGGGAAAACAGGAATAAAGGTATAAAGGAAAACAATAGGTATGTGGTGTTTGATAGGAAAGAGGGAGAGGTGTAGAAGGGATCTTATTCTGGGGTGGCACAATTTATTGTGGCATACTTGGAGACCGGTTCCGCCGAAGCACCCCGGAGGATCGTGGGTGATGGTATATGTGTTGCGGGTGTAAATCCGCTGTGGTGATAAGGTATCTGACATGGCCGAAGCCCTGACAGGGACCTGTGGAATGGGGTGACTGACAGTTGATGAAGGCTCCGAGCCCGAGCCTGTTACCTCCGGGCATCGGTGTGTGGGTTGTCCACAGTCGTTTCGCGTCGGTTGTTGCGTACCCGGGCTTTATCTCCGGGCACGCTGATGAGGTGATGCTGCGAGTGGAGGGGGATTGTCAATGTGATGGTGCAGGTTCCCCTTCATGCGTTTGTTGAGATCCTGAAGCCGATCAAAAGCGTCAGCCGTCTGGTTTCGGCTTTCCTCCATGTAGTCTAGTGCGTCTAGGTGTTGCTGTTGAATCTTGAAGAGTGCCTCTTTGTGGTGCTGCGTGAGTTGTTTTGTGATCTCTGAGTAGTGACGATCTAGGTTCTTTATAGAATCTGCGTGGTCGGTGAAGTGGCTGTTGATGTTGTTGATGAGGCGTTTCTTGGTGACGTCGTGTGATTCGTCTATGATGTTGACGACTTCCGTGAACTGTGCGCTGAGATGCTCTTCCAGGGCAGAGAGCCTGCTGGCAAGGTTTAGCACCTCAGCGTGAAGGTCCTGGATGGCGTCGATGATGTTGGTAGTCTTGGTTGATTGCTGCTTTAGTAACTCGTTGGCGTCTGCTATGTGTTGTTGTATCTGCGGTGAGTCGTTGTGAAATGTTGGCGCGATGTTCTGCGTTGGCTCTGTGGTGTGCGGCGATGGTCTGCGTGCATAGAGTGGGCACGTGGCCTGACCAGTGAAATGCCCCTTGCCCCCGCAGGAGGCGCAGAAGCGGCGTCGTTGAGTCAGGTCGTGTGAGCGACATTCTGCGGTGAGTGTCCCGCTACCACAGTAATGGCAGCGGGGCGCGGCGTCGCATGCTGTGTCAGTGTGCCCGTACAGGCAGCAGCGGCGGCATGGCGTTGGGCGAACACTACGGCTGGCCTCGAGCTGCAGGGTTTGCCCTAACAAGGGCAGTCCTGCGCCGAGAGCCGCCAAGTAATCGTCCTCTTCCAAGAAGATGAGTCTGATGAGTGGCGTAGGACCTCTGCTGTTCCTAATTCGCGTCGCCCTGGCCGCAGACGGCCAAAAGCGCTGCGCGGCGGTGAGGAGTAAGGTCTCCGGTAGTTGTCTATGAACTCCCCGGACGACAGCTGAGTGGCGTGCGTGCACGCGGTTCTGCGGTGAGTGGTTGGCTGCGCTGATAGGAGAGGAGGCGCTGGGTGCTTCGGCTGGCGGCAGCGAAGAGGCGGGAAGCTGGTCTTCTTCTTCGTCGGCGATGGCGATGGTTGCCTCGCAAGCAGCAGGCTTTGAGACTGCGGCGGTTTTATTCTTTCTTCCCATGTTGACTCGATGAGAGCACGAAGCGAAGTCCTTGCTGTCTCCTCAGGCGGTCAGCCGGTCGCCTTTATAGCCGCCAAGCACTGCCAGCCGGAGGCTACGCCCCTCCTTCTCAAGCACCATTGGCGCAGCAGCCAGCCACAGCCAGCACATCACAGATGGACCACAGCACCTGGGACGAGGAGCTAAAGGAAAAGCAGTTTCAAAAACTCAACTAGGAAGTCCGGAAGTTAAAAAAGGAGATAAACTACTACCAGCAGCTCCTGTACTCAATGGTAGAAGGTGGAGACTTCAGAAAAATCGCCCTGTACCTCGCTTATTGCGTACAAGAACATTCCGTAAAAAAGAGAGAAATGGTCGAACTTGGAGAGGGATGGCGCGCCGTTCCTGCTCGCAAGCGTCCCCTCCGTGGTAGCGGCGGCGACAGGACTCCGACGCGGAGCGTCCCCGGCCTACAACCGGGAAAAACGAAAACAAAACACGTCACCTCACACAGCCACCGCTACATACCAGCAACAAGTTCGCCGCCCTCTCTGGAAGCGAGGACACCAGCGGCGAGGAGACGGATGATTGCGCCACTTCAAGTGCAGCCCCCGCCCCCCTCCAATTCAGCCAAAGACCCAGCGGACGGCACGCACACCGCCGCCGCCGCCACAGAACCTACAACCATCCACCTCCAAATCCCTGCCTACATCAGCTCCTCAACCAACCACACAAAAACCACCCCAACAGCCAACAGCAAAATAGAAGCCGCCGAGGATTATCATCCCCGACGGCCGCAACGCTACAAAAGTTCTCCATCTTCTCCGAAACTCGCTTCCGGCTCAACACTTCAAGCTACAGAACACACGAAACTGCCTGAAGCTCTTCCTCCAGAGGAAGCGGGATGTCGCCACAACAATGCAACGACTGAAGGACGCCGGCGTGGAGCACTTCAGCTTCACACCCAGAGAAGACCAACCCCTTTGCTTCGTGGTAAAGCGCCTCCCCGAAGACCTCGAGGTGGATTACATCAAGGAGGACCTCAAGGCGAAGGGCTACACCGGCGTCCAGGTCCGCCAAATGCAGTCCCGTGGGCGGCCTCTGCCCAACTTTCAAATTTCACTAGAACGGACCACCGGCAACCAGCGGCTACTCCAGTAAAGAGAGGTATGTCACATGATGGTTACCGTGGAGGTCTTGATAACCAACAACCACATCACCCACTGTTACAATTGCCAGCAGTTAGGGCACACATTTAGAATGTGTCACATGACCTCCCGGTGCGTCCTCTGCGGTGGCCTCCACCGCTTAGCTGACTGCCCCAAATAGGCCACGCAGGACGTTCAACCCCACTGTGCAAACTGTGGGGAGACGCATCCTGCCAGCTATCGCGATTGTGAGACGTTTCGCAACGAACGCCACCGCCACCAACTGACATCTTTGGCCAGGAGCTCCCCAGGTGCTCAGCCAGGGCCCCGCCCCATTCTCAACCCGGCCCTGGTCAAGGAAGGCGTCTCTTTCGCAGGCGCCGCCAAGGGGCAAAAGGCACCCGTGCCACCACCAAGTGGTCCCCCCTCTACTACCCCTCTCCCAGGCGCCCACCGGTGACCTGGGTGGGCTAAAAGAGCTTATAGATTTGTTCAAGTCATTCAATCTTCCGGCACTTTTGCCGAAGGTGTAGTCCTTCATTGCCAAATTTAAAAGCTGCACAAGCACCTGGGATAAGCTAGAAGCCGTGATATGCCTCCTCTCAACAATTTTCGATTAAATGGCCACTGTAAGGGGAGGTATAGCATTAACTCGCGCGCTCCTGTGGAATGCCGACGGCATCTACCGGCAGCAGCACGAACTTGAAAACTACCTGCGGCGTAACAAAATTGATGTTGCATTTATTTGCGAAACAAAATTAAACCAGGATAACACTTTTAAGCTCCGGGGTTACCAATTTTTTCGGAATGACAGATTTGGCCGACAGGGGGGTGGCACCGCCATATTATTAAAAAAAACACAATTGCTCATGCTCCTGTTACGCTGCCAGCGGCTATTAAAATTCGTATTAACAACACAACGGTGATGTTGGTAGCGCTCTACAGGCCCCCTGACTCCCCATATTTTTTTGCCACACCTCGAACAGATCCTCAATTTAGAGGTGCACGTTATAATTGCAGGACATTTCAACGCTCGGCACCTATGGTGGCATTCTCGCCGAGCAAACGCGGCTGGAAATCTCCTGATTGAACTTATAATTGAAAATGACGATATTGAGGTTCATTTCCCCCCAGAATTCACATTTTGGCATAGATTAGGACACTGGGACCCTGTAATTTTGGACTTTGTGCTGACAAAAAATGCGGCTCTTTCACAAAATTTTACAGTGTATCACAGTTTAGATTCTGACCATTTACCTGTGCATTTTGAAATCTGCGGCGCGGTCACGGCCGGTTGGAGCGGCCCCCAGCGCCGAGCAGAGACAAATTGGACACGCTTTACGACGGACATGCACAGGATGGCTCAGCCTAAGCTGTCATACTACAGCGAGGCAGACATCGATGCCGCCATTGAAAATTTCACCGCCTCGCTTCGCACCGCCAAAAGAAACGCTACCACGTACACCACAAGTCCACCCAGTTTTTGCACGTATCCGGAGGTGGAAAAGCTCATTGCCCGGAGGCGGCGCCTGATGAGACTGTGGCGGCTTACCCGCCAGCCCGAATACAAGGTTGCAGCAAAATGGCTACGCAACATCATTCGGCAACAAATTCAACTTAACAAAATTGAACAGTGGGAAAATAAAATGTTAAGTACCACACATTCGGACCATTCTCTATGGAAATTATTAAGGGCATTCAAGGTCTCCTCTAGCGTCAACTCCGGCACTGAGGCGCTTCACACTCCCCTCGGTCTGCACTTCTCCGGTGAGGAGAAAACCGAGGTCTTCGCCGACTGTCTGGAAGACAGATTTTCTGAAAACCCTACAACAAACCACGCACAAGAACAAGAGGTTCTGACATGGGTACAAAATTGGGTGCCGCAGAAGCATGTGCAACAACTGCCTATCATAACGCCGCTAGAAGTGTACAAGCTCATTAGGCATTTGTCTAATGGGAAAGCCCCGGCCCGGGCAAGGTGACTAATGAGGAACTCAAGCATCTCCCGAGAAAAGCCCTGGTGCAGCTCACAAAGATTTTCAACGCCTGTTTGAAGCATAATTATTTCCACACCACTTGGAAATGAGCCAAGGTAATCGTGCTCCCGAAGCAAAGGAAAAGCACCAGGCAACCACAAAATTAACGCCCCATTAGTCTCCTGTCTTCTATTGGTAAACTGCTCGAAAAACTTATACTTTTTCGACTCCAAAAACAAGTTTCGGAAATACATGAATTTTCAAAATCTCAGTTTGGCTTTAGAAAAGGTCACTTCACAGAATTACAACTATTATGCTTTGCGGATGACGTCACTGAGCAGTTTTACAATGAGGCTTCAACGTTGGCGCTATTTTTGGACGTAGAAGCCGCATTGGATCGGTGCTGGCACAATGGCCTACTTTATAATTTGCACCACAATTTTCCCGGCCTTCAAAATTTCATGTACCTAATTCAGAGCTTTTTAAAAACCCGGCATTTCTACGTCCAAGTGGGCCGCTCCTCTTCTCGGGAGCGAGTTATGCGGGCTGGCGTCCCTCAAGGGGCTGTAATGTCCCCCTTTCTATATATATTATTTACCAACGACTTCCCGTGATGTATGCTGACGACACCTCCATCTACAACCACTACAAAAATCCTCGTTTCGGCCTTTTAGAACTACCCTTGACCGCTTCCTCTCGTGGTTCCACGATTGGAAGATAGAAATTAATGCAAACAAATGCCAGCTGATTTATTTTTCACATAAGCTGCGCCTTCCGGCTATGGACCTAACGGTCGGTGGTCAAAGGTTGCACAGTCGTCAGCAAGTTAAGTACCTTGGCGTCACCTTGGACCGCACATTGCGGTGGAATGCCCACCTAAACGATAGCGCCAACAAAGGGTGGCAGCGATTAAAGTTATGCGCCCCCGTCTTCCGCAGCAAACAGCTAAATCTAAAATCAAAACTCATATTGTACAAATCCTTTATTCTGTCGGTGGTTCTCTACGCATGTGTGGCCTGGGCAAATGCATCTGCATCTGCAAAAAGGCACGTTCAAATCCTTCAAAACCTCTCCCTCCGAAAAATCCTCCGTGTTCCTATCCAGACATCCAATCAAACCATCCTACGTGAAACCAACATGCCCTCCATCCCTGATGTCACTACCAAACGTCCTCGTCGGTATGGGCGCGCATACGGGGACATCAGAACCCCCTCATCTCCAGCATCGGCAGTGGCGAGCCGAAACACAGAAAACATGGCCGCATCAAAAAGTTTTGACGGCACAACGGCTCGCCATTTAAGCGCGCCCATCACACCAGGCCCCAGGCCACCCCTAACTACTACAGAGGCCGTTACCACGCAACAACCATCCTGCTACAGGCTGCCTCACAGCCAAACCGCGTACTGTAGTGTAAATAGTGTATATATTTCTTGTCAGTGTCTTAGCGTAAGTTTCTGGGACGTGCTTCGCATGGCCAGTGTGTGTATTTGTGTGAGAGCGTGTGTATGTATGTCTGTGCGTGTGTGTATTTTAAAGTGTATATATGTGTATATATATATATGTATAAATAGAAAACTTTTCTAAACAAAACAGGACACAATACAAATCAAAATACGGAGTAAAACTGTTCTCGGTGGTCCAAAGACAGTCGCCGTATGGGTTTGAGAACAAACACAAAAAATTCTCTAATTATGATAGCAAAAATGTAAATCACATATAAATTTAAGCCTGTAAGCCGGGCCTATTGTACCGGCACCAGGCCATACTTATGTCTTAATAAATAACCTGAGAACCTGAGAACGGCGGAGGTCTGAGTTGCAGAAGAACCTGCTTCGGCCAAGAAGGCCGAGAGGTCTGAGTCGCAGAAGAGGCCAGCTTCGGTCTAGAAGGCCGAGAGGCCTGCCTCTTCGAAGTGTTGCCCAGCTCCGCCTGAGGGCTGGTATCTGGCGGCGATGCTGGTTGGTCCGGCTCGGAAAGGAGGGCGGAGCCTGCTGTGGCCAGCTGCTCCCTCGGCAGTGGCGGCGACGATTCGACGATTACCGGTGTGTCTTCGGCGTTCCCGATGGTCCATAGTCCCATTCTGTTTCGTCGGTTGTTGCCGTCGGCGTAGCGGTGCTGAAAACGTGCTGTCTGAAACAGACGGTTCTAGTGTGGCACAGTTGAAATCTCGATCCTGTAGGGCTGTATTGTTGAGCGGCATATCGGATAAACGTCAGGTGTGATGGTTTGGGGCGCCATTGGTTACAACAGCCGATCTCACCTCCTACGAATTGAGGGCACTTTGAACAGCAACCGGCACCTAACAGTGGTTGTAGAGCCTGAGGTACTTCCCCTGCTTCAGGCATCTCCACAGGCCACATTTCAACAGGACAATGTGCCCGGCCACATATTACGAGGAATGTACAAGCATTCTCCGAAGAGCGACGGGTACCATTGCTTCCCTGACCTGCACGTTCGCCGGACATATCGCCCATCGAACATGTCTGGGATATCGTTGGTCGGCACTTGGTGCTTCACGGTCCTCCAGTAACCAGT
Organism: Deroplatys truncata; assembly: GCA_030765065.1. Taxonomy (NCBI): domain Eukaryota; kingdom Metazoa; phylum Arthropoda; class Insecta; order Mantodea; family Mantidae; genus Deroplatys; species Deroplatys truncata. Next base: position 276,995,731 of record CM060990.1, read on the forward strand.
GTCAGGGATTTGTGGGCTCGAATACAAACTGCGTGGAGGGAAATCTCTCAAGAACTTATTCAGAACCTTTTTGATTCAATGCCACGGCGTATAGCAGCTCTAATTGCAGCGCATGGAAATCACACCAAATACTGGATATCATTTGTTACTTGTCATCTACCTAACCTGCGGTATTAAATTCACTGAATTCATGTGTTTCCTTCTTGGTATTGCAATTTTCACAAACGGGAGTGTATATACAGGGGGACCATTTAAGTTGAGACTGTACAATTTCTCCAAAACTAAACATTGCAGAAAGAAATGTCTTAAATAGAAGTTGCTTGATATTATGGGGGAAAGTAAATGCCATTAGACGTGTTTTATTTGGAGGACATTGTGATGGTCATTTTAGGATCAATTTAAATTGACCCCAATTGTAGGTTCCCATTAAAAAATTAAATTGACCCTAAAATGACCACCATTACGTCCCCCAAGCAAAACATGACTAATAGCACCTACTTTCTCCCATAATATCAAGCAACTTTTATTCGTCATTTCTTTCCACGACGCTTAGTTTTGGGGATATTGTACGGTCTCAACTTAAATGTATATGTATATATAAAGTATTTATTATAACAGATAAGAAAACCAGTTACTGTGAAAACACCCTTTATTCATCACTGGGCACTCAACGTAGCACAAACGGTACACTTGAGCACTTTGGCATCCACTCGGAATACAACACAACTGATCCATCAAATCAAATGACAACTTAACTGCTGAACTCCACGACTCACAGCTGACTGCACTGTCCACTTTTCACTTCTAACAGAACTCAATTCAACTGAACTGCCGTCTGGGCATAAGCAGTCCCCTTATATAGGTCCCGCATACAAGCGAAACTTTCGAGAACAAGTTCCTACCAGAAGATGCCAAAACCAAGGTTCGGGCACAGGTAAGCGGTGCATAATGGGCTTTTATCCCACACTGCTTTTTGTTCTATTGTTTCCGTACTCGCTATTGTTCCGACGGTCAGTCGAAAGCTCACCCAAGTACCGCCCGGGAGATGCTTACCGGCGGCCCGCAGGTAGCTCCGCGTACACGTTCACAATGCTCCCTCCTCAGAGCTGGTCGTCCCGACCAGCACTGTCGTAGAGGTCTAGATCGTCTAGGTGTACCACCAGCATCTTCCCTCGGGGTAGGCTATGGATGCGGTAGACTCCATCATTGATTCTCTTCACCATGCGGTACGGTCCTTGCCATGATTGTTGAAGCTTGGAGCAACGCCTCTTGCGCGGGTAGGCGATACAGCCACACCATATCACCTTGCTGGAAACCTTGGCTCTTGGTCTGGTGGTCATAACGGGTCTTCATCCGGTCGCTCGCTACCTGGATATGTTGACGAGACATTTCGTGCACGTCGTGAAAACGGTCCACGAGGTTCCCCAAGATTGCTGGCTATTCCGCCCCAGAGGGGCTCCCAAACATCAGGTCGCATGGAAGACGGAGCTCCCTGCCGAAGACCAAGCTGGTCAGTATCAACCCAATGGTGTCGTGCGTCTACGAGCGGTAGCCCGCAAGAAAAGCAGCATCTTGACATGCCTCTGGTGATTGTCCACGACCTTCTTCAGGAGAGTCTCGATCTACCGCTCAGCCATGCCATCGGTCCGCGAGTGGAGAAGCGTTGTACGCGTCTGGTGCATTCCAAGTCTCTCCACCAGTACTTCCCTCACCAGGTTCGACTCGAAGTTTCTGCCCTGATCGCTATGTAGCTCTAACGGTACCCCAAATCGGCAAAGCACTTCTTCCATGAGGTAGCCCGTGTTCGCCTAGACCTCTTGGTTAGGAATGGCGTGCACCTCCGGAACTTAGTGAAGTAATACATGACCACCAGCAGATACCTGTTACCCCTGTCGGACACAGAAATGGTCAGCTATGTCGATGGCGATGCGTTCGAAGGGTGCTCACACGTTATATTCCTGCATGAGATCCCGGCTCCTAATCTGTGGCCGCAACTCGCCGCACCCACATGACACTGGTGGCACCACCTCTCGCGCCCGTCCGTAGTCTCAACCAGTAGTACCGTTGTCGGAGCTTGTCAACCGTTCGGTTGAGTTCAACATGTCCTCCCGAAGTCGGCGCATGTACTTCCTCCAGGACTTCCGGCACCTTACTCCGAGGAAGGATCAATTGCTCTCTCTGAGTCTTCTCGTTATGTGACTCCCAAGCTCTGAACAACATACCTTTCTTGGTCTTCAGTGAGCCCCGTTGAGCCCATTAGGACTTATAAACACTACTTCGGGCTGCAATGTCCTCCCAGCTTGGTCTAGTTCCTGCCTTCACTTCTCCCAGGAGCGGTCCCAAGTCGGCGTCTGCCAAATGATCCCTCCTCAGGCCTGCGCTATCTCATTCATATTTCACACGGATAGTTGCGGCATGCTCCTTCACCTCCAACCTAGTGCACTGGCCGCACTCCTCGTTGGGAGTATCTTCTTGATATGGCATTCACATTGGAGTGGCTCCTTCCTCTCTGATGTACTGATGTGAAGTTTTGTTTCTAAAGCCTCTGGACCTAACGGGTCGTCTGACCCTCCAGGTTCCTAAAGCTCAATAGCAGGTGAGCGCGCAGTGAACAGTCCTGAGGTAGAATGGCTGACTGTAAAGGTATTTATGGAAGTGTCCCTATGTTTTCACTGCTGCCAGCAGCTCCCGACGGGTAACGCAGTGGTTCTTTTCCGCCTTGGAGAGCGTCTTGCTACAGTACGCCGTTACCTGTTACTACCCATCCTGGGCCTGGAATAGTGCGCCTCCAACACCACTGTCGCTGGCGTCAATGTCCACAGTAAAATCGCTGCCCGGTTGTGAAAAACTCAAAATAGGCGCACTGCAGAGCGCTACCTTAAACGCTTGGAACGCGTCCTCGGTCCCTTCTGTTCACATGTAAAGCCGGTGTTCTTGCGTCAGACGATGAGGGTCTACGCGATGTTTGAGATGCCTCTGACGGACTGGCGGTAGTAGCTCCATAGAAACATAAAATTGCGCAACTCTCGTTTAGCCCTCGGGCGAGGCCAATCTCTCACAGCCCGAGTCTTCTCCAGGCCCGTGGCCACCCCAATTGGTGAGACTATGTGACCCAAGTAATTAACCTCCTTGCAGAAGAGTTGGCACTTCTTCGCGTTCAGTTTCAGCTTAGCTCCTTACAGTCTGTATAATACCTTGGTCAGATTCTCTAGGTGATCTTCGAAAGCACTGCCAATGACGATGACGTCGTTGAAGTATAGCAGGCAGGCATCGTAAATCAATCCACTCATCACTGATTCCATCAAGCGCTGGAAAGTAACTGGCGCGTAGCAGAGCCAAAGAGCATAACCATAAATTACCAAAGCCCTTGGCATGTCGAGAATTCGCACTTTTCCTTGTGCCTAGGGTCCAGAGCCTCTTGCCAACATCCCAATTTCAGGTCCGAAGTTAAGAACCACTGGGCACCAGCAAGAGTATATAGGGTATCGTCAATCCGGAGTAAGGGGAAACAACCCCCTGCGTGACAGCATTCAGCTTTCTATAGTCCACGCAGAAGCGTAGCTCGCCGTTCTTCTCCACCAAGACCACAGGGGAGCACCAGGGACGTCAGACTCTTCGATAACCCCCCTAGAACTGATGTCCTCCAGCATACTACGTACCTCCGCTTACTTCGCCAGAGGAACATGTCTTGGTAGTTGGCGGATAGGCCGGGCGTTTCCGGTGTCGACGTGTTGGAGTACTCGGTCGGTGCGGCCATAATCACTGTTCCCTTGGCTGAAGGCAGACTGGCATTGCTTAAGGAGATGACGGAACCTCTCTAGTTGTGCCGCGGTCAGATGGTCGGCCGTCCTCTTCAGCAAGTCATCCAGCCGGGGTCACAGTTCTTGCGACGGTACTAGCTCCTCGGATCCACCGTACGGCGATACTCTCATAGCTGGCTCGCATTCCCCTAACTCCGTTCCGGCCTGAATGTCCTAATCGGTGTAGGATGGATTCAGCAGTCCCACAGGCACTTCCTGCCGGCAAGGCAACAATGCCCTGGCGACACATAATCCATCCAATGGCGTCTTCCAGTCTAAAACCAGGTTCCATGACCGCTGGCCTTTCAGACGCGCCTTCAAAATCACCTCGCTTCTTACCACATCCTCCGTCAGGACCACCCTGCAGATTCCCGGATGTCCATTGGGGCTCCGGAGCGTCACCTCGTCTCAGCAGAGTCTCAAGACACTTCTGCCGGCGTTGACCGTCACCTTGTGGCTCCTGAGGGCGTCTAGTCTCAGTGTCATATCTTTAGCCATCCCCGATACGAACACCCACTGTCTTACAATGTTCCACCCTAGGGTCAACTCCAATAGGGTCTCCTTCTCCTCAGGCAAAGTATCGCCCGATGCCGTCACTAGCTGATAGGGCCGATTCGGTTTCCTTGATGGCAAGTCCTTTGCCACGCCAGGTCTCATTACGGTCACAGTTGCACCTGTGTGGACTAGTACCTGGCACAGCCTCCCTTGTATCCAGCCGTTCGTGACGAGGCTGTCATCCATTGTTCTGCTTCAAGCACGCAGCGTCACTCGAGGAGGTGATGAAGACGGCCCCGACGTGCCCCTCGCCACGCCGGTGCTTATTTGTTTCCCGCTTGCTCGTCGGCTTGGTGTAAACATTCCTTTACTACATGTCCTGGCTTCCCACACACCACTTGAAGTTCTTGATCGACGTCTTTGGGTTGATCCTTTGTCCCCGTCGTATAGAATGCTCCTGGTCTTCGAGGTAGGTGTAGCTGTTGCTTTGGCTGCCTCCATCCTCAATGTGGCCGTTAGTGCCTTGTAGGTGGTTTTGTAGTAGCCGAGCTTAGCTACTGTCATATATCGGCGTCACGCACCCCGTCGACAAAGGGTTAGGCAGCCTCCTGGGACACATAACTGGACGGGAGGTTCACCAGAAATTTACTTACCAGGACGAACTCCTGCAGCTTCTCCCCTGGCTGTTGCGGCCTTCACCTGAGCTGACTACTATAGGCGGCAGCCAAGCGATGGTTTTCGAACCGCTTTTTGAGGACCTCCCAAACATCTCCGGATACCGCGGACGTTGGAATCACATTCAAAACTTCTGCGCCCGTCCCTGCAAGGTGACTATCAGCTGTGTGGCTTCCTCCTCCGCCGACCATCGGTTGTGGGTGGCGACGGCGGCAAATTATCGGCGGAGGACTTCGAAAGTTGACATTCCTCCGTACTTGAATGGCTTCACAAGCGTAAATGTTGTGTCGGATCCAAGTGTCTATACCTTCAAGTCCTTCAGTCTCCCGTAAAGCATTTCTCGCATCATTGCGTTCAGTTCCTTGGCGCTGCCGTCGACCCTTCCTTCTAGGACCCTAAGCCGTTCGCCGAAGGCGTTAAGGTATTGGTCATGGTCGTCCACCTTTCCGCCGAGTTCTACCACGTCTTTCTTCATGCAAGTTAGTTGCTCGTCGGCTAGGTCTTCATCTTGGACATTTCTGTCTGCATCTTTTCCATTACAGCTTCCATCTTCGTCCGCATTTTCTCAATTGCGAAGTTCACTGTCGTTATTTCACCAACTATCGTATCCATTCCGTGTTCTATTATTGCCTCCATCTTCTCCATCCCAAATTCCATTTTCGTCTCCCTCTTTTCCATTTTTCTCCATCCCAGATCCCATTTTCGCCTACATCTTCACCATTCTGGATTTCATGGTCTGCACTTCACTTAATAATTTGTTAAGTAGTTGCTCCATTGCTGCATTTATATCCCACTCCTGACACCAATGTAACAAATTAAAGCGAAATTACTGCAAAAACACACTTTATTTATCTCTAGGCACTTAACGTAGCATAAAGGTTACACTTGGGTCACTTCTGCATGCACTCTGAATACAACACAACTGAACCATCCTCCATTGTCTTCCGTGGTCTAGGAATACTTCTAGTTCCCGAGGTCACGGGTTCAAACTCGACAGAGGGCGATGGATTTTTTCGGGTGCAAAAATCCTTAGTATGGCTTCCTTTGGAAGGAATGTAAAGCCGATGGTCTCTTGTCCTAGATTTACGGCACGTAAAAGAACCTCAAGCACGATAAAGAGGCCTCTGAGAAAAATTCCGATCTTTTAATCCCAATATATAATGGGACGCTAAGAATTGTAGCAGTTAAAGAGCATCCATAATTAAAAAACATTTTAAAAAACTGATCCATCAAATCATAACTGAGGTACATGACACACTACTGACTGCTGAGTTACAACTCACAGTTAAACTACACTGGCCACCTTTCTCTTCATCACTTCTAACAGAACTCAGCTCAGCTAAACTGCCATCTGGGCATGAACAGCCCCCTTATATCGGTCTTGCATACAAGTGGAACTTTTGAGGAGAAGAAGAACATGCCAAAATGAAGGTTTCAGAACAGGTAAGATGCACATGATGGGCTTTTATTCCACATTGCCTATTGTTCTGTTGTTTCTGCACTTGCTATTGTTCCAACAGTTGATCGAAAGCTCACCCAAGTATCAGGCTGGGTGGCACTTACCAGTGGCCTGCAGGTAGCTCCATGCACATAGTCACAATATACTGAATTATCTTTTCTTATGTGTCAGAATATTGTTGCAATGAAACACTGTACTCTGTACCCTACTTGGAAGATCATCACCCTTACAGTTAACCCCACCAAGAATAAGCATGATCGTAGATCACCAGTGGTCACATGCATTCCACCTGATGTATAGGGATGGATATTTGTTGGCAAATGGAACACACATGTTACTGAATGCTGATTCTTGATGTTCTACATACAGTGTATTCATAACATAGTAAATGTCTGATATATTAGGTTCCTTTTCTTCCATTATGTTGCTAGATCCAAAAATATTGCAATGGTGGAGTTTTTCTTCCTGCTTGCATTTAATATACCTTTTCAAAGAAATAGTTAAGCACTACTACATTAATGGACAAAAAACTATTTAATTCATAAACTGGTCCATATAATTCAGTTGCTTAGTTAATATTAAAGACAAATCACCATCCTGAAAAAATGGTATAGGAACCTAAAAGAATCCATTAATATCATGTTTAACACTAGCATATATGTATTGGAATAGATACATTTTATATGGAAAACTATAATTGTTCAATAATATTTTCTCAAAACTCCTCCAGAACAACATTCACACATTGTGACAGGATAGTTTTGAGTTGAGACATTACAATTAAGGTATACTTGCTGTAAGTTATATTTTAAAATTCTAGTTGAAGAGCCATGTGAGCTGGGATGTGAAGGCCTAAGTTACTGCACCAACTTCAACAATCGACCCACAGAGTTGTTTCGCAGTTGCACAAACCAAGCAGATGATGCAGCACGGTATGATGTTGCACTCTGGCAGCAGCAGGGTTATTTGGGATTACCTGGATTGCATCTTCCTGTTCGCAACGTATCTAGATGTTCTCCCAACTCATGGAAAGCTGTTGCCTGTGCTCTGCAGATTAAACCCTGTCACAGGCATTCACATGCCAACAGAATTTGCAGGTCAGACTTATTTTAAATTAAGTATCTTGTTCTGTAAAAGTCCTATGAGTAGGCACTATGTTTATATCAGTAAACTAATTTGTGAAAGTCTATATCATGTGTTCCTGTTTACCTTAAATATATATATACACATGAGGTGAATCAAAATTCCCCTAGGTTTTCATAACTATGCAACCTGCAGTTATTATGTTATGTAGATATATTGCATCTTTTGCCAAAATGATAGTTCTGTATCTAGGTTTCTTGTAACATATTTATTCATTTCTATGCCTAACCAGATAATTAAATGTTGCAGAAATGCAACTAAGCTGCAGAAAGCTGAACAGTAATAGTGCTGCATAGATCTGAAAGCAGAATAATACAGAAATGCTCTGTTTTGAGCATCTCACCAACAGTTTTATGCAGCCAAGTGGACTAATTATCATCATCATCATCTTCTTCCTCTTCCTCATCCTCCTCCTAACAGGTGATAGTCCCAGAAGGACTGTTCCAGGCTACATAAAATTCTGCTGCCATCTCTTCATAGGGCAACTCAGTGATCTTTTCCCTGATGTTCTGTAGTTCAAGATCGGTCAGGGATTCCTGCTTCTGGACATATGCATGATGTGCTGGAACCAATTTTCTTGATATTGTTGAATATACTGCATGACAGGTTCCTTTCCCAGTTCTTGTATGATATCTTCATTTCATTCATGGTTCCATTTAGCGTAGCCTACTGTACACCACATAAACTTCATTTCGTTAAACTTCATTCTATTTCCGACACACTTTCATATGGTCCAAGCTTTGTTGCCATAACATAGAACTGGTCTTACCAAGGTCTTGTATAGGTGAGTATGGGTATGTTTTTGGACTGAGGAAGGTTTCATCATACTGTTGATAATGCCAGTGGATTTATTGAATTTAAAGGTAGTTTTGTAATATGTCTAAATGGGGTGAAACGGAAAGTGTAAAACCAAGGTAATTAGATGCATTTCCCTTTCTAAATTTTTTTCATTTATACAAATTTTGCTGTTTACAGATTCTTTGTCACAGAATGCCATTACTTTTGTTTTCCCTGTGATGTGCGATATAATATTTGTCAGCTATTAATGTTAAACTATAGATTGATCGCTGAGTGGATTATCACTAAGAAATGTAGTTGCTAGGTTTAAGAATAATGGTTGATACGGTAATTTGTATCACAAATTATTTAAATGTAAATAATGATTGTAATATGAATATGTATTTTTATGTGACATTGATTTCAGATGTTTATTAATTGTAATTATTATTGGTAAATAATAATATACGGCTTTACTGAAACTGTCAATAATAACGCAATAATGCAGAGAGGGGGGTGAGCTGTTTATCGTTATTGGGAACAGGGAAGTTATGTAATGTTTGGCGCGTTTTCGGTAGAAACTTCTGGAATGTTTCCCTAAAAGCAATATGTATTCGTGGTTTTCATTGGATATTAAAATAGACGCTAATGTTGGCGCGTTTTATTAGCCAATAGCAGTTCATTTATAATCTTTAGGCGTATCTTGATGCAGGCCTATAAATAGGGTAGGTTCGAGGTAGCTTCCCCCTCAGTTCATCAAAATTTCGTGTACACTACACGTCGTCAGTCAGTCCTTCAGTTCGTCAAGTTACGCGCAGCAAAAATCATTAAAGATCTAAAATATTATACATTTAAATATACACAAAGTTGAAGTACGTGAGTTAAAAGTGATAAGTAAGAAGTTATTACAAACGGTTTCAGTTTGGCGAGTATCTAAATCAATATGTAAATGTGTTCGTGAACGTGTTCGGCAATAAAAATTATAAAACAAATTTTCTTCATCAGTATAATTTCTGGATAAAGATTCCTTTCCATTTCACGACCTGCAAAGAGATACATGTTCGACCCAAATAGCTAGCTGGAGGACATTTAAAGTAAATTATTTCAAAACTGATGCAAATTGCTACGCCAGATGGAGCTACAAACCAGACAAATGAATGACGTCACAAGATGGCAACGCATGAAGTATAAACAACATTAATTCTCTCGCAAATTGGCTCCACAACGTGGGGCTAACAAATACAAAAACATATTACGTAAACAAACAGATTCCGTCGCATGGTTCAAACCCCATGATATGAAACACTTCCTTTGTTCATTTATTTATTCACTATTAATACTTTATCACCTGAGCCATAGAGGTTAAAACCAATGCTAATTTGCATCACATAATTATCAAAGTGCTGTGCTCAATATGGTGGTGTGGAAGAGTTTTTAATATCCAGTGTTCTTGCTCAAGTCCAGAGGAGAATGCCACAATTATTACCTATAATTCTTTCTGATACTACTAAAACAACTAACAGTATAAGTTACTTGTAACTTGCACACAATGTGTTATGCAAAAATATCCAAACCCAAGTCCAAAGCAAAATAGAAAGGGTGTAGAGAAAGTTAAGCTCTTCTATAAGTTTTGAAAACATGATATCCCTTCAGAATACAGAATGAATGCCCATAATATGACTCGGCTATTTAGTATCTTGAAGTAGGATAGGTTTAAAATCTACTTTAGCTGTTTATTAAATGGATTGGTATGTTGAATTGTATGTTATAGCCTTTTAGTATGCCTTAAAATCTGTTTGACATTTTTTGACATTTTTTGACATTTTTTCGCATTTCAAGGTTATTAATAAAATGGCACATGATATTCTTTATGCTACATCAAATACATATATAGCTCTTGCCAGAATTGAAATATTAATTAAACATATTCTTTGTTACATGACATATTCATGTTACATTATATTGTTACATTGACCACTAGGGTGGTTCAAAAAATGGGGTTTCAAAATTCATATCTCCACAAGGCTAATATTGTGCAACTATGTTTAAAGAAATACATACAAAATTTTACCAAAAAGTATTAACATTCAGAGGTTGCTCAAGGTCACACAGGCTTTTAATCTCTGAAACTAAAGGGAAAAAGGTCATTCTGTTTTTGAATATGCCATTAGAACAGCTTTCGAAGAAGTGGGGAACTATTGTCAATTTTTAATATAATTTAAAGAAGAAACTGTTTCTGCTCCTCATCCTTTCTCAGTGTCTTGTACTTTTGGATCAGGCTGACAGTTCATTCTGCCATGTCATTTACTACTTTCATCCAAGAGCATCAGTCATGAAGTTCCTTGAACAGAGGATGAACTGGCCACTTTGTGGAAGGTCTCTGCAGGAATTATTTAGATTTCACTCTTCCTCCTCCAGTCAACATGTGGAAAAAATAACTGCACTTTCTGTCACAGGTTCTCCAATTTCAGGTCTTCTGATTCATTCATAACCTTCAATCAATAAGGAGCACCAGATAACTTTGTATATTTCAAGTCTTTTACCATTTATTTCCTTTGAGTTTGTTTCTTTTTGTCACCATGGAAGGCTAGGACAACCAGGTGCTCAGAGAGAAAACAAAGATGTGATGCATAGAGCCATATATGCTTTCTTTGGTACAGTTTTGTTCAAATAATATATGAGGAGAATAATATTTCTGGTGTTGTAAGGTCTTCAGATATGAATAGGGGCTTCATTCTACTCTCTGACATAAACAAGTTCCATAAATAAAACCAAGTCAGTTATATTCTTGGCTTCTTGTTATGTTAGTTTAATTGAAACTGGAAAAGCAATATTTTAAGTGCACAAATGGCTTTCCCTATCCAGCAAGTTGATGTGCTGGCCAGACATTCGAAATGACTATTGCTACTACTTCCACCACCAAGGAACAATAAAGACAATAATAAGAATTGTTTATAATCATCTCTTGATTGCTGAACTTCTAGAGCATTTGGCAAGTAATTCAGCATTTGTTGCCACAATTTCTTCAGTATTGAATCCCGGAATAGTTCCTCTGGTGCTGCAGAATAATTAAAGTGATTAATAGATGACTATCCTTTTTGAACATTTTTGGAAATTGTTGTTTCTGGACTTGTAGATGCACAAAAATACAGAAAAATACATATAACAATATAATTTCCAGAGCATGATGGCAGCAAGGGATTAATATCAACACTGTTTCAAAAGTTTCTTCAATCTTTGTACAAGCTTCTTTGTGAAGCCCTGTGTTACTATTTGTAGCATCAAATACAATTCCAGATTGCATTCTTTAGCAGTATTACCCCAGCGATAGCTAGCTACTATTAAGTACGGTAGCAGTTTTTTTGACCACTCACTTCTTCTTTTCCTTTTACAGCTTAAATGTTACTGCTAATAATGGGTTTTGGTTTGAGGGCATTGTTGTTAGGTATCAAGGCCTTATACACACACACACACACACACACACACACATATACACACACACACACACACACACATAGATACATACATAACTATTGCTATGAACATTTCATCAATATTATTATTCATTAATAACAGAAACTCAAACTTCCTGATATGCAGGATCCAGTGGAATAGCACAACTAAGCATAGTATATTATGAAAAGCATCTAACAAAACAAGTGAATACACAAAAAGCTCATTTTTGACAGTAATAAAGCCTATAATAGTGACATAATAACATTATTGTGTCACCGGGGAAAGAGGAGAGGGAAGCCAAACGCGTCCTGGCAGAGAAGAGGAAAGAGGCGTGGCAACAGTTTGCAGTGAGCAGTGCAAAAAGCATATAGTGGGGAAGGGAAGGGGAGAGAATCGTTGGAAAAGTGGGGAGTATTCGGAGGAAGAAGGGGAAGAAAACATTATATCATCTCCGCATAGAAGTATATTGGTGCTCCCGAAAGAAATGCAAAAATCAGTAGAGGGAATCAAATTGAGAAGTAAAAAATCTTTAAAGAGGTTTACACCTTTCCGTAACAGAATAGGATCACAATAGCGGCCAACAAGGAGATTGGGATTTTGGAATTGTGAAGGCCAAATCGGCTGCTTCACAATTCCACAATCTTGGAGTGTATTATCTTTTAGAGAAAGATATATAGACGTTAAAGGATAAATATATAAACATAGAAATTATATTAATGGGGACTTTAACGTAAGAATAGGGGAAAGAGATAAGCAGAGAAAGTAATTAAAATTATTAGAGAAAATAATGTGAGTAAAATATGGAAGGGTATAAAATTAATGTATCTAAAGAAAAAGAGATTAGGAGAAAAGAAGGTTCATGGTATGGAATGAATAGGAATAAATGGATATGGATGGTTAAAACAAGAAAATAATGAAAATATAAATAAATATAAGAATTACTAATTGTATTAACATGTAATAGTAATCCAAGAAGGTATCTAATATGTAATAACTTAATGCTCAATAGATTAATACATTATTATTATAATCAAAGGAGGGGAGATTATAAAATGGCCAGGGCCAGAAGCAGTCACGCCCAACTCCCAATATGGTTGTAATTATTTTGGCACTCAATAAACATTACATTACATTAGTGACATAAATGTAAGTAAACACAGAAAAAGTTTCTTTGTTTTTGTAATGTAGCATTCACTCATGTTTTGGATTTGAAGCATGTAAGGACTTTCCTCAATTCTGCTGTATATATATTTTCCACATACCAGTTTCTTGCAGATATAATGGGCATTGGTTGTTTTGTTCTACCTGCAGTTATGACTTATTTGACACTGTCTTCATCAATTAGGACTAAAATGCTGTTTGGTAGGAGTAGTCTATATGCGATGTTGTGAGTAGGCCATCCCTTGATATCCAACAAGATACAAATATGCGATCATGATGAAATTGTAAAGCCATGCATTTTGCATCATAATAACTATTCTATTATGAACTTTAACAAATGCTGTGTGCAAAACAGAGTATATCAAAAATAGGTAGTCACTAGTGTTGATTAAACATTATTAACAGAAGAAAAAAAAGTGTTTGCTACATGCAAGAGGTGAACCTGTGGTCTTAACCACTGAAGTACCCTACACTTTGCCACAGCACTACAGAGAAGACACACGGAAGGTAGCAGTGCCATACAACAACCTGCTGCAGTGGTTATAGAACTTATTGTGCATGGTGTAAACATGGCACTGTGCCATGTAGGACTTCAAAAAATTTGGCATTCAAGATATGACTCATTTTTTTTGTTCATGGGTGTACATAACTAGTTGAATTGAATGGAACAGCTTTTAAAAGCATATAGGTAATGAAAATGTGTTCATTATACTTTGTAAATGCAAAATAACTATTTTTACATGTGATTAATCAAAAGTTTAGTAGAACTAAAACCTTTAAAAATTCCTCAGGGCATGTAAAATAGCTAAGGCTATAGATTCAACCACAGTAAAGTTATTCATGGGGCAAGAATGTGATGATTTATGTGGAATATCAATAGACTTGCTTTCAAGTTTCATTTTTGAGTACAGTATTCAAGATATGCATTTAATAGACAGTGAAATGTACAGTTTTCTGAACTTTTGATCTCTACAAGGTGAATCTTTACACTAAAATGATTTACAACTTAAAACCCACAGAATGATGTACACATACATCTGTTTTTAAAATCACATATTGACACTACCTATTTACTTTATACATATAAGGCCATTGTATTTGCAACAATAGAAAATGAAAATTCATTTTGGAAAACGTCAGATAAAAACTAAATATTGAAGGTCTAATTTTGTATAATAAACTGTGAAGGTGATTAAAGAGCAAACTGGATAAAAATTTAAACAAAATTTAAGATAGTTCTTATTAATAAATGTTTCTATAATCTAGATGACTTATAAATGATACTTCCAAGTGTTATTGTGTTATATTTTATTATTAAAATGTTAAGGTTTAATTTAGTTTAAATTCTATTTGATTTGGCAGTTCCTAATGGTATCTGCAGAAAGAATTTATTTTTAAAATTTTAATTTCAATTAGATTCCTGTAAATTTTACCAAATTTTAGAAATGTTTAACAGCATCCTTAAACACTATTTGGTTGTTTCTTATATTACATAAGCAGTTCATCTTAATATACCCATATACAAAGAATACCTCTACTGTTTGTGGATATTGCAACACCAAGAAAGAAACACATGAATGAAATGAATTTATACAACAGATTAGGTTCATGACAATAAACAAATTAATAAGTTTACAAACCTGTAGATGATCTTTGAGCCTGAATATTCAGTATTTTGTGTAGCCTTCATGTGCTGCAATTAGAGCCACTAAACACCATGGCATGGAATCAAAAGGGTTCTGGATATGTTCATGAGGAATCTCCCTCCTTACAGTTTGAATGCGAGCCCACAGATCATTGACACTGGTTATTGGAGGACTGTGATGAACAAGTGGCCAACAAACCATATTCCAGACATGTTTGATGGACGACATGTTAGGAGAATGTGAAGTCCAGGGAAGCAATAGTATTTGTCATGCTGCAATTAGAGCTGCTAAACATCATGGCATGGAATCAAAAGGGTTCTGGATATGTTCGTGAGGAATCTCCCTCCTTACAGTTTGAATGCGAGCCCACAAATCATTGACACTGGTTATTGGAGGACCATGATGAACAAGTGGTTAACCAACCACATTCCAAACATGTTTGATGGATGACATGTCAGGAGAATGTGCAGGCCAGGGAAGCAATGATATCCGTCATTCTTCAAAGAAGGCCTGTACATTCCTCACAATATGTGGCCAGGCACTGTCCTGTTGAAATATAGCATGTGGAGTTGCTTGAAGCAGGGGGAGTGCCTCGAGCTCTAAATCCTCCCTCAAGTACCCGTTGCTGTTTAGGTTGCCCTTATTTCGTAGGAGGTAAGATTGGTTGTTTTAACCAAATGTGCCCCAAACCATCACACCTGGTATTTGTCCACTATACCGCTCAACAATGCAGGTCTCCAGATTGTGTTCACCACAGTACCATCGAACATGTATACAGCTGTCACTGTAGGACAAGCTGAAGTGGAACTCACCTGAATAGACCACCTTCTGCCACTCAGCTCACCAGTAATGGTGTTCATGTGCCCATTGCAGTTGGAGGTGCTTGTGTTTCTGTATAATGGAAGCCAATGTAATGGCATGTGTGCAACCAGTCCCATCCACAGCAGACAGTGATGAACTGTAAATGCAGATAGATTCACACCTGTTGCAGTGCTCTAACATTGAGCTAATACTGTAGATGAAGCTGTAAGGTCCATTATGGTCATGTGGAGAAGATGGCGGTCATCTCGAATTGTGGTCACATTGTGTGGTCCAGTACCATCTCGATACTGCGTACGACACTCTTCTATCCACTGCTTCCATACACGCATCACTGGTAGCAGCATGTCCTGTACAAGGTGAAATGCCACAGTATGATAAACCCACTTCCAGGAGACAAATCATTCTGCCCCATTCAAACTCACTCAGATGCTTATATTCCACCCTTTGACGTTGACAAGGCAGAATGGCACTTAATTTCATATTTCTAACTTGTTTCACAGCTCTTCACCAACTACACTTGGTGTAACACTGACCTTGTTAGGCAAACACAACAGGACCCTGCTGGACATATGCAATCCTAATCACTTATTGCTTGCTCACTGTTCTACACATCCACAACATTTGGATTCATTTGCGGGAATTCTTTCATGGTGTTGCAATTTTCATAAACAGTAGTGTGGTTAAAAACTGTGTTCTTCAAGTAACTATTTCTTCTTAACAAGGACAGCTGCAGAATGATTGAGCAAATATTGCAAGTTCAGCAGTCTCTTCATAAAATACCTACATCATCATAAAGATATAAATTGACCTAATATTAATATAAACATTATTATATTATTTATAGATTATTAATGTTATTATTGTTATTGTTAATAATAATAATAATAATAATAATAATAATATAGATTAACCTACTAATTTATAAAGCCCAGGACTTAATGTACTCATGAGATTCTAAGTCACCATAGGGTTATACTATCCACAGTGAATTTGAGAATGCCTTGTGGTTTACCAGGAAAAATGTGAGTCGGTTGGGGAATTTAATGTTGTGCTGGTATGTTGCAATAATAGCTAAGTTGGTTAGACAAGCAACACAGTAAGCCAAAGATCCACATTTCAATTCCTGGCTATGGCACTGAATTTTTTAGTCTGATTTTAACTTTCCCACCTTAGCCTATACACAGCATGTGTGAAAGAACAATTAATTAACATTGATTGACCTAATCTATAAATCCCAGGACTTAAAGTACCTATTCATGAGATTATAAGTTGCCTTTGAGATATATCATCTCAAAATGAATTTGAGAACACCTTATGGTTTACTGGGAAAAATGAGTCAGTTGAGGAATTTAATGCCTTGCTGGCCTGTTGCCTCATAGCACAGTGTTGGTTAGGACAGTGACACAGTAAGCCAAAGATCCATGGTTCAGATCCAGCCTATAGTATTCAATTTTTCAGGCTTGTTTCAGTTTATCTTCTGTTGGGTTGGAAATGAGAGAGAAATGAAAAATGTATTTTTCTTCACTGTGCTGAACAAAGTGGGACCACTGTTTTTTAATTGCTTGCCTGGTTGTAGATCAGTAAAAAAAATGGTTGCATGTTATGTTTCTGATAGAGTGAATATATAGTAGATACTGTAAGATGAAGATCCACTGCAGGTCCAATATTTGTGGCCCTATTAGTACCTTCTTTACCCACATATGGCATTGCCTTCAATGGGTAGCTTTATGAGTCTGCACTCCAGAAAATTTTCAGGCCATATTTATTTGATTTTGATACCACAAACTATACAAAGAAACAACTCCCCCTGAAAGGTTCCAGTTGCTCATCTGCAATAAGATTGCTGCCTGGAATACAATATTTTGTGAGAGTCCTACAGACTAAACATCATAAATTGCAGCAGGCTGAACTTTTGTAAACATTTACTTCTTGCTGATTCATTATTAGAGTGAGGGAAATCCTGGAGTTCATTAAATCTGCCCCTACTCATTGCATAGAGTACTGAAAAATCATACTTTGCTTCACAGTGCTGAAATGTGAAAGTAATTGCATTTCACATGCTCCACTGTTATAAGTTGTCCAATGAAGGTACACATTTCTGTTTTATATATAGTTAGCACTTTCCAAGCTGCAAACCTTTTTGGCTTAATTTGCTGTAACATTTATAACAGTAGATGATAATAATAAAATATCCAGTCATGTATAGTCTCCGTGTATTTGTGATGAAAGCACAACCTAAGATAGAAGAGCTTTATATCTAATTGTTAGGGCCTGCATTTTTTTAAAATGCATATATGCGCATATGTAAATGCATATTTTGAGGGTTAGTGCATATTCAAAGGATATATGCATATTTCAGCATTTATTTGCCTTATGTATGATTGATTACCTGATATTTCTGAACAAGCTGAAAAATTAATAAACCTATATGTTAGACATCCTTTGGCACCACAATTGCCTTCCTATTTCAAGTGAAGTAGTAACCAGACTATCAGTCTCACAATATATGCAGGTTGGTGGACATTGCAGACCCTTTTTACAAAAGGTATTTCTTACATTTCTTTCTCAATGCAGTAAACTTTCAAAGTTTGTATTTGCAATACAACAAGAGTTTGCTAATTTGCTATTCATTTACTAATAGTTTATGTAGTGTTTTCTCAGATTAAACTATAAAAATGTCTAAAGATAAATGCACTAGATTCTTTTTAATTATACAGTAGATTTCAGACTATAGTGGCTATTAAAGTGATTGTGATGTGGCATACTGTCAAGTATGTGAGAAGAATATAAAATGCGAGAACAAATTTAAACTTGAACAACATTCAAAAACAATGGCACATCTCAGGTCACAAGAAAAGGGTAAGAAATGCAACAGCTACTTTTAACTCAGGTGAGGTCACATTCAGAAGTTGATACATTTTCTGCAGACCTTTGTAAAGCTTTTGTATGCAGCAACATTCAGCTGCATAAATTGAATAATCCACATCTACGATCATTCCTTAAAAAACATGTGTTAATCAAAGGATACCAGACAAATCCATTCTTAGGAAAAATTATTTACTTTCGTTACATGTTTCCATCCTACATTCAATGTGGTCTGACATAGGAGGGAACTGCATCTGCATATTGCTAAATATTCACTAATTCATATGGCCAATACATAGCAAACTTCATAGTGGATAAATTATGTACAGAAGAACCCAGAAAATCTCATTTACTTTCATGCTAAGTTTTAGAAAAAAACCACAGTATAGTTACAAGATTTGTAAATGATTCCCTGTGACTTCTGTGGCCTACTGAATTGGAGAGTGATTGTTACAAGGTGCATGCCTTAGTTGCAGATGCAGCTTCATATACCTATACTAAACGCTGGCCAGTCTCTTCAAGCATTTTGTTCCAATCTTATCCATATCACATGTTTAGCTCATGGACCGAATTGCAGAAGAGATACGTACTCTCTTCCTATCGGTTAACAAAGTAATTTCAAGCAGAAAAAAAGAAGTTCCTTAAAGCATCAGCCCATGTCCAGTTCTACAAGATCATCTACCTGAGGTTTCTTTTCCACCGAAACCCATTCTCATAAGATGGGGAACTGGTTATCTGCAGTGTCGTTCTACCAGGAGAACTTAACCCATTTGGATCCATTGTTGTATGTATAGGATGTGGAAGTACTGTTACAAAAACCTGAGTATATATGTTTTCTCTAATGTTGTATAATGTATTTTGTTGCTGTATTTATTTCTTGGAAGTTTTGTGAACACACTCCTCTGCCATCAGCAAAATGGAAGAACATAAAAGGTCAGTCTCCCCAGTATTCTGAAACCCCAGAAGGATGCAAGAAATAAAACAGGCTCTTACAGAAAAATTTGTTCCCGATATATTCCTCTCAATGACGAATGTCATTTTTGGACAAGATATTGGAACAAACAATGCTTTATAACCAACAGAAGAATGGCCACACATTCTTACTTTCTAAAGAAGAGCTTATGAAATTCATTGGCATTTTACTAATTAGTGGTTATCATACCTTGTCTAGAGAGTGAATGTATTGGAATGGAGCTCCTGATTGTAACATTGGAATTGTTGCTGAAGCTATGTCCTGAAACAGAATTTAGGTGGTAAAACAGTATCTGCATTTCAATGACAACAATAACATTGTTATGGAAGACAAATATTACAAAATGGGTCAATATATGATTTAGCTAATAAATCTCTATTATCATATGGGGTTTTTCTGTGAAAATCTAACAATAGATGAAAGGATGGTGAAATACTTTGGCGGACAAACATTGAAGATGTTTGTGAAACAGAAACCAGTAAAATTTGGTTATAAGCTCTGAATGCTATGTAGCCATAATGGCTACCCATTCAATATTTTACCATACCAGGGAAAAAGAGAGAAGGGTAATGAACCTCTTGTAACAAGAGTTGTAGAAATGCTAATATCAGTCATTGAACATCCTAAACAACACAAAGTCTACATGGACAACTTTTTTCATCTTACAACTTAGCCATAAGAATGCAAAAGAATGGAGTTTTCTAATAGGAACTGTTCATGAAAATTGAATTGGTAAATGCCCAATCAAGTTATCATCCAGCATGAAGAAAAAGGACAGAGGCACTGTAGACAAATGCTTTGATGCAAACAATGAAATTGGCATTGCACATCGACATGATAATAGAGTTATAACAGTTGTGACCAACTTTGAATCTTTGGACTTAAAACATGAAGTTCAGTGAAGAATTAAAGGATCACAAATAAATGTTCCAATTCCAGAATGCATCAAGTCATACAACAAGCACAAGAATGGAGTCAATTTATTTGATTCTTTGATGTCTGCTTACAGAATCCAGATTCGAGGGAAAAAGTGGTACTTTGGCCTTTTTACAAACATCCTGGACACAATAGTGGTAGCTTCCTGGAAACTATACAATTGCAGAGCTTGGGTCACATGATCTCCTGTCCTTTCAAAGAGGGTTGACTATCTTCCTGCTGAAGAGCCATGCTATGCCAAGACCAAGAACCAGACCACAATCAAAGTGTAAATGTCTTATGGATTTATGATTCAACAACGTTGGATATCTGATTGCAAAAACATCCTACTGGAAAGCAGCTTCAGCATGCATACTGTTCGAAAAGAAAGCCAACTACTATTTCTATAAAGTGCAAAAGAGGACTGTGTGCTAGGTGCTTTGAGCCTTATCACAAGGTGTAAATAAAATGTGAAGAAGAAAAGCATAAGGACAGTATGTAAAACAATGCTACCTAGAAACAACATGTAGTACCAATGTCCTATGTATAGGACAGCCTGCAACTTTATTAAAAAATGTGATATATTTTTAAATACTATTTTTTATGTTCAGATGGTCCATTTCATTGAGTTTGTATTGAAAATTCTGAAAATAAATATCAATTTGTATTTTGGGTCTAAATGGGTTCAAATGAAAGATGTTATAAGTACTGATGAAAGTCATACTGCACGTGTTGTGAAGGAAAGTGCGCATTTGAATGTGAAACTTATATCAAGATATCAATTTTATCCTTGTACATTATTTGCCACTTTCAAAGGCTATTAACAGTCTAGAAATTTCTGCTGCACCCCTACACAAGTCTCTTCAGTTGATGACAACATAATTTCTTCTTTAAATGCTGTCCCTGGTGAAAGTGGAGAAAAAAGTTAAAACAAAACTGAATCTGGCAGTGTACTTAAACCCAAGACTGAAGAAAATTCAATCAATTAACAAGTACTTAAGTGAAATTAGACAATTTTTTCCAGATTAATTTTCTGAGCAGTACTACCAGTGTATAAGTATTGCCCAATGACGTCCATTGATGCAGAACGATCATTTTCAGAGTATAAACTATTCTGTCCGACAATAGAAAATCTTTAATCCCTGAAAACATTGAGAAACTCTTGCTAACATTCTTTAATTCATAATTTTGCAAGAATGAGACATGTATATCAGCGAGTTAAAATAAAATAATTCCTTTGATAAGTGCACATTTGTTTGCTTTTAGTGCATATTTTCGACATCTTTAGTGCATATTTGCATGCATATTTTAGGTGTTTTTAATTTCACCCTTAAATTTGAAGTAAGAGGTGAGCTTTTATGTATTTATCCAAATATAAAATGATGCTTTGTTTTCAAAATATTAATATTGAAAACAGGGGTCTTGCATTCACGATATATGTTTTCTGAATAGCATGCGAGAAAAAGTAAGTTTCAAACTTCACAGGTATGGGATGGTGTTGGTAGTGGCAAATAAGGGTGTAATAAACAATTATTTTTGAGTAACGGTTATAACTGTTGCAGTTACAGTACATTAATGGTTATGTGTAATGGTTACCAGTAATGATTAAGTTATTTGTTTTCATGGTAATCAGGTTCTCAGTTACATTACATTCATGGTCACCAGTAACGATTAGCTGTAACTACATTTCAATACGAATGATGTCAGTACAGCTTACTTTATTATTTGATACAATCTAAAAAGAAATTTTTCCAACTGTCTCAACACTTTGATTACTACAGTGGTTTATAATCGCAAAATGCATTTGCCCTTACTTCTATATTCCTGCACATACCCAAGATGCATTCCTTCATGTTGCCTTCTCCCTCTTGGCTAAGCTATTTGCACCATAAGGGTGCCTCTTTTAGCACATGCAGAAAAATTAAAATTAAATTGAGTTTTATTTATGGACACTCTTTAACTGCTGTGGTCCTTAGCATCCCATTCTATAGTGGGTGTGAAAGAGCAGTAATTTTGCTCAGAGGCCTGTTTTTCAGGCTTGAGGTTCTTTTATATGTGTAAATCTATGATGCAGGACCATTGGCTTTACTTCCCTTCTGAAGGAAGCCATGCTAAGGATTTTTACGCCCAACAAAATCCATCATCCTCCACCGGGTTTGAACCCGCGACCTTTGGAACTAGAGGCTAGCATGGTAAACACTATATCACAGAGGATGACGCATGTGCAGATGAGAATAGCTTCGAGTAAACAAAAAAGGAATTACATTCATGCAAATCAAGGTTGGAAGGATACAGTGTACATTGTACATTGTAACATACCTTCATATATGCTTTTCAATTTGAAACTTGAAGAAATTTCACGTTTCTTTAAGCAATCATAGAGAGTAGACTTGCTAATATTGTGCAACTCTGGATCTTGATTCACCATTGCTAAAATGTATGTACCATTATTTGAGCTTAGCAGCTCTCACACATTTTGCTACTAAACAGCATTAACTGTTTATTCATACCATCTATGCGCAATCTATAAAAACATGTGCACCCACAATCATATATGAATAACCATCTTAATGCAATGCAGTGCTGACTGGTCTGTCATCTGTGGCCTGTGACCTATATTTGAAGTGATAAGTAATGCATTCTAATAAACAAATATGTACTAGTAACTCCATGTGAGGATGGCTCAAGTTGGAAATGAGTTGAGGTAACTAGTTCCCAATAAGTGATACCAATACTGAGCTCATGCAGTGAATGATGTTATCCAGGTTTGGTAACTGTCTCGCTACTTGAGTAACTGTTAATGTGATAACTATTTGTCTTCATTATTTTGGTGACCATTATTGGGTAACTAGTTACTTTGTATTCATTACTTTGATAACCATTATTGGGTAACTAGTTTCTTTGTAATTGTTACTTTCGTAACCATTATTGGGCAACTAGTTACTTTGTATTCATTACTTTGGTAACCATTACATTACGGTAACTGTTATAATGTAACCATTTAATTATTTTCTGCCCATCCCTAGTGGTGAAGTATGGAGTAATATTAAAGATTGCCATCAAGTTCGTGACATACCTGGCAGATTTTGCGTGTTTCATTTCTGCCATAAAGCTTGATGATAATGAACCTATAGGGATTATAAGCATTCTCATTGGAAAAAGGATTTCTTTCTAAGACTAAAATAGAAACAGAGGATTTCCATTCATCGGTGGTTGTGCCTAATGTTACATTCATAGCTAATAGTCAAGCAGAAATAGAGAGTTTTTAGCTGTGCATCTCCCTACTTTACCCACCACATACCTGGTACATTGGTTCTCCCCTATCTTCCTCTCTCTCCCATTCACCATGTGAATTTCTGTACAAATTTTAATTAGGTAAAACTTGTTACAATGATCTGTTATATTAGGTATGTTGTCTAAATAGAAAATCTTATCCATCATTGTTGCCATAGTTGCTGCTTCTGCCATCGTCATCCTGTCTGATTCTCATAAACAGTAGGTCCCAGTGGGGGCTGGTGAGGTTTGGTTCTGGATGTTGCAATTTATTTGATTAGAAGGGTGGGGGAAGTAGATAGCCTGGGCAGTACATCAATTTGTAATTAAAAATATGCAGCATAAAATATACAAAATACATAATTAGTAAACATTACTTCGAGAGAAAATCCATCTTATGGTCTTTAATTATGGAAAATTTGTCTATGACATGCTGGCTAAAATTTGAAACTTCCATGATAAGCTCTTTTTTCATCAAAAGGATTGCCAATGCTGACAGCCTCTCTTCAGACATGGAATTCCTCACAGGAAACTTTTCATTCTCTTCAGTGTAGAGAAACACCTTTCTGCTTCCACAGATGTCATTGAAACAGCCAACACTATTTAAGGAGCTTTGTTGATTCACTGAACGTTTTCTGTAAATTATTATCTGCTTATAATGAAATCCAGCAAACTAACAGCTTCTGGCAATCATCGAAATTCTTCTGCTGAGTAGTTGGAAGTTACTTCATGTGAGAGCTTTACTGTATAAACAAAGGTGCAAATCATAAACACTTATGATAAATAAACAAACTGGAAATGGTACACGATGCAGCAAAATGATGACTTTTAAAAGTAACATTGAGTTGAAGTTAATGCTTAAGCTTCACCAACTTCCACTTACATGTAGTACATGTGTTTCACAGATGTTGTCTGCATCATCAGCTACCTTCACATACCAGAATGATTAGAAGGGTTCCCTCTGGAATCTTGAGACTTTCCTACTAGACATTTGATGAATCTATGGAGTGGGCTATCTTCAGTGGGAATTTCAAAATTCATTAGCATTGACTCACATTTTTTCAAGAAAATCTTCTCCCAAGTTTCAAGTTCTATCGGTCTTTTATACTTGTTTCAAAAGATGGACGCTATTTTTAACCCTTAGCCAGAAACATTGGTCTCTCAGACCCATCCGTCATTTTAAAGATCGAGTGTGGTAGCACTGCAAAATACTGCAGTCTCCCTTTCTAGATCTTCATCTTAATACTTGCCACATGTAAGGCAACATTCAACAATTAGTTTGACTATGTCAGTCTAGCGATGAAGTATATTGTTTAGAGGTGAGTGCAAAATTGGGTGCCTGGAATACTGCATTTTTTGCATTGCTTGTAATAATTAGGTAAGCCCAATAGACCACATGTTTCTGATTACAACTTATTTTGCTTTCAATTGCTTTTTTGGATTTACATATTTTATATCATTGTGTTATATGCATGAATTTAAGTTGTTTTTCAGCTATAATATGGAGTGGCTTTCTAAGAGGAGTAAGATGTCTGCAGTGGATTGAAATTTTTAGGCTTGGTTGCAAGAGTAGTTATGGGATATAGATGAAAAGGAAAACGGGAACAACAATATTTTTGATGATTCTGATGCTGATCCTGATTTTGTTATAGCTGATGGTCACCATGAAACAGAGGATGATACTAGTAAAGAAAATGCTTTATTGGAAGAAGAGCCTAGTGTGATCTGTACCACAGATAATTCCTCACAGCAAACAAACAGTACTTTTATGACAAAAATAATTTTAAGTGGGAATGTTCAGAGCCTGTTGGAGCAAGAAAATACCTCAGCACAACATTTTGAAAGGGGGACTGCCTGGACTAACAGCCAAAAGTCTAACTTTGGGGCAATGGGCTACTAAATCTCAAATATGGGAGAATTTATTTCATGACAACATGTTAGATGAGATAGTTTTGCTGCAAATGTGAAAATGAATACAATAAGAGCACAGTTGCAGGCAACAACTAATCCATCCAATTACAGAGATACTGACAACACTGAAATCAAAGCTTTCATACCCTTCTAATGCTGACATCAGTGTTCAAATCATCTCATGAAGATATGTTATCTCTTTTTGTAAAGGACCTGACTGGTCATCCTATATTTGTGGTGACAATGTTGATGAAGCACATTGAAATACTTCTAAACAGTCTCAGATTTGACAATGTGACTACTAGAGAGGAAAGAAAAGAGTCAGAAAGTACAGCTGCAATATTAAACATTTTTGATAAATTTGTTTTCAATTCTAGTAACTATACTGTGTAAAAGCAAATGATACAGTGGATGAAATGTTAGTCCCATTTAGGGAAAACTGTCCTTTCTGATTTATATGCCTAGCATATATGGCATAAAAATGATGTGCCTAGCAGATTCTGGCAATGCTTGTCCCTTCAATGCCTATAGCTATATACACAGGGAAAGGGAGTGATGGATGTGGCCTGACATAAGAAGACTTGCCAAACCAACTCAGGCTGTTATGCATTTGTGCAAACCAATAGAAACAAGCAACACAAGCATTACAGCTGACAATTGGTTTAATCTACAGAACTCATTGGTGAGCTAAGAAAGAGGGGACTAACTTATGCAGGAACAGTAGAAAGAACAAACGTGAAATTCCCCCAGAGTTTTTGGCTGATAAAAATAGGTCAATTGGATCAGCATTATATGGCTTCTCTGATAATACAACACTCGTTTCATTTCTTCCTAAGAGAAACAAGGCAGTGATTCTTGTATCTTCAATGCATCATTCAATTGAAACTGATACTATAAAAATAAGCCCAAAATTATTTGTTACACAATTCAACAAGATCTGGTTTAGATTTGCTCGACATAAAATGTGTCAATTGTTCATCAAACAAATGTACAAGACGCTAGCCTATGGCAGTCTTTTATACACTAGTAAACTTCAGTTGTGTGAACAGCTTTATTCTGTATTTGTGCTACAGAGGACACTCCATGTTGACTCATCTCAAATTCACCAACAGTCTAGCCATGGAACTGGTTAGAACCATATCTAAGCAGATGCCTGCAATCCAAAATTTACCAAGAGATATCAAGGAAATGATCCACAAAGTTCTGAGAGATACTCAGGAATCAAGCAAAGGCATGCCAAGTGATAGAATGGAAAAGACGAAGAAGTGTATGAAGTTTTCTGCATCCAAGAAAAGGAAAATGGCATATAAGTACACCAAATTTCCTGGAATGTAGTAGAAAGATGTGCATCAACTGTGCAAAAGTGCTGTGATTTAATATTTTCCACATTTTCAACTCACTTTATTCTTACCTTTGTTTATATTTTCGTAATTGTTAATTTATGTTCATGAATATTGTCATAACCTCTTCATAATTTAGTTCAATGAGGGTAGAGCAATAGGTATCAGGATCTAACATATCACAAATTACATGAGGTCTGACGGGGCAAGCTAATAGAAGTCCCTAAATATTTGAAATCTCCTATAATATATCTAGAGCATGATAGGGAAGGAAAGAAGGAACTAGCTACTTTATTAATTTACATGCCAGAAATTTAGATGAATGGAAGTATATTAGATATAAACTGATAAAAATGTTACCTTGCTTGCCTTTGGCGGCGAGCCAACCATGATGTGGCTGCACTGTCCTGTTGCTATGTTCCAAGAGACTCTGAGCAACAGCCGCTTGCTACTAAACAAATAGGTTTCCCCCAATATGACCTCAATCTGGTCTGTGTTACCAACCCAAACACTAGTACATACATTTCCCCAACCAACGAACAAACATTACCCTAACCAAATGTCACATCTTTCCCTGGCTACCGAGATCGACGTCCCCGTCAAGGCAAGAAGGATTTTTTTTTGTTTTTGTTTTACAGAGACATTACAGAAAGAAGAAACATATAAATGACATACTTTACAAAATTGATTAAAACAATATTTGGATAATTACAAAAGCAAGACAGAGCTGAATGTCTGTCAAAGAAGAAGATGTAAATGTCAGTACCTGTTATCAAATTAATATGAAGCTAATATGAACATGGAGTCTCAAGTGCCACCGATGATATTAATGAAGATGTGTGGACTAGTTAAGTGTACCCCGCACACACACATTACACCTTGCTGCCATTATTACACCTTGCACTACACTGCACTAAGTCTCGATGTAACTGTTTGTGGATGGAAGTATCACAACACACACAATGATGAAATTTCAGCCGCAGAGTTGTTACTGTTGTTGGACGATGCTGATAATGGGGGGCAATCACTGGCTTGGAAATTCCCCGAACAGTGGCTCCTTTTGCCACATGCAGTGTAGTGAACTGTCAACAGCTCTCCATGGTGTGTATATGTGCAGTCTCTGGTATGGTGCTGAACAGCGGGGTCACTCCTCTGGACACTCGAGCTCCCGAACCAGCTAAGCACTATAACATGATAATAAACAGGTATAATTTATGCTCCCAGAAGATCATCACATATAAAAGAAGAGAATAGTATGTCATTTAAAAGAATATAAACAGAAGATGCTACAAATTTTGCAAAAATTTACAAACATTCAATTTTAGTACTGAGAAAAGGAAAAAAATGCTTACACATTGACATAAAAACTGAATTTTCCAAAGGGTAACAAGCCCAAATTTTACAATAACTGCTTAAGAATTAAAGCAAAGAGACATGAAATGGCCAGAATACATGAATAGTATGTCAATTACATCCAATGTTTACACATAATAACACAACACAAATATAGCAAATTATTTTTGGGATCCCAATATTGGATTCGACCAGCTGGTACAACTAACTAACAAAATGAATAAGTGCACTTATCATTCATTCATAGATGACAATGAAACAAAATCATTCATACCAACCATGGCTCACATAATATATAAAACATTCACTTGAATAACTACCAAAGCTACTGAAAACATTACTACATGCTTGAAAATAAACACCTCGTTACATGCTTTCAACTACAAATACTCATGCTTTACTTGCAATAACACAAATTCTCATTCTCATTACTATCATATCCTCCTCGTTATGATCATTATCATCATTTCTATCATCATCATCCACAGTAATTACTGAGAAAATAAATATCTTCACTGACATGTCTCATTCAACTAGCTGCAAAATCAAAGATACCTGACATAGGCATAAACTGAACAAATCACATTAACATTTCGGGAATGACACAAATAACATAGCATTACACTGTTGCATCCACATCTACCGAATCAAGATTAAGCTGGAAAATAGATGGTATTAAAACTTGTTGTATAAGATGATACTAACACTTGTTATATAAGATGGTACAAACACTTGTTGCATATACTCACAAAATAATTATTCTCATTACATTCAATTCATTGCATTTACTCTCTATTGTGAACACATCACAGATGCTATACTGGGCATGTTTCAGCAACACCAATAAGCAAAACGTTTCTCGACTCGTCACCACAAATTTCCAGGTACATGTTAGCCCTCCTGAAAACTCAAACATTCACACTTCAAGGGTGCATTGTAGCTATCCCATCAAAGCTGACGTTAACTCATCACATCTCACTACCACAATCGGGGTTACTCTTTGGCACTCCCACCAAGGCAAATCTTCCATATACTACTCATATAACCTCACACACATACACAAATTTATGCAACAACTTCTGCAAAGAAGGATCACAGCATCATAATGAAACACAAAATCAAACCAAAAAGAAATGCAACAAAACAAAGCACATCATTACCAAATTAACACTTTCATATATCATTCCTGGAAGTCAAAGGTAATTAAACACAGTACACATCAGACAATTACACTGCAGCATAACATAACAAACCAAATAATTTCTGTTGTCCAAAGCAAAATCCAAAATTTTCATTACACAAAATTGTGACAAAATCTTCAATTTAGCAGAGACATACATAGCACACTTTATTCCTGAAAAGCAAAGCTTAATTAAGCATTAGTCAGTGAAACAAAATAAAAATTTAGCATACCTGGCTGCATTGTGAAAGTTTTTAATTATTCGAAATATATAGACCACACTTTGGCACACAAAATGTTTGCATACTTACAGGTTGTTTGTTGTTTCTTTTTTTTTTCTTTCTTTTTTTTTTCTTTCTTTCTTTTTTACCACAAAATTCCAGTGCAACCTTCCAAATTCTGGTAACATACATATAACTGCACACTCGACATCCAATGGGGGTGAATAAGTCCTGCTGGTTCATATTGGATGCTCGTCAAACCTATATAGGTGAAGATACTGGCACAGCTGGTGGTAGCTGAAACTTTCACTCAAATTAGTGATTTGAAATACTTTCAAAAAAATAATTGCATGACTAGATAAAACCAAATATGGCAACGGTGACGCAAAATTATTTGTAGTACTACTACTAAGCATTTACGGCGAACGTACAATGCACAAATATGAAATTTTGAATATATGCTCTTGACCTTTTTTTTTATTTATATATATATATATATATATATATATATATAAATGCACCTCACTTTTTATACACACGCAACTGGATATTCAAAACACGTATTATAAAAGATTTGCTTCACATTCTAGAGTCGTTAATGAATTGCAAGACATGTAACGATGATGCAACACCAGCTAACACGTGGCAACTACATTATTAAAGTTGCAAATATCGCTCAATTTTCCACAATTCACAAAAAGAACAAGAAATTTAGAAGAACAGTGCAAACAACTTTCATACAAACAGAATTTAATAGAATTTACATAATGGCAAGGGGAAAATGAAGCCAAAAATTACCAATGCGCTGCCAACACAGCAAGACAATGGAAAAAATTTGAAAGTGGGCTCTAAACAAAGATATAAAGACGGGACTTTTAGAGAAATACTTTCAAAGGAATTTAGAACATAAGACCACAATTTTAAAATAGAAACCCTCAGCATTAAGGCAAAACTAAGGAGTTACATGTTCCAACGAACACGTGGATGACGAAACATGCTACATTTCAGGCTAAAAGAAAAAAAATTTTGCTACAAAATATCACATTATTCTCGGCAACTCATGCCAATTACCCGGTGCCTCACAACAATTGTTGTAACCTCTTCATAATTTGGCTCAATAGGGGGTAGAGCAATAGGTGTCAGGATCTAACATATCACAAATTACGCAATATCCGATAGGGCGAGCTAATAGAAGTCTCTAAATACTTGAAATCTCCTATAATATATCTAAAGCATGATAGGGAAGGAAAGAAGGAACTAGCTACTTTATTAAGTTACATGCCAGAAATTTCGATGAATGGAAGTATATTAGATATAAACTGATAAAAATGTTACCTTGCTTGCCTTCGGCAGCAAGCCAACCATGATGTGGCTGCACTGTCCTGTTGCTATGTTCCAAGAGACTTTGAGCAACAGACGCTTGCTACTAAATGAACCGGTTTCCCCCACTATGGCCTCAATCCGATCTGTGTTACCAACCCAAACACTAGTACATACATTTCCCCAACCAACGAACAAACATTACCCTAACCAAATGTCACAATATTGTGATTGGTGCAACAATATTAACAATCATTTCAAGACTGCTACTAAATTACTGCACATATTCATGATATTTTGTGTTAATTTTAAATAATGTAAACAACAAAGTCTTTATACGGGCTGAATAGTATTAAACGTACTTATAAGATGAATTATCATAGTAAATAAAGAAGAGAGAGAATCTATTGCATGCTTAAGAACCGGAGCATGGAGGCTAAAAGGGCTAAGACAGGGTATTCCTCAGAACCAATGTCCGATATGTGGTGGTAATGAAGACATTGAACACATAGTATTTAAGTGCCAAGGAACAGAAAATTGGAGAAAAGAATTTTTTAATAAGAAGTGGTTGAAGGGGGATAGAAATACACTTATAATTGAAACGATATGCAAGGACGCTAGAAGCATTGGACAGTTTTTGTGTAAAGTAAAAAATAAATGGCTTTGGACAGTGGAAAGAGAAAAGTAAGAGGTAGCGCATCTTACTTTGAATGGAAAACTATAGTGAATGTGTGATGGTTAAGTAATCAATAAATGGAAAGTGAAAAAAAAAAAAAGTTAAAATGGGACATAAAAAAAACAAAAAAAAAAACTGAAAAAAAAGAGCAAGATAATTTAGTGACAAGAGATTGTAAAATGTAAATAAACTGTAGTGATTGTCTACTGAATAAGTGACTAGGGTCAAAATGCAGTAAATAATCAAATTTGTAAAACTCTTAGCACAATAAATACTATACTATACTATACTATACTATACTATCCTAATATGAATTATCTGACTATTTACTTAATTTTTGTCAACTAACATGGAGTTATGTGATAAATTATATTGTGAGGTCTAAGAGACCGTATGTCTATAGTTATGCGCATTTGGGAGATGTTTCAAGTTAAGGTTTAATGTTGTGGCTGGAGTTCTAAAAATGGTATGCTACTGCTGATTTTGCTGTATGTTTGTACTTTGTGTGCCTAAGGTGTTCCTTGGGAAGGCTTTCAATGTTCCCTTTAGTTTTTCCTACTTAAAACTTCACTAACTTTTACTTACATGTAGTACATATGTTTCACAGATATTGTCTGCATCATCAGCTACCTTTGACTACCAGAATGATTAGATGTGTTCCCTCTGGAATCTTGAGGATCACCTACAGGACATCTGATGAATCTATGGAGTGGGTTGTCTTCAGTGGAAATTTCAAAATTCATTAGCATTGACTCATATTTTTTCAACAATAAGCTTAAATTTTGGAATATACAGGAAAGATACACTTACAGACAACTACATTAAAGCAAACTGTTTCAACCCTTTCAACCACAAGCATGCCATTATAAACAGCCTACTACACAGATTTCTCAACATCCCATTAAATGAAACAGAATACAAGAAAGAATTAAAACAAATACAAATGACGGCAGAGAATAACAGTTTCAACAGGTCATTGGCACATAAAAATTACAGAAATTATGAAAGAAGAAACAGATATCAGACATAACCACTTTAGCAGTAGAAAAAGAAAAGAAAAGGTTCAAAATATTCACTTACCACCCAAAGTTCATGAGCAAATTCCAAAAGATCTTCCACAGTTATAACATAGTGCTAGCCCCACAAATAGACACAGTATAAAAAACTTAATTAAATCAAACAGATCTATGTAACAACATCTTTAAGGAAACCAGGAATTTACAAAATCGGCTGTGGAGATTCAAAGAAAATATACATAGGAAAAACTAAAAGAAACATCAAAGCCCACTTCAAGGATCACCTTAGGTACACAAAGTACAAACACACAGAAAAACCAGCAGTAGCATACCATTTTTGGAACCCCAGCCACAACATTAAAAACAGAGCCCATCTTTTGAAACAAGTACAAAGACCAATAGAACTTGAAACTTGGGAGAAGATTTTCTTGAAAGAATATGAGTCAATGCTAATGAATTTTTAAATTCCTGCTGAAGACAACCCACCCCATAGATTCATCAGATGTCCAATAGGAGAGCATAAAGATTCCAGAGGGAACACATCTAATCATTCTGGCAGATGAAGGTAGCTGATAATGCAGACAACATATGTGAAACATATGTACTACATCTAAGCAAAAGTTAGTGAAGCATTAAGTGTTAATTTGACTCAATGTTACTTTTAAAAGTTATTAACACTTACTTCATGGTTTCTTCTGGAAAGTTAACAATGTACCCAGATAGTCTGGTATGAATAGATTTGATGCTAGATGTCCCAAGTAACTACTCTGGCCTTTGGGTTTACTTATTATAACGTCACAGACTTCTTTAGCTTACCCTTTTACTCGGTGAGGTCAGTTTTTTTCTTCTTATTTGGCTTATTGGATTCTCCTGAACTATCCAAATCAACATCAATTTCTTCTCAAATGAGTCTGATGTTCTCTTCATAAGTAGATAGGCCCCTTTGTGTAGTAATTGTCTCAGGGCCTCTTTTATGAAGTTGGCCAAACAAAATGTCTACAAGTACATAATTTTAGTGATAAAATGTAACCAAAAATTAAATTCCAAGCTCACAAGGATTGTCTTATATCCAGAAGCCTAGTCAAGAGTTCATGAACATTTAATTTCATCCATGCAGTGAATAATGTTGTCCTTATGGTAAAATACAGTATTCACACTTACAGGCAAGAAGTTCTGAGTGTTCTTGGCACTTAATCTTTTCTTTACTATGAATTCTAGAACAGCAGTATACTGCAGACTGACAGAAAAAGAAAAAAAAACCTGCAAATGCCTTGTAAATTAGAAAAGAAAATTCTGACATTTCTGGAAAGGTAGAATCAGACAACTGAAAAATTCAATGCCATAGCCAGAATTTGAATCACAGATCTCCTGGTTTCTATCTGGTTGTTGTAACCAACTGAGCTACCATGACAACATGCCAGTACAACATTAAAATTCCCAATTCAATAATTTGAGATCTCCTTGTGGTTTACCTGGAAAAATGCAAGTCAGTTGGGGAGTTTAATATCATACTGGCATGTTGCCATGGTAGCTTAGTTTGTTAGAGCAACCAGATGGAAAGCAGCAGATCCATGGTTCAAATCCTGGCTATAGCATTTGAGTTTTTTAGTCTCTGATTCTACCTTTCCAACCTTGTCATACACATGGCTTGTGTGGAAGAACAATTAGTTACCTCTGCTATTTCTGTTTATTGAACAGTCTTTCCAATGGCTAGATTTACCAGATTGGCATAACGGTGTGTATACTCAGCACTCAGTGTGTTTAGGACTTCTTTATTAATATTTGTATCCCTCTTGAAAGACCACACATAATAGAAGCCCTTTCATATATTTGTGCAATTTAATTCCAGTTTTATCATCTTTGTCTGGGAGCTGCTTATGTAATTCAGTAAGAATGCAAGAAGCCAATGTTTTGATGACATATTGAAGAGGTGAAATAAAGTTCCAAAACCTCTCAAACAGTTCACATTTTACAACATATCAATAAACAATGACCATTTGATTAATATTTGAAACATCACTTGTTTCGTCTGAAATCACAGATAGGAAGTGTACGTCTTGAATTTGTTTTAAAATTTCATCTTGACATAACTTTAACATCACTTAAAGCAGTTCATTCTGAATTGTTTTTGACATTCCATTGAAAAATGCATGCTTAGTCAGGTGACCTCAATATGAAATTCAATTGTGAACTGAAGTTCACTAAACCTTTATAAACACAAGGATTTGATGAAGATGCGGTTCATCATTCCCCTGTAAAGCTAAATCAAAATTCCCCAAGGCCTGATACAATTTATTCAAATGTTGAAATGTAACTGTTTTACTTCACTTTCTCATATTTTTCTGCAATTTCACATATAATGTTAATTTTGAAGCACTTCTTACATGAACAGCAGAAGGTTAGTGTTTCTTGATGCTAGAAGTTAAATGATTTATGTTTATAATGCCAGTTCTCATTCACAATTGTTCATCCCCAAACATTATACATGCGAAACAGAACAGAGTTTTTTCACTCTGCAATCACAAAACCATTCATAGTTATCATACATTTTTCTCCTAGAAACTCTATTAAATGTTCTTTTCCTCATCATACAGTTTCAATAATGTTAATATCAAGCAACAGTCTACCAAATTTTTAAATTTTAGCTTTTCTTCTTCAGAAAATTCACTCAGATTTTTGTTGTGCAAGCTAACTAGTGGAATTCATGATATCAATAAGTATCCTCTTAATTTGAAAAACCTGTTTAAAAAAATCACATCCATTCAAAACATTATGATGAATTATATAACACTTGCTAAACTACTTTAAAAAATTAACAAAATTCAAATGATATTAAAGAGAATAACACTAAATCCCTTGTAATATATGTAACTGCACATAGTTGTCACAGAAACGTGGTTAAGAGGGACTGGGAAATTTCACCCCAAATCATGTGTGATCAGGTAACCGCATCTGGTTTATAGATTTCAAGGATCAGGTTCAATCAGCTTTCTCCTTTGGAAAGAGACAGATAATATCACTCCTGTGATCTGACCACTGTTATTGCATGAGTTCGGCAACAACCAAATGCCACTATTGCTGGTATAGGGAAGTTTAAATTTTAGCCACTCTCCTCATCTCTCCAATGCTAACTACAGTGGTAATCTGGTTGTTGCATGAGCTGTGCAATTACCATTAATTCATACACATTTAATGGAGGTTTTTTTTTTAGAAAGATCAGTATATTATGTTATAATTCATAAAATACAAAGGTGGAACTTTAAAATACAATTAAACTAAAACAACTTATGTATTTCTTACAGAAAATCTGTGAAAATCAGGTCATTGTGCAACACTGCAATGTATTCAGCAACTGCCACTAACTCATGGTGTTACACGAAAGTTAACTGTAGAAAATGAAAGCAAAGAGGTGTGTTCAGGAAACTCATCTCAAGTTATCTGTTATGGAATCAGTAAATAAATAACAAATTTTATTATGTGAATAAATTTTTTGAAATGCTATTATACAGTTTATTATCCTAATGGTGAGGAATACTGACAATCCCCTTGTGAAATTTCATTCAGGAATTGTTTTAACAACACAGTTTATTTCATGTGAGCCCTATACACAGACTTGCTTTCTAAGGACTAATAGAATTTCACAGCTGATTAATAGTGTGTGTTTTGGATGAAAGCTTAGATATAGCACTATACAAAATACTCATAAGACTATGCCGTATACCATCACTATAGACCAAAATCACCACCACAGACTGTGTATGAATGGTTTACTTCAGCTAAGTTAGATAACATAGGTTTAGTTAATTTATTCTAGATAATTAGCATACCAATAGCACATTTCCCTCTTTTTCCTCTTTTTACTCTTCCTCTTTTTCTCATAATTTTTCTTCTACTTCTTGAATTAATTGAAAACTGAATTAGGAAAGGCTGATTATAGCAAAAGCATATTCAAGTATCTGCATTGAAGAAAGCAATATTGGAAATGAACATGACTAATTGCAACATGGAGCATAATCCCATATTTACTAGAAGGGAAGAGAATTGTTAAAGCTGTTAAGAAAACCTGCTTACCTCTACCTCATGTTTACTAAATGCTAATCACTTACTTCTTATAGTCAATTATGACGATGATGATGATGATGATGACGATGACAATGATTTCAGTTTTATAATGCCTAATGGCTGAGTGTAAATATTTTCCTTTTTTTGCTTTCAGTTTTTTGTTGAAACTTACAACTGATGTTATGCATATAAATTGCCCTTTAAATCTGAAACATGTATTTTCATATCTGTTGAAAACTTCGTTTTTCTGTTTGCAGAGAAGATTGCTATGAATTATTAAGCAACTGCATGGACTGGGCCCATATGCCTACTGGACACACTGCAGCTTCTTTGTGTGCTAAACTCTCGCCTGAAAGTCCTGACACACCATGCATATCACTTCAAACGTATTTAGAACCCAGTGACAATCCATATATGCACCCACAGGATGAAATTACCTTTCCATGTAAAGGAGAACCTTGTAACAATAGTGAGGTGTGCTCAGTCAACAGGAACTGTGCATTAGGAAGGCCATGTGTCCCATTTCACTGTATCTCAGGTAAATTTTACTTTAAAGCATGCTTAAGTTGAGTTAAAATTTAATTAAACTTTACACTAAAAATATTTAATTAGTGGTCCACAATTTAAACTTCACTTACTTATTAATTACTAGGGCCAGTTTTGAGAGCTCCCATAATCAGCTAAAGACCGACTAAAGTCAGGATGTGGAATCTTGCTTGGCATAGGCAGTGATGTGAAACTGGAGCAGTCTGATGGTTTCTTAATAGAATAGCAGAGAATAGAACTTATTCACCTTAAGAAATGCAATGAATTCATGACTGAGTCAAAAAGAAACTAATACATACTTTAACAAACTGGTTATACTTCTATGTACACTATATTTTACAAAGTAATCAAAATATTAATTATAACTGATTTGGTACAATTTTGGTCTTAAAGGCAGTCATCAAGCTCTCTTTTGAGCTGAAGTGCACACTTCGGATGAACAGCAACCACAAAACAAACATCAAAACGATATATTCATGAATTCATCAACAAAATAAAACATGTAGATTAAGAGTATATTTTTAACCCTTTTCTTAAACACTTTTGCTCTTAGGACTTTGATAGCCTCAGGGAGTTTATTATATAAATTAACACCTTTATGGGAAGCTGAATTCAAGCTTTTGGTTAATCTGCATTATTGGAGATGGATTGCTTTTGATGTTCTTCTATTGTATGAATGGTATTCATTGTTAAGCTTAAAATACTTTTATTTTCATATATGATTGAGACTGTCCCTAAAATATGAATACATGGTAAAGATAAAATTCTTAAATCCAAGAAAAGTGGTTTACTTGGAGTATATTGATTCACTTGCTTGAATATCCTTATTATTCTTTTTTGAGTCTAAACACCTTAATACAGTTGCTGGAAGATCCCCAGAAGGGGATTCCATGTGCCAATATTGAATAAACATAACCAAAATACAAGTTTTTAAGACAGCTCAGTTGCACTTTTTAGCTAGCAGCTTTATAGCATAGCATATATGACTTAATTTGCTAGTTAAAAGGTTGACATGTTCTATCCAACTGAGCTGGGAACCAATAACAATCACTAAAAACTTGGTACAATTACTCTCACTAACCAATGTATTAAATATTGAAATTTGAATAGGATTTTGTAGAATTTTGAACTCCCAATTGTTAATTAAATTTAAGAGATACAATTTCACTTATATTTATATGAAATTTATTACTTATCATTCATTTCTGCATGGGTATAATTAATTTCTGCCTTCATAAGTCTGTCATCGCTACTTCTGAAAATAAGGTGTGTATCATCTGCAAAGAGAACACTACTGATCAGTGATAAATGAGAAGGAACACCATTGAAGTAAATTAAAAGTAGGACTGGTCCTAATATGGAACCCTGAGGAATTCCGGATTCTATAGCAGCACGATTTGAACATGCTACCATTTAGTACTTATTTTCAAGATAGGAAGCAAACCATTTGTTGGCTAGTTCTCTGATGCCGCAAGTATCTAACTTCTTTATCACAATATTATGACCAACTGTATCAAACGCTTTAGTTAAATCTAGGACTAAATCTGTTACTTGTTCTTTCTTGTCTTAACTTTAGCATATTTTCTCTGAAAGAAAAAAATTGCACTATTGATTTATTTCCCTTTTTTGAAGCCAAATTGGATTTCCAAAATAATTTTATGCTTTTTCTAAGAATGGGACAATTCTATTGTACATAATTTTCCTAAGGATTTTTGAAAAGACAGATAATAAGGAAATAGGCCTATAATTTTCTACATTGGTATTCTTGCCCTTTTTGAATAATGGTTTGACCTTAGCTATCTTAAATACATTTGGTAAGCATCCTGTTTCAAGTGAGGCATGCAAATATCAGTTTGTGGTTCAAGAGAGATAATATACTCATTGCTTGACCACAGAGTTGGGAATTTCATTGATGCCATAAGAGTTTTTATTTTCCAGGCCTCTTGTTATTTTCATTATTTCCTCCTCCATGACAGCGTACATAAACATAGTGTTGTTGTTTACAGCAATACTGTGGTTGGACTGAAAGAAGCTCTCCCTACTGAACTTGATAAAGTTTTAGCTATATTAATGAAGTGCCCATTGAATATGTTGGAGATTCTTTGAGAGTTTGAGATTTGTTCTCCACCATGAGATAAAATAATTTTTCTTGGATAGTTAAATGTGTTTACCTCCCTTCTGACAACATTCCAAAGACCTTTACCTTTATTATCACTGTTTAAAATAAATTCTTTATTACTTCTTATCTTTGCCTCCATAATCACTTTGTAGAGAATACTACAATACTGTTTAAAATAAGCTTTGAAGCATGGTCTGTATTGGTTTTATAAAGTACATGAAGAAACCCTTTCCTCTTGCAAGATTTAAAGATTTAATAATTCCTTTTGCTATCCAATTCCTTGAACGTGGGTGTTTTGGGGATGAGTTGTGTCTTTTATAAGGAAAAGTAATATTATAATAGTATGTTATACAGCCTAGGAAGATTTCAGCTGTTTTATTAATGTCCTGCTCATTCAGCACATCCTCTCAGGATTCTTTATTCAATAAAAAGTTGAAGTAATCTATATTCTGAGCTCAGAGGCACCATTTCAAGAAAGTCTCATTTCAACAGGACTGACCATTTATTTTTCTCTGTGGTAATTGCAGATGAAGAAAGATAGCATTATGATCAGATATACCAATTCCAATATTGTTGGTTGTAAAAGGTAGAGCATTAGTGTTAATAATTATCTGATCTAGACACGTTCTGCTGAAGCTTGTGATTCTTGTTACAGTATTTATAACAGGCATCAGATTATGTGTATGAAAAAAAGTAATTAGACAATGTTTTTCTGCAGAGTCATCAAGAAAATTAATATTAAGATCTCAGCATATAACAATATATTTCTTCTCACATGAATGTGGGGACAGTAGCATCTCAAGTTTCTGGACAAAGCTAGTGAATAATACATTGGGTGACCTATATATGCACGCAAGGAGAGATTTTATATTTTCTACATTTAGTTCCATGACAGTGTGTTTAAAATTTGTTTCATTATTTAGATGCACTGTGTGTGTTCTGTTTTTAAAATATGTATTATTTTTAACAAGGATACCAGCACCTCCATTCTTTTTATTGGGATGACAATATATATCTGCCATAACATAGCCTGGAATACTATACAAGGGGCCTTCATCTTTATTCAGCCAATGTTCTGTGTTCTGTTTTTAAAATATGTATTATTTTTAACAAGGATACCAGCACCTCCATTCTTTTTATTGGGATGACAATATATATCTGCCATAACATAGCCTGGAATACTATACAAGGGGCCTTCATCTTTATTCAGCCAATGTTCTGTGAGACAAATCACATTCGCATGTTTGTGAGTGGATGATAAAATGACTTCTAGGTCATGCAGTTTCTTCCTGACACACTGTACATTTAAATGTATAAGGTGAATTTATCTAAGTTACTTCTTAGCAGAATTTAAGAATTAATTGTTCCATCACTGTATTTGGTATTAAATATCTGAGTACTGTAGGGTTATTGCTGTGCTCAGGATTTTAACATCTGTGTTTATGTTGTGGTTTTTGGTACAAAAATTATCCGCTATAGCTGGTTTATCTGTCTGTTTGTATTCAATACTCCAGAAATGCTCTTTCCTTGTGCTTTGGTAGATATTCCAAGTCTCTCACTTACTCATATTCATCAACATAATTTGATTCATTTTCACTTTCCTGTCATTGTGGAAATTCAGTAGGAACCTAAAATATAATACTTTTGCTATGGTTTTCAATGCATATTTAAACATATTTTTGTTGTGAAGATAAAACCTTTGAAAGAAATTACATGATAATAATTCATTACAGGTGATATTGCTTGCATTTCAAAGGGAAGTGCCACTGATTTTGTAATTTCCTTTGCTGTAACAGACTATTATTACTGTAAGATGATGATGGTGATGATGATGATTATTATCATAATCATGATCATCATGGTTGTTGTTGTTACTGTTATTATTGTTTCATGAAATGTGCAATTTAAAGGTTTACTTTAAAATAGGGCCGTCCAAACATTTTTACATACAGGGCCATTAATTAACTTGGGCGATTGATTGCAGGCCATATGAATAGTTCAACAAAATTACATATATTTAATATTTTATGGAATGTCAAAATCGGGTTTACTTCATGCTTTTAAATACATTGATATTTTACACAGTGTATTACCCATTTTTGAGGAGCTTTGCTCTATAAGTGTAAAAGTGCATTCAACTCACCTAATGAGAAGTGTGGAACTGGTGTTTTGAACTTAATCAGTTGTTGATGTCTGATGTTTTTGCTTGGATGTGCTTAGAAACAACATATATTGGAGATGTCCATCACTCAAGCTGAATCTTAGCACTGAGTTTTGCAGGTTCATTTTTTAAAATATTTGTTCCCATATATATTTTGATACAAACATGTAGATCAAACATCAGGCTTTTTCTTCAGTGCTGATTATTTTTCTTCTGGCAATAACTTGTAGAAATTGTGAAGGTCTCTAGGGCTGAAGTCTCCTTTCATTGCAGCATCACACTGCAAGTCTAACAGCTCTGGTGCTTTAACAACATCAAAAGTGAAAGATGATGAAAACAGAGAAACCTTTTATTCCAGTTTTAAAAAATCAGTGAACCTATCTGTAATCTCTTCCTCAGTGTCCTCAATAACGTTTGCAAAAGAATTAATGTTGAAAGATGCTTCCAGATATTGGCTTTTAAGACTACCAAATGTGTCCAGTTCTGCAAAGTCATTTGTTTCTTGAACAATTTCAATTTCAACTGAAACAATTTAACTGCACCACATACATCACTGATGAGCTTGTCTTTACCTTGTAGTATCAGGTTTAAGTCATTCAAATGTTTGGTCATTTCAACTATAAATGCTAAGCAGGACAACCAGCCAGGGTCACCTAACAATTCACGTGCATGCCCTTTCTCTTCTATAAATTTGTAATTTCCCCTCACAGAGCAAAAAATCTAGCCAACGTTTGACCACAACTTACCCACCTTATTTCTACATGGTAAATTGCATCACCATATTCACTATCCATTTGAACTAGAAAAGTCTAAAAACTGCCATGGAATAAGGCCCTTCTTTGGATGAAGTTAGTTAATTTTGTGACAGTCTGCATAACACCACAAAGATTAGCTGCCTTTGTGCATAGCACCTCTTGATGTATAATGCAATGCAACTTATCCACTTTCCCCCCATAAGCTTAAACGTTTTTCTTGATCAGCTCTGCCATTCTGAGGTAAACTCCTGCCAAACTGGGTGCATCACCTATAGTTACACTGCAGTCTTTCCCGTTTAAATTCCACGCGATCCACAATTTTTACAACTTAATGAAATAAGTCACTAACTTTTGTGGTTCCATGCATACTTCTCACCCCTATAAGTTCTTCTGTAATTGTAAAGTTCAGGTCCACACCCCTAATAAACATCAGTAACTGTACAGTATTCATTGCACTAGTACTCTCATAACATGCAATAGAAAAACACAAACGTTTTCTTCTTCTCAATCAGTTATGTCTAACACTAGTCAGTAGCTCTTACACATGCTTGCTTATAGTGTTTCTTGACAGAGAAACAAATTTGAACAAATCTGCTTTTTTGGGACACAAAATTTCAATAACAATCACGAGACATATTTTTACAAATTCTTCTAAGGCAAACGGTTTCACATACTCAGTGGTAAGATTTGAAACCTCTTAACTTGCTTTATAACATCTTTTTGTTTCAAACTTCCTCCATGAATTATAAATTGCTATCGACTAGTGATTTTTTGCAGTTATTTTGTCTTCACTACATGCTCATGACCAGTAAGTTTGTCAAACTCATGAGAATGCTTTGTCTGGTAACGTCTTTTTATATTATATTCCTTCATTACTGCAATCACATTGTTACAAGCTATGCATATCACTTTCTTCATGTGCTGTTTTAGAAAATAATTGTACAGTCAGCATTCATTATTTTTTCTGCACTCAGTATCAATTTTGTGCTTTTTCAAAAGCGTTTTTCACTTCTTGTAACTCAGCTTCACAAGTAAATCCATTGAGAATGAACAATTACTGATGGAAGATACAGGCACTCTCCAATGCAGTGAAGGATGTCCAAAACTGCCTGATATTCCTCAAATATTATTTGGTCTTACATTTTGAAGGAAAAATATTTGTGTAGCCTTGTTCCTTTTATGGGTCTCTCTTAAACCAGTCCAAGCGGGTCAGAGGACCCACAGAAAAAGCATTTGCAGGCCAGATATGGCCTACTGGACACAGTTTGGATGGCACAGCTTTAAGCAAAGCATACCACAGCAAAAAATGTTGCATAAGGCAAAATCAACTTACTGATAAGTCCATTACTTTTGTTGCTGAAGCACTCAGGAGAATATCAGCTGAAGTGCTTGGGAGGACAACAGCAAGCTCCTCATTTTGTAATTCATTCTCTCACCATGGCAGAAATTCAGTAGCAACAAAATACAATTTCACTTTATTTTTCCAATTTACATTTTAAAATATTTTCTTCAAATTAAATCATGGTTTACTACACTTGATACTTTGGTGTATTTCAATTTACAATAAACTTATTGTTATAATATAAAACTTATTGTTACCATAATAATTATTTCATTATACACACAATGTTTGAGTTTACTTAAAAACAGAGTAAGTAATTCATGTAAATGAATTTGGTACTGAATAAGGCAAATTCTACTTAGCCATACATTATCAGCTCTTTCAGTCAGTGGGGGGCTCAGGAGACCACAAGGATGCTCTTCATTATGCAATTCACGTTCACTATCTTAAGAAGCTGAAATTGAGCAGTCAGAAAGTTGATTCTTGCTTTTAGATAATGCCAATTGTACTAGTAAATGGGCTCATCTAGAAGCCATTGCACTCATTAATGCAAGCACCAGCTTTGAAATGTTTTTTATACTCTCTAATTAACAATCATTTACCATTACAGGCACAAAAATGGCTTAATCTCCTCCTGCCAGGCACGGTAGCCAATCTTATCTACATTACAAAGGAATAGGAGGCACAAAGAAACATATATTAACATATGTTTGTTTGACTCTAAGATTGGCAACACTACAGTTCACAAAAGATAACTGTAAGTTGAGATACGGTTATTTGATACAAACTGTTTGCAAATTATTAGGTAGATACGGCCCATGGTATCTTTGAAATTATAAAGATACACGTGTAGTCGTCTGACAATAGCAGAGACCTATCCTGAATGGTTTAAGAAACAACTGTATCTCAAAAAACTTATTTTCATAGATACGTTCGTTTGATGCTAAGCCATCAAATACATTGTTTGATTTAAC
Organism: Deroplatys truncata; assembly: GCA_030765065.1. Taxonomy (NCBI): domain Eukaryota; kingdom Metazoa; phylum Arthropoda; class Insecta; order Mantodea; family Mantidae; genus Deroplatys; species Deroplatys truncata. The sequence goes on from CM060990.1 coordinate 277,040,167, forward strand.
ACCATTTGACCATAGTACATTCATAGTTTCGTTGAAATAACCTAGCAATCATTGCATGTTTTACTACAAGAAATTCTTTACACTTTCACTAAATAAAACTCTTCACTAGCTATTTCATCATTTTTAAATTCACAGTCAACAATATTCCCTATTTTTATACCACTTGAATCTAAGGTTTCATCAATGCTCACCCAAAACTTTTCATTTTTACACACTGCTCTATTTATTTGCAAATTTTCATCCTAGCTCTTAAGAACCACTATTTAATGTTGATTTATCAGAAGGCACAATGTCAATACTTTTAGTAAAAACTTCTTAAGTTCAACATTATTTATATTTTTAAGTGGAATATCTCTGCAACAAATGCTCTACATATGTAAATCTAAATAATACTGTGAACACCATGATTGTCCTAAACTTGAAGAAGCTGGTTCACTTATCAATAACTGCCATGAATTCGCACAAATTGCAATAGCAATATGCTTACTTTCAAATAAATGTTGAGTCATTCATGAATGTGGCTCTGTACTTGTCTAATAAATTGACCAATATAGTTGTTTAATACAATGTCTAATAAAAATTAAAACTGAAGTTAATACGTCCACTGCAAACTCACATAGTTATCCAACTAGGAATATGTACTCATTTCCTCCACAGAGGGTAACATTGACTAGAATAGAACAATGGTTCCATTCACAAGGTATAACATTACTTAATAAAGTTCCCCATGCAGACATAAATGTAGGTTTATCCAGATTCAAAACTGTTATTCATAACTGGCTAATTTCAAATCCGTTTTATTTTATTGACAAATATTTTGATTCAAATATTATTGTACATTTTTAAGCTTAGGTATCAAACTTTGTATGCTGATGATGTTTGTATCCTCTCACTCCATATTTCAACTCAATAAAATTGATCGATTGATACTTATGGTTTTTCCACATAGTTGACAAAACAAGACCTTTAACCATGGCAAATATGCTTTAAAATTATTCTATGTACTTATTGCTCAAGAAGGAATTTAATGCATTATTTCACTTTTAGTCAAGTCATAACCAAGGTTATTCTTAAGAAATACAGAAGGAACACATGTGCATCATTAAAACCAAAATGAAGCTGTCAAGAGGTATTGCAGACAATTATATCTATATGATGCAATATATTACATATGTCTTACTTTAACACTCCTTTCTCATTACCACATACATACAGCCAGGGAGTCCAACCAATAAGGCAAAATGATAACGGATTGGGATCAAGTGAAGGTCATACAGCTGTGAATGATCATTTTTCTTTCTTACATGCCTGAAATGGAATAATTCTTCTTCTTCTTCTTCATCTTTCCTCCCAGTCTCTTTCTGAAATAGTGATAGCACAAAAATAATTGTAAGTTTGCTAGTTAGCAATGGCAGAAAAGTTTTCCTTTGGTAGTTACTAGAACCTAATGTGCTAAAGCAACACCATCATATTCTCCTTGAGACTCAAGGTGCTAAAACTGATACCATCATGTTGTCAACTCTCTAGCAAACAACCATAAAATAAATTCAAAGTAATTCAATTGAAAAGAGCATAACCCCCTTAGCAAAATTCACAGTGTAAATCTGAAACTATCAAACTTATTAAATAAATCACTTACATACATACACTGCCATTTGTGAAAATTGCAACACCAAAAAGGAAACGCATGAATTCAATGAATTAATTACCACAGGTTAGATACATGACAAGTAACAAATGATAAACTTTTCAAATCTATACATGACCTTTGAGCCCTAATATTCAGTATTTGGAGTGACCTCCATGCACTGCAATTATAGCTGCTATACGCTGTGGCATTAAATCTAAAAGGTTCTGAATAAGTTCCTGAGGGATTTCGCTCCATGCAGTTTGTATTCGAGCACACAAATCCATGACACTGATTACTGGAGGACCGTGACGCACCAGGTGCCGACCAACCATATCCCAGACATGTTCAATGGGCGACATGTCAGGCGAACATGCAGGCCAGGGAAGCAATGGTACCCGTCGCTCTTCGAAGAATGCTTGTACATTCCTCACAATATGTGGCCGGGCATTGTTGTGCTGAAATGTGACCTGTGGAGATGCGTGAAGCAGGGGGAGTACCTCAGGCTCTACAACCACTGTTAGGTACCGGTTGCTGTTCAACGTGCCCTCAATTTGTAGGAGGCGAGATATGTTGTAACCAATGGCGCCCCAACCCATCACACCTGGTGTTTGTGCGCTATGCCGCTCAACAATGCAGCTCTCTAGGTTGCGCTCACCACGGTACCGCCGGACACGTATGCGGCCATCACTGTAGCACACGTTGAAGCGGGACTCGTCCGAAAAGATTACATTTTGCCACTCAGCACCCCAGTGACCGTGTCCACGTGCCCATTGCAGTCGGAGGGCTTGTGGTTTCTGGACAATGGAAGCCGACATAATGGTATGCATGCAACCAGTCCAACCTGCAGCAGACGGCGACAAACCGTTGATACAGACAAGTTCACACCTGTTGCAGTGCTCCAGCGTCGAGCCAACACTATGGATGAAGCTGTACGGTCCGTTATGTCCATGCGGACAAGATGAAGATCATCCCGTGCTTTGATCATGTTCCGTGGTCCGCTCTTCGCTGCGTACGACCTTCATCTATCCACTGCTTCACATACGCATCACTGACGTAGCAACATGCCCTGTACGAGTCGAAATGTCACGGTATGACAAACCCACTTCCCGGAGACCGATTATTCTGCCCCGTTCGAACTCACTCACATGCCGATATGGCTTCCTTTGACGTGTATCCCATCTCTCTGCAAACCTAATCACTTATTGTTTGCACACTCTTCTACACTTCCACCAAGTTTGGAGTTATTCGGGAAATTCTTTCTTGGTGTTGCTTTCACAAACGGCAGTATATATAATAAATCTGTTGATGATGCTTTTTTGCACACGCCATCTTAACTCCATCATTCCAGCAGCTCAGATTATGAGAGAAAGCACACAACCATGTTCCTACAAGCTGCCGATCTCTATGGGAATTCACAGGACCTTCATTAAGTCACCACAGGGTGCAATGGCTCACCCAGGAGCTTTGGGTTGTTGCTATTAAATTTAAGGCAATGCATCTATGAAAATCCAAAATCTATAGTTTTATTCTGATTGCTTCGACTTCTTTACTTCATATTCAGAACATAAAACGTATACTGCGCACTGCATTTTAACGAGCTGTGTCAAACTGTTGTCAAGATATTAGTTTTTTTATTCATAATTAATCACTTTTTATATGGTAATATGAAATGTTCCTTGGACCTACGGTTTATCATATTGCTCTCAAATTTTGAGTTTAGTATAAAAAGTTAAATTAGTTGTTGTGCAGGCATTTATTAATCTTAATTACTTTAGCAGGGAAGTTGCTGTCGAGCCGTGGTGGTGAGCGGACGTGTTCTGTGCAGTGCAGTTTAGGGGCGTAAAATCTCAGTGACAATGGAAGGAGAGAAGCAGATGATAAGAAACCTGGCAGAAGAAATGAAGGAAGGTTTCAATAGGTGCTGTGGAAAGGAAGAAATATTTTGTATGGAGGAGAGAGTGAACGCTACTATAGATAGACTGGACAAGTTAGAAGAAAAATTGGACTATTTGGAAAATCAAAGCAGAATGAATAATATTGTGGTGTAGCGGGTCATGAAGAAGACAGAGACATGGGAAGACACAGAAATGTTGGTGCATTGAGTGGTGGCACAGATAGGTATCAATGTGTTGACAATGGACATAGTACGCGCTCACAGAGTAGGTAGATGGGGAAACAGAAATCGCCCTATTATATGCAAACTAACACACTACAAGCTTAAGTGCGAAATTCTGCGAAATAGTAAATATCTTAGGGGCACAGGTATAAGCATAGCGGAAGACTTCAGTGCCAGAGTTCGCCATGAGAGAAATTTCCTGAAGAGACATATGGCCGAAGCGCGGAGACAAGGGCGTCATGCTGTTCTTCAGTATGATAAGTTAATTATCAGTGGCAGAATATGGAGTAAACATGAGTTGGAGCAGCTAGAATCACGCAACCTAGACATCCTTGAACAGCAGGGGACAGAGGCAACCGAGCAAACAACAGAACAGGAAGGGACACACCCACCCAGGAGAGGTCGGCAGAAGTACAGCAGGTGCAGAAGTCAGGGAAGCTGAATGGCAGCCCAATTCCTCCCCTCAATGGAGCTTCCTTACCACTTGTTTAGAGAAAGTGCTCTGTCTTGGATACCGCTCCAAGAAGGTTATTGCTACGCTTAGCAGAGGCTCCAAAAGAGGGCAAAAGAGTGTGGGGAGGAGAAATTAGGGGACAGAAACCCTCCTCACAATAGGTTGCTGGAATGCGGAAGGTATTGTAAGAAAACTAGACAGGGGTGATTTAAGAAACTTTATAGGCACACATAACACTTTCTGTATGACAGAAACGCGGTTAGGACTTAATGGTAAACTATATTTTAAGGACTTTGATGTTTTAATAAGAATAGCAGGTTATGGGGAAAGAGGGGCAGATGACCCGGGGGAGTATCAGCATTGTTTAAAACGGGTGGGGAGGGGGGTTAGTGAAATAAAATTAGGCATGGATGGGGTATTATGTAGCTATGTTAATGTTGGGGAGACAGAGCTCATAATTATTGCTGTTTATAATGCGCCATCCGCATCCAAACTTTGCAGTCCGACATTCTTTGAAGATTTAATAGAAAAGGTGGTGGATCTACAGGAAATGCATTCCCATGCGATGATCATTGTATTAGGGGATTTCAATGCCAGAATAGGGGGTGAAAACATCTCTTTTTGTCATTGGGGAAAGGAAAAGGAGGAAATTAATGACAATAGGCTAGCCTGTAGAATGAGCAAAGATAAAACCACAAATGCTGAAGGGAGGGAGCTACTTACGTTTTGTGATGTACAAGGCCTAGAAATTCTCAATGGCAAGCATGGTCAAGATCTACGGGGTGAACTAACATTTATAAATGCAAATGGGGGGAGAGTAGTGGATTATATCATCTGCAGCTCAGATATTATACCATCAATTAGAGATTTCTAAGTAGGGGACAGGACTGACTCTTGCCATTTTCCTTTAGGCTTACGTATCGCAGTAGAAAAAGAAAGAGAGAACGTCCCGGGGGATGGTAATATTGAAGACATAGGCCGACTAATAATACGATATGAATGGAGGGAAGGGCAAGGGGAGGCATATCGTGAAAAGTTGGGAGAATTTCTGGGTAGCACTGAAGTTCCAAGAAACACTGTACACCAATTGATATCTGCAATATGTGAGGCTGGAAATATGCAAATAAAAAGTGGGAGAAACACATTTTCTACCTGCGGTAGTTGGTACAGCAAAGAATGCAAGGAAAGTAAAAGGGCAATGGACAGGGCTTTCAAATCTTTTAAAAGAGGAAAGGGGGAGAAGAAAGACAGAAAAGTTTTGTTAAGAAAAACATACAAGGAGCTATTAGCCAGTAAGAAGGAGGAATGGAGGCAGAAAATAGTGGGGGAAATTTCGGCGGTGGTGTCACAGGGTCAGGAAGCTGGTGTATGGAGGACTCTAAAAAAAAGTTAGAAAGAGTCTTTTTGTCCATAATTATATAACACCAGGGAAATGGAAGAGCCATTTTCAGGAAATTTCTGACGGTGGGGTGGATTGGGAGGGGGCAATACTGACTGAAACCCAACTACTAGGAGCGCCGAAATCGAAAACTTGGATAAGGATATAACAATGCGAGAAGTAATCCAGGCAAGGAACAGTTTAAAAAATAACAAAGCACCGGAACTAGGCGGAATACCAGGTGAACTATTTAAGGAGAGGATGAAAATCGAAATCTTTAGAAATTTGGCACTAAAATTATTGAACAAAGTTTTTAAGAGGGGCACATTCCCACATGAATGGACGACGGCAATTGTATGTCCAATATATAAAAAGAGAAGCACAAAAATTCCGGACAACTATAGCGGTTAGCGCTTCTTCCAGTAATGAGTAAAATTTACTGTAAGATTATATTTGAGCGACTGAGACAATGGACCAACGAAAACAACAAATTATTGGTATTTCAAGCGGGGATCAGAGAGAAATATAGCATGGTAGACAGTATATTTATATTAGATAGTGTTAGAGTGACGCAAACGCGGAAAAAGAGGGGAAAACTACACTGTGCTTTTATAGATTTTCGTAAAGCGTTCGACTGTGTGGAAAGGCAAGCACTCTGGGCGAAATTACGGGCAAAGGGTTTGTCAGGAAAGATTATTAGGGCACTTCAGGCAATATGCAAAATAGTCTAGTTTTGCGTAAAAAGCTGTTCCAAAACCGTATCGAAGAATGTTATAGAGTAAGACAGGGTTATATTCTTTTACCGACGCTTTTTAATTTGTTCGTGGACGATATACCGGAAGTGTTGAATTCAATGAACCTGATGCTCCTAGTATAGTAGATATTCCATACCCGCTCTGCTATACGCGGATGATTTAATTTTAATGTCCACATCAATTTCCGGGCTGCAAAGAGAACTAAATTGCTTAGAAGCATATTGTAAGGAATGGGGAATGGCAGTGAATGAAGTAAAAAGCAAAACGCTAACGTTCAAGAATGGAGCGGTATGTAGCAGCAAGGAGATCTGGACATACGCAGGACAGACATTGAAGAATGTAAAAGAATTTTCATATCTGGGCGTCACATTATCTATGAGCGAAAGGTAGGGGAAGCACATAGACATCACGAAACGTAAATGCATAGTAAAAAATATGGAGTCATTAAAGTCTCTTATGAAAGTTCCTGATATACCAATGAGGACAATGGAGATGGTATACAGAGCTATTGTTAAGTCTGATGTATCATATGGTCCAGAAATTTGAGGTTGGGAAAACAATGAAAAATTGAACGAAATCCAGACGCATTTTCTGAAGCGGATTCTACAGGTGGGGAGGGGTACTGAAAATTGTGGGGCTCTTAAAGAATTCGGCTTATACAATGAAACTATACATCTGAAAGTAAGGGCAATTAAATACTGGTTACGCATAGTACGAGGAGATCAGGTACTTCTAGACGCGGTGTGTTTCAGGGAGCAATTACGGGAAGGGTGAGATACGTGTTGGGCAACGAAATTGCGAAGAGGCTTAGAAGAAATTGGAATGGGGTACATTTGGCTACAGAGGAGGGACATGGGACGTAGCGGATGGAAAATAATTTAGAGACTACGGGATATTGACAGACAGAATTTGGAATCACAATGTACGGCTAAAATTTCACTTAACTTACACTGTCAGATAACGCGGGGCTGGGGGAGGGAGGCCTATTTAGATAACTGTACGCGAGAGGAAAGAAGTGGTTTGGCGTGGCTAAGACTGGGCGCCTGGAAAGGCAACAAATTAACTGACACCGGAGTGAGAATATGTCCGCTCTGTGGTGAAAGGGAAACATGGAATCATATTCTGGCTGAGTGCAGGGAAACGGAATTGCTAAGAAAACAATATTTACCACCACAGTTTCTGGAGTCCAGTAGGGGAATGGAGGCCTGCTTGGATGTAACGTTGGACGCGGGGTGTCATAAAATGGGTTCTCTTTTGTCTATGATTCGATAAAGGAGGTTAAAAGAGCAAGTTCTTAAAGTTCGGAGCCCTGTATATATTTGTAATATAATTGTAATTCATTCATCTTATTATTATTATTATTTTGTTTTTTCTTCCTTCATTATGTGAGTATCATAGTACATACTAGCCATACTTATGTATACTAGGTGAGTCAGCTGCCCCTAGGTATTCGTATCTATGCAACCCGCAGTTTATAGTCTAATGTGCAAACATTGACCCTTTTAGCAAACAAACTGTTATTGTAGCTCTGCCCTTCTATTTGGTACTATACGCAATCCCCATTAATAATTAAAGGCCTGAATGAGAAACAAAGAGCTGTGAAAGCCTTAAACAGGAGGCGTTTCATGGATATAATGCTTGCCAGGAGATAAAGAACATTTTCCCGAAGAGCGGAATGAACTACGTGAGTTCTGGCCAAGTGGTTTAGCTGCCGGACTGTGATAAAACAAGGGTTAGCTTCGGAGGTTACAATCTGATACAAACATACAATTTTTTTGGTTCTTTTTTCTCTCCTTGTGTTTATTTTCTGTATTTTAGTGTACTAATTTATTTATTTTTGTTACTGGCTTCCCTGTGAGCCAAAGACATAAGAATTACAATCAGATAATTGTGTATCATGTTTATCCTAATAATCTGTACCGTTGTAAACCGTGTTACGTAGTTAGCTTTCATTCTCTTGGGCGCATATCGACGATATTAAATATAACAGTTATTGTTTCATGTTTAAACCTTATGTTTCACTTCTTCTATTGACAAAGGAGTTGTAAATGTGCTAATTTCACGGGTAAACAGAATAATAAATTGTTAAAGAGCGTGGATTCCATCAAGGAAGTAAATGTTCCAAATGACGACCCCCTTCATCAATGCACATTTGTGTACGTTGCCGGAGAGACCTTCTTGCATGCTGTAACATGCGTGGTGTAATCTACCTGCATTCTTCACGTATGAGCGTGTTCGTACACAGCCTACTACATATCTGACCTGCGCGCTCTGCCGTCAAGGCATGGTCACGTGACCTACTGCAGGCGGCGAACGTTGGAAATGCAAGTTTGTGTTGCAGATTTTCTATCATTGAATAAAGCAGTTCTCCTGTGCATATTTTGAGTTGTCTTCTGCTAGCAGCGGCCTGAACGTGGCTTAAGGAGCTCGAGCGTTGCCAACCATAGGAAATGAATGCGCGGAAGATAACAACATTGTAACACGAAATTCGCGATGCGGCGCGGTTATTTCAAACACATACAAGGAAAGCGAGCACAAAGATCATAAAGGCAAAACGGATGGAGGTTCGGATGAAGGAATTTTTTGTTGTTTGTTATATTATATTGAAGCCCACTTATTGTACAAAGTTCACCAAACCTGCATGTTGAATCATACCCACTGAAAATGTTTTTCTTTCAGGGCAAACACATTATCGCACATATACGTTATTACACAGAAGCAGTGCCAGCATTGTTGTCATTGTCCTTGAGCCACAAACACACATTGTTGTTTTAATCTACTGCAATGAGGTGGCAATCGGAAATCTGATGAAGACGTATAAATTAGGTGAAATATCAGAAGCATACGTTATTACACAGAAGCAGTGGCAGCATTGTTGTTATTGTCCTTGAGCCACAAAATACACATTGTTGTATTAATGTACTGCAATGAGGTGGCAATCGGAAATATGGAGAAGACGTGTAAATTAGGTGAAATATCAGCAGCATACGTTATTACACAAAAGCAGTGGCAGCATTGTTGTCATTGTCCTTGAGCCACAAAACATACACGAAAGTCATATATACATGTTCAATTTTCTGGTAATAGTCTGTGAAATCCTTTTCATTCTGAATGAATTTCGTATAATTGATGAACTGTAACAGATAGACAAAATCTTATGATACAACAAATTTAGATCTCATTAAAACGCACAATTTATGTGAAAAATTAAATCTTTTTGTGGCGTTAACCATTTGCAACATATTTATTCGCGCTATTGATTTGAATTTGCAGATAGTTTATAAGTTCCTCAAGTGCAAATCGCTATCTATTCGTGTCTTAATTTGTTTTTGTCATGTTCATGCAACGAGAACGCAATGCAGGAAATTTAAAGTCCTTAACTTGGTAGTCATATCGGATGACGAATGAGTGAAATGATGCTCAAATGAACCGGGGGTCCATACAGCTTACAGTTATCCGACATTCGACTTCTCAAGATAAGGGAAAACTCCGTAAAAGTTTTATCCGAATAACTCACCCTAACCGAGACTAGAACTCGGGACCTCTTAAATGTGAGGCAAACACACTACGCACACCACAGAGGCGGTACGTTTTATATTGTTTTTATACTCACATACAACGAAATGTGTCATGCAGGTTTATCTATATTAACAAGAAGGAGATAGAAGAAGAAACTTTTATAAAAAATAATGGGTAGAGAAAGTTATGTGAATCCAACTTTAGGTTTTTAATTAAGCACAACCTTAACAGCTGAATCTTTGCAGGGCTGCAGTAGTTTAGGCACAAAAATGTGAAGTCTAACATCTTGTATGAACGTTTTCCATTTTTCATAACACTTGTACGTGACTTTTAAGATCCCCAAAGCTCAGACCCTCCCTACCTGCCTGGCACTTTGCAAAGGGTAGTGTTTGAACATTCCGAAAGCATTTCTGTTTATGAAGGGCAGTAAATGACTCTCAACCAGGAATACAGTACCACAACACATGTTAAAAGTGGATGGGGGAACATCTGTTCCGCAGAAGGTACAACCTTTGGCTAACAAGAAACTCCAGACCGACAATTCGCACTGTAAACAGTGTTCAAGCAATTCAAATACAATTATTTAATTTAATTCTAAGAAAAATTCCGTATTCTAGATGAAACAAAGTGAGTAGCATATACTGCGATTTAAGGAATATAATTGACGAATGTTTTGTGGTAAAGTGTTTCTTTTCCTCCCTGTCGGTCTGCGTTTTATTCCAGTAGCAAGAGCTATTCGGAAAGGCTTTTCCCCAGTTTTCGTTTATCCCGTAGAGACATTTTCCAAGAAAGTTTTAAGAAGAAAAAATACCGGGCTCATCTATCCATAATTATCTTTTCCATTCCTTCAATTATTAAGAGCAATCATTGTAAATCTATACTTTTAGTCATTGGGTTTACTTTACACTAAAAAAAAACAAAGTAAAAAAACCGGGGGTTCGAGGAGGAAAGTGCAAGAAAGGATTAAACAGTCCTTAGATAATTTATAGCTTAAAACGCTAACTTTAAACGCTGACACAGTGAATTTACACTGTGTAGTTCAGAATCGCAAATTTATGTTTAAGGAGTTAAAAACAATAGGAACCTTCACAGTTAGACGAGGTCCTCTACTGAATAAATATTAATATTTTTATTCGACAAAACTACTCATATCGTAGAAAATATATGTGAATATAAGCCTAATTTTGCATGAATGCTATATGGTATTCACGTTAAATTTCCTACGAAATATATTTTTGACCACTATTAATTACAAATTTCATTACAATGAACTTGGTTACATACACCATAAGGAAAACGGAAAACACCACATGTAGCATTTGTGTATGTGTGTGTGTGTGTTTTAATGAGTTGTAGTTCCTGAGTGTGTAGTGTGTGTGTGTGTGTGTGTGTTTTAATGAGTTGTAGTGCCTGAACGTGTATGTGTGTGTGTGTGTGTGTGTGTGTTTTAATGAGTTGTGGAGCTGAGTGTGTGCGTTTTAATGAGTTGTGGAGCATGAGTGTGTGTGTGTTTTTGTATGTATGTGAGCTTTGGAGTGCGTGTTTGTGCTAGCGAGTTGTAGTGTTTGATCGCGAGTTTTTGAACTGAATTGGGAGATTAAGGGCGCAAAACCAGAAAGGTCATTAGCGCCCGTCACAGATAAAATACAGGTAAGTTAGCAGTTAAAAAACCAGACAAATAAACAGGCCTAATATAAAGGACAGAAAGTTAGAAAATGTCAGGTTAAAACTCGATTAGAAATAATAAAAGAAGTAGTGTCAGAGGCTGTAGAACGCGAAGCTAAAAACAAGATAGCTAAAATAATGGGTCTAAAACACACTAAAAGCAAGAAAAGCAGTTCAAGGACAGGTCAAATTCTGTCTTGTAAACTGCTGCGTCGAATGAAAGTTAAAACACATTCCACAGCCAACATGTCATCCGCCAAAACGGCGGGCAATGCTGCATCCATCCGTAGAGTGGTACGAAGAGCAGCGAAACACTGACACTGATCTAAAACATGCCGCACCGTCAACGGTGCACCGCAACGATTACAAACGGGAGCGGGCTCTCGGCGCAGCAAGTGACAGTGGCTAAAATGACAGTGCCCGATGCGAAGTCTACATAAAATTACTTCCTCCCGACGGGAAGAAGTGGCCCAGGTAGAGGATTTATCTCCCGCAACTTGTTACCCTGGACAGAGGACCAGGCACCAAAACAGCGGGAGAAATAGACTTCTTTAAGTAATGGCTAAAATCAATGGCTTCCAAAGTGCGGCTGAACTTCGGCAAAAGCCGAACGGATGACCTGATCGGGGGTCGTGGACTTTGGCATGGACGTCAAATCAAGGTGGCAAGATATTTCGGAATGCAGCCAAGGGGGAAGTGTGTATAACCCCTATGTTGAGGCATACAGGATAACCGGCAAGCATAGCTGCACAGAAGAACGTCACGACGATAAGAGAGCGGAGGTTCTGCAGCTTCTGCGCAAAGATTCAAAACAGGGCTAGTACGAAAAGCACCATTTGATAGCCGGAGACCCTGTGGTGAACTGCATTCAAACGACTCAGGATGGAAGGTCGCGCAGTGCAATACACAGTAACCCACAGTCAAGCTTTGAGCGAACCAATAATCGATAAAGTCGCAAAAGGAGCGTGCGATCCGCACCCCAGGATGTGCCACTTAAAACACGTAAAATAGAAAGAGAACGTTCACACCTTGGTTTCAAGTAAGCGATATGCGACGACCAACACAACTTCCTATCAAAGATTAACCCGAGGAATTTCGTTTCGTCCGAAAAGGGGAGGAGTGCCGCACCGAGTCGGAGACATGGTGGAGGGAACGCTTTTCTGCGCCAGAAATTAACGCAGACTGCCTTCTCGGCAGAAAATTTGAACCCGTTAGCTATGCTCCAGGAGTGAAGGCAGTTAAGATACTGCTGCAGTCGGCGTTCCAAAATACAGGTGCGAGGAGAAGTTGCGAATACGGCGAAATCATCAACAAAAAGCGTGTTCCGGGTGGAACACAGGCAGCAGTAGGGTTAATTGAAATAGCAAACGGTATGACGCTGAGTACCGAGCCTTGAGGTACTCCGTTCTCTTGGATAAAAGTTGAAGATAAAATCATCCCACACGCAAACGAAATACCCGGTCCTTTATACACTCACGAATGAAGACAGGGAGACGGCCACGAAACCTCACCTGATGCAGAGTACGAAGAATTCCAGTCCTCCAACAAGTGTCACAAGCTTTCTCCAAATCAAAAAATACAGCCACAGTCTGGCACTCTTTCTTCAATCCGTTTAGAATGTGGGTCCAAAGATGGACAAGATGATCCACAGGAGAACGGTGCCGGCAAAAACCACATTGCACGTTCGCCAGAAGGTTCCGAGACTCAAGCCACCAGATCAAACGCCCGTTGATTATGCGTTCCATAACCTTGCAAACGCGATAGCTAGATGGTAGTTGGCGATCTTTTCCGGGTTTAAAGATTGGGACGATGGTGGCTGCTCGCCACTCTGCAGGAAGAGTTCCAGTTTCCCAGAAGCGGTTGTAAATCTGAAGGAGAAAGCGCTATCCAGCAGAGGAGAGATGTTGAAGGAACACCACGTGTACAGAATCAGGCCCAGGAGCGGAAGGCTTAGAAGATGCTAGGGCATGCTCCAGTTCGCGGAAGGTAAAGCGGCGATTATACTCCTCCTGGTTGCTGGAGCGAAAAGATAAGGCATGGGCTTCCATCGCCGCCTTGTGCGTAAGAAAATCCGGGTCATAACGGACAGAGTTGTAAATGCTTTCAAAGGTCTTGCCAGGGTATCGGCAATAGCAGGTGGTTCGGAAATAGTACTAGAGCTTACCCGTAGACCGAGAACAGAAGAAGGACGGGTCTTGCCGGCCACGCACCTAAGTTTGTCCCAGACGACCGATGTAGGTGTAGAGCTATTGAAACTCGCTACATAGCGCTCGCAGGAGGCTTTCTTGCTGTTGCGAATAATTCTGCGAGCCTTAGCGCGTAATTCTTTATAATGGACCAATTATAAAGGGTAGGGTGACGCCGAAACACCCTAAGAGCACCGCGTCGTGCACGAACGGCATCCCGACATTCCGCGGTCCACCAGGGGACCGGTAAACACTTGGGATAGGAAGACGTGGGGGGAATGGAACGTTCGGCAGCGGCTAAAATGACAGCACGCAGGTGTTCCACCATGAGGACCTCAGTGGAAAACGTGCAGTGAGAAAAACGGGCTAGGCGGGAAAAAAGCCACCAGTCAGATTTGTTGAACTGCCATTTAAAAAAGGACAGGTGAATCGACGGAAGAAGACAGGGGAGTAATCACGCACGGAAAGTGATCGTAGAGTGTGTATCAGCTATGACATGCCATTCCATACGATGAACAAGTTACGCAGAGCAAAGACCAAATCCAGATAAGAAAATATACCGGTTGAATTGGAGAGAAAAGTGGGTTCGCCGGTATGCAGAACAGAAAGATGATGTTGATCCAGAAGTGCAGCCAAAAGCTCGCCCCTCGTGCACGCCCTAGGAGAACCCCAGTGGTGCGTATTGAAATCCCCCACGAGTAAATAAGGGACAGGGAGCTGTAGAATCAGGCGGTCTAGGTCATCCTGTGCAAGAGAAGAAGAATAAGAAGAAGAAGGAGGAACATAGAGGCTACAGATACAGAACTTAAACCAGGAAGAGAAAAGATTATCCCAGCCACTTGCAGAGCGATTATAACACACATAATCTCAAACAAGAACTGTAACGCCACCGTGCACAGGAGAACCCAAGATCGAAGCGCTTCGGAGTATACCTACGGATGGCAAAGGTATCCCGAGGTCGAAGTTTTGTCTCCTGCAGACAGGCGAATAGGGGTGAGTGAGTGTGCAGTAGCATGTCCAACTCTGCTCGGTGTGCACGGAGACCACGGATATTCCACTGAAGGATCATATTGAGAGCCAGAAATATGGAAACAGGAAATAAGCGCGTGCCGGTAGGGAAAAAAGCGGTTATTTAATAGCCGGTATGGTTCTGTTGAGTGTCACCTTTTTCTTCCGAGTAGAACTGCGCCCCGGTCAAGAATTTCCAACCCTCTCGAAGCCCTCCGTGCCACCATCGCTGCTAACGGAATCGGAGCAGGTGGTGCGAGTCCTGGAGCGAAAACGTGAGCGATCCGTGGGATGTCGAATAGGAGATTTGCGACTGGTGTGGTCAAAAGCCAGGGCAGTGGTGGAACCTGAGGTCGAAGCTGATGGCGAAGAAGCATCTTTTGCCGGAACAGTAACCAGTGAGGGAGATACCGGGTCCGAGGAGATATCAGTTTGGACTCCAAAAGAAACCTGAGGGGGCGAACCGGGACAGGTCTGTACAACAGCGTCTTGTTTCCGGACAGCTAGGCGGACGGCAGCGGAATACCTCAAGGTGGATGTAGGGTGTAGTTCTTGATAGCGCTTCCTCGCTTCTGGAAATGCCAGGTGTTCCTTCACTCGAAGCTCCTGTTTTGCCTTTTCCTCCGGAAAGCGTAGACATTCTCTGGAGTTCGACGGGTATGCATCACCACAGTTGACACAGGTGGGGTCCTGAGCACACATAGAACCGTCGTGAGTGTCACTTTCGCAGCGAGGACAAGTTGGCGAGCCAGAGCAACGTTGTTACGTGTGACCGAATTTCTGACTGCGATAACAGCGCATGGGGTAAGGGACATAGGGACGAACAGCTGCGCGCTCATATCCGCATAAGATGAACGGCGGTAATACGGTTCTTTAAAAGGTAAGAAAGACCGTGCGCAGCAGAAACGGTTGGCCGTCCCTCCTCCCGATTAACCTATACGCCGCAGTAACGCGCTGGTCTGAAAGACGGTTAACGATGTCGTCATTAGAGAGTCCGTCCAAACTCGCAGTGGTAACCACATCACGACAGCTATTAAGGGTCTTGTGTTTCTCCACGGACACCGGGTAAGAACCTAAGTGGCCGGCTTTGACGTTTGGTGGTCTGAGCGTCTTGAGCTATCTCAATAAGCAAACTGCCATCTCTACACCATGTGGCATTCTTCACTGGGCCACAGGTGCGATCAAGCTCTCGTCAAATAAAAAAGAGGCTCAGGTGTTTCATATTTTGGCTGTCACTTTTCAGCTTCATTACAACTAAACGTGGAGTTTTGAACGCAGAGGAACCATTATGGAAAGGTCCCTTTTCCGGAACCGTTGGCGTCAGCCTGCCATCCGGGAGATGTAAAAGGAAAGATACCGAAATCTTCCGGTGTGTACCGGCCTGGAGCACCCGCTCCAGGGCCGATCTCAAAGAATACTTCAGAGACGTTACCCTCCAACTGTCACTACCTACCGCAGGCCTGACTTTATGGCTTACCACTGGAATAACCACCAGTGGACCCCACTTTAAGCCAACGCGCCTCAACAGAGTCAACGTGGATTCAGGGGACTTGTGGTTCATTACATCGGGCCTCAGACAGCGGTAACACGTCGAGTCCCCCCGGTCAACCCAGCCACGCTCGGCCACCAAACCGTCCGAGGAGACCCGGCGCTATGGGGCGACGTGGGTGTACATCGCAGTGGAACGGCTCCGCACCTAGTGTCACATGAAAGGGGTAGTGAGGAGGGTGCACTCGATGTTTACGGTTGAGACCTTCAGAGAGCACACAAGTTGGAAGCTGCGTTGAAACCGTGGGGCAGCAACCACGGAGATAGAAAACATCCTGTTGGTGAGATAGGTGTTAATAAACCTATAGAGCCTGAACCTAGTATACGAAATAATTGTAAAATAGGAAGAGTAAAATAAATGAAGATAACGTGGCTAGTCTAGATGAGGGTGAGGGGATGATAATGGCATGGACTGGCTTGGGCACTCCCGGTACGCCAAACCCGCACTCAGATAAAGTAAGCCACTGGGGGTGGGTTTGAAGAATGAGTGTGCTTGTATTGGTGAGTTGTAGTGTTTGATTGCGAGGTGTGGGCTTTGGAGTGGTGTAAGTGTGTTTGTGCTAGTGAGTTGTAGTGTGTGATTGCGGGTGTGTGAGCTTTGGAGTGTGAGTGTGTTTGCGCTGGCGAGTTGTAGTGTGTGACTGTTGGTGTGTGAGCTTTGGAGTGTGAGTGTGTTTGTGCTGGCGAGTTGTAATGTGTGACTGCGGGCGTGCGAGCTTTGGAGTGTGAGTGTGTTTGTGCTGGTGAGTTGTAGATTGTGGCTGCGGGTGTGTGAACTTTGTAGTGTGTGACTGCGAGTGTGCGAGATTTGGAGTGTGAGTGTATTTGTGCTGGTGAGTTGTAGTGTGTGACTGCTGGTGTGTGAACTTTGTAGTGTGTGACTGCGGGTGTGCGAGCTTTGGAGTGTAAGTGTGTTTGTGCTGGTGATTTGTAGTGTGTGACTGCGGGTGTGCGAGCTTTGGAGTGTGAGTGTGTTTTGGCTAGTGAGTTGTAAGGCTGGTTCACAACCAACGAGAACGGTAACCAGAACGAGAAAGTTGAAATACATGTATTCAAATGGGAATGTTCACAACCGACGGGAAGCCTTCCCGGGCCCCGGGAACGGGAAAGAAGAGTTGCCCAACTTTTAACTTTCTCGTTCTCGTTCGCGGGCACGGCATATTAGATCCCTATTGTGCACATTAGACTCTTCACTCTAGAGGTAATTCTAAGCGGCCGTGACGTGAAACAGCCACTCTATAGTCGCAAGCTGGAAACATGAAACTGGAAGTAATTAGTAGTAAATGTGCTTCCTAACCTCATCCCGACACCCGCAAATCTAATCAGCGTTGGTTCCTCTGGTGAAGGGATCATTTGTGGTTTGTTTATATGCAACTCAAAACTGGCTATTACCTAAAAAAAACAATGGTAAAAGCTATAAACAACAGCTAAAAGCGGTGGAAATGAAAGAAGAACAATAAACAATTTTAATGTATGCCATTAAATAAAGGAATGAAAGTTTGGCATAAGTAGAGGGATCGGAAATGTAATGAATATGCATTTAGATAATGCTTACTCTCTCAAATTATGACGTTGGCTTGGCTAAATTGAAAGTAGGTGAAAAAATGTCATTGGTCAGTTAAAACCAAATGAAATACCAATGCGCAAAATCGACTTTCACTTTGTGATCGATATGCATTCCCATTCTCGTTACCGGGCTGTTGTGAATCAAAATTTCTTGCTTCCCGTTCTCGTTTTCGTTCTGGTTACCGTTACCGGGTGATTGTGAACCAGCTTGTAGTGTGTGACTGCGGGTGTGCGAGCTTTGGAGTGTGAGTGTGTTTGCGCTAGTGAGTTGTAGTGTGTGACTGCGGGTGTGCGAGCTTTGGAGTGTGTGTATTTGTGCTAGTGAGCTGTAGTGTTTGATTGCAAGTGTATGAGCTTCGGAGTGTTAGCGTGTTTGTGCTATTGAGTTCAAAATAAAGCATGGATTTTTAATTTTCTGGAAATAGCCTGTGAACTCCCTTCATTCTGATTGAATTTTGTATTCCTCTTAGTAACTAGGAAACTATGAAATGCTCTAAAATGCAGGGAAGATGTATAATTTGAGGCAAACGAATATCTTCCTTGTGTTAGCACTTGTGATAATATTCCAGGATATGTCATTGTCCCTTTCCACTTAAAAGTGTATTATAAATGCTTGAAAGTTTGCATAATTTTATAACAGCCTTAGGGGTGTTCTAAGTCTGAAACTCATTCTATATTACAGCTGCTTTACCCGAAAATTCATTTATTTAATATTTCTTGCTTTGTACAAGCTGGAAAAAAGGACTTGCTAAAAAGGACACATTTAGTAGCTCAAAACACCTTAATAATGCCATTCTTTGCAGCTTGGTAGCGCAGAAAGTTAATTTGCTTTCAACTCCTTTTATAAAAAGCAATAATAAAATTATAATTGATCATTCACATGACTTTCTCTACCCTCTATCGTTATTTATAGGTACATAAATTAGTCTTAATCGAGATTTTTTTCTGACTACTACATTTTATTAAAAACAAAAAAAGGCTTTGCAGAAATAGCTACATTACACATTTCGTTATAGGTACAAAGAGAACCGCGATATAAAATGTTTAAGAACTGGACACTATACACTGCCTTAAAATTCCATTGTTTCTATGACATCACGAGAAACAACTAAATGTTGAAAGGACTTTAATGACAAAAAAATGAACAGTTGAAACCTTCAAAACATGAACAATTTGAACATTTAATAACGAATATATCAGAAACGGATAATGCCACAATAAAGCTTATTTTAAATATGTTGTATGTTTTAAAGAGATCCACATTTTTGGTGTGGTACGTTTTCCTCTATCGTTTAACTATTACCAGTTATACAAGGTCATAAAAATTCCTTCCGAATGAAGAGGGCTTCATAAGCTCTTCCCCGAAAATTCGAGATCTACGTTTTGTTTACCATGTAAATATTTTAATGTATGTTATTTTAATCAAAGTCGTTACACAATTTTTATAACATCAAAAATTTCGAAAAATATTCCATGTAAAGGGAGTTTGGAGTGATGGGATTGTTTTGAAAGAATTCGCTTTGCATCTTTGGAAGATATTGAACCTAAATACCAAGTTTGGTATTTATCCGACTTTTCGTTTCCACAATTCTTTATTTGGATTCCGATAATAGCAATAATAAATAATAATAACAACAACGACGATAAATAACATGCGTGCCGTCTATGTATACAACTACAATGGCTCGCTGTACGTTGTGTGCATGGGTTGGCTACTTGTTATGTCTACAGCGTGTTTTTCATTCATACCATTGGCAACAACCACCTAGGCCACGCCCACGCCGCTGCTAGCAGAAGACAGGCCGCTATTATGCATCGATAACCAAGAATTGAGTCCTAATGAACTGAATCTCGAATTTAGTGTTATCTTGGAGAAATCTCAGGTGGATGCATTATTTGAATTGTGTAGTGTGCCTATGTAAAACTTTAAAGAAAATAAACTTGCTGCAGCAGTGAAATTGTTAAAAGAACATGAGGTGCTAGATGCTGGTAAAAAAGTCAGGTTAAGTGTCCTTACAGAGCAGATAGAATTATTCTTCTTTAAGAAGGAAACGTACAGATTTTCTTTGTTGGTCACATTTGGGTAATGATGTGTAATAGCGGCTGTCGTCTGCTAGCGAGCGGCCTGGGCGTGGCTTAAGGAGTTCGAGCGTTGCCAACCGTAAGCAATATACGCGCGGAAGATAACCACTATGTAACACGAAATTCGCAATGCGGCGCGGTTATTTCAAACACACAATTTGTCGATGTTTTTTACATTGCATTGAAGCACACCTATTGTACAAAGTTAACCAAACCTGCATGTTGATTCATACCCAAAGAAAATGCTGTTATTTCAGGCCAAACACATTATCGCACATATACGTTATTACACAGAAGCAGTGGTAGCTTTGTTGACCTTGTCCTTGAACCACAAACACACATTGTTGTAAATTAGGTGCAATATCAGCAGCATACCTTATTACACAGAAGCAGTGGCAGCATTGTTCTCATTGTCCTTGAGCCACGTACACACATTGTTGTAAATTAGGTGAAATATCAGCAGCGTACCGTATAACACAAAAACAGTGGCATCATTGTTGTCAATATCCATGAGTCACAAAACACACATTGTTGTATTAATGTACTGCAATGACGTGGCAATAGGAAAACTGGAGAAGACGTGTAAGTTAGGTAAAATACTAGCAGCATACGTTATTATACAGAAGCGGTGGCAGCATTGTTGTTCACTGTTCTTGAGTCACAAAACACACATTGTTGTATTAATGTACTGCAATGACGTGGCAATAGGAAAACTGTAGAAGACGTGTAAGTTAGGTGAATTACCAGCAGCATACGTTATTAGACAGAAGCGGTGGCAGCATTGTTCTCATTGTCATTGAGCCACGTACACACATTGTTGTATTAATGTACTGCAATGACGTGGCAATAGGAAAACTGGAGAAGACGTGTAAGTTAGGTGAAATATCAGTAGCATACGATATTACACAGAAGCGGTGGCAGCATTGTTGTTCACTGTCCATGAGTCACAAAACACACATTGTTGTATTAATGTACTGCAATGACGTGGCAATAGGAAACTGGAGAAGACGTGTAAGTTAGGTGAAATATCAGCAGCATATGTTATTAGACAGAAGCGGTGGCAGCATTGTTGTCACTGTCCATGAGTCACAAAACACGCATTGTTGTATTAATCTACTGCAATGACGTGGCAATAGGAAACTGGAGAAGACGTGTAAGTTAGGTGAAATATCAGCAGCAACGTTATTAGACAGAAGCGGTGGCAGCATTGTTCTCATTGTCCTTGAGCCACGTACACACATTGTTGTATTAATGTACTGCAATGAGATGGGAATCGGAAATCTGATGTCATTAAAAGAAATAGAATTTGAAGTATGCGCCTTTGATTAAATTTGACATTGTTGAGTTACACCGGGTAATGCTGCGCTATCACATCCAATATTACGCCAAACATGTCTTGTCCCCGAAAACGATTCCGGAAGATGAATTCGTGGAGATAGGACGTGAAGAGGGCGTCACTGGTACCAAATTGCCGCCGAAGTTTCCTCTTCACCCTCATCCACATGTTTTCGACATTCTGCGTGTGGATGGTGTCGTCCTCGGGGTCTACAAAGTTCTGCTCATGGACAATTACGTCGTGTATATATATACGCCGTCTAGCAGATTTCCGATGTTGGCGTAAGAAGCCCATCCATCGGAGATGATGCGGCTTCCAGGCAAAATATGCTGCATGATAAGGGCTTCCAGGGTTTGTGCCCTCCTGTCGGGTACTTCCACCAGGAAGCATTTCCCAGAGCCCCTCTCAATACCACCGAACACCCAGTGCCCCTCACGCCAAATCCCTCGGTGGTATTTGCGGTGAAAAAATTTAGATTCATCAATCTCCACGGTGATAGGTTCATTATTCTCGTCGAGGCCGCCAACGAAATCTGGGTTTTCCTCCCACCACCGCTCGGTTTCTTCTCTGAGGTAATTGCACCAGTCCACAGAGGTATGGGAATTGGCCACCGAGGCTTCCCTCCTCATCAAATTTTGCGGCAGCTCGAAAGCCCAGGTGTACACAAGGAATATCACCTGCTCCATGTGTAGCTTGCTCCTGGAGAAGAACGATTCATCCCGGATGGACTTCCTCCTTCCGCAAGATCCACAGGCCCACCGCTTGCCATCGACGCTGCCATTGTAGTTGTGCAGTACACACGGCTGCTGGCAGTAATTGCAGATCTTGCTATTGGAAATCAGTCTCCTCTGGGCTGCCCACTGCAGCACTGCCAGTATCCCGTCTATCCTGCGGGACAGAATTGGCAACGACCAGACTTTGCCAAGCACTGCTTGCCGATGAAGGATTTCCCCTTCAGGCACAATTTCTAAATTACGTTGAGCCATTTTAAAAAGAAAGCAATACAAGTTGTAGTCTATACCTTTCAGAATAGCTTTCCAGTATGCGAGTAACATCAGGAGAAGTAATGTTAGAAGTAAAAGTAAGGGTAAAGCACTTCGACCCCTAAATTTCTGATTGGCTACCAGGAATGGATGTCACTTTAAAGAAAAGGGTGGGAGTTGAGTGGGACTGATAGGAAAGGAAAATTGGGAGGGGTTCATAGGGAAGGAAAGCAGGAGAAATATGAATTTTTAAGGTTGCCAATCCGAGGTGGACTTTACTAAACAAAAGCATTGGAAAAAGAGCGAAGCGGAGGTGGTAAATCCCTCCTCCCTGTAGAACACCCTGTCATCGACAAATTAGAACATCAACACATGTTAATCTGTCTACTTGTTTATCTGTCCTTTGGCTTTATCTATTATCAATGTTGTTATCTATTGCTTACCTTACCTGTAAGCAAAGTATTGCATATCAAAAAATTTGATATCGAGAAGAGAACATAAATAAGAATAAACGATAATGGATATCAAATAAATAAAAAACACAACGCGCGCGCGTCAATGCGTGTGTATCTACAGCATAAATGAAAAAGGAAAATCTAGGATAAATTACAGGCTTTGTATTTAAGCTCGGTATCTTCCAAAAATGCGACACCAAGGATTTCAGGAATATATCCCGCCATGGCCTACATTCAATGGAACATTTTTGTTAATGTTTTATTTTCTGAAAAATTGCTCTAACATTGTGTTAAAATCTGATGTATTTCAGATACCTACATGGCAAATTAAATCTGTATCCTGAATTAGCTGTGAATGACTTGCAAGTCCTGTTCATTCGGAATGAATTTTGTGTAATTTTAGTATAACTGGTAAACCATAAGAGATAGACAAAAACTTACAATACAACAAATCTAGCTGTCTTTAAAACTTACAATTTATTCCAAATAACGTTTTTGTTGCATCACTCATTTCGGAGGTATCCACTGTTATTCTTGTAATTATTCAATATTATCTCATTTTTTGAAATGCTGTCCCATTCACTTGTTTCTCAAGATGTCATGGAAACAGTATGGAATTTTAAGGGTAACATATACCGCCATGTTGTTAAACATTTGACTATCGCTGTTCTCTTTGTATCTATAACGAAATGTGTAATTTAGCTATTTCTGCAAAGATTAGATAGAAAAATATATTATACTTTCACATGACTTTCTCAACCCTCTATCCTTATTAATGGGTATACAAACCATTCTTAGTAAAACTTATTTTCCTATCTACTACATTTTAAACCAAATAAATCTTTGCAGAAATACCTACAATACACATTTCGTTATAGATACAAAGAGAATAGCGATAGTCAAATGTTTAACAACTGGACGCTATATGCTGGCCTTAAAATTCCATACTGTTTCCATGACATCGTGAGAAACAATTGAAAACGATAAGACTTTAAAAGGATGACAGGTATTGGAAAATTCGAATCTTTGATAACGGATATCTCAGAAATGGGTTATGCCACAGAAAACATTTTAAGTGAATTGTGTGTTTTAAAGAAATCTACATTTTTGTTGTGGTATGTTTTCTTCTATTGCTAACATTCACCCACTTACCAATACAAGATCATACAAAACTCCTGCCGAATGAAGAGGACTTCGGAGGCTATTTCCAGGGAGTTCAAGATATAAATTGTATTTTTCTTAAAGTTCCATTTGTACTCTGCCTTTAACCATATTGGTCTTATCGGCGGCCTTTTCTGTGGAACTTATTTGCCTAAAGCAATTGTGTTGGGTTTCTTGCACTTTCGGTTTTTTTAATCATTAGATCAGACACACACATTCACACTGTCATTCATACTTTCAGACTCTGGGGAGGATAGGCAATAATCGTGGTTAGAGAAAAATTCCCACCCCCAGCAGGGAATCGAACCCGGAACCCTTGGTAAAGAAAGCAGACGCTCTAAAGTCTGAACTACGGAGCCAGCCACATTTTATTTGTCATGTAAATATCTTTAATATATGACATGTTAAAAAAAATTGTTACAGCCATTTTTCAAAGAATTAAAAGTTTTCGAAAAATGCTGCATGTAAAGGATATTTGGGGAAGGAGATTTTCTTGAAAACTCTTCGTGTCGCATCTTTGGAAGGTACTGAACCTAAATACCAGGTGTGGTATTTATCCGACTTTTCAATTTTGCTTTCTTTGGATTCACGGAACCTCAAAGCATGTAGTTGCAGCGAAAGCTCGGTATCGAATTTTTGGATGCAGAAACGTGATAGAGAAAGAAAAGCTTGAGTAAGACTAATTTGTATACTCAGTAATAAGTACCTCAGCTTGCTCAACTCCATTTTAATACATTGGTGGTGTTCATGATCTTGGTTCCAGAGAGGAAAATAGGAATCACACGACTTGCATTTACACGACTTTCTCGATCACTCTTTTTCAAACAATACTTACAAAAGCTGATTCTTGGTATCTACTTCTTGTTAATCGAGATAAACTTTCATTGTAGGAATAAGAAGAATGCAGTAAACTAAAGGGATAGTCAAATATTTTAAATGTGGGTCGCTATTTGATGGATTTGAAATTCCGTTCTTTTCAGGTGATCGCGGAAAAAAAAATCCTGATGATCTACTTTCACATGACTTTCTCTAATCATTCTTCTACAAAGTATACTTACAAGAGCTTATTATTCCAGCTTCTTCTTGTTAATCCAGATAAACGTTCAATTTACATTTACAATTTTGTTATACGATACAGTAGGTAAAATGAGTCAGCTTTTTAAAGAGCGCGTGGTATATGAGGGCTTTGAAACTCGATGTTCTTTGCGTGAACACGAGAAAATATCGAATACCGACTTCCCATTTGAGAGAATTATAAGTAGGTATTTGAAAGTTTAAACCAATAAGAAGGAATATCTCAGAATGGTAAACTTAAAAAAAGAAAGTAAAACAGAAATGCTTTGACATAAATTGTGTGCTTTAACGAGAACAATTTTCTTTTTGTAGACAGATTTGCCTATCTTATAGTTTACCAATTGTGCAAAAGTTACTCAGAATGAAGAGGGCTTCAGATGATATACGCAGGAAATGCAATATATGCATTTGACATGAAAACATTTTAAACATGTCGTGTTTAATCAAAATCGTTAAGAGTCATTTTTGAGAAAATAAAAAGCTTTTGGTAAAAATTTCCATGTAAAGGGTATTTGGGGGGGGGTAAATTTCTTGAAAATCTTCCTGACGCATGTTTGGAAGGTGCTGAACTTAAAATAGCAAACTTGTTATTTAACGACTTTTCCTTTCTGAGTTTGCTGTTCAGACACAGATGCATAGTAGGACTATTGTAGTATAATCTCTTACAGCTTAGTGTTACATAAAAGTCATTCAGAATGAAGAGCACTTCACTGGCTATTCCCAGAGAATTCGAGATATACCTAATTATATTTGCCATGAAAATATCTTCAACAATAGCGGTTTTTAATCAAAATTGTTGGAACTATTTTTGAGAAAAGGGATAGTTTTGGGGTAGAGGAATTTTCTTGAAAATCTTAACACATTTTGGAGGATACTAAGTTTGAAGAAATGTTTTTTTTTGTTTATGCTGTTCACACACACATTTGCTAAAGATGTTTTTTTTTTTAATTCAGGCACTCTCAAAACGTGTATCTCTGGTGAAATATCGGTATTGAATTTTTGCGTAGAATGCAATACTTCCTCTACTTGCTATACGTAAGTGATAGTGAAATTAAAAATTGTTTCAAGACGCAAGGACTCGGATGTGTGCTGATATAAACAGTTATTTAAAAGAGAAAATGTAAAAGGTTCCGCAACATTTTCTTCCAGAGGCAAATGAAACACGAGGTGGACCTTCTAACAATGCTGAAAAGATACTGAGGTGTTTTCATCTGGGTACTGTAACGCTAAACAGAATGTGAGTGAGGTCATAGTGAGCCGCTCTTATTACCGGAAGACTGGTAATATAATCACAGCGATATACAGACGGTAATATAATCAAAGCGATATACAAATAAACTTACATAGAGCAGAATGTTCGAACAAATCAAAACCGGATTATAACTAAAGAATTTCAATTAAAACAAAACTTAAATTTAACTTTCAAATGAAACTCTTTCATCCAGTTTAACTTTAATTCATGGTAATATCTTATAAATTCTTGGAATTACGTCGTGATATTTTATATAGATGGAGAGGATATCAATGTAAAGGTGCAAAAACAGAAGTACAAATAACCTACTTTCAATATATCAGTTGGTGACACGTTTGTAATACTATCAAATGAGGAAATGAGGGATTGGATTTAGAAAGGGGATGAGCGTTAGCTATTAAAAGTTGGGTGAATCTCAATGTCTGTTTCATTTGCGAAATCTTTAATTATAATTGTGTTATATAAAATTTGCAATTCTATTAGGTTTCATAAATGAGAGTATGATTAACATGAATGAGTATATGAATATTTAGGTTCAGTAAAGATTTAAATCACCTGCTGACAGAAGAATGGGCGTGTTTGTTTACTTAGGTGATGTGTCTTGGTGAAGGTCACTGAGCAAAAGCTTGGTAGGTGATAGCAATAGCCCAACGAAAAGGGGAAATTTTTATTTATACCAAACCACGACTGATGCTCGTTTCTCAACTTGCTTGGAGCTACAGCTCACATGCTTTTGCTTGTTTTTATTTATATCACCCAATGTCGTTCTTTAAGTTTAACGTCCCTAACTTGGTAGTCGTATCGGATGACGAATGAATGAAATGGTGAAATGATGCAAATGAGCACGGGGTCCATAGAGCTTACAGTTATCCGACATTCGACTTCTCAATATAAGGGAAAACTACGAAAAACGTTTATCCGAACTCACCCTAACCGAGACTAGAACTCGGGACCTATTGAATGTGAGGCAAACACACTCCCCGCACACCGCAGAGGCAGTACTTTCTACATTGTTTTTATAACCACATACAACGAAATGTGTCATGCAGGTTTATCTATATTAACAAGGAGATAGAAGAAGAAACTTTTATAAGAATAATGGGTAGAGAAAGTTATGTGAATCCAACCTCAGGTTTTGAATTAAGCACAACCTTAAGAGCCGAATCTTTGCAGGGTTGCAGTACTTTAGGGACAAACATTTTAAGTGTAACATCTTGTATGAACGTTTCCATTTTTCATAACATTTGTACGTGACTTTTAAGAACCGCAAAGCTCAGACCCTCCCTACCTGCCTGGGACTTTGCAAGGGGTAGTGTTTGAACATTCCGAAAGCAATTCAT
The DNA here is from genome assembly GCA_030765065.1 of Deroplatys truncata. Lineage (NCBI taxonomy): Eukaryota > Metazoa > Arthropoda > Insecta > Mantodea > Mantidae > Deroplatys > Deroplatys truncata. The sequence goes on from CM060990.1 coordinate 277,067,675, forward strand.
ATTTATGATGGGCAGTAAATGACTCTCAACCAGGAATACAATACAACAGCACCACATGTTAAAAGTGGATGGGGGAACATCTGTTCAGCAGAAGGTACAACCTTTGGCTAACAAGAAACTCCAGACCGCACTGCAAACATTACTCAAGCAATTCGAATTTCAAGAAAAATTCCGCAGTCTAGATGAAATAAAGTGATTAGCATATGCCGCGATTTAAGGAATATAATTGACGAATGCTTTGTGGCAAAGTGTTTCTTTTCCTCCCTGTCGGCCTGCGTTTTATTCCAGTAGCAAGAGCTATTCGGGAAGGCTTTCCCCAGTTTTCGTTTATCCCGTAGAGACAATTTCCAAGAAAGTTTTAAGAAGAACAATACCGTGCTCATCTATGCCATAATTATCTTTTCCATTCCTTCCATTACTAAGAACAATCAGGCAGAAAGGAAGTTGAAGAATACTCCATAAAATTCTATATTTGCAAAACTTACCTTTAGTCATTGATTTACTTTACACTAAAAACAAAGAAAGAAAAAAAAACGGGGATTCGAGGAGGAAAGTGCAAGAAAGGATTAAACAATCCTTAGATAATTTATAGCTTAAAACGCTGACAGGAATTTACACTGTGTAGTTCAAAATTGCAATTTTATGTTTAAGGATTAGAACTCAATAGGAACCTTCACAGTTAGACGAAGTCCTCTACTGATTAAAAATCAATATTCTTACTCGACAAAAAATACTCATATCGTGGAAAATGTAATGTGAATAGAAGCCTAATTTTGCATGAATGCTATATGGTATTCACGTTAAATTTCCTACGAAAAATATATTTGACCACTATTAATTACATATTTCATTACAATGAACTTGGTTACATCCACCATACGGAAAACTAAAAACGCCACATGTAGCATTTGTGTATATATCTGTCCGTCTGTCTGTGTGTGTGTGTCTATGTGTGTGTTTTAATGAGAGGTAGTGTCTGAGTGCGTGTATGTGTGTGTGTGTGTGTGTGTTTTAATAAGTTGTAATGCCTGAGTGTGTGTGTGTTTAATAAGTTGTAATGCCTGAGTGTGTGTGTGTGTTTTTTAATAAGTTGTAATGCCTGAGTGTGTGTGTTTTAATGAGTTGTAGTGCCTGAGTGTATGTTTTAATGAGTTGTAGTGCCTGAGTGTGTGTGTTTTAATGAGTTGTAATACCTGAGTGTGTGTGTGTGTTTTTTTTAATAAGTTGTAATGCCTGAGTGTGTGTTTTAATGAGTTGTAGTGCCAGAGGCTGTGTGTTTTAATGAGTTGTAGTGCCTGAGTGTGTGTTTGTTTTAATGAGTTGTGGAGCATGAGTGTGTGATTTTGTGTGTATGTGAGCATTGGAGTGTGCTGGACAGAGGACCAGGCACCAAAACAACCGGAGAAATAGAATTCTTTAAGTAATGACTAAAATCATCCGCAGGAACACAGAGGCTAAAATACGATTAGGATAAAATGGCACTCTTGGCAGCGGCATGCGCACCTTCATTGGATATATGTAACTTCATTATCGCGTATGCCGAAATTGAATTAAAGTTTTTTTATTTATGGACGCTCTATAACCACTATGGTTCTTAGCGTCCTATTCTATATTGGGCATGAAAGGCCGGAAAGTTTGCTCAGAGGCCTCTTTATCAGGCTTGAGGTTCTTTTACTTGCCGTAAATCTACGACACGGGACCACCGGCTTTACTTCCCTTCCGAAGGAAGCCGTGCTAAAGATTTTTACGCCCGAAAAAATCCATCGCCCTCCGCCGGGTTGTAACGACGCCTCGACAGGAATTCAAGGTGCGGTGCTTCTCAACACGAATGGGATAACCGTGGAGAAGCGTCGCGCGAAACAAAGTCTTACTTTGTTGATCGGACTTACTCTGAACCAACAATGAACCGAAGTGAAGGCGAAGGAATGAACCGGACCAGCAATACAGTCAATGCCCTTCTGTATTATAAAAGGGTTCACCTTCTCAAACGTTTGCCCTTTCTCTGTTTGCGTAATGACTAAGTAACAACCAGACGACGGTGGTGTTACTTCTGTTACCAAAACTTTTCGGCGTGTTATTAATAATGGAGAAAGAGGGCTCCATAGCGAAATAAATCCTCCACCACTGCAACCGTCTCCGACTTCAGGCTCTGTCTTCCCAGGCGTTACCCCGGCTTGGGTGAGTGGCCTATCCATACCGGTCTCACCCCAGGGTCACACCCCCCAGAACGTAGACAGAGGGACCCAATGGCCGTGGGAAGTCAGCAGCTCATGTAGTGCCCCCCGCGGGACTGTAGTTGAACAGCAGATACGAACACACACCCTACATGACGACCCCGGGTAGTGGGGCTGACGCCATTATCCACTCACCCAGCTGCGCACCCAGTGCGCGGGTATCCGTCAAGCTGTGTCCACGGAGGACTAAAAGAAAATTGGAAAATAAACCAAAAGTGTGTGGGCGTTTCACACGCAAGGTAGGCCGGCGAGGAAGAAAAACAGATATGTGAATGGTCGTGGTGCGAATTGTTTGTAAATAGATTAGAGAAAAAAGAAGCGTGGCGAGGGGGGTATGGAACGAAATGAAAATAACGCACGAGAGCGCATCTTGTGTCTCCCGGTCAAGAGGACGAACCCAACTCGACCGGATAAGGGTGGAGGGATGACGACGGTGATGAGTGGCTCGGGACACCGGGTGTGCCAAACCCGTACTCACATAAAGTGAGCTCCTGGGGGGTTGGAAGCTGCGTTGAAACAGTGGGACAGCAACCACGGAAATAGAAAAGATCCCTGTTGGTGAGACAGGTGTTAATAAAACCATAGAACCTGAACCCAGTATAAGAAATAATTGTAGAAAAGGAAGCGTAAAATAAATGAAGATAACCTGGCTAGTCCAGATGAGGGTGAGGACTGGCTCGGGCACTCTGCGTACGTCAAAACCATACTCACATAGTGAGCCCCTGGGGGGGGGGGGTGAACTGTGAGTCTGTTTTGCTGGTGAGTTGTAGTGTTTGATTGCGAGTGTGTGGGCTTTGGAGTTTGAGTGTGTTTTTGCTGGTGAGTTGCAGTTTGTGACTGGGGGTGTGTGAGCTTTGGAGTGTGAGTGTGTTTCTGCTAATGAGTTGCAATCTGTGACTGCGAGTGTGTGAGCTTTGTAGTGTGGGTGTGTTTCTGCTAGTGAGTTGTAGTGTGTGACTGCGAGTGTGTGAGCTTTGTAGTGTGGGTGTGTTTCTGCTAGTGAGTTGTAGTGTGTGACTGCGGGTGTGTGTGAGCTTTGAAAAATGAGTGTTTTTACTAGTGAGTTGTAGTGTGTGACTGCGAGTGTGTGAGCTTTGGAGTGTGAGTCTGTTTGTGCTAGTGAGTTGTAGTGTGTGACTGCGAGTGTGTGAGCTTTGGAGTGTGGGTGTGATTCTGGTAGTGAGTTGTAGTGTGTGACTGCGAGTGTGTGAGCTTTGGAGTGTTGGTGTGTTTCTGCTAGTGAGTTGTAGTCTGTGACTGCGAGTGTGTGAGCTTTGGAGTGTGAGTGTGTTTCTGCTAGTGAGTTGTAGGGTGTGACTGCGAGTGTGTGAGCTTTGGAGTGTGAGTGTGTTTCTGCTAGTGAGTTGTAGGGTGTGACTGCGAGTGTGTGAGCTTTGGAGTGTTGGTGTGTTTCTGCTAGTGAGTTGTAGTGTGTGACTGCGAGTGTGTGAGCTTTGGAGTGTTGGTGTGTTTCTGCTAGTGAGTTGTAGTCTGTGACTGCGAGTGTGTGAGCTTTGGAGTGTGAGTGTGTTTCTGCTAGTGAGTTGTAGCCTGTGACTGCGAGTGTGTGAGCTTTGGAGTGTTGGTGTGTTTCTGCTAGTGAGTTGTAGTCTGTGACTGCGAGTGTGTGAGCTTTGGAGTGTGAGTGTGTTTCTGCTAGTGAGTTGTAGCCTGTGACTGCGAGTGTGTGAGCTTTGGAGTGTTGGTGTGTTTCTGCTAGTGAGTTGTAGTGTGTGAGCTTTGGAGTGTGGGTGTGTTTCTTCTAGTGAGTTGTAGCCTGTTATTGCGGGTGTGTGAACTTTGGAGTGTGAGTGTGTTTGTGCTAATGAGTTGTAGTGTGTTACTGCGGGTGTGTGTGAGCTTTGAAAAATGAGTGTGTTTTGCTAGTGAGTTGTAGTGTGTGACTGTGCGGGTGTGAGCTTTGGTGTTGAGTGTGTTTGTGCTGGTGTATTGTAGTGTTTGATTGCGAGTGCGTTCGCTTTGGAGTGTGAGTGTGTTTTTGCTAGTGATTTGTAGTGTGTGAGCTACGGAGTGTTAGTGTGGTTGTGCTGGTGAGTTCAAACAAAGCATGCATTTTGAATTTTCTGTAAATAGCCTGTGAACTACCGTTCATTCTGATTGAATTTTGTGTATTGCGCTAAGTATCTAGGAAACTATGAAATGCTCTAAAATGCAGTTTGAGGCAAACCAATATTTTCTTGTGTTAGCATTTGGGATAATATTCCAGGAAATGTCATTGCACCTTTGCACTTAAAAGTGTATTATAAATGTATGAAAGTTTGCATAATCTTATAACAGCCTTAGGGGTGTTTTAAGTCTGAAAAATCATTTTATATTACAGCTGCTTTACCCGAAAATTCATTCATTTCATATTTCTTGCTTTGTACAGACTGAAAAAAAGGAATTGCTGAAAAGCATACATTTAGTAGCTCAAAACACTTTAATAATGACATTCTTTGCAGCTTGGTAGCACAGAAAGTTAATTTCCTTTCAACTCCTTTTATAAAAAACAATAATAAAATTACAATTGATTCATTCACATGACTTTCTCTAACCTCTATCGTTTATTAGTAGATACATAAATTATTATTCTTAATCAACCTTTTTTTCTGTCTACATATTTTAATATAAAAAAAAGACTTTGCAAAAATATCTACATTACACATTTCGCTATCGATACAAAGAGAACAGCGATAGTCAAATGTTTAACAACTGGACGCTATATGCTGGCTTTAAAATTCCATTCTGTTTCTATAACATCACAAGAAACAACTGAGTGTTGAAAGGGCTTTAAGATAATGACCAAAAAAATGAACAATTGAAACCTTCAAAAAATGAGCAATTCGCACATTTAATAACGGATATCTCAGAAAGGGCTCATGCCACAATAAAGCTTATTTTAAATATATTGTAGCTTTAAAGAGATTTACATTTTTGGTGTAGCACGTCTTCCTCTATCACTTAAGGATTACCAGTTATACAAGGTTATAAAAAATTCCTTCCGAATGAAGGACTTCATAGGCTCTTTCCCGAAAATCCGAGATATACATTTCATTTGCCATGTAAATATTTTTATGAATGGTATTTTAATTAAAATCGTTTCAGCCATGTTTAGAACATCAAAAATTCCCAAAAATATTCCATGTCAAGGGAGTTTAGGTATTTATCCGACTTTTCGTTTTGAGTTATGACACACGACGTTTCCACAAATGCTTTATTTGGATGCCGATGATAATAATACATAATAGTAATAATAATCATTCTCATAATAATATAATACATCAACAACGATAAATAACAACACGCGGGCCGTATAAGTATACAACTACAATGGCTCGCTGTACATTGCGTGCATGGGTTGGCTACATGTTATGCCTACAGCGTGTTTTCGATTCTCACCGTTGGCAACAACCACCTAAGCCACGCCCAGGCCGCACGCTAGCAGACGACAGCCGCTATTACACATCATTCATTACCCACATTTGTTCCTTGAAACCTGAGGAAGATTTATTAATCTTTTGATGGATGAAGTTTATATTTCACCAGAGTTAACTTTTATATTGGTGAATTGGTAGGAACTAGTGCAACAAATACACATGAGCTTGCTAAACAGCTCAAGTGTTTTCAGTAAATGCTGCATTTGGTAATTATTCAGATATCATTGCCATTTTGCCAGTCAGTAGAAATTCTGGGGACTTCTTACATGCTATTGTGAGTAACATTCTCTGCGAACTTGGAAACTTGATATAAAAGGAATCAGTCTCATAGCTGATAATAATCAGGTCAACAAATCTTTGTTTCACAAATTCACGCCACATACATTTGGTTATTCTTCAGTAGTAAATCCTTTTAGCCAATCACAGCCTCTGTTTTTGCTTTATGATACTGTTCATATTTTCAAAAATATAGGGAATAATTGGATAAACCAGAAAGATCTTATATTTAATTTTCCTGATTTTGAAAATCCAGATATAATTAAAAGTGCTAATTTTGGTCACCTCAGATCACTTTATCACAAAGAAAAGAATCAATTGCTGAAATCTGGTCATAAGTTAAATGCAAAATCTGTCTATCCATCAAATATTGAAAGACAAACAAGTGATTCAATTATGAAATTATTAATGCCCTCTCAGAATGCAATGATGGTTATGGAGAAACAGAAGAGTTTTTAAATATTATCATAAACTGGTGGAATATTGTAAATATTAAGGTTCTATATAAGGATGTAAGGTATAAAAATGCTGATTATAAAGCAGTCTTTGCCATCGAGCAAGAAGAGTCAATTTTCCTGAATAACTTTTCAGCATGGTTGTGCAATTGGGATCATCTCTGTAGGGGAAATATATACCAAGGACTGTCTAGGCGCACATTTGATGCAATAATGCAGACATGCTCAGGCCTTTATGGTTTAGCAAATTATGCTCTAACAGAATTAAAAGTAAACTATGCTCTGTTTGGCAAGTTTCAAACAGATCCTCTTGAAGAGCGATTCAGTCTTTACTGCCAGTTGTCTGGCAGTAATTATTTTCTCTCTCTCCAACAGCTATATAGAGTGAGAAAAAGATCAGAATTAAAAATTTGCTTTCATTTTCATAAAAAAATGGTAACATTCCAGTAAGATGCTTAAATGTGGGTGCAGATTCTGAAAACAAGAATGTTCCATCATTGCTGCCTTTTTGTGAAACAGAAATTGAAATTGCAAAACCAGTGGATAATGATGTAATGCCTATCATGTTTTACATTGTTGGTTATGCTGCTTTCAAGGTAGCAAATGGTATAATATGCCCCAAATGCATTGAGTTATTGATTTTAAATGACACTTTAGAGTATGAATTTGAAGGTGCAGCAAGGCTGATTGATTCCTTAAGTAGAGGTTCTCTAAAGAAACCCACAATATATTGCATAAAAGTAACATGGTTGTGTATCCAACTATTTCAAGGCTTAGTTAAAGAATGTTACGATGATTTTATTAAAAGCAGTAATCATCTTGCCTTGTTGAAGAATTTGTGCAGTCCGTATATAGTAAACATTATGGATGAAACCAGAGAAATGATCATCAATCAATGCAACCATAAATTTGAAGACTATTTTCATGATGTATGCTCAATTATTTGCAAAATTATTCTAAATAATTACTCCAAAATGGTACCTGAGGATAAGAAACAAAAGTCTTGTGATAAAAGAAAAAGAAAAAAACTGACCAGTGTGTGAATTCATAAGAGCATTTTATGCTTGCATTGACATGAGGAAGGAAACAATACTTTCAGTATTTCTAGTATATTTACAAGGAATAATTTGTGTATTAAAAACCACTTTTTCTGTAACATGAATTATTGTATATATTTTATAATGAACACACTGACGCTATCTGACTTTGGCTTCACGTCATATATTTCAGTAATTTTACTCTTTTTACTAAACTAATAAGTATGTGGCAAGCTTTAGTATATTACCAGTAGTAACATTAGCAGATTTAGTGGATGGATTGTTAGCTTTTATGTTGACTTTAATTTTCAGTAAATACAAAAGAAATCTTATAAAAGTTTGTCAGTGTGTATTGACTTGTACAGTGGTAAATGAGAAAAATTGCTCCAATGTATTAAATTAGTGCAAAATATTTTAATTTTTTATTGTATATTCACAGCTTTTGAGTGGAATAAATATAATCATATCCCAAAAATGCTTCTTTGTACAATTTTGCTATTCCTGTTGTAATGAAATATATAACGCATGAGAATAAGTTCTTACAATAGTGTTCAAAGGTAGGTAAGTCCTAATAAACTGAAATGTTTGATATTTGTGTTATCTAGCTGTTTATCTTCATTCCATTTGAAGCTGAGCTTGTAAACATGATTATATAAAGGTAAGGAGTTTAGTGAAAATAATATTTTGTCCCAAAACATAACACAGATGTTCAGAGCATAATTATATTTAAAATTGTCATATTTTGAGCCACTTTCTTTGTAATAAGGTGAATTGGCTTTTATGTGCACCTGTATAACTTAATGCTGTTTAACTTAACTGCATAGTAATTATGTTCTGTTTCAATTTCTTCATTTATTATCATTATTAAAACAAAGTACCCATAATACTGTTGGAGTTACATTATTTGATAGGTTCATAACAACTACAGCTACATATTCTACTATGTTTATTACTTATAGCACTATTTTAGTTTTTTCAAATCCAATACATGCACAAATACTTAAAAGTCATTGTTTCTTTAATGTTATCTTTGTTTTCTAGGGTGTCTAGTTGCTATTATTTTAAATTAACTTAGTTCTTTATTTTTATATTCCTCTGTCTTTTTGCTTGGAACTGTGGAATTCATTGCCCACAGCCTTTGACTGCTGCCATATTGAAATCAGTGCTCAGGCCTGTAGGGTAGTGGGCTCTGGCTCGTATATGATTTGGGTTTTGCGGTTCTTCTTTGCGGTGGAAAACATGAGGATTATTCTATTATGTACACACTTATAATGTTATTAAAAATGTTATTTATATCATAATATAAAATTATAGGCCCAAAAAGATAAAACAAAAGCTAATAAAAAGTTTGAAATTCACCCGAAGGATTTGAACTCGAATTAAAGTGGCACAGCAACCATGATAATACCATTCAGCCAATGCTACCTTCCGAGCTGAGGTTCCTATATGAATTAGTAATCACAGAACTAGACCCCACCTCGAATTTTTACACGCTTTTTGTAGCGTCATACAGTGTTTTCAGCTCGGTTTGGTAGTTTTAATTCAAACAAATAAACTGCATCAGTCATTACAATTACTGTATGATCTGAAATACGCCATAGTTTGTGAAATAAAAGAAATTATCTACCTAATACTTAACATTTTTGACAAGTCTGTACATTGACTAACGGCTTAAATCCAATTGGTCACACTGCATAAATCTGCCATTTTGTTTTCAAATGGTTTTGTCAACCAATGCATGTGATAGGTTGTTCCTTCAGGGGCATTTTCAAAGGGATGCATGGATGTATGCTAAAGAATAAAAGTTTGTAAAATTGGCTAAAATTACTACTGCAGCTCTCAGTGTCAGGGAGGGATGTTTTCTGCATCGACATACATAGCGATTGCATTCTGTCCCATAAAACACTTATGCACTGAGTTATGTATCCCTCCTCTATAAAGTGTTACATAAATCAGCCATTAGAAGGCATTCAAGAAAGGCATAAGCCACATATGTTGCTTAGCACGTTGCATAAATTCAAAAATATACAGGCGCAGCTTACTCACCTGGTATATAGTGAGTATATATTTAGTAGCATACACACCATGTTATAGGGACAGGAAAAGCAAGTACGGCAATGAGGCCCATGCAATTGTTGTGTTGTACAAGAGTAGACTGAAACTGTTCACAATAAAACCACTGCTCCTGCTGCTGCTACTACTGCTACTACTACTACCTCTACCCCTACTACTACAAGAGAAATTTTTCTGTACATGTTATTGAATTTTTAAACTTTTTCAGTGTGAGTTGTGGAAAATAATTTAATTTCAAGTGAAATATTTTTTAAATATTTCAAATAAAAATATTAATATTTTTTAACTAGTGTAACAAATTTTAAACCCATAATTCCTGAAGCTATCCTAAAAATGTCAAGCTACTAAGCTATAAACTGTGGTCCAAGGAGCATTTTGAATAGTGAACAATGCTGAAAAGACAAACTTGAGAAAAATGGAATTAAAAGTTTAAAATGGAGCTTTCACTAAATGGTAAAGTAACAATTAAATAGCCATTTGTGGTTTTAAAATTGTTGATCTTAAAAAACTGGTTGTGTAGTATGAAAGTAGAGATTATAAATACAATAAAAATGCAAAAAAGAAAAAAATGTTCACATTTTTACTATATTTCACCAATGCATTGCCTTAACTCCAAAGGACTTAAGGAGTTATTTGTATTTCATGAGTATTGACGTAGATTGGTTATTAATTTGGGACTTTAATTTTTCCAAACACTTAATCTTTTCAGAACTTGGTTACTATACCTATTTCAGATCCATATGTGTATACCTATTTAATGCTTTTGAAATATAGTTATTTTATTGTAAAAGGATTCATACTGCAATTGAAGCTGTTTAGTTATTCATGAATGGAAGAAAATACAACTAGTAAACATAACAAACAAGAAGAACCTCAATGAAGACAGGAGAGAAAAAAAGTAAAGGAATACATAATTTTAAAATGCTAGTTTGAACTTCTTAAATGTTTCAAATACTCAACAATGTTCTCTAACAAGATCCCATTAATCCTCTAATGATTCAAAGAATTTTTATGAACTTTTAGGAAAACACCAAAAATTCATGGTATAGTTTTCTGAGTAATACTGTAACTTTTGTCAAAACATTTCACATGACTTGGGATATTAGTAAAGTTAATTAAAAACAGGTGAAGAGAAATGAGATGGACAATGAGAGAGAAACAGATTGCTCCTTTTTTTTGTTTTCTTCCTACTCTCTCTTCGTTTTTTATTCAATATTGCTGAAAATTTCACCAATACATTGCCTTAGCTCCAAAGGACTTAAGGGGTTATTTGCATTTCATGGGTATTGATGTAGATTGGTTATTAATTTGGGACTTTAATTTTTCCAAACATTTAATCTTTTCAGAACTTGATTACTATATCTGCTTCAGGTCCACATGTGTATACCTATTACTGAACCTATTATGGAACATTAAAATACTGGTAAAAATGAGTCCAAAATCATCAGCAGTTGAAGCTACGTACTACTCATTTTTACATAGAAAGGGGAAACTTCTGAGAGAGAGAGAGAGAGAGAGAGAGAGAGAGAGAGAGAGAGAGAGAGAGAGAGAGAGAAAAGAAACACTTCACATAGGCCCTTTTTCCCCAGCAAAAATTTAAATTAAAGCCATTAGAAACAATTAGACAAGCTGTAACTTTTGCTACTATGACACATTGTAGAATGTCTCAGGCAGGCGTTTTTTTTGCCAGCAATCTATGACAAAGATTTTTTTGTTTATTTTGAATTTTTAACTTCAATAGTGCTCAAATGCTCTGTTAAGAAAATAAGAATTACTTCTCTGAGAATTCTTGTTTCATTGCTTCTAGGCTGCAAGTTAGGGGAGGTGTCCCACTATCTTGTTCCCCAAGGAGCTTATGTGAGAATTCCACTTGCTACAGGACACAGAGGTTGCTTGAAGATCTGTCAGTGCTCATCAAATGGCATAGTGGAGAAATGTCAGCCTTTACCCTGCTACCCTTTAGATTCATGCTGGCTGGGTAATCGGAAGATAGGTAAGTTTTATTATAGCAACTTGAGATTTATGATTCAAATTACCAATTAAACTTTTACTTGAAGGAATTCATCCAAAGTGAAAATCCAGAATAATAAAATATAAAATTGGTTATTTGAAGCATATGCATGCTCTATAATACTATTAATAAACCTGTAGCTAATAATAAATTTTAGGACAGAACTTACAAGGGATGTGCATAGAGTTGTGGCTTCAAATTGTTCTGCACATATTGCAGTTGGCACAGACTTTGACATTTAAATCCTAAACTTCATGAGGTGTTTAAAATTTAATTAGATTAATAAAGTGGTGAATATTCCTATTCCTGAAATGATTAAGATCCATACAGGGTGAATTTTAATTATGCCGACAAACTGCAGGGAGTGCTTCCTGACTGAAAATGGAGGAACAAAGGTCTTATCAACATTATCCAGAAATAGACAGTATGTGTGTAATGGCAGCAAATCATCCCAACACACAATACATGGCCTGAATTGCATTCATGTTAAAACAAGTGTTCTCAAAGTGACTCCACGGGATGCAATGCAAGCATTCACATGTCATATCATGAATTGCCTCACTCTTTTGAATGTTCCAGGCTGTATTCAAATAGCATCACAGGCTACATGGACACGTTGAAGGGTCTGCACATCAGGAACTGGCTCAGCATACACAATACTTTTCAGATGCCCCCAGAAGAAAAATCCAGGAGGTTTAAATCCGGTGATTGAGAAGGCCATGCAACAGAGCCTCCTTATCCTATCCAGTCTGAGGCAGATGTTGAGATGTTGGCAGACAGTAATGCGGAAGTGGGGTGGCACTCCAGTGTGCAGCAGCCACATTACCTGTTGAATTGTCAAAGGCAAATTCTCAAGCAAAAGAGGCACAATGTACTGCAGGAAGTCCAGATACATTTGTCCATTGAGGTGTTATGGAAGAATAAGCAGTCCAAGTAGGTGGTCACCAAGAATCGCTGCCCAAACGTTGATGCTGAACTGCTGCTGATGAGATACTTCAACCATTCCCCAAGTAGTTTCTGTAACCCACAGATGACAATTACATGGGCTGATGATGCCATCTCTGGTAAAGATCGCTTTATCAGTGAAAAGGACTGACAACAGAAATCCCATAATTGTGGTGGCCTGCTGCAAAGACCAGCGATAAAATCTTTGCTGTGGAGGGAAATCCACTAGTGTTAATCCCTGCACATACTGCAGGTGATAGGGATAATAGTGGTTGACATGCAGGATACACGTAATCATCCTTTGGCTTACACCATGCTGGTGGGCCACTTGCCTGGAGCTTGTGCCTGAGTTGGTCTCAATTTCCTGTAGAATATGTTCCTCCAGATCTGATGTATGCACATTCTGCAGGTGTCCTGCACATTCGCCTGTTTGAAAGGACCCATGCTCATACAAACGTCCAAAAATGGCTCCAAATGTTGTGTTATGTGATTGGTGCTGTCTGTCAGAGACTTGGCTAGGTACATCCATGCTGCTTCTCCACCATATTCCATTTGCTTGGCCATATACAAACACCATCTTGGCTTGTTCCTGGAATGAATACCGGAACATTCTGCTTCTACAGCACACTGCTTCAATCACACAATCTGCAACACACAATAAATACACTGCAAGTTGTCCAAGAGAATGATGTATATCAGTGCCATCCACCATGGCAATGATGCATTTCTGGAACATGTTGATATGATCTTTTTTCTTCCATTTCCAGTTAGAAAGCACTCCATGCAGTTTGTCATTGTAATTAAAATTCAGCCTATATATACTCAGTCTGGTTTACATCTAATAAATAACATGGAACAAATGATTTTATACAGACAATTACTGCAATAATTAGCTAATTAAAAATGGTTTTAACTATTATTGTCTAGAGCATGGGATGTGGTTCTACATAGATTGTAACATATGCAGCTGCTATGCTGGAGAAATAACTTGCAGCAAGAAGCAATGTGAAGTTTCAACTCTGAGTGGCCGTGATCCTGCATATACAAGTTTACCTTGTAACTGCCCACCACATTATGTTCCTGTTTGTGGTAGAAATGGAAACACTTATCCTAGCTCATGTCTTGCCAAGTATGTGAACCTCAGTTTAAATTAGATTACAGAAATTTTGTAATAATGTGTGTGTGTGTGTGCACGCATGCCTGTGCCTGTGAATATGCATGCATGTGTGTGTGTGTGTGTGTGTGGAGGGTGGAGCTCATGATATTACTGTCTTAGCAATTAAATGTATAATTTTTATTAGACTTGTTTAATCTAGTACATAACACAGTTCTGTAATGAAGGTACACAAAGGTAGTCCTAAGAAATAAAACATATTTTAATTCTCTGAACAAACACTGCAGTATCCATAAGAGAGGTTTAGAAGTAGTAATCATTTGACATTAGCTCTATATGCCTAGTGGCATATGCTTGTATGCTTGGGAAAGTAAAGTGGAAATAAGTATAAAAGCTACGAGGGTGAGTCAATAAATAAGTCGCAAACACCAGTTTACTGTATAACATATTTAAATTCCAAGTGTGTATTTTGCCAGCAGATAGCAGCATATGTATGTTTGTTGTAGCGTGTGCACAACATCATGTAGGCACCTGGTTAGTCAGTAGCAGCCAAAAGAAGATAGCACGTGTGTTGCAAGAAGAACAGCATGCGGTTGTGCATTTTGTGTGGGCAAAAGGACTGTCCACAGAATGATGGTACCAAATATTATCATTGTAACTCACATTTTGAAGATTTTGAGTTTATGGTATAGAGAGATGAGTCCAGGTTGTGCCATCACTTGCAGATATGGCTGCCAAAATAAAATCAACTTTGAGGACAGGGAAAATGTTTTCAATTTATTTTGGAGTGTTACAGAGCACACAAGAAAATGAGATTACATTATGAATAATGTAACTAGAATTCAAAGGAAAAGAGCAACTCCTCAAAGACACCCTCTAGAAGACAGTTTACATTGGTTTACACTTTACCTGTAGGCAAAGAAGGTAATATTCAAGTGTGCAAAACCATGTTTCTTCATTCCCTGGGAATAAATGATATGTGGATAACAAATGCTCTGAAGAAGTTTGATTCTGGAACAGGCATAATTTCCCCAGATAAGAGAGAAAAAATAAAACACATGGACATGTTGTAAATGAAAGTGCAAAGGATTCCATATGTCAGCAATATTTGTTCACTTCCAGCTATAGACTCTCAATATGTCAGAAAGGATTCTTCAAGAAAATACTTGGTTGGTGAACTCTCCTTAGCAAGAATACATGGGTTATACAAAGAATGGATCAAAGAAAACATGGTTTAGATGCTACAGAAAGGAAGTATAGAGAAGTGTTTAACAAGAAGTTTAATATTGCCTTATTTTAGCCCAAAAAAGATCAATGTGAGGAATGCAACACTTTTAGTATTGCTAGAGTGAAAATTTAAAAACTGACTTACGAGAATCTTAGAGCACACACATGAAGAATAAGCGCATTGTATGGGAAATGAAAGATAATAATAAAATGGTATGTGTGGCAGTTTTTGATCTGTTAAAGGTACTTCAAATGCCCCATGCTGATATCAGCATCTGTTATTATATAAGAAAATATTCTACCTACAGATGCACCATATATGATGTTGCTAAAAATATAGGACACTGTTTCATGTGCCATGAGGCAATAGCTAAAAGGGGTTTCAATGAAATCGGTAGCTGCATATTGAAGTGCATAGAGAAGAAGATGGAACTAAACCAATATATAAAAGAATTTGCTTTTTATTCTGACAACTATTCGGGACAGAACAGAAATTGCTATTTAATTGCCCTTTGTTCACATATGTGTGAAAAGTATGACATTGTCATTACTCATAAAGTTTTAGAGTAAGGACACACACAAAATGAACCAGACCCAATGCAAGCATTGATAGAAAAAAGAAAGAAGGCTCAAACAGTTTACACACCAGAACAGTGGATAATGTTAATGAAAAAGACCAAAACAAATGGAAAACCTTATGATGTCACTAAGGTGAATCAAAATTATTTTAAGAATATAAAATCCCTTATCAGAGACAGAAAAGAAAATTGGAATTTGACAGAAGAAAATGAAAAAGTACAATAGACAAAAGTACAGCAGATGAAGGTTTAGCTTCAATTACAAAAGAAACTACATAAAATACTATCATTTTGATGAACAAGAACACTGTCTTGAATTATGATGGAAAATGAGAGGCAGGCTAATATCATGGAAGGAAATTAACCTAAAATCAGCATACACAGCACCTCTTCCTGTCTCCCAGGAAAAATTTAAGGATCTGTTGTCCTTGTGCAATGAAAAGCATCTACATATTCCATTCATGTATTATGGATTCTACAGAGCACTCACTGCAACTGAAAACACCGAAATTTGTGATAGTGTTTTGGAATAATATAAATGGTGGTTAATGATTGCTTTGAGATTGATGAACTGTTTCCTGTCAAGATGATTTGTCAATTATCCATAATTTTTTCAGTTACTAGCTTTAGTAAGACATTTATATCTCTTCTTATACGTGTAATACTAATGTATGTGACTTACAATAGTTTAGTTTACAGATTTAGCTAGATTTGCAGTATTGTAAGTGATGGTGACCCTTCTTAGAATGTAATTGTCAATTGTCTATGTATAGAGCAAGTATTTTCAATAGGAAATATGTGAAAACTTTGGCTTTATTAAAACAAATAGAGTTTTCACATTCATCCAAATATGAAATTAATTCTCCTGAAAAAAGTGATTTTGTCAGTTACAATGATAATGTTTGCAGCCATTGAAGAAAAAAATTTAGTTTTATTTATGGACGGTTTTTAATTGCTGTGGTCCTTAGTGTCCCATTATATATTGGGTGTGAAAACCGGTAATTTTGCTCAGAGGCCTCCTTATTAGGTTCGAGGTTCTTTTATATGCTGTAAATCTATGACACAGGACCACTGGCTTTACTTCCCTTCCAAAGGAAGCCATGCTAAGGATTTTTATGCCCAAAAAACTCCATCACCCTCTGCCAGGTTTGAACCTGTGACCTCAGGAACTAGGAGATAGCATGGTAACTACTACACCATGGAAGATGACAGCCATTGGAGAAGTGCATCATGAATTGCATTCCATATATGGTGAGGACTATTTATCATGGAAAGCTGTGTTCAATTGGATTGAGAAGTTCAACATGAGAAGGCGAAGCATCAGATCAGAAGCACCCTGGTCATCCTGTGGAGATGTCAACTGAAACCACAGTGCAGCGTATGGAACATATCATTCATACTCACAGGTATATGACAATTGATGATGTAGCACATGCTGTAGGTTGTTCAAATGGAACTGCTTACAACATCATCCATTAGCAGCTGAAGTTTGCAAAGTTTGTGCATGATGGATGCCTCACCAGTTGTCTGAGGAGCACAAAATGAACAGAATGGGTCTGTCCTTGCTTGCATCACTTTACTCAGTATACTGAGGAAGGAGAGGACTTCATGGCATGAATTGTTACAGGGGACGAGTCTTGGGTTCACCACTTTCAACCAGAATCCAAATGATCCTCCATGGAATGGAAATATCCTACATCCCCAACAAAAAACAAGTTCAAGACAATTCTATCAGCCCACAAGGTTTTGCTCACCATGTTTTGGGACATGCAAGGCATCATACTGTTGACACCTATGCAGAATGATTAGGATGCTTCTGATCTCTGATGCTTTGCCCTCCCGTGTTAAACTTCTGAATCCAACTGAACACAGCTTTCCATGATAAACAGTTCTCACCATACACGGAACACATTTCGCGATGCACTTCTTCTGTGGACAGTCCTTTTACCCATAAAAAATGCACAACCACACACTGTTCTTCTTGTGTTCACTCCTGCAACTTGCCCACCATCTTCTTTTGATTACCACTGACTGCCAGATGCCTACATGATGTGCACCTACTATAAGTATACATATGCTGCTATCTGCTGGTAAAATACACACCCATAATTTAAATATGTTATATGGTAAACTGACATTTGCGACTTATTTATTGACTCCTTTGGTAATTACTGACTGCCAGATGCCTACATGATGTGCACCTACTATAAGTATACATATGCTGCTATCTGCTGGCAAAATACACACCCATAATTTAAATATGTTATATAGTAAACTGACATTTGCGACTTATTTATTGACTCCTTTGGTAATTACTGCCACTTCTTTGTTCACAATTCACAGCACTTCTATTATTCTGCAACAAAATGTGTATGTACTTTTTGTTTGAAGATGAGCTGGCAGTTATTCAGCTTGCTCATTCATTATGCCTCAGTGAAGTGTCTATTGTACTAAGGCTAAGGGCTCCTACAGGTTCCAGTCACAGTGGTAGCATCATGGTTAGAGACTTTGAGAATTCAAATGGACAAGGAGAATAGAAAGTAAAGAGAAAAGAACTTCTGGAATCTAAATTAGCTTAAATTTATGAGGATACTATCATATCCTGATGTATATCTGCATAATATTCCATTTATTATTCTGGCTTGTATGTTGGAAACACAATTGCATTTCCTGTGTTCTCATCCTTATGTACCTATAATGTTATGCAAAGTTTATCATTCTATTTCTTCTATACACTTCTTTCAATGGCTGGGCAATATGCATCACATACAGCACACAGTTTGTTAATTATTCACAGAATTGCATCAACAATTAAGAATTGTTTTGAATAATGTTGTAGGAGTGGATGGACAAAGTAAAAGAAAAATTATGAATATGTGAAAAATAAAAATTGCAGTGATAGCATATTGTGCCATTGGCTACCTCTTGCAGTCAACCTTGACTAAAGCACAGAGCATTGACATCTTTTTATCAATAAATTAAAGACAACAAGAACAAGAAGTTTATCAGTATTGAGGAAAAGGCACACATACCACTTTTTATACAGCTCATGTTTTGGCAATAGTAATATGGGAGACAAAATTATTGAGTACCTTCAGCATTTTATAAGACAGTGTTACATTGCATCTGAAAGTTGAGCCTCAATGCAGAAAAGTGATGGGAGTCCCTTGCCATCATGTAAACCAATACTTTCAACTTAGAGCTTGAATAGTACAGCATTCTTTGATCTAAAAATGCTCAAATATCTCAACAATTTGTCCACCATGATACATTCTTATGATTAAATCTTCTAACCAGGGCTTTTTTCTGGACAAAGAGGTGCCAGAACTCTCAAGAGGGAAGTAAATATACAAATGTTAGAACTGGTTAAAACAACAAAACTTCCATTCATTTCTACTACATCAAATTTAAAGCACCTCCAAACTTTAGACACATCACTATCTTCTTAAGTTCATCTAAAGGTCTTACTTTTGGCGTTAACTCCTGAATGATGTCCTCGAAGCAAACACATTTTCACATACTTTGTTTGACCAAAGATTGTTAAGGAGGGTTCAATCATTTTATAAATAACAATGATCTTAATGTCTTTATTGATGTGGAAGTTCTTTCTGGAGTGACAATTAGTTCACCTGGGAGAATTTTCTTTTGAATTTGGCTAAAGAAATAGATATTGTTTACACTGAATTATAGGTAATTTCTTGGGAATTTCCTCTCCATTTCAGATGGCCTCTAAAGGCACAAATGTTCCTAATAATGTGTGTATTTCTTCTTCCCCTTTCAGGATGTTCACTTTCGAGTTTTTTTTACAAGGGCCTTTTCTGAACAGAAGCTTTTAGGTGTCCATATAAAGAAAGTGGAGATATTGGTGGGTCATCTATTCTACTTTTTGGTGCAATGAGACACCCTTAAAATAAGGAAATCTACATGCTTCAAGTGCTTGCTGATAGTAAGAGCGTGGAATAGATTTGCACTTCTCACAAACAACAAGACACTCAATTTTGCTATGTGCTTCATACATATGAATGCTGCTAAGCTAAGCTCCAGGGATGTAGCGTCAATGGATGTGGTGGAAGCATTGCTTTCCCTTTTAATTGTCAATAAAACATGTTATTATATAGCATGCTATTAAGTGGAAAATGAATGCAAGTAGATAAATGCATTCTTCATACTTCACATTGTGTGTTATGTACAACATCTTGACATTGACTTTGAACATGCGCACTGTCTGAGATGTTAGCTTCCAACCTTCCATTACTCATTATGGATTGCTAGGAATGAGAGATGGAAGTCATTTCCTTTCTGTGAATACTAAAGCAAGGTATATAAAGGGAAGGTTGCTTCTTGGGTCATACTTGGCATTTTTTCAGGGAAATGAACCTTCCTCTAAGGGATGGGGTGAGAACTTGATAAGGGCTGCTTGTCTTGTCTTTGCTCAGTGGTCAGTGATAGCCTGATTGGCAAATGTAAATGCATGAGAGAGTGCTTTTACAGTGATGAAGTGGTAAACAATTATCAAAAATTAATTAAGTAGTTCATTGGTTCACTGGTGTGATGTTCATGTGATGTTCATAGACGTTGGTATGACAATCACTGTGTAATCATCATTGTGTCATTGAAAAACTTTCACAAACATCATCTAGTGCAATGACATATAAGGTTAAACAAGCTAACAGAGCATGGTCCTCAAGGTCTTTTTTTAACCTGCAAAAAAAGATGAAGACATGTGTTAGGCATTTTAATATGAATTTGTATGAGAGAATTCCTTGATTGTGCACGTGTGAAAGGCTTAACAAAATGTTCTGTTGGCCATCATACTATTCTCCAAAGAAAGACATATTTTTAATAGTGCTGAATATGATAATCTAAGTAACATTTATAAGGTGAACAAACGACATAGGAATGCCACTAATCATATTGCTTGTCTTAAAGAACTTAAGTTGTTTGGCAAGAATACTACAAGAATTGAATTCACTCTCAGCAGTCAATATAAAATTGCGATTGAAAAGCACAATGAATTAGTAAGGCAAAATAGAAACTTTCTTGGACATTTAGTCACTGCAGCCTGCTTTTTAGGGTTGCAAGGCCTTGCTTTTAAGGGTCATGATGAAAGCAACTCATCTCACAATAAAGGTGATTACAATGAACTTCCCAAAGGTTAGCATGAAATTATTTGGAATTATGTAATCGTTTAGAGTCATCAAATTCGTTTTGAAGTTCTTTGTCTAATATACAAAATGCTTTTGTGCAAGCTGTTTCCAAATTAATGATCTTGATCCTTGAAATAATGAAGGAAATTCCCTATGCTAATTTTGTGGCTTTAATCCTTTACAAGACTTCAGATATCACTATGAATTGTCAAATGTCTTCAATTATTAGGTATGTTACAAGTGATAGTGAGGTTGAAGAACCATTTTTTGTTTCACAGATGTGAGCAGAGACTGCTCTGCTACTTCCCTCTTTAATCATGCTGTTGCACTGTTAAGCGAGTATGAATGTTGTTTCTAAACTTGTGGCAGAGACCTATGATGGTGCTGCTGTAATGGCTGGGCAATGTGGTGGTTTGCAAGCAAAATTTTAGGAGCATTATAAAAATGCTATATTTTTGCACATAAATTAAATCTAGTGATTGAAGAACCATTTTTTGTTTCACAGATGTGAGTGGTGACTGTTCTGCTACTTCCCTCTTTAATCATGCTGTTGCACTGTTAAGCGAGTATGAATGTGGTTCTAAACTTGTGGCACAGGCCTATGGTGCTGCTGTAATGGCTGGACAACGTGCACTGTTATACACATAAATTAAATCTAGTGCTTTATCATTTATCTATTTGCACATTGAGTTTGGACATTTAAATAGTCAGAAGGCCAAAACCACAAATGAGTGCTGTTTTTACAATGCCTGAGGATATTTTCTATGGAATATTTAATCTACCAATATGCTTAAGAAAGTAAAGGTGTTCTTTGCCATTCTTCCTGTGTTTGGGATATTTTTCCAAAGTCTACTATGAGAACAGAGGTTTAAGACAGCATTCTTAAGAAAGGGTTTTCATCCATCATACTAACTCATTGGCAATATCAGAGTCATCTAGTTGAAACTATCCATGAATATAAAGATGGGATTGAAAGCCTTGTTGTTTCTATTACTGAAAATCGAAATGAATGGGATATGGAAACAATTTCTTTTGCTCATGTTCTTCTTTCACTTTTAAGTAATTTCGATTTCAGTTTCATATTGGAAATTTTGTTCTTGATTTTTCCTCATTCTGATGCTCTCTTTAAAATCCCCCAAACCAAAAGATTTTTGACATAGTGTTTTGCAGTTTGAGGAATTTAAGGACCATCTCCAACGTTTGAAAGACAATTTTGATCAGCTTTGGACAAAAATGGAAGATACCACTTATTCTGATTGCTCATCATGTACCATAAGAATTCGTATGGACTCAGTGAGAGGGAAAGAAGATAGATACTTTATTTGTACATTTTTTCATACACAATCTTGGCTAAATTGTCATACTTTTGCCCTCATTTGTGTCACTTTTGCCTGCATTAGGTCTTACTTTTGCCCACCTAAATTAGGAATAAGGAAGTGAAAAATAATGAAATTACTTACCTTAGGAGTGATTATAGAACATCATGTGGTCTCTCCAATATCTAGTGCCCACCTACCCACCCGTTTTAAGTGTTTTATTTATATAGGCAAATAGCGTTAGGAAAAAAACAAACGTAGCCATTTTTCCATGCAAAGTGGGTACTGACAACCTAAATAATCAGTGAAATGCACTGAATATGCGATGTACTGTTGTTTTGTGAACGTGAATCATTGGAGTTTTAGACGCGCAGATCCCTGGGCTTCGCATCGGCCGCAACGTGCTGCACTCCTCTACTTCTAAAAAACATCCCTCGGCTACGCTTTGAGGCTGAGGGCCCTCAATCTCTCGGCTATGCTTTGAGGCTGAGTATCTTACTGGCTTCGGTGGCATTATTCATATGTTGGCAGCATTACGTTAGAGCAGCGTAAGACCTAATGCGGGCAAAAGTGACACAAACGAGGGCAAAAGTATGACAATTTACCTCACAATCTTTTTTACAATATTTCACTTATAAATTAACTTAAACTATTGTACAAATTTTCTTGCCAACTATACTCGTTTTGCCTGGCACCCTGGCCTCTGGCTCATCTAAACATCCCTTGCTGCCTTTAATCCCTATTATGCATCTACTCCCTCCTCCATTTGCCCTTCTGCCTTTCATATCTCTCTTACTTTTCTAATCCATTTCCCTTTTACTTTCTTTAGAAACTCCCCCATATTCTTATTTTTCTTTTCTTCTTTTCTTGTTAACGTTTTAATTCCTACTATTTTTCCATCCATTTTTTCCCATTTATCCTCCCATACTTCTCTTCTCCATTATGCCAATTCTTTGCATTCTGCCATTCACTACCTTCGCATAATTCACAAATTCCGCTTTTTCTACCTCTTAGCCCTCTCAGATACAATGATCCTGTTCTCATCCATGCGATCGCTTCTTTTTCCTCTCTATTGCAATAATCCACATACCCTTCTCTTCCCCATTTCCTTTTTACTAATCTATAAAACCCTAGTGATTTTTTATTCTCTAAGCTTCCCCATATCCCTTGTCTTTCTATGTCCTCCACTCTATTTCTTACTGTTATCCAGAAGCCATTACTATTTCTTACTCCTGCTCTCCAAATATCTGCCATTCCTATCTTCTCCATAATTTTTTCTACCTCTATCCACCAGTTATTTTTATTTTTCATACTCTTTTGTTGTTCCATGCAAATCTTTAAAATTTCCCTTCATCTTTTCTCAGGCATCTAAACCAAAATTTCAGTATCCTTTCCAGTATCACTCCCTTTCTTCTTGTTCTTCCTAACTCCACTAATGCTACTTCCCCTGGTGCTGATCTTGATAACCCCAATAGCTCTTTACAAAACATTCTATAGCTCTGATCTATTTTTTTGTTTAATTCAGATCCCCCCAAATTTCTACTGCATATAGCATTCTTGCTTCTATCAATGCTTCATACATTCTTTCTATCCATTTAGTTCGTACTTCTAATTTGTATTTGCATATCCTTACTCCTATCATTGCCGCCTTTCGTTTAACCATAACCTTCCTACTATGTGCTCCCCATTCACCATTACTGCTCATTCTCACCCCCAAATAATCAAGCTTCTTGACAACTTCTAACTTTAAACCTCCCATCTGCCATTTTTCGTCTTTTTTTAGTTTACTTCCTCTTTTAAATACCATAACTTTTGATTTATTTATATTTACTTTAATTCCCCATTCTTCACAGAATTCATGTATTTCATTGATTGCTTTCTGCAATCCAATTAGCATTATAGCCCTAACCATAAGATCATCTGCATACAGTAAGTCTGGTATCTCAATATTTACTATTATGGGACAGTGTGCATTTCTTTCTTTCATTCTTTCTAATATGTCATCTATAAATATATTAAATAATATAGGACTCAATTTGCATCCTTGTTTTAATCCCATTTTTTGTTCAGTCATTTCTGTAGTTCCATTTATTTTTACATCTTATACAAAATTTTATACTTTTATAAATTTTTTTGATTTCTTTTATAAAATTTTCACTTACCCCTTTCTTGCTTAATTTATAAGTTAATGCTTCTCTATTTATTGTATCAAATTCTGTTTCAAAATCAGCAAAAAACATGTATATCCTTCCTCTTTTCCTGCTCAAATGCTTATCTATTATAGTCTTTGTTATAAATATATTATCTATTATTTGTTTACCTTTCCTAAATCCTGCTTGATATTCTGACAATTTTCCTTTCTCTTCTACCCTATTTCTTAATCTGTTGACCAATATGCCTGTATATATTTTCCCTAATATTGATAGTAAACTTATTCCCCTATAGTTTTCTGGTCTATTTGCTCCTCCCTTCCCTTTGTAGATTGGTACCACCATACTTATTTTCCAACATTCTGGCACATCATTTTTTTCTTTAATTTTATTTAATAATTTTGTCATCAGTTTTAAACCATTTTGTTTTTCCCCATAGATTTTCCAAAATTCCCCTGGTATTCCATTTATTCCTACTGCCTTGCCTTTTTTTATGTTCCTTATTTGCTGGTTAACTTCCTTCTCCATGATTTTACCATCTAATTTTTCATTGAATATTCCTCCTAGTCCTGCTGTTTTGTGTTTAATTTTACTCACTTCCCTTCTCCTATTAGCTTTCTAAAATACCCTATCCATTTGCTTGGTGTAATTTTGTTTTTCTCCTCTCTATTCTTAGTCATCATCCTCACTGTTTCCCATATTTTTTTACTATCCTTACTCTCTATTGCTGCCTTTAATTTCCTTTCTATATTTCTCTGCCATTCTTTCCCCTTAGCCTCAAGCAAACCTTTATATTCTCCCTTAAGTTTCACCAGATTTTGTCTATCCCTTTCTTTCTCTGATCTCCTCCATCTAATCAGTTCTTTAAATACCTCCCTTTTTTCTCTACATTCTCCATCAAACCACCCTTTAATTTCTTGACCTTTTCCATGCCTTCCTTCCATCCCTGCTCCTGTTCTTGTTAGTAATAATTTCAATAGCTGTAATACTTTTTCTGGGTTCTCCTCATCCATAGCCATTTTTATGCCACATTCAACAATCTGACTTGCCTTTGAATTTAATTCTTTTAAAAAGTCCTCTTTTAATTCCTCCCTCAATTTATACACTTTTATTACTTTTATTCTAGTTATTTCCGTATCCTTTACCTTCTGTTCTAAAACATTTCCATCATTAATGGAAAATAGTTACTACCTACTACTTCATTTATTATTTTAAATATAGTGATTATGTTCTCCAGTTCCTCGCTACATACCATATAATCTACTACACTTTGTCTGTTTGCGTTTACAAATGCAAACTCCCCTTCCTCATCTCCCTCCATTACTGCATTACATATTAACATGTTATTTATCTCAAAAAATTCTAGTAATTTGTTTCCGTCCTTATTAAACACCCTGTCCCTGATTTTCCTTGGCCTTATCCCATCCCTATCATCCTCTTCCTTCTCTTCCTAATGACCTTCCATTCACTCCTCCTATTCTCTCATTCAAATCTCCCATCACAATAAATTCTGTCTCTGGCATCTTTTCTCTTATTTCTTCCATGTCTTCTTTGAGCTTACTATAAAAGTTACTGTTGTGAAAATATGATACTTCTGGCAGGTTATATGCCACCCCTATTCTTAATCTTACTCCATTATTCTGTTTAATTATTGACCATAACACATTGGGACTTCTTTTCCCCATTTTTTCTATATCAATAATTGTTTCGATATCTTTCTTTATAAACAAACCTACTCCTTCTGATGCTCTTCCTCTATCGTACCTTTTCCTTGCCTTTTTCTCTATAAACATAAAACCTTCTATCTCTACTATCTCTTCTTTTCCCAACCATGCCTCTGCTACTCCTACAAAATCCATAAGACACATAATGTTTTTAATTTCTCCACTATCTATCTTATTTCTTAGTCCTTCCACATTCCAAAACATTAATTTTAACCCCTTTCCCTATTTATTCTTTGGCTGTTCTTGAAACTTAAAACTCTCCATCATTTTCCTGTATCTTGTAGTTTTAGCTCCCTTTCACTTTTTTCTCTTTCATCCCCAAACTGTATGTAATCCTTGGATATAGTTTTCTAAACCTTTCTTTTTTATTATTTCTTCTGCCTCACTCATGGACCCCACCAATTTCACTTCCCCACTTTGCATTTTACCCCTCTCTGCACTTTCACTTCTCTCTGTCCCCCTTCTCTCACTTCTCACAATTCCTGCTGCCTCCCCTCTTCTTTCTTCTGGCCCCTCCTTCTCGGTCATTTCGCTCACCAATGTTGCTTCTTCGCCTTCTCCCTCCACTCCCAACTCTTTGTCCCGTCTTCCCCTTGTTGTCTCTTGGTGTATCTCCCTTGTCTCCTCCTCTTGTCTCTCTTGGAGCTGCTTCTCCCATTCCTTCTGCCTTCCTGATCATCTGTCATTCTGTCGTGTTGATACCCTCTTCTTACCCATGTTTGACTTTGCTGAAATCCTGCTGACAATCTCATTCTTTGTTCAGGCCTTTGTCCTGTGTTTTCCGGCCATTCTGCATTTTGCTGCGGTATATATGTTCCTCTGGTTTCATTTCTTTTAATACTCATATTCCAATTTTCCCCTTCCATTATTAATTGTAGACCTCTTAGATATGCTTTTTTTCCTACCGCCCTTGCTTCATTCATTTTTTTTAATTAATTCTTTGCTTTGGTCTTGTTCCTCTTTCATGCAGTCCTGCTCTATAAATATTTTTGTCCCCCTTAGTCTTCTTGTTTGACTTAAAATCTCCCATTTTTTTTCTCATTGTTGTCAATTTCAAAATGATAGGTCTTGGCCTTCTTTCTTTCTTGCCTATCCTAAACATATCTTGGATTTCCCAGCCATACATCTGTATTCTCATCACATTTTCTATAATTTCATATACCGTATCTTCTGGATTTCTTCTGTTCTCTATCACTCCAAATATTACACAATTTTTTCTTCTCTTATCAATTTCATATCTTTTTCCCATCCTGTCTATTCTTTCTTTACATTCTGATATCTGTTTCTCCATTTCTTCTCTCTGAATTTTTATTGCTTGTTTCAGCTCTCTTGTATTGTTATCCATCCTTTTTCTTAGTTGCATTCCAATCTCCCTTATTTCTTCCATTAATTTTTTCATTTCCACTGGTCCTGGGTTCTGTTCCACTCCTCCTATTATCAGTAATATCACGATTATCATCATGAATGACTCTCCATATCTGAGTTTCCATTTTTCCCCCCTGTCTTTTCTTACTTTTTTCTGCCAAAACTTCCAATTCTGCATTGGTACATTTGAACATCCACTCCCATTTTCCCATTTTCCTTGTCACCATCTGTTAGTAAAACATATGTGTGTCACAGCTCTAACGTAATATCACTAGTAACCTAACTTCATCTGTCTAACCTCAAAAAGTCTAATGTTTACTTCGGAGGTTAATACAGCTTCCCGAATTGCACAATATTACTGTATGGATCAGTATACTTTCAGATCCAGGGTTTATATGACTTCTTTCCTTACCTTGTAACGATAATTAACATTCCATTACGCCTCAGAACAATGAAACCAACACTATTTTCCTTTGTTATATATGCATCACATGTTTATATTTGGGATCCTTTAGCTCAGTTCTCCTGCACCATACAACCATTTAGTATGATCTACAATTGCAAAATAAGTGAACGCATGCAAACCATTTCAATATTGACGCACCTTGAGAGACGTCTTTATAAAGTACATCAAGAATCACGTTTTCCATCAGATACAATTTAACAGTCTTCCACTTCACAGTTGTAATGCACTCTACATTGTATAATTACTAGATGTGAAACAATCAAAGATATCGTATTTAAGGAACTAAATCCCCCGCAGAACATTTAAGGTTGCAGAGCAAATGTTTTATCGCACACCCTTTACACACACAACTTCTCACTTCGCAGCCATATTTGAACTGTCCGAGAGGGGAAGAAAGAAAATGTTCATATAAATAGCTATACAATGAGATCATTGATACAGCACAGCATAACTTTCCAAAAGGTTTTCCAGGGACCCAAAATTTTGTATTTTTACTCTTCTTGATTCAAAATATTTTCATGGTCATAAAATATTGTTAAAATGAGCATTTTTGTGTCTAAAAGAGAAATATAGAGTTTTCTTTGATTTTTTGGCTTTGAAAAGTGAACTTAGCTGTGGTAATCTGTTCAGATCCAGTTATGTTAAAAAATAGTTTGTGTGACTTATACCCATGCATGCAAAAACCAGACCTGACATCTGTTTTCCCACAAACATAAAAGCTTTGTGAATTAACATAACCATACCAGCAACTAGTACAGCAAATGAACAGTTATTTTTGTTTTAAAAGA
Organism: Deroplatys truncata; assembly: GCA_030765065.1. Classification (NCBI taxonomy): domain Eukaryota; kingdom Metazoa; phylum Arthropoda; class Insecta; order Mantodea; family Mantidae; genus Deroplatys; species Deroplatys truncata. Next base: position 277,096,018 of record CM060990.1, read on the forward strand.
AACGAAAACTATTTGAGAAACTCTTAGAGCCAGATTAGATCATCATCCCTTGCACTGATGAATACTGAGAAGTCCCTGCAGCCAAACTATGGTCCACACCAAGCTTTGAGGATGATATTATCCACTGATATGCAAAGAAAAATCAATTAAGTGTGTTGCATTATAAAAACAATAAGGTAAGATTTTTAACATAGCAAACCTTTATTGAAATATAAGTAAAGTTTATTGTTCATATAAAAATGTAATCTCCTATATTTAACTTTGGAAACTCAGGCATCCTTTAGGGGAGCAGGGAGGCATTTCTCCCTCTTAAGTTACAAGAAATAATCTAGTTATTATTGCTCTACCAAAAGAAAAATTGCAACAGCTTACTTTTAATACATACAGTACAACTCCAGTTAACCAAACTAAAGAGGGGGAAGCCGTTTCAGATAAAAATTTGTTTTGGTTAAGCTATGAACATCCAATACTACAATATTTTGTATTGCAATTGCAGTATGTATCTTTGAAATGTTTTGATGATAAAGTGAATTAAAAAATCTCTTTGTAGGCTACACTACATTCTTTATTAAAGTTAAAATTACATTTTTAAGGATTACAGTGCATCAATATACAGTATACTGTACTTAATAGTTTGTAGCATATGAATTACTCATTCAAAAAACTCACTAATTTTAGTTTGTTTCGTGTGTCCCTCAAAACATTTTTGAGCAGCGATGTCCCACCATCGTTTTATTAGAAGGACATCAGCTGATGTTGACTCACTGCATTGTTCAATAAATCTTAGGGTAACCTAAAATATGTAAAACAACACATTTAGTGCAATTTCTGTTTTATTATACCCAGTAGGTTTTTGAAAGTGAACAAATTCTTAATTTAGGCTTACCCCTAGAGCTCAAAAACCACCATCAGCTGTCACTCTGTCATCCACGTCATCTACTTTGGGCTCTTTGAGTGCATCAGCATTTTACTGCAACACTGAGTCTACAATTTCCTGGTCCATGATTTCTTGTGAATCATCTGCAACAACTCATTCATCCAGCTCACACGTATCCATATCTTCACATCCAGGAGCTCTTTTTCCTTTTCTGTCAAGTTTTCAAAATTTTCTGAGTCATCTCCTTCAAACCCATCATACACTTTTATACAGTACTTTTGAAGAGTTTCTGCTTTCACATTATCCTAGACGTGTACACACCAATAAATTACGTTTCATATTTACTGCCTTCAGCACTTCATTCATGGTTTTGTTTTGCATGCCACTATCTTGCAGTATGCTTCTCAAAATAGCACATGGTAGTGCCATTTAAAGGTTGCTATTATGCCCTGATCCAGCAGCTGAATTAGACTGGTAACATTTGCAGGAAGGAAATGCACAACAATATCGCCACTTTTCAACTCGTAAGGATGCATAGCCACATTGTCAATTAATAAGGTCACTTTCTTAGGCAGACATTTTTCAGTTAACAACTTTACAGTGTTACTGATCACTAAATCATTTGGCAAAGAGTTCACAAGACATCCAAGAACCTTTTTTGGACTCTATAAAAAGCTTGTAGTGCATTTTGGACAACACCCTTCAAGGCTCAAGGTTTTTTCGACTTCCTGATATACATATTAGGGGCAGTCTATGTGTCAGAAGCATTTGATTCCAAAAGAACAGTTATCTATTCTTTTTTCATTTTGTGTCCTGGAGCAGGCGTTTCTTTTGAGGAAGCTAAGGATTGTGTATGCAACATTTGAAATTAACACCCATTTCATTGGCATTGTAAATTTGGTCCTTAGTAAAGCCTTGGGTGCAATCTTCAAACTCTATTTTGAAAACATCAACTGTGTCTAGGTCTGCAGATAACTTTTCTTCATACACATTCAATTGCAGAATACTGTATCTGTTTTTTAACCTGTCTAACCACCCAGAGCTTGCACAGAAATCTTTTTGTTCCTCATCTAACAACTCGGCTAACATTTTAGCTTTTTCTTGCACTTTAGGCCAGTCAAAGGCATGCCTTTTTCTCATTGTTGGGTGAACCAAAGATAAAGAGCTTCACTTACTTTTTTCAAAATTGGATGCTTTCAATGTTTTTCTATGAGATTTTTCCACAGCTTGCTCTAGAAATTTAGATTTAGACTTCACCCATTCTTAAACAGTAGAAACACTAACTCCATAATTAGCTGCAACAGTTTTGAATAAACTTTCTTTCTCAACTTTTTTTGATAGCAGCTAATTTATCAGAAAAAGTAATCACAATACGCTTCCACAGTCACCATACCACAAAAATACACACACAACAGAAATAAACAATCACTTGAATACAATACTGTATTGCAGATCCACACTTGTGTGTTGACAGCCAGTGACTGATGTAGGCGTCATGGTCCTGGGAGGGGATGGAGAGTTGGCAGTGTAGCTATATTTAGACTGGTGAGTCGATGGCTAAGGAAATAACTCAACATTGGGTGTTCACCAGTACAGTATTATTTTTAGATTTGCAATTTTTGGAGGCATTTCAGATAACCGAGGTTTTGGTTGACCCAAATTTGATTAACCAGGATTTTACTGTATTTCAAATTTAAGAAATAAATACAGATTTTCTTTTAGGCTAAATGTGTCATTCAAACTCACATGAAAATTTGGGATACTCTTCAGGTAATCTTGTCACCCCCTAAGCAGAAATTGAAATGTTGCTCCTGTTAGGGAACATTTATTAATTGCTTCCCTCAAATCAAAAGTCACACTATACCACTGCTATCCTTAGACAGTTCTTGCAAAGCATCACAAAAAAGCCCTAGATCCAAAATAAATTAAACAGATGTAAACTTTCTATACAGACTTTTATATGTACACTTCTGTTTTTTGTCTCTACCAGTTTCTGTTTTACCACTTTCAAAATGAGGCTCTAGGGTTTCATAATCATGCCAAACAGTTAAAATACTCCTAAAGCTAGATGCAACCACCTCATGGATTGGATCCCTTTTGTTTTTAAAAGGTAAATTTAACATTGCTGCACATGACTGAAGTTGTCTTGCACATTTTGGAGATGTATGATACATAGCATATAACTTGTCCACAAAACTCTTGAATCTGTAGATGCCAGATACCTCTTTCACCACATCATACACTGGTAATTCTAGCCTATGACTAGCATAATGTCATAAGATAATAGCAGGGAATCTCTCTTTGATATGTTTTGCAACTCCTCCTTGTGATCCAAACATCACTGCAGCACCATCACATGTCACTGAAACTAAATATTGTAACTTTGTCCAGTTTTTCAACTGTCACTTCTCTAAGTTCTCACTGTTACTGTTCAAAGTTCTTATCTAGTTCAATTTTCACCAGGACTTCACTTAGTTCAGAATGTCACTTCAGTAAGCTAAATTAGTTCATTTCTCCAACACTTCACTTCCTTTGTGAGGAAGCCTCCTCTTCTGGATAATTTACTCACTGGGGAGTTGAACACAAGACCTCCACAATCCATTGCTTTGCAGCAGCACCCATTGCATGCCATAGCAGTTGTCACAACTCAACTGATCTCAATTCTCTCTACTCTACTCCTCAAAAATGCTCGCTTATATAGGCAGTGAAGTCTTCCACAGAACATTCTAGAACTATTTTGATACATGTTCTGGAGGAGGGGAGGGAAGAAAGCTTCTAGAGTGTTCTGGTTATCTGCCGATAGCATGCCCAGTGTTTACACTGGCAAGTGGTACTTATCGTTGTTTACTCCGACTGCCCAGTGCCAACCTCCTAATAACCTTGGGCCATAGCCGCTGTGTCACAATATTCCTTTAAAATGTCATTGGTAAACACCAATAACTGAATACAAGAGATTGCACTTTTAATATATCATTTGCAGTTACATTTTCTAACTCAATATAAATCAATGAAAACATTCACAGGTTGCTGCATATCTATTTCTTGATTGTGGGTGTGGATATATAATATTACAACTGGTTTTTGACTGAGAGAATTCATAAGGAATAAGAGAAAGCTTACTTTCTGAATCTATAACTTCTTTCTTTAATGTTGTTCTCATTTTATTGCCAATATGATCTACAATATTTATCCAGGTATTTGTTGAATGTAAAATCCTACCCATATCAGTGTCATTTAATTCTTGAAAATCTATTTCACTATTCAAAATCACTGAATGACTGATTCTGTTTTGCACCCTAAAAGCAGTATGAAAAATTTTACTAATTTCTTTCTCTCTTTCCAATGACTTTAGACATACTGATTAAATTCCTCTTTTTTCCTCTTCATATATTTTAGTTACTCTTTTATGACTTACACTTTCTTTATGGTCAAAATCTTTTTCTTAGTGATGTTAGCTGTTGTTTGCAACTGTCACTTAAGATGTTATCTTACAGTTTATCTATTCTTTCGATAGTCACATACACTACGTGATCAAAAGCATCCAGACACCTGGCTGAAAATGACATACAAGTTCGTGGTGCCCTCCATCAGTAATGTGGGAAGTCAATATGTGTTGGCCCACCCTTAGCCTTCATGACAGCGTTCATTCTCACAGACATACTTTCAATCAGGTGCTGGAAGGTTTCTTGGGGAATGGCAGCCCATTCTTCACGTAGTGCAGAACTGAGTTCCACGGAGCATCCCATTCTGCTGTTTCACGATGTCTAATGACTACTGAGGTCGCGGATAATGAGTACCAGGCAGTAGGTGGCAGCACAATGCATCTAAGATGAAAAACATATGTTTGTAGGGGTGTCTGGATACTTTTGATCACATAGTGTACCTATATTCTTCTGTGTTTGTAAATGTCCAACATTCTTACAGACTTCACAACCTAACTTGGCATCATAAAAGTCAATCATTCTTTTTCACAAATTCATTCTTCTGTTCTGTCATCCAACAATTAGGCCAGGCACTTTGATAATTTGGTTTCTCATCAGTTTCTTGTGGATACCGGTTGACACATGTAACAAGTCCACAAAACTTCTCCAAATGTTTATTCATGTTGAACTTTGAATCTGTAATGACTCCAAATAATTTAAAGATTTCACTACAACTGTGGCTTGAGAGAAATAACAAATAACTCTTTATTATAGTAAAAGGGATTGTAATACAAATGAAGATCGCTCATTCAGCACATGGATTACAAACCAAACCAGAAGGCAGAAACAAGAATAATGAGTTCTCAATCAAGCACCAAGTGAAAGTTTATGTGTCAATTCTCAAAAGTGATGTGTCATCCTCCGTGGTGTAGTGGTTACCATGGTAGCCTCTGGTTACCGAGGTCGCGGGTTCAAACCTGGCGGAGGGTGATGGATTTTTTTCGGGCATAAAAATCTTTAGCATGGCTTCCTTTGGAAGGGAAGTAATGCCAATGGTCCCATGTCATAGATTTGCAGCACATAAAAGAACCTCAAGCCTAATAAAGATGCCTCTGAGCAAAATTACTGGTCTTTCACGCCCAATGTAGAATGGACCACAGCAGTTAAAGAGCGTCCATAAATAAAACTCAATTTCAATTTCAAAAGTGATATGCAATATCTTGCACTACTGCCAACTTAAAACAATTGAAATTAAAAACATTTTAACATGGTCATCCCAAATAATAATTGCATATTGGTAATTTTTGTTACAAACTTTTTATTCTAAAAGTAGAAAGAAGTTCCAAAAACAGGTCTTGGAATGCTGCTCTGGTCTGTTCCAGCAGAAAAAAAGCTCTGCTTTTTACTATAAGGGGATTAGAAGGAAAAACATAGCAAGTCTTTTTTTGCCCAAAATGGGTTATTTTCTGATATCTTGTGGCAAAGCACACATGGAATATGGCATATAACAGGATTACTTAGTTAAACATCTTCCAAGTAATGCTGTGCAGTAGAAAACTTGGGAACATTTTTAGAATTCATGGAAAACAGAGAATGATAAACAGAAAGTTCTACTCTGTACTGCTTACCTAAAGGGAATAACATGGCAAGTATTTGAAAGATATATGGATTGTTATTGTTATGGTTTACATATTAACTGATATTTGTTTGTTTATTTTTGTATATATAGGCTATATCTGCAAAGAACCTATATCCAGTTTCCCTACTTCATCATTTTCTATTTTGTGTCACAGTGATTAACTGGTATGACACTTCCCATTTTACAGATATATGACAAAAGTACATTGTTAACAATGTAAAGAATTTATTTAGAATAAATTTATAAGTTTTTATTGATATTTGTGTTCTTAATAGAAATTTTATATTAAAAATAGCATATTTTCATGCAACTATATTATTTACGGAATTCTTGTTATAAGGTTTTAATATGTTTAGTTGATTGCATGTTTTCCCCTGTAATGTTCAGTGCTATGTTTTCAATATATTTCTATGCATAGACTTTGTAGTGTAAAATACGGGAAATATTTGTGATAGAAATCTTCAAAAGTGAGATTATGGGAAAATAGAAGTAGTTTCTGCCTGTAGCATAGTTATAAGTGTCCAATTTCAATTATTATCATTACTGTAATAACTGTCTTCATCACTGTACTGCAATAACCACCCCCACCCTCTGCAAACATTCTAGGCCCTCCAACAATGGTGGTGGTTCTTCTTCAAAGCTCATTACAAACTCTCACAATAATAACGCAAAAATGCAGAGATGGTATGTGAGCAGGAAAGAACAATATAAAAGTCATATAAATAAAGTTACATTCTGTTTTGATATTTTATTGTTTAGGCCCATCCAGATTTCCTATGAGCAGCCTTGACAATCAGTACCACTGTTCCATTGTCACTATTGCTGTTTTCTGAAAAATGAGGACAAGTGTACTTTCAACTGAATTACACTAAAACACAAGACCATGCATGAGGAGCATTGAATCAGAAAGCGCTAAGTCTACAATAGAAAAATTTTCAGAAGGGAAAAAGTGATGTCTCGTAAACTTATGTACTGGCTTTTTTTAAAGCTCTTTATACCTAACTGTAGGCAAATCCCACTTTCCTTTACACTGTTACCATAAAAATCATGTTTTATTTCATACCACATTTATAGTGAAAAATGTTTTGGACTTAGTGCATTTTTAACCTATTACACTGAAAATATTAGCATGAGCATTAAGAAAAAGTGGCAAAAATTTAAATGTACTGATATGTAATAAACGGTTTCAATCACACTTACAATAACAGCTTTATACTTTGCTTTGTGCAATTTTGAGAGAAAAAAACATGGTAATCAGTTTTCCAATTTCATCTATCACTTTTTCTATAAACATCATGTCAATGCTTCTTTCAACAAACACAACTGTGTGTCAACATCCTTCTTCTTTACTTTGTTGACTCTGCTTTGGAGTGTTAAAGCCTGAACCTGTGGTACACTCAAACATAATTCCCCATTTCAGTGGAGATAGGAATGGTTTAAAGGGATCATCAGAATTGTATGTGGGTTCCATCTTTATAGTAACAATAGATTTTTCAGCTTTCAAGTTTTTCTTCAAAAAGATGTGCTTCATATTACTCATACCTTTAACTTTCTTGAAATAATGACTTCCAGTCAAACCCTAGAATTCTCACACTTGTCTATACGTTTCAATGTAGCTTTTGGGATTTATAATTTTTGAATGTTTCAGAAAAGATTTTTCAAGTAATCCAAAGTTTTTATCCATAGGAAAATAAGAATGTCCTCTTATGGGAAACATTGTCATAATGTTCTTCATCTAAAAAGGTGACCATGGAAGCAGCTATAAGAGCAGCTGTGCACAACATAGGAGTTTTTGTTCTGTCTCACATGTCTATCAGAAAATAATCTAATGGAATGTGTGGAGGCATCAAACTGCCATTTCTCTAACAAATCTGTAAGTGCAGATGTCACCTCTATGAAATGTCTACCTGTCTAGTTTTCAGTCCAGACCTAGACCACAGGAGACTTGTTAGATATATCTGTTATGCAAAATGCATAGTACAAAATCTGCCGTGAATATGTTTCTCCAATTAACAATTTTGGAAGAGAATGTACTTGCTGAAGGTCAAAACCAAATGAAACTGTGTTAAACACATCTTTCTTCATAAGTTTATGAAACACACGTGCTCTTTCTATGTGAACAGAAAGTTCAACAACAATTTTTTTGGGGGGTGCCATCTCATTGGTAGCTGCTTTCATAAGATGAGACATACTCTCTCCAAATACCAAACTGAATTCCACAGTAAACACTTTTTCACTTTGAACATTTTGGAAACTTTGGAATTTTAAACTTTGAATACATAACTTTTTTGTGGAAAGATAGGATAAAGGATACATTATCTTACTTTTTTGCCAAACGGATTTCACCATCGTGTCAGCTGAGGGGTGATTCAAGAAGGCTGGCAT